>CM039676.1:224853540-226221040 GCA_022496015.1 Hordeum marinum | reverse complement strand
TGGCAGGGGGAGTTACCACTCCCTCATACCCATTAATCTCCTTCCTCCCCATGGTGCTCTCTCTCCAGGCGACTCAAGAACTCGAGTGGGCACCACGGGACCTTTGTTTTCGGTCGCTCTTCCTCGATTCCGACCGGTGGACTCGATCCCCACCCACTCCTCTTGCCATGGATGCCTCTATTGCCCCTGTTTTCCTCTCTTATGGTTCTATGAATCTAGGCCTTTGGGCAATATGAGATGCATACATCGATTTTTAGTCAAATCATGGCATGAGTAGGTTGTGGAAGGCTACTAGTGAGTAGATCTGAAGTTTCATTGCAAAATATTTGAATTTGGCATCACCGGTAGTACTGGATATGACCCAAGGTAGTGGTTTCCCCGGTGACCTCCGCCCCAAGTGGCACTACCGCTCCTCCTAGAGTGGTACTACCTCTTACGGTAGGCGGTACTACCGCTTGTGATCCCAATATCCCATGTTTTCTAATTTCTCTTTAGATATACTCTCCCCTTTTATTTTTGGCTTATGCATTTTGTTTATACCTGCTTTTCCCTCACTCTATGTTGTGGGCTCCAGGTGGTAGCAACTCTGCTCAATAGGAGCGTCGGATGAACCCAAGTCACGAGGGTGACTCTAAGCGCTACCGCACTGCATGGATATGACAATATCAACCCCAATGCACCCCAAGAAGAAGGCCAAGCAAGCTGCAACCAAGACCAAGAAGGCTTCATCAATGGCTCAATTTCCCAACAAAGTGTTTTGGCTCCTCCTCTGTCGCAACCCTATGTTGAACCACAAGAATCAACTCTTTGCTACCGTCCCTTATGGACCAGGCAACAATGTTCTATCTATCATGATGTGCTCAAGCAGAAGAAGAACATGTATGTCCCTCATGTCAACTCCATTGATATAGATCATCTGCAGAAGAATGCCACATACTTTGGTGATGCTCTTAGCCTATGTGAGAAGCTTGGTATTATTAGTCTTATGCAGTTCAACAAGGACTTCGATGCAGAAATTGTGGCTGTGTTCTTTACTACGGTCCATCTTGGATCTGATGAGGACCGAACTTTGACTTGGATAATTACTGGAAAGCAACTATCTGCTACTTGGAAGGAGTTCATGGGTCTGCTAGGCTTTGAGGATAAGGGCCTCCATACCCCAATTTGATTTCATCCCCACACGGAGACCACGTCTACTCACAAGAGCCACCTTTGGCCCTACTTCATTTAGAAAATCTCCACCACCACTGGCAAGTCAACCTATGTGCTTGAATCGTTTCTTGACATCATGCACCGCATTTTCAAACACACTCTTTTTCCTCATATTAGGAACTTGGATCAGGTACACTCCTATCTGGTGGATTTCTACTCTATTGTCAGAATATGAGAACCTCAGATGAGGTAGATGTGTTGGTTGTTTCACATGTCATTTGGTCAGAGCTCCTCCTAGCAGTTTTTTTTATCACAAATGCCTTATATATGCTCCTTGGTTGATGCATATGATTGAGAGGACCTAGGAAAACACCTTTGTAGGTACCTTGTTTGAATGTGGTGAATTGGTTCCCCATGAGGTTGTGCAGTTGATGCAGAAGGACAAGCGGTCCACTCATGCTGCTCCGAAGATGGATCTTCCTGAGGATGATGATGATGAAGATGATGACTATGTGGCCGAGGGTGGTGCTGATCCCAGTTACGCGCCCTCTAGTGTTTAGCTATCTTGGACTCAGAATATCAAGGAGAATATGAACAAGTTGTTCTGCATGCAGGCCCATGGTCAATACAAAGCTCATGTGGCAGAGAACGCATCTAGGAGACATCACAAGGCTATGGGTAGGCACCTTGTCCTTCCCGCAACTGCAAGTGGGAATTAGATGTTGGTCATCCTGGCACAGCAGCTCATCGTGGAACAACAACTTACACCTCCAACAAGTTCAGGGAATATCAAAGATGGACCCATGAGTTTCTACCACCTCGAGTTGTCTTAGCAATATCTACCCTTTTGTTGTCTTGATGCCAAAGGGGGAGAGAGTTTAGGGATTTGTCGAGTCACGAGTGTATTTTAGTTGGTTGCTTGTTTTCTTAGCTCATGAACTCTTTTATAATTAGCTTTAGTTTGGTTTATGTTTGTGAGACTTAATGACCAAGTCGTATGGTGTGAGACATATGCAACCTGATAACCCACAAGTATAGGGGATCACAACAGTTTTCGAGGGTAGAGTATTCAACCCAAATTTATTAATTTGACACAAGGGGAGCCAAAGAATATTCTCGAGTATTTGCAGCTGAGTTGTAAATTCAACCACACTTGAAAGACTTAATATCTACAGCAAAGTATTTAGTAGCAAAGTAGTATGGAAGTAACGGTAACCACGGCAAAAGTGACAGTAGCAGTTTTGTAGTGATTGTAACAGTAGCAACGGGAAAGTAACATAGCAAGGATCAATATGTGAAAAGTTCGTAGGCAATGGATCAGTGATGAATAATTATGTCGGATAGCATTCATCATGCAACAGTTATAACATAGGGTGACACAGAACTAGCTCCAATTCATCAATTTAATGTAGGCATGTATTCCATATATAGTCATACGTGCTTATGGAAAAGAACTTGCATGACATCTTTTGTCCTACCCTCCCATGGCAACGGGGTCCTAATGGAAAATAGGGGATATTAAGGCCTCCTTTTAATAGAGAACCAGACCAAAGCATTAGCACTTAGTGAATACATGAACTCCTCAAACTACAGTAATCACTGGAAAGAATCACAGTTATTGTCACCCTGGGGGATGCGGATCATAACTCGTAATAGGTGTTTACAATTTGCAAGATAGGATCAAGAACACATATATATTCATGAAAACATAATAGGTCCAGATCTGAAATCATGGCACTCGGGCCCTAGTGACAAGCATTAAGCATAGCAAAGTCATAGCAACATCAATCTCAGAACATAGTGGATACTAGGGATCAAACCCTAACAAAACTAACTCGATTACATGATAAATCTCATCCAACCCATCACCGTCCAGAAAGCCTACGATGGAATTACTCACGAACGACAAAGAGCATCATGGAATTGGTGATGAAGGATGGTTGGTGATGACGACAACGTTGATTTCCCCTCTCTGGAGCCCAAAACGTACTACTGATCTGGCCTCCCGAGGAAGAACACGAGGTGGCGGCGGCTTCGTATCGTGAAACGCGATGAACTCTTCTCTCTGATTTTTTCTCCGTAGATGTGAATATATGGAGCTGGAATTGAGGTCGGTGGAGCTCCAGGGGGCCCACAAGCCTACTAGGCGCGACCCGAGGGGTGGCCGCACCCCTGGCTTGTGGCCTGTGGGTGGCCCCCCTTCGCTTGATTCTTTCGCCAGTATTTTTTATTAATTCCAAAAATAATGTCTGTAAATTTTCAGGTCAATCCGAGAAATTTTATTTCTGCACAAAAATAACACCAAGGCAATTCTGCTAAAAACAACGTGAGTCCGGGTTAGTTCCATTCAAATCATGCAAATTAGAGTCCAAAAAAGGGCAAAAGAGTTTGGAAAAGTGGATACGATGGAGACATATAAACTCCCCCAAGCTTAACCCATTTCTTGTCCTCAAGCAATTCAGTTGATAAACTGAAAGTGATAAATAAAAACCTTTACAAAGTCTGTTTGATCTTGTTGTTGTAAATATGTCCAGCTGATGTTCAGATTTTCAGCAAAGATTATATACCAACCACGTTCACAATAACATTTAGGTCTCACATTTACTCATAGCAATGGCATAATCGACTAGCAAGCAATAATAATAACTCTCGGATGACAACAATTTTATCAAAACAATCATGATACAATATGATATAATGGTATCTTGCTAGCCCTTTCTGAGACCGCAAAACATAAATGCAGAGCACCCCTGAAGAACAAGGACTGACTAGACATCGTAATTCATGGTAGAAGAGATCCAATCACACTCATACTCAATATCAATTAATAGCAAAGCATACAAATGACGATGGTGCTCTCTAACTGGTGACTTTTATAAGAGGAGGATGACTCAACAGTAAAGTAAAATAGATAAGCCCTTCGAAGAGGGGAGCACTAATTTGCAGAGGTGCGAGAGCTCAAGCTTTTAAAACATGGATGAATAATAATTTCGAGCGGTATGCTTTCATTGCCAACATAACAACCAAGATATTTCACCATCTTTCATGCTAGATACATCATAGGCGGTTCCCAAACAGAATGATAAAGTTTTTACTCCGCCTCCACCAATCAAACACACTCCACGGCTAGCCGAATCCACGGGTACTGTCCATTCAAACACAGTCCTGGGGGAGTTTTGTTTCTTTATAATTTTGTTTTGATTTTGAGCATGGAACTGGGCATCCTAAATACCAGCCACTTTCTCGTGAATGATAGTGAATCAACACATATTGTGAGAATAACCCACCTAGCATGGAAGATAGTGACCGCCCAAGTCGCTACATGAGCGATTCGGGCATATAAAAAAGAATATTATTTGAAGGTTTAGAGTTTGGCACATGCAAATTTACTTGGAACGACAGGTGAATACCACATATAGGTAGGTATGGTGGACTCAGATGGAACAACTTTGGGTTTAAGGAAGTGGATGCACAAGCAGTATTCATGCTTGTACATGTGAAGGCTAGCAAAAGACTGGGGAGCGACCAACTAGAGAGTGACAATAGTCATGAACATGCTTTGAGATTAACCAACATTGAATGCAAGCATGAGTAGGATATAAATCACCATGAACATAAATATCGTGGAGGCTATGTTGATTTTGTTTCAACTACATGCATGAACATGTGCCAAGTCAAGCCACCTGAATCATTCAAAGGAAGATACCATCCTATCATACTACATCACAACCATTTTAATATGCATGTTGGCACTCAAGACAAACCATTATCCACTCTTAGCTAATTAAGCATGGTATGAAAAACTATAATCTATAATTTTCATTGCAAATATGTTTCACCCATAACGAGCTGAATTCAGAATGATGAGCTAATAATCATATTTACAAAAGCAAAATAGGTCGAGTTTGTACTAGCTTTTTTCCATCTCAATCTTTTCATCATATATCATCATTATTGTCTTTCACTTGCATGACCGAAGAGTGTGAATAATAATTAGATTGCACATGCATTGGACTAAGCTGGAATCTGCAAATAATAACTCAAAGGAGAAGGCAATGTAATATGGGCTCTCTAATAGATAAAGAATAATGCATATGAGAGCCAACATTTTCATTGTGGTCTTCTCCTTACGACCCAAAGAAAGAAAATTCAAAACAAGAATGAGAAACACTGTTTACACGGGAAAACTCCCAACAAGCAAAAGAAGAACGGGAAATCTTTTTGGGTTTTCTTTTAATGCTACAACTAAAGAGACTAGAAGGTAATGATATAACTATTTCTTTAGATTTTCTCAAGGTTAACTAAGCACACAAGAAGAAAGCAAAAAGAAGAAATAAACTACCATGGATGGTGCAATGAAAAAGTATGAGCACCGACTACTAAGATGAGTGTGTGAACATGAATGTAATGTCGGTGAGAAATACATACTCCCCCAAGCTTAGGCTTTTGGCCTAAGTTGGTCTAGGGCCATGGCTGAAAATAACCATCTCATGGATACTCCGGAGGGTCCTAAGGGTTCCACTGGTTGGCGAGCTCTTGTGGCTCACACTAAAAAACTGGATTCGAATACGGATCAAGGGCTGGTGCCGGCTCAGGTGCTAGGGGTAGTGACAGACCCCAATATCTGTAGATGTCTTCGGGCATTATAGTGTACCTGCTAGAATGAATATCGAACAAAGAATAAGCAGGAAGAACAATAATCTCACAAGTACCTTGACTAAACACTAAGTTGTAAAGCAACCTCCTACCATTATTATTCCTAATAAAATCAAGTGTTACCATACTGTCATAGTCTAAATATCTCACAGGTAGCAAAATTTCCTCTTCCTCGTCAAGCCTAATGGGTATCTTAAAGTGTTTGGCTAGACGAGATGCATAGATACCTCCTAATATGGGCCCCTTTGAATGGTTTAAGTTCAACCATTGGGCCACCATAGCGCCCAGACTAAAAGTTCTATCAACAAGTAAAGCGTGGCGCATAATGGCGAGGTCGGGAGCACTAAGGCTTCCACTCTCCCCACGACCAACTAAACATCTCCCTGCAAATAATGAATAATAGCATAGAACAGGAAAATGTAAACTAGCTGCTCTTGCCTTTGACACCCCTCTCTCTTCCCCCATAATGGTTGCGGCAATAAAGTCATCCATGTCTCTAGGATGTGGTTCACCGATGCTGCCCTCATAAGGTATTTTGCAAACATTGCAAAAATCATAAAGTGCCATTTTCTTAGGCACATCATACAAGTAAAACTCTACCGCGGGAGGATCCTTACTAGGGTAAAAGTGAAAGTTTTGCACAAAGATATTAGTGAGTAAGACATACTGGTCACACTTATCGTTGAGGAAGTCGGTGATGCCTGCATTCTCTGCCAAATAATAGAAATCTTCATAAATTCCGGCCGCCCTCGAGAATGTATCACTTAGCCATTCACATGGTCGAACTTCTGTGATGTGAGGAAGATTGTATTTGGACTTCTTGTTCACCTCATTTTCATCCTCTTTATAGCCCCGGCTTGAAGAGCCTCTTAACAATCTCCTCATCATTTCTTTCTCTCAAAATTTCTGAAATTTTTAGTGACTCAAAATAAAGGTGAACAAAACTCAACAAAACTTACAGCAACTACTCCCACAAGTGCCTATAGGCTATATCATGCATCAAAACTACTTGGGACCATACAAATTTGACATGCAAGCTCAAGAACAAGGTCACCATAGCAGAAAATTTTTGCAATATATAAAGCACTAGAACAAAAACTGACTGGACCATTGGAGGAGTGACATACCGAAGATCAATCCCCTAAAATAGTTTTGAAATTGGAGCTTTTCACAAGGAGATTGAAAATGGCAACAAAATGAGCTAGGACACGGGTTTGAGAAATGGTGGGATTTTCTATGGAGGAAGACAAAGTGGATGGGTGCTGGAATAAGTGAAGGGGCCTACGTGGAACCCACAAGCCACCTGGGCGCGTCCATGGGGTGGCCGCGTCCTATTGGCTTGTGACCCACTGGTGCAGCCCCTTAGTATGTACTCACTGCTAGATATTCTTAAATATTCTAGAAAAAATGATACTACATTTTCAGGGCATTTGAAGATCTTTTATTTCTAGGTCCTTTTTCTATTGCACGAAACACTTGGAGAACGAAAAAATAATAGCATTTTTACTTTATTTACTCTAACTAACAGAAAGTAAAAGTTAGGTACAGAAAATTGTGCTTTCTAAACTCATGCATCTCATGCTCGTCAAAAGGAATTCACTAACATGGTTGATCAAGTCTTATTAACAAATTTCTTTCGAGTAACATGAAACCGGAGAATTTTCGAATAACACTAAGTTACCTCAATGGGGATATGCATATGCCCAACAATAAGTATATCATATTTCTTCTTGCAGTGGGGAGAGGGAATTCAAAACCTCCAATAATAATCGTTGAAATTTTTTCAATGGAGTTGATACTATGAGCTTGAGGTTGTTTCTTCAGAAAGTGCACCGTATGTTCATTACCATTAACATGAAAAGTGACATTGCCCTTGTTGCAATCAATAACAGCCCCTGTAGTATTCAAAAAAGGTCTACCAAGGATGATCGACATACTGTCGTCCTTGGGAATATCAAGAATAACAAAGTTTGTTAGGATAGTAACATTTGCAACTATGACGGGCACATCCTCAGAAATACCGATGGGTAAAGCGGTTGATTTATCAACCATTTGCAAAGATATTTCAGTAGGTGTCAAATTATTCAAATCAAGTTTATGATATAAAGAGAAAGGCATAACACTAACACCAGCTCCAAGATCACATAAATCAGTTTTAACATAGTTTCTCTTAATGGAGCATGGTATAGTTGGTATTCCTAGATCTCCTAATTTCTTTGGTACTCCACCCTTAAAATTATAATTAGCAAGCATGGTGGAAATCTCAGCCTATGTTATATTTCTTTTATTTGTCACAATATCTTTCATATACTTAGCATAAGAGACATTTTCAGAATATCAGTCAAGTGCATACGCAAAAAGACATGTCTAAGCATTTGAACAAAATGCTCAAAGTCCTCATCATCCCTTTTCTTGGATGGTTTAGGAGGAAAGGGCATGGGTTTCTAAATCCATGGTTCTCTTTCTATACCATGATTCCTAGCAAAAAAGTCTCTTTTGTCATATCTTTTATTCTTCGGTTGTGGGTTATCAAGATCAACATCAGGTTCAATCTCCACATCGTTATCATTACTAGGTTGAGCATCAACATGAACATCATCATTAATATTATCATTAGGCTCATGTTCATCACCAGATTGTGTCTCAACATCAGAAACAGAAATATCATTTGGGTTTTCAGGTGTATCTATAACAGGTTCACTAGCAGCATGCAAGGTCCTATCATCATTCTTTTTTCATTTTATTAATGGGACGACTAGGTGCATCAGTATTAATTCCCTGAGAATCTTGCTCAAATTTCTTAGGATGACCCTCGAGACACAAAGGTTCCTGAGTCATTTTACCACTGCTAGTCACAACTCTAACAGAATGATCATTGTTCTTACTATTCATCTCATTAAGCAAATCATTTTGTGCCTTAAGTACTTGTTCTACTTGAGTAGTTACCATGGAAGCATGTTTACTAATAAGCTTAAGATCATTAATACTCCTACTCATATAATCACCTAAGCGATCAAGCATGTAAGAATTATGTTTCAATTGTCTACTAACATAAGCATTGAAATTTTCTAGCTTAAAAACAAAGCTATCAAACTCATACAAGCATTGGCTAGTGGAATTATTATAAGGAATATCACCCTCATCAAATCTACGAAGAGAATTTACCTCTACTACCCGTGTCGGGTTATCAAGACCATGTATTTCTTCAATAGGTGGTAGATTCTTAACATCCTTAGCTTTAATACCTTTTTATTTCATAGATTTCTTTGCCTCTTGCATATCTTTAGGACTGAGAAATATAATATCTCTTTTCTTTAGAGTGGGCTTTGGAGGTCGTTCGGGAATGGTCCAATCATTTCATTGCTCAATATATTATTCAATAGAAGTTTAGCTTGTTCAACAGTTTGTTCCCCAAAAACACAACCAACACAACTATCTAGGTGGTCCCTAGAAGCATCGGTTAGTCCATTCTAAAAGATATCAAGTATTTCGTTTTTCTTGAAAGGATGATCAGGCAAAGCATTAAGTAATTGGAGAAGCCTCCCCCAAGCTTGTGGGAGACTCTTCTTCAATTTGCACAAAGTTAAATATTTTCTGCAAGGCAGCTTGTTTCTTATGGGCAAGAAAATATTTTTCAAAGAAGTAATATAGCATATCCTAGGGACTATGCACACAACTAGGAGCAAGAGAATTAAACCATATCTTAGCATCACCCTTTAATGAGAAAGGAAACAACTTAAGAATATAGTAATAACAATTTTTTTTCCTCATGAGTAAATAGGGTGGCTATATCATGCAATTTAGTCAGATGTGCCACAACAGACAGTTTCAGATTCATAACCATGTAAAGGATAAGATTCAATCAAAGTAATTAACTCAGGATCGATAGAGAATTCATAATCCTTATCAGTAACAAAGATAGTTGAAGTAGCAAATTTAGGATCTGATACGTCCATTTTGCATCATGCTTTTATATTTATATTTATTGCATTATGGGATGTTATTACACGTTATGGTACAATACTTATGCCTTTTCTCTCTTATTTTACAAGTTTTACATGAAGAGGGAGAGTGCGGGCAGCTAGAATTTTGGACTGGAAAAGGAGCAATTATGACAGACCTATTATGCACAACTCCAACAGTCCTGAAAAGTTACGGAGAATTATTTTGGAATATATAAAAATTATTGGATGAAACAAATACCAGAGGGGACCCACCAGGAGGTCACAAGCCTGCCAGGCGCGACCTACCCCCTGGTCGCGCCTTGGTAGCTTGTGGGCCCCCTGGCAGGCCTCTGGTGCCCAACTTTTGCTATACGAAGGATTTTGACCTATAAAAAATCAAGAGAGAGCTTTCGGGACGAAGCGCCACCGTCTCAAGGCAGAACCAATCTAGAGCTTTGGCGGAGCTGTTCTGCCGGGGAAACTTCCCTCTCGGAGGGGGAAATGAAAGACATCATCGTCACCAACGATCCTCACATTGAGAGGGGGTTAATCTCCATCAACATCTTCACCAGCACCATCTCCTCTCCAAACCCTAGTTCATCTCTTGTATCCGATCTTTGTCTCAAACCTCAGATTGGTACCTATGGGTTGCTAGTAGTGTTGATTACTCCTTGTAATTGATGCTAGTTGGTTTACTTGATGGAAGATCATATTTTTAAATCCTTTATGACAATTAATACTCCTCTGATTATGAACATGAACATGTTTTGTGAGTATTTATGTTTGTTCCTGAGGACAAGGGATAAGTCTTGTTATAATTAATCATGTGAATTTGGTATTCGTTCGATATTTTGATGAGATGTATGTTGTCTCTCCTCTAGTGGTGTTATGTGAATGTCAACTACATAACACTTCACCATTTTTTGGGCCTAGGGGAAGGCATTGGGAAGTAATAGGTAAATGATGGGTTGCTAGAGTGATAGAAGCTTAAACCCTAGTCTATGTGTTACTTCGTAAGGAGCTGGCTTGGATCCATATGTTTCATGCTATGGTTAGATTTATCTTAACTCTCCTTTCATAGTTGCGGATGCTTATGAGAGAGGTTAATCATAAGTAGGAGGTTGGTACGTCTCCAACGTATCTATAATTTTTAATTGTTCTATGCTATTATATTATCTGTTTTGGATGTTTTATATGCATTAATATGCTATTTCATATTATTTTTGGGACTAACCTATTAACCTAGAGCCTAGTGCCAGTTTCTATTTTTTCTTGTTTTTGAGAATTGCATATAAGGAATATTAAATGGAGTCCAAACAGAATAAAATCTTCAAAATAATTTTTCTTGGACCAGAAGCAAACCAGGAGACTTGGTGATGAAGTCGGGAGAGCCATGGTGGGGCCACAAGCCCTAGGGGCGCGTCCCCTAGGCTTGTGGGCCCACGACAACTCTCCTAACCCTATTTCTTGGCCTATTAATTCCCAAATATTCCTTGTATACCAGAACAAGCCACAAAAACACTTTTCCGCCGCTGGAAGCCTCCGTTCCCGAGAGATCCAATCTTGGAGCCTTTTCCGTTAATCTGCCGGAGGGGGATTAGATCACGGAGCGCATCTACATCAACTCCATTGCCCCTCCGATGATGCGTGAGTAGTTCACCACAGACCTTCGGGTCCATAGCTAGTAGCTGGATGGCTTCTTCTCTCTCTTTTCTCTTCAATACCATGTTCTTCATGTTCTTCATGGAGATATATGTGATGTAATACTCTTTTGCAGCGTGTTTGTCGAGATTCGATGAATTGTGGGTTTATGTTCAGATCATCCATGAATATTATTTGAGTCTTTTCTGAATTCTTATATGCATGATTTCATTTCTTTGCAAGTCTCTTCGAGTTATTGGTTTGGTTTGGCCAACTAGATTGGTAATTCTTGCAATAGGAGAAGTGCTTAGTTTTGGGTTCAATCTTGTGGTGACCTGACCCAGTGACAAAGTAGGGGTAGCAAGGCACGTATTGTATGGTTGCCATCGAGGATAAAAAGATGGGGTTTTCATCATATTGCTTGAGTTTATCCCTCTACATCATGTCATCTTATCTAATGCTTTAGTCTGTTTTACTCTGTTCTTCATGAACTTAATACTCTAGATGGAGGCAGGAGTCGGTCGATGTGTGGAGTAATAATAGTAGATGTAGAATCATTTTGGTCTACTTGACAAGGGCGTGATGCCTATATGCATAATCATTGCCTTGGATATCTTCATAATTATTCGCTTTTCTATCAATTGCTCAACAGTAATTTGTTCACCCACCGTAATACTTGACATCATAAGAGAAGCCTCTAGTGAAACCTATGGCCCCCGAGTCTATTTTCCATCTGATAGTTTCAGATCTACAACCAAAAATACCAAAAATACTTTGTTGCAATATTTTTTACCTTTTGTTTTACTTTCCTTTCAGGCAATATATCCTATCTATCTCTATCAGATCTCATCCTTACAAGTAACCATGAAGGGATTGACAACCCCTTTATAGCGTTGGGTGCAAGTGTTTGATTCTTTGTGTAGGTACATCTATTGGGGACTTGCTTGTATCTCCTACTGGATTGATAACTTGGTTCTCAACAACTGAGGGAAATACTTATCTACTTTGCTGCATCAACAGTTCCTCTTCATGGAAACTAACACATGCTCAAGAAGTAGCAAGAAGGATTTCTGGCGTCGTTGTCGGGGAGATACATAGCAAGTCAGGATAAGAACTCTCCCATCAACTTGCCAATTTCTGGCGCTGTTGCCGGGGAGATCTACATCAAGCCTACCAAGTACCCATCACAAAATCATCTCTTGCATTTACATTATTTGCCTTTTGCCTCTCGTTTTCCTCTCCCCGACTTCACAAATTTGCCTTTTTATTCGACCCTCTTCCGTTCGCCTTTTCGTTGCTACGTTTGATTGGGTTTCCATGTGCCTTCTATTTGCTGGCATCTTCGCTTGCTAAAAATCTATTGATATGGATCCGCATCCACTTGCTAATCTTTTAAAAAGGCCAAACTATGATGAACCCATTGCTAGTGAGTTGAGTGCAGTTGATTATCTCTATGAAGTTTTGTTTGAAAATCATGAATCTGAATTTTTTGATGAAGTGTTGAAAGAAGAAAATTATAAAGTGATTCATGATATCTCCTTGAATGAAAAACATGATTGCCATGTTGTTAGTATGAATTCTCTGAATATCCATGATGCGAATGATATGACAAACCACAAGCTTGGGGATGTTATGCTTGATGAAGATGATATTTTTTGTTCCTCAATGTCGTGGGAACGAACACCTATGGGATCATGGGGATCCCTTTCGGTTCGGAAGGGGGCGGGCTCGCACAAAGAGCCGGCATGGTAAGCAGTGCATGGGGAGTTTTTACCCAGGTTCGGGCCGCACGGGTGCGTAAAACCCTACTCCTACTTGGCTATATTGATCGTGTTCTAGGGTTCTAGCTACAGAAGCACCATGAACGGCTGCTACGTGAGCTTGATAACCTCTAGTTATCTAACTGTCGGGCTGTCCGGTTGTCTAACTGCCCAACTGTCCAAAAAAACCCTCTTCTGTAACGCCCTGGGCCTCCTTTTATACCTAAGGGGATCCCAACAGTGGTGTACAGTGTGCACACGGGATGCACCTTGATACAGTGCTATCGTACCTAACTCTAACGGAGTAGGACAAGAGCATTCAATGCACCGTCAGGCACCTCAGCCCGTCAGTGGGACGGGACGGGGGGGCGTCCCATCGGCACCACTTAGCTCCCCCCAACATCGACGCCGCGACACGCGTCTAGGTGAATCGACACCTAGCCTGTGTGCTGGTGGTGCTTGCCAGGACCTTGCCTTGCCGGGGGCCTTGCTTCGCCTGGAGGCTTTATAGCCCTCCCGACAAGGTCTTGCCGGTAGTCTTGAGTCTTCTGTGCTGGTGCTTGACAAGTCTTTGCTGGGCCTTGCCGCCGGGGCGGCTAATACTGCCCATGCACGAATAAAGGGGCACTAGATGTCCCAAAAACTCTAGTGCACCAACAGGATCCCCCGGGCCTGGGCCATACACGTCGCGAGGCGTTGTTAGGCTAGGACCAACCAATGCACAAGCACATGTGGCAGGGCCTTGCAGTTGTGATCATTACGCTCGTTGCGCTTCCCCATGGTGCCCATTGAATGCGGGTAGTGGAATACATGTGCGGCGCGGTCACCGAGTTTTCAATTACCGCGTCAGGTCTTTTCCGCCACGCGCGCCACATGCATAGCGGGGAGCTAGCAACGGGCGCCCGTGATTTAAAGTCCCTGAGAAAAGGCAGTAACTGCGGCGCCATGGATTGGGGCGACGGGGCGGTTGCTGTTCGCCCCGTGATTGAGGGCGCCGCTATTGGAGGAGGTGGGCGGCGTCCTTTGGAGTAGGGGAGAGCCAACCCCCACGCTTCCTCCTATAAATTGGGGACAACGGGGGCGAAGCTCATCCATCCCCCTTCTGCCCTTTGAACGCAAAACTCTATAGTCTGCCTCCCCCTCGTCTTCTCAATCTTCAGGCAGCGCCCGCCCTTCACCATGTATACGAGGCGAGGGCGACCACCTACCTTGGTTGCGAGGAGGAGCTCTCATCGGGATCATGCCACCGCTTCAGCCGCGGAGGCATAGGGGAGGCTCGAGTTTGCGTGGTGGAGGAGGCGCGAGGGGCCCTGGCCGCTGCGGAGGCCGAGGTCGGGGGAGGCAGAGCGCTCCTCCACCCCCTCCTCCGATGCTAGGAATCTCCATCGAAGAGGCCCAGGCCGAGGGGACAGCACTGGACTTTGTCCTCGAGCTGGGCGGTCCCCTCCGGAGCCATCTGCGCCTCCCATGCCTCTTCGTCAGGGCGATGGAGGACGACCAGCCGCCCTTCCTGTGGCTACGGGTGGGAGGGTGTTGTAATGGCACGATGTGAGTGGACGTTGAGTACCTAGCGCGCTGCGTCATGTTCCTCAGGCATTGTTGGAAGACCTTCGCCCGTGCCCACAATCTCCAGGTGGTGCGTGTTCTTCGTTTTAAAGTGACGGAGATCAGTACGCTCTCCATCAAGATTTATGGGAGCTCCGGCATCAGCTTCAACCCGTGGACTTCAGCTTCTTGGGTCCATCCCCCTTTCTGCCTGCTCTGGCCCTCTCCTCTGCGCAATGTTGGTCCAAGAGGGGCCAGGTTCTTTCCTGCCCATCTGGCAGCCCTGCTCGTCCACGTAGTGCTGGTCCAGAGGGGTCTGCTTGGGCTTCTTCCAGGGTCTTCTTGCCATCTTTTTCTTCTTGTAATCTGCCCCTCCTCTTCATATTTTTCTTCTTGTAATCTCCCCCTAGGGGAGAATGTCAAATAAAGATGTTCTTAGAGGAAAAGCGATATATTATGTAAATTTCACCCTATCAGAGAAACCGTATGTTATCTTCCTTGTTAAACTGATTCTGTGTATGGAATTTCCCCTACGCCCTTTCTGGAGGAATCTTGCCGGCGTCTCTAGCCCTACCACAAGCGCTTTGAGGAACAGGTCCTTAGCAGCCTGCTGGCGGTGCCACTTCCGGCAAGATACCTTGCCGTCCTTGGCGCGGCCGTTCAAGGCGTCGGCCTTACTCAAAAACGGGATAAGGGCGCTAGCGCTCTCTCTTGGATCGTTGAGCAGACTCGAAACAAAACAAGGAGCACGACCGAAGCCACTTAAGCTGTTGCACGGTCCCGAACGTAGTGAGGGCGCATCCAATTGCGGCAAGGTTCCCGCGCATGTAGGTTTTCCATATAGAAGTCAAAATCGCTCAAGAAAAATTACTTTACGGCAAGGATTCACATGGGGTTTTTGCAACTTATCTTTTTGTTGTCTTTCTCCTTCCGGCAATTTTTTTTGGGACGTCGCCCATAGGTATCGGTACTATTATTCCCCCCCCGACAAAGCTGCACACGGGATCCTTCTGTCCTTTGAGAAAAAAAGAGAAAGTATGGATATGGAACCTTGGCGGTCCGTTAGTCCTTGCCGGGATTAAGTGCAATGCAACACTTCAACTAAACATGCACATAAGTAAACATGAGAATCGAATAGGATTGCAGAACACTTACCTTTATTTAACTACGCATAGGGTCTGAGCCTGGCTTTGTATCAAGGATTACATGCTTCAGCGGGAAGACTTGTACAAAAGGTGGTTGCCGGGAGGCCCGGCAACCGCGCCTCATGTGTAGAACTTGCGAAGGTGTTCAATATTCTAGGAGTTTCTCACTGGGATGCCATCTTCGGTCTCCAGGTGGACTGCGCCAGGCCTAGTGACTCATACAACCTGATAAGGGCCTTCCCACTTTGGCGTCAACTTGTTTGAATTCTTAGCGGACTGAACTCGCAAAAGAACAAGGTCCTCTTCCTCAAGACTTCTGGCATTGACCTTGCAACTATGGTAGTGGTGCAAAGCTTGCTGGTAGCACGCAGCTCTCACAGTAGCCTGAAGATGGTCTTCCTCAAGGAGTGTCATGTCGTGTTGCCGCAACTGCCTTGCTGCAGCGCATCATAAGCGAGCACTCGAGGTGTCCCGTATATGAGTTCCATGGGGAGAACTGCCTCCGTCCCATATACAAGGGAGAAGGGGGTCTGGCGGTAGCTTGATTTGGTATCGTCGGGATTGACCAAAGAACCACAGGCAACTCATCAATCCAGTGCCTTCCGCACTTGCACAGCTTGTCGAAAGTTCTTGTCTTGAGGCCTCGCGGCTCTTCAGCATTAGCCCTTTCCGCTTGGTTGTTGCTTCTTGGATGGGCAACGGAAGCAAAATGGATTCTTCTGCCAAGGTCTTGGACATATTGCATGAAGGTGCGGCTCATGAACTGTGTGCCATTATCAGTGATGATCCTGTTGGGAACACCAAAGCGGCAGCCTAGTCCTTTGAAGAACTTGACAACTGATTGTGTTGTCACCTTTCTCACTGCTTCCACTTCTGGCCACTTTGTGAGCTTGTCAATTGCGACGTACAAGTACTCAAAGCCCCCGACAACGCGGGGAAAGGGGCCCAAGATGTCGAGTCCCCAGACCGAAAATGGCTAGGAGAGAGGGATTGTTTGAAGGTCTTGAGCTGGTTATGTAGTTTTTTCGAATGAAACTGGCATGCTTCACACTTGGTTACTAACGCAGCTCCATCCTGGAGGGCAGTGGGGCAAAAGAAACCTTGGCGGAATGCCTTTCCGGCAAGTGCTCTTGATCCTATGTCGGACCCACATATGCCTCCGTGTATCTCTACCAATAGTTCCAGTCCATCCTCCCGAGAAATGCACTTGAGTTTCATGCCATTCTGTCTCTTTCTATACAGGACGTTGTCAACGAACTGGTACATATGAGACCGGCGGGCTACTTTCTCCACTTCCTATTGTTCCTCACGGAGCTCTCCTGTTTGAAGGAATTGGACAATGTGTTGTGCCCATGCTGGAGCCTGGGGCACGACAACAAGGACTAAAGGCGTATCCTCTACCGGGGTAGCATTTGCCTCGACGGCAAGGGCCTGAGGGCTTGCCGGAGTCTACTGCGCCTCGGCAAGCCTGGCGGGAGCGTATGCTTCTACGGCAAGAGCAGGGGGCCCTGCCGGAGCATAGTACTCACCGACAAACCTGTCGTTCCCTCTGGCAACCTTCTCGCCGGCGGCTTCGGGGAGCTCTGTCGGGAAATACTTTCTAGAACTTAACTTTCTTATCTTCTCTTTTCCAGTTGATGGTGTCACGGAGGGTTGAGTTAGTTGGAGCAAGAAAGTTCCTGGTTCCACAGGTAACTTAAGGGCAGCACACTTTGACAGCCCATCGGCAACGATGTTCTATGCACATGGAACGTGCTCCATTTGTAGGCCGTCAAAACTTTCTTCCAACTTCCTCACTTCATCTACATAGGCTTCCATCAACGGGCTCTGGTAATCTTTGTTCACTTGTCGAATGACAAGTTGAGAATCACCCCTGACAATAAGTTTCTTGATCCCAAGGTCCACCACAATCCTGAGACCGGCAAGCAGGCCTTCGTACTCAGCAATGTTGTTCGTTGATCTCTCTCGGGGAAAGTGCATTTGGACCACATATCTGCGGTGCTCTCCAGTGGGTGCAACAAGCAGCACTCTAGCACCAACGCCTTGCAGCGAGAAAGCTCCATCAAAATACACGATCCATTTGTGATGAGTCTCCTTGCCGGGGAGAGTTCACTCTGGAATCTCTTCATCGAGCGTTGGGGTCCATTTTGCAATGGACTCCGCCAAGGCCCTTCTCTAAATGGTCGAAGTTCTTTTAAACTTAAGACCAAAGCTTGAAAATTCCAGGGCCCACTCCATAATCCTGCCGGTAGCTTCTAGGTTTTGCAATATCCATTGTAGCGGGAAGTGGGTGACAACTGTGATCTCATGTGCTTGGAAGTAATGGCACAACTTCCTCGAGGCCATAAGAAGGCTGAAGAGCAATTTTGGCACGCCAGAATACCTTGATCAAGCCCCCTGCAACAAGGAGCTAACAAAATAGACTGGTCTCTGCACCACTTTCTTCTTCTGGACTATCTCTTTCAACTGCGCAGATCCTTCTTTGCCAGCACTAGATCCTGCCGGGGAACGTCCTGGCTTGTCGCTTGGCGTCCCTGCCGTTGCCGCTGCTTCTTCGTCAACTTCTCTTTCAGTCACTAGCGTAGCACTCACCACTTGATTCATTGCTGCCAGGTACAGCAGCAATGGCTCTTGTGGTTTTGGCGCGACTAGGGCTGGCGGAGAGGAAAGGTACTTCGTCAAATCCTGCAGTGCCACCTCCGCTTCTGGAGTCCATTTCATTGGACTTGCCTTCTTCAAGATTTTGAAAAAGGGCAGGGCGCGCTCAGCAGATTTTGAGATGAACCTACTCAGAGCAGCAACATAGCTGGCAAGGCATCGCACGTCCTTGACTCATCTTGGTGCCTCAATTTGCTCAATTGCTTTGATCTTGTCGGGATTTTCTTCGATTCCTCGTTGAGACACAAAGAACCCGAGAAGCTTGCCGGATGGGACGCTGAACACACATTTCTTGGGGTTGAGCTTCATGTTGATCTTGTGCAGATTTGCAAATGTTTCGTCTAGGTCTGATATGAGCGTGGCCCTATCCTTGGTTTTGACCACTATGTTGTCCATATAAGCCTCCATATTTCTATGTAGCTGGGGCTCAAAACCAATCTGGCTGCTCTTGCAAATGTAGAACTAGCGCGTTTCAACCCGAAAGGCATACACAAAAAGCAGTGCGTACCACATGGGGTGATAAACGCGGTCTTCTCTTTGTCTTCCTTGGCCATAAAAATCGGATGATAACCGGAATAGGCATCAAGGAAAGACAACAGATCGCAACCGGCGATGGGTTCCACAATCTGGTCGATGCGCGGCAAGGGAAAAGGATCCTTGGGACAGGCTTTGTTGATGTCTTTAAAATCAATGCAAAACCTCCATTTAACATTTGCCTTGCGCACTACAACCGGGTTGGCCAACCATGTCGGATGGAGTACTCCTCTAATCAAGGAAGCTGCCTCTAATTTCTTGATCTCCTTGGCAATAAATGGTTGCCGCTCCAAAGCTTGCTTCCGAACTTCTGCTTGACGGGCCACGCGTGTCGGCAGACGACAAGGTGGTGCTCAATCACTTTCCTGGGAACACCGGGAATATTAGATGATTGCCATGCAAACAGATCGACATTCGCCCACAGGAAGGCGACGAGCATGCTTTCCTATTTGTCGTCAAGGGTGGAACTTATGGTGAAAGTTTCGCCCGTGCCATCCTCCTTGGCGGGCACTTTCTTGGTCTCTGGCGGGGCAGCCTTGGACTTTTTGCTCTTGCCGGTGGAGGTCTCTAGAACATCGTCAACAGTAGCACAACACCCCGAAGAGGTGCGCTTGTCGGACTATGCGCCCGAGGCCTTGCCGGTCTTCTTCCCCCCGGGAGCTTCAGCGGCAGGAGCAAGTGCCTTGGTGGCAGGTGCTGCGACTGCGCCCCGGTAGTGTTCGTCGGCGCAGATAAGCGCACTTTTCTTGTCGGAGTTGATGGGAATGACGCTCAGTGGTCCGGGCATCTTCAGCATGCTGTAAGCGAAGTGGGTGGCCGCCATGAACTTGGCCAGTGCCAGACGGGCGAGAATGCCGTTGTATGGCAACAAGATCTCGGCAACGTCAAAGAAGATCTTCTCCGTTCTAAAGTTGATATCACTGCCGAACGTCACCGGCAGCATGATCTTGCCCTTTGGCTGAGTTCTTCCTGAGTCAACCCCTTGGAAGGCGCCTATCGGCTTGAGATCTTCATCAGGAATGCAGCCCTTGGATGACACCGAGTGAGATCGGGTTCATGCTGGCCCCACTGTCGATTAACATCTTCGTCACCTTGAGGTTGCGGATTGTTGGCGAAACCAACAATGACAAGCATCCTACCACAGTTACACGATCCGGGTGGTCCTCAGCGTCGAAGATGATAGGAGTGTTGGACCATTTCAGAGGATTCTGAGTACCAATAGAGGGCTCTGCCGCGTTAACCTCACGCACCCACTGTTTGAGTTGGCGCTGAGAGGAGTCTGATGAGGCGCGTCCCTCTATGCACATCATCTCTGTAGCCTTCGGAAACTCATTCCCACTGGATTCCTCGTTGTCTTCGGCGTCATCATCCTCTTCTTGCTTATCGCGGCCACGGGCGGGCCGGTCCTTCTGGTGCTTGGGCCTGCCGCGGCGACCTCCTCGGCCAACCCACTTCTTTCCGGAGCCCTCAGCACCATCATGATCCTTCTCCTTGTCTCGCCTCTCATATTCGGCCCTCTACTTCTCGACAAGCTGCTCAACTTGCTAGCAGTCTTGGAGGTCGTGGCCTTTGGTGCGATGGATCTTGCAATACTGCTTGCCGGAATCTTCTTGCTTGCTGGCAGCCGCCAGGGCGTGGCAGGAGGCGTACCCGGCAACATCGTTGCCGGGGTCATCGACCTTGCCTTTCTTGGCAGCGCCGGGGTTGCCGGATGCCTCGACGGCAAGCACGGTCTTGCCCTTGCTCTTCTTGTTCTGTTGCTGGCCCTTGTTTGCTGGGACAGCAGTATCCTCATCCTCAGAGTCGACCTCTGTGCCGACATCTTCGCCGGGGAGTCTTCTCCCTTCTTTAGCCCGAGCGCACTAGTCTGCCAAAGCATAAAGCTCGGCGACGTCCCTGACTCTGTTCATTGCCAGCTCTTCCTGCATCCTGCAGTTGCGCACGTTCTAATGGAACACGCTTGTCATGCCCAAGATGCACGCCTATCCATATTAAGGCACGGGAGCCTCGACAAGGGATAGAGGTGCATCTCGATGTTCGCAAGTATAGCATCATTACATCATGAATTTAAGAAGAGAGGAGTATATGAATTGGCTTACACTTGCCACATACTAAATTATAATTCCACACAAAGAGTTCAAATATCAATCTGAAGGCAGGGTCCGGCTACGGACGAGAACAAACCAAAAAAGGAAATGCAATGATACTATCTTGCTAGCCCCGAAGATCACGACCAAGGTCCTCTACTCATCTGGATACGTCACGTACATCCTGTCGCGTTCCTCGTCATACTCCCACTAGAGCTGCATCGTGTCATCTATCATGACCTCATCTATACATGTACCTGGCTTGTTGTAGTAATCTGTGAGCCACGAAGGACCCAGCAATCTCACGCCCGGGTACCAAGACTATTCAATCCTATATGTTGGGATGGGGTATGTGTTTAGTTTGCAGCAGCACTAAGCATTTATGGTGGCTAACATACGAAACATGAAAGTAAATATGTGGTCTACTATAAGTGATCGAATCTAGAAATGACCTCGATGAGATCCTAAACACTTACTTACGTCAATCATAACCCCACCGTGTTCTCTCACGGTTCATGTTCATGAGCAGAGATGATCAAGGTTACTCACATAGTTGGTGTATTTTATTACAGTTTACTTCAAGTTAACTATAACCGGGTGTTAAACAAATATCCAAGTTGCCACATAATCGCACACACGGCTTTCCAAAAGATTTGACCCTGCAGGGGTGCTCCAACTAGTCCATCATAAATTAACCACACTTCGTGGGAATAGCCTCGACCACGGATCTCGTGATCATCCTAGGCAACTCCAAAGGAATTCCAACACCTCGAGATAGCCCGAAGAAAGTTAGAGCCCCTCACGCAAGACACTCGATAAAGGTAAAACAAATCCAGCAAGACCACCTGCCGTGTCGACGAACCCGATAAGAGTCACGTATCTCGTTCTCAGGACACGATAGATAAGCACAACATACAGTGGCCTGATAAAAATCTCCCGAGTTGCCACGGGTTGGCCCTGCACACGGCTCTAGTTTGGACCAACACTCATGAGGAGCACTGGCCCGGGGGTTGATTAATTATCCATGGGGTTGCAAAGCCCTATGCAAATTCTATTAAGTTATTAAGCAAATCTAGTACCAAACTTGGGTCTTGCCACACAAGTTTTAATCTTAACCGAATAAACAAGGAGGTCTCCATAACAACCCCAACATGTTAGGAGCACAAAGTATGGAAAGCATAACACCGGTAACAAGAAACTATGGCGGTAACAGCGGAACAAAACACCTAGCAAAAGGCCAAGCCTTCCACCAATACTAGATTTATATATGCATTAAATTAAATAACAGATAATATTGCGATATGCCAGATATCCATGTTATCACATGGAAGCAACCTGTACCTGCAACTAGAACACTATAAGAGGGGCTAAGCAACGGTAACTTAGCCAAACAAAGGTTGCTGGGATGTGGAGGGTTAGAGGCTATCATGACAATTAGGAGGCTGACATTCAAGTGGTAGGTAGTGCGAAAGTAGCGAAAGAGCGAGACAACTAGCAAGCGAAAATAGTATCGGGATCCGGGTACAATCATCTTGCCTGTTGGTTCTTCAGTGGAACAAGTAGCAGGATCCTCGTAGTGGTACTCTCCTGGATCTTCGTACTCAGGTTCAACATTCGCATCTACCCAAAAGAAACAGCAAGAATAAACAAGCAACCAAGGTGCAATGCGCAAGCAAGAATGATGCATGCTTACGTGAAGAATTTAGCATGGCAATCCTAACTAATCAAGTTTCACATTCCATAGAATAATTATTTATGAATCTGGACAGAACCTTATGTTAAGTTATTTAGACATGCATGAACATGGCAAATATGGATGCATCATTCAAAACCAATACAAATGCATATGTAGAACGTAAGAAACGGAGTTATGGTTCTCACGTACGCTCACGGCAAGATACGAAGGCAAAACACAAGACAAGAAGGCCTTGAGCTATTCCATGGCATTCCATGGTAGCCACTGGTTAGGCAATGAAAAACCAACCACAATAGAGCCAAATATCAAGCAATTCCATGGATTATAGCTTCCACAAGTCACAAAACACTAAAAAAAACAATCTGCCACAAAACAACAACATAACGGCTTTCGCAGCCAACAACTTGAGCTATAGGAAGTCTCTAGCCACAAACAAGGTATTGACAGAAACTACATAACATGCTTATCAACTTATCCAACTACACAATCTAGAATGGAGGCACACATCAATAAGCATGAAGCCCACAAGTTGGCATGATGAAACAGAATTCTGGGACTTAGTGAAAATAACAACTTTCTGGAATCTGAGTTAGTCTGATAGCAAGTTGACAGTAGAAACTAATGGTGATAGATACCACCTCATGGCATGAAAATTAACAAGATGATAGAAGACAACATATACTTCAAATCACTAGCACTAAGATTGAGCTAATTGACAACATATCACGAGATAGCAACCACTCTTCATGGCATAAAAATATTAGCAGATTCTCAGACATCGAAATATTTAGCATGGTTGAAAACAACAACATTTTAGTGGCTATGTTATAGCATGGTTCCCACTCATTTGCAAGTTTATCATGACAAAGATAAATACCATGGCATTCTACACATCAAAGACTACCATATTCATGTTGGCACAACATCATAGCATGCATGGATTAAATATAAAAAAATGACAAAATGGCACTTTGGAACAAAATGACATTTCGTCAAACTTTCTCAAAAGACCAAACCAATACCACCAATGGATTTCTGAGATTTTTATACCCCAAATTCATGTATCATACTCATATATGCGCATGGAGCATCATGACAAGAACTACATAGCAAAAATGACATTTATACCTATAAGTGAAAACTTACCTAATATACCCATGTGCATAAATGATCATGTCCATATTTGGAATTTTACTATAAGTGGAAATGATCTAATTATAACAATAAAACAATAAAACACACAATCAAAATAAATAGTGTATGACAAGTGGGGCATGGCCCACTTGTCACACACACACACACACACAACTCAAGCACCCACACACATACACAGCCACACATGCACACACACATGGATCTGGCACCACACTAGATCCATACATACCCACACACACACAAGCACACACACATCCACCGCACAGCCACAACAGATCTGGTGTAGCCACACCGGATCTACACATACACACAACACGACACACCAGATCCGGTCCTCACAGCGGATCCACACACACAACAACACGACCGGCTAATTCAAAAAAAGGAAATACACAAGGGGAAAGCTGGGTTCGAACCCCCGACTTGCCGGCCGATTCCCTTGCGTGTTACCACTGCGCTAGGCCGCGCCATCTGAACAAGGGGCACCTTGTCATGCCCAAGATGTGCGCCTATCCCTTTTAAGACACGAGGGCCTCGCAAGGGATAGAGGCGCATCTTGCCATTAGCAAGTATAGTATCATCACATCATACAATACTGAAAAGATGAGTATATAAGATTGGCTTACACTCGCCACATACTAAATTACAATCCACTCACAGTTCAAATCATCAAGATGAAGATAGGGTCCGACCACAGACGAAATCAAACGATAAAACAGATGCAAATGATACTGTCTCGCTAGCCCAAAGATCATGACCATGGTCCTCTACTCATCCGGATAAGTCACGTACATCCTGCCTCTCTCCTCATCATATTCCCACTAGAGCTGGGTAAGATCATCCTGCACGTACTCATCTGTACCTGTACCTGGAGGGTTGAGTAATCTATGAGCCACAAGGACTCAGCAATCAAGTGCCCGGGTACCGAGACTATCCAAGCTTATAGGTTGGGTTGGGGTAAGTGTTTAGTTTGCAGCAGCTCTAAGCATTTATGGTGGCTAACTTATGCAACATGAAAATAAATATGAGTGGCCTACGATTAACGATTGAATCTAGTATGAACTCTATGAGATCATGAACACTTACTTACGTCAAGCATAACCCCACCGTGTTCTCTCTTGGATCATGTTCACGAGCAGAGACGATCATGGTTACTCACACAGTTGGTGTATTTTATTTAGAGTTTACTTCAAGTTTACTAGAATCGAGTGTTAAGCAAATAACCAAGTTGCCACATAACCGCGGGCATGGCTTCTCGAAAAGGTTTAACCCTGCAAGGGTGCTCCAACTAGTCCATCACAAATAACCACACTCCACGGTAATAGCCTCGACCACGGACCTCGCGGTCATCATAGGTAATTCCAAAGGAATTCCAACACCTCGAGAAAAACCCGAAGAAAGACAGACTCCACACGCAAGACACTCGATAAAGGTAAAACCAATCCAGCAAGACCACCCGACGTGTCGACGAACCCGATAAGAGCCGTGTATCTCGTTCTCAGGACACGATGGATAAGCGACGCATACGGATGCCTGATAGAAATCTCCCAAGTTGCCCTGGGTTGGCCCCGCACAGTGCTCTAGTTTGGACCAACACTTATGAGGAGCACTAGCCCGGGGGTTGATTAATTATCCATGGGTTTGCAAGACCCTATGCAAATTTTATTAAGTTGTTAAGCAAATGTAGTACCAATGTTGGGTCTTGCCAGACAAGTTTTAATCTCAACCAAATAGACAAGGGGGTCCCCATAAGAACCCCGAGCGTGTTAGGAGCGCAAAATATGGAAACCATAACACCGGTAACAAGAACTATGGCGGTAACAGCAAAACAAAACACTTAGCAAAAGGCCAAGCCTTCCACCAATACAAAGATATATATGTGCATTAAATTAAATAACAGTTAAATATTGTGATATCCAAATCCATGTTATCACATGGAACAACCTGCACCTGCAACTAAGAATGCTATAAGAGGGCTGAGCAGCGGTAACTTAGCCAATCAAAGGTTTGCTAGGATGTGGAAGGTTAGAGGATTTCATGGTATTTAGGAGGATGATATTCAAATGGTAGGTGGTGCAATTGTAACGATAAGAGCAAGAAAACTAGCAATCGAAAATAGTATCGGGGTTCGGGTACGATCATCTTGCCTGTTGGTTCTTCAGTGGAACAAGTAGCGGGATCCTCGTAGTAGTACTCTCCTGGGTCCTCGTACTCAAAATCGACACTCGCGTCTACCCAAGAGAAACAGAAACAATAAACATCCAACCAAGGTGCAATGCACAATAAAGATGATGCATGATTCATTTACGAAGAATTTAACACGGCTATCCAAAACTAGTCCAGTTTCACATGCAAAGTTTGTTTATTAATGAACCTATAAAGTAGCTGATGTTAAGTTGTTTACACATGCATGAACATGGAAAAAATGGATTCAGCATGCAAAATCGATAGAAATGCATATAAAGAACGCAAGAAACGGAGTTACGGTTCTCACGATTCGCTCACGACAAGGTACGAAGGCTAAACACAAATCAACCAAGCCATGGGCTAATTCTTGGCATTCCAAGGTATCCACTGGTTAGGCAATGAAAAACCAACCACAATAGACTCAAAAATCAACCAATTCCATGGAGTATATCTCCCACAAGCCACAAAACAATAAAACAACAAATCTGCCACCAAACAGCAACATAGCAACTTACACATCCCACAACTTGAGCTACACGAATCTTACAGTCACAAACAAGATACTGGCAGAATCTACATAGCATATATATCAACATATCCAACTACACAATCTGCATAGGAGGCACACATCAATAAGCATGAAGCTATCAACTTGACATGATGAAACAGTTTTCGTGAAAATTCCAGTTTTCTGGAATCTGAGTTAATAAAGTAGCAAGTTGACAGCAGTAGTTAAACTTATTAGAGAGCACTTATTGGCCTGAAAATTAATAGTATGGTAGTAGACAACATCTACTTTAAATAACTAACACTAAGCATGAGCAAATTATCAACATGTAGCTAGATGTCACCCACTCTACATGGCATAAAAATAACAACAGATTTTCAGACTTAGTAGTTTTTTAGCATGCTGAAACAGAAACATCAAGTTGGTTACTTAGAAGCAAGTTTCCCATGTATATGGGTGATTCTCATGCTTAACAAAAATACCATGGCATAATAGATGCAAAATACTAGCACTTCCTAGTTGGCACATGCCCCAAAGGAAGTAAGGATTAAATCATGCAAAAATGACAAGGTAGCATCACAGCTTAAAATGACAGTTTATGGACTTGCTCAAAAGTGAAATCTGAAAGTTCCAATGGATTCATTGGCTCTTTCTACACCAAAACCATGGGTCACACTCATATGCTCATGTGAAACATCAAGGCACACTGAAATAGCCAAACTACCACCTACTCTTCATAAGTCAAGACTTACTCTAATGGGATGCACATAAATGGACATAAGCATATTGTCAACTTAGCTAAGAATGGAAATGAGCTAACAAAACCTACATGACATGCTTATCTACCACAAGGGCAAAACAAGTGGGGAAACCAGTAGTCACCCTCACACACACACCACTACACGCACACACACCACTACACCACTCACATGCACATACACCACATATGTGCAACCTGCCACACACACACCCAAATACACACAAACACAACATACACCAATGCACTTGCATAGTGCAAACCACACACACACTACAAACACATGCATATATACACTTATGTATATACACATACACACTCTTACACACATACATGCACCTACACTACACACACAAGCACATGTAGACTCACATATGTGTGTATGCATGAAGCACACACACATATACACACACCACCTACAAGGTCACATACCTACACATACACATACACAACCTCATATGTGTTGCACCAAGCTCACACACATATACTACAATACACAAAAGGAAAACAGGTAAAAGAAAAACCTACACATGTCAAATCTGCTTCTACACACACATATGTAAATTGCAAGGAAGAAAACAAATTAAAAACACAAAAAGAAAAACAAGCAAGAAAAGGGGGGACTTGGGCTCGAACCCATGACCTCCTGGTCATTCCTCCCTCGAGCTACCACTCTGCTACGCACACGATCGACAACAGAGTAGGGGCACTACCTTACATATACACACATGCACAATGCAACTACTGACAAAACTGAAGAATGATCAGCCACGGCGAAAGAGCACTGGCGACGACCAAACGGCGGACTCCATCGACCACACGAGCGGTGGAGGCCCTAACTCGATGCCCTGATCCTGCCTGCACACGCACGCACAAGCTCGACCACCTAACGGCGGCGAAACGACTCAGGCGACGATGACATACACTGCGGTGACAGAACTGCACACGATCCGCACGACGGCAACCCAGACGAGGAATCGGATGGGGAGGAGCAAAAATGGGCCCCTGCGGGAAGCAGGAACTCGCACGCAACGCCCGGAAGCATAAGCTCGATGGTGCACTCGTCAGAGACGAGGTCCAACGGTGGCAGAATGCACCTAAACATGAGCACACTCTACACAGGGCTAGAAAGCTCTAGATCTGGTGAGGAGGAACGGCGAGCTCACCTAGACACGCTCGTGCAGCCAATTGAGCTCGAGGTAGCGCGATGACGGGGAATTGCCGCGGCGGAGGGGCTCGACCGGAGGGGAAGAAGATGAAGCAGAGGCGTGGCCTTGACGTCCCACAAGGATGCAGAGGACGTCGGCGAAGCAGATGGCGACGGCGGCGCGATCCTGACGATCGCCTGCACGAGGGGCTCGCTAGAGAAGCTCCCGTGGCGACGAGCTTCTTCTGAACCTCACCGCACCCTCTCTACACTCTCTGAACCCATGCTCACCTGAGACGAAAGAGAGGGAGAGGGCGGCGGCGCAAGGGGGAAGAGGGAACCCTAGGGGTGGCACACACGTCGAGGGACTAAATAGGCAATGGGACAGACGGCGATGGCCGACGGAAAGGCGACGGTGGAGCCTCTCCTGACGGCCATCCTGACGGAGCATGTGACCGTCTCTCCGAGCGGGCTGGGCCGTGGGGAGAGATAGGCCCAGCTGACTCTCTCTCTCTCAGCACAAAATAAACAGAGACAGTTTTCCATTTAAAACACAGTCACACCAAATTAAATCCCCAAAGTAAAATAAAATGCTTTAGGTGCAAACAAAAACACTTTTGTAAAGAAAAATAATATGCACTATTTAATGAAAATATTAAGTTGATTTATTGGACAAGTAATTTTAATACTTCTGAAAATAACAGCCCCTGTTTTATTTAAACACAAAATCATACAAACCCCAAACATAAAAAGAACCACACTCTAAATTATTAATATTAATAGGGCTACCTCTTGAACATTTTTAAACAATTTTTGAAACAACTTAATGCTGCTGATAAATAATAATAGAAGAAAGGAGGTATTGGAAGGGGATGTTGCAAAGGAAAAGAGAGGGGGCAAGAGAAAGAGTTGCTCACTTGATCCAACCACACTCAAACCAACAAGCCATAATCACAACCACCACACCATACAAAGACACATGAAAACAAGCAAGGCATGATGAATCCTATGATGGATGAAATGATGCATGATGCATGAATGCCAAACAACACATGGATGACAAGTTGCGAATCATATATTAAACTCATGACACAAGGTTCATACAATAGTTACATGCCAAAAAAGGTAGGGACATCACTTGGGCTGTCACACGGCTTGACTGAATAAAACTAGTACCTACACCACTCGAATGACGAAACTGAATTTAGATCATCGGCGACAGGCGACGAAACTATGGTGATGTGGCGCTACAGGGCACCTCCAGTGAGGGGAAGGCGCTGCGGGGGTTACTGCACCTACAGGGGTCCGTCCCCTGCTCGCCTCGCGACGAGGGGGCGGAGGCAGCGGCCCTCAAAGCCCTGCCTTGACAGAACGGCGGTGACGGAATGCAATACGGCAATGGCGAGCAGTGGAGACGGGACGCAAGCAACGAAGCGGGACATGGCAGCTCACCAGGGGAAGGACGACGACAAGCCTGATCACAGCGAAGAGGAGGAAGAAGCGGCGATGAGGCCTGCCCGAAGCAGACGCAAGAACGGCGCCGGAGCACCCTGCCCGAGCTCCGATGGGGACGAGGCCATCAAGGATGGGGAGCCCAGCCCCTCCTAGCAATGGGAATGGAACATGTGGACCATCCCCAACCTCCTCGACATGCCGGGTGTGGCGGAGGCCATCAGGATCACGACGGCGACGGCAACAAAGATCGACAACTCCTCTTTGAACCGCTCACCTCATTGAACTCTCTCTCTCTCTGAACTTACCTGGCAGAGGAAGGAAAAGGAGGGGAAAGGAAGAGGGGGAGGAGAAGGGAGATGGCGGCGACAAAGAGGAACCCTAGAAGGGAGGCACGCATGACGAGGCCTTCTAAAGGGGGGCAGACGGCGTCTTCAACATCCGTGAGCGCGGGCGCTCACTCACTCTCTTTGCTCTCTGACCGAGGAAGGAGACAGTGATAGGATTCCGTCAGGTGCGGCTGTACAGCGAGCGTGCGACTGCTGGGCTGCGAGGAGAGAACATCGGCCCAGTTTCCTCTCTCTCTCTGAGAAATAGAAGAGGTTTCCTATTAAAATAAACAGCTAACTTATAAAAAAACCATAGAAATAAATAAAAGATTTTTTGAAAAAAAAAATACTTTTACATACAAATAAATAAGACCTATTTTATAAAATTAGCTAGTTGATTTTTAGATCAATTAAATAAATGGTTTTATTAAACAATAGCCCCTTGCAATTTAAAGCCCCAGTATCATAAAGCTCAATTCATCAAACGACCAACACACCTAGACTTAAAATATTAATGACCACCTCCTGAACATTTTAATACAAATTTAATAGCAAGCTAATTATGTTGATTAATGACAATGGAAATAAAGATTTATAGGTTGGTTTGTTTGAAAAAGAATAAGAGAGGGGGAAGGAGATGATGCCCACTCAAACCACACATCCACAAGAACACTCACAACACACAAGATCAAGAGCACACATGTAAAAGAATATGCAAGACATGATGATGAATGATATGATGCATGATGCATGAGATGACATGGCAAGGGAAAACTCAATTCATTCACACATGATAACAAGGTTCACATAGGTTACATGCCAAAAAAGGTAGGGGCGTCACTTGGGCTGTCACAACTCTCCCACACTACAAGAGGATCTCGACCCGAGATCTAGGAACTAAAGAACTCTAGAAATTCGGAACGGAGAAGGTCCGCACGTTCCCACGTAGCTTCCTAGTCAGAATGATGAGACCACTTCACCTTGAGGAACTTGATTGACTTGTTGTGAGTCTTACGCTCAGTTTGTTCGAGAATAGCCACTGGATGCTCACGATAAGAGAGGTCTTCTTGGAGATCAATGTCTTGGAGGTCAATGCTACGCTCGGGAGTCTTGAAGCACCTCAGGAGCTGAGAAACATGGAAGACATCATGCACATTTGCGAAGTTTGGAGGAAGCTCTAGTTGATATGCAAGTTCACCTCTCTTGCCAACAACTTTAAAATGACCAACAAAGCAAGGAGCTAGCTTCCCTTTAATTCCAAACTGCTAAGTGCCCTTCATGGGAGAGACTCTGAGATAGACTAGATCATCAACTTGAAAGGAAACATCCCGATGTTTGTTATCGTAATAACTCTTCTGTCGGGATTGAGCTGCTTTGAGGTTCTCATGAATGACACGACACATCTCTTCTGCTTCAGTGATCATGTCATTGCCCAAAATTTGACACTCACCGATTTCAGACCAGTTAAGCGGGGTACGACACTTCCTGCCGTAGAGAATCTCGAAAGGGGCCTTGCCTGAGCTAGCCTGAAAGCTATTGTTGTATGAGAATTCAGTATATGGAAGGCGGTCTTCCAATTTCATGTCGAACAAAATCACATAGGCTCTAAGCATATCTTCAAGGATCTGATTGACTCTCTCAACTTGACCACTTGTCTGCGGATGGGATGCAATGCTGAAAAGGATCTTGGTACCCATAGCAGTCTCGAAGGACTCCCAAAACTTGGAAGTAAAGAGGCTTCCACGATCAGATGAGATGAGTTGAGGAATACCATGCAAAGAAACTATCCTTGACGTATACAACTCTGCTAGCTGAGCTGCCAAGATGGATTCTTTAACTGGAAGGAAATGAGCAACTTTGGTCAACTTGTCGATAACCACAAAGATGGCATCGTTGCCTCTCTTGGACTTGGGAAACCCAGTAACGAAATCCATCTCCACATGATCGAATTGACACTCTGGGATAGGCAAAGGTTGAAGGAGATCTGCTGGACGTTGATGTTCCGCCTTCACTCTGCAAGAAACATCACACTCGTTCACGAACTAAGCATTTTCACGCTTCATGCGAGTCCTCCAGAAGGTTTGCTTGAGATCTTGATTCATCTTGGAACTGCCTGGATGAATGGATAGAAGAGAATTATGTGCTTCGTCCATGATAACCTTTCTGATATCACCTGTTGGAACCACTAGATGGTCCTCAAAGAACAAGGTGTCTTTGTCATCAACTCGAAAGCACTTATACTTCGGAATGCCCTTGGCCACACCTTTCTTCACTTTATTCACCATAGCGTCAAGAAGTTGCGCTTGGTGAACCTGATCTTCTAGAGTCGGAGAGACTTAAAGATTGGCAAGAAATCCTTGCGGAATCATTTGAAGGTTGAGCTTGAGGAATGCTTCACAAAGCTCGGGTAGAAGAGGCTTCAAGATGAGACTATTGTCGTACGCCTTATGGCTAAGGGCATCTGTAATGACATTTGCTTTCCCAGGAGTATACTCAATGCTTGGATTGAAGTCCTCAGGCATTTCCACCCAACGAGACTGTCGAAGATTAAGATTGGGTTGAGTGAAAATGTACTTAAAGCTCTTGTGATCAGTGTACACCTCAACTGGTCTTCCCAACAACAAATGCTTCCAAGTCATTAGAGCATGCACAATTGCCGCCAACTCGAGATCATGAGTGGGGTAGTTCTTCTCGGCATGCTTCAACTGACGCTTGGTATAAGCAACAATCTTCTTATCTTGCATGAGAACACCACCAAGACCTTGGAGAGAAGCATCATAGAATACTTGGAAAGGCTTTGACTGCTCGGGAGGAACAAGAATTGGAGCTGAAGTCAGTCTCTGCTTGAGCGTATTGAACGCCACATCACACTCAGGAGACCAAACATACTTGACACTCTTATGGAGGAGATTGGACAGAGGCTTAGCAATTTTAGAGAAATTCTCCACGAATCTTCTGCAATAACTAGCAAACCCGAGGAAACTACGCAGCTGCTTCACATTCTAAGGAGGCTCCCACTTCAAGATTGCCTCAACTTTCTCAGGGTGCACTATAATTCCTTCGACAGAGATCACATGGCCAAGGTACACCACTTCATTGAGCCACAACTCACACTCGGAAAATTTGGCATAGAATCGATGTTCCCTTAACTTGTCAAGCACAAGGCGGAGATGCTCTGCACGCTCTTCTTTTGTCTCCGAGAACACAAGGATATCATCCAAATAGACCAAGACGAACTCACTCTTGAAATGAGAGAAAATGAAGCTCGTCATTCTTGAGAAATTTGGAGGAGCATTTGCAAGACCAAACGACATGACGGTGTACTCATAAGAGACAAAACTCGTCTTGAAAGCGGTCTTAGGAATGTCTTCTTCGCGAATGCGAATCTGATGATAGCCCATGCGAAGATCAAGCTTCGAGAAAATCTTGGCACCTTTCAGTTGTTCAAACAACTCATTGATGTTGGGAAGTGGGTACTTGTTCCTGATTGTCTTCTTGTTCAATGGACGGTAATCGACACAAAGCCGGTCTATGCCATCCTTCTTCTTGACAAACGGAACACCACAACCCCAAGGAGAAGAACTTGGTCTGATCAGACCCAGACGTTCTTGTTCATCTAGATACTTCTTCAACTCTTTCAGCTCTTCGGGGCCAAGTTTATAAGGGCGCTTGCAAACCGGTTCAGTTCCGGGCTCAAGGTCAATCACGAACTCGACTGGCCGGTGCGGAGGCATTCCTGGCAATTCTTCTGGAAAGACATCTTCATACTCACAAACCATCGGAATTTGAGAAATCACCGAGATTTCACCCTTCTCATTAAGAGCAAAGAGATGGATTGTGTCATCGCGAGCCGCGAAAATAATCACATATTTGGAAGGATGAGTCAACTTGACTTCTTTTTCTTGACAATCAACATGAGCCTTGTTCATAGCCAGGAAATCCATACCAAGGATGAGATCAATATTGGAATTGCCGAGAACAATAGGGGAAGCCAGAAATGAATAATTGCCCATCTTGATAGAAACATCTGGAACCAAGCAATTGGAATTCATTAACTTCCCAGGAGACACCACTGACACAGGTCTAAGGAGATCTTGACATGCAAACTCATGCATTGCAAAGAATGAACGGGACATGAAACAATGTGATGCACCAGTATCAAACAAAACTTTTGCAGGAATAGAATTAACTGAGAGATTACCCATGATCACTTGAGAAGAATCCTCTACCTCTTCTGCGTTCACCATGTTCACCCTTGCTGACTTGGGATTATGCTTCACCATTGCATTGCCTGGAGGCCTGACAGGAGGAGGAGGCAGAAGACGCCGCTGGTTGCACTTGTTTGATTAGTGACCCTTCTGGCCACACTTGTGACAAGTAACCTCATATAGAGGATGAAATTATCTGGAGGAGGAACAAAAGCTGCCTTGGACGCCTGGGGTCTCTGCTGATATCCTGGGTTGGGTGGGTGGGAAGAACCACGGCCACTGAACTGCTTCTGCTGCTGAGGAGGACGAAACGGAGGAGGATTTGTCACCCAATACTTCTGCTTCTTAGGAACCATCTGAGAGCTAGAAGAAGACGAATATGAATCCCTTGAACTCTTCCTTGAGTTCGCCAACTTGAGCTGAGTTGCCTCGACCTTCAAAGCCATGTTGTAGAACTGATCAAACTCACGAGGCTCTTGAAGGACTAGACCTGGCAGAAGCTCATCCTTGAGACCACCTCTGAACTGATAGATCATAGCCTTGTCATCTGGAACATCTTGCTTAGCATAGCGGGCCAAATTCTGGAACTCGATGTTGTACTTGATAGACAGACTTGCTTCCCTGCTTCAGGTGTCTGAACTTCTCACGCATCTCCACGACAAAGCTTGTTGGAATGTAATGGGCCCTGAAGTCACGACAGAAATCGTGCCAAGTAACAATACGATCGCCCCTGGACTCCTTGTACTACTACCACCAATCAGCAGCCTGACCCTTGAGCTAGAACGATGCAAATATGGCAAAGTCCACTGGTTTGACATTGTTGCACTCAAAATGCTTTACTCATATCACGGAGCCAATCATCATCATTAAAAGGCTGCTCACAACAGGTGAAAGACTTGGGCTGGTTGGCAAGGAACTGGTTGAGCATCGCGAACTGAGGTTGATTCTAAAAATTCCCTTGAAAGCCTTGCTGACCCTGATCTCTTTCTTGCAACAGCCTGAGCAACATCTGAGTGTTCGCATTGGTTGCGGCCATCACAGCTTGCCAAGCTTCTGGAGGAGGAGGCGGTGGCGGGGGTGGTGGAACATCAGCTTGCTCCTCACCACGACCCAGATTCCCGTGAGTTGGTGGAACCATCCTGAAGATGGACAAGAACATCAACACCTCATTGATAAGATGAATTCAATAGCTGAATCAAATGCTTAAAAGAAATTCAACAATAACATCACAACCTTCCTACCGAAAAATTAGTAAGAATGCTTTCTTTGGTTTGTGATAACATCATCAGATATTAGAAGCCACTTGCAATAACACAAATGTATTGATCTAATGTTGCTCGGAACAAATGTATATGCCCACATACATCTGAAAAAGATGATCCTAGATAACTACAAGAGTTCCCACCTAAGAACTTCCAAAAACTTTCTGGTTATGCAATCTGGTGTGGGGGATACAAGGAGGAATATCTCACACAACTAGCAAACCTACACCTCGATTGTATCCATCCTTCGACACATAACCAGAGGCTTTCGCAAATCCATGTAACTTGAATCCTCGAATGGACAACGATACTAAACCATGGTGGTACCCCGGACGCCTCCCCAGTACTGGGTGACTCCGACCTTATCTCACCATGACAAGTATTGAAGTAATTCCGAACACTCTCCATCCTGAGATATCAAGGAAGCTGAATGATAACAATGTGCCAAAATTCCCTGGAGCTCGACTCCCCGGAAGAAATCAAGTCAAACAGGAGGCACCAAGACAGAACTCCGTCACATCGGTATAATATAGACTCCAAAATACCCACGTGATCCAAAAAAAAATTTGAGTGAGAAGAGGAGTAGAATAAAAATTCCTAAGACGAATACCTCACCAGAGCATAGAAGAGGAGTAAAAAGAATCCTACTCTCCAATATAACTAGACTCAAAATAGTTTTTACTAGACTCGACTCGGCCAAGATCGATCAAGCAAAGGCTCCTATGGTCATATGGCTCTGAATACCAACTTCTCACGCCCAAGATGCACGCCTATCCATATGAAGGCACGGGGGCCTCGACAAGGGATAGAGGCGCATCTCGACGTTCACAAGTATAGCATCATTACACCATACATTTAAGAAGAGATGAGTATATGAGTTGGCTTACACTCGCCACATACTAAATTATAATTCCACACAAAGAGTTCAAACATCAATCTGAAGGCAGGGTCCGGCTACGGACAAGAACAAACAATAAAAGGAAATGCAATGATACTATGTTGCTAGCCCCGAAGATCACGACCACGGTCCTCTACTCATATGGATACATCATGTACATCCTTCCGCGTTCCTCGTCATACCCCCAATGGAGATGTGTCATGTCGTCTGTCACGACCTCATCTGTACTTGTACCTAGATTGTTGTAGTAATCTATGAGCCATGAAGGACTCAGCAATCTCGCGCCCGAGTACCAAGACTATTCAAGCTTATAGGTTGGGCTGGGGGTATGAGTTTAGTTTGCAGCAGAACTAAGCATTTATGGTGGCTAACATACGAAACATGAAAGTAAATATGTGGTCTACGATAAGCGATCAAATCTAGAAATGACCTCGATGAGATCCTGAACACTTACTTACGTCAATCCTAACCCCACTGTGTTCTCTCTCGGTTCATGTTCACGAGCAGAGATGATCACGGTTACTCACATAGTTGGTGTATTTATTAGAGTTTACTTCAAGTTAACTATAACCGGGTGTTAAACAAATATCCTAGTTGCCACATAACCGCGGGCACGGATTTCTGAAAAGATTTGACCCTGCGCAGGTGCTCCAACCATCATAAATTAACCACACTCCACGGGAATAGCCTCGACCACGGATGATCATCCTAGGCAACTCCAAAGGAATTCCAACACCTCGAGATAGCCCGAAGAAAGTCAGAGCCCCTCACACAAGACACTCGATAAAGGTAAAACAAATCCAACAAGACCACACGACGTGTTGACGAACCTGATAAGAGCCGCGTATCTCGTTCTCAGGACGCGACAGATAAGCACAGTGTACAATGGCCTAATAGAAATCTCCCCAGTTGCCCCGGGTTAGCCCCGCACCCGGCTCTAGTTTGTACCAACACTCATGAGGAGCAGTGGCCCGGGGGTTGATTAATTATCCACGGGGTTGCAAAACCCTATGCAAATTTTATTAAGTTATTAAGCAAATGTAGTACCAAAGTTGGGTCTTGCCAGACAAGTTTTAATCTTAACCGAATAAACAAGGGGGTCCCCATAACAACCCCGAGCATGTTAGGAGCGCAAAGTATGGAAAACATAACACCGGTAACAAGAAACTATGGAGGTAACAGCGGAACAAAACACCTAGCAAAAGGCCAAGCCTTCCACCAATACCAGATTTATATGTGCATTAAATTAAATAATAGATAATATTGTGATATGCCAGATATCCATGTTATCACATGGAAACAACCTGTACCTGCAACTAGAATGCTATAAGAGGAGTTGAGAAGCGGTAACTTAGCCAAACAAAGGTTGCTAGGATGTGGAGGGTTAGAGTCTATCATGGCAATTAGGAGGCTGACATTCAAGTGGTAGGTAGCGGAAAGTAGTGAAAGAGCGAGACAACTAGCAAGTGAAAACAGTATCAGGATCCGGGTTCGATCATCTTGCCTGTTGGTTCTTTAGTGGAACAAGTAGCGGGATCCCCGTAGTGGCACTCTCCTGGATCTTCGTACTCAGGTTGAACGTTCGCATCTACCCAAAAGAAACAGGAAGAATAAACAAGCAACCAAGTTGCAATGCGCAAGGAAGAATGTTGCGTGCTTATGTGAAGAATTTAGCATGGCAATCCTAACTAGTCAAGTTTCACATGCCATAGAATAGTTATCTATGAATCTGGACAGAACCTTATGTTAAGTTATTTAGACATGCATGAACATGGCAAATATGGATGCATCATGCAAAAACGATACAAATGAATACGTAGAACGTAAGAAACGGAGTTACGGTTCTCACTCTAGGCGAACGGCAAGATACGAAGGCAAAACACAAGACAAGAAGGCCTTGGGCTATTCCTTGGCATTCCAAGGTAGCCATTGGTTAGGCAATGAAAAACCAATCACAATAGTGCCAAAGATCAAGCAATTCCATGGAGTATAGCTCCCACAAGGCACAAAACACTTAAACAAACAATCTGCCACAAAACAGCAACATAGCAGCTTTCATAGCCAACAACTTGAGCTACAAGAAGTCTCTAGCCACAAACAAGGTATTGACAGAAACTACATAATGTTCTTATAAACTTATCCAACTACACAATCTATAATGGAGGCACACATCAATAAGCATGAAGCCCATAAGTTGGCATGATGAAACAGAATTCTGGGACTTAGTGAAAATAACAATTTTCTAGAATCTAAGTTACTCTGATAGCAAGTTGACAGCAGAAACTAATGGTGATAGAGACCACCTCATGGCATGAAAATTAACAGGATGATAGAAGACAACATATACTTCACATCACTAGCACTGAGCTTGAGCTAATTCACAACATATCACAAGATAGCAACGACTCTTCATGGCATAAAATATTACCAGATTCTGAGACATTTTAGTGGCTACTTTATCGCATGGTTCCCACTCAGTTGCAACTTTATCATGACAAAGATAAATACCATGGCATTCTACACATCAAAGACTACCATATTCATGTTGGCACAACATCATAGCATGCATGGATTAAATATAACAAAAATGACAAAATGGCACTTTGGAACAAAATGACATTTTGTCAAACTTGCTCAATAGACCAAACCAATACCACCAATGAATTCCTGAGATTTTTCTACCCCAAATTCATGTATCATACTCATATATGCACATGGAGCATCATGACAAAAACTACATAGCAAAAATGACTTTTATACCGATAAGTGAAAACTTACCTAATATACCCATGTGCATAAATGATCATGTCCAGATTTGGAATTTTACTATAAGTGGAAATGATCTAATTATAACAATAAAATGATAAAACACACAATCAAAATAAATAGTGTATGACAAGTGGGGCATGGCCCACTTGTCACACACACAGACATACACAGCCACACATGCACACACACACATGGATCTGGCACCACACCAGATCCATACACACCCACACACACAAGCACACGCACATCCACCGCATAGCCACAACAGATCTTGTGTAGCCACACTGGATCTGCACATACACATAACACGACACACCAGATCCGGTCCTCACACCGGATCCACACACGCAACAGCACGGCCGGCCAATTCAAAAAAAGGAAATACACATGGGGGAAGCAGAGTTCGAACCCCCGACCTGTCGGCCGATTCCCTTGCGCGTTACCACTACGCTAGGCCACGCCATATGAACAAGGGGCGCCTTGACTGAATAAAACTAGTACCTACACTACTTGACTGACGAAACCGAATTTAGATCACCGGCGATAGGCGACGAAACTATGGAGACGCGGCGCTACAGGGCACCTCCGGTGAGGGGAAGGCATTGTGGGGGCTACTGCACCTATGGGGGTCTGTCCCCTGCTCGCCTCGCGACGAGGGGGCGGAGGCAGCGGCCCTCAAAGCCCTGCCATGATAGAACGACGGCGACGGAATGCACTACGGCGATGGTGAGCAGCGGTGACGGGACGCAAGCAACGTAGTGGGACGTGATGGCTAGGGGAAGGAAGACGACGAGCCCGATCATGGCGACGAGGAGGAAGAAGCAGCGATGAGGCCTGCCCGAAGCATACGCAAGAACGGCGCCAGAGCACCCTGCCCGAGCTCCGACGGGGACGAGGCCATCGAGATGGGGGAGCCCTGCCCCTCCTAGCGACGGGAATGGAACGCGGGGATGATCCCCAGCCTCCTAGACATGCCGGGCGTGGTGGAGGCCACTAGGAACGCAATGGCGACGGTGACGAAGATCGGCAGCTCCTCTCTGAACCGCTCACCTCACTGAACTCTCTCTGTGAACTTACCTGGCAGAGGAAGGAAAAGGAGGGTATAGGAAGAGGGAGGAGGAGAAGGGAGATGGCAGCGGCGAAGAGGAATCCTAGAAGGGAGGCACGCACACTGAGGCCTTTTAAAGGGGGGCCAGACGGCGTCCTCAACGTCCGTGAGCGCGGGCGCACGCTCACTCTCTCTGCTCTCTAACGGAGGAAAGAGACGGCGACAGGAATCTGTCAGGCACGGCTGGGCTGCGAGCGCGCGACTGCTGGGCCACGAGGAGAGAACACCGGCATAGTTTCCTCTCTCTCTCTGAGAAATAAAAGAGGTTTCATATTAAAATAAAGAGCTAACTTATAAAAAACCCACAGAAATAAATAAAAGCTTTTTTGACAAAACAAAAATACTTTTACGTACAAAGAAATAAGACCTATGTTTATAAAATTAGCTAGTTGATTTTTAGATCAATTAAATTAAATGGTTTTATTAAACAACAACCCCTTGCAATTTAAAGCCCCAATATCATAAAGCTCAAAACATCAAAAGACCAACACACCTAGACTTAAAATATTAATGACCACCTCGTGAACATTTTAAAAAAAATTTAACAGCAAGCTAATTATGTTGATTAATGACAATGGAAATAAAGAGTTATAGGTTGGTTTGTTTGAAAAACAATAAGAGAGGGGGAAGGAGATGATGCCCACTGAAACCACACATCCACAAGAACACTCACAACACACAAGATCAAGAGCACACCACATAAAAGAATATGCAAGACATGATGATGAATGATATTATGCATAATGCATGACATGACATGGCAAGGGAAAAGTCAATTCATTCACACATGACAACAAGGTTCACATAGGTTACATGCCATAAAAGGTAGGGGCAGCACTTGGGCTGTCACAGCGCTGATAACAGCGGCAGGGTGAACGTCTGGGATGTTGTGGTGCACGCGACTGAACCTCTGGATGTACTTGCGCGGAGTCTTGCCTTCCTTCTCGGGGATGATATGCAGATTGCTCTCCTGGCCAAGAGCTTGGTGACCTTCGGTGAAGGCGCCAACGAACTCGTGACATAGGTCCGCCCAGGAAGAGATGGACCCCTCCAGCAAGTGCATCAGCCATGACCTGAAGTTGGGCTTAAGCACCAATGGTAAGTAGTTGGCCAATACCTTGTCATCGTAGCCCCCGGCTGCCTGCACCGCAATGGTGTAGACGCTCACGAACTCTAACAGAGGGGTCTACAGTGGGCCCCGCACGCCTGTCTGACTGGAGGCACGCTTCCCATCATCGCTCGATCGCGGTTCGGGCGTCTTCCTTGCAACCTTCCTGAAGAACATGACCCTGGTCGCAGCGCGTCCATGGGTCAGACGACGCCGTTGAGTAACCATCATAGGCGTCGGTCCCCGGGTCGGTGACTGGCGGTGCTGTCACGGAGGAGAGTGCACCGAGGTCATGCCGACTCCGGGCACTTCACCACTAGTCTAAGGCGGCCCTATGGGCCGAAGCTTGTCTGTGAGGCTGAGGAGGCTTTGAATGGTGGCTCTCCATTCGTCGAGCTTCTCCGCAGCAGGAGGGAAGTTTAGGAGTAGTTGCACTCGTGCCATCACTTCCTCCGCCGTGGATGGCAGCGAGCGGCGCGAGGAACGCAAGGTGCTCTGACTCCTAACTGTGTTAGAAGGAGAACCATGCGGTCTCGCGTCAGCATGCCACTCCTGCTCGTGTGGTAGTGATCATATTGGTCCCGCGCATCTTGGGAATGATGCGCAGGACCTTTTCCGTGGGGATGTTGAGAACTGTGGGCGTCATGGCTCTGCTCTCCACGTGCGTCCTGAGAAGGTCGTGACATAGGCGCCGGCGTGGCTGCCCTTGAAGATACTCTTCCGTCCCCAGAGTTCGCCATACCACCCGCAAGTGGTACCGCTCTGTCCTGAGACCCATGGGCGTGGGGATTCCCACCATCGCCATGGGCATCTCCGCGGAGAGCATCGCCGCTTGCTTGGCCTTGGCCTCCAGAGCGTTGCGGAAGTTCTGAACCTCCGCCTCCTCCTCCTCCACCCGCGTCTACGCCATCTCCTGTCTGTGCAGATACAGGGACGGCGGACGTGGATGGGCCAACTACTGTCAGGCCCTTCTTTTTGGGGGCCATGGCAATGATGAAGCTGGGGCATAGATCACCAGAACGGGTTCGCACCACTCACGCGCCCCCTACCTGGCACGCCAAAGATGTCATGGGAACGAACACCTATGGGATCATGGGGATCCCTTTCGGTTCGGCAGGGGGCGGGCTCACACAAAGAGCTGGTCTAGTAAGGAGCGCACGAGGAGTTTTTACCCAGTTTTGGGCCGCACGGGTGCGTAAAACCCTACCCCTGTTTGGCTATATAGATCTTGCTCTAGGTTTCTAGCTACAGGAGCGGCATGAACGGCTGCTACGTGAGCTTGATAACCTCCAGTTATCTAACTGTCGGGCTGTCCGGTTGTCTAATTGCCCAACTTTCCAAAAAAACTCTTCTGTAATACCCTGGCCCTCCTTTTATAACTAAGGGGATCCCAACAGTGGCGTATAGTGTGCACAAGGGATGCACAGTGCTATAGTGCTATCGTACCTAACTCGGGCGGAGTAGGACAAGAGCATTCAATGCACCGTCAGGCACCTCAGTCCATCAGTGGGATGGAGCGGGGGCCTGTCCCATCAGTGCCGCTTAGCTCCCCCCAACGTCGATGCCATGACATGCATCCAGGTAAATCAAGACCTAGCCTATGTGCTGGCGGTGCTTGCCGGGGCCTTGCCTTGCGGGGACCTTGCCATGTCGGGGGCCTTGCTTCGCCTGGAGGCTCTACAGTCCTCTCGGCAAGGTCTTGCCGTTAGTCTTGAGTCTTCTACGTTGGTGCTTAACAAGTCTCTACTGGGCCTTGCCACAGGGGCGGCTACTACTTCCCGTGCACGAGTAAAGGGGCACTAGATGGCCCAAAAACTCTAGTGCACCGACACTCAAGTTTGGGTGATGACACGTATGTTATAATTGATCATGAAAAGAATGCTTTAAGTTATAGTTATATTGTGATATTCCTTCATGATGCTACTGAAAATTACTATGATAGAGGAACATATGCTTTTACGTATTGCAATAATCTCAAGTTTCCTCTCTATGTGTTCAAAGTTTGGAAGTTATGCTTGTTTTGCCTTCCTATGGTAGTTGATTTTTGTTCCCATAATTTGTTTGCTCACAAAATCCCTATGCATAGGAAGTGGGTTAGACTTAAATATACTTGCCATGTGATTCATGATATTCCTATTGTTGCAAATAGGAATTATGTGCCTATAGATTTCATTGTTCTTGATATAGAATGCAATCCTACATGTCCTATTATTCTTGGTAGACCTTTCCTTAGAACGATTGGTGCAATTATTGATATGAAGGAAGGGAATATTAGATTCCAATTCCCATTAAGGAAATACATGTAACACTTTCCTATAAATAAAACAAAATTACCTTATCAATATATCATGAGAGCTACTTATGGATTGCGTACCAAAGATGACAATACCTAGATCTATTGCGTTTTGCCTAGCTAGGGGCGTTAAACAATAGCGCTTTGGGGAGGCAAACCAATTTTATTTTGCTTTATGTTTTTTGTTTCTGTTTTGTTGTGTTTTGAACATTATTACTTCTATAATAATTGTGTTTTGGTTTTTTAATTAGTGTTTGAGCCAAGTAAAACCTTTGGGTGATCTATGGTAGTTGTTGATTTGATCTTGCTGAAAAACAGAAACTTTTGCGCTCAGTCCAGGAATTTTCCTATTTTTGAGAGAGTCGAATTGATCTGAAATTTTTACACAAGATTTATATACAAATTTCCCTGATTGTCCCAATGTTTCAGAATTTTAAGAGTTTAAGATGTATTCAAAGTCTACAGATTTCTACAGACTGTTCTGTTTTTGACAGATTCTGTTTTTCTTTGTGTTGTTTGCTTATTTTTATGTATCTATGGGTTGTATCGGGGGGTATGAACCATGGAGAAGTTAGAATACAGTAGGTAATACACCAATATAAATAAAGAATTATTTCACAACAGTACCTAAAGTGGTGATTTATTTTTCTTATACTAACGGATCTCATGAGTTTTCTGTTGAGTTTTGTGTTATGAAGTTTTCATGTTTTGGGTGAAGATCTGATGGACTATGGAATAAAGAGTGGCAAGATACTAAGATTGGGAATGCCCAAGTCACCCCAAGCCATATTCAAGGATACCAAAAAGTTTAAGCTTGGGGATGCCCCGGAAGGCATCCCCTCTTTCGTCTTCAATCTATCGGTAAATTTACTTGAGGCTATATTTTTATTCACCACATGATATGTGTTTTGCTTGGAGCATCTTGTATGATATGAGTCCTTACTTTTTAGTTTGTCACAATCATCCTTGCTGCACACATCTTTTGAGAGAGACACGCTGAATCGTGAATTTATTAGAATACTCTATGTGCTTCACTTATATCTTTTGAGCTAGGCAATGTTGCTCTAGTACTTCACTTATATCTTTTTAGAGCACGGTGGTGTTATATTTTATAGAAATTATTGAACTCTCATACCCCACTTATATTATTTTGAGATTTTCTTAAAACAGCATGGTAGTTTGTGTAGGTTATGAATTTAGTCCTAATATAATGGGCATCCAAGAGGGACATAGTAAAAACTTTCATATTAAGTGCATTGAATACTATGAGAAGTTTGATTCCTTGCATATAGTTTTGAGATAAAAGAGATGGTAATATGAGTGTCATGCTAGTGAGTAGTTGTGAATTGGAAGAGATACTTGTGTTAAAGTTTGTGATTCCCATAGCATGCACGTATGGTGAACCGTTATGTAATGAAGTCGGAGCATGATTTGTTTAATGATTATCAACCTTTGTGTGAGGTCGGGAGCGTGCGATAGTTAACTCTTGCCAACCTCTCCCCTCGGAGCATGCATCTAATGCTTTGTTTGATAACTAATAGACTTTTGCAATAAGTATGTGAGTTCTTTATGACTAATGTTGAGTCCATGGATAATACACACCCTCACCCTTCCACCTTTGCTAGCCTCTCTTGTACCGCACAACTTTTGCCGGTGCATCAAACCCACCTTCCTCAAAACAGCCACCATATATTTTCCACAAAACAGCAACCATATCTACCTATTATGGCATTTCCATAGACATTCCGAGATATATTGCCATGCAATTTCCACCATTTAGTTTTTCATGACATGCACCATCACTTCATCTTGCATATAGAGTCATACTTTGTTCTAGGTATCGAGTTGTAATTTTCTTTTTCAGTTCTGAGTAAATAAAAGTTTGATGATTTTCATAAATAGAGCATTGTCCCGTCAGAGAAAAGGATGATGGAAGCCATGACTCCCTCACAAGTTGGTACAAGTATTCGTACTTTACAAAAAAAATAAAAGAGGCTAGCAAAGCCCAAACAAAAAATAAAAGAGGCCAAAGATGCCCACCAAAATAAAAAAAATAAAAAAATGAGAGAAAAAGAGAAGGGATAATTGCTACTATCTTTTTCCACACTTGTGCTTCAAAGTAGCACCATGATCTTCATGCTAGAGAGTCTCTTATTTTGTCACTTTCATATGACTAGTGGATATTCATCTTGCACGACCACTTAGTTTTCTTTTTGAGCTTTCATACACTTATTGCTCTAAGTGCATTTGTTGCATGAAAATCCCTACTCACTCACGTTGATATCTATCGATGGGCATCTCCATAGCCCGTTGATACGCCTAGTTGATGTGAGACTATATTCTTCCTTTTTCCTTGCACCCCCTTCATATTCTATTAATTCCACCTATAGTCTTATATCCATGGCTCACGCTCATGTATTGTGTGAGAGTTGAAAAGGTTTGAGAACACCAAAAGTGTGAAACAATTGCTTGACTTGTTCATCGGGGTTGTGCATGATTTAGATACTTTGTGTGGGGAAGATGGAGCATAGCCAGACCATATGATTTTGTAGGGATAACTTTCTAAGGCCATGTTATTTCGAAAGGACATGACTGCCTTGTTGGTGTGCTCAAAGTATTATTATTTTATGTCAATATTAGACTATTGTTTTGAATCTTATGGATCTGAATATCCATGCCACAATAAAGCATATTACATGGATAATTATGTTAGGTAGCATTCCACATCAAAAATTCTGTTTTTATCATTTACCTTCTCGAGGACGAGCACGAATTAAGCTTGGGGATGCTTCTATGTCTCCAACATATCTATAATTTTTGATTGTTCCATGCTATTATATTATCTGTTTTGGATGTTTTATATGCATTAATATGCTATTTTATATTATTTTTGGGACTAACCTATTAATCTAGAGCCTAGTGCCAGTTTCTAGTTTTTCCTTGTTTTTGAGAATTGCAAATAAGGAATATTAAATGGAGTCCAAACGCAATAAAATCTTCAGAATAATTTTTCTTGGACCAGAAGCAAACCAGGAGACTTGGAGATGAAGTCAGGAGAGCCACCGTGGGGCCACAAGCCCTAGGGGCGCGCCCCCCAAGCTTGTGGGCCCATGGTAGCTCTCCTAACCTTATTTCTCGGCCTATAAATTCCCAAATATTCCCTGTATACCAAAACAAGCCAAGAAAACACTTTTCCGCCGCCGAAAGCCTCCGTTCCCGAGAGATCCAATCTTGGAGCCTTTTCCCGTAATCCGCCGGAGGGGGACTAGATCACGGACGTCATCTATATCAACTCCATTGCCCCTCCGATGACGCATGAGTAGTTCACCACAGACCTTCGGGTCCATAGCTAGTAGCTAGATGGATTCTTCTCTCTCTTTGCTCTTCAATACCATGTTCTTCATGATCTTCATGGAGATCTATCCGATGTAATACTCTTTTGCGGTGTGCTTGTCGAGATCCGATGAATTGTGGGTTTATGTTCAGATTATCCATGAATATTATTTCAGTCTTTTCTAAATTCTTATATGCATGATTTCATATCTTTGCAAGTCTCTTTGAGTTATTGGTTTGGTTTGGCCGACTAGATTGGTAATTCTTGCAATAGGAGAAGTGCTTAGTTATGGGTTCAATCTTGCGATGTCCTCACCTAGTGACAAAGTAGGGGTAGCGAGACATGTATTGTATTGTTGCCATCGAGGATAAAAAGATGGGGTTTTCATCATATTGCTTGAGTTTATCCCTCTACATCATGTCATCTTACCAAATGTGTTATTCTGTTCTTCATGAACTTAATACTCTAGATGCAGGTAGGAGTCGGTCGATGTGTGGAGTATTAGTATTAGATGCAAAATCATTTCGGTCTACTTGACACGGACGTGATGCCTATATGCATGATCATTGACTTGGGTATCTTCATAATTATTCGCTTTTCTATCAATTACTCAACAGTAATTTGTTCACCCACCGTAATACTTTCCATCATGAGAGAAGCCTCTAGTGAAACCTATGGCCCCCGGGTCTATTTCCATCTTATACTTTCAGATCTAATACCAAAAATACTTTTCTGCATTATTTTTACCTTTTGTTTTACTTTCCGTTCAAGCAATCTATCCTATCTATCTCTATCAGATCTCATCCTTGCAAGTAAAACGTGAAGGGATTGACAACCCCTTTATAGCGTTGGGTGCAAGTGTTTGATTCTTTGTGTAGGTACATCTATTGGGGACTTGCTTGTATCTCCTACTGGATTGATACCTTGGTCCTCAACAACTGAGGGAAATACTTATCTACTTTTCTGCATCAACCGTTCCTCTTCACGGAAACCAACGCATGCTCGAGAAGTAGCAGAGGTTTGTGTAAGTAAGGGCAGCACCCAAGCACCGGTCCACCCACATATCAAATTATCAAATTAACGAACGTGAATCAAATGAGCATGATGAAAACTAGCTTGACAAAAATTCTCATGTGTCCTCGAGAGTGCTTCACTTTATATAAGAGTTTTTCCAGGCCCGTCCTTTGCTACAAAAAGGATTGGGCTACCTTGCTACACCTTTGCTACACTTGTTACTTGTTACCTGTTACAAATTACCTTATCACAAAACTATCTGTTATGATAATTTCAGATCTTGCAGAGAATACATTACTGGAAACCGCTTTTCATTTCCTTCTGCTCCTTGTTGGGTTAGACACTCTTACTTATCAAAGGGACTACGATAGATCCCCTATACTTGTGGGCCATCAGGATCATATTTCACTCTAGCATTCAAAGATTTTTCCTTCCACTTGCATAGCAATTTCTTAAGATCATCTCTATCCTTCCAAGCAAGAAAGTCCCTAGCTACCTATCCCTCCATAACATAACCCTTAGGTATATCAGGCAACTCATATCTAGAAGAGCAAGGTCTAACAGGTGTATCATAGTGTTCAATTTTAATAATTTCATCAGTTTCAGAAATATCATCAGTTTCGACATTGACTATAGCTATTTGTTCATCAAGAAATTCACCCGGTGGCACAGTATTATCAAGCAAAGTAATATCATAAGCATCATGCATAGCATAAGTGGCATCCTCAATTACTTGCGACATATCAGAATCAATAGGAGGTGGTGGTGTCACAAATTTACTCATAAAAGAAGGTGAATCAAGTGCAGAGCTCGATGACAGTTCCTTACATCCCCTCGTAGTATAGGGATAGATCTTGGTTTTTGAGTGTTTCAGATTCTTCATAGTGATAAATATATATAAATCCCAAGTGACTCAGAGAATAGACCTAGGCTCCCCAGCAACAGTGCCAGAAAAAGGTCTTGATAACCCACAAGTATAGGGGATCACAATGGTTTTCAAGGGTAGAGTATTCAACCCAAATATATTGATTGGACACAAGGGGAGCTGAGTATTCTCGAGTATTAGCAAATGAGTTGTCAATTCAACCACACATGAAAGACTTAATATTTGTAGCAAACTATTTAGTAGCAAAGTAGTATGGAAGTAACGTTAACGATGGCAAAAGTGATAGTAGCGGTTTTGTAGTGATTGTAACAGTAGCAACGGGAAAGTAACGTAGCAATGATGTATAATTATGTCGGATAGCATTCATCATGCAATAGTTATAACATAGGGTGACACAGAACTAGCTCCAATTCATCAATGTAATGTAGGCATGTATTCCATATATAGTTACGTGCTTATGGAAAAGAACTTGCATGACATCTTTGTTGGAAATATGCCCTAGAGGCAATAATAAAATGGTTATTATTGTATTTCCTTGTTCATGATAATTGTCTATTGTTCATGCTATAATTGTGTTAACCAGAAACCGTAATGCATGTGTGAATACATAGACCACAACATGTCCCTAGTAAGCCTGTAGTTGGCTAGCTCGTTGATCAATGGATGGTCACGGTTTCATGACCATGGACATTGGATGTCGTTGATAACGATATCACATCATTAGGAGAATGATGTGATGGACAAGACCCAATCCTAAGCCTAGCACAAGATCGTGTAGTTCGTTTGCTAAAGCTTTTCAATGTCAAGTATCGTTTCCTTAGACCATGAGATCGTGCAACTCCTGAATACCGTAGGAATGCTTTGGGTGTGCCAAATGTCACAACGTAACTGGGTGGCTATAAAGGTGCACTAAGGGTATCTCCGAAAGTATCTGTTGGGTTGGCACGAAACGAGACTGGGATTTGTCACTCCGTGTGACGGAGAGGTATCTCTGGGCCCACTCGGTAAGACATCATCATAATGAGCTCAATGTGACTAAGGAGTTAGCCATGGGATGATGTATTACGGAATGAGTAAAGAGACTTGCCGGCAACGATATTGAACAAGGTATAGGGATACCGACGATCGAATCTCGGGCAAGTATCATACCGATAGACAAAGGGAATTGTATACGGGATTGATCGAATCCCCGACATCGTGGTTCATCCGATGAGATCATCATGGAGCATGTGGGAGCCAACACGGGTATCCAGATCCCGCTGTTGGTTATTGACCGGAGAGGTGTCTCGGTCATGTCTACGTGTCTCCCGAACCCGTAGGGTTTACACACTTAAGGTTCGACGACGCTAGGGTTATAGGGAAAAAGTGTACGTGGTTACCAAAGGTTGTTCGGAGTCCCGGATGAGATCCCGGACATCACGAGGAGTCCCGGAATGGTCTGTAGATGAAGATTGATATATAGGAAGTGAGGTTTTGGTTACCGGAAATGTTTCGGGGGTCACCGGTAACGTACCGGGACCACCGGAAGGGTTCCGATGGTCCACCAAGTGGGCCCACCGGATCCAGAGGGCTGCATGGGCCGAGGATGGAGGGAACCAGCCCCTAGGAGGGCTGGTGCACCCCTTCACCAGGCCCAAGGCTCAGCTTAAGTGGGATGAGGGGCAAACCCTAGGGCAGATGGGCCCTAAGGCCCACCCTAGGGCAGCCGCACCACTCCCTCCCTCTGGCTGCCGGCCAGATTGATCTGGTGGCTGCCGCTCCACCCTAGGGTGGAAACCCTAGGGCACAACCCTCCCTCCTCCTTTCCCCCTATATATATGTGAGGTTTTAGGGCTGCTCCACACACGGTTCTCTCTTCCTCTCGGCACAGCCCTACCTCTCCACCTCCTCGTTCTCCGTAGTGCTTAGCGAAGCTCTGTCGGAGTACCACGCAGCTCCACCATCACCACACCGTCGTGCTTCCGGAGCTCTTCCCTAATCTCTCCTTCCTCCTTGCTGGATCAAGGCGTAGGAGACGTCACTGGGCTACACGTGTGTTGAATGCGGAGGCGCCGTTGTTCGGCGCTGAGATCGGAGTCCACCGCGATCTGAATCTCTACGAGTATGACTCTACCAACCACGTTCTTGTAACGCTTCCGCGTAGCGATCTTCAAAGGTATGAAGATGCAATCTCTCCCCACTTATTTCTGGTTTCTCCATAGATAGACCTTGGCTATACGTAGGGAATTTTTTGATTTACTACTACGTCTCCCAAGAGTGGCATCATGAGCTAGGTCTATGCGTAGACTCTATGCACGAGTAGAACACAAACTTGTTGTGGGTGTCGATCTTGTTAATTTGCTTACCACTACTAGTCTTATCTTGATTCGGCGGTATTGTGGGATGAAGCGGCCCGGACCAACTTTACACGTACGCTTACGTGAGACCGGTTCCACCGCCTGACATGCACTAGTTGCATAAGGTGGCTAGCGGGTGTCTGTCTCTCCCACCTTAGTCGGATTGGATTCGATGAAAAGGGTCCTTATGAAGGGTAAATAGCAATTGGCATATCACGTTGTGGTTTTGGGGTAGGTAAGAAATGTTCTTGCTAGAAACCTATAGCAGCCACGTAAAAACTTGCAACTACAAATTAGAGGACGTCTAACTTGTTTTTGCAGTATATGCCTTGTGATGTGATATGGCCAAAGGATGTGATGTGATGCATTGTGATGTATGAGATTGATCATGTTCTTGTAATAGGATTCAGGACTTGCATGTTGATGAGTATGACAACCGGCAGGAGCCATAGGAGTTGTCTTATTTTTATTGTATGACCTGCGTGTCAATCATAAACGCCATGTAATTACTTTACTTTATTGCTAAATGTTAGCCATAGTAGTAGAAGTAATAGTTGGCGAGACAACTTCATGAAGACACAATGATGGAGATCATGGTGTCATGCCGGTGACAGTGATGATCATGGTGCCCCGAAGATGGAGATCAAAGGACCAAGATGATATTGGCCATATCATGTCACTATATTGATTGCATGTGATGTTTATCATGTTTACATATTATTTTCTTAGAAGGACGGTAGTAAATAATATGATCTCTCAATAAAATTTCAAGAGAAGTGTTCACCCTAACTATGCACCGTTGCTAAGGATCGTTGTTCTGAAGCACCACGTGATGATCGGGTGTGATAGGTTCTAACATTCGCATACAACGGGAGTAAGCCAAATTTACACACGCGAAACACTTAGGTTGACTTGACGAGCCTAGCATGTACATACATGGCCTCGAAACACGAAAGACCGAAAGGTCGAACATGAAACGTATAGAAGATACGATCAACATGGAGATGTTCACCATGGATGACTAGTCCGTCTCACGTGATGATCGGACATGGGCTAGTTGACATGGATCATGTGTCACTTAGATGACTAGAGAGATGTCTATCTAAGTGGGAGTTCATTAAATAATTTGATTATGTGAACTTAATTATCATGAACTTAGTCTAAAATTGTCTTTACAATCTATATTGTAGATCCAATGGCCAACGTAATGTCAACCTCAACTTCAATGCGTTCCTAGAGAAAACCAAGCTGAAAGATGATGCAAGCAACTATGCGGACTGGGTCCGTAGCTTGAGGATCATCCTCATAGCTTCCAAGAGATTGTATGTCCTTGATGCACCGCTAGGTGACCCACCCATTCTCCCAGTAGAGCAAGACATTGTGAATGCTTGGCATTCTCACTGCGATGATTACTCCCTTGTTCAGTGCGGCATGCTTTACAGTTTAGAAACGGGGCTCCAAAAGCATTTTGAGTAGCACAGAGCATATGAGATGTTCCAAGAGCTGAAACTGGTTTTCCAAGCTCATGCCCGGTCAAGAGATATGACATCTTGGACATGTTCTTCAGCTGTAAGATGGAGGAAAATAGTTCTGTCAGTGAGCACATACTCAAGATGTCTGGGTTACACAACCGCCTGACTCAGCTGGGAGTTAATCCCCCGGATGACTCGGTCTTTGACAGAATCCTCAAGTCGCTCCCACCTATCTACAAGAGCTTTGTGATGAACTACAACATGCAGGGTATGGAGAAGTCCATTCCTGAGTTGTAATCAATGCTGAAATCAGCAGAGGTCGAGATCAAAAAGGAGCATCAAGTGTTTATGGTGAATAAGACCACTAGTTTCAAGAAAGGCAAGGGTAAGAAGAACTTCAAGAAGGACGGCAAAGCTTTTGCCGCGCCGGGTAAGCAAGTTGCCGGGAAGAAGAAGAACAAGAATGGACCCAAGCCTGAGACTGAGTGTTTTTATTGCAAGGGTACCGGTCACTTGAAGCGGAACTGCCCCAAGTACTTAGCGGATAAGAAGGATGACAACGTTAAAGGTATATGTGATATACTTGTTATTGATGTGTACCTAACCAGGGCTCGTAGTAGCTCCTGGGTATTTGATACCGGTGCAGTAGCTCACATTTGTAACACCAAGCAGGAGCTGCGGAATAAGCAGAGGCTGGCAAAGGACGAGGTGACGATGCACGTCGGGAATGGTTCCAAGGACGATGTGATCGCCTTCGGCACGCTACCTCTACATCTACCTTCGGGATTAGTGCTAAACCTTAATAATTGTTATTTAGTACCAGCTTTGAGCATGAACATTGTATCTGGATCTTGCTTGATGCGAGATGGCTACTCATTTATATCTGAGAATAATGGTTGTTCTATTTATATGAGAGAAATGTTTTATGGTCATGCCCCGCTGGTCAATGGTTTGTTTTTGATGACTCGAACGTGATGCTACACATGTCCATAGTGTGAGTACCAAAAAGTGTAAGGTTGATAACAATAGTCCCACTTACATGTGGCACTGCTGCCTTGGTCATATTGGTGTCAAACGCATGAAGAAGCTCCATACTGATGGACTTTTGGAGTCTCTTGATTTCGAATCATTTGACACGTACGAACCATGCCTCATGGGCAAGATGACCAAGACTCCGTTCTCCGGAACAATGGAGTGAGCAACTGACTTGTTGGAAATAATACATACCGATGTATGCGGTCTAATGAGTGTCGAGGCTCGTGGTGGCTACCGTTGTGTTCTCACCCTCACAGATGACTTGAGTAGATATGGGTATGTCTACTTAATGAAACATAAGTCTAAAACTTTTGAAAGGTTCAAGGAATTTCAGAGTGAGGTAGAGAATCAACGTGACAGGAAAATAAAGTGCCTACGATCTAATCGTGGCGGAGAATATTTAAGTCACGAGTTTGGTACGCACCTAAGGAAATGTGAAATTGTTTCACAACTCACGCCGCGTGGCATACCTCAGCAAAATGGTGTGTCTGAACATCGTAATCACACTCTATTAGATATGGTGCAATCTATGATGTCTCTTACCGACTTACCGCTATCATTTTGGGGATATGCATTAGAGACTGCCGCATTCACTTTAAATAGGGCACCGTCAAAATCCGTTGAGACGACACCGTATGAATTATGGTTTGGAAAGAAACCTAAGCTATCTTTTCTAAAAGTTTGGGGATGCGATGCTTATGTGAAGAAACTTCAACCTGAGAAGCTCGAACCGAAAGCGAAAAAGTGCGTCTTCATAGGATATCCCAAAGAGACTATTGGCTATACCTTCTACCTCAGAACCGAAGGCAAAGTGTTTGTTGCCAAGAATGGATCCTTTCTCGAGAAAGAGTTTCTCTCGAAAGAAGTAAGTGGGAGGAAAATAGAACTTGATGAGGTAATTGTACCTCCACTCGAACCGGAGAGTAGCACAGCATAGGAAGTTGTTTCTGTGAAGCCTACACCGGCTGGAGAGGAAGTTAATGATGATGATCATGGAACTTCAGATCAAGTTACTGTTGAATGTCGAAGGTCCACAAGGACACGTTCCGCACCAGAGTGGTACGGCAACCCTGTCCTGGAGATCATGTTGTTGGACAACGTGAACCTTCGAACTATGAAGAAGCGATGGCGGGACCGGATTCCAACAAATGGCTTGAGGCCATGAAATCCGAGATAGGATCCATGTATGAGAACAAAGTATGGACTTTGGTGGACTTGCCTGATGATAAGCGAGCCATTGAAAATAAATGGATCTTTAAGAAGAAGACTAACGCGGATGGTAATGTGACCGTCTATAAGGATCGGCTTGTCAATAAAGGTTATCGACAAGTTCAAGGAGTTGACTACGATGAGACTTTCTCACCCGTAGCGATGCTGAAGTCTGTCCGAATCATGTTAGCAATTGCCGCATTTTATGATTATGAGATCTAGCAAATGGACGTCAAAACGGCGTTCCTTAATGGCTTCCTCAAGGAAGAACTGTATATGATGCAGCCAGAAGGTTTTGTCGATCCTAAAGATGATAACAAAGTATGCAAGCTCCAGCGCTCCATCTATGGGCTGGTGCAAGCATCTCGGAGTTAGAACATTCGCTTTATTGAGGTGATTAAAGTGTTTGGGTTTGTACAGGTTTATGGAGAACCCTGTATTTACAAGAAAGTGAGTGGGAGCTCTGTAGCATTTCTCGTATTATATGTGGATGGCATACTGATAATGGGAAATGATATAGAACTCTTGGAAAGTGTAAAGGCCTACTTGAATAAGTGTTTTTCAATGAAGGACCTTGGAGAAGCTGCTTACATATTAGGTATTAAGATCTATAGAGATAGATTGTGACACCTCATAGGTCTTTCACAAAGCACATACCTTGAAAAGATATTGAAGAAGTTCAATATGGATCAATCCAAGAAGGGGTTCTTGCCTGTGTTACAAGGTGTGAGATTGAGTACGACTCAATGCCCGACCACGACAAAGGATAGAGAAGAGATGAGTGTCATCCCCTATGCTTCAGCCATAGGCTCTATTATGTATGCCATGCTGTGTACCAGACCTAATGTGAACCTTGCCATAAGCTTGGTAGGGAGGTACCAAAGTGATCCCGGAGTGGAACACTGGACAGCGGTCAAGAATATCCTGAAGTACCTAAAAAGGACAAAGGACATGTTTCTCGTATATGGAGGTGCCGAAGAGCTCGTCGTAAAGGGTTACGTCGATGCTAGGTTTGACACAGATCCGGACGACTCCAAGTCGCAAACCGGATACGTGTATATTTTGAATGGAGGGGCAGTCAACTGGTGCAGCAGCAAGCAAAGCGTAGTGGCGGCATCTACATGTGAAGCGGAGTACATAGCTGCTTCGGAAGCAGCAAAGGAAGGAGTCTGGATGAAGGAGTTCATCACCGACCAAGGAGTAATTCCAAGTGCGTTGGGCCGGATTACTCTATTCTGTGACAACACTGGAGCTATTGCCCTTGCGAAGGAGCCCGGGTTTCACAAGAAGACAAGACACATCAAGCGCCGCTTCAACTCCATCCGTGATTACATTCAGGAGGGAGATATAGATATTTGTAAAGTGCACACGGATCTAAATGTCGCAGACCCGTTGACTAAACCTCTCTCACGAGCCAAACATGATCAACACCAGAATGCTATGGGTGTTCGATTCATCACAATGTAACTAGATTATTGACTCTAGTGCAAGTGGGAGACTGTTGGAAATATGCCCTAGAGGCAATAATAAAATGGTTATTATTGTATTTCCTTGTTCATAATAATTGTCTATTGTTCATGCTATAATTGTGTTAACCAGAAACCGTAATGCATGTGTGAATACATAGACCACAACATGTCCCTAGTAAGCCTCTAGTTGGCTAGCTCGTTGATGAATGGATGGTCACGGTTTCATGACCATGGACATTGGATGTCGTTGATAACGGGATCACATCATTAGGAGAATGATGTGATGGACAAGACCCAATCCTAAGCCTAGCACAAGATCGTGTAGTTCGTTTGCTAAAGCTTTTCAATGTCAAGTATCGTTTCCTTGGACCATGAGATTGTGCAACTCCCGGATACCATAGGAATGCTTTGGGTGTGCCAAACGTCACAACGTAACTGGGTGGCTATAAAGGTGCACTACGGGTATCTCTGAAAGTGTTTGTTGGGTTGGCACGAATCGAGACTGGGATTTTGTCACTTCGTGTGACGGAGAGGTATCTCTGGGCCCACTCGGTAAAACAGCATCATAATGAGCTCAATGTGACTAAGGAGTTAGCCATGGGATGATGTATTACGGAACAAGTAAAGAGACTTGCCAGCAATGAGATTGAACAAGGTATAGGGATACCGACAATCGACTCTCAGGCAAGTATCATACCGATAGACAAAGGGAATTGTATACGGGATTGATCGAATCCCCGACATCGTGGTTCATCTGATGAGATCATCGTGGAGCACGTGGGAGCAAACATGGGTATCCAGATCCCGCTGTTGGTTATTGACCGGAGAGGTGTCTCGGTCATGTCTACGTGTCTCCCGAACCCGTAGGGACTACACACTTAAGGTTCGATGACGCTAGGGTTATAGGGAAAAAGTGTACATGGTTACCAAAGGTTGTTCGGAGTCCCAGATGAGATCCCGAACATCACGAGGAGTCCCAGAATGGTCTGGAGACGAAGATTGATATATAGGAAGTGAGGTTTTGGTTATCGGAAATGTTTCGGGGGTCACCGATAACGTACCGGGACCACCGGAAGGGTTTCGGGGGTCCACCAAGTGGGCCCACCGGCTCCAGAGGGCTGCATGGGCCAAGGGTGGAGGGAACCAGCCCCTAGGTGGGCTGGTGCGCCCCTCCACCAGGCCCAAGGCGCAGCTGAAGTGGGAGGAGGGGCAAACCCTAGGGCAGATGGGCCCTAAGGCCCACCCTAGGGCAGCCGCACCACTCCCTCCCTCGGGCCGCCGACCAGATTGATCTGGTGGCTGCCGCACCACCCTAGGGTGGAAACCCTAGGGCACAGCCCTCCCTCCTCCTTCCCCCTATATATATATGTGAGGTTTCAGGGCTGCCCAACACACGGTTCTCTCTTCCTCTCGGTGCAGCCCTACCTCTCCACCTCCTCATTCTCCGTAGTGCTTAGCGAAGCTCTGCCGGAGTACCACGCAGCTCCACCATCACCACGCCGTCTTGCTGCCGGAGCTCTTCCCCAATCTCTCCTTCCTCCTTGCTGGATCAAGGCGTAGGAGACGTCACCGGGCTGCACGTCTGTTGAACGCGGAGGCTCAGTTGTTCGGCACTGAGATCGGAGTCCACCACGATCTGAATCGCTACGAGTACGACTCCACCAACCGCATTCTTGTAACGCTTCCGCTTAGCGATCTTCAAAGGTATGAAGATGCAATCTCTCCCCGCTCGTTGCTGGTTTCTCCATAGATAGATCTTGGTGATACGTAGGACATTTTTGATTTACTACTACGTCTCCCAACAATCTTTTGTCCTACCCTCCGGTGGCAGAGGGGTCGTAATGGAAACTAAGGGATATTAAGGCCTCCTTTTAATAGAGAACCAGACCAAAGCATTAGCACTTAGTGAATACATGAACTCCTCAAACTACGGTAACCACCGGAAAGAATCCAGTTATTGTCACCCTGGGGATGTGGATCATAACTCGTAATAGGTGTCTACAACTTGCAAGACAGGATCAAGAACACATATATATTCATGAAAACATAATAGATCTAGATCTGAAATCATGGCATCTAGTGACAAGCATTAAGCATAGCAAAGTCATAGCAACATCAATCTCAGAACATAGTGGAATCTAGGGATCAAACCCTAACAAAACTAACTCGATTACATGATAAATCTCATCCAACCCATCACCGTCCAGCAAGCCTATGATGGAATTACTCACGAACGGTGAAGAGCGTCATGGAATTGGTGACGAAGGATGGTTGGTCATGACGATGGCATCGATTTCCCCATTTTGGAGCCCGAAACGGACTCCAGATCTGGCCTCCCGAGGAAGAACAGGAGGTGGCGGTGGCTCCGTATCATGAAACACGATGAACTCTTCTCTCTAATTTTTTTTCTGTATATATTTGAATATATGGAGAATTGAGGTCGGTGGAGCTCCAGGGGGCCCACAAGCCTGCTAGGCGCGGCCCAGGGGGTGGCCTCGCCCCCTGGCTTGTGGCATGTGGGTGACCCCCCTCCGGTTGATTCTTTCGCAAGTATTTTTTTAATTCCAAAAATAATCTCCGTAAATTTTTAGGTCAATCCGAGAACTTTTATTTCTGCACAAAAATAACACCAAGGCAATTCTGCTGAAAACAACGTCAGTCCGGGTTAGTTCCATTCAAATCATGCAAATTAGAGTCCAAAACAAGGGCAAAAGAGTTTGGAAAAGTAGATATGATGGAGACGTATCACTACCCTCCAATTGTCTTTATATGTCTTAGTATGTGAGTTATGCTTATCTTGTGCCCTATGTTTTTGCTCAGATGCCATACCTTGCATTTATACTTCTCTCTTATTCTATTAATGCAAGTAGCGCATGTTTATAAAATATAGCGGGAACGTTGATCCTAGTGTGTGTGCTCTGCATTCCAAAAGCATATCTAAAATATTGCACACATCTAGGGTGAGCCCGTCTATATTTTATAGGTGTTGCGGTTTGCTTTCTATCTTCTAGTATTCTTTGTGCAAATCCCATGTTGTCATCACTCCACCAAAAGGGGGGAGATTGTAAGGGCATATTTCTACTCTAGTGGTTTTGGTGATTGATGACAATGCATTTGAGGACAAATCGTGTGCATTAATCTTTTCAAATAATTCATCATATGGCACAAGACGATTCTAGCCCCTCGATGGATTAGAGTGAAGACGGTTTCTACCCTGCGTTTCATTTTCGGTGGATTTGAGTCATAGGAGAACCGTAATATTATGAGAGGGTCCACATCAGAATGGTTTGGGTGGAATCAACAAGTACACTTTCATTTGTGCCCTTGTTCCTTTCCCGCATCAATGAAGTTGTTCTGACATTGCCTTTGTTCTAGTCCGGAAGGAACCAAGCAATAGTACCACGCATGCCAAGCGGTAGCACATCCCAAACCAGTAAGCGGTAGTACTGCTCTGGGAAGTAGTAGTACCGCCTACGGACGGTAGTGCCAATGCCAAGTACCGCGTGCAATACCGTTGGCTTCGGAGTCTCAACTTTTCATGTTGCATTGAGCGGTTTTTGGTCGATAGTACGGTGCGGTAGTACCGCTACCAAACACTGAGCGATAGTAGGGCGAGGTACTACTGCCTATAAGTAGGGTGAGTCCTGCTACTACCGTGCCACTACGCCCATCTTTCCTGGCCTGGAACTCTCAACAAACACTGAGCGACAGTAGGGCGAGGTACTACCGCCTATAAGAGGTAGTACCGCTCTCGCGAGCGGTAGTACCACTTAGGCGGAACTACCTCCGCCCCTACCACCTTTCTGTGTTTGTAGAGCTGTTGCACCACAACCCAAGCGGTAGTACCGCTTCGACGAGCAGTAGTAACGCTCCGACGGCACTACCGCCTGATGGCCTCGTGCCATTGCCCTGTGCGACTGGATCGGCCGCCCAAGCGGTAGTACCGCTCCCATGAGCGGTAGCACCACTTGTGTGCGATCTGAGAGGGGGTAACAGTTGGATTTGTTCCCTCGCGATATAAAGGGGGTCTTCTTCCCCAAGAATACCACCTCTTCCATCCCTAAGTTCTATTGTTGCTCCAAGCTCCATTTTTGCCCAATCTCTCTCCCTATCCAACAAAACTTGTTGATATTCTAGCGTTTGGTTGAGAGGGCCCCGATCTACACTTCGACCAAGAGAAATTTGATTTATCCCACTAATCCCTTGCGGATCTTGTTAGTCTTGGGTGTTTGAGCACCCTAGATGGTTGAGGTCACCTCGAAGCCATAATCCATTGTGGTGAAGCTATGTGGTGGTGTTGGGAGCCTCCAATTAAGTTGTGGAGATTTCTCCAACCTTGTTTGTAAAGGTTCGGTCGTCACCTTCAAGGGTACCACTAGTGGAATCATGGCACCTCGCATTGTGTGAGGGCATGAGCAGAATATGGTGGCCTTAGTGGCTTCTTGGGGATAATTGTGCCTCCACACTGCTCCAACGTAGATGTACTTCCCCACAAAGGGAAGGATCTTCGATAACACATCCTCATCTCCATCGGTTCCACTTATGGTTACTTCTTACCTTTAGTTTGTGATGTTGTTACTTGTATGATCTTCTTGCTTGTTTGTATTGTTGTTATTACTAGCATCATATAGATTGTTCACGTAGTTGCATATCTAGACAACCTATTTGTTGCTAAACCTAATTTGTTAAGAGAAGCTAAAAAGTGGTAGTTGCTTATTCACCCTCCTCTAGTCAACCATATCGATCGTTTCAAGAGTGGTCATTAGCAAAAGCCAAACATTTTTCTTGCTCCCTAACAACTAAATCATCGACAATAGCAAGTTTACTGATATTATCCCCACCAAACACCAAATAAACCTTGGTAATTTGATTATATAATGAAGAGGGATCAATAGATGGGAAAGATTTACCTTTAAAAGTCCTTGGAATTTCCAGATTTTTCTTCATCTTCTAGGCTGCAACTTTTTCCATGATGTTGACATTACCATGTCATATGGTTCCATGTTTTGATGCCAAAACTGGCTCTAATTTAGCATTCTTAGCAGGAGCATGAGTGCTAGCTTGATATTGATGCAGAGACTCCAGAAGGGATCTTCTGAGACCACTGGATTGCAGCACATGGATTGCCTGGGGGGGGGTCCCCAACTCATCTTCCTATTCCATATCTTTTTCATCTTCAGATTGAACCAAGTCCACATATTTCAGTAGGCCCTCATAGTACTCCATACTTTCAGATTTCTCACCATCCATCAAACTACAGAAACCTTAAATGTAGATACCACAGACTCCATATTACCTCCATTAGACCCAAACACAGCAGCCCCAGCAACATCAGGATGGGATGGGGTGTTAGCCATCGGCCCCAGATCTGATGATCCCAACTTTCCTCCATAAGGAGAGTCATGGGCAATAAGCTTTTTAGCAGCAAAACAATCCATGGTGAAGTTCTCCTGGTCAGGGTCCAAGTAAGGTACACCGGAAAAGGCAGAAGCCCTGTTTTTACTAACATTACCAGAAGATTTACATAGTGTAGAGAAATTGGCTTTGTCAAGTTCATCAATAGCTGAGTCATCATCAATCAAATCATCCTTGTCATTATTTTTAGAGACCTCTTTATCAATTCCATCTTGTCCTTCATCTTGACCTTCTTCATCCTCACCATCTTCATCAATCTCAATATCAATCATAGAATCCACCCCTCCTGCTTGTTCAAAACGGTCCACAGTAAACCTAGCAGGAAAAGCTTCTTTTTCATTTCAATCAACCTTTCAAAAGAAATTGGAGTAGGATCCATAGGAGCAATCTTAATTCTAACATCCTCAAAAAAATTCTTAAACATCCCATTCCAATGAACATCAGTCAAAACACCAAACATTGAGGCAACTTGAGCGAACATGTTCCATGTGCAACACTTGGGAGGTATCCCTTCAATCAGAACCAAGTCCACAAGCACCTTTCCATTCAATCATCTTAATAGAAACATCTTGTGAAAGACATAAGATAGGTAGTTCAATCAGATCTCCACTTTCTTCCAAAATGAGAACCGGACCGGGAAGGTTTTGTTTGACAGCCCTCTAATCTGCCAGGGTCAATGCCTAGTTTTGTAGAATGTATCAATCGGTAGACTTATCAACAATGTTTTTATCAACCTCTCCTTTCAGGATATTAACCACAACACAATTTTGGAAATTGAGCCAGTTAGATTCATTGGCCACTAGAACATCCACATGGTAAAAACCAAGACCTCTAGCACCACTACCAAAAAAGGCAGCTCTAGGTTGAAATTTCGACCAGGCAGCACAGTTGTTTACATTGTGTTTTTGTTGACATATGAAGCATGATTTGGGCTTCACACAATTGCCCATAGAATGCCGAGGCCCCCCACAATTAAAGCAAATCATGTCTTTATACCTGTTATCTAAAACTTGTTCTACCTCTACATAAGTGGCATGAGAGAATTGAACCTGGGATGAGGTCGCAGTAGAGGCAATACACTTAGTAAGTCTTGGGGAAGGGGCTCGATCATTCGGTACCGAAGCAGGAACCTGCTTACGAGCCCCACCAGAGTTAGTCTTCTGCACAGTGGCCTTAGATTGGCCAGCCGCGTCCGCATTGGAACTGCCACCCTTGCAATCTGACATCTTCCAGCCTATTTTAGAACCTCAACAAACATCGAGAGCCCGGATCCAACCCTTCCAAAACCAGATCAATCTGCTTAGGGCTAGGGTCGAAAGCCCGACGAGTCGCAGGGTGGCAGTCGACAACAGTGAAGGAGCCCGACTTGACGAGATCTTGCCGGATCCAGAAGAGACACCCAGAAGGGTGATTGGTTTGTGGTGGGGGTGCTAAGGAAGGGAGGTGGCGGCGGCGGGGAGGGGAAGAAATGAGCCAAAGCTGGTCGAAGTGCTCCTCTATTTTTAGGTCATCTTATTCGTGACCTCAAACGTTGCGGCGTGGGAGGGGGGCACTTCATCGAGGAATCCGCCCACTCGCTTCGGTCGCAAAACCTGTCCAGCAGCACCCTCCGCATCTCCGCGCGGGCCTCCAGTGAGTCGTAGTTGATTAGCGGCAGCGGAGCCGTCGCAGGCGGCGGCAGAGCCACCGGTTGCGCAACCCTCGTCACCGACGCGGGCCCGTCATGCGGATGGGTCGATGGAGCGCACGGTGCGGGAGAAGTTGGAGTGAAGGGTGGATGAATGGGGCGATGGCAGATGTGGGCAATAAAACTCGCCGTCGGTGCGGCCCGAGGAGAAGAGCGGGGGAGAGCAAGAGGTCATGATGCAAGTTCACACATCGTTGGTCGCTCTCTCTGAATCTTTCTTCTGCTATATGATATATCTTTGAAAGATCCAGGTTGCATGGTATACTGGCACACAAGAAGACAGAAATTGACGAGCTGGCAAGTTAGTACAATAATGAATTAATACACCACACTTGTAGCCAGCCAGTTAACCAATATGATTCCAAGTCCTAGCTGCACTTAACCATGCCTACAGCTGCTCATCGTCATTAGCTTTGGTGCTATTTTGTTTGTCCAAATTCTGCTCATCGTGCTTGGCCTTCTGCTCCATCTCCGATGACAAGTCCAAGGCTACCGCCGATGATGATGATTTTGGGGATGATCTTTGGTCGAGCCATGCGATGATATCTTGGAAGACGGTATGGATGTTTTCGGGGGTCTCCCCGGAGGTGAGGGCGTGCCACATGCCCGGGTAGAGGTTGAGCTTCTTGTCTTGGCTCACCGCCGACCGGTAGAGGAGGTCACTCACCGACGGGTCGGTCACCTTGTCGTCGCCTCCGTGAACGATCAGGAACGGCAACGACACCTGCATACATATGCGCAATCCATCCATCAGCATCACTCTTGTTGCTTACAAAGCCAATTACAGTTAGGAGCCTATGAGTATATGTCTATCTAGAAAGATGAGGAAAAAGTCGTGGTTATGTGAAAGAGACGATCGACAATTATTAAGAGACCAGGACAACGAGATAAGTCATCAGGCTGCGAACTGGAATTCATTGAATGCAGCACACACGAGAAAAATACCTTGTCTGTTATCTAAGAGAGAAGAGGCGTGAGACGTAGAGAGAGTATGTGTTTGAAGCTAGAGCCAACTAACCGAAAAAGGGACGTCACACGTGCAAATCAGCCTCTTGAGTTTAATTGGAGAAAAAGAGATCGATCGAGATGTGTAGATAAGGGCACATGACCATTAAGAAATATACTACTACCCAAAATTCATTTATTAAACATATCTCTCTTCCTCGGCAAGGGTGCTAGCTAGTACGATATATCGTCCATGGAATGCAATGTGGAGACCAAGGGAATCCTTTTTTGCTTTAGTAATTAAAGTACTCCCTCAATTCATAAATATAAAACGTTTTCAAATATTCTAATATAGACTACGTAAAGACTGAAAAACAAACACAATAAAACATGTCTCTATACAATCTATTTATAAAAGTTAGATATTTGTGAATGGAAGTTATTAGTGAAAAAAAGAAGAGGATGTTATCAGTGGTTCGTAGTAGTAGCACCTTTGGGAGTACGTTGTTCTCGAGGTTGAGGCTGACCCTGAGGAGCTCGTAGGCGGTCTTGAGGCGCGGCTTGCCCTGGTAGCAGTAGGGGTTATTCCTGATCTCGTCGCGCTTCTCCTGCATCCTGTAGGCGGCGTCGATGACGTCGGTGGTCGGCACGATCTTCCACGTGGGGATGATGTTGGTCATCAGCTTGAGGACGCTCACCACCACCGGATGAGGCCGCATCTCATCAGCGATCTGAAATACTCCACCCTTAGTTTTAAACTACTTTGAATTGGTCCAAATTAATAAAAGCAAATATATATTGATCGATCAACAAATTAAGATAGATACCACTAGTAGAATATATGTCGTTATCAGGCGAGAAGCCTGAATGGCCGGCCGGGTCAACTGCTCCGTGTTGGATCGGATTAAACTAAACAAGTACGAAATCGCTAACGGCCCGCACGCCGGGCGCCATCCCGATCCATCCGGTCAAAAGTCAAATGATGACGGCAACTAGCTTGCATACGCGGCCGGATTGATCGTGCGTGTGTATGCATCTCGTTTCCGTCTCGATCCTCGCCGCGCACTGGCTAGTCTAAAGTTGCGGTAGTCTGGACTCTGGAAGATGATTCGGAGGGAGGCCGGCCGGAGCAGTAGTAGGTAAGTAGCATGCACGTGTAGGTACCTTGCACATGGGGGCGACGAGGACGGCGCCCGTCCAGTAGGACGGGCGCATCCGGTGGAGGAGCAGCGCGACGGCGCCGCCCATGGACTCGCCGAGCAAGAAGCGGGGGAGGTCCGTGTTGGCGGTGGAGGCGACGACGGCGGCGAAGAAGGCGTCGGTGTCGGCGACGAGGACGTCGAAGGAGGGGATGTAGCCCTGGAGCCCCTCCGACCTGCCGTGGCCCTCGTAGTCCACCCCGTACACGGCGTAGCCGGCCTGCGCCAGCCGCACCCCCATCCCCCGCATCGTCACGCTGCACTCCACGGCGTACCCTGCACGCATGGACGTTGGTTTGTTAGTTAGTCGGTTGAATCATCCGCCATTAGAGCGGCGAGGAGGAAGGAAGGAGGGGCGTACCATGGCAGAGGAAGACGTGGGCCTTGACTATCTGGCCCTTGGGCGGGAGCCATCTGCAGGTGAAGAGCTTCATCCCGCGGGCGTTCTGCACCGACTCCTCCTCGTACTCGTAGCTGCCATCCTGCGCCGCGCCGCTGCCGGACTTGTTCGTCATCACGACCCCTTCCTCTTCTTCTCCGACGGCCGGCTGGCACTCGGTCGCAGGAAGGAAGCAGCCAGCCACGAGAAATTAAAGAGCGGAGAGAAATGTTGAATTTGTGCGAAACGGGGAGGCAAGCGAGGCGAGGAGAATCAGGGCCGGGGGATGACTTGACAGCTATATATGTGGATGCCGTTGTGAACAAAAGGAATACTTTTACACTCCACTAGTATTATATTATACTAATATTTATTATTCGAATATTATTATTTTCTTATTTCTGAGATTTTCTTATTATTGATAATTCATTGGCTGCCAAATCAACCAATTCAGTCGCTAATTTTAATTGGGAGATCAACTAGTGCGCGCGCTGAAACGTCTGGACTGGGTGCGTTACAGTTACTGCACGTCATGCATTTTTTTGCAAAGAAAGATATACTAGTAGTAATAAACACTTAAAACACAACCGTCCTTGACAGTAACATTTCAGACCAACTGCGTCTCACATATGTCGCCATATACTCGTCTACCGTGTCACCTTCTCTATTTCATTTCTAACACTACTACTACAGCTGCTCAAAAGCTAATAACACCAAGTGTACAGCCCTTCCTCACAAAAAACAACAACTAATTTACAGTCACAATCAAATAATACTCCCGAAGATTTAAGTGTGTACGCACAAGAGGGAAAACAAACTGCCAATCACCCTGCCTAGCTACAGCTATATTTCCACTGGCAGTGGATTTAACACTGATGGAGCTTAACTGGAGGTGTTTGTGTTAGCGAGTAAATTTGTTTGGAACATGAACTGCTTTTTGTTTGAAATACATGAGTCCCATAGGAATTTGTACAAACAACTCTAACTCAACCAAAAATCGTATAACAATTAATCTAGTTGTTTTTTGTAAGGCCACTTCCAATGTTTCATCATGGCGGTGTCTCTTAAGTCATCGCATCAGGTTTTTATCTGTGTGGCGTGTAACTAATCAAGAGAGCAGATGCGGCGGTCTTTTATTGTATATTCGGTCTACACACCTCACACCCAATTCTATGCATATATCAATAATTCTTATATCGTCATCCACTTAGAGTCAAGGTCCTCCGGATGAAGCCATGATAGAGAGGGACTTAGAAGAAGGCTCCCTTTTCCAGTTTAATGGTTGCTTCAAGAAAATATCATATATGGTAGCACCTTTGCATAGGACAACTCAATTGTAAATCCACATGTCGGATATAACCTCGCCAGCTCAAAGATAGTTTCCTACCTTACTTTTTAGAAAAGTTTAATCGCTAACGTGGCAATGAAAAAAGAAGGAAATACGTAGCTTAATCTGTCGGTGCAAGTGTTCACTCTTGTCTTATACTGAGATGTGACACCATAGTGATGGCATGGCATGACATCATTCCCCTTTTACGAATGCCACTTGTCCTCGAACTTATATTTTGGATAACACATATTGAAGTCATCCACATATTTCCATGTGATTTTGGTGGTAGCACAACTAATCCATTACATCAGCACTTGATGCGCGCCACGACAAACGTGATTGATGGACCTTGGTGTTGGACCACACGACACATCCTTCCAGTAACATCACCAATGTCGATAAGGCTTAGGATGAATAAGTCGAAGATGAACTTGGGTGGACGCTAGAGGTAATATGATGGGATCCTATGTGCACGGTGAGCATGTAGGACTCATACTAGCTAGCAAGCCTGCAAGGAAAGAATCTACGATGAATGGACAGTATAGGTTATGATGACGAAGGCATACCCAATCTCCACTTGGGTATCAAATATTGTTGCTTGGCATCTTTTATCTTCTACTTACAGTCACAAACAAATACTCCTAAGATTTAAGTGCGTACACACAAGAGGGAAGCCAAACTCTGCCATTCACCCCGCTGGCTAGAGTTGTATTTCTACAGTTCTAATAGTAGTTTATTTTGGTTAACAGATGGAGCTTAACCGGAATGTGTTGGTTTAGTGAGTAAATTTTGTTTGCCAGATGAACCTGCATTTCGTTTGGATTACGTGAGTTTCATAGGAACTTGCGCAAACAACTATAACTCATCAAAAATCATACAACAATCAAGTTGTTCTATGATAAGGCCACTCCCAATTCTCCCTCGTGGCGATGCCTCTTTGGTCACCAAATTAATTTTATCTATGTGGCGTGTAATTAATGGGAGATAGGATGAAATAGTAACTTATTTAGATGCCCTCTACAATCAAATTATAAGTATATATCAATAATTCCTATATTATCATCCAATTAGTGTCAAGGTTCTGCAAAGAGGCAGACATCATAGAGATGGGATTTAGAGGAAGCCTCCCTTTTCTAGTTTACTAGTTGCTTCACGAAAATAGCATATATGGTATACCTTTGCATAGTTCAACTCAATTTTAGATCCACATATCGGATCTATCTTCTCCAACTTAAATATATTTTTGTAACCTATCTTTTAGAAAAAGTTAACCGTTGGCGTGACAATGAAAAAACTAAGGAGATATTTTGGATAACACATAGTGAAGTCATCTAGATCTTTCCATGTGGTTTTGGTGGCAACACAACAAATCCATTACGCCAGCACTTGGTGCATGCTAGAACATACGTGACTCATGGACCTTGGTGTTGGAGCACACGACACATCCTTCCTGTAACACTAACAATGTCGATAAGGCTTAGGGTGATTTAGTATCGAATGCTTTAAGATTATTGAAATAAAATACGTCGAAGGCGAGCTTCGGTGGATGATAGAGGTAATGTGATGGGATCCTACATGAGCAGTTATCATGTAGGATTCATACTAGCAAGCAAGCTTGCATGGGTAGAATCGGCGATGAGACTGTAGAGGCTATGAAGATAAAGGCATACCCAATCTCTACTTGAGACTCAAAATATTGTTCCTTGGCATCTTTTATCTTCTATTTATAGTCACAACCAAATACTCCCGAGTAATTAAGTGCATAGGCACAAGAGCAAAATCAAACTCAGCCATTCACCCTGCCTAGCTGCAGTTATATTTCTATGGGTAGTAGATTTTAGTTAACACTGATGGAGCTTAACAGGATTTGTTGGTTTAGTGAGTAATTTTTGTTTACAACATGAACTTGCATTTTGTTTGGATTGCATGAGGTTCTTAGGAGTTAACGCAAACAACTATAAAATTGTACAACAACCAAGTTGTTCTGTTATAAGGTCGCTCTCAATGCTCCCACTGGCGATGTTTCTTAGGCATCACATTAATTTTTATTAACGTGGCGTGTAATTTATCAAGAGAGCGGATAAAATAGCCCCTATTTAGATACGTTCTACAACCCAATTCTAAGCATATATCTGTAATTTTCATACTATCACCCAATTAGAGTCAAGGTTTGGAAGGATGGAGACATAATAAAGGTCCCTTTTCTAGTTTACTAGTTGCTCCATGAAAATAGCATATATGGCATACGTTTTCACAGGACAGCTCAAAAATGGATTCACATGTCGGATATAACCATGCCAACTTAAAGATACTTTCCGAACCTATCTTTTAGAAAAAGTTAATCGCTAACATGGCAATGAATAAACTATGGAGAGATAAGGAGGATAAGCCATTGGTGGAAGTGTTCACTCTTGGCTTATACGGGGGTGTGACACCATAGTGGCGGCCTAGGATGACATCCTTACTGTGGGAACGTGACAGAAAACAAAAATTTCCGGTATAGCGAGCATGCCCAGGACCACTATGGAGACTGCATACAAGGTTTGATCTGATCCGTACCGACTCGAAGCGCAGCGGAAGAAGAGTCGGTGGAGATCGTTGGTGCAGATCCCTGCAGCTAGGATTTTACAACCTCCCAACCACGAGGATGTACTCCCTCGTCGGACAGCCCTTCGGGAGGCGGTCAGACAGTCCCCCGGATGATGTCGCGGACAGCCCTTCGGGAGGACCCTCGAAACTCGAACGAAGACTCGGACAGCCCTACGGGAGGACACACGAACAGCCCCTCGGGCAAAAGATCGAAACTACGACCTCTCTACGGGTTTGCACACATACGGTGTCATCTATCCGGTAGGGCTTCGCCGTCCAGAACTAGATCCTGCCGGAACCCAGACAGCCTTTCGGCTCTATGAAAGACTCTTTTCGTGGGAGAGAGAGAGAGAGCTTGCAAAGCAAAGCATGTGTATGAGATCACAAGGATGAAGAAATGGCAGCCCACTCACCTCCTATTTATATGAAAACCAAGGGGTAGGGTGGTTTTACAATAAAACCCAAAATGCACATGAATGAAGTCCCTCCACAAGGGCATAAAAGTGAAACCAAGGAACAAGAGGGACTCCATGAAGGAGTCCACCATGTGTCCGGCCACACCCTCATGTGGGGCCCCAAAAATGGCTCCAATCCATCCATGTCATCCCCAAGATCTTTTGGAGCAAAGCCCCAAAAGGTGGCTTTCCATAAAGTAGTCCAAAAAGCACTTTCACTATTCACGGCGACATTTTTCAGCGTCCGCTCAAACTGAAAATATTTATGTGGGCTTAGAACAATTCTAGTACCCCACTAAAATAATTTTTAATGCGATCCGGAACAATTCCGGAATAGTGATTTTCATCTGCGAAAAGCATCTGAAGTGGTTCCGGCAGCTCCGGAACATTTCCGGTTTTCATCCTGGAAAATTCCAGAAAGTTTCCAGAACGATTCTGGCCCCTTCAAGAATTACCAGGCATGTGCCGAAACCAATTTGACTTTTTGGTATCCCTTGAAACAACTTTTCAGTTTCACCGAAACTGTTCCGGTGACCTGTCTGCAGAACTTTTCCGGTGTCCGAAACTTTTTCGGTGTCCGAAACTTTTTGGTGATTTTCTCTCAGACTCCCTGTCTAGTATTCAATAGATAGATGACCCTTAAGGGTGTGACCCTATAGGTTCGGTGAAGCATAGACATGACCCGGAACCCCTTCCGATCAATGATCAACATCGGAGCCGTGGACACCCATATTGACCCCTATACCCACACGAATGAATATACGAGTGAACCTCTAGTTGCCGTGAGCTATTCCTGTTGCTTCGACATATGTTTACAATTACCCAAGGTGAGACATGTAGGCATCCTCGTGGATCAACAACTTGTCCACTATGCTAGTTACCTCGTTGCCGGTATTGCTCTCTTTTCTCGTTCCCGTGTTCCGGCATCCCCGTGATCAAATCACAAAGTGTCTGGCCAGACGATGATGGATACCGTAACACCGAGAGGGCCGAGAGATATCTCTCCATCGTCGGAGGAGCAAATCCCAATCTTGAGCTATCAAGTTACTTGACATACTTTTCCATGAACCCGTAAGCCGCCGTAATAGCCACCCATTTACGGATGACGTTTAACAAACCCCAAAGTTCATGAAGCAAGCATGAAGAAACTCGATACTCTCATGGTCTAAGGAATTATGCAAACGTTAACCATATCTGTGTTATTAACCATTAACTTGTGACAAATGTATCTCATAGCATAACATCAATTCGTATCGATTCAACACGAGTGTTCTACCAACATCGTGTCCTCAAAATTGCTGGCATAGCCATGCCCATGATCAGGAAAACAGGACCATCATGCAACACTTGTGCCAGTCTTAGAGGCAAGACTAGGAATACAATTCACCGTTTATTATACCACACGTGCACATGAGTTTCCCTCCAAGCCTCGTTTAATTTGTAGACTCGAGAATCATTGCAGTTATAGCATGGAACATAAACATTCATTACAAACTTTGGAGATACTAAATAACTGTTATTACTGCCTCTAGGGCATATCTCCTGCACTTCCCCTCTTACACATAGAAGTTGTCTCAAAGCTTATATTTTGGATAAGACACATTGAAGTCATCCAACTCTTTCCATGTGGTTTTGGTGGAGGCACAACTAATTCCTTATGCTAACACTTGGTGCATGTCATTTTAACAAACGTGTCTGAAGGATCTTAGCGGTGGCCCGCATGACACATCCTTCATGTAATACTACCTATGTCGGTAAGGCTTAGAGTGGTTTAGCATTGAATGATTTAATATTTTTCGCTTGAAACACATTAAAGGTGATCTTGGGTGGACGTTGGACGTAATTAATATGAAACGGGATCCTATGTGCACGGTGATCACGTAGGACTCATACTAGAAAGCAATCTTAGAAGTGCAAAATAATCGATTAAGGGATGATAGAGGTGTCAAAGATGAAAGCATACCCAATCTCCACTTGGTACCCAAAATAATGTTGTTTTTGCATGTTATATCTTTGATACTAAATAATTAGCCACACTAACATATTTATCTCAACATGCACACATGCCATCTCATCATGAAAAGATGCATGAAAATGAGCCACCTCAAGATGCAAACACGGGCAAAACCTAGAATTAATTGACTACAATATCATATGTGTTTTTAGTTTTAATTCTCATATTATTAATCCAAATATTCATGGTCAAAATATGAAGGAAGCATATTACAACCAATTCCCTCTGCAACGACTTGTAACATAGTGTGTCCCACTATTATGCTAGAAGTAGGTGTTCATGAATGTTTTGGGGAACTTATCATGGTCCTGAGTAGGGCGTCAATCTCGTTGAACAGTGCATATTGCTAGTATCATTGATGCACAAAGACGGTAGTTCAAATCCAAGAACCACCTTGAGAGGTTTGTTTCCCAAGGCCTAGTATATGTTTCAACTACCAAAGCCTCACGAGCCAATTACCCAAACCATGTTTTGTAATGGCACAATGGAAAAAACATTAACTAACTCAATAGGGTCATGATACCATGGTTGGCATGTTGATCTCATGCATGGACACATCCCAACAGTGCAAAAAAGTCATACCAACATAAACAAGTTGAAAGTGCAATTATCACTCAATTATGATTTTGGTGATTGATCACAATATGATTTGCGAGGACTAATGTCATTTTCTAAGTTTACCTTAGGACATCTCTTCTACATTTGTGTCTATGGACATCGGTATCCCCATCGATACAAAAAGGGAAAAAAGACGGAGTTCACCGGTGACTCGATAAGTTTTTCGGTTTTCTTTTAGAGTCTTAGGAATATCCGTACTATTAAGAGTGGTCACTATGATTTTAGAGTTGGGGAACTCAAACTCTTCCATACATATTTTCTCCCAATCAGTGTTAAGTTTCGTTGGAAGACGATTTCTCTGGATTTTCACTATTTCTTATAGTCCGGGTGCCCAGGGTCATTGGAATGTTTGCAAGAAGACTCGGCTAAGCCCAGGTGCCCGGGGTCATCGGAATGTTTGCAAGAAGACTCGGCCAAGCCCGGGTGCCTAGGGTCCCCCATATGTTTGCAAGTGGCTTGACCAAGCCCGGGTACTCGGTTTTGTTCGAGTGCCCGGGTGGAGTTTGAGCAACAATCATATTTCCCTTGGGGGTATATACCTGATACGTCTCCAACGTATCTATAATTTATGAAGTATTCATGCCATATTTACAACAATTTTATATGGTTCTGGTATGATTTGCATGGAACTAATCCGGACTGCCGTTGTTTTCAGTAGAACTACCCTCGTGTTGTTTTTTTGCAGAAATAAAAGTTCTCCAAATGAAATGAAACTTTTTGATGATTTTTTTGGAACAAAAGAGGCACTAGAAGCTTCGTGGGAGGGCCAGCCACGAGGTGGGGACAACCCACCAGGGCCCGCCAATCCCCTATGGATCACCGTGGTGTCCCATTTTCACGTGAAACCGATGCCAAAAATCCTATATATTTAGAAACCCCCAGAAATAACCCTAGATCAGAAGTTCCGCCACCGCAAGCCTCTGTAGCGACGAAAAACCAATCTAGACACCATTCCGGCACCCTGCCGGAGGGGGAAATCGTCATCGAAGGCCATCTTCATCATCCCAATGGTCTCCATGATGAGGAGGGAGTAGTCCACCCTCGGACTGACGGTTTGTACCGGTAGCTATGTGTTTAATCTCTCTCTCTCTCTCTCTTGTGTTCTTGAGATGGCACGATCTTCATGTATCACGTGTTTTGTTAATATAGTTGGATTATATGGTGTTTTCCCCTCTTTATCTTGTTGTGATGAATTGAGTTTTCCCTTTGAGATTTCGTTATTGCCGGATTGAATACTTTTATGGATTTGAGAGCACTTGATGTATGTATTGCATGCGGATACGCGTAGTGATATCGGGGAATTCAATTGATTCACTTGATATATGTTATGGCGTCAAATTGGGGATTCTAGTGACCTTGGGGATCTATGCATCAGGGTTGATTGCACGTTTTCATACCATGTTCTCCTATAGAAATCTTGGGGCACTCTTTGAGGTTCTTTGTGTTAGATTGAGTATTATGAATCTGAAATTGTTTGACATGTATCGTATAATTAACTCATGGATACTTGTGGTGACATTAGAGTTGGTTGATGTGTATCATATGGTGTTATTTTAGTACGAACTCTTAGAAAGATCGATCGGAAAGGATAACTTGGTGTTATTTTAGTATGAACTCTTGGATAGATCGATCGGAAAGGATAATTTTAAGGTGGTTGCGTACCCTACAAATAATTTCTTCTTATGTTCTACACTAGATAAGAACTTTGGAGTGATTCTTCGTTGCACATTGAGGGATGGTTATGTGATCCAATTATATCAGCATTGTTGAGAGATTGCACTAGCGAAAGTACGGACCCTTGGCCTTGTTTTCAAGCATTGCAATACCGTTTTTGCTCACTTTTGTTACTTGCTACCTTGCTTTTTTTATTGTTACCATTACAAAAATCAATATCTACTATCATTACTACACTTGTATCACCATCTCTTCGCCGAACTGGTGTGCCTATACAATTTACCATTGCATTTGGTGTGTTGGGAACACAAGAGACTTTTTATTATTTGGTTGCGGGGTTGTTTGAGAGAAATCATCTTCATCCTATGCCTCCCATGGATTGATAAACCTTTGGTCATCCACTTAAGGGAAATTTTCTACTGTCCTACAAAACTCTACGCTTGGAGGCCCAACATGAGTCTACAAGAACAAGTTGTGTAGTAGACATCAAGCTCTTTTCTAGCGTTGTTGCCATGGAGGTGAGTTCTTGAAGGTATATCTTTAGATCTTGCAATTAAATCTTTTAGTTTGTTGTTTATCGCTAGTTTTGTTTATAAAATAAAACTACAAAAAATGGAGTTTGGGTTGCATCATTTGTTTCATCTTTATAATGCCTTGCGTGAAAATAAGGATTCAGAAAATTGTGCTCAATTGGTAGAGGAAGAAATTATAAAAAATACTTAATGATAATTCCTTGAATGATGAGCATGATTGCAATGTTGCTAGTATGAATTATCTGAATATCCATTAAGCTAATGATATGCAAATCCACAAGCTTGGGGATGCTATGTTTGATGAAGATGTATTTTAGTCCCCCTAGTTTTGATGAGAAAATTTATTATGATGATGGCATGCCTCCTACCTATGATGATTATGATGATGACAAGTATGATATAAAGAGTGATAGTAACCATGAAACTTGTCATCATGATTTTAATATGGAATGCGGTTATGTCAATCATGTATCTCATGATAGTTATTTTGTTGAGTTTTCTCCCACTACCATGAATGAGAAGAAATATGCTTATGTGGAGAGTAATAAATATTCTATGCTTGTGCATCATGAAAAGAATGATTTATGTGATAGTTATATTGTGAAATTCCTTCATGATGCTACTGAAAATTATTATGAGGGAGTAACATATGCTTGTAGGAATTGCAATAATATCAAGTTTCCTCTCTAGGTGTTTAAAGTTTTGAAGTTTTGCTTGTTTTGCCTTCCTATGCTAATTGATTCTTGATCCCATATATTCTTTGCTCACAGAATACCTATGCATAGTAAGTAGGTTAGACTTAAATGTGCTTGTGATGAGATTCATGATGCTCTCTTGCATGTTTCAATTACTACTTTTTATGTGAGCATCATTGAAATCATCATGCCTAGCTAAAAGGCTTTAAAAAAGCGCTTGTTGGGAGACAATCCAACACTTCTACTTTTTGTTTTTGTGTGTTCACATGATTAAGCTACTGTAGTAATCATGTTCTGTGTATTTTATTTCAATAAAGTCCCAAGTAAAGCCTTTGGGATGACTCACAAGATGAGTAGAATTGATGCTGAACCAAAACAAAAACTTTTGACTCCAATACAGGAATTTTCATTTTTTTAACAGAGCGTGATAATGATCTAAATTTTTTACACAGTGTTTATATAAAAATTGTTCAGGTTTTCGTAATTTTCAGAAATTTTAGAGACATGGAACTATGGTTATACTACAGATCTTCACAGACTGTTTTGTTTTTAACAGATTTTGTTTTGCATGCATAGTTTGCTTGTTTTAGTGTTCCCATAGCTTATATTTGTTGGGAAACGTCGCATGGGAAACAAAAAAATTCCTACGTTCACGCAAGATCTATCCATGGTGATGAGCATCTATGAGAGGGAGAGTGGATCTACATACCCTTGTAGATTGCTAAGCGGGAAGCGTTAAGAAATGCGGTTGGTGTAGTCGAACGTCTTCGCGATCCAAATCGCCGAGCGTCCCGCGATCCAATCACGATCCGTCCCGATCAAGCACCGAACGGACGGCACCTCCGCGTTCAGCACACATACAACTTGAGGATGATCTCCGCCTTCTTGATCCAGCAAAAGGGAGCGGAGAGGTAGATGAGTTCTCAGGTAGCGTGACGGCACTGCGGCGATGGTGGTGGAGCAATTCCGGCAGGGCTTCGCCTAAGCACTGCAGAAAACCGATCTAGAGGAGAAACTATGCACTAGAGGAACGGGTAGCACGTGGCTGAAAATCTAGTGCCAAAAACCCCAAAACCTCTAGTATATATAGGAGGAAGAGAGGAGAAGGCTTGGCTCCCAAGGATCCATCCCTTGGGTCGGCCGACCAAAGGGATGGATCCTTGGGAGCCAAGCCTCCTCCTCTCTTCCTCCTATATATACTAGAGGTTTTGGGGTTTTTGGCACTAGATTTTCAGCCACGTGATACCCGTTCCTCCAGTGCAGAGTTTCTTCTCTAGATCGGATTTCTATAGTGCTTGGGCGAAGCCCTACCGGAATAGCTCCACCACCATCGCCGGAGCGCCGTCACGCTGCCGGAGAACTCTTCTACCTCTCCGCTCCCTCTTTCTGGATCAAGAAGGCGGAGATCGTCATCAAGTTGTACATGTGCTGAACGCGGAGGTGTCGTCCGTTCGGCGCTAGATCGGAAGGACCATGATCAAGATCGCGAGACGGATTGTGATGAGATCGCAGGACGGATCATGATGAGTTCGCGGGACGGATCGTGATTGGATCGCGGGACGGATCATGATGAGTTCGCGGGACGGATCGTGATTGGATCGCGGGACGGATCGTGATGAGATCACGGGATGCTTGGGGATTTGGATCGCAAAGACGTTTGACTACACCAACCGCGTTTCTTAACGCTTCCCGATTAGCGATCTACAAGGGTATGTAGATCCACTCTCCCTCTCGTAGATGCTCATCACCATGGATAGATCTTGCATGTGCGTAGAAAATTTCTTGTTTCCCATGCAACGTTCCCCAATAGTGGTATCAGATCTAGGTCTATGTGTAGATGAGATCTCGAGTAGAACACAAAGAGTTTGTGGGCGTTGATGCTTAGATTGCTTCCTCCCTTGGTTGTGTTTTGGTTCAGCGGTATTGTGAGATGAAGCGTCCCGGACCAACATTACTCGTATGCTTACGAGAGATCGGTTCCCTCAACCGCAACTTCTTGCATAGATGGCTTGCAGGTGCCAGTTTCTCTCACTTTACTTGGATCGGATTCGACAAAGGCGGTCCTTGAGAAGGTTGAAAAGTAACTAGTGTATCACCATTGTGGTTTTTTCATAGATGAGAATTGTTCTTGCTAGATACCCATAGCAGCCACGTAAAACATGCAACAACAATTAGAGGACTTCTAACTTGTTTTTGCAGGGTATGTTGTGATGTGATATGGCCAATTACATGATGTGATATATGTCATGTATGAGATGATCATGTGTTTTATAGAACATCACGACTTGCATGTCGATGAGTACGGCAACCGGCAGGAGACATAGGGTTGTCTTTAATATTGTATGACCTGCATGTCAATCATTAAGCGCTATGTAATGCTTTACTTTATCGCTAAACGGTAGCAATAGTAGTACAAGCATGATGGGATGACAACCCCGATGGAACACGTTGATGGAGATCATGGTGTCGTGTCGATGACGATGGAGATCATGCCGGTGCTTTCAAGATGGAGATCAAAAGCATAAGTTCATGGCCATATCATGTCACTTATGATTTGCATGTGATGTTAATCCTTTTATGCACCTTGTTTTGCTTAGGATGACGGTAGCATTATAAGGTGATCCCTCACTTAAAATTCAAGATGAATTGTGTTCTCCCTGAGTGTGCACCATTGCGAAAGTTTGTCGTGTTGAGACACCACGTGATGATCGGGTGTGATAGACTCTACGTTCACATACACCGGGTGCAAGTCAGTGTTGCACATGCAGAACACTCGGGTTAAACTTGACGAGCCTAGAATGTATGGACATGGCCTCGGAACACAAGAGACCGAAAGGTCGAACATGAGTCATATAGCAGATATGATCAACATGATGATGTTCACCATTGAAACCACCTCAACTCACGTGATGATCGGACTTGAGTTGGTGAATTTGGATCATGTATCACTCGAACGACCGGAGGGATATCAATTTGAGTGGGAGTTCTTAAGTAATATGATTAATTGAACTCATTATCATGAACATAGTCAGTAGTGTCTTTGCAAACTATGTTGTAGATTACTAGCTCACGCTGTAGCTCCCTTGAATTTTTATATGTTCCTAGAGAAATAGAGTTGAAAGATGATGGTAGCAATATTGTGGACTGGCTCCGTTATCTGAGGATTGTCCTCGTTGCTGCACAGAAGGCTTATGTCCTTAATGCACCGCTCGGTGCGCCAACCCCTCTAGCATCGTGTGTAGATGTTGTGAACATCTGACAGGCACGTTCTGCTGACTACTTGATAGTTTAGTGTGTCATGCATTACGGCTTAGAATTGAGGGTCCGAAACGTTTTGAACGTCATGAAACATATGATATGTTCTAAGAGCTGAAATTAGGATCTCAAGCTCGTGCCTGTGTTGCGAGATATGAGATCTCCAACAAGATTCTTTGCCTGCAAGATGAAAGACAATAGCTCAATCGTTGAGCATGTGCTCAGATTGTCTGGGTGCTACAATCGCTTGAATCGAGTGGGAGTTGATCTTCCAGATAAGATAGTGATTGATATAGTTCTCCAAGTCACTGTCACTAAAGCTACTAGAACTTGGTGATGAACTATAAAATGCCAGGGATAGAAATAATGATCCTTGAGCTATTCGCGATGTTTCACACCGCGAAGGTAGAAATCAAGAAGGAGCGTCAAGTGTTGATAGTTAGTCAAACCACTAGTTTCAAGAAGGGCAAGAGCAAGGAGGGAAACTTGATGGATAGCAAGCCGGTTGCTGCTCCAGTGAAGCAACCCAAAGTTGAACCCAAACCCAAGACTAAGTGCTTCGATTATGAGGAGAGCGGTCGCTGAAGCGGAACAACCCTAGATACTTGGTAGATAAGAAGGCTGGCAACGTCGACAGAAGCATATTTGATATACGTATTAATGATGTGTACCTTGCGAGTACTCCTAGTAGCACCTGGGTATTGGATACCGGTTCGGTTGCTAAATCTTAGTAACTCGAAATAAAAGCTACGGAATAAACGGAGAACTAGCTAAGGGTGATGTGACGATGTGTGTTGGAAATATTTCCAAGGTTGATGTGATCAACATCACACGCTCTCTCTACCTTCGGGATTAGTGACAAACCTAAATAAATGTTATTTGGTGTTTTGTGTTGAGCATGAACGTGATTAGATCGTGTTTATTGCAACACCGTTATTCATTTAAGTTAGAGAATAATGGTTATTCTGTTTACATGAATAATACCTTCAATGGTCATGCACCCAGTGAGAATGGTTTGTTGAATCTTGATCGTAGTAATACACATGTTCATAACATTCTTGCCAAAAGATACAAAGTTAATAATGATAGTACCACATACTCGTGGCACTGCCACTAAATGTCATATTGGTATAAAGCGCATGAAGAAACTCCATGCTGATGGATCTTTGGACTCATTCGATTTCGAATCGGTTGAGACATGCAAACCATGCCTATTGGGCAAGATGACTAAGGACCCCGTTTCCAGATGGATGGAGCGGGCAAGTGATTTGTTGGAAATGATACATGTTGATGTATGCAATCCAATGAGTCTTGTAGCGTGCGGTGGATATCGTTATTTTCTTACCTTCACTGATGATTTGAGTAGATATAGTGTATATTTACTTAATGAAACACAAGTCTGAATCGTTTGAAAGGTTCAAGCAAATTCATAGTGAAGTTTAAGATCATCGTGACAAGAAGATAAAAATGACTGTGATATGATCGTGGAGGTAAATACCTGAGTTACGAGTTTGGCATACAACTTTAGACAATGTGAAAGTTGTTTCACAACTCATGCCACCTAGAACACCATAGTATGATGGTGTGTTCGAACGTCATAGTCATGCTCTATTGAAAATGGTGCTTGCTATGATGTCTCTTATCGTTTTGCTACTATAATTTTGGGGTTATGCATTAGAGACAACTACATTCACTTTAGATAGGGCACCATCTAAATCCGTTGAGATGAAACCGTGTGAATTATGGTTTGATAGAAACCTAAGCTGTCATTTCTTAATGTTTGGGGCTGCAACACTTATGTGAAAAAGGTTTTCACCTAATGAGCTCGAACCCAAAGCGGACAATTGCATCTTCATAGAATACCCTAAAGACAGTTGGGTAAACCTTCTATCTCAGATCCAAGCATAAAGTGTTTGTTGCTAAAACTGGGTCCTTTCTCGAGAAAGTGTTTCTCTCGAAAGAATTGAGTGGGAGGAAGATAGAACTTGATGAGGTTGTTCAACCAGAGAGTAGCGCAGCGCAGGAATTTGTTTCTGTGAAGCCTATGTTAGTTGAAGAGGAAGTTAATGATGATGATCATGAAGCTTCAGATCAAGTTACTATCAAACCTCGTAGGTCAACAAGGGTGTGTACTGCTCCTGAGCGGTACGACAACCTTATCTTGGAGGTCATGTTGTTGGACGACGATGAACCTACGAGCTGTGGAGAAGCGATGATGGACGCGGATTCCAACAAATGGTTAGAGGCCATGGAATCCGAGAAAGGATCCATGTATGAAAACCAAGTATAGACTTTGGTAGACTTACTCGTTGGACGGTAGGTCGTTGAGTACAAATGGATGTTTAAAATGAAGACACACGCTCATGGTAAATGTCACCATTTGTAAAGCTCGACTTGTTGCAAAGAAGTTTACGACAAGTTCAAGGAGTTGACTGCGATGAGACTTTCTCACTCGTAGCGATGCTAAAGTCTGTTGGAATAATGTTAGTAGTTGCTGCATTTTTCAATTATGAAATCTGGCAGATGGATATCAAAACATCGTTTCCTTAACGATTTACTTGAGGAAAGGTTGTATGTGATACAACCAGAAGGTTTCGTCAGTCCTAAGGATGCTAAAAGGTGTGCAAGCTTCAGTGATTCTTCTATGAACTGAAGCAAGCATCTCGGAGTTGGAATATACACTTTGATGAGGTGATCAAAGTTTTTGAGTCTGTACAAAGTTTACGAGAAACTTGTATTTACAATAAAGTGAGTGGGAGCATTATAGAATTTCTGATAAGTATATGTGGATGACATATTGTTGATCGGAAATGGTGTAGAATTTTTGGAAAGCATAAATGGTTGTTTGAAAAGAGTATTTCAAAGGAAGACCTGGATAAAGCTACCTAATTGTTGAGCATCAAGATCTATAGAGATAGATCAAGATGCTTGATGAGACTTTCAATGAGTACATACCTTGACAAGATTTTGAAAGAGTTCAAAATGGATCTGTCGGAGAAAGAGTTCTCGCCTGATTTGTAAGGTGTGAAGTTGAGTGAGACTCAAAGCTCGACCATGGCAGAAGAAAGAGAAAGGACGGACGTCGTTCCCTGTGCCTTAGCCATAGACTCTGTATAGTATGCCATGTTGTGTACCGCACCTGTGTGTGCCTTGCCATGAGTCCATCAAGGGGTACAAGAGTGATCTAGGAGTGGATCACTAGACATCGGTCAAGATTATCCTTAGTAACTAAAAGACTAAGGAGATGTTTCTCGATTATGGAGGTGATAAAGAGTTCCTCGTAAAGAGTTATGTTGATGCAAGCTTTAACACCAATCTGGATGACTCGTAGTAGCAATCTGGATACGTATAGTGGAGCAGCCATTTGGAATAGTACCAAGTGGAGTGTGGTAGCAGTGTTTACAGTTTGACATAGAGATTTGCAAAGTACACACGGATCTGAATGTCGTAGTCGTTGACTATAAGACCTCTCTCACATGCAAAGCATGATCGAGCCCCAGAACTCATTGGGTGATAGATTCATAACAATGTGAATCACATGGTGATGTGAACTAGATTATTGACTCTCGTGCAAGTGGGAGACTGTTGGAAATATGCCCTAGAGGCAATAATAAATTAGTTATTATGATATTTACTTGTTCATGATAATCGTTTATTATCCATGCTATAATTGTATTGATCGGAGACTTAGATGCATGTGTGGATACATAGACAAAACCATGTCCCTAGTATGCCTCTAATAGACTAGCTCGTTGATCAAAGATGGCTATGGTTTCCTAGTCATGGACATGATATGTCATTTGGTAACGGGATCACATCATTAGGAGAATTATGTGATGGACAAGACCCAAACTACAAACATAGCATATGATCATGTCAGTTTATTGCTACTATTTTCTACATGTCAAGTATATGTTCCTATGACCATGAGATCGTGCAACTCGCTGATACCAGAGGAGTACCTTGTGTGTATCAAACGTTGCAATGTAACTGGGTGACTATAAAGGTGCTCTACAGGTATCTCCGAGGGTGTCTGTTGGGTTGGCATGGATCAAGACTGGGATTTGTTAGTCCGTGTGACGGAGAGGTATCTCAGGGCCCACTCGGTAATACAACATCACAATAAGCCTTGCAAGCAATGTGACTAAGTGTTAGTCACGGGATCTTGTATTACGGAATGAGTAAAGAGACTTGCCGGTAACGAGGTTGAACTAGGTATGGAGATACGAACGATCGAATCTCGGGCAAGTAACATACCAAAGAACAAAGGGAACATCATACGTGATTAACTGAATCCTTGACATAGAGGTTCGACCGATAAAGATCTTCGTAGAATATGTAGGAACCAATATGGGCATCCAGGTCCCGCTATTGGTTATTGACCATAGAGGTGTCTCGGTCATGTCTACATAGTTCTCGAACCCGCAGGGTCTGCACACTTAAGGTTCGGTGACGTTTTGGTAGTATAGAGTTATGTATGGTGGTGACCGAAGGTTGTTAGGAGTCCCGGATGAGATCCCGGAAGTCACGAGGAGATTCGGAATGGTCCGAAGGTACAGATTGATATATAGGAAGTCCTATTTTGGTCGCCAGAAAAGTTTCTGGCTCATCGGTAGTGTACTGGGAGTGCCGGTAGTGTACCGGGAGACCATCGGGAGGGGTATTTCGACCCAAGAGGCTACATGGGCTGTGGGAGAGTGAATACCAGCCCTTATTTGGCTGGTGGAAGTCCCACACAAGGCCCATGCGGCTGGGAGAGAAAACCCAAAGAGACCCATGCGACCGTGGCGACGACAGGGAGCTTCGAGGCGGCGATGGCCTTCGGTGGTCGTCGGGGGAGGTGGCGCTGGTGGGTGTGGAGCTCGGGTGAGAGGTTGGGGAGGTGCGCGCGAGGGTGGGGAAGAGGTTGGTGGCCACAGACGGCGAGTGGAGGGGCTAGAGCGAGCACGGGGTCGAAAATGGTGCGTCGGCGACCGAGAGCTCTGGCGATGGATTGCGGCGGCGAGAGGCGTCGGGAAAAGGGGACAAAGGGGTGGAACGGGTGCGTGAGGGATAGGGCTTTATATAGGGGGCCTCAGTGGTCGTAGAAAGGAAGGAGGAGAGGAGATCACAGCGGGTGGTCGCCGGCGATGTCATCGGGGAGGAAATGGAGGGGACGACCGCGTGGATCTCGCGAACGGTCGGTGGTCCCACGCGACAGAGAGAGAGGAGCGGGTGTGCGATGGTGGCCGATCGGAAGGAAAGTCGGGAGGGGAATAAGGTAAGTGGGCCGGTTGGGTCTTTAAACGCATTAAACATTTTCCTTTTTTCTATTTTTAGCGCAATAAAAACCAATAAAGGGTCATAAATACATTCCAAAAAAAAAGTTTTATACCAAAATTATCAGGAGATTTAATGCCATTTAATGGACATTTTTCCCCGGCCAAATTAAATACTTTAAAAAAAGTTATTTTCAGAAAATGCCTAAATGGCTTTATTTATTTTTGCAAATAATTTTTCATATAACCCCTTGAGTTTTATGATTCAACAACTTCACAAAATACCCCTGGTTTGGAGTGTCACATTACTCCTCTCAAAAAAATTTGTCCAGGGGTTTGAATGCTTACAAATTCAAATAAGGAATTCAAATATGGAACTGAAGCTCCATATGAGAATTTTTCAAATAGTTTTCTTATCCTTCTTTTAAACTTCCAACTCATATTTCATATAGTTTGAAGAAGTCCTTTTATCCACTCTCATGAAAATCATTCAGTTGCATAAAGTTTCTGAATTTGAAATATTTTCAAAATGGAATTCAAACCATTTTCAAAAAAAATTCATTTCTAAAAATGGAAGAAGTCATATCATCTTCACTCTCAGATTTGAATTGGATTTGAATTCAAATCACATGGGAAAGTCATTTTATTCCCTCTCATTCAAAAGTTTGCGAAAGTTTCAATTTTTCACTCAATTCAATCACTCAAATAAACAAACATTCATTCTAATATTTATTATAACATTCCAAAATTTGGGATGTTACAAACCTACCACACTTAAAATGAATCTCGTCCTCGAGATTCGAAGAGGCTAGAAAGAAAAGGTTAGGGTTTGGGGATCTTCTAACAAATCCACTGTCCTGCAAGGTGTGGGTGCTACCACACTTAAAATGAGAGTTACTGGTCCTTCAGAAATCATGACACATCGTGTGGGTGCCTTTGTCTGTTCACATTCCTCACGATGGCTCCTTGGTGATGCTCTTCCGTTATATCAAAATCTTGTGTTCTCTCAACAAAAAATGCATTTTCTCCGATTCTGGGTCTTCTTAACTGACGGGTCTCGTGATCATTCTAAACAACTTATCGACGATCTCATGGTGGTCTACCTTTAGTGGTTATCCTGCAGTGAAAATGGGTCGTGGCTTCATTCCTCACCGTAAAATTCCTACGTGTGACAACAACTGTCATGTACAAGGGGTTTCATCATACCATTCTAGGGCTTAAACAAAAAGCTTCAAAGAGCGTCATCTCTTTACTATGGGTAATTCACTCAGATTTACCATTCTGAATAGCAAGAGAATGATAAGAGTAAGTCGTCATAGTGGCCAAGCCATGTTGCACTGAAATCATTACCTTGTATAAGTTTTAGTGAATCTCGTATTCTATCACTAGGCTTCCTCACAATAGTTGCAGTATTTTCTCTTGTCAACGAACCAAGTTCGGATAAATCCATTGATTCTGCAAGCCAAACAAATGATCTAGCGTTTCTTCACAACTCTCAGGTTTTTCGTATACTCCTAAGAAAACGTTTTTTGATCAGTCGTAGCTTCTTCCAAGTTTCTTCCTTCACAAAGGTGGGGCTTGATCCTTATCAATCCTGAGGTCAGTGAGTTGTGGGTTCACCTGAATGCTTGAATAGCATTAACTCACTCTTGGGGTTACTATCATTCCACATTCCAACATTACCTTCAGTTCACTCCACCATACCCTTCACAGACTTATTCGTGTTTAGATTCCACTCTGCGGAATCCATTTTCCTTTCCATTGGTCTGTTTAACCTTGGGTATGGTTTCACCACAATCACTCTTTTTCTCAACATTCCAGCTTCGAAAGCACTTTGTCTCAAAGGTTATCATCCACATAGTTTGGATATGGTTCCACACTCTTCACCTATATTCAGTTATCCAAGCTCCTTAATATCTACTTCATTCATTTATCCCTGTGGTTACTACCGCACCTAAAATGAACTGCACCCATGTCTGCATAGACCATATTTTCTCATATCCTCGAAAATGGTCGGAGTTCTTTGTTCCTGGGGTAACAACTCATATAATCCAACATAGGAGAATCATGATACCATAAATTCCATTGATCTCATGAACTTATTACAAACTCTGAGACTTCCGTTACATAACTTCAAAATGGTAAGAGTGCTACCTATTACATTTATTACTTCCAAAATCCAAAACTCAGACTACTCATGTTTAGCCTTCTTCTCCTGGCAGGTATAGGAGTAATGTCCTGTCTTATTGCATCAGAAACACATGACCTGACTCAGATCCTTCTTTGCAGAAATTGGGTTGTTCTAAGAACGTCTTCGGTTTCTCTTCTTGGGCTCCTTTGTTCCGATCAAACTTTCAATTTCCTGTGGATCAAACTCCACTTCTTCTGTCGGGAAGTTTCCCAGATACTCTTTTCTTTCCTTCGTACAGTCCTGTGAGAATGTCCTTCTTCTCCACATGAATAGCAGACATTGGAGTAGAATCTGGTTAGGCCTTCTCCATCAGGGTCTTCAACATCTTCCTTCATCACAAGTTCTCCTAATTTTTCTCTGAAAGTTTCCCTCATGGCTTCCTTCTGCTGCTTGATGGCTTCTTGTACCTTGGGGTACACTTGGCATTGAGCCGGGTAGTGAGTGGTTCCTTCACACAATAAACATGTCACCTGCCCAGTTGGGCATTCCTCAGCTCGGTGATTTTCTTCACAATGAGGGCATCCTTCCTTGTGTTCTTCTTGGGTGTGTCCTATCTCTCCACATATCTTGCATGCACAAATCTTCTTCACATCTTTGCTATGGGGCTTCTGGGTGTTGGTAACAACATGAGATTCTTGCAGAGTCATCTTGAATTCTTCCCAAGTGATTGATACTTGCCTATCATGGATAGCTTCATGCATCTTCCACCAATTTGCAGCACCTTCTACAAAGTACCGAAGAGCATATTGGACCATCTTGTTCCTTGTAACAAGGTTACTCCTTAGATGATCCTCCATGTTCCGAATCCATTCTTCTGTCTCTAACAGAGTCATTGATCCAGAATACACAAGTCCAGCTTCATTCGTCATCTATTGGGTTCAAGGTTTTGGGATGAGATGCGAGAGAGAGAAAGGAGGGGATACACACAATACAAACAATGGCTTTTAAAAATATATTTTTTTTAGTTGTGGCTGTCGAAAAAAAACTTACACACAAATGACAGCTCACAAATCATCGTATCAAACGTAAGTATACATCAAGGGTTTGGTCTTCTAGGGGCATAATATCTTGGAAATTCTTGATGGTCTTCAATTTCTTTAGATCTGTATAATCTTCAATCCTTTTTGTAGCTCTTTCCATAATGGTCAAGGGACAAGGGGATTATCTAACAAGTTGATAAAACTCAGAAGAGAGGAGAAGTAAAAGATCCTTTGAAAGCAAAGTTCTTTTTTCGAGAAATCGTTTCCTAAGGGCTTTCCAGTTTCTAGGGTCACGTCCTATAGACAATATGTGCTCTGAGACCATCTCTGTAGCGACCCGACTTGGAAAGGTCAAGCCTCTGTGTGTTCTGTGCCATCCCTGGATCACTATGCTGGCACACACAGTACGTCAATGTATATATCAAAGTGCAATCACATGTAATTAACGTAAAACTGATATATATACCTTAAAATAGCAGCAGATACAGTCAACGGGAGTGGAGTCCCAATAACACCAATGGTAGGTTGAGTGCGGACCGTAACCCTGAATCGTACTCTTACCCGTCGTAGAAGAGTACCTGCAACATGATACGTTGGAGCCGTGTAGGTCAGTACATTGAATGTACCGGCAAGATCACCATAGCAGAATAGAAGATAGAAACTATACTATATGCAATAAGGCTTTGTGGCTCTGAGTCTGAGTTTGCATAAAAGCTGATTCTATTTTCTTTTCCTACAACAAAAGAATATCAGGAGTTTTCACTATAGAGTTACCTATCATGACATGGTTCCGCCAACCGATGTCCAAATGCCCACAAGTATCATTAAGTTGCCCACAATTAATTATCAGTCCAGTGTTGAGAGTTCAGAGATAGATCCAAGTCCAGAGGCTCAAATTGTCCGTAACCGGGGACACGGCTAATCGATTAGGTTTAACTCTGCAGAGTGTTGTGTACTTTACCCACAAGATTCGTTCCCTCCTGGTAAGTCCTCGCACTGCATGGTGTTTGATGATAGGATGAACGAGACATGGTCTTTTAGAGTGCTTCCCTGACTATCCGACAGTGCCCATCCAATCCTAACGTCGACTACATCTCGTAGCACTGCCTAGACAGAGTCACAACAAAGATCAACCAAGCCAGAGCCCATAATGACTTGTGGCTACACAGGTAAGCTTCCGGGCATGAAGTATTCATCCTTCTCTTTGAGTCTGGGTGAAGCTTTCCGCAAGATGTCATGGCACTTCCCCATGCATCCCGGCCATCCACTGGTTACTCCAGGGTGCCGATCAATTCCATCCTTCACCTAGTAGTGTGTATTGAAAACTTGTTTTTCTCGAGTCTCGAAGTCTTGAGGTCTTGAAGATGCAGGACTTGAAGATGCCTTCATGAAGTTGTCGTCTTGACGCATAATCCTTTTCTCACACCACTCACGAACACTCATACCAGACCCCGTCTACTTTAGCATAGCATTGCACTAACTAGCGTTCCTGGGGCTTTAGTAACAAGTGGTGGGTTCCTACCTCATGCATTCTACTCAACTACAAGAATTTCAATAACACTACGGGAGGGATTTGTTGAATGATGTCACTACATGCAATAAAACATAGGTATGAAATAGATGGTCAAAGTGAACTTGCCTGTACTGTTGATGAAGATAAGATATCGCTCTCAGAAATAACTTGATAGAACTATTCGTCACTCTCCAATGAAAAATCTATAATCAAACATTGCATTCATATAAGCAATCATACTATCAATCAATACTAAAACTCAATAGGAAACACACAACTAAAGACAACAAGGTTGTGATGAAGGAAATACTTAAGACAAAAGTTAGAATCAACAAAACTACATCAACACAATTAAGGTGGTGATGAAGGAAATACTTAAGACAAAACTCAAAATAACAAAACAACATCAACAGAACTAAGATTGGTTTTCTAATACAAACAGCTATTTTCAATAGTAACAAAACAAAAACAAAGTAAAGTATAACAAAAGTATTTTAGTAAATATTTTACTTAGCAAAAACAATTACTTTTGAAGAACAACTAGAAATCATGAAAACAACACTCTAAACAAACATAGGTTTTTGCATAATAAACTAACAACAAGAAAACAAACAAAATAAATGAAAAAATACATAACAACTCAGTTAATAGAAAGTAAAACTTTGTAAAACAATTATTTTAAATATTTTCAAAAAAGAACTCAACTAGCAATACTAGAGCATCTAAAACAAGACAAAGCTATGGGCTCTAAGTTTAGGTGGCTAAACTATTATTAATATAAAACAAAACTATTTTTTTCTTTGTAACCAAACTAATAGTTAACAGAAAATAATTAATGAAAATATTTATTATAAAACAGAATTAAATCATCTAAAACTTTTGTGAAAATAATCTCTACTAAAACTAAGTTGTTTTATAAAACATTACCTAATGAAGAGGGATATAGATTCCTATAGTAAACTAAACTATTTTGTTTAAAACATTTCTTAACAGAAAAGTATTACTAAAAACTTTATTTGAAAACATAATCTAATTACGTCAAACTTTTGTTAAAAGAATTATTACTAACTAATTTGTTCTTTATAAACTATACCTATTTGAAAAAGGGTATAGGTTCCTACAATAAAAATTCATAAACTAAACAAATTATCTTTTGTTAATCAGCAAGTAAATTACTAAAGTTTAGAACAAAAGAACTAAATGAAATCTAAAACATAAGTTAACTCAAATTCAGATTTCAAAAAAATAAAACAAAGGAAATTAAACTAATTAAACTAATAGGAAACTAAACAGATTCTGTTTTGGTTAAGAATCCTAATCAAATTTATCCTAAAAATTCTCAAACCTGACCTACTGATAACTAAGATCACTAGTGACAAGTAGCAAAAAGAATCAATCAAAAAAATATTATTAAACTCAAGTTATTCAGAAAACAAAATTTAAATCAAATCTGTTTAAACTCAAATTTAAATATCCAAAAACAGTCAAACTTGGTATCTACAGCAACTAGAACAAATTTGTGACCTAATGCAAAAAGAATCACATTAAAACAACTAAAAACATAAAAAATATGATTAAAACAAAAACAGAACTACATCTGTTTTAAAACAGAAAACAGAAAATATAAAAATTCCTAACTAACGAACAGGGGTACACGTGTCGGGTTCTGATTGGCTAAGGGCGTGCGCGTGCAAGAGGTAGCGAGCGGACGGCCGCAACTTAGTAAAAACGTTTCAGTGTAACTAACTAGAAGGAAAAAACCCGGCCGGTTCTTTTAACTAAACCGAAGGGGTATGCGGGTTCTAATCTACGCCGTAGATGTTAGATCGGACGGAGGGGAGAGGCTCACCGCGGTGGAAGTCAACTCCGACGAGGTCGACGGCGGCGCCGGCTCGGGAACGAAGCGGGCAACGGCTCCAGGGGGTCTCCGGCGATGGCAAGGCCTCCAATCGATGCGGACGAGGATGGCGAGTCGGGTGGTAGACTTGGCGCAGCTCGAGGTCGACCGTGGCGACGATAGGGAGCTTCGAGGCGGCGATGGCCTTCGGTGGTCGTCGGGGGAGGTGGCACTGGTGGGTGTGGAGCTCGGGTGAGAGGTTGGGGAGGTGCGCGCGAGGGTGGGGAAGAGGTTAGTGGCCATAGACGACGAGTGGAGGGGCTAGAGAGAGCACGGGGTCGAAAATGGTGCGGCGGCGACCGAGAGCTCCGGCGGCGGATTGCGGCAGCGAGAGGCGTCGGGCAGAGGGGGAAAAGGGGTGGAACGGGTGCGGGAGGGGCAGGGCTTTATATAGGGGGCCTCGGTGGTCGTAGAAAGGAAGGAGGAGAGGAGATCACGGCGGGTGGTCGCCGGCGATATCATCGGGGAGGAAATGGAGGGGACGACCGCGTGGATCTCGTGAACGGTCGGCGGTCACACGCGACAGAGAGAGAGGGAGGAGCGGGTGCACGATGGTGACCGATCGGAAGAAAAGTCGGGAGGGGAATAAGGTAAGTGGGCCGGTTGGGTCTTTAAACGCATTAATTTTTTTCCTTTTTTCCATTTCAGCGTAATAAAAACCAATAAATGGTCATAAATACATTCCAAAAAAAAGTTTTATACCAAAATTATCAGGAGATTTAATGCCATTTAATGGACATTTTTCCCGGCCAAATTAAATACTTTAAAAAAAGTTATTTTCAGAAAATGCCTAAATGGCTTTATTTATTTTTGCAAATAATTTTTCATATAACCCCTTGAGTTTTATGATTCAACAACTTCACAAAATACCCCCTGGTTTGGAGTGTCACATTACTCCTCTCAAAAAAATTTGTCCAGGGGTTTGAATGCTTACAAAATCAAATAGGGAATTCAAATATGGAACTGAAGCTCCATATGAGAATTTCTCAAATAGTTTTCTTATCCTTCTTTTAAACTTCCAACTCATATTTCATATAGTTTGAAGAAGTCCTTTTATCCTCTCTCATGAAAATCATTGAGTTGCATAAAGTTTCTGAATTTGAAATATTTTCAAAAGGGAATTCAAACCATTTTCAATTTTTTTTCATTTCTAAAACGGAAGAAGTCATATCATCTTCACTCTCAGATTTGAATTGGATTTGAATTCAAATCACATGGGAAAGTCATTTTATTCCCTCTCATTCAAAAGTTTCAAATTTTCACTCAAATAAACAAACATTCATTCTAATATTTATTATAACATTCCAAAATTTGGGATGTTACGTGATGTGATCCCGTTATCAAATGACATCACATGTCAATGGCTAGGAAACCTTGACCAACGAGCTAGTTCACTAGAGGCATACTAGGAAAAAAAGTGTTGTCTATTTACCCACACATGTAATGTGTTTCCAATTAATACAATTATAGCATGTATAACAAACGATTATCATGAACAAGGAATTATAATAATAAACACTTTATTTATTGCCTCTAGGGCATATTTCCAACAATATTCAGTGATATAAATTATGTGAATGGTAGAATACGTTTGGTATTATGTTATAACAACTATGAATCTTGTCTTGACAGTACCTTAGTGAATGATCTATATGTACTACACTAACCCATCTCACGAAGTTTCGTTAAGTTTTGTGTGATTGAAGTTTTCAAGTTTTGGATGAGATATCGATATGAGGAGAAGAAGGAGTGAAAATAACCTAAGCTAGGGGATGAACAAGGCACCCCAAGGTAATACCCAAGTAAGATCAAGCGTCTAAGCTTAGGGATGCCCCGAAAGGCATCCCCTCTTTCATCTTCAACACTGTCGGTATACCTTACTTAGAGCAACATTTTTATTCGTCACATAATATGTGTTTTTCTTGGAGATCATTTTATTTTGTTGTTCTCTGTTAGATGTTATTTATAATCTTGTTTTTCAATAAAAATTTCCAAGAATTGCCTTAGGATGCTTGCATTGCATGTTTGATGTGTGTTGTGTAAAAACATAATCTTTTGTTGTAGTGTTTGAATTTTCATATTTTACTAGAACATGGAAAGTTTTTGACATTTTTACACAATATTTTCACATAAATTATTTATAATTTCCTAAATATTTAGAATTTTGTGAGTTACATAAGTACGCTGGTTTAATAGATTTATACAGACTGTTCTATTCGGACAAATTGTTGTCATAGTTTTGTTATGTACTTATCCTATAGTTTCCATAGCCTGTATTGGTAGATATAAATTGTGGAAACCATACTAAAAATTAGATGTTGTTTGAAAATTATTTTGCAACTTTTCTTGGCAGTACATGAAGTGTTAATTTGTTCTTATGTGTACTAACCTATCTCACGAGTTCTTTTTGAGTTTTGTGTGGATGAGGTTTTTGAGACTTAGGTGAAACAGGGATATGAGAGGATTGAACGAGATATAAAAGGTCAAGCTTGGGGATGCCCAAGTCAACCCAAGTAAATATTTCAAGAAGTCTCAAGCATCTAAACTTGGGGATGCTACGCATTTCACCTCTCTTCATCAAACAAATATCGGTTAGCCTATGTTATGGCTAAGACAGGCAATGGTGTGGTGGTGGCCAAGGCGGACGCCGACGTGGTGGCGGCCACCGTGGCCACTAGAAGCAGCTGACTTCGGGCAGCGATGGTGGAGCGTGTAGTGGGTGGCATGCGCACACCCACCAGGGATGCCACATGCACTACACACTTCAGAGGATGTCGTGCTGACGCGATGCAGCCTCCTAGCTGGAGCTATCCTCTGGTAGAGTGGCTGAGCGATAATGAATGGCCAGTGCCATTGGAGATTGGGCGAGAAGAAAACTAGATAAGCTATTAGGGAGGTAGGGGTGAAGGCAATGTGGAGTAGCATGCCCTGAGGGTTTATAAAGGAGCTCGGCAAGCATTGGGGATTTGGGGATTTCGTCAAGCCGAGCGGGAATCTAGAGCCATAGCATGGTTTTGTGAGCGGGAACATGTGCGGTTGTGCGTGAGAACAGGCTCATCGAGCCGATGCATGGCAAAAGCGGTGCCAAAGCATGCATTGGAATCCTCAGACGGCAATGCGATTACAAGACGCGAGAGAGCGGGACCGGGTGATGCGCAGGCAGACGGGTCATAATAATAAAAGTATGTGATATTAATTCACGCAAATGACACTTCGCTATATAGCGTCGGTAATGATTTCATCCATCGCTGACAAGTATATGGTAGCAACCGTCTTCTCACAACACACACAGCTTATCTGTACTAATCAGTTGGGTTATTATTAGTCTTCCCACACAATTCCGATGAATGAAATATTTGCCTGGTATCAGAGACACCTTGTTATGGTAACTCGTTTGTGTTCTAGGTCGATCAACGCAAACAGTTTGTGCGAGTGAACTGTATGTCGTACTTTGCACACATATGTATTTTATGAACCGTTTGTGTTATATTGTCTAACGGAAAATAGTTCATGAGGACCAAATGTATTCCACATATCACACACGCTAGTCTCTTCTCAAATGTGCCTAATGGACCAGTCATTGTATGCAGTTTTCTTTATTGGCGACAGAGTTGTAACTATACTATTTGTGATGGCTCGATCGCACACAGTTTGGTCAAAGGGTCTCCGGTTGATGTTTCATGTTTGGACCTTCCTGCAGTAGTATAGCCTCATGTAATGCACTATTCAATTAAACATAACCAAGTAATTTCGCTTTTGCGCAACTCAAATTTGAATTTACAAAACAAATGAACCTTTGTTGGGCCTCAAATGCAAACCATCAATTCAAATAGAGTGAAATTTCTTGCAAATTGATCCTTATGATGTTAAATTTCTAATAAGGCCTTTTAATTTTCAAACCCTAACAATTTGAACTGAACTTGGACAAACATTAGTTGCACAACATAAACTAGTCCCATGGCAGCCATTTGGGCTTAGCTTTTACTCACACGGCAGAGTTTCAAAAATGTTGCCATGGCGGCCATTTTCTTCTCACTAGTAGAGGTTTTGGAACCAATTGATATTCCTATTTGAATTAGTTAAAAAAATTCAAATTTGAATTCTAATTCATCAATTCTTTTTTCATTTTGTTCTAGAAAAAGTTCATAAATGACTAGTAGGACTTTGCCACCCAAGTTTGAAATTTATAAATGCAAAATGACTTGAATTTGAATTCAAAACTTATTTGAACCTCGAATTCAAACCAAAATTACAAATAGATTTTGCAAATTGATTCAAATAATGATCACAGCCTATTTAAATAATTTTGTGGCTAACCCTAGACATTCAAGTCTGGATCATTTCAAATTGGAATTTGAACTTACTACGAATCATAACTTGGAAACCCCATTGAGTTTCAACATGAATTGTTTTTATATTGATTTAAATCTTTATTTCAAATCGTTCAACCTAATGGAGCTCAATTAAGGTCATTAAAATTTGAATATGAACAGTTTTGACCTTAATTCAGGACCACACACCCAAATGCAATGATTTACTTTGCATAGTGAATTATGGGTTGACCCTTTTCTAATACTATATTACTATAACTTATTATTTTGTTATTATTGACATTTATGCAAAAAAATTCCTTTGCATGATGCATTGGCTATTATGTTGTTATTCATAGTATATCCTTTTAATGTATAGATTGCGGGGAGTGTACCCTTGATAGCAATAACCAAGGCAAGTGGAACATGCGTGTTGACCATATTACACTATATTTATTGTGAATGTAGTACACATGATAGGGTGTAAGTTTAGAGCTATACTACTAATATTATCTGCTATTACAAGATAGCCATTTGATCCTTACCATCTTACTTGTTGCCAATGTGTAGTTGCATTGCTTAGGCATGTTATGATTATACACGGGAAGGGGGCATATTAGTTATGAAAGTGGATATTTGACCTATGAATATTTAATGACAACTTAAGTTAATGAGTCGTCTAGGAAGATTGGTTGATTGGATAAGAGAGTGTAAATTGAAAGGGTTTGCCGCTTGGGTTCAAAGAGATTGTACGAGTTCCAAGTTGGATAGCTTTGGTGTGTAATTGTCTGTCGTTATGGGCTCTGGCCTAACTATGTTAGTTGTGGGCACCTAACCTCATATGACTGGAAAATTTAGGTGTGATATGTTGTATAGGTCATAAAAGGTGGGCTTAGGGAGCTACTTCCCGAAGGCTTTGACTTGGTTTCCCAATTACTTAACATGTCGAGTTTAGTAGCAAGTGGGATTGAGTAGATCATGTGGCCAAAGTACACAAATATCTCTTGAGTGTATTATTGGATCATGATTATATGCATACTTGGTTATGTGCAATTTTGAGAAACAAGGCCAAGAATTGTTGGGAAGATCTCATCATCATAATTTTATTAACTAAAATGTGATGAGTTAAACAAGAGAACATGACCTCTATTGGAAGCAGGCAATGGTAAAGGACGTCCATTGGTATTGAGCCAGATGGTCTAGGACTACTATTGAGCCATGGTATGCAATATATTAGAGTAGATCCACCTATTAGAAGTTATAATAAAATCATTTTGCTTTATGCAAAAGAGAAAAACACAAACCTTTACTTAGCCCAAAGTGTAAGTAGGTGAGATAGGTCTATTATAATATTCATTTTGATACTTACTAATGCAACCAATGCATTTACCCTTGTGGATCCAACGTATTATGTTGTAACGGACTATTATGTGGAGTTGTGTTTACTTAGGGTCACGAGTCTCCACTCGACATGGTTTGCCTGTGCCATAGATGGGACTCTTGGGAGTTTATTTGTCTTTCTCTTGTAGTGTTGCTTATTTGGACTAGCCTTGGGCTAGAGTTTGTATTAGACAATATTATTTGGGTTCGTTGTGTTGTATTAGAATAATGTATTTGTGTTTAGTATTATATCAGTACCATGTATGGTGGTGAAGATCTAGCGGTTGGCATGTTAAGCATGGAGGCCTAAACTTTAGCAGGTTCGTTGTTACACATTTTCTGTGTAACGAGAGTCCCACATCAACTCATCAATTACGCTCACTACACCACAACACTTAATTTGAGGTAATTAACTCTGGGGAGAAATACAATAACATAGGCAAACTATCTACGATGGATTTTACTACTATCGGCAGAAGTACTTAGTGGTAGAAAAACTGTCGGTAGAATTGTAGCAATGAGGGCACACACCATCGACAATGATTTTTGTCCGTGAGGACACTATGTCTACTGCCATAAATAAATACATGATCCACTATCTGTCCGGGGCACATGTTTAGCTCGAGACCAAAATAATTGGGCCTAAATGCGCTGGTAGCACGCGTGGACCGCTAATAAACAATTATAATCATTGTCCCAATTGTTGGAAATATGCCCTAGAGGCAATAATAAAATGGTTATTATTGTATTTCCTTGTTCATGATAATTGTCTATTGTTCATGCTATAATTGTGTTAACCGGAAACCATAATACATGTGTGAATACATAGACCACAACGTGTCCCTAGTGAGCCTCTAGTTGACTAGCTCGTTGATCAATAGATGGTCACGGTTTCATGACCATGGACATTGGATGTCGTTGATAACGGGATCACATCATTAGGAGAATGATGTGATGGACAAGACCAAATCCTAAGCATAGCACTAGATCGTGTAGTTCGTTTGCTAAAGCTTTTCAATGTCAAGTTTCATTTCCTTAGACCATGAGATTGTGCAACTCCCGGATACCGTAGGAATGCTTTGGGTGTGCCAAACGTCACAACGTAACTGGGTGGCTATAAAGGTGCACTACGAGTATCTCCGAAAGTGTCTGTTGGGTTGGCACGAATCGAGACTGGGATTTGTCACTCCGTGTGACGGAGAGGTATCTCTGGGCCCACTCGGTAAGACATCATCATAATGAGCTCTATGTGACTAAGGAGTTAGTCACGGGATGATGTATTACGGAAGTAACGAGATTGAACAAGGTATAGAGATACCGACGATCGAATCTCGGGCAAGTATCATACCGATAGACAAAGGGAATTGTATACGGGATTGATTGAATCCCTGACATTGTGGTTCATCCGATGAGATCATCGTGGAGCATGTTGGAGCCAACATGGGTATCCAGATCCCGTTGTTGGTTATTGGCCGGAGAAGTGTCTCGGTCATGTCCACGTGTCTCCCGAACCCGTAGGGTGTACACACTTAAGGTTCGATGACAATAGGGTTATAGGGAAATGGTATACGTGATTACCGAAAGGTGTTCGGAGTCCCGGATGAGATCCCGAATGTCATGAGGCGCTCCGGAATGGTCCGGAGGTAAAGATTGTTATATAGGAAGTCCATTTTTGGTCACCAGAAAGTTTTCGGGCTCATCGGTAGTGTATCGGGAATGCTGGGAGGGTGCCGGAGGACCCCCGGGAGGGGTGTGACGACCAAAGGATTTCGTGGGCCCTTAGAGGAAGTGTGCCATCCCTTTTTGGGCTGTTCAAGACCTTCTAGAAAGGCCCATGTGGCTGGAGATAAGAGATAGGGCTGAAAAGGATTCAAAAGGAAGAGATCCACCTCCCTTGTGGGAGGTGGACTCTTCCCTAGGGTCGGCCGAACCTCTCCTCTTTGGAGGAGGGGCCAAGGCAGCCCTCCCTCTCCCTCCTCCTATATACATGCAAGGGTTTGGACTGCTTTTGAGACACGACTTCTTTCTCTCACGGTGCAGCCCTACCCTTCCTCTTCCTCGATCTCTGTAGCGCTTGGCGAAGCCCTGCCGGAGTTCACGTAGCTCCACCGTCACCACGCCGTCATGCTGCCGGAGCTCTCCCTCAACCTCTCCCTCCTCCTTGCTGGATCAAGGTGCCGGAGACGTCATCGGTCTGTACGTGTGTTGAACGCGGAGGTGCCGTTGTTCGGCGCTTAGATCGGAATCCACCGCGATCTGAATCGCTGCGAGTACGACTCCATCAACCACGTTCTTGTAACGCTTCCGCTTAGCGATCTTCAAAGGTATGAAGATGCAATCTGTCCCCTCCCGTTGCTGGTTTCTCCATGGATAGATCTTGGTGATCATAGGAATTTTTTTGATTTACTACTACGTCTCCCAACAGTGGCATCATGAGCTAGGTCTATGCGTAGAATCTATGCACGAGTAGAACACAAAGCAGTTGTGGGCGTCGATTTTGTTAATTTGCTTACCACTACTAGTCTTATCTTGATTCGGCGGTATTGTGGGATGAAGCGGCCCGGACCGACTTTACACGTACGCTTACGTGAGACTGGTTCCACCGCCTGACATGCACTTGTTGCATAAGGTGGCTAGCGGGTGTCTGTCTCTCTCACCTTAGTCGGATTGGATTCGATGAAAAGGGTCCTTATGAAGGGTAAATAGCAATTGGCATATCACATTGTGGTTTTGGCATAGGTAAGAAACGTTCTTGCTAGTAACCTATAGCAGCCACGTAAAAACTAGCAACTACAAATTAGAGGACGTCTAACTTGTTTTTGCAGCATATGCCATGTGATGTGATATGGCCAAAGGGGGTGATGTGATGCATTGTGATGTATGAGATTGATCATGTTCTTGTAATAGGATTCACGACTTGCATGTCGATGAGTATGACAACCGGCAGGAGCCATAGGAGTTGTCTTATTTTATTGTATGACCTGCGTGTCAATCATAAACGCCATGTAATTGCTTTACTTTATTGCTAAACGTTAGCCATAGTGGTAGAAATAATAGTTGGCGAGACAACTTCATGAAGACACAATGATGGAGATCATGATGATGGAGATCATGGTGTCGTGCCGGTGACAGTGATGATCATGGTGCCCCGAAGATGAAGATCAAAGGAGCAAGACGATAATGGCCATATCATGTCACTATATTGATTGCATGTGATGTTTATCATGTTTACATCTTATTTGCCTAGAACGACGGTAGTAAATAAGATGATCTCTCACTAAAATTTCAAGGAAAGTGTTCACCCTAACTGTGCACTGTTGCTAAGGATCATTGTTCCGAAGCACCACATGATGATCGGGTGTGATAGGTTCTAACGTTCACATACAATGGGTGTAAGCCAGATTTACACACGCAAAACACTTAGGTTGACTTGACGAGCCTAGCATGTACAGACATGGCCTCGGAACACGGAAGACCGAAAGGTCAAACATGAGTCGTATGGAAGATACGATCAACATGGATATGTTCACCATGGATGACTAGTCCGTCTCACGTGATGATCGGACACGGGCTAGTTGACATGGATCAGGTGTCACTTGGATGACTAGAGAGATGTCTATCTAAGTGGGAGTTCATTAAATAATTTGATTATGTGAACTTAATTATCATGAACTTATACTAAAATTATCTTTACAATCTATATTGTAGATCCAATGGCCAACGCGAATGTCACCCTCAATTTCAACGCGTTCCTAGAGAAAACCAAGCTGAAAGATGATGGAAGCAACTATGCGGACTGGGCCCGTGGCTTGAGGATCATCCTCATAGCTTCCAAGAAATTGTATGTCCTTGATGCACCACTAGGTGACCCACCCCTTCTCCCAGTAGAGCAAGACGTTGCGAACGCTTGGCATTCTCGCTGCGATGATTACTCCATTGTTCAGTGCGACATGCTTTATAGTTTAGAACCGGGGCTCCAAAAGCATTTTGAGCAACACGGAGCATATGAGATGTTCCAAGAGCTAAAACTGGTTTTCCAAGCTCATGCCCGGGTCGAGAGATATGATGTCTCCGACAAGTTCTTCAGCTATAAGATGGAGGAGAATAGTTCTGTCAGTGAGCACATCCTCAAGATGTCTGGGCTACACAACCGCTTGACTCAACTGGGAGTTAATCTCCCGGATGACTCGGTCATTGACAGAATCCTCCAGTCGCTTCCACCTAGCTACAAGAGCTTTGTGATGAACTACAACATGCAAGGGATGGAGAAGTCCATTCCTGAGTTGTACTCGATGCTGAAATCAGCAAAGGTCGAGATCAGAAAGGAGCATCAAGTGTTGATGGTAAATAAGACCACTAGTTTCAAGAAAGGCAAGGGTAAGAAGAACTTCAAGAAGGACGGCAAAGCTGTTGCCGCGCCCGGTAATCAAGTTGCCGGGAAGAAGAAGAACAAGCATGGACCCAAGCCTGAGACTGAGTGCTTTTACTGCAAGGGTACCGGTCACTGGAAGCGAAACTGCCCCAAGTACTTAGCGGATAAGAAGGACGGCAACATTAAAGGTATATGTGATATACTTGTTATTGATGTGTACCTAACCAGCGCTCGTAGTAGCTCCTGGGTATTTGATACCGGTGTAGTTGCTTACATTTGTAACTCCAAGCAGGAGCTGCGGAATAAGTGGAGGCTGGCAAAGGACGAGGTGACGATGCGCGTCGGGAATGGTTCCAAGGTCGATGTGATCGCCGTCGGCACACTACCTCTACATCTACCTTCGGGATTAGTGTTAAACCTTAATAATTGTTATTTAGTACCAGCTTTGAGCATGAACATTGTATCTGGATCTTGCTTGATGCGAGATGGCTACTCCTTTAAATCTGAGAATAATGGTCGTTCTATTTATATGAGAGAAATGTTTTATGGTCATGCCCCGCTGGTCAATGGTTTATTTTTGATGAATCTCGAATGTGATGTTACACATGTCCATAGTGTGAGTACCAAAAAGTGTAAGGTTGATAACGATAGTCCCACTTACATGTGGCACTGCCGCCTTGGTCATATTGGTGTCAAACGTATGAAGAAGCTCCATACTGATGGACTTTTGGAGTCTCTTGATTTCGAATCATTTGACACGTGCGAACCATGCCTCATGGGCAAGATGACTAAGACTCCGTTCTCTGGAACAATAGAGCGAGCAACTGACTTGTTGGAAATAATACATACCGATGTATGCGGTCCAATGAGTGTCGAGGCTCGTGGTGGCTACCGTTATGTTCTCACCCTCACTGATGACTTGAGTAGATAAGGGTATGTCTACTTAATGAAGCATAAGTCTGAAACTTTTGAAAGGTTCAAGGAATTTCAGAGTGAGGTAGAGAATCAACGTGACAGGAAGATAAAGTGCCTAAGATCTGACCATGGCGGAGAATATTTAAGTCACGAGTTTGGCATGCACCTAAGGAAATGTGGAATTGTTTCACAACTCACGCCGCCTGGCACACCTCAGCGAAATGGTGTGTCTGAACGTCGTAATCACACTCTATCAGATATGGTACGATCTATGATGTCTCTTACCGACTTACCGCAATCATTTTGGGGATTTGCATTAGAGACTACCGCATTCACTTTAAATAGGGCACCGTCAAAATCCGTTGATACGACAACGTATGAATTATGGTTTGGAAAGAAACCTAAGCTGTTGTTTCTAAAAGTTTGGGGATGCGATGCTTATGTGAAGAAACTTCAACCTGAGAAGCTCGAACCCAAAGCGGAAAAGTGCGTCTTCATAGGATATCCCAAAGAGACTATTATACCTTCTACCTACGATCCGAGGGAAAAATCTTTGTTGCCAAGAATGGATCCTTTCTCGAGAAAGAGTTTCTCTTGAAAGAAGTAAGTGGGAGGAAAATAGAACTTGATGAGGTAATTGTACCTCCACTCGAACCGGAGAGTAGCGCACCACAGGAAGTTGTTTCTGTGGAGCCTACACCGGCTGGAGAGGAAGTTAATGATGATGATCATGGAACTTCAGATCAAGTTACTATTGAACGTCGAAGGTCCATTAGGACACGTTCCGCACCAGAGTGGTATGGCAACCCTGTCCTAGAGATCATGTTGTTAGACAACGGTGAACCTTCGAACTATGAAGAAGCGATGGCGGGCCCGGATTCCAACAAATGGCTTGAAGCCATGAAATCCGAGATAGGATCCATGTATGAGAACAAAGTATGGACTTTGGTGGATTTGCCTGATGATAAGCGAGCCATTGAAAATAAATGGATCTTTAAGAACAAGACTGACGCGGATGGTAATGTGATCGTCTATAAGGCTCGGCTTGTCGCTAAGGGTTATCGACAAGTTCAAGGAGTTGACTACGATGAGACTTTCTCACCCGTAGCGATGCTGAAGTCTGTCCGAATCATGTTAGCGATTGCCGCATTTTATGATTATGAGATCTGGCAAATGGACGTCAAAACGGCATTCCTTAATGGCTTCCTCAAGGAAGAACTGTATATGATGCAGCCGAAAGGTTTTGTCGATCCTAAAGATGCTAACAAGGTATGCAAGCTCCAGCGCTCCATCTATGGGCTGGTGCAAGCATCTCGGAGTTGGAACATTTTCTTTAATGAAGTGATTAAAGCGTTTGGGTTTGTATAGGTTTATGGAGAACCCTGTATTTACAAGAAAGTGAGTGGGAGTTCTGTAGCATTTCTCGTATTATATGTGGATGACATACTGATAATGGGAAATGATATAGAACTCTTGGAAAGTGTAAAGGCCTACTTGAATAAGTGTTTTTCAATGAAGGACCTTGGAGAAGCTGCTTACATATTAGGTATTAAGATCTATAGAGATAGATCGAGACGCCTCATAGGTCTTTCACAAAGCACATACCTTGAAAAGATATTGAAGAAGTTCAATATGGATCAGTCCAAGAAGGGGTTCTTGCCTGTGTTACAATGTGTGAGATTGAGTACGACTCAATGCCCGACCACGACAAAGGATAGAGAAGAGATGAGTGTCATCCCCTATGCTTCAGCCATAGGCTCTATTATGTATGCCATGCTGTGTACCAGACCTGATGTGAACCTTGCCATAAGTTTGGTAGGGAGGTACCAAAGTGATCCCGAAGCGGAACACTGGACAGCGGTCAAGAATATCCTGAAGTACCTAAAAAGGACAAAGGACATGTTTCTCGTATATGGAGGTGCCGAAGAGCTCGTCGTAAAGGGTTACGTCGATGCTAGCTTCGACACAGATCCGGACGACTCCAAGTCGCAAACCGGATACGTGTATATTTTGAATGGAGGGGCAGTCAGCTGGTGCAGCAGCAAGCAAAGCGTAGTGGCGGCATCTACATATGAAGCGGAGTACATAGCTGCTTCGGAAGCAGCAAAGGAAGGAGTTTGGATGAAGGAGTTCATCACCGACCAAGGAGTAATTCCAAGTGCGTCGGGCCCGATGACTCTATTCTGTGACAACACTGGAGCTATTGCCCTTGCGAAGGAGCCCAGGTTTCACAAGTAGACAAGACACATCAAGCGCCGCTTCAACTCCATCCGTGATTACATTTAGGAGGAAGATATAGATATTTGTAAAGTGCATACGGATCTGAATGTTGCAGATCCGTTGACTAAACCTCTCTCACGAGCAAAACATGATCAACACCAGAATGCTATGGGTGTTCGATTCATCACAATGTAACTAGATTATTGACTCTAGTGCAAGTGGGAGACTGTTGGAAATATGCCCTAGAGGCAATAATAAAATGGTTATTATTGTATTTCCTTGTTCATGATAATTGTCTATTGTTCATGCTATAATTGTGTTAACCGGAAACCATAATACATGTGTGAATACATAGACCACAACGTGTCCCTAGTGAGCCTCTAGTTGACTAGCTCGTTGATCAATAGATGGTCACGGTTTCATGATCATGGACATTGGATGTCGTTGATAACGGGATCACATCATTAGGAGAATGATGTGATGGACAAGACCCAATCCTAAGCATAGCACTAGATCGTGTAGTTTGTTTGCTAAAGCTTTTCAATGTCAAGTATCGTTTCCTTAGACCATGAGATTGTGCAACTTCCGGATACCATAGGAATGCTTTGGGTGTGCCAAACGTCACAACGTAACTGGGTGGCTATAAAGGTGCACTACGGGTATCTCCGAAAGTGTCTGTTGGGTTGGCACGAATCGAGACTGGGATTTGTCACTCCGTGTGACGGAGAGGTATCTCTGGGCCCACTCGGTAAGACATCATCATAATGAGCTCAATGTGACTAAGGAGTTAGTCACGGGATGATGTATTACGGAATGAGTAAAGAGACTTGCCGGTAACGAGATTGAACAAGATATAGAGATACCGACGATCAAATCTCGGGCAAGTATCATTTCGATAGACAAAGGGAATTGTATACGGGATTGATTGAATCCCCGACATCGTGGTTCATCCGATGAGATCATCGTGGAGCATGTGGGAGCCAACATGGGTATCCAGATCCGGCTGTTGGTTATTGGCCGGAGAAGTGTCTCGGTCATGTCCACGTGTCTCCCGAACCCGTAGGGTCTACACACTTAAGGTTCGATGACGCTAGGGTTATAGGGAAATGGTATACGTGATTACCGAAAGGTGTTCGGTGTCCCGGATGAGATCACGGACGTCACGAGGAGCTCTGGAATGGTCCGGAGGTAAAGATTGATATATAGGAAGTCCAGTTTTGGTCACCGGAAAGTTTTCGGGCTCATCGATAGTGTACCGGGAATGCCGGGAGGGTGCCGGAGGACCCCCGGGAGGGGTGTGACGACCAAAGGATTTCGTGGGCCCTTAGAGGAAGTGTGCCATCCCTTTTTGGGCTGTTCAAGACCTTCTAGAAAGGCCCATGTGGCTGGAGATAAGAGATAGGGCTGAAAAGGATTCAAAAGGAAGAGATCCACCTCCCTTGTGGGAGGTGGACTCTTCCCTAGGGTCGGCCGAACCTCTCCTCTTTGGAGGAGGGGCCAAGGCAGACCTCCCTCTCCCTCCTCCTATATATATGCAAGGGTTTGGGCTATTTTTGAGACACGACTTCTTTCTCTCACGGTGCAGCCCTACCCTTCCTCTTCCTCGATCTCCGTAGCGCTTGGCGAAGCCCTGCCGGAGTTCACGTAGCTCCACCGTCACCACACCGTCGTGCTGCCGGAGCTCTCCCTCAACCTCTCCCTCCTCCTTGCTGTGTCAAGGTGCCAGAGACGTCACCGGGCTGTACGTGTGTTGAACGCGGAGGCGCCGTTGTTTGGCGCTTAGATCGGAATCCACCGCGATCTGAATCGCTGCGAGTACGACTCCATCAACCGCGTTCTTGTAGCGCTTCCGCTTAGCGATCTTCAAAGGTATGAAGATGCAATCTCTCCCCTCTTGTTGCTGATTTCTCCATGGATAGATCTTGGTGATCGTAGGAATTTTTTTGATTTACTACTACGTCTCCCAACACCAATCAGATCTTCCACAAATCGAATCCTCGTCCACATAGCCTCCTCCCAGACCAACTCCACCGCCGCCCTCCTCCATCGCCCCTCCGCCGACTGAGGCGACCCCCATCACTGTCAATGGGACCCGGTGTGTCAAGGTCGATGTTGCCTCCCTCTCCAGCACAATACCCCATAGAGGGAATGGAGCCTCCTTCATCATGATGCGAGCGTGGCGATGACAAGTGCTAGAGGAAGCCATGCTTCTTGCCTCCTCTGCCATCTCAAGGTCGTCATGCCACCACGAGGTTGTGGGGCTCCTATTCAGTCATCCTAATTTGGAGGTTTAAAAACCGTATGACTCCTCTAACAATTATAACACTTACGAAGGGAATATGTAGGACACATAGATGTATATGTGGAAGGACATTCAAAGCTTGCTATGTCATGCTAAGATCTATGTTTACACATATCATGCTTTTATTTTTATGATACAAAAGAGGAGAAACATGAACGTTTTTTTTTCCAAAAGCTTACCAGGCTATATTGCACCGACATGGACACGTGTATCCGTATCAGGACGATGTAGATACGTAAATTTTTCATTTTAAAAAAGTGCCAATACAGGGATACATTTTACTATTTTTTAATTTGCCAAAAAGCATGGAGGACACATTTTTTCATCCAATTACTTGTGTTAGTTATTTACCCAAGCTTTCTCTAATGCAGTACTTGGTCCTTCTCCGCTCCACTTAGTGCTTGCACTCAGTGAAGCAAACTTTGTAGAACCACTAGGCAAGAGACATTTTTCAGCTTGTTTTGTGCTAATGCAGATTGAGCCATTGAAACCTAACTTATTAGTCCAATTATGTTTGTAATTATTGATTGTTTTTTCATATTTACATATAGTCGAAATAATTTATCATTTGCCCAGTTCATGTTGGAACGGTGATGTACGCATTGTTAGTGAAGTGTCGAAATGTTGTTCTGTTATTGTCTCAAAAACTTCATTCATGCAACATACCTTGGAGAAACGCTACCAAATAGAGTCTCAACCTATCATGTATGTTCAGGTGCAGGCTACCAAACAAAGTATCAGCTCATCATGTTTCAGCACATACATCACTACCAAACAACAACAACTGCATGTCCTTAGCATGTTTGCACTCAACATGTATCAGGGGGGAACAACCATGCTAGGAAGGGAATGCAACCAAACACACCCTAAGAGGACCAGAGGAGACATCTGGAGGAGAGGATCAGATGAGATGAGATTATGAGAGGAGATATAGGAAGGCAAAAGAGGAAGCGAGGATCAGAGGCATTCGAGTTACCAGGTAAGAAAATATAAAAGGAAGTTAAGGATCTAAACATTCTAGTATTTTACACAAATTTGTGAAGTTCAACTTCTGAGTGTCACGACTCGTTACTAAACATTCCATGTGTTATCATAACAAAACTCGAGATGTCAAAATGGAACTACTCTTGCTTACTTGATCCTTTCGAGTATGAATATGAGACTATGGTTATTTATGTCATGTTTATACACATATTGAACTATACTGGAACGTATCAATGTTTGTGAATTCATACTCAGCAGCAATAATATTGGTATAGATACACATGGTAATTTTGAAAACATGCCAGTAGAAATACATGCCAACTGTCATATGTAGTTGTATGCTACTTGCTTTGAAAACATCACTATGGTTTGCTTCTTTGCTTGCAAAATGATTATTAAGTTAGTATGTATTTTCTATGTGATAACATGTCCATATATTTTTTGTGCTACAATATAGATCATTTAACAAAGTTACTACCTTATAGTAGTTGTAACATCTTATCTGTTCAGGTTGGCATCATCACTAGAAGATCTTCATAGTAACAACACAATCAAGTGTGGCGAGGTTAGTCTAATCTTCATAGCATTGCCAGTTTGGTGACTCTTCTGATGGAGACATGTGGCCCTCTTTGAATAAGGCAGTTTTATAGGATAGTGTTGAGTCTGGTATTCAGAGGCCATCCCATCAATATGTTAATGTACTAATGTCATCCAACAAATGGTTGAGTAGAAAATGTGAACATGCCATTGTCTTACTCGACATGATTGCAACCATGAGTCAAGTTCAAACCGTTGGTGTAACTTAATTGTAAATTATGTTTATCGTTGTCATTGGATGCTATTAAACAAATGTATGTATTTTAAAATGATGAAAATTTAGTATGAATGTGTTTGAGGTCTGCTATTGAATCTTGATGAAATTTTATATGAGGCCTAAACATTATTAAATTGAGGATATGTTGCCCATAATATCCTAGACTATTGATGAAAAAAATATGATGGCAGTGAAACTGTAAGCATATATATTGTTCAGGGCACATAAACTGTCGGGAAAATATATGTGTCGGGAGAAGTTATTATTGACAGCCGTTCTCGTGGTAGTTCTATCTGCCAGAAGAAATTGAATCCTGACAGTTTACCTACCATGTTAAGTGTGATCTCCCAGCAATTTACATGCCCATGTATTTGTGTTGTGGTATAGTGAATGATCATGTCAACATCATGTGTGATATTCACCACATTTTCCCTTATGTCGCCACCATGTCTACTCCGACATGCATATCCCAACATGAATCCCCTCTTGATCAAATGTGTTCAGATCTCAATAGTGCTTTTGATATTCGACAATTTTCACATATGGAACATATGAAACATATCCACTTCTCTTCGCTTCTCAATCTATCTCGGACGGCTACTTCCAAAAGACCTGACAACCCATCCTTGAACTCATTGCTCAAACGGTTCTTCGTGCATATCAAAAATTGATCCATGCCCGCAACATAACAAAAGAACCACCTTAATCACCTACTATTACAAGTAATTATATGTACAATATAATTATATAATTAACACAATATAACATATGTTTTATTTTACTATCATATTAACTTTGTCTTAAAACAATTGTTTGTAAACTTTCCCCAACCTTCTTGTCATATTTATTAGCATCCATAATATCAAATCTCAATACCATTGAATTCATCTATAGATTGATAACATCAACTTCACTTAAGAAACATGCAAAGCACATCAAGACAAAGAGAGTATGTACCTTCGATTTAGTTAGGGGGGTAACAAAAGCTCCCCCACAAAATGGCGTCGACGGAAAACACAGCACTTCAAATGGGTGACCGATGGCAACCATCCCCCTCACAATGGTGCCCAGCAACAGCCATCTACCCCAAATCGGCGATCGACGGCATCCATCCCCTGAAAATGGTGTCCGACGACAACCCTCCATTCCAAAACAGTGACGTCGACAACAACAGCCTTTCCCGTCAAGACGGTTGCAGGTGACGTCTTTTCACCCTAGATCGAGACAAACAACAACCGCCATCCCACTCAACATGGTCAAGAGTGACAACACTACCTGTTAAATATATTCGATAGTTAGTATCTTCGGTAGTATCTTTGGTGACCTTGTGCGCCAAGTTTGTAACATGAGTTTAAGTTAGGACATATCTCTTTCTATCCCTATCCCTCTTAACCTCCTGTGTAATCTATCTCAACTACCGTATATTGTAACCTATTGAGAGATGGGTCTCTCCACAATCAATATAAACCATGCGGCCCTCATTGTACGAGGATGAGATGCTTCAATCATCTTTGACATGGTATTAGAGCCTTCCTCTTCCACCACATCTAGAGAAACTCATCTCCTACCTTGCCGCACCCACCTGTTCATCCCCTCCACTGAAACACAACCATGTCCTCCTCCTCCTCCAGCCTAGTTCCAGCTGTTGGCCTAACCAGCACCACATCTGAGCCACTCACCAGAACCAAGTACATACTATGGAGAGCCCAAGCTCGCTCCCAAGTAATGGGTGCTAGGCTATATGAGTACATAGATCAAACAACACCTGAGCCATCCAATACCATCCTCACAAAAAAACGCAGAAGGTAAGGAACAACAAGTTCCAAATCCTGCTTACAACCCATGGCTAATTCAAGATCAGCAGATTGTTGCCTACCTGCTTTGCAATCTTTCAAAAGAAGTACTCGTTCAGGTAGCATCCCTAGAGAAATCCCATGATATTTAGTTAGCCCTAGCAAATATGTTTACTGCCCAATCCCACTCTCGCGTAAACAATTTCCGCATATCCTTGTCCAATGCACAGAAAGGTTCCTAGAGTGCCTCCACTTATTTTGGTCAGATGAGAGCACTTTCTGATGAACTAGTTGCAATTGCAAAACCAATATACGAAGAGGAGCTTCTCTCGTTTATTATTGCAGGACTTGATATGGACTACCAACCGCTGATTCCCCACTTTAGAAGCTTCAATAAACAAGTGTGCGATGTCATCAGACTTTCATCGGAACGGTGGCATGCACGTCTAGGACATCCATCTTTTGTTATTGTTCAACAAGTTCTTAGAAATAATCATCTCCCGTGTGTTGGTGAGCGTAGCCTTGAAGCTATATGTGATTCTTGTCAGTGAGCAAAATCTCATCAATTGCCATATCCTGTTTCCACTAGTATTTCTACTAAACCATTGCAACTTGTGTTTTCTGATGTGTGGGGGCCAGCCCCCTCTTCTGTTGGACGCCATACTTATTATGTTAGTTTCATAGATGACTATAGTAAGTATATGTGGATATACCTTCTTAAAAAATGATCCGAGGTTTTCCAAGTTTTCCAACTTTTTCAAGCACTTGTTGAACGTCAATTCAGTAGCAAAATTCTTGCTGTCCAATCTTATTGGGGTGGTGAATATGAAAAATTAGACTCATTCTTTCAAACCTTGGGCATCTCACACCATGTTTCATGTCCTCATGCACATCAACAAGATGGCTCTGCCGAACGCAAACATAGGCATATTGTGGAATTCGGGTTAGCTCTACTTGCGGGTGCCTCTATGCCTCTAAAATTTTGGGATGAAGCCTTTTTAACTTCTGTCCATCTTATCAATATGCTTCCCAGTCGTGTCATTAACAATGACACACCCATGCATAGGCTTATTAATACTCGACCAAATTATACCTCCCTTCGTGTGTTTGGTTGCGCATGTTGGCCAAACTTGCGTCCCTATAACAACCGCAAGCTTATGTTTCACTCCAAGTAATGTGTTTTTCTTGGCTATAGTGCCAGGCACAAGGGTGTCAAGTGTCTAGATGTGCCCACTGGGCGTGTTTATATCTCCTGTGATGTTGTTTTTGATGAAATTGTGTTTCCCTTTGCTCACCTTCATCCTAACACCGATGCTTTGCTTCGGAAAGAAATCCTTCTTTTACCCTCTCATTTAACCGGTTTCCAGCAAGGGGATGACAATTGCACTGATCATATGACTAATGCTTCTAACCGTGAAAATGAGTTGTGTGATGCTGCAGGAACAATAGGAGAACATTCAGTACAAAACGGACGTCATTTTATGTGTCCACAACGTGACACCGTTGTCACAGGATCCTCCTTGGGATCAGCGCAGTCAGCAGCGCGAGAGCTGGCGCAATCAGCTCCGGGATTGGAGCCGGAGCAGCGGTGCAGGGTCAGGAGCAACGACTCCTCCGCACACACGCCTCACCAACCGCCGCCTGACACACAGCAGAACATGGGTCCGCAGCCTCACGAGTGCTCGTCGCCTCTCGGGGACAGGCCGACCGACCACTTCGGTGTGGTCCCACGCGTTTATGCTAGGCGGGCGAACCATCAATCAACCTCCGACGCGGATCTCCATCGGGATACGGAGGTGCGTGGGCCTGGCGCTGCCTCTAGCGCATCTGGATCTTCTACACCCACTATCGCTACATCGAGCGCTGATTTGGCCGTAGAAAATCCCGCTGCATCCGAATCTCCTGCTGCAGACATGTCTCTTGGATCCTCTGCATCAGATTTGGCTGTGATGATCCAGCCAACCAAAACTCCACCACGAACACAGCTACGGATAGGGGTAATTCAACCTACCAATGATAAAATCAAGTTTGGTTTAACTTGTTCTACAGGAGAGCCTAGTACATTCCATGAAGCGTGCAAAGATTCAAGGTGGAAAACAGCTATGGAAGAAGAGTTCCAAGCACTTCAGAAAAACAAAACATGGCACTTAGTTCTGCAGCATCAAGGTAAAAACTTGATTGATTGTAAATGGGTATACAGGATAAAGAAGAAATCAGATGGCACCATAGATCGCTACAAGGCCGGACTTTTTGTGAAAGGTTTTAAACAGAGGTATGGTATAGACTATGAAGATACCTTCAGTCATGTTGTTAAACCTACCACTATACGTCTTGTTTTGTCCATTGTTGTATCTAGAGGATGGAGTCTCAGACAGCTAGATGTGTAGAATGCGTTTCTTCATGGTTTTCTGGAAGAGAAAGTTTACATGAAACAACCCCCGGTTTTGAGGACAAGAACAAACCTTTTCATGTGTGCAGGCTGGACAAATCTCTCTATGGACTAAAGCAAGCTCCTAGGGCATGGTATTCTCGGTTGAGTTCAAAACTCCAAGCACTTGGTTTTGTTCCATCAAAGTCTGATACATCATTGTTCATCTATAATAAGTCACGTACATCTATTTTTGTACTCATATATGTTGATGACATCATTGTTACAAGCTCATCAAATGAAGCAGTAACGGCCCTGCTAAAAGATCTAATGCAGAATTTGCCCTTAAGGATCTTGGAGACTTGCATTTCTTTCTTGGCATCGAAGTCAAGAGAAACAGGGAAGGTGGACTTCATCTTTCCAAGAAAAGTATCCGACTGATCTCTTAAGCAAAGTTTGGATTGCAGGGTTGTAAACCATCACCAACACCACTATCAAGTTCAGAAAAATTATCCCTTGCAGAAGGTGAGCTCTTGGATCAAGAGGATGGTACAAGGTACAGAAGCTTGGTAGGTGGACTTCAATACTTGACTCTTACCAGGCCTGATATCTCTTTTGCTGTAAACAAAGTTTGTCAGTTCCTTCATGCACCTACCACGCACACTGGACTGCTGCTAAACGAATATTAAGATATGTGAAGAATATTGTGAGTGTTGGGTTGACATTTAACAAGTCACCATCTACCCTTGTTAGTGCTTTTTTTGATTCTGACTGGGTAGGATGTATAGATGGCAGACGCTCAACAGGTGGTTTTGCAGTATTCTTTGGGCCTAACCTTATTTAATGATGTGCTAAAAACAGCCAATAGTGTCAAGATCAAGTACTGAAGCAGAATACAAGGCATTAGCAAATGCAACCTTAGAAATCATTTGGGTAAAGTCTATGCTGAAAGAACTTGGCATATGGACCACACAAACTCCTTGTCTTTGGTGTGATAATCTTGGTGCTACTTATTTGTCTGCGAATCCTATGTTTCATGCAAGAACTAAACATTGAGATTGACTATCACTTTGTGAGAGAAAGAGTTGCCAACAAGGAGTTGGATATCAGGTTTGTACATTCAAAGGATCAAGTTGTTGATGGCTTCACAAAGGCGTTACCTACAAGGGCATTTGAAGAGTTTAAGCGTAATCTCAAGTTGGTTAAGTTTTGATTAAGGGAAGGTGTTAAATATATTCGATAGTTAGTATTTTCGGTAGTATCTTTGGTGACCTTGTGCGCCAAGTTTGTAATAGGAGTTTAAGTTAGGATATATCTCTTTCTATCCCTATCCCTCTTAACCTCTTGTGTAATCTATCTCAACTACCGTATATTGTAACCTATTGAGAGATGGGTCTCTTCACAATCAATATAAACCATGCGGCCGTCATTGTATGAGGGTGAGACGCTTCGATCATCTTTGACACTACCCACTCGATTGAATGGACAATTTCCCAGTAGAATCCACATCAGCGACATTGGTTACAGAAGTATTGGAGGCAGCTTCCAAATTGTGACCACTGCCATGTATTCTCAAGTACTAGAGGCGGTTATCAAATTGCATCCGCCACCATGTATTCTCAGAGGTGGTTTCGTTTCACAACCACATGCAATAAGTAAGTACTACGTACGGTTTTCTGAACTGCAATGTGATACTCGTGTGGAACTGCATCTATTGTTCAACATTAGATACGACTTTGTTCCTTTGGGTCACAACAACATTAATGCCCGTTTTAATGCCTAGGCGGGCACTAAAACCACTTTAATGCCTAAGAGTTTGTCATGTGAGGCCGCACTACTAGAAAAACTTATGACGTTTGCGTATTTATCCATAGTGAAACACATGAATCTCTTACCGTGAACAATTTGTTAAAGAGACAACATCCAATATGAGTAAAATTTGGTGAATTGTTATTTACATGTACAACGTGAATTTAAACACGAAATCTGCCAAAAAAGATACAACAAGAAAAACTGAAGCTTGCTATCCAATGCTTAAGAAAACCTACCATGATCTGCCCTAACATGTAAAAAGACTTGCACTAAGCTATTAATTTTTACAATTTAATGTAAGTAAGTACATCCTAGATCTTGACTCGATGTGGCAACATGGAGTATATTAACATTTTTAGGCTCTGTAATATTAGTTATGATTCATTTTGAACCAATGCTCTCTCATCAAGCCACTGAATGATATCTGAAAACACAATGTCAATGTTGTTCTCTGGTTCACCGGAAGTCAAAGCATGGCACATCCCTGGATAGAGCTTCAGTGTCTTGTCTTTACTCTCAGCTAATGTATATAGTGCCTCGCTTACTGCTGGGTCAGTCACAGCATCAGCACCACCATGGACTATAATGAATGGCAGGGTTACCTTGTTGTAAAATGTGAGCAATTTAGATGAACTACAAGCAATTTATGGAAATACTTCAGGACTACTAGTTCAGTGCATAAATATACCGCAGCTTGCTCATACCTTTTCAAGATTGCTTTCAATATCCAAGCTTGCCATAAAAATTTCATAACCAGTCTTTAGCCTAGGCCTTCCTTTATAGCAATAAGGATTGTTTCTGACCTGATTATACATGTATAATTTCTTTTATAGATAATGATGCAGAGGATTCAGTGACAAAAAAGCAATGTAGCATGATGTAGATCGTGAGCATTCTACCTCTTCACGCCATTCCTCGCTTTTAATGGCCCTATCAATGATGTCTTCATTAGGAATAATCTTCCATGTAGGGATTACATTACTGAGCTTGCTTAAGATTGTAATCACCATGGGACTAGGCTTCATATCTTCTACGATCTGCATCATGTTACCACATCAATAATTAAGTCCGACCAAGCATGGCTGAACTTATCCACATATAAAAATTCATGGTAACACATGGGGGGTGCAGATTGTGGATCTCGAAAAATTCTAGACAATAACAAAATGACACTAGCAGCAAAGACAAGATTGCAAATCTTGGGCACTTAACCTTGCACATGGGAGCGACTAAAATGGCCCCATCCCAAAAGGTAGGTTCCTTCCTGTGAAGCATCAACGCGATAGCTCCTCCCATGGACTCACCAAGCAAGAACTTCCGTTTTCTCCTGTGCTCCTCTTTGTCTATAAAATGGGAGGAACATGACATCAATTTAAGATTTTAACTGTCAGTTTTTTTAAGATTTAATTTTTTCTAGACATCCACAAAACACCTAGATCTGCCAATAATCATGAAAAATGACGGTCATTATAAACACATCCTTACTGATTATTTATGAACAGAGTGACTACTAATGCAGACAATACATAAGTATGGAGATTTGGAGTGAATTTTAAAGTTATACTCCCTCCGTCCCAAAATAACTGTCTCAACTTTGTACTAACTCTAGTACAAATTTGTACTAAGTTTGAGACACTTATTTTGGGACGGAGGGAGTATGACACAAGTAATAGAATATATATGAGACTAGTAATATACAGGATATACCACAAACACTTGCAAAGTATGTAGAGCAATCAGCCACGACATCATTTAGACTGCTAATATAGCCTTGAAGTCCTGAAGACTTTCCATGACCTTCATAGTCCACTCCGTGCACCGCAAATCCAGCCTTCGCCAGCCGTGTGCCAGTGCCTGAGAACAATAAGTCGTTAATTTATAGTACCTACTCTATTTTACTTATTTGGTTGTTCTTCTTTAGCGCTAATCCAAATAAAAATAGGATTGATGCATGGGTATATATTCACATTTTTTAATAAATTGTGTATCATTAATTATGAATCAGCACAGAGGCCATTTTCTTTGATATTGAGTAGTACAAGCACATAAAAGCCAAACGTTCATGCTATTTACCTCTCATTGAAATGCTGCATTCCATGGCATATCCTACAAATATAGTAAGAATAGCATGTGTACAGTTAACACTGCAGAATTCTCTTTCTTTAGGTAAATACTCCCTCCGTCCAAAAATAAGTGACTCAAAAATGACTTAACTTGCACTAAAATTAGTATAAAGTTGAGTCATTTTTAAGTCACTTATTTTGGGACGGAGTGAGTATCATGGTATTTTAAATTTGAATGTAATATATTTCAACTAATGAATTTACCATGGCATAGGAAGATGAGAGCTTTTGGTTTGCCGTTTGAAGGGCTCCATTGGCATGTAAAGAGGTTCAATCCTCGTCCATTTGAAATATATTCCTGCAACCAATTTTCCCAACAGATCATTCAGTAACACGCTAATAAGAAATTAAAGTATCTCATCAAACATAGATACAGAACTCAATGCCGAATGCACCTTCAAAAAAAAAGATTGAGCATAAGGTAGGAACGAATATATAATGTATTTAGAGGCTTCGTTTCTCTTTCAAACCCTAACCTCTTGATATTTGATATCATCATTGGCCATTGCTCTTGATAGGAAACGATGACTTCATGGCTAATGTATATGTCCAAAACTCAGACATTAAGAAATAAAAAAAAGTGGTCGTTATATATACGTCCAGATCTGTGGACGGTTCTCATTTTGTTCGTGGTGTTCTTTATATCCATGCATGAAGTTGCCGCATGTATGGTCTAGGAGTGATCAATTTTAACCAACAAGGCTAAGTTTAGTTTGAACTACCTACCTCAATTAGGTCTTCCTAGATTAGGTCTGCAATTTTTTGTGCTTAAATAATGGGAAGAAAAATAGTTGTACCTTGTTTATATGGCACAAGATAATTCTTTGTCTTCGTTAAGTCTGTCATTGTTTGGTCAGGAAAAACGCCAGGGAATTGCGTTTTAAACGCATGTCGCTGATGAACTGTCAATGAAAGTGTGGCATATATACATCATGATCGGCCCATTTGCTCTGACTTGAATTAAATGTGATGTACATAAGATAAGACCTGGAGCTGGACCTGGAGCCGTAGGTGCGCAGCGCACAGTCCAAAACTGTTGGTCGTTGCTCAGTTGTTATCACACCCTACTGTCGCGTTTCGAAAGGAGAAAGCAAAATGTGTGCAAGAATTAGCAGGCGTCGTCCAAGCAAGTCTGTTCTTTGAACAGTGAACGTCCACATACACACAAATGTGTCCCCATTTGTGTAACTTTTTGTTGTTGATTCAGGCAAAAATCCAGCCTATTGAATTATTAAGTGCAGGTTCAGAAAGACGAGGATAAATGTCAATCACTTGATGCGTTGGTAGCAAAGTGTTTTCTGCTTTATTATGAGAAAACACGTACGGATTCTCCAGAAGATGGGAGAAGAATATGTATGCATGCCTGCCGGCGGCGAGGAGATTAGGCAACAGCAGGTTTTCAGTGGTCATGGAGGAATCTTGATCGATCGACTAAATATATAGCGAGCATGGCTTGTGTTATTCTGTTCCGGTTCATGTCTCACCGGCCGTGCGAGCAACCGAGAGCTGGCCGCGAGACCCAACCTCCCCACCGGCTGCGCACGCACACGGTGGCGCGGCGTGCCCTCCCCATACGATCGCTTTTTTTTTAAGAGAGAGGGGGGGTTCGTTTTAGGTATAAAAACAATTCACTGCAGATCTACAAGTTTGAAGGGCCGGCCCAGTTACCAAGTCGTACGGCAACGCGCTAGCGGGCTTGGTCTGGAGGCGAGCGCTCTGGTGGTCCGGCTTATTTAACGTAGCTTAGTGCTTGGGCGGAGAGCGCGGAACTCACTTTTAGCAGCTCCACAAATTGTAACTGGATTAGGGATGGCAATGGGTACTTATTATTCACCCCTATTAGGCTGAAGGTATGGGACAAAAATTTATTCATGAATATATAAAAAGGAAAATCTGAAACCCATCGAATAGAATGGATACGAGTATGAGATCATATAACCCAAACCCACATACCCATATAAAATCTATGTAAACTGAAAATTATCTCTACAATCTACACTACGTGAAGAATTTGTGAATTGAAAATGTATGTCTATATGTTGTTGTTTATGAATATACGATGTTGTTTATATGTATATATTTTTGTTATAAACTATTTTTATAAACTAATTTATATGATGCAGTTTATGACTATAAGTTGTTCAAATTCATGCTTTGCAAATATGGGTAATTTTACCCGCGGGTACCTGTCTACCCTGTTGGGTAATGGGTATGGGCAAAAGTTATACCCGATGACGGGTATAGGTACGGGTGATGGGTAATCTCAGGCGGGACGAGTAAGGGTATGGAGAGGCTCCATCCGTACCCATATCCTATGGGTGCCATCCCTAAACTGGATGCCACTGCACTTTTTTTGGAACGAAGACGCGCGAAGCATCCGGCCTTAAATTAATAAAGCCACGGGCCACAAAGTCATATAAGTCGTATCATACAATGGTTACATCCCAGCATATAGCGCACATGAGCGCGATAAAGCGCCAAAATAGGCAGTTCACGTGATCTAATAAGTTCAAAGCGGTTAAAGAAAACTAGGCAGGCATAGCTCAACCCCAAGTAGACCAGCCAAAAAGAGGAGAAGGATCATCCTTGTCGCATGATGGTCTAGATGCTTCTGATCTTCTCCATGATCTCCTTCATGAGCTCCTCGTCGCGCTGCTTCCCCAACGACGCCCAGGTCTGTAAGAAAAGATGACATTTGAAAATCACATCAGCCGGGTGAGCAGGGAATTTATGTTCGATGGTAAACTTAATGCGTATAGTCCACATCGTCCATAAAAGCGCCCCAACGCATCTCCACGCAACCCTCGCGTGCGATCCTCTCAGGTTATTAAGAATAACTAGTAGTTCGGTGCCCGAAGAAGGGTTCCAGGGCTTCTGGAACGCCTCTCGAACAACACTCCATGCAAACCTAGCAAGATGGCATCTAAAGAAGGCGTGATTGGTGTTTTCCTCTTTCCCACAGATCGTACATGAGCCGTTGGAAGGGCCGTTTCTCTTGGCCACGTTATCCGAAGTCGGCAGGCGATTCCGAAAAAGTTGCCACAAGAAGATATTAATCTTAAGTGGAATGCCCACCTTCCATAGCCCCCTGGCCAAGTCAAGGTTAGTGCCCTCCGACAATTTGTTGTAGAGGGATTTCACCGAGAAGATCGCGGAGGCCGAAAGGCTCCAGGACATAGAATCCGCCCCTGGCTAAGATTCCGGTCTCCGATTTGTGCAATCACTTCATTCCAGTCATTTCGCTCTGCTGCGGATAGGTTGCGGATGAAGTGTACCGCTGGGGGTGAGGAACTAAGTGCGTCACTCACCAGCAACTCAGTGCCCGATGCCACCTGAAAGATAGATGGATGGCTTTTCCAAAGTGGTTTAGCCCCCAACCATCTATCCAACCAGAACCTGGTTAATCTACCATTGTTAACCAGGAACTTTGCCCCGATGGTAAATGCCAGTCGTACGGCCTGGATCCCCTTCCAGAACACCAAACCCGAAGCTCTAGCTATGAAAAGATTTCCATCAGGGAAATATTTTGCACGTAGGAGGTCGGCCCAGAGACCCGACTCGTTTTGGGCCAGACGCCACCACCATTTTGTGAGCAGGGCTACATTCATAAGTTTGGAATTCAGAATTCCGAGCCCGCCAAAATTTTTTGGTCGGCGGATAGTAGCCCACTTCACAAGGTGGTATTTACGCTTCATACCGGTTCCTTCCCAAAAGAATCGGGCTCTCGGCGTGTCAAGCTTGGCATGAACCCCATCAACCAGCAGAAACATTCCCATCGTAAACATGGGGAGCGAGGAAAGGCTTGTGTTTGTTAGAATCAACCTAGCCGCAGAGGACATAAACCTACCTCGCCAAGGGCTAACTCTATTAGCAACTTTGCCGTACAGGGTTCCCATTCGTGTATGGATAGTCTATGATGCGAGATTGGCAGCCCGAGGTATTTGAGCAGGAGGCTGCCATGTTTGCAATTTAGGAGATTAGCCACTTGAGAGCTTTCTTGTCCATCCATCCCCATTGTGATGACCTCACTCTTGAGGAAGTTGATCTTAAGACCAGAAAAAACCTCAAAGGAGAGCAGCAGGAGCTTAACTGACGCGATACTATGCGTGTCAGGTTCAAACAGCAGCATTGTATCGTCTACATATTGTAGATGGGTCACTCCCCCAGGAATCAGATGCGACACCAACCCTTTGATGTGCCCCGAGGCCTTGGCCTTATTAATCATGGCTGCCAAGGCATCAGCAACAAAGTTGAACACCAGCGGAGATGCTGGGTCCCCTTGTTGGAGACCCCTTTTATTACGGAAGAAATTCCCTATTTCCCGTTAATCGAGATCGCCGTGTGTCCCCCTTAGACCAGGCTCATGATTCGCTCAAAACCCTTTTTGAGCAGGACCTCTCGAACAAACTCCCAATTAACTAGGTCGTAGGCTTTTTCAAAGTCTAGTTTCAAGAGCACCCCCTTTTGTTTAGTTCGTTTTAGTTCGTGCACAATTTCTAGAAGGGCGACCGGGCCTTCTAAGATGTTCCCCCCTTGAGGAAAGCCGTTTGGCTCTGCGCGATGACTCGTTGCGCAATCGGCGCAAGGCGAGTGGCGTAAGCCTTAGCACAAAATTTAAATGGGACATTAATTAAGGTGATCGGGCGGAAGAGCTTAATGTTATCAACCCCTTTGACCTTCGGGATTAGGCTAATTGCATCGTAGTTTAAACGAGAGATGTCGACTGTGCCCAATGCAAACCCGTTAATAATCTCGTAAAAGAGGTGACGCATGCTAGGCCAAAGCCGTTTAAAAAACTCCACCGGCCATCCGTCGGGCCCTAGAGCTGTGTCCGTTTTCATATCAGCCAAAGCCTCATCAATCTCCTTCGGAAGAAATGAGAGGGCTAACTCCTCGTTCTCTTGCTGGGATACTCGCTCCTCCGACGGCCAGAAATCTTCCCTAAGAGTGAGCATTTTCCCATTGTCCGATCCCAACAAACTGATGAAAAAATCTAATATGTGCGTGGAGATGTCGGCCTGGGTCAGAATAGTGCCCTTGTCCGTCTGGAGATGCAGGATATCACTCTTACGCTTCCGCCCATTTGCGTAGGCATGGAAGTATCCCGTATTGGCGTCCCCTTTGGTCACCCATTTGATGCTGCCCCTGCGACGCCAATATTCTTCTTCAGCACGGAGGATAGCCAACACCTTGTTTTCTAAGTCGTATCTATGGGCCCATTCTGCCTCGGAAAAAACTCTAAGGTCAGCTTGGGCGTCTAGACCAGCAATCTCCTCCACTAGCCGAGCCCTATCCCTTTTGGACTCACTGTCGTGGTTAGCCCCCCAGCCCCTGAGGAAGGCGCACAGTGTTGCGGCAACATTTGACCAATTCTCGAGCGGACCCCTCTATGGGCCAAGTCGGTCCAAACTATAGGTCCAGCGCGCATTGACCAGCTGCACAAAACCCGCCGCATCAAACCACGCAGATTCGAAGAAAAACCGCTTGCTGTGCTGGCGAGTCTCCTCTCCTGAGGAGAGTACCAACGGAACGTGGTCGGAGCCAATTTTGGTCTTAGCCACAAGCGAGCGGATCGGAAAAATTGCTTCCCACTCCGAGGTGCAGAAAACGCGATCCAGCACACATCTCACCGGGGCCAGTTGCTTGTTGGTCCACGTGAAACGAGCCCCGGAACACGCAATTTCCCGCAGCGCAGCAGCAACAATGGCAGCGTTAAACATAGACGCCCTCGTCCAGTCGATATTGCCATTGTTCTTGTTCGCACCCGAGTGGATCAAGTTAACCCCCACCCCCCGATGATAACCGGGAGATTGGCAGCGCGTTTGGCCCTAACAAACTTGTAATCTCATCCAAAAATGCTGCCGAGCACGCATGGTCAGCTGGCCCGTAAACACACACCATGACCCAAGTCAGACCCAAGGCGTGGTGTTTTATAGAGGCAGCAATGAAGAAAGTTCCTTGTTCCCAGCCAACCACCTCGCAAACGTCCTTACTACATCCTAGGATCAACCCACCGGAGTGACCCACCGAGGGCACCTAGTTCCAATCGAAGCGCTGTAGAGGATCAAAGGCTAAAAGATCACGAAACGAAAAGTCTTGTTTAATTGTTTCCTGAAGCGCTACTACATCTATTCGCTCCTTAGCCATGTATTCTCGTAACTGTGTCCCGCGCCCTCCATGCCCACATCCGTGGATATTCCAGAAAATATAACACATTATATAATTCTGTTGCGAAGGCGAACTCCCTTTGAGCTCACCCCTTTGGCCACACGCTTCTGAGCCGGAATCCGGCTGGAAGAAGGGGGAGTCGAGGCATCCCTATCCTCCCCCCTCTTCGGACCCGACTAGTGCCCCAGACCCTACTGGGTTCACAAGCGAAGAGGAAGCATCGACGCCCGCAGCACAGCGCACCACAGCCTCAACCAGCGCGGCCTGTGCCTCGTCCCGAGCACGCACCAGCGAAATCACATCTAACTGTGAAATATCCACCGCTACCCCACTCTCGTCAAGAATTCTAGACAAATGTTTGTCAGAAAAAGCGTTAAGTATCTTGTATTGGGGTAAGGGGTTACCTGACGCGTCCAGGTTCTTGTCGGCCACCCGCATCTTCGCACTCTCCATCGAAGACAGGTCACCCAGCTTGGCCTTGGCACGCGCGCTAGGAGCGTGGGACACCACCGGCGTGGCCTCGGAGCGTTTGGCCTTCGCACCCGCATTCTGAGAGCCTAGCACCGCACACAGTTCGCCACCCAGCACCAGTGCAGAAGCAGGGGCGGAGACCACCGGCGTTTCAGTTGGCTTGGGGGCCAACTTCCTGCCCGCCGTCTTCTTAGGTTGCCGGCCTGAGCCACCCGAGCCCCGTTTGCTAGAGGGAGAGGAGATCTCAGAGTCCTCGTTGAGCACGCATCCGACGCCGAGCCCTCCCACCAAAGGCCATGCGAAGGAGCCCGAGGGTGAATCCACCATCATCAGGCTAGCCCCGTGTCCTTCAGTAGCCGTCGACTTCTTTGCCAAGTTAGAACCGTATTCGTCAAACGACACATCCAGGGAACGAGCCAAAGGAGGGAGACTGACAACAGTATCTTGGGTAGCACCACCCATGCCTTTGGCCGCCGGCAGGACCAACTTGTCCTAAGTCTCGGCGTCAATTGAGGTGTCCGGGATACTGTCCTCGATCTCAGCATCAGGGTCCTCCATCTGCACCACTCTAGAAGGACCCATACCTTTTGACCCTCCCGCATCTTGTTTCTCTTTACCGATGGAACCTCTGCCCTGCTTGGGATTGGACGGCGCCCCCGGCGCACGTCCTTTTGTACCATTCGAGTTTGAGGGAGGAGGGTTATCCGAGGTTCCTGGCCTTGCGGCACCACCATCGCTAGTTCTCTTTGGTAACTATTCCACCTCAACCTTGATTTGGTATCCTTCATGGTTGAACCAGACCTTAGCATATCCATTAAGCTTTTCGAGGTGCTTGCATGCCAGTTTCACCCTCACCGGGCCCAATCGAATGAGAGAGAGTTCATCGACCACTACAGATTGACTCAGCATCTTCAGTCCCTCCATCAGACGCTCGACCCTATGGTGTTTCTTTGGGATGCCGTGGAGCCACACCCAGGCCTCTGGCATCACCATAGGGGGAATGTCCTCATGCACTGAATCACGCACCCATGCAGTGATATCGTTAATTGAGAGGAATAACTTACCGCTGGGCTTGGCTATGTGCAGCAGATCCGCGAAGGGGAACACCACCATGTAGTCATTGTCCCCCACCTGCGAAATCTGCCAATCCCAATCACCGGCCACCATGTGCTTCAACTCCTACTTGAGGCTGCGCATGCTGAGCTTTCCGGGTTCGGCCGACAGGATAGCAACATTCGCGATCTTGAGGTCAGAAAAAGCGTCCTTCTCTGCCTCTTCCTCAAACTGCAAGCAAAAGAATCCCTCCCTGGCCACTGCACTGCCCATGATCTGCAGATTGATCTTCTTACCCCGGGAAGGGCAGTAGGCCGAGGCGTGGCCCTCCTCGCAGAGCACGCACAAGGGAAGGAAGGTGCACTTGGACTGGTAGTGCCCGACTCTCCCACACTTGAAGAACTCACCATCCCTCGCATCCTCCACCGGGATTGGCTCCCCAGCCGTACCCTTCACCCCCGAGGGAAGAGCCAGGGCCAGTGGCTCGGAGTAGGCGTGCGGTTTCTTGGCCAATGGATCCCCATGGCCCTTGCTGCAGTAGGGGTGATCCATTGGTTTCTTCTCTAGTGTGCGGCGCCGCGTGCCGGCCTTTTTCTTGCGCTTTTGCTCTTGTTGGTGGATCCACCATGGCGGAGGAGGACCCCAATCCCCCTCGCGCCCCTCTGATGCCTGGTGAGATCCAGATCCACCCTTCTCACGCGCTGGGCGACCGTCCTGCTCCCGTGGAACGATGCTTGCGCCTTGTCCCGTAGCTCGCACTCCCTTCTCCGATCTGCCTCAGGCACCGACGCCTCCATTGGTCGCTTGTCCGCCCACCGATCCCCCATCACTGCCGCCACGAAGGATAGAAGAAGGGGGAGGGGAAGGTGGGGAGGCGAGGAGCATGCGGGCAGAGTGAGCCCAGTGCCGCACTTCACGAGTGGTGGCTGGAAACCTTAAATGGGGGTCGCAACACCCTTTGGCCAGCAAAATATACCCCCTCACCGGGCCGCCTGCCTGGGCTGGTATATTGGATGGGCCGCGGACCTGTTGCAAACCATCCCGTGGCCCGGCATCGCCAGACCCCTCATCCTGCGAACATACCGCCCCCTTACTTGACCGAGGTGGGCCGACCTGCCCCCCGAGGCCCAGCCCTGGAGCCACCACCTCCAATCCGGCCCACCAACGCCAACCCTAGGCACCAGGGGGAGGGAGATCTCCACGCGCTCCCTAGGGCGTGACAGCGCCGCCACCGCCAGCCTCGAGGGAGATGAAGGAGAGGGAAGGCACGACCACTCCGCTGCGGAGAGCCCCGCCGTCCCCGACACCTCGAGCAAACCAGTCGCCCGAGCCCGCATCGCCTCTGCCGCAGCCGCCCCTGAGCCCCTGCTTAGTGATGGCGACGGCAGCCAGATGCGCTCGGAGCTGGCACGCGAGCCGTGGCCGCCCGGCGTAAACTTGCGTCCCCGCTCCGAGGAGGCCCGGCCAGACGCCGCCGCGAACGCCACGAAATCACAGACCAACGGGCCGGACGGCGCCGCCAGAGCCAGCTCCGCCCCCTCGCCAACACTTACCTCATCGTCGGTGACCTCGTCACCGAGCGTCCAGAACCTGTTGGAGACCCGCGCTGCGCCCGCCACCGGGCTAGGAGCCGGCGAGCTCTGCGCCGGAGAGCAACCCGCGCCCCGCCGGACCAGAGACCACCCCTCTCCGTCGCTCGTGGCGACGCCATGATCGCCCACGCAGTCGCCCGCGCGGTCGCAGGAGCACCCCAATGGCTCGTTCATTTCGAATCGTCTCCTTTCCCATGCCACTCCACTCCGGCGCGGAGTCGCGGAGCGAAGGGAATCCAAACGCGTAGTTAGTGTATCATTTTTTATCGATTTTGGGACGTGGGAGCTATATCTCGATAGCTTCTCTCGCGTTGAGCTGTACAGTAATGGACCGGTCTGTTATCGTGCTTAAGACAAATATAAGTCAGGGTGAAAAAAGTTGGGCATGTGATTCGATGCCCTAAGTCTCCACATTCATTTGTTGCACTTCTAGCAAGTAAGCCATCGCTCAATTCGTGTTATACACGGAGGGCACAGACAACTTGAAGTAAAAAAAAAAGAATTCCAATAGCTTTTTTGTTTTTTTTTTGTTTTTTCCCTTGTCTTTCACCGGTTTTTCTTCCTTTCTTTCTCCATTTTACTGTTATTGCTTTTATTTCTTTTATCCTCTCACTGTTTTTCTGCTTTTCTTGCTTTTTCGTTGGTTTTCCTCCTTTCTTTCCCAGTTTTCATCGGTTTTGTTATTTTTTATTTGTCTCTTTTCCTGGTTTTCATTCGACTTTTACTTTTCCTTTCTTTGCTTTTTATTAGTTTATTTCTTGGTTTGCATCTTTCTTCTTGGTTTTTTTTCATTTTTTTGCATTTGTTTATTCGTATTTTTTCTTTGGTTTATTTTGTTTCTTTGCTCCTTCCAATGCCTTAAGATTTCTTTATTTCTTTTGTTTTTCATTCAACATTTTTAATATGCGGACAACATTTTCCTAATACACCTTTAATATTTTTTAAAAATATTTAATATTTTTCATAGATAGTCTACATTTTTTCTAATAAATTTTAACATGTTTCAAATCATTGATTAATATTTGTGAAATACAGGGTTAACAATTTGTTTAATACTTGGTCAATATTTTTCCTATACCCATATTCGAAAACTTTCAAATTATTGATTAAGAATAATAATATTAACATTTGTTAATACAAGATCAACATATTTTCTATACAAATTTAGCATTTCCCAAATGCTTGATTAACATTTTATAAATACTTGCTTAACATTTATGTTTCAAATTCTTGATTAATTATTTATATCAATGATAAAAAATCATCATTTTTTAATACATGATCAAAAAAATTCTATGACTGTCCAACATTTTCAGAATGCTTGATTAACATTTTTCAAATACTTGTTCATCATTTTCCGAATGCTTGATTTGTTTTCAAATACTTATTCAACATTATCCAAATGATCGATTAACATTTTTTAAATAATTGTTCAATATTTTCCAAATGCTTTTTGTAGAGTGTTTTTTTGTAATATATATATATATATACATTATTGAAAATTATTAAAAAGGTATAAAAATAAAGAAAAAATAAGAACAAAAGACGTAAAAAAAGGTTGGGCCTGCCACGTGCATTGGCCAGCTCATCTCAGTCGCCCCCTTAAGTGAGTCGGAAGCTAGGCTCGCTGAAGACAACATATAGGCATGCCCTCAACGCGCACACGGTGGAGCAGCTTGCCCTCCCCATCCGATCACTTCTTTTAAGAGAGAGAGGTGGGGGGGGGGGTCGTTTTAGGTATAAAAATAATTCAGTGCACATCTATCCGTTTAAAGGCTAGCCCGGTTACTGAGTCGCGCACTAACGCGTTAGCGGGCTTGGCTGAACATTTATCAGGGAGGCGAGTGCTCTAGTGGTTCGACCTATTTAGCTTAGCTTAGTGTATGATTTTTTACCAGTTTTGAGAACCTACCGATTTCTTTTTTTATATGTTTTTCCTGGTTTTTATACTTTTCATTTTTTACTTTAAAAAAAGATTGTGAATTTCAAAAAATGATTGTGATTAAACAATATGTGTTCATAATTTCAAAACATCTTCTTGTTTTCCAATTTTTTTAGAAATTTAAAACTTCTTCACCCTTGAGAGAAGTTCCAAATTTCAAAAAATGTACATGTTTTCAAATAATAGTTGCACATTTCAAAATATTTGGATTTTCAAAACATGTTCATGTTTTCAAACAAATGAGGAATTTCAAAAAAATAATTATTTTTCAAAATTTGTTAATATTTTTTAAAAAATCCTCTTTCTGAAACATATTTGGGAATTTTGAAAAATTATTCATGTTTAAAGACAATATTCTCAATTTTCATTGCAATTGGAGACATACAAATAATGTCAAAATACGCAAAGTCATTCCAACGATCTGTGCACAAATATATAGTGTTGCAAGGCCTTGCCTCAACCCATCGACTTACGGAATTACTCACATATGGCGATCGGATCGCAATACAAACTCATTGAAGATGACACAAAAGACGAATGATTGATTTATAAAATTTCTTAAAATACTTGTTGAATATGATACACCAGTTACAGGTAAACCTGGGAAAACGCCGGGTGGGGACGGGTTTCAAGCCGGGTTTGTAAAAGTCCGACCTTCATTTCTCAAGCCCGAGCCCAGCTTGAAGCCCAAAATACTCTATGTTTTCAAGCCTGAGCCCGACCCGAAATCAAGTCCGAAACCCAAAAGCCGACCCGAACGCTGTTTTTCAGTGTACGCACGTGCATGCCAGGCTCAAAATACAAAAAAAAGGGAAGCCCGAGTCCGACACGAAGTACAAAAAAGAGAAGCCCAAGCTCGGCCCGAACTACCTTTCGGGCCGCAAAAAAGGCCTGAGCTCGGCCCGAATGGCAAGCCCGACTCGGCCCTGCCCGGGTTTTTCGGGACGGGCTCGGGCAGGTTGTCGGGCCGGGCTGCCCATGCCCGGATCTAGTTGTAGGTATGACTAACTTGGAGAGAATGGTTGCGGTGACGAAGAGGTGTGGATAGGTTGGAAGATGGCTTGGTTGTCCGTTTCATGAATGGTGCTCTCTTTGTTGCGATTCTGGTGTCGCCCCCTTTATAGATGTTGATCAGGTAGATGTACTAGAGCCGGTGGTCTGTAGTACGAGCGCGGGTACGAGTTGGCACGTTGGTACCTTGTGTCATCTTGCGCTTTTATGCATTGTTACACCTCCAATTCCCTTTTCTTCTTCTCCACACCTCTTTTTTCCTCATGTGTGATGGTATTCATACATATTTGAGCCCATTTCCTATGGAAACATAATAAACAAATGTTGGGTTCTACCGTAGGTGTATCACATGCGAATTAAATTATCCTATGTGTAGAACATCCAAGAACATGCTAGGGAGATGGATCACAGATCGTTACCACTAGACGTGCAATAGCGTCCAGCGGAAGTAGAGTTAGGGAAGCGCATTCACATGGTCCGTATCCTCCTCGTCCGATCTCCCTCGAACAGCCGGTCGCCGAATCCACTCCCTCGAACAGCCGGTCGCCTGATCCCACGTATAGGTTCGCTAAAGCGGCGCAAGTGCACTGCTTCTAACGGTATCCGCGAGTGCAGGAGGAACACCGTGCGGCAGACTGCTAGGTCCGATCACACGGTCGGCGGCGAATGGAGGTGGCTACTTGCAACACATGCAAGACCTAATGTTTGTGCCGAAGCCATCGAATGAGTGTGCCGCACCTCCACTATATATAGGCATCTGGTGCGGGCTCAACTCTTGGGCCACACACGGATCCTAAAGCCCACATGTTCCTTCTCTTAAGCGCGCGAGTCCTTAGGTTCTCGTTCATGTGGTCGCGAGTAGATCATATCCGCTCGACCAGTTGGTAGCGGCCTCTAGCAAAGCGTGCTGACTCCAAGTGTTCGATGAAGCTGGTTAGGCAAACATGTAGTTCACACTTTTCTTCCCTTTGCCACACAATATATGTTGTCATGCACAAGGTGACATGATCATCCTTGTTGCATCACGACCTCTTTCTTGTTCCGGTGAATCCAACCAACATTCGGATTATCTTATAATCCTCATCGCATGGCCATGCCTATCCAAGTTGGATCACCCGAGGGGCCCAGAGTATATCTCTCCTGGTCGAAGGGGGAAATCCCATCTTTGCTCGACCATGTCTCGCAGCATGGGTCTGGACAAGCTCGAAACCTACCTTTATAACTATCCAGTCATGGAGTAGCGTTTGATCGGCCCAAAGCAAGTATGTCACCATCCTGAGTACATGCGCTGGCTTAGGTCTTAGGACATAGAACGTATGTTGTACTACAGACTCACATATGACCTATCGTTGCGTCTCATAGTCGGGTCTGTCCAACTCAGACCTTATCTCGATTTGGATCCGATTACGTTGAATCCGACCAGATCTTTCTGAGTCCATATTAACCGGCTAGCATCCAATGCTACATGGTCAGTGAGACCAAACCATCCACCGTGTCATATGCTAGTCTGATTGGCTGCGCATCCACACAACCCTTTTGACCAGGGACCATTTAGGACAGTCATCATACAATGCATAGTCTCACAAACAAGTCACGTACTTGTTAATACACATCAATGATAATGTCCAAGGACTATCTTTATTCACAAAACATAGGAAATATCATCATACATGATTGCCTCTAGGGCATATCTCCAACACCAAATGGTTTCACAATAACTTGTATTCATTAGTCATTAGTGGCGATATCATAGTGATTCTCTCAAAAATTCCGAATTATCCGATGTAAGGAATGGTGGAATGAATGCATAAATACTTCTCATTATATCATCAAGATCCCCATCGTTCCTAGGGTTTAGATAGGACTATCTCTCAAGGTCTCATCTCTCATAGAGATTTGGAAAGACCTCTACTATTTACCTTTTCCTTTGTTGGTTGTGGATCCTGACGTGTCTCTTACCATGGATGCTTGGAGAGGACATGTGTAATGTGAACCTTGTTCCTATGTGTTTCCCTCTTGAGTTCTTGTGTTCTTTGTGAAATTTTCCTTGCCACCTCCAAATTTGGAAGATTTGGACAACCTCATGTAGCATTTGCAAGAGGTACCCGTTAACTAGTGATTTGGCTAAAGCCTGGGTCAGATGGGTTGTTCTAGAGCTGTTGGATCCTACACACGATAGCCATTTGATGTGCATGTCAGGGGTTCAACTGTGATTTAGGGTTTACAACATGAGCCATATTGCGCCTGTGGGTTTGGAGCACAAGCCATGTTGCACTCTCTTTGCAAGCACAAGATGGGGTTGGATGAGTGATGAGCCATCTTGCACCCGCTTGTTTCTGCACTAGTGGTGCTGGCTGGCATGTTGTCCTTGTGGTAACCCGCATCCGCTCCATTTTTTGCAACAACGAGGAACATCAGCGAGCGACGATGCAACACCTACAAAAGTGGACATGCATTACCATCCCCAACACCTAACAACAACATCGTGACTGCCAAGCAACAACATCCATGGCGAGCGACCACATAGTAGCACTGCAACCTCCTTTGCACAAGCATGATGTTAGGTTGTTGGTAAATGTAGTAGAAAAGAAAAAGTTTCTGCCCTCGATCAACCAGGAACACTATGAAGATACGATAATGGTTGGGATCACGATCGTTACCGTCACCGAATTGCATTAGAAGAAGAATGTGACAATGTAGATCATGCCTGGAGTCCCTCGATCCATAGATGAATGATCCCGTGAACCACCCATGAATGATCCCTCGAACTGAAGACCGAAAGCACGACCTCTCTAATTGGTTGCAAGTGTGCAGTCTTCACGATCCGGTGGTGTTTCGCCATCCAGAGCTAATTATCGCCGAAGAATTAGAGGGTGGATATTAGAACCACACTTTATTTCTAATTGTGAGGATTAGAGGAACTAGACCTAGCTTTAGTTAGTCAACTAGCACTGGTGCAATGACGTGCTATACAAACAGTTTTTAACCCCTTTCCGCGACATAGTCTTAAACCGCCGCCTTGCCTCCATGGGAGATAGGGGTCCATCCCACACGATACGGAAAATCGTCGGTGATGTGTAACAACAACCCAAACGTTTGGTCTAACTAAGCGTATGCGATGTCTGCATCTTTCACAAACGAGAATCATCGGCCAACCGTTTGAGATATGTAACATTTCCCAAACGGTCCATCCTTGAGACTCGTGTGGGATCACATTTTTCGGAACCCCGATCCTAGGCCTTAAGAATCTAGCATGTAATACATCACATCACATTGCGGCCTCACGCACGGTTATCTCCACGGCTGCCACCTTACCTGGGTCGGGACCGTTTGCGACTTTTGGATCACATATGTGAATATGTCTCTAGCATTCAAATGTCAGAGAACCCGGGTCGACATGACTAGTCGTAGAACCCAAGTGGCACATCCATACAGGGAAAAGCATACGTAACCCAACAATGAAGGTGTCGGTCATCAGCGTGTGTGGACGAGTCGTAACAAGCTACCGGGACTCCATTCCTCTATGGGAGATTTCTGTCATCAACTATACGTAGACGAGTCATAGCAGGCCATATGGACTCCATTACACGGTGAGATATTTCCCCGAAGGGATAGACATGACAACAAATAAGGATACATGTCGGTCAATCAATGTGTCCGGAGCAGTAGCAAGCTACCAAGGCTTGATGGAAGCACAAAGAGGCATTTCCTCATAAAGAGTATTACTAAAGGCAAACAACTAGGTGTCGAACCCCATACATACCGTTGCACGTCACACGTACGCATGACATGCCCGATATGCATAGATACAACTATGGAATCACAACATTTATTTAGAAGTCTCAGAAGATCCTTGCATAATATGTTCATACAGGTAGGGGTCACATGACCCGACACTCAAGTCATACACACAAAGTCATACAAGCCACACGGAAGCTTAAAGCGATTTGAGTACAGACAGATGAAAGGTAAAAGGGCATAAAGTCTGACTATCTACAGCCCATCCTAGGGCATCACATCGTAGCTGGGATACCAGCTACTCGCCGTCATTGACATCTAGATAGAACCCACCGGATGGGTCCTGGTTCGCATCTGCAACAGCCATTAAGCAAAGATGAGTACAAACGTACTCAACAAGTCTTTAATTCAGACATAATCTATTCATGCTCAAGTATCAACAAGGGGAGTAGTGGGATTCATGCAGCAATGCCGACTTTGACTCTTGGCTAACCTGTACTAGGATTACTAGTTCTTTGAACAACTTTGAGATATCGCACACGCGTCCACTAACACCACATCAATACTCTACCATGGATCTGCTCCCGTCACCTATGAGAGTGCCATCCATGGTACTCACACTTGTCTTTATACTTTTATGAGTAGCCATTAGAATTGTCTATGAACAACATAAGTTCTCCAAGTTCTCCATATCCGAGGACGCGACTATTCGAACAAATTTATACCCTACAGGGGTGTACTCCTTCACACACGCTCTCGCCACTAATCGCTAAGTACACATTAAAAAGGAACCTCAGCAACCTTCAAGTGGAAGTGTGGCGAGGGAGTCGGCCACGATCGTCAATCACACAAGACCCTAGTCCAGGCTATCGCCTATTTGAGACTGAACCCGCACGGAAGTCCGACCGAAGTTTCTGCTACGACCCCAAATGATGTGCACAGGGTTCCCAAGCCCACCATCCGGGTGACCCTTGGTACACCGTGCCACTGCTTACCGCGTCATAGCCCACCCCTAGGGTTAGCACTACGCATGGCCTCCAACATAGCTATACACACCATAAACTACTTGCAATTCCCGGACTAAGGAATAGGAGGTTGATAATTCGAGCGGGGTCATATTTCAGGGCCCAACATGTGGTAGTAACTAGTCTTGGATCAGAAACACGGAACTCAATTCCTAAGAACGGTCCCAATGAGACAACCCGCTATGTACTCCTACATAGCCTCTCATCGCTACCTTTACCAAATCAGGTTCATCATTTAGTTCATCACATCAGAACAACATTGTTTCACTCCGGTTCATCACCCAGATAAATCAAACCTGACACAACTCTAAGCATAGCAAGCATAGAAGGTAAGGCACATCAAGGATCAAGCATCTACCAGGTATGCTAGGTTGCTTGGTTTAGTTATTTACTGTGACAATGACATGCCATGTAGAGGAATGGGTTCAACTATCGAAACAGGTAACCGTTGAATCGTATGGTCCTAATGCAATAAACGAGAGCAGGTGCGAGAGAGTGGGATGTTATCGCAATGATAAATGAGGTTTCTTTCCTTGCGGGTTGGCGGAGAGGTACTCTCCTTCAGTGGGATACTCACGTGTATCCTCGGGAGCAGGACCTACCGCAATATAGATGAAGTAACAATCAATACACGACAAGTGCAACAATATGATGCATGATCATGACATGGCAACATGATTTGGATGATATAATGCACGTGCATCAATCTTAATTGAAGCTAGTTTGAAACTAGGTTCAAATTCAACTCCATGTATTATGTCACACATTGCATTTTGTGCAAAATGTCAATGTTCTCCTATTTAGATTTCTCGATCATGCATGATAATAGCACCAATGGATTCCTTGGTTTTTTCTGACAATTTTTCATATGTAAATTATTCCAATCTGAGTTACAGATTAATTTCTAATTATTAGAAGTTTTAGCTATTTTCTAGAATTATTATAACTCACAAAATCTTTTATTGCGTGAGTCTTGCGTCAGCATGACATCAGCAGGTCAGACGACCGTTGCCAGGTCAAACCTGACCAGTGGGGTCCATTGGTCATGGCACAATCACTAAACGGAGTATATAATTAACTTGAATCCTAATTAGTGGGGGTTGGGCCCACTATCGGTGGGTAATTAAGTTAATTGAATTAGGCCTAATCCAGATTGTACCAGGGGCTAGGCCCCACCTGTCGGTGACCCAGGGGGTCAACCCCATGGTCAAACGACCCTGGCTTGCCGGCGTTGAGACACCAGAGACCACAGACACGGCGGAGGGGGTCGAGTTTCTCTCACACGTGCCCAAAATGACGGGGGAGAGTGTCGTTGGAACAAACACACGCTGGGGCTGGGGAGGCCTAGAACATTGCTGGCGACGAGCTTGGCGGCTGCCGGAGCTCGGGCAAGCTTGATTTTGATGGCACAACATGCAACCAATCCCTAGCTAACCTCCTACAACACCTACATGAACTCACGAGCTCAACGCCGTCAACAGTTGGACCTGAGGAGCACCGGAGCATCACCAGCGTCGAGGACCGCATGACGGAGCTCCTCGGGCTTGAAGCAATCCGAGCCTACAGTCAACAATCAACAGGGGAGAGAGGGGGAATGGGTCCAGGGTCTCATGACGGTTGCAGTAGCGTCAGAAGTGGGCTCGGCGACGGCTTGGTGATGACAAAAGGTGGCGGCAATCATCGGCGACCGAAGGTGGAAGATGACCTCGGGGCGGCGACTGGGGGCGTCTAGCGTCGCGTGACTTGGTGGGGAGCAACAGCAGCTCGAGGCAGAGCTGTTGGACTAGACGGGGCTAGGGAAGTTGCTGGGGAAGCGGCGCTACAATGGAGATCTCTCGGGTGCGGCGGCTATGGCAGAGAGGCGAGCAGGGAGAGAGTAGAAGGGGGAAATGGAGGAAGGGTCGATTGAGACAGCTCCCTGGAGCTTGTCCGCGTCATCAGTGCACGAGGAGGCATCTAGGTGTGTGGCGCCGTGGCCAGCTCAGCGTGGCCCTCTTCTCCTCTGCCTTCTAGCAGAGGTTGAAGATGATTGGTAGCTGGCCAGTTGGGCCAACCTAGCCACAAGCCTGCTAGGCACTCCCCCTAGGGCCGGGCCTAGCAGGCTTGTTGCCTCCAGGCATGTCTCCTAACCCTAATTCTTGCTCTATAAGCATCCAAATATTCCACCAACATCAAAGAGAGCCACGCAAATACTTTTTCGCCGCCGGAAGCCTCCTTTCCTGAGAGATCCAATCTTGGAGCCTTTTCCAGTAATCTGCCGGAGGGGGTTTCGATCACAAAGGGCATCTACATCAACTCCATTGCCCCTCCGATGATGCGTGAGTACTCCACCATAGACCTACGGGCCCACAGCTAGTTGCTAGATGGCTTCTTCTCTCTCTCTCTTTGATCTTCAATACCATGTTCTTCATGATCTTCATGGAGATCTATCCGATGTAATCCTCTTTTGTGGTGTGTTTGTCAAAATCCAATGAATTGTGAGTTTATGTTCAAATTATCCATGAATCTTATTTGAATCTCCTCTTATTTCTTATATGCATGATTTCATATCATTGCAAGTCTCGTCGAGTTATTGGTTTCGTTTGGCCAACTAGATTGGTAATTCTTGCAATGGGAGAAGTGCTCGGTTTTGGGTTCAATCTTGCGGCGTCCTCACCCAGTGACATAGTAGGGGTAGCGAGGCACATATTGTATTGTTGCCATCAAGGGTAACAAGATGGGGTTTTCATCATATTGCTTGAGTTTATCCCTCTACATCATGTCATCTTTCCTAATGCGTTACTCTATTCTTCATGAACTTAATATTCTAGATGCAGGCAGAAGTCGGTCAATGTGTGGAGTAATAGTAATAGATGGAGAATCGTTTTGGTCTACTTGTCATGGGCGTGATGCCTATATGCATGATCATTGCCTTGGATAACTACATGATTATTCGCTTTTCTATCAATTGCTTGACAGTAATTTGTTTACCCACCATGATACTTGCCTTCAAGAGAGAAGCCTCTAGTGAAACCTATGGCCCCCGGGTCTATTTTCCATCATATATTTTTAGATCTATACTTGCTGCAATTTATTTATCTTTTACTTTCCTCACTCGTTACATCTATCTCTATCGGATCTAATCCTTGCAAATAACCGTGAAGGGATTGACAACCCCTTTATAGCGTTGGGTGCAAGAGTTTGATTATTTGTGTAGGTGCATCCATTGGTTACTTGCTTGTTCCTCCTACTAGATTGATACCTTGGTTCTCAACAACCGAGTAAATACTTACCTACTTTTCTGCATCATGCTTTCCTCTTCAAGGAAAAACCAACGCATGCTCAAGAGGTAGCAAGAAGGATTTCTGGCGCTGTTGCCGGGGAGGAAACACATCAAGCCTACCAAGTACCCGTCACAAGCTCATCTCTTGCATTTACTTTATTTGCCATTTGCCTCTCGTTTTCCTCTCCCCAACTTCTAAAATGATTTTCACAAAATACCAAAAAGATTTGCCTTTTTATTCGCCCTTCTTTCGTTTGCCTTTCTTTTGCTTGTGTGCTTGATTGCTTGCTTTGCCACCATGTCGGAATCTAGGGAGACCTCCAATGAAAAATATAGTAATAATCTTGTGGGGAATTTTGTTGACCTTGATAATAACAACCCTCAAAAATAACCTACTATCATTCATACAAAAAGGTTCCGGATAGGTAGTGGTAATATAATTGGAAAATGTGTTATTCAAGGTTTCTTCACTTGTGAGGGAACGCTTCCTACCTTAGGAGTTTCCGTTCTCAATTAAACTAATAGTCTTGCGGATGCTATAACTTTGTTAATAAGTGAACTTGAGAGGCAATTCTTACATATGCACCCCTGCATATAAATGTTTTTTCTTGAGTTCTCTAATATTCATCATTCTTCTATTAAGCATGCCACCACTATATTCCTAACCCACGAGTTTAGATTTATCATGAAAGAGGCTAGTGAAAATTTTGCTCATTACAAAATTAATGGTGGATGTCCCCCTATTGAGGAGATCCTTTTTCATCAAGAAGAGATAATGAGACTATGATCTTCGGATAACGTTGCTTATAATGAAAATTTGAGAAAAAAGGTCCCTACTGAGGTTTTGGTTGATAAGATTTCTGAACTCAATGATAATTTTGCTATACAAAATAACAGATTAGAGTTCATTCTTAGAAAAAGGCTCATGGCCTTGTTGGAGATATGGACTCAGAAAGGTCTGGTCGGATTCGACGTAATCGGATCCGAGTCGAGATAAGGTCTGAGTTGGACAGACCCAACTACGAGACGTAGCGATAGGTCATCTGTGACTCTCTAGTACAACATACGTTCTATGCCCTAAGACCTGAGCTGGCGCATGTACTCGGGACGGTGAAAAACTTGCTTTGGGCCGACCAAACGCTACTCCATGACTGGGTAGTTACAAAGGTAGGTTTCAGGCTTGTCTAGACCCATGTTGCGAGACATGGTCGAGCAAGATGGGATTTGCCCCTCCGATCAGGAGAGATATACTCTGGGCCCCTTGGGTTATCCGACCTGGATAAGCATGGCCATGCGATGAGTATTATGAGGTAATCCGAATGTTGGTCGGATTCACCGGAATGAGAAAGAGGTTGTGCTGCAACAAGGATGACCATATCGCCTTGTGCAGGACAACATATATTGTGTAGGAAAGGGAATAGAAGTGTGAAGTACAGGTTCGCCTAACCAGCTTCATCAGACCTCGGAGTCGGCACGTCTTTCTTGAGGCCACTACCGCCGAGTCGAGTCAGATGTGATATGACTCGCGACCAAGTGGAAGAGAACCTAAAGGGTCGCACACTTAAGGGAAGGAACATGTGGACTTTAGGATCCGTGCGAGGCCCAAGAGTTGATCCCGTGCCGGATACCTATATATAGTCGAGGTGTGGCACATCCATCCGGTTGATCGCTTCGGCGCCGTCATTAGGGCTTCGCATGTGTTGCAACTAGCCACCTCCACTCGCCGCCGCCGACTATGTGATCGAATCTAGCAGTCAACCGCACGGTGTTCCTCCTGCATGCGCATATACCGTTAGAAGCGGTGCACCTGTGCCGCTTCGGCAAACCTGTATGTGGGATCTGGGGAATGGCAGTTTGAGGGAGATCAGATCGGTTGCTCATGGGAAATCGGACGAGGAGGATACGGACCACACGAATGCGCTGCCCCAACTTGTAGGACTGAAAGTAAGTCTAGAGGGGGGGGGGGTGATTAGACTACTTGACCAAATACAAGTTTTGCCTTTTCCCAAATTTTAGTGTTTGCAGTTTTAGCATTCATGGCAAGTCAATTTCACCCAAGTCTAAGAGTATAGCAGCGGAAAGTAACAAGAAGCATGAGTAAAAGGGATAGGGTAGGAAGATCAAGCGCAATTGTAGACACGATGACTTTTCCTGTGGTTTCGATAGGTGGCGCTATCGTACATCCACGTTTATGGAGTCTTAAACCAACGGAGGGTAATAGTCACGAGAGTCCACGGAGGGCTCCACCAATAAGGGTCCATGAAGCAGCAACCTTGACTATTCCATATGGCTTCCGTCCACGAAGGACTAGCCTCACTATGGGTAGATTTTCACGAAGTAGGCGATCTCCTTGCCCTTACAAACTTCTTAGTTCACTCCACAACATGAAGTAGGAGGCTCCCAAGCGACACCTAACCAATCTAGGAGGCACCACCCTCCAAAAGGTAATAGGCTCGATAATGGCGATGAACTCCTTGCTCTTGTGCTTCAAGATGATAGACTCCTCAACACACAATCACTCTCTCACAGATTTGGCTTGGTAAAAGAGATGGGATTGGTGAAAAGCAACTTGGGTAGGCTAGAAATCAAGATCCATATGGTTGGAGTGGAAGATCTTGATCTCAACACAAGGGTAGGTGGTTCTCTCTCAGAAAATCTGATAGGGTAGGTATGGAATAGTTCTGAGTGCTTCTCTTTCGAGTAGGTGGTGGTGGAGGGGTATATATAGGCATCCCCAAAAATCCAACCATTACACACAAAATGACCAACTCGGTGACACCGATGTGTTAATCTTGGTGGTACCGAAGTGACCAAAAGGTGTCAACTTTTGAATCTCGGAGGGACCGATATAGGAAACTCGGTTGCACCGATATGGTGACCAACGGTCAGATTTCCAATCTCGGCGACGCCAACCCAACAATCTTGGTTGTACTGAAAATGTGAATTTGTGTAATAGAAAGTTGGCAATCTAAACACGGTGGCACTGGTATGAAATCGGTTGCACCGAAGTGGCTAGGGTTTGGCTAAGTCTATCTAGGTTCTGGAATCAGTGGCACCGGGATAGGAATGTTGGTTGCACCGATTTTGAATGTTTGGCTATAGACAGACTTTGGTGGGAGAGCTTGTGGATGTTTTTGGTGACTATCACTTGTGCATGTATGATCATTTTGTTCACCAACAAAACCTTACCCCCTTTTAATAGTATTGGCTTTCCTATAAACTCAAAGTGATTTCTCACAAATGTAAAGTGTAGAGTCCTCTTGCTTGAAGCTTGGCCAACCTATTTCCTTCCATCTTCGGGCAATTCCACAATCTTTTTGCCATCCCTATCATTGAACTTTTCCTGAAATATACTTGGTGGAAACATTAGTTCAATGACTTATATGTTGTTATTAATTACCAAAACCACCAAGGGAGCAAATGTGCTTTCAATCCCCCCCTTTTTGGTAATTGATGACAACATATAGATCAAAGCTTCGACAAAGATATAATCAATGAATATAATCGTCGCTTTGAGAAGTATGTGACAAGAAAGAGCTCCCCCTAAATTCGTGCATTATTTTAAATTTGCATTTGAATGCAAATGCACAATAGATTAGGTACACGGGGCACTTCTTCCATGTCACATACATCTTGGTGTTGTGCAAGAATAATTAGAATGAACATCATAGCACAACACAATCAAGCAAAGCTGAATGATCATCACATAAGCATTAAGATGATAGAAAATAGTAGCATCACACATTAGAGCGTATGATCAAACATCATCAAACGTGTATCACAAGCAACCAAAAGAGTATCACAGTAACCAAAAGCAATTGTCTTTTGAAAAAGCAATAAACACCAAAACGCTCTCTCACTCTAAGCCTAAAGATCTATATACACTTCCCCCCCTTTGGCAACAAGTTACCAACAAGTTCAAAGGCATATATCTAAGCGTTCTTGGGATGATCTCCTCCGGTTGTTGATGAAGGAGTCGAGAGAACAACGTCGGCGAAGATCTCTACAGATGTCGTGGATGGAGTTGGAATGGCAGCTGGAGGAACTGGAGCTGATGGAGGAGGAGCTGAGGTGAGAGCAGCAAGAGCTGATGAAGAGGGCCTCAAGTCTGGAGCAGGCACTGTGACTGATCTAGCCCAAGTAGTGAACTGTGTGCTCAGCCTGAGAGGTGATCCATCCTCATCCTCCTCCTCATCATCATCTGAAGTGGAAGAAACCCGAGGGATGTGCACTGAGTCAACTTCCTTCTGAAGCTCTATGACTGTCTTAGTCACCTTGTCCACCTTATCATTAAGAGTCTTGATCCTTGTTTCAAAGATCCTCACAAGACTGTTTTGGTTGTCCAGAATCCCCTTAATGTCCTTTTGCATGCCCTAAACTAATGAGATCAAAAGATCCATTTGCTCATTTCTGGATCTAGGGACTTGAGCGCTAGTGGCTCGAGCTGCCTCTGCCTGTGCCTGAGCTGCAGCCGAAGTGGGATGATCTGGGTTCATCACCATGATGTTATCCTCAAGCTCTGCTGTAGGGGCAAATGGGGGCTGTCAAGAGCAAATATGTGCTTCTCAATCTGAGAGTTGATAAGCATCTGGATATAGGGTACATAGCAGCAAGAGCACTTCTGATCAGCAGCAACCCTCTTGACTGTCTCAACAATCAAGTCCATGACTCTGATCCTGTTGTGTCTGTCAAGGTGGATCAACATGTTGATGGAGTATCCTCGGATGATCTTGTCATCTCCTGACTTGGGCATCAAAGTATGCCTCAGAATGGTGTTCATGGTGAGGAGGCCATCTTGAAGATAGTAGATGGATCCTAGCTTGTGAGATTGCACTTTGTCTGCAGGGATAGGAGTATACATATCCTTCATGGCATTATGGCTCGCCTTGTATTCCTTGTAGACATCCAAATCTTCATCCTAAACCTCAGGGACTCCTAGAAGTGCAGCCCATTCATCAACAGTGGACTCATATCTTGCTCCTTGAGTCATCCATACAATCCCACCATCTCTATAGAAATGTGCAATGGAGTAGAATTGCATGATCATCTCATCATTCCATGTAGTCAGTTCTCTGCCAACAAACTCATACAAACCAATGCAGTGGAAATTGTCTTGGACACTTGGAAAGTAGTCCTCATTCTCCTTAATGAATTTCCAGTCTACATACCTCATGTCACTCATAGCCGGACTCTTGTCAAATAGCACAGTCTCATAGAAATTTTGTTGCTCTTTGGTATAGAATCAGTAGTCCATAGCTGTCTTCTTCCTTTGGGCATATGGATCTATAGCTCTTCATGCCCTCAAACCTGAGTCTTTACTGTTCTTCATATCTTGAGCAAGTGGATAGCTGGCATTATGTACTGGAAGGTGTGGTCTGAGTTTCATCAAGGTTGTCAAGTCATCATCATGCTCAGCTCTGGAAGCAATTCCCTTGTTCTTTTCATAAGCTGGAATTTGCCTAGATGTCCTCTTAGGCTTTTCAGCAGCAACCTTCTTGGGTTTGGTGCTCTTGGATGTGCCAGTCTTGGGCATAACATCAGCTAGAAGTTTCTTTTCCTTCTTCTTGGGAGGGGCATTCTCAACATGTTCTTCCTCCTCTTCCTCAGCAGCAGCACCAGCAGCCTCCTCTAGATCTTCAAACATAGATGTAGGCCTGCCAATCACATGGATTATCCTCTTTCTGGCTTTCTTCTCCCCTGCCTTCTTAGGCATAGACTTCCTTGGGGGATCAATGGTCACTGTATCCCTAGAATTCTCATGTGCTTTCATAGCTTCAGAGCTAGCATAGATTTTGCTAACAACTCTCCTCGAAGAAGTGGCTTCAGTAGCAGACTTCTTAGCAGCCTTTTCTTGCTTCTTGGCAAGACTCTCCTCAGGGACAAAGTCTGAATCCTCCTCATATGAATTCAGTTTCCTCCTGGCCCTAGTAGCAGCCTTAGGCAACCCATGGGAGCTGGGGGTGCCTGGATTTGAAGATGTACTAGGCTCAGGGCTAGTGCCTGAACTCATGTCGACACCCTGCTCTGGAAAATTCTGATTGTCCTCAGCATCTGACATACTGACACTATGAATAGAGTATAGAAGAGCAGAAGAAGATGAGTCATCATAAAATGAGGCTAGTTTTTGAAATATTGAACAAAAGATTTCCAGGGTTTTGCATTCTGTCACCTGAAAATCGGTATTGCCGAAGCAAAGTTTTCGGTGCTATCGAGACTGACTATCCCTTTAACAGAAACTTGGCACTCTTTTCAGTGAGACCAAAAAGAAGTACTCGGTTTCACCGAGACAATTCTCAGCAACATAGAAAGACAAATCGGTGACACCGATTTCTTTGATTCAGTTCCACCGAGTTCTATCGGGCGGAAGGCAAACCCTAGTAAATCGATCATTTGCCAGACAATAGGAGTTTCTTGTGGATAGGAAGACGTGCGATAGGTGGACCATAGAGAAAACAAATCCAATGTGCAAGAATTAGACGGGGAGCACAAAGGAGGTTGAATCCGTACCCTAACTCGGCGACGGATCCGCTACATCGACGACGATGGAGAGTATTTCGTCGACGGAGGTGATTCCCAGCGGCGGAGGAGCGTAGGGGGGCAAGGGCGATGACCAGGGGTCTTGAAAACGACAACTTAGGGTTCTGAGGTGCGATGGTTTGAGGATGAATTTCAAAGCGTCGGGGTCCACAGCATATATACCCACCACTATCAGTGATGCCGATTATATATTGTCGGTGTCACCGAGTTCCTCAGCTGTCAGTTGACAGGGAATCTCGGTGTAATAGAGAATATGTAATCGATAGTACCGAGATATAAAACAAGATCAACCCTAGGCATTCGGTGAGACCGAGATTTTGGGGTTGGTTCCACCGAGATGCACTTGGGAGGTTTTAATGGTCAGTCCTTGTCGATACGGAACTCCTAGTGCTCCACACAGAGGTATCGAAAAGCACTTGTTCAAATTTTGTGATGCAGCATGAATAGAGTATGGGGTGATAAAGCATAGATAGCTAAAGATTGGTCCTAGGCATTCTTGTCCATCCAATTGGCAAAAGATAAATCAAAGACCAAATAGCAACAATTGGATGTCCTCGAATGAGAAAATAAATGCAGACCAACATGCTCACACAATAAGATGTCAAATGAAATCATGACAAACATGCACAGACACTCTAGCATCTAACAAGCACTTGGGCATTGACAAAGTCATCTATATATGAGTATTTGACTTAGGAGCCAAGTAAGAATACTTGATCATAGATCATACTCATCGTTTAAGAACAAGTGGGGTTACCACTTTTACATAAAGCATATAATGTTGTCACATACTAAGAGATGCTTTGACTCAAGTCTTAGAGTAAAGCTCCCCCTTGATGTGACATCCCCCCATAGGAGGGATAAACTAACCTTTGCTTTTGTCGATGAAGACTTCATGTTGGTGAGGTAGTGGTGGATGCTCAAAGTTGATGAAGATCACCAAGAGTTGGGAGCATCCTTGTTGTTTCCTTACTCTTCTCACCTACATGGGTTAGTCCCAACACACAAGAGACAAATACAAGGATATATATGGAGATGGAGTGCAAAGCATGTGTGATGATTTCCATTGATTTGTTGATTACCTTGTCCCTTGCTTACCTTTCATGGAATGTGTGACTCCTTGAACTATTGCATAGGGTTGATGTTGATTGCAAATAGATCTTGCCAATAATGAATGTGAGTGAATTTCATTGGTGGAGTCACCCCTCAAGAACTTTCTAGTTCTTCTTCTTGGGGACCCACATCAAGTTGATGGGGATCCTTGGTGTTGTAGTAGCCTTTGTAGACATTGAGCTTGAAGTAGCCTTGGGAACCCACTCCACCATAGCTAGGGATTCATCTTCATATGTGTCGTGGTTTTGTCACGACAGATGTCCGAGGACTTAGATTCGAGGCCATCGCTAAGGTGATGGACTCAAATGGGTTGATCGGGATGAAGGACACAGGTTTACCCAGGTTCGGCCCCTCAAGTAGAGGTAAAAGCCTACGTCCTATCTGTGCTTGTATTGCTTGGAATCTCGATTACAAGGAAGCGGAATCGCTTGACCTAGCTCTCGATTAGTTAGTCTCTGTCTAAGTCGCCCCGGGTCTTGCCTTTATATAGGAGGTCAAGACCACGGGTCATACAAGTCGTAACCGACTCTCACAACATGTCCGAGTCTATCTCTACATTGTCTTGCCTTCCTGAGCAAGCTGTCTCCGGGTGGCTTATCCGCCCGGTTCTTCATACCTTCTCTGTCTGGGCCTCATCTTAGCCCATCTTGGCAAGCCGCCAAACATCTTGGTCTTGAGTCTTCAAGGCCCATCCTTGGGCCGGTCTATGAGCCGCCAGGTGTGACCCGGAGCCTCCTGGGCGGGTCTCACCACGGGGTTGTATCCCCAACATTAGGCCCCAGGTTGATTTCAGCTTGCTCATTTCAACCTCCTTTTTAGTTGGCGGCGACTCTCACTTATGTCACCTGAAAGTAAGACAAAATGACCCACCGTGATGTCACATCAGATATGTTAAAAAGATCCTCCGACAACCGCAACGGATCTTTCCCTTATTAAATTGATGGCCCAAGAATCGAGGCGTCCGCCTGGATTCTCACGCCCGTTTCCACCTTTTGCCTATTAAATAGGACCGTGAAGAGAGGATTTCATTTCCTTCTCCGCTTCACACTTCTTCTTCTTCCTCCCGACGCCGCCGCTCCAGCGTATCTTGCTCCGGTGAAGCTTCCACACCGACATCGCGCCGGGACACTGCATCAACCTGATCGTACTAGAGATTCACCCGTGTCCGTCGCATCCCTTTCAGTGAGTTCTTCTCCTCCCATAGATCCGAAATTCTCGGTAGGGTTTCATGGAGTCCTCTGCCCACATAGAACACGAGCTTCACCGTAATGCTAGATAATGCCTACATCATTGAATACGATCACGCCTTCTTTTACATTGCGACACACCGTAGGAGAGTGACAATAGCACCACACAGATCTGTAGTTGCTCTGTTTGTTGTCTTCACAGACGTCACTGGTTCGACTGTTCGTCACTAAGTCTAGGATAAACCTGATTTTCCTCTGTTTTGTAGATCTATAACTGCATAGGTAGTTTGTAAAACTTGTTTTCCACACTTAGTGAAATTTTACCTCGCCTTCTCATAAACTTGACCCACCAGCGAAATTCTGGCTTTCGCCAAACAGCTCTTGATGGCTTAACTTTATAGAACCTCGAACTTTTTAGCCGCCCTTAGTCGCTTGGCATCTCCTGACTCGCCGCACATTGTTACTTTGCATAGTTTTGAATCGCCGCCATGTCTCGTGCATCCAATTCATGCAATTGGGTCGGCTCTGCTATCACAGAGGAGTTCCTGATGGATTTTTTAAACGCGGGTACCTTACTTGCTAAAGATGTCCTCCATTGGCAGGTTCCGGGTAATGAGATAAAGCCCGTTCTTCAGGAGGGTGAGGTAGTTGTATTTTCAGATCATCTCGAGCGTGGGTTTGTCCCCCCCCCGGCTCAAAATTCTTCCGGGACATTCTTCACTTCTTCAAACTGCGCCCTCAAGACCTTGCTCCCAATTCTGTCTCCAACATATGCAGCCTCCAAGTACTCAGTGAAGTTTACTTGCAAGAAGAGCCATCCGTTGGTCTATTTCATGAGTTTTTTATGCGCACCGCCAGACGGAGGTGAAGGCTGGTCCAAGCTTAGAGCTTGGCGGGATTTCCATTCAGAGGCGACAAGACATAACTTTTCCGGCTTTCCAGATGCCGAGTCATCCTAAAGACTAGAATAAGACTTGATTTTATTGCAAAGACACTTCCCCAGAAGGAGAGCATCCTTTGCCGGGTTATCATCCGTCCCGGTCAAGACAACCACTGAGCTTCCTGGCTGGCTGTCAGCCACTGAGCGGGCGAAGCACGCTCCGGCTCATGCAGAAATTAAAGCTCTTATGGCCAATGGACTGATGGGCGTGGATTTGATCCACTGCTGGATTTCTTGGAGGGTCATGCCCCTAAGCCGGCGCAGCCACCTCATGTGCAAGTATACAAGCCAGTTTGATGACCCCCTCTGCTTTAATCAGACAACATTATCAGAGGATGACATTGTGTCTGCCATCAGGAGCCTTGTCCATGAGTCTTCAGGAGCTTGTAGTGCCATTGGGCTAGCACCTTTCTGTGCCGCAAACCCGGCCCTAGATGTAAGGGCGACTCTCGATGTCCTTATCTTTGTATTAGCTTATACTTTGTAATATCTCAACCTTTTGCCAGCTTATATTTCCAGGCAAATTCCGGCTTCTGGAAAAAGAAGTACGTTCCTCCTCCGAAGAAGCCAAAGAAGAAAACTGACAACCGGAAGAAGAAAACTGCACCCCAAGAATAGCCCGAGGAACAGCCGGAAACTGATGACTCAGAGGTAGAGCCTGATTCTTTTGGTCGTCTCTTCATGCACCTTATTGACAATAATTATTCGCAAGACGAAATGGAAGCGCGCCACGCCAACATTCCTGAGGTAACTTACGTTTCATCTGACTCAGAACATCTTGTACCACAGAAGATACGGCGGGTCATCCGGAAAGTCCCACTTTCTCATCCTCTTGCTTAGTTAGACCCCCACTTTCTTTTGAAAAAGCAACAACATATATCCCGATGCCAGACCCGGAGCACCGGCTCTAACAATCTCATGGCCGGATTATCTCCGACTCGACGGAAGCGGCCGACTGAGGTATCTATTCAACCTGACTTTGTTTGTCAACCTTGTCTTTTGCAATTCGACATTGTCTTATATGGTCTTAAATGTTTTCAGGAATCACCCCTTCGTCCGGCGACTCTACCGGAACTGCTCTGCCGCCTCTGAAGATTAACCCATAGTTTGTGTCTTTTATGCTTATGTTCAAACTTGTGTTATATATTGTAACATCCCAAAATTCCATTTTGGAATGTTATGATTTATAGCTATGCATCTATCATCACCATTGTTTGAATGTATGTGTTAGTTGAAATGCCTTCTCTGAATTTCTGAAACCCCTTTCTACTTTCAATGTGTTGCTTTCACCTATTTGAAATCTTGGTAAAATGTTCAAAATAAGAGGGGAGTAACATGACACTCCACACCAGGGTCATCTTGGTGATCTATTTGAACAAAAATAACCAGGAGTTATTTTGAAAATATTTGCAAAAAGGATTTAAAAACAATTAGGCAATTTCTGAAAATATTATTTTTCTCAAAGTGTTCAAATGACAGAATAAAAATGTTCATTAAATAGCATTTATTATTCTGTTAATTTTGATATATAATACCCCTATATTTATAAAAGGTTTGAATGTTTTAAAATCTTTTGAATGTCGCTAGAAAATCATTAAAAGAAATGGTAACGGTTTCCTGTATTAAACGGGCCAACCCAGCGGCTTTAAAAGCCGAGACCGTTACCGGTCGCCGACCGACGTGCAATGGACGCCTCCTCTCTCACTGACACCGGGCCCCACGTCGACCGACCGTTGCTCCGCGCGGACGCCTTCTTCCTCCCGCACGCGACGTCGGACCTCGCCGGCAGTTTCTTCTTCCCCGTGGATCTCGCCTGCCATTACTCCCCCGCACTCCCCAGCGCCCCTATGTAAGCCGGCCACTCCCCGCATCCATTTTCCCCCGAGCCCCCTCTGTCCCTCGCCGAATCGTTGCCGCAATTCCTCGCCGGAGTAACTCCGACCACCGAAGCTCCCTCCCCACGTGCCCGTCGCCTCGGACGTCCCCTCGCCTCTCCGACCCCTCCGTTCGACGCCGGACCTCACCCGCCGTCGTCTGAACCCCTTCGCTACCTCCCTCGACCACCGGAGCTCCTCGCCGTCGTCTTCGCCGCTTTCGGATCCACCGGTGACTTCCATCGCCGGCGACCTTTCCTCCGTAAGCTTCCTGGACCGTCGGATCTATAATCAACGCCTGAGATTAGATCGGAAATAATTCCGAACCGGTATCCCCTACCGACCGGTCGCCCGCCCACAAACACTCGCGCGCACACCCCCTTAGCCAGTAGGACAGTGCCACGTAGCCCCCTGGCCGTCCGGTAGATTTCCCTCTTTTCTGTTTTTGTTTTAGTTAACAGAGTGAATCCAAATTTTGTTTTGCTTATAACTTTTAATCTATTAAATATTTTGAGTTGATTCTTTTTGCAATAGCTCACATTTTTCATGTAGTTTCACACTGTACTTTTAAATTTCAAATTTGAACTATAAAATTTGAATTGAATCAATTTTGCTCAAAATCTTCAAATCTGAATAACTAGAGTTTGAAAATAGATTTTTATATGAATCTTTTTGCTACAGTTTGATATTGGTTAGGACTATCACCATGTTTAGTTTGAGGATTTTTAGGATGACTTTGATTAGTGTTCTAGCTATAAACAGAATCTACCTAGTATTATAGTATAGTTTTATTTACTTAGTTTTAGTTAGTTTAACTCAGATTTAGTTTAATTTTGTTTAGTAGGTTCTGTTGATTATACACCTATTGTTTTACTTACTGTTAATAAAAATATATAATTGTTTAGTTTATTTCCTTGTTAAGATAGGAATCACAACTTCTTTTCAAATAGGTTTATTTTGATTAAAACAACTAGTTAGTAATAGTTTTGCTTTCAAACAAAGTTTTATATAATTTAATTTTGTTTTCTAAAACAAGTTTATTTGTAAATTCTTTTCTGTTAAGAACATGTTTTATTAATAACTAATAAGTTTTGTTTTGCTCTCTTGTTAGTAAAACTATATTTGTTCCATTTAGTGCTTATCAAAACTTTTATAAACTTTACAAAAGTTTTCTCAACAAACTTAAATTGATTTTCTTCTGTTTATTAATAAAAATATTTTATTGTTTCCTTGCTGTCAATAATTGTTTTGGTTATTTCAAAATAGTTTTATTATGTTAGTAGAGTTTTATCAATCACCTCCTAGTAAACAAAACTTTGTGTGTTTTCCTTACTTGGGATTTGTGCATTGTTTTGTCTTGACTGTTTACTAGTTCTTGATTGATGTTTGTGGGTTACAATATTCTGTTGTATGCTTATTGAGTGTTTGTTTGTTTCGTTAGATTATCCGGAGTGCGAAGCTTGTTACTTAGAGTCACTCACGTACGAAGATCATCAATCAGGCAAGTCACTTTGACCATGTTTACCCATGTTTTATATGCATTAGTTCTACCATCTTCCCCAATTGCATGCAAGTTAGGTTAGTTGGAAACTTGGGTACATTGTTGTAGTATCATGTGGTAGACCTCCTCAACCCCTTTGACAACATTGGCCCCGGGAAACGTTGTTTTACTTTTGCTATGCTATTAGTAGATGGGGTTGGTTGTGTGATTCATGAGAGTTGAGAGATTTAATAATTTCAAGACCTACATAATGATCAAGATTTAAGACTCCGAGTTTTCAACATACCTCTGGGTGGATGATGGTTGAACGGCACCCTGGAGAAACCAGTGGAATTGCCTAGGTGATGCTGGAGATGGCCAGTATTCACGCGGAAAGATCCACCCAGGCACAAAGAGATGGATGGGTGCTTCAAGACCCAAGGCTTACCTGCACAGCCACAAGTCATTATGGGCTCTCGCTTGGTTGGATATCGTGGTGACCCTGGACAGGCGGTGCTACGAGATGTAGAAGAACGGTAGGAAAGGATGGGCACCGTCAGAGTCGCAGGGAAACCCTTTGGAAGACCATGTTTTGGTCATCCGTTTCTCAAACACCCTGAAGTGCGAGAAATTAAACGGAGGCGACCAAATCTTCTGGGGAACGTGTGCAAAACTCTGCAGAGTACTCAAACCTAATCGATTAGCCGTGTCCACGGTCATGGACGACTTGAGCCAAAGGAACTGAAACATTCGGAACTCTCAACACAATTAATATGATGATGTGGGTATTAACAATTTGGGTATGAGAATTGGTTGGTGGAACCATCTCATTAATCAACCAACTTAGTAATATTTTTTGCTTAGCCCTCTCTTGATGTAGGAAAAATTGGCTTTACGCAAAAACTTACCACCCCACCTGCCATATAAGCATGTAGACTAGATGATTATCTTTTCACCCCTCTTTTGTGACTTTGCCGGCATATTCCATATGCTGACCTACACGGCTGCAACGTATCATGTTGCAGAGTATTTTGCCGACCAGGAGTGAGGACACGTTCTACGCTCGGTGAGATGCCCTTGGAGTCAGATGGACTCATCTACCTTCGACGCTTCCGCAAGATTTAGATATTCTCATGAGTTGGCCTTCAACCACTTTATTGAAATTTTATTGTAATAAAGGACTCGATATGAGATTTCGATTAATATAATGCTATGTGATTTCCCTTTGATATATACATTGATGTACCGTGTGTGTACCAGCATGATCTTGGGATGGTACAGAAACACCGGAGATTCGACCTTTCAGGTCGGGTCGCTACAGTAATGGTATCAGAGCACACGCTGACCGTAGGACGTAACCTCTAGGACTAGAAAGCCTTAGGATTGTTTCTCTTTGTCTTTAACATTCTTATACTCTCATCTATTCGTTTCTGACTCCTCTCTGATTATTTCAAAATTTATAGATGGCCACCTTCATCCTAGTGTTGATCACGGAGTTTTGCTAGCCTGACGCAACGATGCCCTTTGGTAAGGAGCTGATGAGGATCGTCAAGGACGTAAGGATTGCATTGCCGAGCATCATCAGGATTCTTATCATGTCATTTCCCCAAGATGGACGCTACAGGATTGAGGTGCACATCCGAGGGAAGACCTTGGGAATCGGAAGGAACCCATCGACTTCAAGTTTGTGGCACCCAGTTGGATACTTGGGAGAGACATGGCCATTCATCGTGCCCTTGGACGTATTCAGGAGGAATACATAGGTGGAACCATTTCACCAGGACTCAGCGTGGTTTGTCGCAGGGATGTCCATGGAAACATCATAACCCCTCCCACTGCAGACACCACTATTTCCTATATCCAGACCCTGGAGACTCACATCAGGACTCTGGAGCTTCGAGTTCGTGCTGATACGAAGACAATCAAGAATCTGATGAACCGTGAGATTGACCGCAAAGCTGATTTGTGGGAAGCCAACTATGAACATGAATATGAGGTGAAGGCTTTCTTAGAGAGGATCAACAGGCTGAACATTCGTATCGCCACTTTGGAGGAACAGATGGACATGGGTGAAAATCTTCATCCTGAGGGAGACTTGGCTCCTTTCATCAGCGACGATGATGACTATGAGGAGAGCACCACTGGAGGAGACTCAGTCACCATGTACTTCTGAGGAAAACTTTAGTTATGCCCTCCATGTATCTTTTATTTTCGTCGTTAAAGCGTAGGTCGATGCTTAGTTTGATTTAGTTTTGTATTCCCGATGTTTGACATTGATTGAATAAATAAATGAGTGTTTGGTGTGATATGTTTGTTGCATTGCATATGGGTAGTGAATTTCTTCTTTTAGGCCCTTGTTCTATTCTAATTCTCACCCCTCTGAAAACAGCAAGATGCCTCCACGACGTGAGACCGACTTCACTTTCCCGCCGGAACTCACGCAACTCCTTCAGCAGCAGAACTCACTGATGCAGCTATTGATCCAGAATCAGACCAACAATCAGAACAACCACAACCACCATCCACCCCAGACTGACAATCTCACCCGTTTTCTGAGGTTGAACCCTCCAACTTTCTCCAGCAGTACTGAGCCCATTGTGGCAGATGACTGGCTCCGTAAGATGGAGAGAGAACTTGTCACCGCTGGATGTACTGATGCCGAGAAGGTGCGATTTGCCGCACATCAACTGGAAGGACCAGCAGCTTCATGGTGGGAGAACTACACCACCACTTATCCTATTGCAGATGTGACCTGGGAGTAGTTCAAGCTTGCTTTCCGCACCGCTCATGTCTCAGCTGGAGCCATGAGTCTGAAGAAGCGCGAGTTTCGCAACTTGCGCCAGGGTAATCGTTCCGTGGCCCAATGTGGAAGAGTTCAGCATGTTGGCCCGTTATGCCCCAGGAGATGTGGCCGATGATGCGGCCAAGCAAGAGAAGTTTCTGGAAGGACTCAACGATGAGTTCAGCATGCAGATGGTAGTGGCTACTTTCAACAACTACCACGAGCTGGTGGACAAGGCCCTCATCTTGGAGGGTAAACAACAGCAAATTGAGAATCGCAAGCGGAAGTACACTCAGGGGAAGTTTAACTCTGGAGCTCATCATAAGGCCCGCTACTCCCCGTACTCAGGGAATACCGGATCAGGGACTGGTAAGTTTGGAAGGCACACTCATGCGGTGCACAACCATGGAGGCCACAACCATGGAGGAAATGGGAATGCCCATCCCAACCATGGCAATTTCAAGACTGGCAATGGGAATGGGAACAACAACCAGCACCGTCACGTTCCTACTCATAAGGATCTGAGCCACATCACCTGTTTCAAGTGCCAGAAGACAGGGAACTATGCTACTGAGTGTCCCCAGAGCAAGCAGGGAAATGGAAACGGCAACTCCACAGCCAAGAAGCCAAATCCGTTTCCTCGTGCCCAGGTGAACCACCTTGACGTGGAAGAAGTTTATGATCAACCCGAGACTGTGGTTGGTAAGTTTTTATTGCATTCACGTCCAGTTACAGTACTTTTTGATTCCGATGCAACTCATTCATTCATATCAAGGGTAGTTGTGGATAAGTATGGTTTGCCCACCAAAACCCTTAGTCAGCCCATTAAGGTCAGTTCCCCAGGAGGTATGATGATGGCAGGGATAGGATGCCATGCCTTGAAACTCAATATAGGAAACCATGTTTTTCCCACCGACCTCATCGTCTTAGAATCCCAGGGATTGGATGTAATCCTAGGCATGGATTGGATGACCAAGTATGAAGGAAATCTTGATTGCCCTAGCAAGTCTGTTTCACTCACCACTCCGGAGAACAAGAGGATTACGTATGTATCCCGACGCACACGTATGAGTGCTCGGTTAAATGCCCTCACAGGAGTTGTTCAGGAGGAAGTACCTGTGGTAAAAGACTTTCCGGATGTATTCCCGGAAGAATTACCAGGCATGCCACCAAATAGGGAGATTGAGTTCCTAATAGAGCTACAGCCAGGGATAGCCCCAATTTCCAAGAGACCCTATCGGATGCCCGCAAATGATCTGTTGGAAATCAAGAAGCAAATTAAGGAGTTATTGGACAAAGGTTATATGCGCCCAAGTTCTTCACCTTGGGGAGCCCCAGTTCTTTTGGTGGAGAAGAAGGATAAAACCTTGAGAATGGTAGTCGATTATCGTGCCTTGAACGAGGTGACTATCAAGAACAAGTACCCTCTTCCGATGATTAACGACTTGTTTGATCAGCTAGTAGGCGCCAAAGTATTCTCTAAGATCGATCTTCGATCAGGGTATCATCAACTGAAGATTCGTGAACAGGATATACCCAAAACAGCTTTCACCACAAGGTATGGATTGTACGAGATACAGTCATGTCCTTTGGTTTGACTAATGCTCCTGCCTACTTCATGAATTTGATGAACAAAGTGTTTATGGAATATTTGGACAAGTTTGTCGTGGTGTTCATCGATGACATTTTGATATTCTCCAAGAACGAGGAAGAACACAAGGAACATTTGCGTTTAGTTCTGGAAAAGCTAAGAGAGCATCAGTTATATGCCAAGTTCAGCAAATGTGAATTTTGGCTGACGGAAGTCGGATTCCTTGGACATGTTATTTCCGGAGAAGGAATAGCCGTAGACCCCGCTAAGGTTGAAGCCGTCGCCGAGTGGAAGTCACCCACCTCAGTTAAGGAAATCCGCAGTTTCCTTGGACTTGCCGGATATTACCGGAGATTCATTGAGAATTTCTCAAAGATTGCCAAGCCCATGACAGAGTTGTTGAAGAAAGAATCCAAGTATGTTTGGACCGAGGAATGTGAAGCCAGTTTCCAGGAGTTGAAGAAACGTTTGGTCACAGCCCCAGTGTTGATTTTGCCCAATATTCGGAAGGACTTCCAGGTTTATTGTGATGCTTCACGTCGAGGACTTGGAGGAGTACTCATGCAAGATGGAAAGGTTGTAGCCTATGCATCCAGACAACTACGACCTCATGAGTTGATTTATGCCACCCATGATTTGGAACTAGCAGCCGTAGTGCACGCACTCAAGACTTGGAGACATTTCCTTATCGGAAATAGTTGTGATGTTTACACCGACCATAAGGGCCTGAAATATATTTTCACGCAGAAAGAGTTGAACCTCAGACAGAGGAGATGGTTAGAGTTAATCAAGGACTATGACATGAAATTACACTACCATCCCGGTAAGGCTAATGTTGTATCCGATGCCTTGAGTCGGAAAACTTATGTGAACACACTCACAGCGGGAGGATTACCCCAAGAGTTAGCCGATGATCTCAGAGAGCTCAAGCTAGAGATAGTTCCAAGAGGATATGTTGGTACACTAGAGATCCAGTCCACCTTGACCGAAAGAATTCGTGAAGCCCAGAAATTGGACAAGGAGATAGCTGAGATAAAGCAGAGAATGGAAGATGGTAAAGCTAAAGGTTTTCGTGAGGATGAACACGGAACTTTGTGGTTTGAGAACCGAATCTATGTGCCCAATGACCCAGAGCTCAGGAAGTTGATACTTCAGGAAGCCCACGATTCACCTTACTCAATACGCCCAGGCAATACCAAGATGTATCTGGATTTAAAGGAAAGTTATTGGTGGACAGGTATGAAGAAAGATATTGCGGAACATGTTGCAATATGTGATGTTTGTCAGCGAGTAAAGGCAGAACATCAGAAACCAGCAGGGTTACTCCAACCTCTGCCGATACCCGAGTGGAAATGGGAAACGCTTGGTATGGACTTCATCACAGGATTACCCAGGACCCGTTCAGGTTATGATTCCATCTGGGTAGTGGTAGATCGCTTGACCAAGGTAGCTCATTTCATTCCAGTGAAAACCACCTATACCAGTGCTAAGCTAGCCAAGATATATATGACCAGGATCGTATGTCTGTATGGAGTTCCGAGGAGTATCGTGTCAGATAGAGGAACACAATTTACCTCAAAGTTTTGGCATCAGTTACATGAAACTTTGGGTACAAGGCTAGAGTTTAGTACAGCCTTTCATCCACAGACAGATGGACAGACTGAGAGAGTCAACCAAATTCTGGAAGACATGTTGAGAGCTTGTGCGCTAGATTATGGATCTAGTTGGGATGACAACTTACCTTACGCAGAATTCTCGTACAACAACAGTTATCAGACCAGTCTAAAGATGGCCCCTTTCGAAGCTTTATACGGAAGGAGATGTAGAACACCGTTGACATGGGATGGTGTTGGAGACCGACAACTTTTTGGTCCCGACCTTATCCGAGATTCTGAAGAGAAAGTCAGGTTGATTCGCGATAGACTCAAGATAGCTCAATCTCGACAGAAGAGTTATGCTGACAGCAAACGTAAAGAAGTGACGTATGAAGTGGGAGACCGAGCTTATCTTCGTGTGTCCCCGCTTCGAGGAATCAAGAGGTTTGGTGGGAAAGGAAAATTAGCACCCAGATTCATAGGCCCCTACAAAATTCTTGAACGTAGAGGCGAAGTTGCATACCAGTTGGAATTGCCGGAAGGATTATTCGGAGTTCATGATGTGTTCCATGTGTCCCAGCTGAAGAAATGTCATGCTGAGATGGCTGATATTCCTTTGAGAGATATAGTGCCCCTAGAGGCCATACAACTTGACAATGATCTGACCTATGAGGAGAAGCCTGTCAGAATCCTCGAGACTGCCAATAGAGTTACCCGCAACAAGATCATCAAGTTCTGTAAGGTTTTGTGGAATCACCACACCGAGGAAGAAGCCACCTGGGAACGCGAAGAAGATCTTCGTAGAGACCACCCGCACCTATTTTCTAGCCAACTCGAATCTCGAGGGCGAGATTCATCTTAAGGTGGGTAGGTTAGTAACATCCCCAAATTCCATTTTGGAATGTTATGATTTATAGCTATGCATCTATCATCACCATTGTTTGAATGTATGTGTTAGTTGAAATGCCTTCTCTGAATTTCTGAAACCCCTTTCTACTTTCAATGTGTTGCTTTCACCTATTTGAAATCTTGGTAAAATGTTCAAAATAAGAGGGGAGTAACATGACACTCCACACCAGGGTCATCTTGTTGATCTATTTGAACAAAAATAACCAGGAGTTATTTTGAAAATATTTGCAAAAAGGATTTAAAAACAATTAGGCAATTTCTGAAAATATTATTTTTCTCAAAGTGTTCAAATGACAGAATAAAAATGTTCATTGAATAGCATTTATTATTCTGTTAATTTTGATATATAATAGCCCTATATGTATAAACGGTTTGAATGTCTTAAAATCTTTTGAATATCGGCGGAAAATCATTAAAAGAAATGGTAACGGTTTCCTGTATTAAACGGGCCAACCCAGCGGCTTTAAAAGCCGAGACTGTTACCGGTCGGCCGACCGACGCGCAATGGACGCCTCCTCTCTCACTGACACCGGGCCCCATGTCGACCGACCGTTGCTCCGCGCGGACGCCTTCTTCCTCCCGCACGCGACGCCGGACCTCGCCGACAGTTTCTTCTTCCCCGCGGATCTCGCCTCCCATTACTCCCCCGCACTCCCCAGCGCCCCTATATAAGCCGGCCACTCCCCGCATCCATTTTTCCTTGAGCCCCCTTTGTCCCTCGCCGAATCGTTGCCGCAATTCCTCGCCGGAGTAACTCCGACCACCGAAGCTCCCTTCCCATGTGCCCGTCGCCTCGGACATCCCCTCCCCTCTCCGACCCCTTCGTTCGATGCCAGACCTTGCCTGCCGTCATCTGAACCCCTTCGCTACCTCCCTCGACCACCAGAGCTCCTCGCCGTCGTCTTCGCCGCTTTGGAATCCACCGGAGACTTCCAATGCCAGCGACCTTTCCTCCGTAAGCTCCCTGGACCGTCGGATCTATAATCAACGCCCGAGATTAGATCGGAAATAATTCCGAACCGGTATCCCCTACCGACCGGTCGCCCGCCCACAAACACTCGCGCACACACACCCTTAGCCAATAGGACAGTGCCACGTAGCCCCCTGGCCGTCCGGTAGATTTCCCTCTTTTCTGTTTTTGTTTTAGTTAACAGAGTGAATCCAAATTTTGTTTTGCTTATAACTTTTAATCTATTAAATGTTTTGAGTTGATTCTTTTTGCAATAGCTCAAAATTTTCATGTAGTTTCACACTGTACTTTTAAATTTCAAATTTGAACTATAAAATTTGAATTGAATCAATTTTGCTCAAAATCTTCAAATCTGAATAACTAGAGTTTGAAAATAGATTTTTATATGAATCTTTTTGCTACTGTTTGATATTGGTTAGGACTATCACCATGTTTAGTTTGAGGATTTTTAGGATGATTTTGATTAGTGTTCTAGCTATAAACAGAATCTGCCTAGTATTATAGTATAGTTTTATTTACTTAGTTTTAGTTAGTTTAACTTAGATTTAGTTTTAATTTGTTTAGTAGGTTCTGTTGATTATACACCTAGTGTTTTACTTATTTTTAATAAAAATATAATTTTTTTTAGTTTATTTCCTTGTTAAGATAGGAATCACAACTTCTTTTCAAATAGGTTTATTTTGATTAAAACAACTAGTTAGTAATAGTTTTGCTTTCAAACAAAGTTTTATATAATTTAATTTTGTTTTCTAAAACAAGTTTATTTGTAAATTCTTTTCTGTTAAGAACATGTTTTATTAATAACTAATAAGTTTTGTTTTGCTCTCTTGTTAGTAAAACTATATTTGTTCCATTTAGTGCTTATTAAAACTTTTACAAACTTTACAAAAGTTTTCTCAACAAACTTAAATTGATTTTCTTCTGTTTATTAATAAAAATATTTTATTGTTTCCTTGCTGTCAACAATTGTTTTGGTTATTTCAAAATAGTTTTATTATGTTAGTAGTGTTTTATCAATCACCTCCTAGTAAACAAAACTTTGTGTGTTTTCCTTACTTGTGATTTGTGCATTGTTTTGTCTTGACTGTTTACTAGTTCTTGATTGATGTTTGTGGGTTACAATATTCTGTTGTATGCTTATTGAGTGTTTGTTTGTTTCGTTAGATTATCCGGAGTGCGAAGCTTGTTACTTAGAGTCACTCACGTACGAAGATCATCAATCAGGCAAGTCACTTTGACCATGTTTACCCATGTTTTATATGCATTAGTTCTACCATCTTCCCCAATTGCATGCAAGTTAGGTTAGTTGGAAACTTGGGTACATTGTTGTAGTATCATGTGGTAGGTACCTCCTCAACCCCTTTGACAACATTGGCCCCAGGAAACGTTGTTTTACTTTTGCTATGCTATTAGTAGACGGGGTTGGTTGTGTGATTCATGAGAGTTGAGAGATTTAATAATTTCAAGACCTACATAATGATCAAGATTTAAGACTCCGAGTTTTCAACATACCTCTGGGTGGATGATGGTTGAACGGCGCCCTAGAGAAACCAGTGGAATTGCCTAGGTGATGCTGGAGATGGCCAGTATTCACGCGGAAAGATCCACCCAGGCACAAAGAGATGGATGGGTGCTTCAAGACCCAAGGCTTACCTGCACAGCCACAAGTCATTATGGGCTCTGGCTTGGTTGGATATCATGGTGACCCTGGACAGGCGGTGCTACGAGATGTAGAAGAACGGTAGGAAAGGATGGGCACCGTCAGTGTCGTAGGGAAACCCTTTGGAAGACCATGTTTTGGTCATCCTTTTCTCAAACACCCTGAAGTGCGAGAAATTAAACGGAGGCGACCGAATCTTGTGGGGAACGTGTGCAAAACTCTGCAGAGTACTCAAACCTAATCGATTAGCCGTGTCCACGGTCATGGATGACTTGAGCCAAAGGAACTGAAACATTCGGAACTCTCAAGACAATTAATATGATGATGTGGGTATTAACAATTTGGGTATGAGAATTGGTTGGTGGAACCATCTCATTAATCAACCAACTTAGTAATATTTTTTGCTTAGCCCTCTCTTGATGTAGGAAAAATTGGCTTTACGCAAAAATTGGCTTTGCTTAGCCCTTTGATATATACATTGATGTACCGTGTGTGTACTAGCATGATCTTGGGATGGTACAGAAACACCGGAGATTCGACCTATCAGGTATACCAACTGTGTTTTCCAGGGCCCAAGCAAAACGAAGGAAGACCAGCGGGTCTACCCTTGGCCACAAAGCTCGAGAGCCGGAGCCTGCCAAGCCGGATTCTCCCATGCTGCATGTTGACCCCTTGGCAGCTTCCAAGGAGGCACCTGAAGAGGCTCGTCATTCTGCTGAACTGGCGGCCGACGATATGATTCCTGAAAGTCCTCCGAGGGCCCATTCCAAGCCGCTGAGCCCTTCCAAGACTGTTGACAATTCGAATACTCCATATGTCCAAATTACCGGCATCGGCTTTCACTCTCCTCAACTTTGTGAGTTAACAAAGCACACTGAGGCGAATGAGACCTCCAAGAAGTTGGAATTTGGACTTGCTGCCCTAGATAAGTTGTCACCCGATGAGCTTCATGCTGGTTATCTGAACTGTCTGTCTACAAGCCGGGACCTGGAGCTCAAGCTTGTCAATCTGATGAAGAAGAAATATGAGGTATTCTCACTCTCCTTTCCTTATACCCTTACGTAGCCCCCAGATCCGGGTTAATATTAGCTAATGGTAAGCTAGGTCTTCAATACTTAGCCTATAGGCCTCAACTATTAATTTAGCTTTGGTTGCTCAAAGCATGATCCGCAACCCCCAAGTGCCGGCTCAATTTTGATAAAGTTGAGTCAGAGATTTCATTGTAGATACTTTGGAGAGCCAATTGTAACCCCCAAGGGCCGGCTCAATTTTGATAAAGTTGAGCTGGAGCTTCATTGCAAATAATATGAAGAGCCAATTATAGCCCCCAAGGGCCGGCTCAATTTTGATAAAGTTGAGCCGGAGCTTCCTTGTAAATCTTGGGAGATCAAATAAACATTAGCCCCCAAGTGTCAAACATATTGCTTGCAATCTGCTTGAGACTTGCGTAATATTGTCTTAATTTTCATCATCTGATAAAATTCTGTCATGGCGACTTATTCCGCATTTTGATATGTGACAGGAAGCTTTAAACGAAGCCGGGTCAGAATTGACCAGTTTAAAGAGCAATCTGGCCACCCAGCAAGCCGCCCGAAGCGAGGCCGATGAAAAGCGTCGCCTCCTTGCTGAGGAACTAACCAAGATTAACGCTGACTTTGCTGCTTTGAAAGAGTGTGCCAAAACAGAACGAGCCGCCCTAACTCAATGAGCAGACGATGCAGACCAGCGGCTTGTGATTGTATCAGATGAGCTGCAATCCTTGAAGCGCCATATCATGAAGATGTCAGCCACCATATTTTGTAAGCATTTAAATACTTAGCAAAACCCTTTGTATGAATACTTAGAATGACGACTTATGAACAAAAATCTGGCTTATGCAGGTCCAAGGAGCCGTCAACTTGCTTCTGACAGTTTGCTGCCTCTGAAGGCTATCTATACTTTGACAGAGCAGCTATACTGCAGAGCTGTCTGCACGATCAAGGCGGTACTTTATAAGGATAACATCCCTTCGACTATGAAGGGGGTCATAGAACTGCTGTCCACCCTGCTGAAATAGATCTGAGAGCTAAAGAAACCAGTCGCCCGACACGGAGCCATCGCAGCCATAAGCCGGGCGTTGGCTTTTGCTTCGGAGTTGACTCCTAAAGACATGATGGAAGGGTTTCCCTCCAAGAAGGATGATGGCTCAGAGTTTACGGTGGCTGACTATGCATGGTGTGTGAAGGCTTCCAAAGTCCCGTCTTCCGTGTTAGCAGAGGAAGTGAACTTGTCAACATACCAGGCGGCTTACGGTGCCGATCAGAAGAGAATCTGCGGCCCCTTCTTTCAAGCCAAGGACCTATGCCTGCCCGCAGTAAGCACCTCTTTGCTTTTGATCTTGACCCATCCCCCTTCTTTGAAGAGGGAAACTTTGCAGCTTTAACCCACTTCAACTAAGACATGGACAATCTTCAGATCATGGAGGTTGAAGACCCGGAGCAGGGTGACCCACCAGCCAACTGATGGATTTGGTGACGCTATGGATAAGCCGGCTCTGTGACCCGCCATGAGAGGTGTAAAAACTTTGAATCACTTTTGATCTCTACAAAGAGCGTCTGTAATAGGCTTGTAGTAAACTGTGCCTTTGCCCGAACTATGCCATCGTGCAGATACTAAATTGTCTGACTTAATATACGACATCTTCCTTGCACTTTCATATTGGATGTTTTGCCAGCTCTTGGCGGTTTAATCAACCTGCAATAATAGATGTATCTTCACATTGTTAGGAGGTCGGATTATAATAGCATCACCCAAAGATGTTGTATCTTTCCTAAGTTACTTTTATAACAGCTCATGTGCCGGTTCTACTGGGTTGACTCGCCACTTAAAACTCCTTAGCAGTACAGGGTCTCTGTGGAGATTGGCCGTCAATTTCGTTGAACCGGCTCAGGGTCTCTAAGCAAGATTAACTGAAAGGAAGTGTAATGTCCCAGGAGAGACACGACAGGGCATGAGTACCGCTATAGCCCACAAACTGCCTCTCACGTGACATAATCTACCATTTTAACCTTAAACAGTACAGGGTCCTTAAGGATTAACTGTCTAAGAGTACAAACATGCCACATAGCGAAGAGGCGGCAGTAGATGGGAGACTTTATCCTTGCTTTCCGTAAGCCAGCTCTCCCGTGACAAGATCCACCATTTTAACCTTAACCAGTACAGGGTCTCTATGGAGATTGGCCGTCAATTTCTTTGAGCCGGCTCAGGGTCTCTATGCGAGATTAACTGGTAAGAGTTCAGCGGGTCACCTAGCGGAGTAGCATCAGCTTACAGGCAGGTTTAACCTTGTTTGGCTTAAGAGCCGATCAAGAGGGTGTGTAAGCTACACTCGGTGGGTGCGAAGCCCCCAAGTGACCTTTGTTGATGGAATCAACTGTTTGGCTTAAGAGCCGACCGATATGGTTTGATAAGCTACACCCAGTGGGTGGGAAGCCCCCTAAACGATTATGTTGACAGAGTCAACTGTTTGGCTTAAGAGCCGACCGATAGGGTTTGATAAGGTACACCCAGTTGGTGGTAAGCCCCCTGGACGATCATGTTGACAGAGTCAACTATTTGGCTTGAGAGCTGACCGATAGGGTTTGATATGCTACACCCGGTGGGTGGGAAGCCCCCTAGATGGTCATGTTTTTTGCACAGATTGAGATATGCGAAATGGCAGAGGCCCCGACTTGCAGGGATGCCAACTTTTATTCATATATAAATATGATATGTACAATGATAGTGTAAGATATCGAGTCTCAACAACTTAGGTATAGTAAGGCCGTAGATGCGCTATGTTCCACGGCCGGCGGGTCTCCTGCCCCAAGGTTTCTGAATCATTGAGGGATCACTAGAAGAGTGTCTAGAGGGGGGGGTGAGTAGACTACTAGCAGAAATTTAAAACCTAACCTTTCCCAAAGTTAATTGGTTGGCAGTTTTTAACAGTTTTAGCAAAGCTAGAAAGTCTAACAGCTCTACACATGCATGTCAAAAATATACCAGCGGAAAGTAAAGACATTGCATATGAAGTAAAGAGTTGAGATAGGTAGATCAAACGCAGTTGAACACACGATGATATTTCCCATGGTTTCGATAGATGGCGCTATCGTACATCCACGTTTCTGGAGTCTTCAACCCACGAAGGGTAACGGTCGCGAGAGTCCAGGGAGGGCTCCACCCAAAAGGGTCCACGAAGTAGCAACCTTGACTATTCCATACGGCTTCCGTCCACGAAGGACTAGCCTCACTATGGGGTAGATCTTCACGAAGTAGGCGATCTCCTTGTGTTTACAAACTTCTTGGTTGACTCCACAACACGAAGTAGGAGGCTTCCAAGCGACACCTAACCAATCTAGGAGGCACCACCCTCCAAAAGGTAATTGGCTCGATAATGATGATGAACTCCTTGCTCTTGTGCTTCAAGATGATAGACTCCTCAACACACAATCTCTCTCTCACGGGTTTGGCTTGGTAGAAGAGATAGGATTGGTGGAAAGCAACTTGGGGAGGCTAGAAATCAATATCCATATGATTGGAGTGGAAGATCTTGACCTCAACACAAGGGTAGGTGGTTCTCTCTCATTAAATCTGATAGGATAGGTATGGAATAGTTCTGAGTGCTTCTATTTTGAGTGAGTGGTGGTGAAGGGGTCTATATAGGCATCTGCAAAAGTCCAACCATTACAAACAAAATGACCAACTCGCTGACACCGATGTGTTAATATCGGTGGTACCAAAGTGACCAAAAGGAGGAAACTTTTGAATCTCGGAGGGACCGATATACAATTCTCGGTTGCACCGATAAGGTGACCAACAGTCAGATTTCCAATCTCGGTGACATCGATACAACATTCTCGTTGGAACCGAAAATGTGAATTTGCATAACAGAAAGTTGGCAACCTAAACTCGATGGCACCGGTATGGAATCGGTTGCACTGAAGTGGCTAGGGTTTGGCAGAGTCTGTCTAGGTACTGGAATCGGAGGCACCAAAGTGGGATAGTTGGTTGCACCGATTTTGAGTGTTGGGTATAGAACAGACTTTGGTGGGAGAGTTTTGTGGATGTTTTTGGTGACTATGACTTGTGCATGTTTGAGAATATTGTTCACCAACAAAACTTTACCCCCTTTTAATAGTATTGGCTTTCCTATGGACTCAAAGTGATTTCTCACAATTATAAAATGTAGAGTCCTCTTGCTTGAAGCTTGGCCAACCTATTTCCTTGCATCTTGGGGTTTCTCCACAATCTCCTTTTTCCAATCCTCTCATAGAACATTTCCTGAAATATACTTAGTGGAAACATTAGTTCAAGAGACAATGTATGTTGTCATGAATTATAAAAACCACCAAGGGAGCATGTTGTGCTTTCAATCTCCCCCTTTTTGGTAATTGATGATAACATACAATCAAAGCTTCAAATAAAGATATGCATGGTTATACTAAAGACTTTGAGATACACATGACTTAGACTTGCTCCCCCTAAATGTGTGCAGTTCTTTAAAGGATAGTTGCTTTTGAATGCATGAACACACATAAGGTAGATGGGATATAACATGTCATGTGTATCTTGGCTATATGCATAAAAAATATATGAATGCAATGTATCTTTGTTCAAGACATCACTCTTGCAAACAATATGTGCAAGAAGCAAGAGATCATCTTGACCAAGGATATGATGCATATACTTACCTTGAGTTCTTGAGCATAAAAGGTAATAGAAACACACTTGAGAAAGTAATGTTAGGAAACACAAGAGTACTCTACCAAACAACAAGACAATAGAACTCAAAATTTCGAAAATATGGAGGGCATAAAAAAATAGTATTCCTTAGAATTGATATGTCTCCAAAATCATTGAGAATTTTCTCACATAGATATGAAAATGGATTATCCTCTTCCCCTGAAACTTATCATGTAGATATTAGGATTGGATAAGGTGAGAAAGGTCATCAATTTTCTTCTCCCCCTACTTTGATATTCCCCCCTATTTATAAAGATATGAGTACTGATGTTGGCTCTCCCCCTTGATCATATCTCCCCCTTTGCATAAGCATGTATCTCCCCTTTAGCATGAAGCTTTGGTATTCTCCCAAATGGTTGAAGCTTTGATCTTCTCCCCCTTTGGCATTAATTTCCAAAAAGCAATGGCGAAGAAGAAAAATAGGGATAGATACAGGGATCATAAACTGAGAAGGGATCCTTGAGAACAAAGGTCATCGAAATGTAGGATTCATAGAAATGAAAACTGAGAGTGTCATGAAAAATGATTTGTTCTTCTCCTCCTTTCTTCATTGAAGATAGGGATCCTTGAAGAAAGAAATTCTGTCCTCAAGACTAACTTTAGTTCTTCCCCCCCCTAAGCAATACACGTATTTTTTTTCTTTTTTTCTTTTTTTGAGGGATCATCGAAGTAATAGAAGTATTAGAAGACAATTTACTAAGAAAACACAGAATTGCAAAAATGAATTCAAATGAACCAGAACGAAAATCGGTGACTCCGATATAGATAGATCGGTGGTACTGAGATGTTGTAGTGCAACTTGTCTGCAATTTCGGTAGAACCGAGATATCTGGGCCGGCGGCTCTGAAAGAGAAACCAAGTTTCTGTTTTCATAGAGTCAAGAGAAACATTTGCAATGAAATATACAAGTAACATCAACTAGAGAAGATTTGAGTGGTTATGAAAAATCAAGCAATAGAGAGCAAACCACACCAGAGTCTTAACTAGATGATGGGCGGTGACTAGGTCACCTATATTAGAGTATATCGACTTAGGAGCCAAGCAAGAATACTTGATCATAGGTCATACTCTACGTTAAGATAAGAATGGGGTTACCATTTTTCGATTAAGCGTCTTAATTTCTTCATGTCGCTTGAGTTGCTTTAGCTCATTTCTTGGAGTAAAGACTTTTCAAGGACATGAGTGCATACCTTTGAGAGATGTTGATGACGTAGCTTGTAGATGAACTTGTTGAGGATGCTCGAGGTTGATGAAGATCATCTTGAGTTTTGAGCAATCCTTCTTGTTCTAGTTTACCGGTTACCTACAAAGATTAGTCATGCAAGGAAGAACAATAGATATATCCAATTGACATGATACAAATTGAGAGTGTGCAATTTTGATCAAGTATATGTCAGGGATATGGTTGAGTGGCCTTCTTCCTTCCATCATCAAGAGGGGTTGTGGATACTTGGTAATGACAAGATTGCTTATGATTGGAGTTGATGGCAATCTTGTGGAATGAAGTTTTTCCAAGTACCTACAAGAGATTAGATGCCATACCAGGGAGCATAGAAGTCCATGGCATAAGATGAAATGCTAAGATACATGGAAATATCAAGAAAGCTCATGCCCTTGCATGCAACTGAGTGAGTCTAGCTCAAGTTTGAAGCATCGATGATGTTCAAGTCACTCCTCAAGTGACAAAATGTGTTCTCATCAAGTGTCTTAGTAAATATATCGGTCACTAAAAGAGTGTCTAGAGGGGGGGGGGGGTGAATAGACTACTAGCAGAAATTTAAAACCTAACCTTTTCCCAAGTTAATTGGTTGGCAGATTTTAACAGTTTTAGCAAAGCTAGCAAGTCTAACAACCCTACATATGCATGTCAACAAATATGGCAGCGGAAAGTAAAGACATTACATTTGAAATAAAGAGTTGAGATAGGTAGATCAAATGCAGTTGAAGACACGATGATTTTTCCCGTGGTTCCGATAGGTGGCGCTATCATACATCCACATTTATGGAGTCTTCAACCCACGGATGGTAACGGTCGCGAGAGTCCAGGGAGGGCTCCACCCAAAAGGGTCCACGAAGTAGCAACCTTGACTATTCCATACGGCTTCCGTCCATGAAGGACTAGCCTCACTATGGGGTAGATCTTCACGATGTAGGTGATCTCCTTGCCCTTACAACCTTCTTGGTTCACTCCACAACACAAAGTAGGAAGCTCCCAAGCAACACCTAACCAATCTAGGAGGCACCACCCTCCTAAAGGTAATAGGCTCGGTAATGAGGATGAACTCCTTGCTCTTGTGCTTCAAGATGATAGACTCCTCAACACACAATATCTCACTCATGGGTTTGGCTTGGTAGAAGAGATAGGATTGGTGGAAAGCAACTTGGGGAGGCTAGAAATTAAGATCCATATGATTGGAGTGGAAGATCTTGACCTCAACACAAGGGTAGGTGGTTCTCTCTTAGAAAATCTGATAGGATAGGTATGGAATAGTTCTGAGTGCTTATATTTCAAGTGAGTGGTGGTGAAGGGGTATATATAGGCATCCCCACAAATCCAACTGTTACACAAAAAATGACTAACTCGATGACACCGATGTGTTAATATCGGTGGTACCGAAGTGACCAAGAGGTGGCAACTTTTGAATCTCGGAGCGACCAATATACAATTCTCGGTTGCACCGATAAGGTGACCAACGGTCAGATTTCCAATCTCGGTGACGCTGATACAACATTCTCGGTGCAACCAAAAATGTGAATTTTCGTAACAGAAAGTTGGCAACCTAAACTCCGTGGCACCGCTATGGAATCGGTTGCACCGAAGTGGCTAGGGTTTGGCAGAGTCTGTCTAGGTACTGGAATCAGTGGCACTGAAGTGGGATAGTTGGTTGCATCGATTTTGAGTGTTGGGTATAGAACAGACTTTGGTGGGAGAGTTTTGTGGATGTTTTTGGCGACTATGACTTGTGCACGTTTGAGCATATTTTTCACCAACGAAACTTTACCCCCTTTTACTAGTATTGGCTTTCCTATGGACTCAAAGTGATTTCTCACAATTATAAAATGTAGAGTCCTCTTGCTTGAAGCTTGGCCAACTTATTTTCTTGCATCTTGGGGTTTCTCCACAATCTCCTTTTTGCCAATCCTCTCATAGAACATTTCCTGAAATATACTTAGTGGAAACATTAGTTCAAGAGACAATGTATGTTGTCATGAATTATCAAAACCACCAAGGGAGCATGTTGTGCTTTAAGTCGTCTTGGATGTCAATGAGGTAATATGACCCGTTGTTGAGATTTCTGCTGATCACAAAGGGTCCTTCCCATGGAGAGGATAACTTGTGCGCATCTTTCTGGTCTTGAATTAGCCGCAGCATTAAGTCACCTTCTTGAAATGTCCGGGTCTTGACTCTGTGGCTATGGTAGCGGCGCAGGTCTTGCTGGTAAATCGCCGGACGAGATGCTGCCAGATCACGTTCCTCTTCCAGGGCATCCAACATGTCTTGATGCGCCGTCTCATTGTCCGCCTCAACGTAAGCCGCGACTCGTGGTGAGTCATGATGGATGTCACTTGGTAACACGGCCTCTGCATCGTAAACCATGAAGAAAGGTTTATAACCCGTTGACCTATTGGGAGTGGTTCTGATGCTCCATAAGACGGACGGCAATTGCTCCACCCAACAACCCAGCGTTCTCTGTAAAGGAACCATAAGCCGGGGCTTGATACCTCTCAGGATTTCTTGGTTAGCATGCTCCGCCTGACCGTTGGACTGTGGATGAGCTACCACAGAAACATCAAGCCGAATGTGCTCAATGTCGCAGAACGTTTTCATAGCCCCCTTGGACAGGTTCGTACCATTGTCCATGATGATACTGTGAGGGTAACAAAAATGGTAGATCAGCTTCTTAATAAATTGAACCGCCATAGCCTCATCGGACTTGCTGACCGGCTCAACTTCTACCCATTTGGTAAACTTGTCAACCGCCACCAAGAGGTGGGTCTTTGTCTTTGGATCTCTTGAAAGGCCTGACCATATCGAGCCCCCAGACTGTGAATGGCCAAGTGATTGGAATCATGCGCAATTCTTGAGCCGGAACATGAGTGTGCCGACCAAACTTTTGACAACCGTCACACTTGCGGACCAGTTCTTCTGCATCCTTATGAGCCGTCAGCCAGAAGAACCCATGTCTAAAGGCCTTTGCCACCAGAGATTTTGAGCAGGCATGATGACCACAATTGCCAGCATGAATTTCACTCGGGATTTCCTTGCCCTCTTCAGGTGAGACACAATGTTGAAATACGTCGGTGACGCTGCATTTATGTAACTCGCCATTGACTATCGTCATAGACTTAGACCGCCTGGTGATCTGTCTGGCCAGACATTCGTTGTTAGGTAACTTGCCATGAGCCAAGTACGCCAAGTAAGGCACAGTCCGATCCAGAATAGCATGCAGAGCCCGCACCAGCTGTCCCTCCGTGTCAGGAATAGCTAAGTCTTCCTCTGAGGGTAACTTAACTGACGGGTGATGTAGGACATCCAAAAAGACGTTAGGCGGCACTAGCTTTCGTTAAGACCCTAACCTTGACAGGGCGTCAGCCGCCTCTTTCCTGCGACGATCAATATGATCCACCTGATAGCCCTTGAAGTGACCAACAACGATGTCCACCGCTTGACGATAAGCCGCCATTCGCGGATCCTTGGAGTCCCAAGTGCCTGAAACTTGCTGAGCCACAAGATCTGAGTCGCCGAAGCACCTAACCCGGCTTAAGTTCATCTCCTTAGCCACCTTGAGGCCATGAAGCAGGGCTTCGTACTCAGCTGCATTGTTAGTACAAGGGAACATCAGCCATAGCACATAACAGAACTTGTCACCCTTGGGGGAGGTTAAAACAACCCCTGCCCCTGACCCTTCCAACTGCCTGGATCCATCAAAGTGTATTGTTCAATATGTGTTATCTAGCTTTTCTTTAGCCGTCTGACACTTTGTCCAGTCATTTATGAAATCTACTAGGGCTTCGGACTTGACAGTTGTACGGGGTATATATCTCAGATTGAGAGGTCCAAGCTCCAATGCCCACTTGGCAATCCTGCCAGCGGCTTCTCTGTTTTGAATTATGTTTCCAACGGGGCAGATCTAACCACGGTGATTTGGTGCCTAAGAAATAGTGCTTCAACTTGCGGTTGGCCATGAACACCCCATACCAGCTTCTGCCAATGTGGATATCTCTGCTTGGACTCTGTCAGGACCTCACTGATATAATAAACCGGCCTTTGAACCGGATATTCCTTCCCTGCCTCCTTGCGCTCGACAACGATTGCAGCATTGACATCCCTGTTGTTAGCCGCCACGTACAAGAGCAAGGGTTCTTTCTCAATCGAAGCGGCTAAGAACGGCAGCTCAGTGAGCTGCTTCTTGAGTGCCTCAAACGCTTCACCCGCCGCCGTACTCCAGACAAAGTTGTCTGTCTTTTTCATCATCTGATATAAAGGGATGGCTTTCTCACCAAGGCGGCTTATAAACCGGCTTAACGCAGCGATCCGCCCTGTCAGGTGTTGAACATCATTGATGCATGCCGGCTCAGCCAGGGAGGTGATAGCCTTGATCTTATCCGGGTTAGCTTCAATGCCATGCTCAGAGACCAGAAATCCCAAGAACTTGCCCGCCGGAACACCAAAGACACATTTCGCCGGGTTAAGCATCATTTTGTAGACCCGCAGATTGTCGAAGGTCTCCTTTAAGTCATCAAGCAGAGTCTCCTTCTTCCGTGACTTGATCATGATGTCATCCACATATGCGTGAACATTGTGCCCGATTTGGCTGTGACGACAATTATGCACACAACGCTGGTAAGTCGCCTGGCTACTCTTGAGCCCAAAAGGCATTGATACGTAGAAGACAACATCAAAAAGCATGATGAAAGCCGTCTTCTCTTTGTCCTTGACTGCCATCTTGATCTGATGATATCCAGAATAAGCATCCAGGAAGTATAAACTGTCACAGCCCATCGTAGCATTGATGATCTGATCAATACGTGGGAGAGCAAAGGGATCATCCGGATAGGCCTTGTTAAGGTCCGTGTAGTCCATGCACATACGCCACGTGCCGTTCTTCTTGAGCATGAGCACTGGGTTAGCGAGCCACTCCGGGTGAAAAACCTCGACGATGAAACCCGCCGCCAAGAGCCGGGCTATCTCTTCCCCAATGGCCTTGCGTCTCTCCTCGTTAAACTATCGTAGAAATTGCTTGACCGGCTCAAACTTAGGATCCACATTAAGATGGTGCTCAACGAACTCTCTCGGTACACCCAACATGTCAGAAGGTTTTCATGCGAAGATGTCCCGATTCTCACGGATGAATTCGATGAGCACGCTTTCCTATTTGGGGTCCATATTGGCCCCAATAGTGAACTACTGTGATGAGTCGCCCCGAGTGAAATCCACCAACTTGGTATCATCTGCCAAAAATTTGAGGGGTGGCTCAACCTCTGTAGTAGGCCTTTTCAGCGGAGTCATGTCCTCCGGGTCAACATTTTCCTTATAGAACTTGAGTTCTGCCTCAGCACAACTTGACTCCACGTAAGTTGCGTCTCCTTCCTCGCACTCAATATCCATATTTCGATCCGCATGAATAGTAATCGCCCCTTTTAACTTGGGCATCTTGAGCTGTAAATAGACATAGCAGGGCCTAGCCATGAACTTGGCGTAAGCCGGCCACCCAAACAAGGCATGATAGGGGCTCTTGATTTTTACTACTTCAAACCACAAGGACTCTACTCTATAGTTGTACTCTTTACCAAAGTCAAGTTCCAAGGAGATCCTACCCATGGGGTAAGCTGACTTGTCGGGGACTACACCACAAAAGACTGTCGAGGAGGGCCTAAGGTCTTTATCAAGCAGCTTCATCTACCGGAAGGTGTCATAGTACAGGATATTGATGCTACTGCCACCATCCATAAGTACCTTATTGAACATATATCCTCCCACTTGAGGGGCAACTACAAGGGCCAGCTGCCCCGGGTCATCAACACACGGCGGGTGATCCTCCCAGCTCCATGTCATGTCATACTCAGACCACTTCAAGTATTGCGGTAGAGCCGGCGCGATTGCGTTATCCTCCCGCTTGAGCACCTTCTGATCCCGCTTGTTAAAGCTAGTCGTAAAAACATGATACTGGCCCGAACTGAGCTGCTTTGGATTACTCTGATACCCAGGCTGATTATTCTGTTGCTGATCATGGCCACCAGAGTGCTGATGATGTCCTCCTTGGTTGCCCTGGCCACGATGACCGGACCCCAAGCCGCCAGACCCAAACCCGGCTCCTGATCCGCCGGGCGGGCCACCACCATCGTTGTTATGCTGTCGCATGCTGTAGTCTTTGAACTTCTGCATGATGTGGCAAATGCCCCACGTGTGACCGCTGGTCTATCAGGCCGGCTGTGCTCTAGACAAGGTTTGTTGAGCATCTCCTCCAAGTTGAAAGGAGTCTTACCCTTATTATAAGGTGGTCTAAACTTCCCATTTCCCTTAGGACGATTGTGGCCGGTGCTGGCATTGGCCACCAATTCTGACCTGCCATCCGGGTTCTTCCTTTTGCTTTGGTTACCATTGCTTGCCGTACCCTTGCCATGGTTATTCTTTTTACCCTGGCTAGTTTTCTCCTCATCAGAGCCCAGATCCTTTGTGTTATCAGAATCGACATAATTTGTGAGACCCACCATGAGTTCCCCCATGTCTTGACACGTGCGTTTGAGCCGGCCAAGCTTCTGCTTCAGAGGGACAAAGTGACAGTTCTTTTCCAGGATCAAGACAACTTGAGCTGCTGTGATCTGTTCAGATGAGTGGATGATGGTTGACACCCGCCGGACCAAATGATGAGCCGACTCATTCTCCTGTTGAACATAGTGATCCAGATCCACAATCGTCATAGGTTGCTTGCAAGTTCCTTGAATTTTTTTAATGAACCTTGCCTTCAGCTCAACCCATGAGTTAATGGTATTGGGTGGCAAACCCTTCAACCATGTGTGAGCCGGACCTTCCAACATCATGATAAAGTATTTGCTGCAAACCGCGTCATTGACATCCAATATCTCCATAGCCAACTCATAGCTTTCGATCCAGGCCTCCAGAGGTAAGTCAGCGGTGTAATTCAGGACTTTGCGAGGGCCTTTGAAATCCTTCGGCAGCCGCTCATTTCGCAGAGCCGTCACCAGACACGGCACTCCCACAGCCCTGGTGGTCACTCGCACTCCAACAGAGACGGAAGACACATCCTCTTGATGAACCGCCCTGCTAGAGCCACTGCCTCTCTCTGTACTCTTGCCCGGTCTATGAGCGCCTGCGCATCTAGAGATGTCTGATCATCTCTCGGTAGCCCCAAATGCCGATCACTGCTAGAACCCACCGGCGACTCATAGCGTCAACTATAGCTATGGCTGGGGAGGGGGCTTGAATGCACGTGGCTCCGGCTATAAGTATATTTCTCTTGCTGGGCCGTCGCCGTTTGAAGGTATCCAAGGGCGTTCCGCACCTCCTCTGCAAAGGGCGCCTCGTCAAGAATAGGGATTGATTCAAGCCGGGTTGCCGCCGCCACCATATTCTCTATTGGGTTTGAGTAGTGACCCGCCGGCATTGGGAAAGCCGCTGGTGAGGCCTAGTTTCGTCGGGGCGGGTTAAGCTGTTGCCGAGCCACCGACCGACTTCTAGGCGCGTCTGCTATCCGTCCCATTCCTGGCATGTTAAAAAGATTCCTGGCCTCATACTGTTCTGGTAAGCGGTACTGATGTCTCATCCGCTGCACCGCAGCTGCTGACTGCTGCTCTAGCTCAAGGCGGAAAGCATCTGTCCTAAGGCGCTCTGCCTCCGCATCCATCTGAGCCTTTAACTCACCAATCCCCTATTGGACTTCCACCATCCGGTCCTTAAGTCTTGTGATCTCCAAGTTCCGGGCCGCTTGATTATTTGGCGTGACTTCAGTCGCCATCAGGGTTGTGAGCTCGTTCATCAGATCTAGAAGAACCTGAGCCGCCGCCGGCGGCTCATCCCTCATGTTTGCGGCTTCAACGGCTGTGCTGCTCGTGCCCGGTGCTGACCCCGCCATTACCACGGCCGCATGAATTGGCAGCCCGTGATCCTCCGGCCCAGAACGCTCTGACTCGGGGTAAAGCTCATCGTAGCCCCCCGAGCCCGCCGTTGTGAAGCTGGTAGATTGATTCCGCCTCTTCGCTCAAAGACCCGTCCTCTAAATAGACGAGAGTCTCCTACGACATAGAAGCCTCAGGATCCATACCTTGAGTGAAGCCCACGAAGACATGCTTCCGGCCTGGGTTAGCATAGGAGGGTCGCACGTGTTGGGCGGGTTGCGTGCGCCGAGCCGACTCGACGATGTTGGTGCAGACGTCCGGCCCGGGCGTAGATCCGTCAACCTTGCCGATGAAGACGTGGATTTCGCAGAAGGGAACCCGAAATCCATATTCGATAGAGTTGGCCTCGGAGCCCCAGCCGGCGTCGTTGATGTAGAGACGGCCGTGGCGACTTTTGCTCATCCTTCCGACCATGTATCCCTCAAATGCTGGGAGAGAGCCCTTTGAGAACTCAACACCATCGAGTGCTAGCCCCATGGTGGGTGCCAACTATCATGGTTTTCTCACGGCAGATGTCCGAGGACTTAGATTCGAGTCCATCACTAAGGTGATGGACTCAAAGGGGTTGATCTGGATGCTGGACACAGGTTTACCCAGGTTCGGCCCCTCAAGTAGAGGTAAAAGCCTACATCCTGCTTGTGCTTGTATTGCTTGGAATCTCGATTACAAGGAATCGCTTGACCTAGCTCTCGATTAGTTAGTCTTTCTAAGTCGCCCCGGGTCTCGCCTTTATATAGGAGGTCAAGACCACGGGTCATACAAGTCGTATCTGACTCTCACAACGTGTCCAAGTCTATCTCTACATTGTCTTGCCTTCCTGAGCAAGCTATCTCCGAGCGGCTTATCCACCCGGGTCTTCATAGCTTCTCTGTCTGGGCCTCATCTTAGACCATCTTGGCAAGCCGCCAAACGTCTTGGGCTTGAGTCTTTAAGGCCCATCTTTGGCTGGTCTATGAGCCGCCGGGTGTGACCCGGAGCCTCCTGGGCGGGTCTCACCACGGGGTTATATCCCCAACAATATGAGTCAATGTCTTCTTGAAGCTTGTTCTTGCCCTTGATCTTGTGGTCTTGTGGTGGAAGGTCATCTTGAGTGTTTGTCCCCTTGGGAAGAGTATTTTCATACTTCTCCTTTTGAGGAACAAACTTGGGCTCAGGATATTGACCTTCTTTCCATTCAACTCCATTAGCGTTGAAGTAGCCAACACCACGATTCTTCCGGTATCCTTCATGCTTGTGTACAATTTCCTCAAATTGCTTACACCCGGCAAGGCTCTTGTAGAAACCTTTCCCTATAATTCCTTTTAATAAAGCATTTTCTTGCTCAAGTGTAACTTGGCTAAGAGTATCATCATTAGTGGAATCAATAGAACTACTAGGAGCAACATCATTGGGTTTAGCCTTTTTATTGTCTCTACTAGATGAAGAACCTTTCTTGCCTTTGTTACTAGTTTGCTTAGATTTAACTTGTGGCATGAATGTAGACAAGAGTAGTCGTTTGTCAAGATAAGAGGAAGTCTTGTTTTGAAGATCGTCATTGATAGCTTTAAGGAACTCATGTTCTTTCTCTAAATTGAGCTTCTCGAAGTGTAGCTTCTCATGTGTCCCTACAAGCTCTATAAGATCTTCTAGAGTAGATTCATGGGCTAACTTAAGAGTGTTAAGTTCTTTAGTTAGTTCTTCTATTTTCATCTTATCATTGTCAATCGACCTATCTTGACTAGCATGAGAATTATCAAGTTCATTTTGATCAACATCACTAGTTTTAGCACATAACAAGTCATCATCACAAAGCAAATCATCTTCATCACTATCGAAATCAAGATATTCAGGGTGTGATACCTTGGGGCCTTTAGCCATGAAGAAGTTTCCAATCCCTTCGTTTGGTGAATTGAATAGACCATAGGAGTTGGTAGTCACTAGTGAAATTCCGGAAACACCTTCATCTTGACTATAGTCGGAGCTGGAGTGATAGCTTCTCTTGGAGTGGTTGTCAGAGTCGGAGTTAGAAACCCATTCACCAACACGAGCTTGATGTTTCCTTCTTGAGTAGCTCTTGGTGTACTTGTCCTTCTTGTCCGAATCTCTACTTCTCCTTGAGGGTCTTCGTTCGTAATTATCATCTCTACTCCTTCTCTCTCTTCGAGGTGACTCGTCTCTTGAGCTTTGTCTTCTTGGTGACTCTTCTCTTTGTTTGTAGGGAGCCGTGCACTCATTGGAGTAGTGTCAGGGCTACCTACAATTGTAGCAGTTTCGGTCACGACTTGACGAATGCTTATCTTCATATCTTCAGTTGGAGTTTTGATCTTTGGTTCTATTCTTGTAGAACTTGTTGAAATTCTTGACCATGAGGCTTATCTCTTCATTTGTGACAAGGTTGTCACTTGAAGTTGTGGGAGCATCACTTGTGGACTTGTAAGCACCGCTAGACTTGTGGTGAAGCTCTTCCTTGTCTTTGAGTGTCATCTCATGAGCAGCAATTCTACCAATCACTTCAGTTGGCTTGAGATCTTTGTAGTTGGGCATCATTTGGATCAATGTGCAAACGGTGTCATATCGATCATACAAAGTTTGAAGTATCTTCTTGATGATGAATTTGTCATTCATTTCTTCGCTTCCTAAGACGACAATCTCATTGGTGATGAGAGCTAGCCTAGAGTACATCTCAGCGACTCCTTCACCATCCTTCATCTTGAACTTGTCAAGTTGACTTTGAAGAACATCCAACTTGGATTCTCTCATAGATTCTGTACCTTCATGCATATCAATCAAAGTATCCCAAATCTCTTTTGCATTCTCAAGACAGCTGATCTTGTTGAATTCTTCAGGGCATAGGCAGTTGAAGAGAATGTCACATGCTTGAGCATTGAGTTGCAACATCTTCAACTCATCTGCGGTCGCTTCAGGATCGGATTCCTTTCCTTTTGCAAAGAATTCACCTTGCATGCCAACACAAACAACAGCCCAAACGGAGGGGTTATGACCAAACAAATGCATTTTCATTTTGTGCTTCCAACTAGAAAAATTTGTGCCATCAAAGTACGGACCTCTATGGTGATAATTTCCCTCACAAGACGCCATACTTCTCCTAGGTTGTGAGACCAATGCAATGGAGACCAAAGCTCTGATACCAGTCGTAGGACCGAAAGTAAGTCTAGAGGGGGAGTGATTAGACTACTTGACCAAATAAAAGTTTGGCCTTTTCCAAAATTTTAGTGTTTGCAGTTTAGCATTCATGGCAAGTCAATTTCACCCTACAGATGCAAGTCTAAGAGTATAGTAGCGGAAAGTAACAACAAGCATGAGTAAAAGGGATAGGGTAGGAAGATCAAACGCAATTGTAGACACGATGATTTTTCCCATGGTTCCAATAGGTGGCGCTATCGTACATCCACGTTTATGGAGTCTTCAACCCACAAAGGGTAACTGTCGCGAGAGTCCATGGAGGGCTCCACCCATAAGGGTCCACGAAGTAGCAACCTTGACTATTCCATATGGCTTTCGTCCACGAAGGACTAGCCTCACTATGGGTAGATCTTCATGAAGTAGGGGATCTCCTTACCCTTACAAACTTCTTGGTTCACTCCAAAACATGAAGTAGGAGGCTCCCAAGCAACACCTAACCAATCTAGGAGGCACCACCGTCCAAAAGGTAACAGGCTCGGTAATGACGATGAACTCCTTGCTCTTGTGCTTCAAGATGGTATACTGAACACACAATCACTGTCTCATAGATTTGGCTTGGTAGAAGCAATGGGATTGGTGGAAAGCAACTTGGGGAGGCTAGAAATCAAGATCCATATGGTGGAGTGGAAGATATTGATCTAAACACAAGGGTAGGTGGTTCTCTCTTATAAAATCTGATAGGATAGGTATGGAATAGTTCTCAGTGCTTCCCGTTTGAGTAGGGGGTGGTGGAGGGGTATATAGGCACCCCCAAAAATCCAACCATTACACACAAAATGACCAACTCGGTGACACCGATGTGAAACTCTCAGTGATACTAAAGTGACCAAAAGGTGGCAACTTTTGAATCTCGGAGGGACCGATATATGAAACTCGGTTGCACCGATAAGGTGACCAGCGGTTACATTTCCAATCTCGGTGAAGCCCACCCAACAATATCGATGGTACCGAAAATGTGAATTTGCGTTACAGAAAGTTGGCAATCTAAACTCGGTGGCATCGGTATAGAATCGGTTGCACTGAAGTGGCTAGGGTTTGGCTGAGTCTGTCTAGGTTCTAGAATCGGTGGCACCGGGATAGGAATATTGGTTGCATCGATTTTGAATGTTTGGCTATAGACAGACTTTGGTGGGAGAGCTTGTGGATGTTTTTGGTGACTATCACTTGTGCACGTATGAGCATTTTGTTCACCAACAAAACCTTACCCCCTTTTAATAGTATTGTCTTTCCTATAGACTCAAAGTGATTTCTCACAAATGTAAAGTGTAGAGTCCTCTTGCTTGAAGCATGGCCAACCTATTTCCTTGCATCTTGGGGTAATTCCACAATCCTTTTGCCATCCCTATCATTGAACTTTTCCTGAAATATACTTGGTGGAAACATTAGTTCAATGACTTATATGTTGTTATTAATTACCAAAACCACCAAGGGAGCAAATGTGCTTTCACAACTCTACTTCCGCTACATGGCATTACACGTCTAGTGGTGATGATGTGGGATCCATCTCTATAGCATGTTCTTGGTTTTCTTGCGTGTAGGAAAATTTTGATTTGCATGTGATGCACCTACGGTAGAACCCAACAGTGGTATCAGATCTAGGTTATGGGATTTGGATTCAGATCGGATGCATATTTGATATGCGGAGGCAGCAGATGAGATCCGTCGTCGTTCATGAGATCGGCTATGTGCATGGTTGATGAGATCAACTGCACATCGGGATCGTTGAGGCTATGTTTTGTGTCAATCGGAATCGATGAGGTCATGACGCAATCTACCCCTACCGGTCAGTATATGCCATTGGGGTTAACCATGAAACATAAATCCGAATCGGGTTCGCGATGATCGATGAGATCGGTTAGATAAGAAAATTCAAAGTGATCGGAATGTAGATGCAATCTGTGATTTTTGAAAATGTGTGCGTAGCGCCTTGTATTTCATACACGATCACACAAACTGATAGAATGCGATTCTATGCATAAGTTTGTTTTTGCAGGTTTGATGTGAATAGTATGGCTCATATGTATGTGATGCATGTGTGTAACTTAACATGACCTGCGTGTCATGATTGTAAACCGGATGAGCCAAAGTGTTGTCATTATATTGTATAATGACCTGCGTGTCGACTTTTGATTCTCTGTAAATTCATTACTAGTTGTAGTAGTTGAAGGACAGAGATCAAGTTCGAGGGTTTGGCGTCCTGGCATCACGGACAAGATGGAGTTCTTCCTTGGTCATCGGAGTAGGAGCCAGCCATGGAAGCACGCCCATGATGGAGCCATACTATTTCACATATTTATGTTTATATGTGATTGATATTGCTTTTTGTTTCTATGCATGTTATATGATAGAAATATCCCTCATCAATATCAAGTATATTGCCATTCCGGATGTTGCACCTTCGCACATCAAGTACGTCTAGTGGTGGGCTCATAAAATTGAGGTGCTACTATGTGTCCTTGAACTGGAGGGTTCGTGTTAGACACGGACATGCACTGCATCGGGTTAACTTGACAAGGCTATCAAAAAAGTTTTGGGCCTTGTGCCAGAGAAGGTTGGGAGCCGGGGTATGAGATACCTACCCAACCGATAGGAGTCGTATAGAGATACGATTAGCAAGGAGTTGCTTACCAAATAGGCAAGTTGGCTAGCAGTGATGCTAAAGCTCACTAGTCGCTCGCGCTAGACGGGTCCTGAATCACTGAGAGTTTGCGGAGGGATGCTAACTTCAGTGGGAGTAGTTCGTTTTAAGGCTTGAATTAGTCTACATAAACACATTGCTTAGTGATTTCATATTTTCTGTTGTATATCAATGGCACCACCTGGTCAACCCAACTTTGCATTGAAATCAATTTTGGAAAAGGATAAACTGAATGGAACAAACTTTACCACCTGGTATAGAAATCTGAGAATTGTTCTCAAGTAAAAAAGGAACATGTTCTAGAGGATCCACTTCCATAGGAACCTACCGAGAATGCTAAGGCCACAACCAAGAATGCCCACCAGAAACTCGTTGATGAATCAAACGAGATCAGTTGCCTCATGCTGGCTTGTATACAGCCCAATTTGCAACCGCATTTTGAAAACATTAAGGCTTTCGATATGATTGTCACACCCTATGCTTGTATCACCTTGTTATGCTTGGATTTACAAAATATGGAGCCAATTAAAACTTTTTTAGTGCTTGTGCTTGTTTGAATTGTTGCTTGTTTGCTTGTTTGGTTGTTCTGTATGGCACTCTTTGATCCTATCCTCTCCATATTCATCTTCCTTGACCCAAACTTCTTGCCCAATGACCATGACATGTGAATAGTGCCCAAAACTATTATTACCAAATATTATTTTGACCAAAAGGGTTTTATTCAAATTAGGTTTTCAAAACCCCCTGAGTTGAGGTTTTGCATTGCAGGTCCTTAAATTGGGTGGATCCTTGTTCCCCAAAGGCTTTACTTCAAACCTACTATATATATGACTTTACAAAACCACCAAATATTATTTTTAAAGATCATTTTACTATATATTTAAGAGGCCTTTTCTTTAGGCCAGAAATGTTTTTTCATAGGGAAAAATTATTTTAATGCTTTGAAAATATTTGAGAAAATTTAGGGAAACATAGTGGACATATATTTTCCATATATATGAGTTTCAACACATGGTAATGATCAAAATCATGGGCAAAACACCTCAAAACCCTTTCTGTCCAAATCAAGCTTTTGAAATATTTGTATAAGAAATATTCTCAATAAAATCCAAGAAAATTTCAGCAAGTCAACATTGTCATAGGTGATGATCTTGAAAAGTCTCATCTCAATCCAAATTGTTTTGGTTCATCAAACTATTCCAAAACCCTCCATGTCTAGATTCAAATTTGAGCAACTTTACATTGTGAAGTTTCTTCCCTTGACCCCAAACTTTGTGGACATGTTCGGATCACCAAATGATGGTGCTACACTAAGTGGTGCATCAAGGGGATTAGCTTATCATGACTAGATCTATAGAAACTTGATTCTGTTGAATTCTAGGGTTTTACAAAGTTGCATTGTGAACTTTCTTCAATCAAGCTCAAACTTGGTGATCGGGCCTAATTCTAATCACCATTTCATGTTGTCAATTCCTATGGCAAGAAAAGCACATTTGCTTGCCCTAATCTCCATCAAACACCTTCTGGACATTTATAAAAACTATTGTGTCCACCACTTCTACTCTTGCCCTTGCTCTCAAATTTTTACCACAACCTCTCAGTATTACCTCCTACTTCCTGTAAGACTTGTGTGGCCTCAGCTCAATAATGGGTGGGGTAAAATCCCCCATTTCACCCTCTGATTCACCATGGCAGTAGCTTCTCACCCCTATCTTCTTTTTCGCTCCACTCACCCTAGATCCTAAGCATCCTAGGGGCATCTCCAGAACCCCCAGTAGCTAAAAGACAAGCTAGGGCACCCAAAGCACGCGGGGGCAGGCCATGTCGGCCATAACGGCCCTTTGGAGCATGCTACAATGCGCTCCCGCATGGTAGCCGCCCCCATGCCCTGCCCCCGACCACCTAGGGATGAGGGAGCATGTCCCCCGGTCACCCCTCGATGCCCGCGAAGCGCCAAAAGGTCGGGCCCCTCCTCCCTTCTCCTTTGTTGTCCCCCTTCACACGCGCACGTCACCAGCCAAGAGCCCCAATGTCGGAGCTCACACGCACGAGCCTCTAGCCCCGCCTACCTACCCCTCTTCCTATCCGCGGGCACGAACTGAGTCCATGACCACCGCAGACACAACCCAAGGCATCCCCGTGGTTTATGGCGTCACCCTTGATCCCGCCATGCTCCTTGTGCACGGCAGGGCCGACCGCCCCTATAAGAGGAGTCCCCGGACCTCCTCTTACTCCTCCCTCGCCCCCTCGACCACCTAAGAGTGCTCAGGCACCGGCCACTCCACCTCCAAACCCCTCTGTGCTCGGGATCGAGCCGATCGCCGCCGCTTCAGGCCACCGGCATTTGAGAGGTAAATGGCCTCCTCCGCCCCTGTTTGACCTCGATCTGGAACCCCTGCTCCCTCTTGACGCGTTTCCCCCTCATCCCCGTCCTTTTTGCAACACGGGACGGCCCCAACAACCTCCTTCCGAAGCCCTCCGCCGTGGCCTTCTCGTCGCTGGTGACTCCGTCCACACCCCTTCAATCCTTCGACCTCCAGGGGAACGACGACTCGACCCTGAGCCCATTCTCGTAGTCGCCCATCGTCGCCATGCCCTACACCGCCGTGGGTGAGGCCCTCTCCTCTTTGTCTCGAGGTAGAAGAAGGACCCGATGGGGGGCCCACCTGTCGGCCTCTCCTTGCCTCTCCCTCCCTCTTTGTGCCACTAGCACTAGGGGCCCGCCTATCGGGTTTGAACCGATGAGGCGTGCATGCTTGGCTAGCTGGCTGGCCTGCTAGCTAGGCCGGCCCAGCTGCTGGCCTCCTCAGGGCCCAGGGCACAATGCCCATTTACCTTCTCTTTTTCTTCCCCGATTTTCCAAAAATCCCACAAGGAAAAAAATACATCCTAAGCCAGATATTTCTCCACCATAAAATTTAGAATAATATGCAGAATTTAATAGTGCCATTTGTGAAAAATGTTGCAAACCTTTTTATGCACTGTTATATTTAAAACCCGTTTTAGGGATCTTTTTGGTACTGTTTAAATAGTTTTTAAAAATATTTTTACAGCAAAACCTTAAACAAATATTCTTAGTATAGTTTATAGTAATTATCAGAGTAGGGTAGCATTTTAGTAGTTCATGTGTGTGCTCTATTTTTGTGTGATGCTTATTATTATCGTTATTTATCGTGACGATAGATTGTGTTGTTGACGAGGGAGTTGGACCTAAAGACTTTGAAGACCCCAAAGACTTTGTTGAGCCAGGCAAGTAGCCCTTTTACCAGGACTAAGAACCATTTTATTTACATGGTATATAGTACTTATTTCCGTGATGTTGATCATGTGGATGTGGTGACCACTTCGGTGGGATGCCTCCGTTACTTTTACTGTTGATACTTCCATCATGCATGACCCTACCATCCTTATGAGGGTTGTGCGGGTGGGAGTAGATAGGATGCTAGTAGATGCTACGCAAGTGGGATTGGGATTATGCATGGTGATGAAAATAAAGAGATGATTTCAAAGACTTTTCGAAAACCCCGTCAGGTGCCACTAATGCCCGAGGGAGATGATGATGAGTTGGGTGACCACTTGAGAAAGAAGTGGTGTACCAGAGGAAGTGCTTGTGTGTGTTTTTGAAAATGGAGGGTTTAAGATTTGTCAACCGTCCCAACCTTACATGCACAACCACGATACCCCTTATGGGACGAGGCTCTATTGATTACTTTCTGGGTACTGGCAAGGAGACCGCATTACTAGTGGCGGGAGTGGCATGGTCACTATCGATATGGGGTCGTGCCAGTATGGACGATCATGCGCTGTGTTCACTGGCACCGGGCACACCTTTGGTCCCTGCATGGATGCTAATAGTGATGTACATCATGTAGGCTGGGTGCCAATCGAGTGAACTCTTTCTTTAGTATCGCCATGGGAAAGGCATTGTTCGTGTGCTTACCTCGGGTATGTTATATACCGCGAGTCGTGGATGACATGGAAGTTCCCCGAGTCTTGTGGGTAAAGTGTGCAACCTCTGCAGAGTGTAAAACTATTCCAATATCCGTGTCCATGGTCAAGGACAGTTGGGTGGTGCTGCTTAAGCCACATCCAGATGTTTCCTAAAAACTTGGTGTGTGTGGGTGTGTGTGGATGACACAGGATGATACTTGAGACAAGTCTAAATACTTGATGTGATGAATGAACATGAGATGTTCAACCCCTGCTTATGATCATATCTGTAACTTGTTCATATGGATATCTTCCAACTGTTGATGCATGCTTACACATAGTTACTTGATCATGTCATTGCATTCAAAATTGGCTTTCCGCAAAATACCTACTTAGTGCTACTTCATGCATTTTTATTGCCTTGTTCCAAACATGGGTTGCTTGCGAGTACATTCAAAGTGCTCATTGGCTTGCCACTAGTTATTTAATTGGCCAGGCATGGAAGAATAGGAGTACGGTGAAGAGTTCGTTGGTGACGAACATGCGAACTAGGACGTTTCCCAGTCAAAATGCGTGTAGGTTTAAGGCAGATGGCATGGGTTCACGCTTTCGATCAAGATTTCCGCTGCTTGTTAAGTTTAAGTGTTTGGCCCTTGTGGCCCTATATATGTAAGACTTGATCCCCATGGTCTTTATTTGTGTAAGACGGTATGTAAGGATATAAGACTCTTATTATTCAGCTTTTGTATGTTCAGTGAGCATTGATCTTTGGGATCATTGTACACGTGCATTCGGTGATCACGACTTATGAGTCGGGGTCCCCATAGAGCTGGTATCAGAGACATCCTGACTGTACGAAGCCCTTAGTTAGCATGGACGTTAGTTAGGATAAAATCCATTTTCAAAACTACACCTAGCACCTATACTTAGGAGTTCTGCACTATTTACCTCTTCTATTCTTCACACAACACTTTGTTGACTTTCCTCCCTTCAAACCTTTGTAGATGTCCATCGTACCCGAAGCCCTCCTGGCATCTGGCTTTCCCTTACTACTTGGGGATAGCCTGGAGAAGTGCCAGTTTTGCCGACCACCCGTTTTCCTCTACCAGGAGCACTGGGTTGATGTCGTCACAAAGGAGTACAACGTTAATGTGGCCGTGAAGGAAAACAACTCCCCAACCAGTTGGTTCTTTGAAGGACCTTAGATGGAGACTCTGGCACTCGAAGTCGAGATAGTTGCACAGAAGGCACTCATCCACCTTCGAGGGATCATCCTAGAGATGGCTAAAAAACTAACTACTCGCTATCTACTCTTCAGGAGGGATGATATTGGCGAGAGCTGGACGTTAGTTCCATCTAAGGAGGATGGGACACCACTCAGATTCTAGACCTACTTCAGCCTCTCCGCCAACAGTCTGGCTCACCATTTGATTAAGGAGTCCGTGAAGCTCCGCGAGGACCTTCACCACACCCGAGAACTACTTTGACAAGCCAAGACGAAGCCAAACAGGATCAAGAAGGATGGAGCCCCCGAGGGACGACCAGCTATCGCTTATAGAGGAGGAGCACCCCTAGGTAGAGACGTACTCACACGACATCGCATGAGTGCAAAGGAGTACCGTGAGCTCTTCTCTGAGCCACCGACGAAGCGTCATCGGGATAGACCTCCTCGTTCTCCGAACCCTTCGGCTGGAAATGATGCCCATTCAGATGATGAACAGGAAGACGGCCCAGAGGAGCGTGACTACGAGACCGAGCACTCCACCACCTGAGTTCGAGAACCCCTAGGGTAGGATCAGTCATGTACCCCTCATGCGAAATCGAGTCTGTGTAATGGTTCATATGAAACCATGTGTGCTTGTTGATTGTTTTGTTGTTTGTGTTCCGATGCAAGCCGCACTTTTTCCTTAGGAAACATGTAAGCAACTCCATCGTCTATCTTATCTTGATATATGTGTTGGTCCTTCGACCTTTGGTTCAACACACTTGCACTCGACCAACCCCCGTAGGTGTGCTTTTCTATTGTTGCTTTCCCTCTCGTCTATCCTAGTTGTTTGACTTGGCTGCTCCAAACAGGATGGTGACTGCTACCCGCAACAGCTCCTTCGCCAACCCTGAAGCCGACAACTCAAGCTAGGAACAGGGAGCTGGTGGGACTGCTCAAGTTGGAGGATACCAGGAGCAGCCACAAGGCGACATTCTCCTGCCACCACCTCCACTGGAGAACTTGACAATAGCTCAGTTTCTCCAAGTTCTCTGGGAGGAATGCCAAGCCAACAATGCTTCTATTCAGCAGATGGCTCAGGCCCTTGTGAACAACCAGCTGCAAGGAAGGAACAGCAATGGCCGCTCCATTCTGTCTGAGTTCATGACGAATTCGCCCCAACCTTCACCGAGACTGTTGAGCCCTTGGATGCTGACGACTAGATCCGCACCATCGAGGACCTCCTTGCACTGGTCAATTGCAATGAGGATCGTGAGAAGGTGATTTATGCCTCTCACGGCCTCGGAGGTATCGCCCGAGCTTGGTGGGATGGATTCAAGGTTATGCAAGGCGATCCTGTGATCACTTGGGATGACTTCAAGGAAGGATTCCGCACTGCCCACATTCCCTCTGGGATCATGGCTATCAAGAAGAGAGAATTCCAAGCGCTGAAGCAAGGAAGTGGCTCTATCAAGGAGTACCTATAGAAGTTCAACCTGTTGTCAAGGTATGCACCTGAAGATGTCAACACAGAGGCTGCTAAGAAGGAACGCTTCATGGAAGGACTTCAACAGACCCTGTAGTATCAACTCATCGTCTGCGAGTGTTGTACCATGTTCGACCTGGTGAACAAGGCCCTCATGCTAGAAGACAAGCGTCATGCCATAGACGACAATCGCAAGCGCAAGATGATCAGCAAGGGTAGCTCCAGCAACCAAAAGCCTCGCCCCTGGAAGCCTGCCCCATCCAAGCCGACCTATCATCCACAGCAGGCTAGACCTCCTGCGCCTCGTGCGTGCTACCATCCTCAGAACTATGCCAATCCCAGGCTAGCTTACAACAACCCCAATAACAACTATGGCGGTAGGAACTACAACAACAATCTTGGACAAATCGCTTGCTTTGTATGTGGTCAGCCTGGGCACATCTCTAGGCTATGTCCCAACAAGAAGCCAGATGCACCGCGTCCCAATGCGCCAAACCAAGGTCAAGGCCGTGGAGCACCACCAAGGAACCCCGCTCCCCGCAACCAGCCCAACAATGGCAAGGGTCGTGTGAATCACGTCATATTGGGTACGTTCCTCCTCAACTCAACCCTAGCAACAGTACTGTTTGATTGTGGAGCTTCACATTCTTTTGTCACCCAAAAGTTTGCACTAGAGAGTGGCATGGCGCCTACACCCCTGGGTAGTCGTATGTTGATACAAACCATGGGATCAGTTATGAAGTCTGGGATAGCTTGTAAGGGAGTTGTGATTAACATCAATGGGGTAGATTTTCTAGCAGACCTCATCATCCTGAAGTCAGAGGGCTTGGATGTGATCCTAGGCATGGACTGGTTAACCAAGCACCAAGGCTTGCTAGACTATGCCAAGAGGATTGTCACCATGACCAATAGCCAAGGAGTGGAAGTCAAGTATGTTCCCAACCCTACCTCCACTCAAGCCCCTCAGGCTAACTGTCTACGGGAATTGAGTTGGATCAAGTGCCACTGGTATGTGAATATCCGGATGTATTTCCTGATGAGCTGCCCGAAAATGCCTCCTGACCGTGACATTGAGTTCATCATTGAGCTTATGCCTGGATCAAGGCCCATCAATTAGAAGCCATATAGGCTGGGATTTGAAGAGTTGGCTGGGCTGAAGAAGCAACTAGCAGAGCAGATCAGAAAAGGATTTCATTCGCCTTAGTGCCTCTCCTTGGGGATCACATGTTCTATTCATGTCAAAGAGGGACGGAACTACCAGACTTTGTGTCGATTACCGTTCTCTCAATGAAGTCACAATAAAGAACAAGTATCCACTCCCCAAGACTGAAGAGCTGTTCGATCAGCTGAACGGAGCCAAGGTGTTTTCCAAGATCGACCTCAGGTCAGGGTACTACTAGCTGAAGATCAGACCCCAAAACATTCCTAAGACGACATTTGTAACCCGGTATGGCCTATATGAATACACATTCATGTCATTTGGGTTAACCAATGCCCCTGCCTACTTCGTGTACCTCATGAATAAAGTCTTCATGGAGTACTTGGCAAGTTCGTCATCGTCTTCATTGATGACATACTCATCTTGTCCAAGTCTAAAGAAGAGCATGAGCAACACTTGAGATTGGTCCTAGAAAAGCTTCGAGAGCACCATCTTTATGCCAAATTTAGCAAATGTGAATTCTGGCTGCAAGAAGTTGGATTCTTGGGTCATGTGTTGAGTGCAAAAGGATTGTGAGTGGATCCTGCAAAGATTGAAGCCGTGACTGAATGGCAATCCCCAACCACCGTGAAGGTAGTCAGGAGCTTCCTCAGACTCGCGGGATATTACCGCAAGTTCATGGAAGGGTTCTCGAGCATTGCACGACCCATGACCATCTTTTAAAGAAGGACAACAAGTTTGAATGGCCAGCTAAGTGCGACGAAAGCTTCAGGAGCTCAAGAAGAGATTGACCACAACCCCAATTTTGGCCACCCCCGATATTCACAAGGAGTTTGTGATATATTGTGATGCATCAAGAACTGGACTTGGGGGTGTTCTGATGGAAGAAGGCAGAGTTGTAGCATAACTATCCAGACAGCTATGTCCTCATGAAGAGAACTACGCTACTCATGATCTTGAGTTGGCATCCATGGTTCATGCCTTGAAGACATGGCGACATTACCTTCTAGGGAAGCGATGTGAGATATACACATACCACAAGAGTTTGACGTATATTTTCACCCAAAGGGAATTGAACATGAGGTAGCAAAGATGGTTGGAGTTGATCAAGGAGTATGACCTCAGTGTTCAATACCACCCTGGAAAGGCCAGCATGGTAGCAGACGCCTTAAGCAGAAAGGCTTGTTCCTTGAATTCCATGATTAAGGAAAGGCTACCCGCCCTATATGAAGAGCTTGAAAGCTTCAGCTTGGAACTAGTTGTACCTGGATTCCTCGCCAACCTCGAAGGGAAGCCTACCTTGATGGATGATATCAAAGAAGATTAGAAGGGACACGAGAGCATTGAAGGCATCAAGAGGAAGATCAAGGCAGGCAAGGCCCCATGATTCTCTATGGATGAACAAGGAGTTGTATGGTTTGGGAATCGCATCTGCGTACCCAATAAAGTGGAGCTTAAGAACTTGATCTTGCAAGAATCTCATGAAACTCCGTATTCCATTCATCCTGGAGGAACCAAGACATTTCTAGACCTCAAGGCAAGATTCTGGTGGCATGGGATGAAACGGGAGATAGGCACCTTTGTTGCCAAGTGTGATATATGCCAAAGAGTCAAAGCTGAGCATCAGCGACCCGCTGGACTATTGCAACCTCTCAAAGTGCCTGAATGGAAGTGGGAAATCGGGATGGACTTCATCACCGGATTGCCTAGGTCAAGGAATGGACATGATTCCATCTAGGTCATTGTCGATCACCTGACCAAGGTAGCCCACTTCATTCGAGTCAAGACCACCTATGTTGGGAACCAACTGGCCAACCTCTACATCAACCGGATTATAAGCCTCCGTGGAGTTCCTAAGGAGATAGTGTCAGACCAAGGCACCCAATTCACCTCTAGGTTTTGGAATAGGTTCCAAGAAGCCTTGGGAACGAAGCTCTCCTTCAGCACTGCTTTTCACCCCCAGACCGGTGGACAGACGAAACGAGTAAATCAGATACTCGAAGATATGCTCTGTGCCTGCGTTTTGGCGTATGGAGTCAAGTGGGAAGATTGCCTACCGTTCGCTGAGTTCTCCTACAACAATAGCTATCAGTCAAGTCTTCAGATGGCACCATTCGAGGTGTTGTATGGACGCAAGTGTCGTACTCCCCTCAATTCGTTGGAAACCGGAGAAGGATTAGTTTTTTGACCAGATATCCTCCACGAGGCAGAAGCGCAAGTACATCTCGTCCGAAAACGTCTAGAGACTGCCAAATCAAGACAGAAGAGTTGCGTTGACTCCCACTGCCAAGAAGTGAACTTCTGTGTTGGTGACCATGTCTACCTCCGAGTCACGCCTCTCAAAGGAACCAAGCATTTCCACGTCTAACGAAAGCTGGCACCAAGATACATCGGCCCCTTCAAGATCACCGCAATGAGAGGGGAAGTTGCCTATCAGATAGAGCTACCTTCCGAGCTATTAGATGTGCACAACGTCTTTCATGTGTCACAACTCCGGATGTGTCTCCAAGTTCCCAACCGCCCCGACCTATATAAGGACATCGACCATCAAGCCATCGATCTTCAGCCAGACCTCACTTATCGTGAGAGGCCAGTTTGTATTTTGGATGAAGCTGAGCATTGCACCCAAAGCCGCACCATCAAGTACTTCAAGGTCCAATGGAGCAACCACACTGAAGCTGAAGCAACCTGGGAGCGTGAAGACTATCTTAGACCTGAGTTCCCTTATCTTTTTAGCGCTTAGCCTAGGAATCTCGTGGACGAGATTTTTGTAAGGGGGCAGGTTTGTCACACCCTGTGTTTGTATCTCCTTGTTATGCTTGGATTTACAAAATTTGGAGCCAATTAAAACTTTTTCAGTGCTTGTGCTTGTTTGCTTGTTTGGTTGTTGTGTATGGCACTCTTAGATTCTATCCCTCTCCATATTCATCTTCCTTGACCCAAACTTTTTGCCCAATGATCATGCCATGTGAATAGTGCCCAAAACTATTTTTACCAAATATTATTTTGAGCAAAAGTGTTTTATTCAATTTAGGTTTTCAAAAACCCATGAGTTGAGGTTTTGCATTGCAAGTCCTTAAATTGGGTGGATCCTTGTTCCCCAAAGGCTTTACTTCAAACCTACTATATATATGACTTTACAAAACCACCAAATATTATTTTTAAAGATTATTTTACTATTTATTTAAGAGACCTTTTCTTAAGGCCAACAATGGTTTTTCATAGGGAAAAATTATTTTAATGCTTTGAAAATATTTGATAAAATTTAGGGAAACTTAGTGGACATATATTTTCCATATATATGAGTTTCAACACATGGTCATGATCAAAATCATGGGGAAAACCCCTCAAAACCCTTTCTGTCCAAATCAAGGTTTTGAAATATTTCTATAAGAAATATTATCAATAAAATCCAAGAAAATTCCAGCAAGTCAACATTGTCATAGGTGATGATCTTGCAAAGTTTCATATCAATCCAAATTGTTTTGATTCATCGAACTATTCCAAAACCTTCCCTGTTCAGAGTCAAATTTGAGCATCTTTACATTGTGAAGTTTCTTCCCTTGACCCCAAACTTTGTGCACATGTTCTGATCACCAAATGATGGTGATACACTAAGTGGTGCATCAAGGGGATTAGCTTAGCATGACTAGATGTCACACCCTATGTTTTGCCTCATGACTAAGTTAACATGACTCAAGTTAGGGCCAATTAAAACTTTTTGAGTGCATTTGAATGCTTGACTTGTGTGTTATTTGCTTCCTTGTCTGATTGCTTGCTAGTGCTCTATAATTCATAAAACATCCTCCTACCATAAAGAACTCTTTTCCTTAATACCCAATCTTGTCCAATGATCATGCCATGTGAATAGGACTTAAATGTATTTTTACAAAATATTATTTTGGCCAAAAAGCATTTTTTTCAAATTAGGTTTTCAAAACCCCTTGATTTGAGATTTGAACTACAAGTCCCCAAATTGGGTGGATACATTTCCCCAAATGCTCTATTTGAAACCCACTACATATAAGACTTCCCAAAACCACCCAATATCAATTTTAAAGATTATTTTACTATTTTATTTAAAGGATTTTTCTTAAGGCCAGAAATGGTATTTTGTAGGAAAAATATATTTAAATGATTTAAAAATATTTGAGGAAATTTAGGGAAACTTAGTGGACATATATTATACATATATAAGAGTTTAAACACATGGTCATGTTCAAACTATTGGACAAAACCCTTCAAAACCATTTCTGCCTATTTAAAGAATTTGAAATATTTCTATAAGAAATATTCTCAAATAAATCTAGGAAAATTCTAGAATGTCACATATGATATATGTGATCATCTTGCCAAGTTTCATATAAATCCCAATTGTTTTGGTTCACCAAAATACCCCAAAACCCTCTCTATCCAGATCCAAATTTGAGCAACTCTACATTGCCAACTGTCTCCTATTGATCTCAAACTTTGTGGGCATGTTGTAATCCTCCAATAATGCATCCACACAAAGTGGTGCATCAAGGAGATCAATTTAGACTAACTAGATCTATAGAAACCTGATTCTGTTAATTTCTAGGGTTTACCAAGTTTGTGTTATCAACTTTCTTCATTTGGACTCAAAACTTGTGATTATGACCAAATAGAGTTTTCATTTGACCCTGGTAAATACCAGGGCCTTTGGATACCCCTACATACCCTAGGACAGCATCAAACACCTTCAACCATGAGCTTGTGGACAAGCAAAATGGGCCAAAAAAGATTCCCCTTGCCTCCAACTTTTTACTACAGTACATTCTAACCCTAATTTACCTGCAGTAACCTTGCCATGGCCTCTCATAAATTATTGTGGGGTAACTCTCTCATTTTCCCTCTCTTTTTACCATGGTAAGGCCTCTGTTCCCATATTCTGTTCCTAAGAATGCGCCAAGTTTTTCCATTGCACCTATAGTGTGCTAATGCATCTTGACACACCCAAAGGTGGCATGCTCATGTGGAAAATATGAGCAGTTTATCTAAACCTACATTTTGGGAGATAATGAAGCTTTGTACTCCAAGTACCCTGCACACTCACCTACCTGAGCTGAAAATTGGTGGGCTTATAGTCCTTCCATACCTAGGGCAACTAGACAAGGTTTTATCCATAGTTCCCTACAGTAAAATGCCACTAGGTAAGCCGCAAGTTTGTTGCTTAAATCTTTCCCTCAGTGGGAATCTAACCCATACAACCCCATTTACCTTGTTATTTGCCAATGCTCTGCTGCATGCGTGCCTTACACTATAGACAACCTTGGATGCCCCAAAAGATGCTCTTGACAGGAGTTGGCGTGGTGACCACACACTCGGCATGCAAAACCGAAGCTCTGCCACTTTTCGTCATCGGGTAGCTCGTGCTCGGCAGCGAAAAGATGCCCACGCGTGCCAGGGATGCCCTCTCATCCTCCCACGCCTCCCCCCGATGCTAGCAAAGCTCCAAGGAGGCTCTAGCACGCGTGCTCTCCATGCCCGAGGCCCTCCGGCGGCCACCCAAGCCCCTCTCGATCGACCCCTTCTTCTACCCCCCTCCCAAGCTCCCTCTCGCATCCCTTGACGCTCTCCTCTATCCGAGAGACCTCAAGGACTGAGCTGTTAGAGCTCCCAAGGCTTTCTCCTCCCATGGCCGCCCTCCTTTTCTCACTTATGGTAGCCGGCGCTCTGCTCCCACGGCCGACCATCACTAAACTGCACAAACGACCGAGTACCAGCCTCCCCGGTGCCCCTCGGCGAAACTAGTGCACCCAAACGGATGCGGGACTCCATCTCGAGCCCTCTAGTGGTTGGGGCATCATGGACAGTTGCCAAAGCCGCCGGAACAATGCCGGGACGCACTCGGCCCCGCCTCCCTGCCTCACCCCCGTTCAAGCGGGAGGAGGGGGATGAACCTGCCATGCGGGCCTAGCCTAGAAGCAACCCCCTGGTCAGGCCCGTTGCTTAAGTGGATACGGGCGTCGGCCTTTCTGCCTTTCCGCCTTGAAAGCACACTTCCCCGACGCGCCTTCGACGTCAGCCCGGTCTCTAGCGCGGCTGGGCCACTGGGCCGGCCCAATATCTATCATGTGCCATGTGCGCTATATAGCACACCGGGTATACCCCTTTTTCCTTTTTGTTTTATTAAATTCTGTAAAATTGTAAAATCCATACTAAATCCATTTGATGTCCAAATTTGATGATTCAAGTTTCTACAGACTCCTAAATTCATGAAAAATCCAAATATGTGCATTGCATAATTTTTCCATATAGCATATTCCAATCCTCCCATATTTTTTTATAACTTGTATTATGGAACCACCTTGCAAAATCCCTGAGCATTCGTAATAGCTCCAAATGGAGTGATTCAAAATCCTAGGTGTATCTAAATTCATGAGCTAATACGTGAGCATTTTCCATATCTCTCTCTGTTATGTGGATTATTGAACCATTTCTTCATGAATGGCTCACTTTGAAAATCCTAGGAAATTCATCCCAACTCCAAATCCAGTGAAACCACTTTCTAGATTCTTATAGAAGCATGCCCTATTTTGTGAGTGCCTCCACTCATTTTTATAAAAATATTTTCTATTGACATCTTAAAGGATCATCATTTCCTTCATTCCCACCATTCAAAACTCCCCCTTGACCCACATCCACCAAAACCTCCTTGGTTATTTTTCTCATGACCAGAGGAGTCCTAGAAAAATAAATCTCCTATTTACAAAGCACTTTTATTTTCTATTTGTTGTGTTGCTTATTGCGGTTGTTTCTGGCGATAGTTGACGAAGTTGATGGAATGCTCGGAGTGGACGAGAAGCGGGTGAAGACCTTGAAGACATTGCTAAGCCAAGCAAGCAGCCTTTGACCATGACTAAGAACCCTTTTATTTGCATGGAATATAACACTCATTTCTGTTATGTTGATCATGTTGATGTGGTGACCACTTCAGTGGGATGCCTCTGTTACTATTACCGTTGATACTCGCATCATGCATGACCGTACCATCCTTATGAGGGTTGTGCGGGTGGGAGTAGATAGGTTGCTACTAGATGCTACGGAAGTGGGATCAAGATTATGCATGGTGATGGAAATAAGGAGATGATTTCAAAGACTTTTCGAAAACCCCGTCAAGTGCCAATAATGCCCGAGGGAGATGATGATGAGTGATAACCCACAAGTATAGGGGATCGCAACAATTTTTGAGGGCAGAGGATTCAACCCAAATTTATTGATTCGACACAAGGGGAGCCAAAGAATATTCTCGAGTATTAGCATCTGAGTTGTCAATTCAACCACACCTGAAAGACTTAATATCTGCAGCAAAGTGTTTTGTAGCAAAGTAATATGGTAGTAACGGTAGCGGTGTCAAAGTGATAGTAGCAATTTGTAGTGTTTGTAACAGTAGCAACGGAAAAGTAACTAGCGAAGATCAATATATGAAAAGCTCGTAGGCAATGCATTAGTGATGGATAATTAGGTTGGATGACATTCATCATGCAACTGTTATAACATAGGGTGACACAGAACTAGCTCCAATTCATCAATGTAATGTAGGCATGCATTCCATATATAGTCATACGTGCTTATGGAAAAGAACTTGCATGACATATTTTGTCCTACCCTCCCGTGGCAGCGGGGTCCTATTGGAAACTAAGGGATATTAAGGACTCCTTTTAATATAGAACCGGACGAAGGCATTAGCAATTAGTGAATACATGAACTCCTAAAACTACGGTAATCACCGGAAAGAATCCCAGTTATTGTCACCCTGGGGGATGCAGATCAGAACTCGTAATAGGTGTCTACAAATTGCAAGTGTTGGAAATATGCCCTAGATGCAATAAATAAAGTGTTTGTTATTATATTTCCTTGTTCATGATAATTGTTTATTATCCACGCAATAATTGTATTGATTGGAAATACATTGCATGTGTGGATAGATAGACAACACTTTGTCCCTAGTGTGCCTCTAGTAAACTAGCTCGTTGATCAAAGATATCAAGGTTTCCTAGCCATTGACATGAGATGTCATTTGATAATAGGGTCACATCATTTGGAGAATGATGGGATGGACAAGACCCAAACTATAAACGTAGCATATGATCGTGTCAGTTTATTGCTATAGTTCTCTACATGTCAAGTATATGTTCCTATGACCATGAGATCATGCAACTCACTGACACCAGAGGAGTGCCCGGTGCATATCAAATGTCGCAACGTAACTGGGTGACTATAAAGGTGCTCTAAAGGTATCTCCGAGGGTTTCTGCTGGGTTGGCATGGGTTAACACTGGGATTTGTTACTCCGTGTGATGGAGAGGTATCTTAGGGCCCACTCTAATACAACATCACAATAAGCCTTGCAAGCAATGTGACTAAGTGTTAGCCATGAGATCTTGTATTACGAAATGAGTAAAGAGATTTTCCGGTAACGAGGTTGAACTAGGTATGGAGATACCGACGATCGTATCTCGGGCAAGTAACATACCGAAGAACAAAGGGAACATCATACGGGATTAATAGAATATGTAGGAATCAATATGGGCATCCAGGTCCCTCTATTGGTGATTGGCCGTAGAGGTGTCTCGGTCATGTCTACATAGTTCTCGAACCCGTAGGGTCTGCACACTTAAGGTTCGGTGATGTTTCGGTAGTAGAGAGTTATGTATGGTGGTGACCGGAGGTTGTTCGGAGTCTCATATGAGATCTTGGATGTCACTAGGAGCTTCGGAATGGTCCCGAGGTAAAGATTGATATATAGGAAAGTTGTGTTTGAACTCCAGAAAAGTTTTGGGCATTTCCGGTAGTGTACCGGGAGTGATGAATGGGTTCTGGGGACCACCAAGTGAGGCCCACATACCCCAAGGGGACACATGGGCCTTAGAGGCGGTGCACCAGCCCCTGGTGGTCTGGGTAGGCAGCCCAAAATGGCCCTATGCGCATGGGGAAGGAGGAAGTGTAGGGGCCAAGTTAGGGAAGAGTTCCACTAGGAATCCACCTCCCTTGTGGGAGGTGGACTCCTCCTCTTGGCTTCGGACGAACCTCTCCTTGGAAGAGAGGCTAGGGATGCCTCCTCTCCCCTCCCTCCTATATATACCAGACGATTTTGAGGGCAGCCCCAACCCTAATTGCCGCATGCTGCCCTCTTCTTCCTCTAGATTGTTTTCTCCTCTAGATCGGTTTTCAGCAGTGCTTAGGCGAAGCCCTGCTGGAATTGCTCCACCACCATCGCTGCAATGCCGTCGCACTGCCGGAGAACTCATCTACCTCTTCGCTCACTCTTGCTGTATCAAGAAGGCAGAGATCTTCACCGAGCTGCATGTGTGCTGAACGCAGACGTGCTGTCCGTTCGGTACTTGATCGCGAGTTCGTGGGACGGCTTGCGATTTGGATCGCGGAAACATACCACTACATCCACCGTGTTCTTTAACGCTTCCGCCTAGCGATCTACAAGGGTACATAGATCCAATCTCTCGTCTCATAGATGCTCATCTCCTAGATTGATCTTGGTGAAGCGTAGGAAATTTTTTGTTTCCCATGCAACGTTCTACAACAGTGGCATCATGAGCTAGGTCTATGCGTAGATGAGATCTTGAGTAGAACACAAAGATTTTGTGGGCATTGATATTCAGATTGCTTGCTTCCTTAGTCTTTTCTTGGTTCAGCGGTATTGTGGGATGAAGCGGCTCGGACCGACTTTACTCGTACACTTACGAGATTCCGTGTTCCATCGACTGACATGTGACTTAGTCGCATGAAGATGGCTGGCGGGTGTCTGTCTATCCCACTTTAGTTGGATTTGATTTGATTAAGGAGGTCCTTGTAGAAGGTTGAAAAGCAATCTTCATATCACTGTTGTGGTTTTGCGTAGGTAAGAATCGTTCTTGCTAGATACCCATAGCAGCCACGTAAAACATGCAACAACAATTAGAGGACGTCTAACTTGTTTTTGCAGGGTATGTTGTGATGTGATATGGCCAATTGCATGATGTGATATATGTAATGTATGAGATGATCATGTTTTTGTATAGAATATCACGACTTGCATGTCGATGAGTACGGCAACCGGTAGGAGCCGTAGGGTTGTCTTTAATTATTGTATGACCCGCGTGTCAATCATTAAGCACTATGTAATGCTTTACTTTATCGCTAAACGGTACCAATAGTAGTAGAAGCATGATGGGCGTGACAACCCCAATAGCGACACGTTGATGGAGATCAAGATGATGGAGATCATGGTGTCATGCCGGTGACGATGGAGATCATGCCGGTGCTTTCAAGATGGAGATCAAAAGCACAAGTTCATGGCCATATCATGTCACTTATGATTTGCATGTGATGTTAATCCTTTTATGCACCTTGTTTTGCTTAGGACGATGGTAGCATTATAAGGTGATTCCTCACTTAAATTTCAAGATGAATTGTGTTCTCCCCAAGTGTGCACCGTTGCGAAAGTTTGCCGTGTCGAGACACCACGTGATGATCGGGTGTGATAGACTCTACGTTCTCATACAATGGGTGTACGCGAGTGTTGCACATCCAGAACACTCGGGTTAAACTTGATGAGCCTAGCATGTAAAGACATGGCCTTGGAACCCAATAGACTGAAAGGTCGAACATGAGTCATATAGTAGATATGATCAACAAGATGATGTTCACCATTGAAACCACCTCAACTCACATGATGGTCGGACTTGAGTTGGTGAATTTGGATCATGTGTCACTCAGATGACCTGAGGGATGTCAATTTGAGTGGGAGATTTAGTAATTTGATTAACTAAACTCATTATCTTGAACAATAGTCTTAGTAACCTTTGCATATTTAAGTTGTAGATCAATGGCTTGCGCAGTAGCACCCCTGAATTTTAATGCGTTCCTAGAGAAAGCTAAGTTGAAAGATGATGGAAATAACTTTGTGGACTGGGCCCATAATCTGACGATTATCCACATGGTTTCCCAGAAGGCATATGTCCTTGATGCACCGCTTGGTAACCAACCCACAGACTTGTCATCCGAAGACATTAAGAACGCTTGGGAGGCACGTTTTGGAGATTACTCAATAGTTCAGTGTGCAATATTTTGTATGGCTTAGAACCGGGACTCCAACGTTTTAAACGTCATGGATCATATGAGATGTTCTAGGAGTTGGAGTTTATCTTTAAGAAGAATGCCGATCGAAAGGTATGAGACCTCCGATAAGTTCTACGCTTGCAAAATGGAGGAGAACAAGTCTATCAGTGAACATATACTCAGAATGTCTGGGTATTCGAATCATCTGTCGGAGTTAGGGATGCCCCTTCCACCAGAGGTGATCACTGACAGAGTTTTCAATCATTGCCACCAAGCTACAAGAGCTTCGTGCTGAACTATAACATGCACATGATGAACAAGTCAGTCACTGAGCTGTTTGCGGTGCTAAAAGTCACTGAGTCTAAAATCCAGAAAGAACATCAAGTGTTGATGGTCAATAAAACCACTAGTTTCAAGAAGAATGGCAAGGGAAAGAAGGGTAACTCCAAGAAGGGTGGAAAAGCAGTTGCTCCTCCCATGAAGAAATCCAAGGCTGGACCCAATCCAAAAACTGAGTGCTATCATTGCAAGGGAACTGTTCACTAGAAGCGGAACTGCCCCAAGTATCTGGCTGACAAGAAGGCGGCCAATAACAAACAAGGTATATATGATATACATGTTATTGGTGTGTACCTTACTAGCTCTCGTTATAGTGCCTAGGTATTTGATACCGGTTCGGTTGCTCACATTTGCAACTCAAAACAGGAACTATGGAATAGACGAAGGCTGGCGAAGGACAAAGTGACGACGTGCATGGGAAATGGTTCCTAGGTTTATGTGATCGCCATAGGAATTCTCTCTCTTCGATTACCATCAGGATTAGTGATGAACCTGAATAATTGTTATTTAGTGCCTGCGTTAAGCATGAACATTATATCTAGATCTTGTTTATTGCGAGATGGTTACTCATTTAAATCAGAGAATAATGGTTGTTCTATTTATATGAGTGATATCTTTTATGGTCATGCACCCAATGTGATGGGTTTATTCATATTGAATCTTGATACTGATGATACACAAGTTCATAACATTGATGCCAAAAGATGTAGAGTAGATAATGATACTACCACTTACTTGTCGCACTACCGTTTGGGTCATATTGGTGTAAAACACATGAGGAAGCTCCTTGCCGATGGACTTTTGGATTCACTTTATTTTGAATCACTTGACACATGTGAACCATGCCTCATGGGCAAGATGACTAAAATGCCATTCTCTGGAACAATGGAACGGGCAAGTGACTTGTTGGAATCATACATACTGATGTGTGTGGTCCAATGAATGTTGCAGCGCACGGTGGATATCGTTATTTTCTCACATTCACTGATGACTTAAGTAGATATGGGTATATTTACTTAATGAAACACAAGTCTGAAATGTTTGAAAAGTTCAAGCAATTTCAGAGTGAAGTTGAGAATCATCGTAACAAGAAGATTAAATTCCTACGATCGGATCGAGGAGGTGAATATCTGAGTTATGAGTTTGGCAATCACTTAAGACAGTGTGGAATTGTTTCACAGTTGACACCGCCTGGAACACCACAACGTAATGGTGTGTCCGAACATCATAATCGAACCTTATTAGATATGGTGCATTCTATGATGTCTCTTGCCGATTTGCCACTATCGTTTTGGGGTTATGCATTAGAGACAACTGCATTCACTTTAAATAGGGCACCATCAAAATCCGTTGAGATGACGCCATATGAACTATGGTTTGGCAAGAGGCCAAAGTTGTCGTTTATTAAAGTTTGGGGATGTGATGCTTATGTCAACAAGCTTTAGCCTGAAAAGCTGGTACCCAAAGCAGAGAAATGCGTCTTCATAGCATACTCGAAAGAGACAGTTGGGTACACCTTCTATCTCAGATCCAAAGGCAAAGTGTTTGTCGCTAAGAACGGAACATTTCTTGAGAAAGAGCTTCTCTCGAAAGAATTGAGTGGAAGGAAAATAGAGCTTGATGAGGTTATTGAACCTTTAGTTCAACCAGAGAGTAGCGCAGCACAAAAATATGTTTCTGTTGAACCTACGACAGTTGAAGAGAAAGTTAATGATGATGATCATGAAGCTTCGGATCAAGTTATTATTGAACCTCGTAGGTCGACAAGGGCGCGTACTGCTCCTGAGTGGTACGGCAACCCTGACTTGGAGGTCATGTTGTTGGACAACAATGAACCTATGAGCTATGGAGGAGCGATGATGGGCCCAAATTCCGAGAAATGGTTAGAGGCCATGAAATCCGAGATGGGATCCATGTATAAAAACAAAGTATGGAATTTGGAAGTATTACCTGAAGGGCGAAAGTCCATTCAGAACAAATGGATCTTTAAAAAGAAGACATACATGGATGGTAATATCACCGTCTATAAAGCTCGACTTGTGGCAAAGGGTTTTTCACAAGTTCAAGGAGTTGACTACGATGAGACATTCTCACCCGTAGCGATGCTTAAGTCCGTCAGAATCATGTTAGCAATAGCTGCATATTTCGACTATGAAATTTGGCAGATGGATGTCAAAACAGTGTTCCCCAATGGTTTCCTTGAGGAAGAGTTGTATATGATGCAACCAGCAGGTTTTGTCGATCCAGAGAATGCTGACAAAGTTTGCAAACTCCAGCGATCCATTTATGGACTGGTGCAACCATCTCGGAGTTGGAATAAGCGCTTTGATGAGGTGATCGAAGCGTTTGGGTTTATACTAGTTTATGGAGAAGCTTGTATTTACAAGAAAGTGAGTGCGATCTCTATAGCGTTCCGAATATTATATGTGGATGGCATATTACTGATTGGAAACAATATAGAAATGCAGGAAAGTGTGAAGGAATATTTGAACAAGAGTTTTTCAATGAAGGACCTAGGAGAAGCTGCTTTCATATTAGGCATTAAGATCTGTAGAGATAGATCGAGACGCTTGATAGCACTTTCACAAAGCACATACCTTTATAAATTTTTGAAGAAGTTCAAAATGGATTAGTCTAAGAAGGGGTTCTTGCCTGTGTTACAAGGTGTGAAGTTGAGTAAGACTCAATGCCTAGTGACTGTAGAAGATATAGAGAAGATGAGTGGCATCCCCTATGCTTCAGCCATAGGCTCTATCATGTATGCAATGCTGTGCACAAGACCCGATGTCAGCCTTGCCATAAGTATGGCCCAAAGGTTTCAAAGTGATCCTGGAATGGAGCACTGGACGGCGGTCAAGAATATCCTTAAGTACCTGAAAAAGACTAAGAAAATGTTTCTCGTTTATGGAGGTGATCAAGAGCTCGTCGTAAAGGGTTACGTCCATGCAAGCTTTGACACTGATCTGGATGACTCTAAGTTGCAAAATGGATACATATTTATTCTCAACGGGGGAGTGGTAAGCTAGTGTAGTTCCAAGCAATGCGTGGTAGCCGATTCTACATGTGAAGCGGAGTACATCACAGCCTCGGAGGCAGCGAAGGAAGGTATCTAGATGAAGTAGTTCATGACAAATCTTGGAGTAGTGACCAGTGCACTGAATCCAATGACTCTATTCTATGACAACACTGGTGCCATTGCTCTGGGCTAGGAACCAAGGTTTCACAAGATGACCAGACACATAAATCGACGCTTCAATTCCATTTGTGATTACATCAAGGAGAAGGATATAAATATTTGCAAAGTGCACACGGATCTGAATGTTGCAGACCCGTTGACTAAACCTCTTCCAAGGGCTAAACATGATCAACACCAGAACTGCATGGGTGTTCGATTCATTACAATGTAAATCACATAGTGATGTGAACTAGATTATTGACTCTTGTGCAAGTGGGAGACTGTTGGAAATATGCCCTAGAGGAAATAAATAAAGTGTTTATTATTATATTTCCTTGTTCATGATAATTGTTTATTATCCATGCTATAATTGTATTGATTGGAAACACATTGCATGTGTGGATATATAGACAACACCTTGTCCCTAGTGTGCCTCTAGTAAACTAGCTCGTTGATCAAAGATGGTCAAGGTTTCCTAGCCATTGACATGAGATGTCATTTGATAACGGGATCACATCATTAGGAGAATGATGGGATGGACAAGACCCAAACTATAAACATAGCATATGATCGTGTCAATTTATTGCTACAGTTTTCTACATGTCAAGTATATGTTCCTATGACCATGAGATCATGCAACTCACTAACACCGGAGGAGTGCCTTGTGTGTATCAAACATCACAACGTAACTGGGTGACTATAAAGGTGCTCTACAGGTATCTCCGAGGGTGTCTGCTGGGTTGGCTTGGAACAACACTGGGATTTGTTACTCCTATGGAGAGGTATCTCAGGGCCCACTCGGTAATACAACATCACAATAAGCCTTGCAAGCAATGTGACTAAGTGTTAGCCACGGGATCTTGTATTATAGAACGAGTAAAGAGATTGAACTAGGTATGGAGATACCGACGATCGAATCTCGGGCAAGTAACATACCGAAGAATAAAGGGAACATCATACGTGATTAATTGAATCCTTGACATAGAGGTTCGACCGATAAAGATCTTCGTAGAAGATGTAGGAATGAAAATGGGCATCCAGGTACCGCTATTGGTTATTGACTGTAGAGGTGTCTCGGTCATGTCTACATAGTTCTCGAACCTGCAGGGTCTGCACGCTTAAGGTTTAGTTACGTTTCAGTAGTATAGAGTTATATATGGTGGTGACCAAAGGGTTTTAGGAGTCCTAGATGAGATCCCGAACGTCACGAGGAGCTTCAGAATGGTCCGGAGGTAAAGATTGATATATAGGAAAGTGGTGTTTGAACTCCGAAAAAGTTCCGGGCATTTCCGACAGTGTACCGGGATTGACGAATGGGTTCCGGGGACCACCATGTGGGGCCCACATACCCCAAGGGGCCACATGGGCCTTAGAGGTGGCGCACCAGCCCCTGGTGGGCTGGGCAGCTAGCCCAAAAGGTCCCTATGCGCATGGGGAAGGAGGAAGAGTAGGGGCCAAGTTAGGGAAGAGTCCCGCTAGGAATCCACCTCCCTTGTGGGAGGTGAACTCCTCCCCTTGGCTTTGGACGAAGCTCTCCTTGGAGGAGAGGCTAGAGCTGCATCCTCTCCCATCCCTCCTATATATACTAGAGGATTTTGAGGGCAGCCCCAACCCTAATTGCCGCATGCTGCCCTCTTCTTCCTCTTGATCGTTTTCTCCTCTAGATCGGTTTTCAGTAGTGCTTAGGTGAAGCCCTGCTGGAATTGCTCCACCACCATCGCTGCAATGCCATCGCGCTACCGGAGAACTCATCTACCTCTTTGCTCCCTCTTGTTGGAATAAGAAGGCGGAGATTTTCACCGAGCTGCACGTGTGCTGAACGCGGAGGTGTCATCCGTTTGGTACTTGATCGGGAGTTCGTGGGACGGCTTGCGATTTGGATCGTGGAGACGTACCACTACATCAACCGCGTTCTTTAACGCTTCCGCTTAGTGATCTACAAGGGTACGTAGATCCAATCTCTCCTTTCATAGATGCTCATCTCCTTGATTGATCTTGGTGAAGCATAGGAAATTTTTGTTTCCCATGCAACGTTCTCCAACAACAAGATAGGATCAAGAACACACATATATTCATGAAAACATAATAGGTTCAGATCTGAAATCATGGCACTCGGGCCCTAGTGACAAGCATTAAGCATAGCAAAGTCATAGCAACATCAATCTCAGAACATAATGGATACTAGGGATCAAACCCTAACCAAACTAACTCGATTACATGATAAATATCATGCAACCCATCACCGTCCAGCAAGCCTATGATGAGATTACTCATGAACGATGGGGAACATCATGGAATTGATGATGAAGGATGGTTGGTGATGACGAAGGCATCGACTTCCCCTATCTGGAGCCCAAAACGGACTCCAGATCTGGTCTCCCGAGGAAGAACAGGCGATGGCGGTGGCTTCGTATCATGAAACGCGATGAACTCTTCTCTCTGATTTTTTCCTCGACAAATAGGGTTATATGGAGCTGGAAAGGAGGTCATAGGAGCCATGAGGGCCCCACAAGCCTGCTCGGCGTGGCCAGGGGGTGGTCGTGCCTAGGAGGCTTGTGGCCTGCAGGTGGCCCCCCTCTGGTTAATTCTTGCGCCAGTATTTTTACTAATTCCAAAAATATTCTTCATAAATTTCCAGGACGATCCGAGAACTTCTATTTCTACACAAAAATAACACCAAGGCAATTCTACTAAAAACAATGTCAGTCCTGGTTAATTCCATTGAAATCATGCAAATTAGAGTCCAAAACAAGGTTAAAGGGTTTGGAAAAGTAGATACGTTGGAGACGTATCAACTCCCCCAAGCTTAAACCTTTGCTTGTACTCAAGCAATTCAGTTGATAAACTAAAAGTAATAAAGAAAACTTTTACAAACTCTGTTTAATCTTGCTGTTGTAAATATGTCTAACTTATGTTTAGATTTTCAGCAAATATTATAAACTAACCACATTCATAATAACATTTAGGTCTCACATTTACTCATGTCAATGGCATAACCAACTAGCGAGCAATAATAACAAGTCTCGGATGACAACAATTTTATCAAAACAATCATGATACAATATGACATAATGGTATCTCACTAGCCCTTTCTGAGACTGCAAAACATAAATGTAGAGCACCTCTGGAGAACAAGGACTGACTAAACATCGTAATTCACAGTGAGAGAGATCCAGTCATGCTCACACTCAATATCAATTAACAGCAAGGCATACAAATGACAATAGCGCTCTATAACTGGTGCCTTTTATAAGAGGATGATGACTCAACAATAAAGTAAACGGAAAGACCCTTCGTAGAGGGAAGCCTTGATTTGCAGAGGTGCCAGAGCTATTTAATGATTTTGGAGTAGTATTTTTTGTTGCTCACATAAAGACCAAGAGGTTTTCAATATCTTCCATGCTAGATACATTATAGGTGTTTCCCAAACAGAATGGTAAAGTTTTTACTCCCCCTCCACCAATCAGTCACACTCCACGGCGGGCCGAATTCACGGGTACCATCCATACAAACACAGTCTTAGGGGAGTTTTGTTTAAATATATTTTGCTTTTTATTTCGAGCATGGAACTGGGTATCCCAATTACTAGCCACTTTCTCATGAATCATAGTGAATAAACACGTATCATGAGAATAACCCATCTAGCATGGAAGATACTGACAGGCCCTAGTCGCCACATGAGGGATTTGGGCATACAAAATAGAAAGTTGATTTGAAGGTCTAAATTTTAGCTCACGCAAATTTACTTGGGACAGCAGGTAAATACCGCATATAGGTAGATATGGTGGACTAACATGGAAAAACTTTGGGTTTATTGAGATGGATGCGAAAGCAGTATTCCCACTTAGTACAAGTGAAGGCTATCAAAAGACTAGGGAGCGACCAACTAGAGAGCGACACCGTCATCAACATGCTTTGAGATTAACCAACATTGAATGTAAACATGAGTAGGATATAATTCACTATGAACATAAGTATCTTGGAGGCTATGTTGATTTGTTTCAACTACATGCGTGAACATGTGCCAAGTCAAGCCACTTGAATCGTCCAGAGGAGGATACCACTCTATCATACTACATAACAACCATTTTAATGCACATGTTGGCACTCAAGACGAACCATTATCCACTCTTAGCTAATTAAGCATGGCATGAATAACTATAATCTCTAATTGTTATTGCAAACATGTTCAACCCATAATGTAGTGAAGTCAGAACGATGAGCTTTTCTCCATCTCAATCTTTTCATCAAATATCGTCATTATTTCCTTTCACATGCATGACCGAACAATGTGAATAATAATAAGAGAGCGCGTGCATTGGACTAAGCTAGAATCTGCAAATAATAAGCCAAAGGAGAATACAAGGCAATATGGGCTCTTCGTAAGATAAACAATAGTGCATATGAGAGCCACTCAACACATCATCGTGGTCTTCTCCTTACGACCCAAAGAAAAGAAAGGAAAATTATTTAAACGGGAACGCTCCCAACAAGAAAAAAGAAGATGAGGAAATCTTTTTGTGTTTATGTTTAATGCTACAACTAAGCAACTAGGAAATAAAGCTAGAACTATTTTTTTGTATTTCTTATTAAATACACAAGAAGAAAGCAAAACAAGAATTAAACTACCATGGATAGTACAATGAAAAAGTATGAACACCGTCAAATTAAATAAGTGTGTGAACATGAATGTAATGTCGGTAAGAAATACATACTCCCCCAAGCTTAGGCTTTTGGCCTAAGTTGGTCTAGGGCCACGGATGGTGTGGATAATATCCAAAGTCAAAGTTGGGGTTGTGCTGCGCTGCGGCGGCTACTGCCTGTACCACTGTAGCTTGAAGGCGAGCGGTTTCTGCATTTCGCTCGTACTCGTTTGCCTCCTCTCTTGTTATAAAATATCTTTTCTTTTCCTGACAGTTAAAGAAGGCAGGAGGAGGAAGGTTAACATGGACAACATGTTGCCTGTCAAAAATTAGTCGGTACTGGAGGGATTGTTCATTTCTTTCAAGAAACTAAAAGCGCACCAGAGCCTCATAATCAAGGGAAATAGGGGGTAGCTCAATGTCATTCCCTCTTATGGGTACCCCAAGATACTTAGCTACACGGGTGGCATTAATTCCACCAAAGAAATCTCCATCCTTAGCATTATGATATAACCTCCTAGCAATAATAGCCCCCCAAGTTATATCGTCTATCTACCATTACCGCACTCTTAAGGATGCTCAGATCAGGTGCGCAAAGGTGGCTATGCTCAAGTTTACCGTTAATACATCTACCTATGAAGAGAGCGAAATAATGTATGTCCGGAAAGTGAATGATCCCCAAGGTGGCTTGTGTAATGATTCTAGTTTCTCCCACCATGATGCTAGCAAGGAAATCATTATATTATTTTTTATGAGGATCGCTATGACTACCCCACTATGGAATTTTGCATGCATCACTAAAATCTTCTAGGTCCATGGTTTAGGTCTTATCATAATGATCAAATAGAACAGAATGAGAATTACGCCTAGATGAAAACTCAAACCTCCGCACAAAAGAAGCAGTGAGTTGATAATATTGCTTGCATCAATTTTTAATGAAGTCCTCAAGGCCAGAATTCCTTATGTATGCATAAAAATCTTCCTTAAATCCGTTGTTTTCCATGAGTTGATCCGACGGCCATTCACAAGGCAGTACTCGGGCTTCCCTCGGTGGTTCAAAAACAGGCTCACGTAACGTGAGTCTTGGGGCTTTCTTGCTCGAGGAACCCCCTTTGTACATTCTCCTAAACATCTTTCTTTCTCTGAAAAGTTTTTGAAAAAAATTTAGTGAATGAAAATAAAGGTGAACAAAACTAAACAAAACTCATAGTAAGTACTTCCTCAAGTGCCTAGAGACTATATCATGCATCAAAACTACTTGGGACCATAAAAATTTGGCATGCAAGATCAAGAACAAGGTCACCATAACAACAAAAATTTGCAATATATAAGGCACTAGAACAAAAAATAATTGGACCATTGGAGGAGTCACATACCGATGAGCAATCCCATAAAACAGTTTTGCAAATGGAGCTTTGAGCAAAGAGATCGAAAATGGCAGCAAGATGAGCTAGAACATGGGTTTGAGCGATGGTGGGATTTTTCTGGGGGAAGATGAATCGAGTGGGTGCTAGAATAAGTGGAGGGGGCCACGTGGGACCCACAAGCTGTAAGGGCGCAGCCAAGGGGGTGGTCGCATCCTGTAGGCTTGTGGCCCACTGGTGCAGCCCCCTGATGCATTCTCAGTGCCAAAATTTCTTAAATATTCTAGAAAAAATCACATTAAATTTTCAAGGGATTCTGGGAACTTTTATTTTTGGGCCATTTTTCTATTGCACGGAAAACTCAGAAAACAGAAAAATAATAGCATTTTTACTTAATTTCATCTAGGTAACAAAAAGCAAGAGTTAGGCACAGGAAGTTGTGCTTTCTAAATTCGCTAATCTCATGTTTATCATAAGGAATCCATCAATAAGGTTGATCAAGTCTTATTAACAAACTTCTTTCAAATGACACGAAACCGAAGAATTTTCGAATAACACTAAGTTACCTCAATGGAGATATGCATTTGCCCAAGAATAAGTATATCATATTTCTTCTTGATAGTAGGAAGAGGGAACTCAAAGTCTCCAATAATGACCGCTAGAATTTTTTCAATAGAGTTGATACTATGAACTGGAGGTTGTTTCTTCACAAAGTGTACCGTATGTTCATTACCGTTAATATGAAAAGTGACATTTCCCTTGTTGTAATCAATAACAACCCCTGCAGTATTCAAAAAGGGCTACCAACGATGATCGACATACTATCGTCCTCGGGAATATCAAGAATAACAAAGTTCGTCAAGATAGTAGAATTTGCAACTACGACAGGTACATCCTCACAAATAATGATAGGTAGAGCAGTTGATTTATCAGTCATTTGCAAAGAGATTTCAGTAGGTGTCAACTTATTCAAATCAAGTCTACAGTATAAAGAGAAAGGCATAACACTAACACCAGCTCCAAGATCACATAAAGCAGTTTTAACATAATTTCCTTTAATAGAGCATGGTATAGTAGGTACTCTGGGGTCTCCTAGTTTCTTAGGCATTCCACCTTTAAAAGTATAATTAGCAAGCATGGTGGAAATCTCAGCTTCCAGTATCTTTCTTTTATTTATCACAATATCTTTCATATACTTAGCATAAGGAGACATTTTCAGAATATCAGTCAAGTGCATACGTAAAAAGATAGGTCTAATCATTTCAGCAAAGCGCTCAAAGTCCTCATCATCCTTTTTCTTGGATGGTTTGGGAGGAAAGGGCATGGGTTTCTAAACCCATGGTTCTCTTTCTCTACCATGTTTCCTAGCAATGAAGTCTCTTTTATCATATCTTTTATTCTTAGGTTGTGGGTTATCAAGATCATCAGCAGGTTCAATCTCCACATCATTATCATTACTAGGTTGTGTCTCAGCATCAGAAATAGAAATATCATTAGTATTCTCAGACGTATCTATAACAGGTTCACTAGCAGCATGCAAAGTACTATCATCATTCTTTTTCCTACTCTTATTGGAAGGAATAGTTGCATCAGTACCAACTCTCTGAGAATCTTGTTCAATTCTCCTAGGATGGCCCTCGGGATACAAAGGTTCCTGAGTCATTCTACCACCTCTAGTCACAAATTTAATAGAATAATCATTCTCTTTACTATTCATCTCATTAAGCAAATCATTTTGAGCCTTAAGTACTTGTTCTACTTGAGTGGTTACCATGGAAGCACGTTTACTAATAAGCTTAAGATCATTGATAGTTCTACTCAAATAATCACCCAAGTGATCAAGCATATAAGCATTATGTTTCAATTGTCTACTAACATAGGCATTGAAATTTTCTTGCTTCATAATAAAATTATCAAATTCATCCAAGCATTGGCTAGCAGATTTATTGTAAGGAATATCGCTTTCAGCAAATTTGCAAAGAGAATTTACCTCTACTACCTGTGTTGGGTTATCAAGACCATGTATTTCTTCAATAGGTGGTAGATTCTTAACATCTTCAGATTTTATACCCTTTTCTTTCATAGATTTCTTTGCCTCTTGCATATCTTCAAGACCGAGGAATAGAATACCTCTTTTCTTTGGAGTTGGCTTTGTAGGTGGTTCGGGAATAGTCCAATCATTATCATTGCTCAGTATGTTATTCAATAGTAATTCAGCTTGTTCAACAGTTCGTTCCCTGAAAACACAACCAACACAACTATCTAGGTAGCCCCTAGAAGCATCGGTTAGTCCATTATAAAAGATATCAATTATTTCATTTTTCTTAAGAGGATGATCAGGCAAAGCATTAAATAATTGGAGAATCCTCCCCCAAGCTTGTGGGAGACTCTCTTCTTCAATTTGCACAAAGTTAAATATTTCCTGCAAGGCAGCTTGTTTCTTATGGGCAGGAAAATATTTTTCAAAGAAGTAATAAACCATGTCTTGTGGACTATGCACACAACAAAGAGAAAGAGAATTAAACCATTTTTTAGCATCACCCTTTAATGATAAAGGAAACAACTTAAAAATATAGTAATAGCGATTTTTTTCCTCATGAGTAAATAGGGTGGCTATATTCAATTTGGTAAGATGTGCCACAACAGTTTCAGATTCATAACCATGGAAAGGATCAGATTCAACCAAAGTAATTAACTCGGGATCGACAGAGAATTCATAATCCTTATCAGTAACAAAGATAGGTGAAGTAGCAAACTTAGGATCATATTGCATTCTAGCATTCAGAGATTTTTCCTTCCACTTGCGAAGCAATTTCTTAAGATCATCTCTATCCTGACAAGCAAGAAAGTCCCTAGCTACATATCCTTCCATAACATATCCTTCTGGTATATCAAGCAATTCATATCTAGGAGAGCTAGGTATAGCCAGCAAATCATAGTGTTCAGTTTCAATAATTTCATCAGATTCAGAAATATTATCAGTTTCATCATTGGCTCTAGCAATTTGTTCATCAAGAAATTCACCCAGTGGCACAGTATCATCAAGAAAAGTATTATCATAAGCATCATGCACAGCAGAAGTAGCATCATTAATTACTTGCGACATATCAGAATTACTAGCATGTGGTGGTGTCACAAACTTACTCATAACAGAAGGTGAATCAAGTGCAGAGCTAGATGGAGGTTCCTTACCTCCCCTCGTAGTACAGGGATAGATCTTGGTTTTTGGATCTTCCAGATTCTTCATAGTGATCAATAGATATATATCCCAAGTGACTCAGGGAATAAATCTATGCTCCCCGGCAATGGCGCCAGAAAAAGGTCTTGATAACCCACAACTATAGGGGATCGCAACAGTTTTCGAGGGTAGAGTATTCAACCCAAATTTTTTGATTCGACACAAGGGGAGCCAAAGAATATTCTCGAGTATTAGCAGCTGAGTTGTCAATTCAACCACACCTAAAAGACTTAATATCTGCTGCAAAGTGTTCAGTAGCAAAGTAATATGGTAGTAACGGTAGCGATGGCAAAGTGATAGTAGAAATTTGTAGTGTTTGTAACAGTAGCAACGGAAAAGTAACTAGCGAAGATCAATATATGAAAATCTCGTAGGCAACGGATCAGTGATGGATAATTATGTCGGATGGCATTCATCATGCAACAGTTATAACATAGGGTGACACAGAACTAGCTCCAATTCATCAATGTAATGTAGGCATGTATTCCATCTATAGTCATACGTGCTTATGGAAAAGAACTTGCATGACATCTTTTGTCCTACCCTGCTCTGGCAGCGGGGTCCAATTGGAAACTAAGGATATTAATGCCTCCTTTTAATAGAGAACCGGACCAAAGCATTAGCACTTAGTGAATACATGAACTCCTCAAACTACGGTAATCACTGAAAAGAATCCCAGTTATTGTCACCCTAGGGATGCAGATCATAACTCTTAATAGGTGTCTACAACTTGCAAGATAGGATCAAGAACACACATATATTCATGAAAACATAATAGGTTCATATCTGAAATCATGGCACTCGGGCCCTAGTGACAAGCATTAGGCATAGCAAAGTCATAGCAACATCAATCTCCGAACATAGTGGATACTAGGGATCAAACCCTAACCAAACTAACTTGATTACATGATAAATCTCATCCAACCCATCACCATCCAGCAAGCCTACGATGGTATTACTCATGAACGGTGAGGAGCATCATGGAATTGGTGACGAAGGATGGTTGGTGATGACGAAGGCGTCGATTTCCCCTCTCCAGAGCCCAAAACAGACTCTAGAACTAGTCTCCCGAGGAAAAACACGTGATGGCAGCGGCTTTGTATCATGAAACGTGATGAAATCTTCTCTCTCATTTTTTCCTCGACAAATAGGGTTATATGGAGCTGGAGAGGAGGTCCGAGGAGCCATTAGGGCCCCACAAGCCTGCTCGGTGCGACCAGGTGGGTGGCCGTGCCAAGGAGGCTGGTGGCCTACAAGTGGCCCCCTCTGGTTAATTCTTGCGCCAGTATTTTTTATTAATTCCAAAAATATCCTCCATAAATTTTCAGGACGATCCAAGAACTTTTATTTCTGCACAAAAATAACACCAAGGCAATTCTACTGAAAACAACGTCAGTCCAGGTTAGTTCCATTCAAATCATGCAAATTAGAGTCCAAAACTAGGGCAAAAGAGTTTGGAAAAGTAGATACGTTGGAGACGTATCAATGAGTTGAGTGACCACTTAAGAAAGAAGTGGTGTACCGGAGGAAGTGAGGGTGTGTGTTTTTTGAAAACGGAGGGTTTAAGATTTGTCGCCCGCCCCAACCTTACATGTGCAACCACGATACCCCTTATGGGACGTGGCTGTGTTGATCAATATGGCGGGTACTGGCAAGGATCCCGCATTACTAGTGATGGGAGTGGCATGGTCACTCTCGATACGGGGTTGTGCTGGTATGGACGATCATGCGTTGTCTTCATAGGCACCAGGCACACCGTTGGTCCCTACATGGATGCTACGAGTGATGTACATCATATCGGCTGGGTACCAATCGAGTGGACTCTTTGTTTAGTATCGCCAGGGGAAATACATTGTTCGGGTGCTTGCCTCGGGTATTTTATATACTGCGAGTCATGGATGAAACGGAAGTTCCCCGAGTCCTGTGGGTAAAGTGTGCAACCTCTGCAAAGTGTATACTATTCGAATAGCCGTGTCCGCGTTCATGGACAGTTGGAGGTCCTTCTTAAACTATGTATAGATGTTTTCGCAATCTTGGTGTGTGTGTGTGCAGAAGACAGAAGGGTGATACTTGAGACAAGTCTGAAGACTTGATGTGATGAATGAACATGAGATGTTCTATCCCTGCTTATGATGATATCTGTAACTTGTTCATATGGATATCTGCCAACTGTTGATGCATGCTTACACATAGTTACTTGATCATGACATTGCATTCAAAACTAGCTTTCCGCAAAATACCTACTTAGTGATATTTCATGCATTTTTATTGCCTTGTTCCAAACATGGGTTGCTTGTGAGTACATTCAAAGTACTCATTGGCTTGCCACTGGTTATTTTATTGGACAGGGATGAGAGATCAGGTTATGATGAAGATTACCTTGGTGACAAACATGCGAGCTAGGACGCTTCCTAGTCAGAATGCCTGTAGGGTTAAGGAAGATGGCATGGGCTCACGCTATTGTTGAAGATTTCCGCTGTAAATTTATGAAGACTTGGCCATAAAGGCCACATTTGAGTAAAACGATATGTAACGGATGTAAGACTCTTGTTATTCAGTTTCTGTGTGTTCAGTGAGCATTGATCTCTGGGATCACTCTGCATGTACATTCGGTGATCACGACTTATGAGTCGGGGTCCCCACACTAGATCTACAGAAACCTGATTATGTTGAATTCTATGGTTTTACAAAGTTGCATTGTGAACTTTCTTCAATCAAGCTCAAACTTGGTGATCAGGCCTAATTCTAATCACCATTTGATCCTATCAATTCCTATAGCAAGTAAAGCCCATTTGCTTGCCCTAATCTCCATCAAACACCTTCTGTCCATTTCTAAAAACTACTATTTCCACCACTTCTACTCTTCCCCTTGCTCTCAAAATTTTACCACAACCTCTCTGTATTACCTGCTACTTCGAGTAAGACTTGTGTGGCCTCAGGTCAATAATGGGTGGGGTAAAACCCCCCATTTCACCCTCTGATTCACCATGACTGTAGCTTCTCACCCATATCTTCTTTCTCTCTCCACTCACCCTAGCCCCCAAGAATCCCAGCGGCATCTCCAGTACCCCGAGTAGCTAAAAGACAACCCAGGGGACCCAGAGCGCACGGGGGCAGGCCATGCCAGCCATAACGACGGTCTAGAGCGCTCTACAGTGCGCTCCCGCACTATAGCCGCCCCCATCCCAACCCCCCCCCCGACCACCTAGGGATGAGGGAGCATGTCCCCCTACTGCCGCTCGACGTCCACAAAGCGCCAAGAGGTTGAGCGCCTCCTCCCTTCTCCTTTTTGTCCCTCTTCAGACATGCACAACACCGTCCAAGAGCCCCAATGATGGAGCTCACACACGCGAGCCTCTGGCCCCCCTAGCTACCCCTCTTCCTATCCGCGGGCACAGACCAAGTCCACGAGCACCGCAGACACAGCCCAGGGCATCCCCATTGCTTGTGGCGTGGCCCTTGATCCCGCCATGCTCCCTGTCCACGGCAGGGTCGGCCGCCCCTATAAGAGGAGTCCCCGGACCTCCTCTTGCTCCTCCCTCGCCCCCTCGACCGCCTAAGAGTGCTCTGGCACCGGCCACTCCACCTCCAAACCCCTCTATGCCTGGGACCGAGCCGATCGCCGCCGCTTCGGGCCATCCGTGTTCGCGAGGTAAACGGCCTCCCCGTCCCCATTTGGCCTCGATCCAGAAACCCTACTCCCTCCTGACGCATTCCCCCCCTCGTCCCCGTCCTTTTTGCAGCATGGGACGGCCCCGGCGACCTCCTCCCGAAGCCCTCCGCCACGGCCTTCTCATCGCCAGCGACTCCGGCCACCTCCCGCCGCTCCTTTGACCTCCAGGGGATCGGCGACTCGACTCCGAGCCCATTCCCGCAGTCGCCCATCGTCGCCATGATCTACAACGCCGCCGGTGAGGCCCTCTCCTCTCTGTCCTGAGGTAGGAGAAAGACCTGACAAGGGGGCCCCACCTGTCGGCCTCTCCTTGCCTCTCCCTCCCTCTCTGTGCCGCTGGCGCCAGGGGCCCGCCTGTCAGGTTCGAACCAACGAGGCGCGCGCGCCTGGCTGGCTGGTTGGGTCGGCCCAGCTGCTAGCCTCCTTAGCGCCCAGGGCACAATGCCCATTTTCCTTTTCTTTTTCTTCCTTGTTTTTCCAAAAATCCCACAGGGGAAAAATAAATCCTCAGCCAGATATATCTCCACCATAAAACTTAGAATAAAATGTAGAATTTAATAGTGCCATTTGTGAAAAATGTTGAAAACCTTTTTATGCACTGTTTTATTTAAAACCTGTTTTAGGCATCTTTTTGCCTCTGTTTAAATAGTTTTATAAAAAATTCACAACAAAACCTTAAACAAATATTCTTAGTATAGTTTTTAGTATTTATCAGAGTAGGGTAGCATTTTAGTAGTTCATTTGTGTGCTCTGTTTTTGTGTGATGCTTATTATTATCGTTATTTATTGTGACGATAGATTGTGTTGTTGACGAGGGAGTTGGACCCAAAGACTTTGATGACCCCGAAGACTTTGTTGAGCCAGGCAAGCAGCCCTTTGACCATGACTAAGAACCCTTTTACTTGCATGGCATATAGCACTTATTTCCGTGATGTTGATCATGTGGATGTGGTGACCACTTTGGTGTGATGCCTCCGTTACTTTTACCGTTGATACTTGCATCGTGCATGACCCTACCATCCTTATGAAGGTTGTGCGGGTGGGAGTAGATAGGATGCTAGTAGATGCGATGCAAGTGGGATCGAGATTATGCATGGTGATGGGAATAAAGAGATGATTTCAAAGACTGTTCGAAAACCCCGTCGGGTGCCACTAATGCCCGAGGGAGATGATGATGAGTTGGGTGACCACTTGAGAAAGAAGTGGTGTACCGAAGGAAGTGTGTGTGTGTGTTTTAGAAAACAGAGGGTTTAAGATTTGTCGACCGTCCCAACCTTACGTGCACAACCATGATAACCCTAATGGGACGGAGCTCTGTTGATTACTTTGGTGGGTACTGGCAAGGAGCGCGAATTACTAGTGGCGGGAGTGGCATGGTCACTCTCGATACGGGGTCGTGCCGGTATGGACGATCATGCGTTGTCTTCACAGGCACCAGGCACACCATTGGTCCTTGCATGGAAGCTACGAGTGATGTACATCATGTGGGTTAGGTACCAATCGAGTGGAGTCTTTGTTTAGTATTGCCAGGGGAAAGGCATTGTTCGGGTGCTTACCTCGGGTATGTTATATACCGCGAGTCATGGATGACATGGAAGTTCCCCGAGTCTTGTGGGTAAAGTGTGCAACCTCTGCAGAGTGTAAAACTGTTTGAATAGTTATGTCCACGGTCAAGGACAACTGGATGGTGCTGCTTAAGCCACATCCATATGTATCCTAAAAACTTGGTGTGTGTGGGTGTGTGTGGATGACACAGGATGATACTTGAGACAAGTTTGAAGACTTGATGTGATGAATGAACATGAGATGTTCAACCCATGCTTATGATGATATATGTAACTTGTTCATATGGATATCTGCCAACTGTTGATGCATGCTTACACATAGTTACTTGATCATGTCATCGCATTCAAAATTGGCTTTCCGCAAAATACCTACTTAGTGCTACTTCATGCATTTTTATTGCCTTGTTCCAAACATGGGTTGCTTGCGAGTACATTCAAAGTACTCATTGGCTTGCCATTGGTAATTTAATTGTCTAGGCAGGGAAGAACATGAGTACGATGAAGAGTTCGTTGGTGACGAACATGCGAACTAGGACGCTTCCCAGTCAGAATGCCAATAGGTTTAAGGCAGATGGCATGGGTTCACGCTTTCGATCAAGATATCTGCTGCTTGTTAAGTTTAAGTGTTTGGCCCTTGTGGCCCTATCTATGTAAGAGTTGACCTCCATGGTCTTTATTTGTGTAACACGGTATGTAAGGATATAAGAATCTTATTATTCAGCTTTTGTATGTTCAGTGAGCTTTGATCTCTGGGATCACTGTAAACATGCATTCGGTGATCATGACTTATGAGTCGGGGGTCCCCATAATGATCGAGAGTTTGAAGAGCAGGTTTCAGATGCAGGCTAGGAACGAAAGGTTCAACGTCTGGCAGTCCTTGACGGATTGTAAGTTGAAGGAGGGTGATCCACTGAGCCTACATGTGATCAAGATGATCGGGTATGTGCAAGCTTTGGATCGGTTAGGCTTCCCACTTGGGGACGAGCTATCCACGAATGCAATTTTGGGTTCTCTTCCACCTAGCTATGGGACGTTCATCTCGAACTATCATATGCACGGCATGAATAAGAAGCTCACTGAATTGCATGGGATGCTCAAGGTGGCAGAGCAAGATATTAAGAAAGGCACGCATCAAGTTTTGATGGTGCAGAACTCGTCTAAGTTCAAGAAGAGTTGGTCCAAGAAAAAGGGTAAGACAAAGGGCTCGAAGAAGGTTGTCTCCGCCGCTGAGCCAAATTCCGGACCGAACTCAAAGTACATTTGCTTTCACTGCAAGGAAGCTGGTCGCTGGAAGAGGAACTGTAGCAAGTGGCTTGCTGAGCACGACAAGAAGGCCGGAGATGCTTCTTTAGGAAAAGGTACACTTGTTACATATGTTATAGACATTTACCTCGCTGACATACCTAGTAGCTCTTGGTTATTTGATACCAGATTGGTTCTTCATATTTGCAACTCGATGCAGGGGCTGGTAAGAACTAGGCGTGTGACACAAGGGCAGATTGACATAAGGGTCGGCAACCAAGCAAGAGTTGCTACGTTGAAGGTCGGCACGATGCAGCTCAAGCTTCTTTCTGGATTTATTTTGGAATTGAATAATTGTTATTACATTCCCTCACTTAGTCAGAACATTATTTCTGCCTCATGCTTGATGAGTCAAGGTTATGAATGCAATATAAAGGACAATGGTTGTTCATTTTATTTGAATGGAATGTTCCATGGCTATGCACCCATAGTAGATGGGCTATTTATTTTAAATCTAGAAACGGAACCAGTCTATAACGTGAATGTCAAGAGGCATAAGCCTAATGAGATAAATCTGACATACTTCTGGCATTGCTGGCTTGGACACATTAGTCTGAAACGCATGAAGAAGCTCCATGATGATGGACTCCTAACTTTGTTAGACTTCGGGTCATTTGAGACATGCGAATCATGCTTGCTAGGTAAGATGACTAAGTCTCCTATTGCAAAGAGTTGCAAGAGGGCGTCCGAGCTATTGGAGCTTATACACAGTGATGTGTGTGGTTCAATGAGCACAACGGCTAGAGGTAGTTATCAGTACTTCATGACTTTTACCGATGACTTGAGTAGATATGGATATATCTATTTGATGAGGCACAAGTTGGAAAGTTTTGAAAAGTTCAAAGAGTTTCAGAACGAGGTTGAAAATCAGCTCGGCAAGACGATAAAACTTCTAGGATCAGATCGTGGAGGTGAGTGCATGAGCCAGCAGTTTGATAATCATCTGAAAAGTCGAGGTATAGTACGTCAACTCACACCTCCTGGTACGCCGTAGAGAAACGGTGTGTCAGAACGGAGAAATCGAACCTTGTTGGACATGGTCCGGTCGATGATGAGCAAATCGGATTTACCCTTGTCATTCTGGGGATACACTCTAGAAACTATAGCTTTCACACTTAATAGGGTATTATCTAAATCCGTAGACAAGACACCACATGAGATGTGGACTGGGAAGAGTCCTAGTTTGTCTTTTCTAAAGATTTGGGGTTGTGAAGCATTTGTCAAGCGACTCATGTCGGACAAGCTTACACCCAAGTCGGATAAATGCATATTCGTGGGATATCTAAGGGAGACCTTGGGATATAACTTCTACAACCGAGAAGAGAAAAAAGTGTTCATTGCTCGGAACTGGGTTTTCCTAGAGAAAGAGTTTCTCAGTCGGGAGGCCAGTGGGAGAACGGTGTGACCTGAAGAAATTTGAGAGCCACTCGGGCACAACTTGGTTGGTGATGAGATCACACTAGAGTCGGTCAAAGAACCTATAGCGGAATCGGCACCGAAGCCACGAAGGTCAGAAATATTGCATAGAGTGCGTGACGTTTTGTTGCTAGAAAGCGACGAGCCGGCCACGTATGCGGAAGCAATGGTGAGCCCGGATTCCGAGGCATGGCTAGAAGCCATGAGATCCGAGTTAAAGTCCATGGAGGACAATCAAGTCTGGGACTTGGTTGATCCGCCACCTGGCAATGTTGCCATTGGTTGCAAATGGATCTTTAAGAAGAAAACCGATGTGGATGGAAATGTTCAGATGTACATAGCTCGGCTTATCGCTAAAGGTTATGGATAAGTTCAAGGTATTGACTACGATGAGACCTACTCACTGATAGCGATGCTAAAGTCGGCGAGGATCATACTAGCTATAGCTGCATATTTCGATTATGAGATATGGCAGATGGATGTCAAAATGACTTCCCTTCATGGAAATTTAAAAGAGGATGTATACATGATACAACCTAAAGGTTTTGTCGATCCAACTAATGCTGGTAAAATATGCAAGCTCAAGAGATCCATTTATGGATTGAAGAAAGCAGCTTGGAGTTGGAAGATTCATTTTGATGAAGTCATCGTTGACCTTGGTTTCATCAAGAATGAAGAGGACTGTTGTTTATACAAGAAGTCTAGTGGGAGCTCGGTAGTATTTTTGATCATGTATGCAGATCACATACTGCTAATCGGAAATGATGATTCGATGCTGAACTCAGTCAAGGAATCGTTGAATGGCAAGTTTTTGCTGAAAGACCTTGCAGAGGTAGTGTCCATTTTAGGCATCAAGATCTATAGATATAGATCGAGGAGGCTGCTTGGCTTAAGCCAGAGCACGTACGTGTTGAAGAGGTTCAACATGAGTGAGGCCATGAAAGTGTTCTTTCCCGTCTCATATGGTATAAGGCTAAGCAAGACTTAGAGTCCTACGACTTCTGATGAGCGAAACCCGATGAGTAGGATTCCATATGCCCCATCAATTGGATCAATCATGTATGCCATGCTATGTACACAGCCTGATGTTGCCTATGCAATAAGCTTAACAAGCGGATACCAGGCCGACCCAGGTGAGAGTCACCGGGCAGCGGTGAAAACTATCTTGGAGTACCTGAAAAGGACTAAAGATATGTGCCTAGTTTATGGAGGTGAGAAGGAGCTCTGTGTAAAGGGTTATGCTGATGCTAGTTTCCAAACCGGTAGAGATTATTGTCGATCGCAAACTGGATTCGTGTATGTCATGAATGGAGGAGCAATGAGTTGGACGAGTTCCAAGCAAGATACGGTGGCCGACTCCACAACAGAGGCTGAATACATTGCGGCTTGTGAAGCCGCAAAGGAAGGTGTTTCGATTCGGAAGTTCTTGGAAGATGTTGGTGTGTTCCCGGGCTGGTCAAAACTATTGGACCTTTATTGTGATAATTCAGGTGCCATCACACAGGCCAAGGAGCCGAGACAACACCACAAGACCAGGCACATAGACCAAAAATTTCATCTGATATGAAATCTCGTAGAGAAAGGTGACACTAATTTATGCAAGATTCACACGGATGAAAACGTTGCAGATCCGTTGACTAAGCCGCTTCCACAACCCAAGCATGGGGGCATGTTAGAGCTATGGGAATACGATGTCTATTTGATTGACTCTAGTGCAAGTGGGAGACTATTGGATATATGCCCTAGAGGCAATCATGTATGATGATATTTCCTATGTGTTTATGAATAAAGATAGTCCTTGGACATTATCATTGTTGTGTATTAACAATTATGTGACTTGTTTGTGAGACTATGCATTGTATGATGAATGTCCTAAATGGTCCCTAGTCGAAAGGGGTTGTGTGGATGCGCAACCAATTAGACTAGCATCTGACACGGTGGATGGTCCGGTCTCACTGTCCATGTAACATTGGATGCTAGCCGGATAATATGGACTCAGAAAGGTCTGGTCGGATTCGACGTAGTCGGATCCGAGTCGAGATAAGGTCTGAGTTGGACAGACCCAACTATGAGACGCAGCGATAGGTCATCTATGAGTCTCTACTAATTATATGTTCTATGTCTTAAGACCTGAGCTGGCGCATGTACTCGGGATGGTGACGGACTTGCTTTGGGCCGACCAAACGCTACTCCGTGACTGGGTGGTTACAAAGGTAGGTTTCAAGCTTGTCCATACCCATGTTGCAAGACATGGTCGAGAAAGATGGGGTTTGCCCCTCCGGTCAGGAGAGATATACTCTGGACCCCTCGGGTGATCCGACCTGGATAAGCAAGGGATGAGGATTATGAGATAATCTGAATGTTGGTCGGATTCACCAGAACGAGAAAGAGGTCATGCTGCAACAAGGATGGCCATATCGCCTTGTGCACGACAACATATATCGTGTGGGAAAGGGAACAGAAATGTGAAGTACAGGTTCGCCTAACCAGCTTCATCGGACACTTGGAGTCGGCATGTCTTCCTAGAGGCCGCTACCGACTAGTCGAGTCGGATGTGATCTGACTCGTGACCAAGTGGACGAGAACCTAAAGGGTCGCGCGCTTAAGAGAAGGAACACATGGGCTTTAGTATCCATGCGAGGCCCAAGAGTTGAGCCCACGCCAGATGCCTATATATAGTGGAGGTGCAGCACACCCGTCCGATTGATCACTTCGACGCCATCATTAGGGCTTTGCATGTGTTGCAACTAGCCACCTCCACTCGCTCCCGCCGACTGTGTGATCGGATCTAGCAGTTCGCCGCATGGTGTTCCTCCTGCACGCGCAGATACCGTTAGAGGCGGTGCACTTGTGCCACTCTGGTGAACCTGTACATGGGATCCGGAGACCAGCGGTTTGAGGGAGATCGGATCGGTTGCTCATGGGAGATCGGACGAGGAGGAGACGGACCACACGAACGCGCTGCCCCAACTCTACTTCCGCTGCACGGCACTGCACGTCTAGTGGTAACGATCTGTGATCCATCTTTGTAGCATGTTCTTGGTTGTTCTACGTGTAGGATATTTTGATTTACATGTGATGCACCTGCGGTAGAACCCAACAGGCCTTTACCGAAAGCAAAGCCTATAATGATGAATTGATTATACATTATAAGGGGCCAAAGGAGGAACCTATCCCTCCCGTACTTGATCTTGAGGATTCGTATCCTATTAAATTCAGCCCTTTTGATTATTTTTGCTTGCCACAAAGGAAATTATCTGTTGAAAGAAGGGAGTATAAGATGAGCATGAACGATTTCCCTTACTTCTGTTATGACAATACTTAGATCTATTGCGTTTTGCCTAGCTAGGGGCGTTAAACAATAGCGCTTGTTGGGAGGCAACACAATTTTATTTTTGTGTTCTGTTTTTTTGCTTCTATTTTTGAGTGTTTGCCACATTATCACTTCTGTAGTAATTGTGTTTTGGTGTTTTAATTAGTGTTTGAGCCAAGTAAAACCTTTGGGGTGATCTATGGTAGTTGTTAATTTAATCTTGCTGAAAAACAGAAACTTTTGCACTCGGTACAGGAATTTTCTAATTGGTTAAGTGCGTCGAATTCATATGAAATTTTTCCACGAGATTGATATACAAATTTCCCAGGTTGTCCTAATTTTTTAGAACTTTTTGAGTTACAGAAGTATACGAGGTTTCCAGATTGCTACAAACTGTTCTGTTTTGATAGATTCTGTTTTCTTTGAGTTGTTTGCCTATTTTGATGGATCTATGGGTTATATCATGTGGTATGAGCCATGGAGAAGTTAGATTACAGTAGGTATAACACAAATATAAATAAATAATGCATTCACAATAGTACCTCAAGTGGTGATTTATTTTATTATACTAACGGGTCTCACGAGTTTTCTGTTACGTTTTGTGTTGTGAAGTTTTCAAGTTTTGGGTAAAGATTGGATGGACTATGGAAAAAGGAGTGGTAAGAGCCTAAGATTGGGGATACCCAATGAAACCCAAGTCATAATCTAGGATTCCAAAGAGCCTATGCTTAGGGATGCCCCAGAGGGCATCCCCTCTTTCGTCTTCAATCCATCAGTAAATTTACTTGAGGCTATATTTTTATTCACCACATGATATGTATTTTTTCTTGGAGCGTCTTGTATGAGATGAGTCTTTGATTATTAGTTTGCCAAAATCGTCCTTTCTACACACATATTTCGAGAGAGACATGCTGAATCGTGAATTTATTAGAATACTCTATGTGGTTCACTTAAATCTTTTGAGTTTGCCAATTTTGCTCTATATGCTTCACTTATATCTTTTAGAGCATGGTGGTGTTTGCATTTTACAGAAATACTTGAACTCTCGTACCTCACTTATATTATATCGAGAGTTTCTAAAAACAGGATGGTAATTGGTCTAGGTTATGAATTTAGTCCTAATATGATAGGCATCCAAAAGGGATATAATAAAAACTTCCATATTAGGTGCATTGAGTATTTATGAGAAGTTTGGTTCCTTGTATAAAGTTTAGAGATATAAGTATGGTAATGTTAATATACATGTTAGGAAGTAAATTGTGATTTGGTAAAAATACTTGTGTAAAGGTTTGTGATTCCCGTAGCATGCACGTATGGTGTACCGCTATGTAAGGAAGTCACAGCATGACTTGTTTATAGATTGTCGGCCTTTGTGTGAGGGTCGGGGGCGCGCAATGGTTAACTCCTACCAACCTCCCCCCTAGGAGCATGCGTTTAATTCTTTGATTCAATTACTAATAGACTTTTGCAATAAGTATGGAAGTTCTTTATGACTAATGTTGAGTCCATGGATTCTACGCACTCTCACCCTTCCACTTTTGCTAGCCTTTCTAGTACCACGCAACTTTCATCGGTGCAAGAAACACTTTCCTCAAAACAGCCACCATATACCTTCCTCAAAACAGCCACCATATATCTTTCCTCAAAACAGCCACCGTACCTACCTATTATGGCATTTCCATAGCCATTCCGAGATATATTGCCATGCAACTTCCACTGTTTCCTTTTATGACATGCACCATCACTTCCATATTGCATATAGAGTCATATTTTGTCATAGGTATCGAGTTGTAATTTTCTTTTGAGTTGTAAGTAAATAAAAGTGTGCTGATTTTCATTATAGGGCATGTCCCATGTGAGGAAAGGATGATGGAAGCTATGATTCCCTCACAAGTGGGGATGAGATTTTGGACTTTATGAAAAATAAAAGAGGCCAGCGAAGCCAAATAAAAAATGGATAAAAGAGGCCTTAGATGCCCACCAAAAACAAAAATGAGAGAAAAGAGAGAAGGGACATTGCTACTAACTTTTTCCACACTTGTGCTTCAAAGTATCACCATGATCTTCATGATGGAGAGTCTCCTATTTTGTCACTTTCATATAGCTAGTGGAAAAAATTTCTTCATGATGCACGCCCACTTAGTTCCTTTTCGAGCTTTCATACACTTATAGCTCTAGTGCATCCGTTACATGGCAATCACTACTCACTCACATTGATATCTATTGATGGGCATCTAAATAGCCCGTTGATACGCCTAGTTGATGTGTGACTATCTTCAACCTTTCCTTGACAACCTCCACCATATTCTATTCCACCTATAGTGCTATATCCATGGCTCGCGCTCATGTAATGCATGAGAGTTGAAAAAGTTTGAGAAAATAAAGGTGTGAAAACAATTGCTTCACTTTTCATCGGGGTTGTCCATGATATAAATACTTTGTGTGGGGAAGATGGAACATAGCCAGACCATATGATATTGTAGGGATAACTTTTTTTGCCATTATATTTTGAAGAGATACAATTGCTTTGCTAGTATGCTTGAAATGTTATTGTTTCTATATCAATATTAAGATTTTGTTTTGAGTCTTACAGATCTGAATATTCATGCCATAATAAAGAATACTACTTGGAGAAATATGTTAGGTAGCACTCCACATCAAAAATTCTATTTTTATCATTTACCTACTGGAGGATGAGCAGGAATTAAGCTTGGGGATGCTAATACGTCTCCAACGTATCTATAATTTTTGACGATGGCATGCCATTATATTATCTGTTTTGGATGTTTTATATGCATTAATATGCTATTTTATATTATTTTTGGGACTAACCTATTAATCTAGACCCAAGTTCTAGTTTCTGTTTTTTTCCTGTTTTTGAGTTTTGTAGATATGGAATATTAAACAGATTCCAAACGGAATTAAACCCGCATAAGGATTTTTTCTGGAAGTAAACAAGTCATCCATGCTTGGAGTGCACGTCAGGGGAGGTGCCAGGGCGCCACAAGTCTACTAGGTCGGGCCCCATGGCCGTGCCTAGAAGGCTTGTCGCCTCCTGGGAGGTCTCCTAACCCTAATTCTTGGCCTATAAATATCCAAATATTCCCCCAACATCAAAGAGAGCCACGCACATACTTTTCCGCCGCTGGAAGCCTCTGTTCCCGAGAGATCCAATCTTGGAGCCATTTTCGGTAATCTTTCGGAGGGGGTTTCTTGTTTCGGTCTACTTGTCACGGACGTGATGCCTATACGCATGATCATTGCCTTGGATAACTACATGATTATTCTATTTTCTATCAATTGCTTGACAGTAATTTGTTTACCCGCCATGATACTTTCCTTCAAGAGAGAAGCCTCTAGTGAAACCTATGACCGTCGGGTCTATTTTCCATCATATATTGTGAGATCTATACTTGCTGCAATTTATTTATCTTTTACTTTGCGCACTCGTTACATCTATCTCTATCGGATCTAATCCTTGCAAATAACCATGAAGGGAGTGACAACCCCTTTATAGCGTTGGGTGCAAGAGTTTGATTAGTTGTGTAGGTGCATCCATTGGTGACTTGCTTGTTCCTGCTACTAGATTGATACCTTGGTTCTCAACAAATGAGGGAAATGCTTACCTACTTCATTGCATCACCCTTTCCTCTTTAAGAGAAAACCAACAAATGCTCAAGAGGTAGCAAGAAGCGGTTGAATTTGTTGTAACATCAGGTTGTTACAATAAGACTTATGACTTAGTACATCAGCCATGGCATTGGCTTTCATCGGGGTGTAAGTTATCCCTAAGTCTTAATCTGTAATCAACTCAACCCACAGCCTTTGCCTGAGATTCAAATCCGACTGGGTGAAAATATATTCCAGACTTTGGTGATCAGTGTATATTTCGCAATGATTACCTAGAAGGTAATCTCGCCATGTTTTCACTGCGTGGACTACAGCTGCAAGCTCAAGATCATGTGTTGGCTAATTATCCTCATGTGGACGCAACTATCGAGATGCAATGTAATCACATGCCAATCTTGCATAAGAATGCAACCTAGTCCTTGTCGCGAGGCATCACAGTGGATAACAAAGTCCAAAGAGAAATCTGGTTGCACCAATACGGGAGCAAAAGTTAGGCGTCTTTTCAATTCCTGAAAACTGTGCTCGCATTGTGGAGTTCACTCGAAATTTTTATCTTTCTTGAGGAGTTCAGTTGGAGGCTTCACAACCTTGGAGAAGTTCTCAACAAAGTGGCACAATAGCTCGCTAAGACAAGGAAACTCCAAACTTGCTTAACTGATTCAGGTTGAGTTCAATCAAGGACGGCCTAAACTCACTTGAGATTGACAGCAATACCCTTACCAAAGATTATGTGGCCTAGATAGGTCACTTATAGCAACCAAAATTCACACTTGGAGAATTTGACATAAAGGTGGTGCCCTCGAAGTTTTGTCAATACCAGCCTTAGATGCTCAGCATGCTCCTATTCGTTCTTTGAGTAAATGAGTATACCGTCAAGGTCAACCACAACGAACTTATGCAGGTACTCCATGAAGATCAAATTCATCAATCGAGGGAAGGTGGTTGGGGCATTGGTTAAACGGAAGGACATGACGGTGTACTCGTATTGCTCATAGCGAGTAACAAAGGTCGTTTTTGGAATGTTCCCGTTCTTCATTTTGATTTGATGGTATCCCAACCTCAAATCCATCTTGGAAAAGACTGAGGATCCAACAAGTTGATCATACAAGTCGTTGATCCTTGGGAGCGGATACTTGTTCTTTATGGTAACTAGGTTCACTAGTCGATAATCTACAACCATCCGGTCCGTTACATCCTTGTTCTTGACGAAGAGGATAGGGCCAGCTCAAGGAGAAGAACTAGGATGGTGAAACCTTTCTTCAATGCCTCATCAGGTCATTTCTTTAGCTCGGCTAGTTCTAAGGGTGCCATCTTATAGGGTCTTCTGGTTATTGGGACCATCCGTGGGACAAGATCAATCACAAACTCTACATCCCTGTCAGGTGGAATGCCTGGGAGTTCTTCCAGAAAGTCATTCGGAAAGTCTCGGACTACCGGAATATCTTCTAGCTCTAGAAGAGCACTAGTATTCAGGGAATATAGTTGGCGCTTGGCAGCTCGAGTTGAGACATTAACTATCTCACCCGATGGATGTGTAAGTTGAACATTCCTGGTATGAGTACCAATCTTAGCATAATGGGCTTTCATCTAGTCCATACCTAAGATGATATTGATGTCCGAAGACTTGAGGAATATCAAAGAAGATAGGAAGACTATCCTATCCAACAAGGATTTCATTGCCATGCCTTACTCTAGAAGTTTGCCATTCTGATCCAAGAGTCTGAACTACTAATGGAGTGGGCATATCACAAAAAGACATGTTATGCAACTGTGCATAACTTTCTAAGATGAATGAATGAGATGCTCGAGTGTCAAAAAGAACAAATGTTGGATGACAGTTAACAAGGAGCGTACCCAGAATGACATCAAGATCTTCAAGAGCTTCTTCAGCATAGACGTGATTCACACGTCCACGAGTAGGAGTTGGCTTCACATAATAAGCCTTGCCCGGCTTCCCCCGTCCAGTAGGCTTGGCATTGTTCTATGGGCACTCATGAGAGTAGTGCCCTGGTTCTCCACAGTTGTAACATATGACAGTAGTCGACCGTGGAGCAACATTGGTAGCAGGACCTCGAAATGTCTTGGCTGGAGGGTTAGTTTTATATGGGCGAGGCTCCTCATAGGATGGCCTTGTGGTGTACCTTGGCGGCAGGGCAGTGTTGGGAACCCACACCCGGTGCTTATGGGATCTTGTGCCGGATGAAGAGCTGAAGTCATGAGAGTGCTTCTTGGTTGCCTCGTAGTTGGTCTGTCGAGTCTCGACATTGATAGCCTTGTAAACAAGAGCGTGGAAGGAAGCGTACTCATGCAAGCGTATATCACGACGGAGCTCGGGGTTGAGTCCCTTGCAGAACCTAGCTTGCTTCTTGGCATCAACTGACACCTCCTCTGGTGCATAAGGGTGAGGTTGCCAAAGTCACGGTTGTAAGCGTCCACCGTCAGCTTATCCTGAGTGGAGGCACATAATTCCTCCCTCTTTCGGTCCGTAAGACCTTCTGGGATATGATGGGTGTGGAAGGCTTCACTAAAGTCAGCCCAGGTTGCTGCTGGACCAGCAGGTCGCATGGCCTCATAGTTCTCCCACCAAAGATTGGCGGGTCCTTCAAGGAAGTAGGTTGAAAAAGTCACCTTGTCAGCTTCAGCTACATTGACAGAACGGATCTTGCGAGACATGCTTGATAGCCAATCATTTGCGTCGAGCGGATCGACGGAATGATGGAACTTTGGCGGGTACAACTTCATAATGTCATTTTGGGACACTGCATCATTTCGCTGCTGATGGGCAGTGTTTTGCTCAATATGCTCTAGAAGTTGGTTGGTCTCTCTTTTGTTCCTCTCTGCCTCAAGCATCACTTCCGCCAGAGAGGGCGGGTGAGGCAAGTTCTCCTGTCTTGCTTGGCTGCCCTTGCCCTGCTCATAAGCAGGAACAGGGTTGTTCCTAGTGGAAACCATCCCGGGGAAAACAAAACCCACATCTTAGACAAGGAAGACATCAACTCTAAGATAAGAGGTGCAGAATGTACTGGACAACATGAAATGCATGGGTAAACAACCGAACAACATGGTAACAATCAAACTGCTATATATACACCATGATTCATACACACCATGATATAGTTTAGTAAATACCCAAGTTGAAGTACAAGCTACTGAGAAGATGATAAAACTCATGTGAGGCATTAAAAGTTTCCTATACATTTATCTATCTACCTTCGGAACTCAACTCACACCTCAGTTATATTCCACAAGACACACGAGACTGTGTCAATACAACCGCTACAACATTACTTCTAGTTCACACGCAGTCAAGCGTCTCCATAGAACATCTCATACAGGTTACCCCCATGACCTGGGAGTTGAATCTGAGGGCCTGGAAACACCCGAGCCTAAGATCCCTGGGAATCATAAGGACACGGATGTGGTCTAGGTCCCCTAGATGGCAGCAATAGCGGTCCTCGAAGAGGAGTGATACCTCCAACATCGGGCAAGTCTACACGAGCTGGGAAATGAGTCTGTGATCGGTTCAACATATCCAAATCTCCATAACCTGTCTGGATGATAGGTGCAAGCTATGTCAGTGCTGGCCAAATATGTGCGCGGGTAGCATAAAGCTCCATTTGAAGTGCACAAGCATCATGGTCCCTGTTCTCCAACATTTGAGCAATGACCTGTAGTCTTGGATCCTCATGATAGTGATCATAGTAGGCTGCACTCTGATATCCATCATCTCCTCCTAGTGTCACTAGAACATAACAGAACTTGGTGTTCTGTAGCAGTCCATGGTTAGCTCTCATGATGGTCAACATCGTCTAGGCGGCCTCCTGCACTGCCATATCTACGGTAACTCCTAGTCCATACGTCCAATGGAGCGGCTCTGCAGCTCCAGGATATGATGGATATATCCTAACAATACACAGATACTGGCTCTGGTTGATGTCATGGAACTGTTCCTCCGCTATGTACTCTAGGTACCAGCGGCAACCGGTCTCCATCATAACTCTGACTAACATAGTCATGTTACCTGGTACATCAATGCACCTGGTCAAACGGACCACCTAAAGAGAAGGACGAGAAGGCATCTGAAACATAGGATAATGCGAATGCATTAGAACTCCTAGCAGAAATCGGGCATCATAACGGCTGTAATTGCTCAAAAAGGATTTTGAGACAACCTGCAAAAGATTGGATAGCATAACCACTCAACTTTCTAGTATCAAGGTTCTGTAGCCAACTATTTTTTCACACAGAAAATACTTGAAAACTTGGAGTTGACTCTCAAACAATCTAGCTACTAGTCCAAGGTTAGTAACTCGTCATCCTTAGAGATAGATAAGAATCCTAGCTCTTAACCCCGTAGAAAAGAATAGGGTGACTCAGAATAGAATGACTCGGGAAGAGGAGTAAAAAGAGCCTTAAATTCCATTCCACAATCAATTCCCTTATATAACTAAAGTATTTGTAGACTCAACTTCGACCAGTTTGGCTTGGTAAACCTACAGTCAGTCAGGCTCTGATACCAATGATGTCGGAACACCGATCCTAGGCCATAAGAATCTAGGATGTAACACATCACATCACATTGCGACCTCATGCACGGTTATCTCCACGGCTACCACCTTACCTTGCAACTTTTGGCTCACGTATGTGAATATGTCGCTAGCATTCAAATGTCAGAGAACCCGGGTCGACATGACTAATCATAGAACCCAAGTGGCAGATTCGTACAACGACAGGCATACGTAAGCCAACAATGTAGGTGACGGTCATCAGCGTGTGTAGACGAGTCGTAGCAAGCTACCGGGACTCCATTACGCCGTGAAACATTTTTGTCATCAACTACACATAGACGAGTCATAGCAGGCTACATGGACTCCATCACACCGTGAGACATTTCCCTGAAGGGATAGACACAACAGCAAAGAAGGATAGATGCCGATCAATTAATGTGTCCAAAGGAGTAGCAAGCTACCAAGCCTCGATGGAAGAACAAATATGCATTTCCCCATAAAGAGTACTACTAAAGGCACACAACTAGGTGTCGAATCCCATACATACCGTTGAATGTAACATGTATGCACGACACGCCTAATATGCATAGATACAACTATAGCATCACAACATAACCATACAACATCACAACATTTATTTAGAAGGTTCAGAAGAGCCTTGCATAATATGTTCATACAGGTAGGGGTCACATGACCCGACACTCAAGTCGTACACACAAAGTAATACAAGCCATGCAGAGGCTTAAAGTTGTCTGAGTACAGACAGGTGAAAGGTAAAAAGGCATAAAGCCTAACTATCTACAACCCATCCCAGGGCATCACATCATAGCTAGGATACGAGCTACTCGCCATCATCGACATCTAGATAGAACCCACCAGATGGGTCCTGGTTCACACCTGCAACATTTATTAAGCAAACATGAGTACAAACATACTTAGCAAGTCTTTAAACCAGACCTAGTCTATTCATGCTCATGTATCAACAAGGGGAGTAGTGCGGTTCATGTAGCAATGCCAGCTTTGACTCTTAGCTAACCCGTACAACGACTACTAGTTCTTTGAACAAGTTTGAGATAGCGCACATGAGTCCACTAACACCACATCAATACTCTACCATGGATCCGCTCCCATCACCTGCGGAGTGCCATCCATGATACTCACGCTTGTCTTGATACTTTTATGAGTAGCCATTAAAATTGTCTATGAACAGCATAAGTTCTCCATGTAGTTCATATCCTAGTTCATATCCTATTTGAAAAGATTTATACCCCAGAGGGGTGTACTCTTTCACACATGCTCTCGCCACCTATCGCTAAGTGTGCATTAAAAAGGCACCTCGGCAACCTCCAAGCGGAAGCCCAGCGAGGGAGTCAGCCACCAGCATCAATCACACAAGACCCTAGTCCAAGCTATCGCCTATTTGAGACTGAACCCGCACTGAAGTCCGGCCGAAGTTTCCGCTATGGCCCCAAACGATGTGCGTGGGGTTCCCAAGCCCACCATTCAGGTGACCCTTGGTATACCGTGCCACTGCCTACTCCATCATAGCCCACCCCTAGGGTCAGCACTATGCACGACCTCTAGCATAGCTATTAACACCAGAAACTACTTGCAATTCCTAGACTGAGGACTAGGCGGTTGATAAGTCAAGCAGGGTCATATTTTAGGGCCCGGCATGTGGTAGTAACTAGTCTTGGATCACAAACACGGAACTTCGTTCCTAAGAACGGTCCCAATGAGACAACCCGCTATGTACTCATACATAGCCTCACATCGCTACATTTACCAAATCAGGTTCATCATTTAGTTCATCACATCAGAACAACATTTTTTCACTCTGGTTCATCACCTAGATGAATTAGACCTGACACAACTCTAAGAATAGCAATCATAGCAGGTAAGGCACATCAAGGCTCAAGCATCTACCAGGTATGCTAGGTTGCTTGGTTTAGCTATTTACTGTGACAATGACAGGCCATGCAGAGGAATGGGTTCAACTACCGAAACAGGTAACAATTGAATCATATAGTCCTAATGCGATAAACGAGAGCATGAGAGCAAGAGAGTGGGATGTTATCGGAATGATCAATGAGGTTGCTTGCATTCCGGGTTGGGGGAGAGGTACTCTCCTTAAGCGGGATACTCACGTGTATCCTCGGGAGCAGGACCTACCACGATACAGATGAAGTAACAATAAATACACGACAATTGCAACAATATGACCCATGATCATGACATGGCAACATGATTTGGATGAGCTAATGCACCTAGCATTATGCTCAATTGAAGCTGATTTGAAACTAGGTTCAAATTCAAGTCCATGTATTATGTCACACATTGTATTTTGTGCAAAATTTCAATCTTCTCCTATTTAGTTTGCTCTATCATTCATGATAATATCACCAATGGATTCTCTGGATTTTTCTGACAATTTTTCATATGTAAATTATTTCAATCTGAGTTACATATTAATTTCTATCATTTTTAGAAGTTTTAGCTATTTTTGAGAATTATTATAACTCAGAAAATCTTTTATTGCATCAGCCTTGCGTCCGCATGACATCAGCAGGTCAAATGACCGTTGCCTGGTCACAAGCACTAAATGGAGTTTAGAATTAATTTATTTCTAATTAGTGGGGGGTTGGACCAGTGTCACTGATTTATTAAGTTAATTAAATTATTTATTTAAATTAGGCCTAATCCAAACTTTACCAGGGGCTAGGCTCCACCTGTTGGTGACCCAGGGGGGTTAACCCCGTGGTCAAACGACCACATACACGATGGAGGGGGTTGGGTTTCGTGCATAGGTGACCAAAACAACGACAAAGAGTGTCGTTGGCACAAGCACATGCACACACGTCCAACGGAGCATGCCCTCGAGGCTAGGGAGGCCCATAACGTCGTCGGCGACGAGCTTGGTGGCTGTCGGAGCTTGAGCGAGAATTCAACAACACAACATGCAACTGATCCCTAGCTAACCTCCTACAGCACCTACATGACCTCATGAGCTCAATTGCATCAACGATTGGACCAGAGGAGCACCAGAGCATCGCTGATATCAAAGACCGCATGATGATGCTCCTCGGTCTTGAAGCAATCTGAGCCTAAGGTCAGCAATCGACAGGGGAGAGAGGGGGAATGGCTCTAGGGGCTCGTGGCGGTTGCAGCGGCGTCGAAAGTGGGCTCGAGGACGGCCTGGTGATGACAAACGACGACGGCGATTGTTCGTGGCCGAAGGTGGAAGACGGCCTCGAGGCGGTGACTCGGGGCGTCTGGCATCGCGTGACTTGGCGGGAACTAGCAGCAGCTCGAGGCGGACCTGTTGGGCTAGATGGGGGCGAGGGGGAGTGGTTGGGAAGCGGCATCATGGCGGCAAGCTCTCCGGTGTGGCGGCCATGGCGTAGAGGCAAGCAGGAAGATAGTAGAGGGGGGAAATGGAGGAGGGTTCAATCCAGACGGCTCCTTGGAGCTTATCCTCGTTGCCAGCACGACGGGGAGGCAGCCAGGTGCGTGGCACCCTAGCTAGCTCGCCGTGGTCCTCTTTTCCTCTTCCTTCTGGCAGAGGATGAAGATGACTGGAAGCTTGGCCAGATGGGCCATCCTGGTGTTGGGCTTCAGGTATTTCCCTTTTTTATTTCATTTCTTGTTTCCGTTTTCTAATTTCTTTCTTATGTTTTATGTTGTGTAGGCATAGTTCCTTAGCAGAAAAATACTGAAATATTTTGTGGGATGTGGTTTGAATATTTCAAATTTCCACAAAAAGTTTCAGCAATTTCAAAGTAACTAAAATAATTATAGTGCATTATTTGTCATTTTAGCAAGGTTTATGGATTATTTAAAATAACAAAAAGGGCTGTGAAAATCAAATGCACCTCTGAAATATTGTTGCCAATATTTATCAGACATGGTGGACATTTTTTATCAGACATGGTGGGTTTGATTCAAGTGAGGGCCTAGGGTTTCTTTTAATCCCCACTTCAAATTAACTAAAATTAAACGTGATGCAACACACATGCTAGCACAATGCAAGGGTAAACTAGGGATGTGAGAGCATTACCATCACACGCACTATTCTGTGGTGCACGCTTACGATGCGGCAGATCGCAAACAGTTGACAATTCTAAATCTTGTACGATAAGGGGAATATCACACACATTTAAATTTTCCATACTGTTTGTGATATGTAATTAATACGATAATTTCACCATCATACAAGTGTCGAACATGGTTACAAAACATATGACCGTCGCACTCGTGTCAGACGAGATAAGTATCGCATGCGATATTCCGTGGTGCAACATTTACGATGTACAACATCACAAATAGTGGATGATTGTGAAGCGTGTGCGATAGTGGCACTATCACAGACATTTAATTCGGCTGCACTGTTTGCGATATTGTGTGACATCACACACGGTTTGGGAAAAGGCAATTGTGTGCATGGTCGCACACGTTTTCTATTTGTGAAACATGTCGGATTATCAGGTATATCGCAAACGTTGAGATTTACAAACCATGTGCGGTGTAATGACCCCCTGAGAATATTTTTACTAATTTAATTGCTACAATTTAAAATTGTACATAATTTATTTTGAAATCAGTTTGCCATATCTATCATATATAGATATAGGTTCAATAACAAATGCATTATTCGATTCACACGAAAAATGCTCAAGAATTACATCAAAAAATACATAAGCACCAAATAAAGAATGATAAACGACGGTTGAATACTGGTATTAAAGACGGTAAAGAAAGAGGCGGAATATATTCTGGTTGTTGTAAAAGGTGAAGCGAAATGCACATATTGTGCCCACTCCATGCCGAATGCATGCATGACTCTAGTCCAACCCCTTGTGATGGCCGACCGCCCATCCTTCACTGTCTTCGTAAGGACTATTATATAGTCATTGTAGTCCGGTAGAAATGCCAATACCTTTTCATGTCGAACAATCATGTAGTTTAATAAGTGATCTTGATTGAACAATGTTGGGAGCAACTTCAAATGAAAAAGATTTAGACATTGTCATCTAACAAGTCATTATGGGCAATAACAAGGCTATAGAGTTCATACTTACCATCCCGCATATCACTACTGTCTTGGATAAAGTGTAAACAAATAGTTTAATTTCCATCTTTTGACTCAGTGTACTAATAATCTTTATCCATTTCCTCACTTGATGCTGGTTCATGAATATCTCATTACCCCATACGCAAAAATGGTCGAAGCACTAATCTTTAGGAACGACACATGTACCTACAAGCAACAAGTTAATATTAGAAGCTAAACTACAACCGCACAATGATGTAGTACAATACTATCTCCGTCCCACTATATAATATATTATTACATCCAATATACTAACATATTAGATGTATTAACATCTTGTATTATTAGGCAGAGGGAGTATATATAAGACATGTGAAACAAATATAGCAATGGGAACCAAAAACAATTAAAAGAGACATATGCTCACTACAACAGGATTAACAACAACCAAATCTAGTCATTCACGATGGTACTGTTGAAATTGCATAGAACATATCTTGTGCTTAAACATCAGATTCTACAAATGAACATCACAGGATGAAAAACAGGGGGCATATTACCTACACCAGGATTAATAGGAAACAAATATGGCCATTGAATCGGTAGTGATCAAAGTGTACTACACATTGTGAATAACTAAATAAACAAGGCATACTAGAGACAACCAAATAGAGAAATTGAAACTGGACAAATGCTAACCACCAATAACTGAACAACCAAAAACCCTTTAAAGGAGGCATTTGCTCACTACAACATGCTTAACAACACTCTAATATAGTCATTCATGGCGGTATTGTTGAAATTGCATAGAGCGTAGCTTGTGCTTAAACATCAAATTATATGATTGAACAACACATTGTGAGAAAGCTGAAATAAACGGGGGGGGTGTTAACTACACCAGCTTTAACAGAAAACATTTTTGCCATTGAAACTGATATTAATGAAAGTGAACTGCATAGTACATTGTTGCACATACATAACATCACATTATGAATAAATGAAATAAACATGGCATACTATGAAAACAGCCAAATATAGCAACTGAAATTGGACATATGTTCACTACAAAAAACCAAAAATAGTTAAACAAGGCATATGCTAACTACAGACAACCAAGCATAGGCATTCGTGAAATGGAACTGAACAATTCATCCTCTAGCATATCACATTATAGGTTTTGAACATTACATTTTGCATGACTAAAATAATTAAACACAACGTGTTAAAACCTGGCATGGCAAAAGCTACTAGCACGATCATATGCAGTTTTTCCCCTTTGAAGTGGAACAACAAAACAAATCATGGGTTTCCTCACTTGCCACAAATATGATCCTTCCCTTTGGAAGAGCATAGTGGCAGGGTGCCGTCCCTGGTGTCGCGCATTGACTCTTTCCCCTTGGAAGAGATGGTGCCCTTGTCATCATCTTCGTCGACATCGTCGATGAGGTCTCACTTATCACGTGACGATGTTGAGAAACCGCTATAGAACGTGTCCTATAGAAATGACAAAAGGGGCTCGATAGTGATGAAGGAAGGCAAATGCTTGACAACGAAGCAAAGGAGATCAGCAGCAGGGTCGTGGAAGAGATCCATGATGGCTGAACCCGAGGGGGTGCGGTGTGCCACTTAACCTGTGACATGAACCGTGTCAAGCCATCGATGTCGATGAGCTCGATGTCATTGCCGGCTGCCGCGACATACATAAATGTGCAAGCTGGCTAATTTAAAGCTGTCGTTCAGTCATCATATTCAGATTGCCTCAGGGCCTCGGTGGCCACCTCAACATCATCCAACGGAAAGGTCTCGATATACCTCTTTTTGTCCATTCGATCATCGAGCTCCCGAGAAGCATCGTCGGGCTTAGGCGGCAACACTCTGGAGCGGGGGCTGGTGATGGGGATGTGGATCTATGGGAAAGGGGGTGTTTCTCAGGCGTCATCTAAGAAACTCAGGGCATTGAGGGTATGGAGATCAGTGGGTAACATGCATGGGGAGACAGGCAAAGATTGATGTTGGCAGCAGGGGCGAGCTATTTAGGGTACGAGTGAGCAGGAGTGGTGTGTGTGGGTGGGGATGTGGAGAGGGGCCAAGGTGGTGTTTGAGGAAATGACGCTGCTACTGAAAATTTTACTACATGGGAGTCAAATTCGAGGCTAATGAAAATTTAGATGAAGGGATTGAAGGGCGATGGAGCTATAAACATAGCACACAGCCCAAACATAATTATTGTGTGCTATCAAATAGAAAAACCCGTGAAACCTCCATTTTTCAAATTGCTCATGGTGGGTAGATATTTTTTATCTTGCAACGGAAACCTCATGGAGCCCATTCGGATCACACAGACACTAGTATACTATGTTGATGTTACAGGGCATGGGCGTGGCTCACGGGTAGTCTGAGTGATTCGTGTCTGTTGAGTATAAAATCAAAGACGGTTGTTTCATTTAGATCGTCTGCTATTTACTCCTATAATGATAATATATATGAGCATTTTGCAAAAAAATATAGGGAAGGGTCACGATACAAAGACACCTGCATGTGGAACAAAAATATGTATGAAAATGGTGAATCGATGTTCAAATACCCAATGCTCAACTTTGATGTGGCACATGTCTCGTCCCCTCCCCCCCCCCCATTTCATGTCGGGCAGGGGGGAGTACAAACTACGAATACATGCCCCCAAATAGGCCTAGCATTCATACGTCTCCATCGTATCAATATTTTTTTATTGTTTCAAGCCAATATTCTACAACTTTCATATAATTTTGGCAACATTTTATATTATTTTTGGGACTAACTTATCCAGTGCCCAGTGCCAGTTCCTTTTTTTGTGTGCTTTTTGTTTCATAGAAAATCCATATCAAACAAAGTCTCAATGCGATAAAAATTTATGGAGATTTTTTTGAAATATATGTGAATTTTGGGAAGAATTATCAACGCAACACAGTGCCTGAGGTGCCCACAAGCCAACAGGGCGTGACTAAGTGGTGGCGGCGCCTTGATAGCTTTTGGCCACCTTGTAGGTAGGTTGCGGCCCTTCTCTTTCCGCAAGAAAGATAACTTCCTGATAAAAATTCCCCCAAAATTTCATTCCAATCGGAGTTGCGGATCTCTAGATATTTAGGAAATGGTGAAGTGGTCAGAAAAGAGACGCGAAAATAGAAGAGAAATAGAGAGAGATCCATTCTTGAAGAGGCTGCTGCCCTCCGATAGCCATGGAGGCCATGGACCATAGGGGAAACTCCTCCCAGATAGGGGGGAGACCAAGGGATAAGAAGGATGGGGCCTCTCTCCCCCTCTCTCCCATGGCATCGGAATGCCGTCGGGGCAACCATCATGACGACGATTTACACCAATAACTTCACCGCCATCACCATCAATTCCCCCCTCTATACATCAATGTAAAACCTCTCTTCCCTGGTGTAATATATACTTAAACATGGTGCTTAATGCTATATATTATTATCCATTGATGTGTGTCTATCCCATGATGTTTGAGTAGATTTCTTTTGTCATATGTGTTGATTGATGACTGTGATTGGTTTGACTTCGTCCTGTCCTATGGTGCCTTCCGTACCGCACACATGTGGAGGATTCTCACTATAGGGTGTGGCAATATGTTCGTGACTCACTTATAGTGGGTGGCTAGAGTGACAAAACCTTGCACCCGAGTAAGGGGGTTGTTGCGTATAGGAGTAAAGGGGACTGGAAGTGTTAATGCTATGGCTGGGTTTACCTTAATGATATTTAGTAGTTGCGAATTCTTGCGAGAGTTCCAACCATAAGTGCATATGATCCAAGTATGGAAATTATTTTAGCTCACACCTCTCCCTCATATAAAACTGCAATAATGATTACCGATCTAGTTATCGATTGCCAAGGGACAAATATTTATCTTGTGCTACAAAAATCTTTCTACTAAACAACTAGCTAAATTAATATTTGTCTAAACAACCCTTAACTTTTTTTACTTCATCTTTATTTTCTTGCGAAACTATCTATTAATTCTATAAAGTGTTTCTAGTTTTATTCCCGCAAAGTAGTATCATACTTGATCTAGGTAAAGTAAGCGTTAGCGTGCGTAGAGTTGTATCAGTGGTCGATAGAACTTGAGAGAATATTAAATCTACCTTTAGCTCCTCGTTGGGTTTGACACTCTTACTTATCAAAAAAGGCTAAAAACGATCCCCTACACTTGTGATTTATGAGGCATCTCATCCTACCATAACACGAATTATTAAACTATATGAATCCATCACGGTCAAACCAGTCATCATGCTTCTAGTCAAAGGTGGACTCTACGGGCCCATAGATGTGTGTGTGCGCCACGAGATGGGTGAGCCCATGACCACCTACGGCTGGCCCAACTATAGGTATATGAAAGGCTGGTGTGATATTTAAATATATCCAGTTCACAACTTTGATGTGGCACATGCGCCTCGCAACCCGGACATCCCCAACACCAAGGAGGCTCGGGATGTACGCACTGTAGTGCCCCCCACAAACACAAATACATGCACATTGAGTTGGTGGGAGGGCATTTAATGAAGACCTTATGTAACACGGAGCAAGAATAATCAACCTCGGTCAAACCTCTCTCATTGTCGGTGTGTGGTGGACACCCTCTCGAGCCCACTAATGGGCGTGTCGCCGATAACCACACGTTGGAGTGTCCAAAGACAGCCACCACCTTCATGTCGCCCAAACATATGTACATATGTGTTGTGTTGTGTTTGGGTATATATACTAGGTCCGCACTTTTGATGTGGCACTTGGTTAGGAACTGAAAAATCCACGCACATATTGAGGGGTTCAAGCATACAACTTGCTAGACCCTCCCCCTACCCCCCCCCACACACACATTTTTAGCCCATGTGGGAACGACTCATGCGTATGTAAGCATGCACTCAAACTTTTGGTCAGGAAACTCACCATGACCTATAATATATACCATAACACACCAAGAAGAATCCACCTTGTTAACCTCTCTCGTTGTCAGCCAATGTGATAGACATCCATGCGGGCCCATGAATGGGCTTGCCACTGATAACCACGTGAGTGTTCAAAGATAACCCCCACCTATGTGTGGCCCAAACGTATGTATGGAAGTGTTGTGTGGTCCATGTTTAATTACCCAATGCAACTTTGATGTGGCACCTGCCTGGAAAATCATAAAGTCCTCATGGTGGGTTCACATGATGTGTACGCATTATATATGCTCGCCCTCTCCCAAATTCGAGTCGGCGGTAGACATTCATGCTTACACATGTGGTCAAATTATACCATGTAATCTCACCATGACCTACTGTAGCACAAACAAAAAAGAATCCACATTAATCAACCTCTCTCGTCGTGGTCAAAGTGATGAACCATGGGCCACATATGGGTACAACAGAGATAACCCACGCGAGGGGGCGGCCGAGGACAACGACCGCCTCCATGTGTCCCGAACATATGTATGGAGGTGTTGTGTGATTTTTGAATAACTAATGCACACCTTTGATTTGGCACCTTCGCAAACTATAAAGTCCCCCGTGGAGGTTAATAATGCAAATGCAACTTACTTTGAGCCAGTGGGAGCACGTGTATACACGCGTTCAAACTTTCGTCTGGTATATCACCGTGATCTACACTTTAACATAGACAAAGATTAGTCCACCTTGATCAAACCCATCCCACCGCCATTCAAAGTGATAGACCGACGCGTGGGCAATGACCGGGTGTATCGTTGATAATCGTACGAGGGAGTGTCCTAGGTACACCACCGCATGCATGCGACCCAAATATATGCATGAAAAGGGCATGTGATGCTTCAAATAACAAACACATGACTTTTGATGTGGCACATCCCTCACAAACTCGACAATCCCACATTGAGGCACAATATGTGTAGTGTGTCGGACCCCCTTCCCTAACCCATTCCACGAGCACCGCCACTTCGAGGCATGTCAAACATTTTCTACAATGAACATGTCACAATAGGAGTGTCATGTTAATTTTTTTAGAGAACATTAAGACACATTTTCATATATTAAATGATTTCCTAGGGATTTATTTTGTAAATTTCAAAGTTGAACTACAAGCACATGTCGTAGTGCACCAAAATGGATTTGAAAATCAAAATTATGTAGTTGGTGCATGTTTATTCCCCATGTAAAGAAGGCAATAAATTTCAACATCTCGATAGCATGGCTCCGCTGCAAACATTGATAATCTTGGTTTTCAAATTCCTGTAAATCCCGAGTTAAACTAGAATTCATGGAACATTAATATGTTGTTATGATACGGAATCAATAGGTCATGGTAAAAAAAATTGTCCAATTTGAGACAAGTCTTCGTCTAAGTTTCTTGCAAATGGGAGCTTGGTAATGAAAGCAACACATAACTGTCATGTTAACATCGCAAACGGTTTATTAATCAAAACTATGGGCATTAGAACAACAATGTACATGCCGAAGCTTCGGTTAGTAATAATAAAGTGGCAGAATTACTCCTCAAAAAAGAAAAACAATACACGTCCCGTGCGTGCCGTGCAAGGAGGTGTGATTTGATAGGATGCATGCTAGCAGGCCTCCATGCAGGCTAACTAGAAGGTGTGTGAGAAGGTGTGAGAATTGATGGGAGGCGTGTTCCCTGCGTAGTATCACCACGAGATGTGCCGCTAGGCATGTGAATTAACGGTAGGCATGCGAGCAGTATGCTACACATGCAGCTCCGGGAGGCGAGCCGGCCCTTTGACCATCGCGTGCCTCCCTTCCAATTGCTCCACATTAATGGCGCTTGGGGCGGTTGGGTTTTATAGGTGGTCGCACTCCCCATTCTTGCTACACATGATCCTTTCTCTCCCCCCGCATCCTCGTCATGGTTCTTAGTCACCATGGTCATTCTCAATCGTCACCGCCATATTAAGTGCATTAGACGGAGCCGAAGTGCACAATGGGAGGGAGTGGCCACGCCAGGGTTTGGCGAAGCACCTGAGCCCAGCGTGAAGCCGGGCATAGAGGTTGTCGTTGCCGCCGATGAGGTCTCGCATGGACCGCAGCACGGCCTTAACATTGTCACCACCGTCGTGCTTCCCCAACCGGAGCCAATGGTCCATGCCAACTCGAGGAACACCCAGGCGCTGACAACGACTTCGACAAAGAACCGGTTAGTCATCTATACCCATTTTTTTGTAAATATATCTTGGTTTCTATGGTTAATGATTACTTGGTTGGTCTGTGCAAATGATTTTACAAAAAATCCATAAGGATAGTGATTGTGCTAATACTTCGTAGCCAGATCTTACAATCCATTTGAATGACCTGCATAGATGATTGTGCCACTTTTTTCCGGACTGGCATGTAGAAAGCTGATTGTGCTAAAAGAAAGTAAAGCAAAATCTTTGGATCTGTGTAGAAAACTTTCCATGAAATCCTAATCCTACTTTTTGATAGGTAGTATTAACTTGAATGTTCCTATGCTTTTTTGACAATGATCAGTTCATGCATTTAAGGCATGCATGATTTTTTTGCACTAAGTTGTGTGCTCTCAATTTATGCATTTCTTTCATCAAGATGACTTGAGGGTTTAGGGTTCACGCTATCATAGGATATATTATGTTTCATAAACTCTCACTTGCTGAATTGACATTATAAAATATATTAACGCCTTGGTTTTTACTATATGTATGTGCTATCTGACGATGTAGACAACGAGGATGAAGAAGTGTAGAAGAGGTTCATGAGGCAAAAGCTCGGGGAGCATGCGAAAAGTATAACAGGCGCATCCAGAAGAATGGGGGCTATGGATGTCCGTTCTACAACCAAAGGTTCAACATCACATATGCAAGTTTTCTAGCGCATGCAAAAGTGCGAGCTGTTGGATCCTTTAGGCAGAAGTATTCTCGCAGGGTGGCGCATGCCGCGTACGCTGAGTACCTCCATAATCTTAATTAACTTTCAAGCATGAACATGAGATGTTGGATTGAAGCTATGTAGTTTGTGCGTATTATATCTATGCTTGAGTATATATGTTTATTTGTTGAACTATATGTTTGTGAGACTATGTGTAATGAACTAATTGTGCAATGTAATTGCAGTCTTGAGCTGCAATCAGTTTGGTTGATTCAGTTTTATGATTCTTTTAGACCAACCTATGATTGCCCACATCACACACAACTTATTATCGTGAATCATCTGTGTTACTTTGTGTCTTCCCACATGGTTTTATACTACAAACAGCTTTCCCGGAACAGCACAACTCCGTGTCGGAGTTGGCAAAAAAATTGAACAAGTATAGCGCATATTAGGATGACTCTTTAGCGTGGGTAATTTTTTTCCTAGATTGGAAATGCCTGCGATGAGTTCCATTGTCCTGCATTACTTGTGTTCTGATTGGCCAGAATGCATCCCCATGGATCGCATGTCTACCCCATAGGATGTACATAGATTGAACGGTTGTCAGTATCAACCTCAAAACGTATGATATTTATGATTTATCGCACACGGTTGCGTCTACCAAACGTTGCCTCCGGGTTCCCAAAAAGATGCCATTGAAGCGCATTTTTTGCAGAGTGATATTTGTGATTTACCACAGATGGCTGGGTCTACCAAACCATTGCCTCCGAAGCACATTTTTGTGGAGTGATATTTATGATTTATCACACATGGTTGGGTCTACCGAATCGATGCCTCGGAAGCACATTATACCGAGAAAGAAAACTCTCACCACAGCCACATCACAAAACCCTCACCACCGCATGCCTCCTCCCCTCCCCGTCCCTAGTAATACCTACAATACAATATTCCTCTATGACTCTCCATGTCATCACCTATCGCCATGGCAAACACTTAGATCAACGCTTGCCGCCGCTGCGGGCTTGTTGGAGAACGTTGCATGGGAAAGAAAAAAATTCCTATGCTTCACCAAGATCAATCTAGGAGATGAGCATCTATGAGAGGATAAATTGGATCTATGTACCCTTGTAGATCGCTAAGCGGAAGCGTTAAGGAATGCAGTTGATGTAGTGGTACATCTCCGCGATCCAAATTGCAAGCCGTCCCACAAACTCCCGATCAAGTACCGAACGGACGGCACCTCCGCGTTTAGCACATGTGCATCTCGGTTAAGATCTCCGCCTTGCTGATCCAGCAAGAGGGAGAGGACAGGTAGATGAGTTCTCTGGCAGCGTGATAACATTGCGGCGATGGTGGTGGAGCAATTCCAGCAAGGCTTCGCCTAAGCACTGCTGAAAACTGATCTAGAGGAGAAAACGATCTAGAGGAAAAAGAGGGAAGCACGCGACAATTAGGGTTGGGGCTGCCCTCAAAATCCTCTAGTATATATAGGAGTGAGAGGAGAGGAGGCAGCCCTAGCCTCTCCTCCAAGGAGAGGTTCGGTCGAATCCAAGGGGAGGAGTCCACCTCCCACAAGGGAGGTGGATTCCTAGTGGGACTCTTCCCTAACTTGGACCCTACTCTTCCTCCTTCCCCATGTGCATAGGGCCCTTTTGGGATAGATTCCCAGCCCACCAGGGGCTGGTGCACCAAATCTAAGGCCCATGTGGCCCCTTGGGGTATGTGGGACCCACTTGGTGGTCCTCGGAACCCATTCGTCACTCCTCGTACACTACCGAAAATGCCTGAAATTTTCTGGAGTTCAAACACCACTTTCCTATATATCAATCTTTACCTCCGGAACAATCCGGAGCTCCTCGTGACGTCCGGGATCTCAGACGGGACTCCGAATAACCTTCGGTCACCACCATACATAACTCTATACTACCGAAACATCACCGAACCTTAAGTGTGCAGACCCTGCGGGTTTGAAAACTATGTAGACATGACCGACATACCTCTACGGTAAATAACCAATAGCAGGACCTGGATGCCCATATTGTTTCCTACATATTCTACGAAGATCTTTATCGGTCGAACCTCTATGTCAAGGATTCAATTAATCTCGTATGATGTTCCCTTTGTTCTTCGCTATGTTACTTGCCCGAGATTCGATCATCGGTATCTCCACACCTAGTTCAACCTCGTTACTGGCAAGTCTCTTTACTCGTTCCATAATACAAGATCCCATGGCTAACACTTATTCACACTGTTTGCAAGGCTTATTGTGATGTTGTATTACCGAGTGGGCCCTAAGATACCTCTCCGTCACACAGAGTAACAAATCCCAGTGTTGATCCATGCCAACCCAGCAGACACCCTCGGAGATACCTATAGAGCACCTTTATAGTCACCCAATTACGTTGTGACATTTGATACACATAAGGCACTCCTCCGGTGTTAGTGATTTGCATGATCTCATGGTCATAGGAACATATACTTGACATCCAGAAAACTGTAGCAATAAACTGACACGATCATATGCTACGTTTATAGTTTGGCTCTTGTCCAACCCATCATTCTCCTAATGGTGTGATCCCGTTATCAAATGAAATCTCATGTCAATGGCTAGGAAACCTTGACCATCTTTGATCAATGAGATAGTTTACTAGAGGCGCACTAGGGAGAATTATAGCATGGATAATAAACAATTATTATGAACAAGGAAATATAATAAGAAACACTTTATTTCTTGCCTCTAGGGCATATTTCCAACAGGGCTTCCACCAAACATGACCGCATTTCTGTTGGAAATATGCCCTAGAGGCAATAATAAATTAGTTATTATCATATTTCCTTGTTCATGATAATCGTTTATTATCCATGCTATAATTGTATTGATCAGAGACTTAGATGCATGTGTGGATACATAGACAAAACCATGTTCCTAGTATGCCTCTAATAGACTAGCTCGTTGATCAAAAGATGGTTAAGGTTTCCTAGCCATGGACATGAGATGTCATTTGATAACAGGGTCACATCATTAGAAGAATGATGTGATGGACAAGACCCAAACTACAAACGTAGCATATGATCGTGTCAATTTATTGCTACTATTTTCCGCATGTCAAGTATGTGTTCCTATGACCATGAGATCATGCAACTCACAGATATCGGAGGAGTGCCTTGTGTGTATCAAACGTCGCAACGTAACTGGGTGACTATAAAGGTGCTCTACAGGTATCTCCGATGGTGTCTGTTGAGTTGGCATGGATCGAGACTGGGATTTGTTACTCCGTGTGACGGAGAGGTATCTCGGGGCCCACTCGATAATGCAACATCACAATAAGCCTTGCAAGCAATGTGACTAATTGTTAGTTGCGGGATCTTGTATTACGGAACGAGTAAAGAGACTTGTCGGTAACGAGGTTGAACTAGGTATGGAGACACCGACGATCGAATCTCGGGCAAGTAACATACCGAAGAGAAAAAGGGAACATTATACGGGATTAACTGAATCCTTGACATAGAGGTTCGACCGATAAAGATCTTCGTAGAATATGTAGGAACCAATGTGGACGTCCAGGTCCCGCCATTGGTTATTGACCGTAGAGGTGTCTCGGTCATGTCTACATAGTTCTCGAACCCGCAGGGTCTGCACACTTAAGGTTCTGTGACTTTTCGGTAGTGTAGAGTTATGTATGTTGGTGACCGAAGTTTGTTCGGAGTCCCGGATGAGATCCCGGACGTCACGAGGAGCTCCGAAATGGTCCGTAGGTAAAGATTCATATATAGGAAGTCCCAGTTTGGTTTCCGGAAAAGTTTCGGGCTCATTGGTACTGTACCGGGAGTGCCGGTAGTGTACCGGGAGGCCTCCGGGAGGGGTATTTTGATCCCAAGAGGTCCATGGGCTGTGGGAGAATAATAACCAGCCCTGCCGGAATTGCTCCACCACCATCACCGGAGCGCCATCACGCTGCCGGTGAACTCTCTCTCTCCTCTCCACCTCCTCTCGCTGGATCGAGACGGTGGAGATCGTCATCAAGCTACACGTGTGCTGAACGCAGAGGTGCCGTCCGTTCGGCGCTAGATCGGAAGGACCGTGATCGAGATCACGAGACGGTTCGTGATGTGATCACGGAAAGGATCGTGATGAATTCGCGGGATAGATCGTGATCAAGATCGTGAGACGGATCGTGATGAGTTCGCGGGACGGATCATGATGTGTTCACGGGACGGTTCGTGATTGGATCGCGGGACGCTCGGCGATTTGGATCGCGAAGAAGTTCGACTACACCAACCGCGATTCTTAACGCTTCCCTCTTAGCAATCTACAAGGGTACGTAGATCCACTCTCCCTCTCGTAGATGCTCATCACCATGGATAGGTTTGCGTGTGCGTAGGAAAATTTTTGTTTCCCATGGGACGTTCCCCAACAGTGGCATCATGAACTAGGTTGATGGTTCGATGAGATCTCGAGTAGAACACAAAAGGTTTGTGGGCGTTGATGCTTAGATTGCTTCCTCCCTTGGTTGGATTTTGGTTCAGCGGGATTGTGAGATGAAGCGGCCCGGACCAACATTACTCGTACGCTTACGAGAGACCGGTTCCCTCGACGCAACTTGTTGCTTAGATGGCTTGCGGGTGACAGTTTCTCTCACTTTAGTTGGATCGGATCCGACAAAGGCGGTCCTTGAGAAGGTTGAAAAGCAATCTATGTATCACCGTTGTGGTTTATGCGTAGGTGAGAATCGTTCTTGCTAGATACCCGTAGCAGCCACGTAAAACATGCAACAACAATTAGAGGACGTCTAACTTGTTTTTGCAGGGTATGTTGTGATGTGATATGGCCAATTACATGATGAGATATATGTGATGTATGAGATGATCATGTGATGTATAGAATTTCACGACTTGCATGTCGTTGAGTACGGCAACCGGCAGGAGCCATCGGGTTGTCTTTAATTATTGTATGACCTGCGTGTCAATCATTAAGCGCTATGTAATGCTTTACTTTATCCCTAAGCGGTAGCAATAGAAGTAGAAGCAGGGCTAGCGCCACAACCCCAATGGCAACACATTGATGGAGATCAAGATGATGGAGATCATGTAGTTCTGCCGGTGACGATGGAGATCATGCCGGTGTTTCGAAGATGGAGATCTTAAACACAAGTTCATGGCCATATCATGTCACTTATGAATTGCATGAGATGTTAATCCTTTTATGCACCTTGTTTTGCTTAGTACGGTGGTAGCATTATAAGGTGATCCCTCACTTGAATTTCAAGATGAACTGTGTTCTCCCCGAGTGTGCACCGTTGCGAAAGTTCGTCGTGTTGAGACACCACGTGATGATCGGGTGTGAAAGACTCTACGTTCACATACAACGGGTGCAAGCCAGATTTGCACGCGCAGAACACTCAGGTTAAACTTGACGAGCCTAGCATGTACAGACATGGCCTCGGAACACAAGAGACCGAAAGGTCGAACATGAGTCATATAGTAGATATGATCAACATAATGATGTTAACCATTGCAGCCACCTCGAATAGACGTGATGATCGGACTTGAGTTGGTGAATTTGGATCATGTATCACTCGAATGATCGGAGGGATGTCAATTTGAGTGGGAGTTCTTAAGTAATATGATTAATTGAACTCATTATCATGAACATAGTCAAAGTGTCTTCGCAAATTATGTTGTAGATTACTAGCTCGCGCTGTAGCTCCCTTAAATTTTTATATGTTCCTTGAGAAATAGAGTTGAAAGATGTTGGTAGCAATATTGCGGACTGGGTCCGTGATCTGAGGATTGTCCTCATTGCTGCACAGAAGGCTTATGTCCTTAATGCACCGCTCGGTGCGCCACCCCCTCTAGCGTCGTCTATAGATGTTGTCAACATCTGACAGGCACGTTTCGATGACTACTTCATAGTTTAGTGCGTCATGCATTACGGCTTAGAATTGAGGCTCTGAAATATTTTGAACGTCACGGAACATATGAGATGTTCTAGGAGCAAAGATTGTGATCTCAGGCTCATGCTTGTGTTGCGAGATATGAGATCTCCAACAAGATTCTTTGCCTGTAAGATGAAGGAGACTAGCTCAATCGTTGAGAATGTATTCAGATTGTCTGGGTACTACAATCGCTTGAATCAAGTGGGAGTTGATCTTCCAGATAAGATAGTGATTGATATAGTTCTCCAAGTCACTGTCACTAAGCTACTAGAACTTGGTGATGAACTATAAGTTGCCAGGGATAGAAATAATGATTCCTGAGCTGTTCGCGATGTTTGACTACGCGAAGGTAGAAATCAAGAAGGAGCGTCAAGTGTTGATGGTTAATCAAACCACTAGTTTCGAAAAGGGGAAGAGCACGGAGGGAAACTTCATGGATAGCAAGTCAGTTGCTGCTCCAGTGAAGCAACCCAAAGTTGAACTCAAACCCAAGACTAAGTGCTTCTATTATGAGGTGAGAGGTCGCTGAAGCGGAACAACCCTAGATACTTGGTAGATAAGAAGGCTGGCAACATCGATAGAAGTATATTTGATATACGAGTTATTGATGTGTATCTTGCTAGTACTCCTAGTAGCACCTGGGTATTGGATACCGGTTCGGTTGCCAAATGTTAGTAACTCGAAATAAAAGCTACGGAATAAACAGAGAACTAGCTAAGGGTGAGGTGACGATGTGTGTTGGAAATGTTTCCAAGGTTGATGTGATCAACATCGCACGCTCTCTCTACCTTCAGGATTAGTGACGAACCTAAATAAATGTTATTTGGTGTTTTGCCTTGAGCATGAACATGATTAGATCATGTTTGTTGCAATATGGTTATTCATTTAAGTCAGAGAATAATAGTTATTCTGTTTACATGAATAATACCTTCAATGGTCATGCACCCAGTGAGAATGGTTTGTTGAAATCTTGATCGTAGTAATACACATGTTCATAACATTGATGTCAAAAGATACAAAGTTAAATAATGATAGTACCACATACTTGTGGCACTGCCGCAAAATGTCATATTGGTATAAAGCGCATGAAGAAACTCGATGGTGATGGATATTTGGACTCATTCGATTTCGAATCGGTTGGGACATGCGAACCATGCCTCTTGGGCAAGATGACTAAAGGACCCCGTTGGATGGAGTGGGCAAGTGATTCATTGGAAATGATACATGTTGATGTATGCAATATAGTGAGTCTTGTAGCATGTAGTGGATATCGTTATTTTCTTACCTTCACTGATGATTTGAGTAGATATAGTGTATATTTACTTAATGAAACACAAGTCTGAATCGTTTGAAAGGTTCAAGCAAATTCAGAGTGAAGTTTAAAGATCATCGTGACAAGAAGATAAAAGTGACCGTGATATGATCGTGGAGGTGAATATCTGAGTTACGAGTTTGGCATACAACTTAAGACAATGTGAAATTTGTTTCACAACTAACGCCACCTGGAACACCATAGTGTGATGGTGTGTCTGAACATCACAGTCATGCCCTATTGATATAGTGCATACTGTGATGTCTCTTATCGTTTTACTACTATAATTTTTGGGGTTATGCATTAGAGACAACTACATTCACTTTAAATAGGGCATCATCTAAATCCGTTGAGATGACACCGTGTGAATTATGGGTTGATAGAAACCTAAGCTTTCATTTCTTAATATTTGGGGTTGTGACACTTGTGTGGAAAATGTTTTCACCTAATGAGGTCGAACCCAAGGCGGACAATTGCATCTTCATAGAATACCCTAAGATCAGTTGGGTGAACCTTCAATCTCAGATCCTAGTGCAAAGTGTTTGTTGCTTAAACGGATCCTTTCTCGAGGAAATGTTTCTCGCGAAAGAATTGAGTGGGAGTAAGATAGAACTTGATGAGGTTGTTTAAACTTTGTTCAACCAGAGAGTAGCGCAGCGCAGGATGTTGTTTCTTTGAAGCCTACGTTAGTTGAAGAGGAAGTTAATGATGATGATCATGAAGCTTCAGGATCAAGTTACTATTGAACTTCGTAGATCGACAAGGATGTGTACTGCTCCTCAGCGGTACGACAACCCTGTCTTGGAGGTCATGTTGTTGGACAAACGATGAACCTACGAGCTATGGAGAAGCGATGATGGGCCCGGATTCCGACAAATGGTTGGAGGCCATGAAATCCGAGATAGGATCCATGTATGAAAACCAAGTGTAGACTTTGGTAGACTTGCTCGTTGGACGGCAGGTCGTTGAGTACAAATGGATCTTTAAAATGAAGACAGACACTGATGGTGAATGTCACTATTTGTAAAGCTCGACTTGTTGCAAAGATGTTTGTGACAAGTTCAAGGAGTTGACTACGATGAGACTTTCTCACTCGTAGTGGTGCTAAAGTCCGTTGGAATTATGTTAGCAGTTGCTGTGTTTTCAATTATGAAATTTGGCAGATGGATGTCAAAACATCGTTTCCTTAATGGTTTACTCGAGGAAAGGTTGTATGTGATACAACCAGAAGGTTTTGTCAGGCCTAAGGATGCTAAAAGGTGTGCAAGCTTTAGTGATCCTTCCATGGACTGAAGCAAGCATCTCGGAGTTGGAATATACGCTTTGATGAGGTGATCAAAGTTTTGATGTTTATACAAAGTTTACGAGAAACTTGTATTTGCAATAAAGTGAGTGGGAGCACTATAGAATTTCTATAAGTATATGTGGATGACATATTGTTGATCAGAAATAATGTAGAGTTTCTGGAAAGCATAAAATGGTCATTTGCAAAGTGATTTTCAAAGGAAGACCTGGATGAAGCTACCTAATTGTTGAGCATCAAAATCTATGGAGATAGATCAAGATGCTCGATGAGACTTTCAATGAGTGCATACCTTGACAAGATTTTGAAAGAGTTCAAAATGGATCAGTCAGAGAAAGAGTTCTCGCCTGATTTGTAAGGTGTGAAAGTTGAGTGAGACTCAAAGCTCGACAATGGCAGAAGAAAGAGAAAGGACGAACGTCGTCCCCTATGCCTTAGCCATAGGCTCTATATTATGCCATGCTGTGTTCCGCACCTGTGTGTGCCTTGTCATGAGTCCGTCAGGGGGTACAAGAGTGAACCAGGAGTGGATCACTGGACAGCGGTCAAGATTATCCTCAGTAAATAAGAGACTAAGGAGATGTTTCTCGATTATGGAGGTGATAAAGAGTTCGTCGTAAGGAGTTACGTCGATACAAGCTTTAACACTAATCCGGATGACTCGTAGTAGCAATCTGGATACGTATAGTGGAGCAGCCATTTGGAATAGTACCGAGCGGAGTGTCGTAGCAGTGTTTACAGTTTGACATAGGTATTTGCAAAGTGCACACGGATCTGAATGTTACATTCCCATTGACTATAAGACCTCTCTCACATGCAAAGCATGATCGAGCCCCAGAACTCGTTGGGTGTTAGATTCATAACAATGCGAATCACATGGTGATGTCAACTAGATTATTGACTCTAGTGCAAGTGGGAGACTGTTGGAAATATGCCCTAGAGGCAATAATAAATTAGTTATTATCATATTTCCTTGTTCATGATAATCGTTTATTATCCATGCTATAATTGTATTGATCGGAGACGTAGATGCATGTGTGGATACATAGACAAAACCATGTTCCTAGTATGTCTCTAATAGACTAGCTCGTTGATCAAAAGATGGTTAAGGTTTCCTAGCCATGGACATGAGATGTCATTTGATAATGGTGTCACATCATTAGGAGAATGATGTGATGGACAAGACCCAAACTGCAAACATAGCATATGATCGTGTCAGTTTATTTCTACTGTTTTCCGCATGTCAAGTATGTGTTCCTATGACCATGGGATCATGCAACTCACAGATATCGGATGAGTGCCTTGTGTGTATCAAACATCGCAACGTAACAGGGTGACTATAAAGGTGCTCTACAGGTATCTCCGATGGTGTCTGTTGAGTTGGCATGGATCGAGACTGGGATTTGTTACTCCGTGTGACGGAGAGGTATCTCGAGGCCCACTCGGTAATGCAACATCACAATAAACCTTGCAAGCAATGTGACTAATTGTTAGTTGCGGGATCTTGTATTATGGAACGAGTAAATAGACTTTCCGGTAATGAGGTTGAACTAGGTATGGAGATACCGACGATCGAATCTCGGGCAAGTAACATACCGAAGAACAAAGGGAACGTTATACGGGCTTAACTGAATCCTTGACATAGAGGTTCGACCGATAAATATCTTCGTAGAATATGTAGGAACCAATGTGGACGTCCAGGTCCCGCCATTGGTTATTGACCATAGAGGTGTCTCGGTCATGTCTACATAGTTCTCGAACCCGCAGGGTCTGCACACTTAAGGTTCAATGACGTTTCGGTAGTGTAGAGTTATGTATGGTGTTGACCGAAGTTTGTTCGGAGTCCCGGATGAGATCCCGGACGTCACGAGGAGCTCCGGAATGGTCCGGAGGTAAAGGTTCATATATAGGAAGTCCCAGTTTGGTTTCCGGAAAAGTTTCGGGCTCATCGGTAGTGTACCGGGAGTGCCGGTAGTGTACCGGGAGTGCCGGTAGTGTACCGAGAGGCCTCCGGGAGGGGTATTTCGACCCCAAGAGGTCCATGGGCTGTGGGAGAATAATAAACAGCCCTTAGTGGGCTGGGAAAACATCCACAAACGCCCATGGCGCAGGAGAGGAGGTCCTAAAGCAAAAAGTGGAAAATCAGCCAATAGGAGGCAATCCTACTCCAACTAGGATTGGAGGTGAAGTAGGATTGCTTGACACCTCCTATTTCGGCCGACCCAAAGGCCTTGGCTGCCTCTCCTCTCCTCTCCTCCTATATATACTAGTGGATTGGGTGGTTTTTGGACAGAATTTCCGGCCACGTGCTACCCGTTACACCGGTGCATAGTTTCTCCTCTAGATCGGTTTTGTGCAACGCTTAGGCGAAGCCCTGCCGGAATTGCTCCACCACCATCACCGGAGCGCCATCACGCTGCCGGTGAAATATCTCTCCTCTCCACCTCCTCTCGCTGGATCGAGACGGTGGAGATCGTCATCAAGCTGCACGTGTGCTGAACGCGGAGGTGTCGTCCGTTCGGCGCTAGATCGGAAGGACCGTGATCGAGATCGCGAGACGGTTCGTGATGTGATCACGAAACGGATCGTGATGAGTTCACGGGACAGATCGTGATCAAGATCGTGAGACAGATCGTGATGAGTTCGCGGGACGGATCATGATGTGTTTGCGGGACGGTTCGTGATTGGATCGCGGGACGCTCGGCGATTTGGATCGCGAAGACGTTCGACTACACCAACCGCGTTTCTTAACGCTTCCTGCTTAGCGATCTACAAGGGTACGTAGATCCACTCTCCCTCTCGTAGATGCTCATCACCATGGATAGGTTTGCGTGTGCGTAGGAAATTTTTGTTTCCCATGCGACATTCCCCAACAATTTCACCACTACCGCTTGTCACGGTCTATCGACACTCACTTTTTTTACACTACTGTCCATCGACACAACTCCACCTGATTTGGGAATCTTTGATACTGGTTTTTTTGTTCATGGAGAACCAGGTAACTAATTTACTAAAATATCCGCTCATCTCTTATCCCATTACGCCTGCGCCTTTTACCCAACCGAAGTCGCCGTGGATTCATTTTTCTTCTAGCCGATCCGAGGAGTTTCATTCATATGGGGCAAGGACACATCAGGGCTATGGGTGCTCGACCAAACAGCTGAGGAGTTCCATCTCACCATGCGACATGACTTCCTGAGACACATGGTATCTTCAATCTCACTCTACCTCATTTGGCATGGCTTAATTTTCATGAACCTATACCATATCTTGATACATTTGGATGAAAGGTGCCACATGCAACATATACATCAAAGGGGATTTTCTTCTTCGTCTATATTAGGCAAATTAATGATGTATTGTTCTTTCAATTAATCTCATATTCGCATGCCATCATGGTTAGATTGTCTGTTTATTTATAATTTTTATCATTTTATTTCAAATGATGTACTATTTTTTAATTTCTCCCATATTAACATGTTACCTTGATCTTTAATAATTTTATCATTTTCCTGTAGTTCATCCCTTGCTTTCCAACAACACCTTTAGTACAAAATCTTGGCCGTTACATGATTGAAGACTCTAGGGATGTCATATTGAACACAAACCATGGATCTATAATCGTTCTTTCTATAAAACTTGGTGAATATTGTCACTCCTATTTTGACGCGGGCCTTCGGACATAAGTTCTATGCTTTATGTACTAAAAGCTGGCACTAAAATTACACTCCGCCTAAACGACCCTGGTCATATGATAAATTTGAACTTCCCCAACAACATCATCAATCTGGACTTTGTTTGAAATAAGTGTTCTTGCAAGTATCTTTATGTTGACTTACGTAGCAATATCAAAGTAATTGTGCGGTATTTAAGCAACCAATTTGGGTTTCGTTTTCTGAATATGTTAAGTATGTTCCTGCCTAATAATTTCTAACTACCAATTCAATATTCTTCTGTGATGTTCTGAATACATAATCCCCATCCTCCCACTGCTCTACTCATGTCAGAAAATGCCACTGCCACCGAGACTACCGAGGTTGCAGACAAGGCTGCCATCAAGCGGAGGTGGGTCAAGCCAGAACGGCAAGCACCTCCCACATGCCTAGACTTAATCAACAGCCTCCCCGACAATATGTTAACCATCATCATCTCCCTCCTCCCACTCGTAGATTGCATGCGAAGAACTGTCCTCTCCCAATAGTGGTGCCCCCTATGGTGTTACACCCCTCTCGGCGTCATAGACGAGCACATGCTCTGCAATGGCTATCGTAAAAGATTGGATGCATTGTCCTAGTTCCTCGTCATGCACTATATATATGGCCCAGTCAGATGCCTTGCCATAGGCAAGTTCCATTCCAACGACAAGGACCGAGGCAAGATTGATGAATGGTTCTTATCGACCACCCTTAATCAGCTCGAGGATCTGACTTTTAATGATGGACATATGCACTCGCTCCCACCCTCCACGTTGTGCCGCTCGCCAACGCTACACATTGCCAAATTCATGAACTGCCATTTCCCCCAGATTAACATTGATCCCGCTATTTTTCTCCTCGACTGAAGCATCGTGAGCTTGTCGTCGTCTACATCCCCAAGGATGAAATGGAGTGCATGATCCATGGTTGTACTACGCTCGAGTAACTTCACCTTTGGGTGATCAATGGGTAGAGTAGCCTCCACATCACTTCGATGAGTCTCCGGACAATTTGTGTGTACTGTTGGTGCCGCAATACATCACACAAGGTGAATCACTAAATGGTCATTGTGGACATGCCTTTACTTTATAGATTACGTGTAGTTGATCAACAAGGTCTAAAAAGAATCATGATCATTTACTTGCCGAAGTTGACAATGTTTAGCTACTTGCCTGTTAAATTCTCTGAACTTGATGTTGGATACACAACCGTCTAGGTACAATAGTCGCCTTCTTCTTCTTCTTGAAGTTAACTTTTTTTATAGTTTCAAGATGTATGTTCGTCTATCATCCAGAAAATGATTTCGACAAGATCGACCTCGCATTCGTACACAATGAAGGTCCTGGCACTAGAATTTATCGGCCCCGACCTGGACCAAATTGTCAGATTCCTAAGATGCTTTCCATGCCTAGAGAAGCTATATATCGATGTGATCATGCTTTTCTATTAAATGTTAACCACGAGGGAGTTCAATTTTTGGCCCCTTTTCCCAAGTTAACAATGACGAACGTACTAGAATTTTTGAAGGAATTTTAGAGGATTTCAATACATCGATGTTTTCCCTCTAGCGATTTATTGATTCATGTGGTTACAATCCATAAGTATTTCTCATTTGGATTCATATGTACTAGTTTTCATAGGAAAAATTCTATCCACTGCAACCACCTGTGAAGAATCATATGTTTTGCTAGACTGTAATCAAGTGCCCATGTTAATCATGCAGGTTCGAAGATGGCATGTCACTCTATTTGTTTATTTTAGAAACCCTACAAATGAAAGAGGTCCTTGTGTGTTCAAGCAATAATACATTCTTTTTTTTGCAAATATGATTAGGCCCGATAGTGGATAATGTGATGCAATGTGACGATTCCATCAAACGCCTTGATCTCCATCTATCGAAAATTACTTCGAACTGCTACCAAGGGACCTTATCGGAGATTTTATTAACCATGTTCTTGTTGTGAGAGAAAGTGTGCTAACGGTAATGATATTTTCCCTACATGTATAGCGAAAATAAGAATGTTCTACTGATCAGCGCCGACGACTAAAGCGGAATGGAATAGGCTCAGCAAAAGCTTAGTTTCAGTTTGGAACTTTAGTTGACAGACTAATTAGAAGTCCTTATGTCAAGCTCATACATGACATGTCAGTGGCGGATCCCTTTCGGAAATATTGAACTTGTGAAACTAGTTGTAATATCAGCTTGAGCCTCTCATATGTTCATGTTCCGCTAATCAGCACGGGCGTCTAGAGCTGCATGACAAAGTTTCTGCATTAGTTGAATTTCATTTATAATATCAGTTTGAACCTTGTAATCTTCGAATTTTAGACATGTAATCCTAGGATTTGAACCTTTGAAATATTTCTATCATTTGTGATAGAATTATTCAAACGGCATCATATAAGACTCATATGTTGGTAGTACTATTTATTCCTTAATATGCAATGTACGATTAATATTTGGACCTTAAGAAGCACAACCTTGACCAAAAATATAGGGAGAGTATCCTGCGCGGCTCCAATGGCGCTCCTAGCGGCATGCCGACGACGAGCGCCAGATCACCATGCATGTCATAGTGGACATGCATAGAAGGTTCACAAAGCTATCGATGGTGTGCACCAACCATCAGATATGGGTGAGAACTCTAACCATGTTATGGAGCATGTTGCTTGATGCAGACAAGTACAAAGTGGTCGGGTTTGACCTAAAGTCCCTCCGGCGGCTCTGCTCTCGCACCCCTCCATGCATGCTCTGCCAGCAGTTGGGGTTGGCCCACGAGCATGTTTGGGGCACCATATGCATGTGCTTGCGCTGCGTGCGTTGTCACGATGCAGTTACAAGTGCCATGATGGAATCACACGCTGCAAAAACTGCCATCCGGAGGTGCCGGTTTTCCAAGACCTTCGACCCCGACTTATATCCGCGGCCACTAACAAAAGCCTCTTAAACCTTTCGATCATGCCCCACAACACAATAATCACACCCTCGATGGCACATACAGAGGGGATGTCCAGCGATGCACCAATAGAGTTTGAAATCCATCATGTGGACACCCAAGTCAGGAACACAAACCTCACGGTAGTGTACACCAATGACCTAGCCATGGTGGAGGACTCCACCAACAATATCGAGGATTTTCTTGCTTAGGATGGCAAGTACAAAGTGGCCAGCTTCGACCTCGCATACATCGGCGGTTATGTCGGGCATGGTAGAGAAGGTTGTTGTCGCCATGTTGTGCGTGGTCCATCACGTCCTTCTCTACCACTATTGCCAGGACACAAGGCCTTGCGATCGTTTAGCTAGGTTTGTCAAGAGTCCCGACTACAGGTTCTCTATGATGGACACCATCAACGATCTAAAGGTGTTCTAGACTTAGGGCTTGGCCTACCGAAAGCTTGTCCACAGCCATCGCCACTATAGGGTTTGGGGTAGCATCAAGGACAAAGACTCCCTAGTTGACATCACCGTGGCGATCATCAACCCCTAGTACAAAAACATGAGGGCTAAGTTCGAGAAGAACAAGCTTCTATGGCACATGGTCTGGGTGAGAAGACTAGATGAAGATCACCTCCAGTCGATGACCAAGGACGTCTACACATGCTATGAGATGTTCAGGAGAATCGTTGACATGAGGAAGTGCCTCCTAACTGAAGACGACGTGGGGTCGAGCCACAAGCAGAGAGGTGGTAATAAGCGTCACAAGAAGTAGATGGGTTGATGATCATTGCTCATAGTTTATTATACATGCAATAGTTTATTGAGGTCTTCCAATGTTATGGGTAGTCACTTGTGTATTTGGTAACTTAATTATTTATGCAATCATGTTGTTATGTGTGTAATAGTTTATTGAGGTGTGTTGATGTTATGTGTGTGGTCACTTATGTATTTGGATGTTTAATTTGGAGATGCAAGCATGTTGTTCAATACATAGAGCATAGATGTGTGTGCAGATTGACAAAATCACATCGCATACGGATTAAACTACCAAACCCGTCGATGATGATTTCATCAATCACTGACAATTATTTATGAGGAACCATTTGCCCTCAACACACACACCCTAATAGAAGGAATCGTGTGTGCTATTATCAGTTACACCACTATTCTTATTACCCACATGTTTACCGGCTATCACACATATCTTGTCAAAACGAATCATTTGTGTTATTTTTCGCTCATCACAAATAGTTCATCCGAGCGACTTGTATGTCGTCTACTGCACATAGCTTCATCTTCCTAAATGTTTATGTTGTGAGGGATGATCACAAACAGTTCATCTGAGTGACATGTATGTCGTCTATCGCACACACACCTTGATTTGGCCAACCGTTTATATTGTTTGGGCTGATCACAAATGGTTCATCAGAGTGTCATCTATGTCGTCTATTGCACACACACCTTTATCTGATGAATTGTTTCTGTTGTGTTTGGATGATCACAAACAGTTCATCTGAGTGGCCTATATGTTGTACATCACACACATATGTATTTAATTAACCGTTTGTTTTGTATTGGTTCATCGCAAATAGTTCATTTGAATCGACTGTGTGCCGTGTATCACACACACACCTCTTTTATGAATGGTATTTGACAGACCCGGCATTGCACACCGTTCACGTTTTTGGCGATGGAGCTAGAACTATGCCATTTGCGATTCATGCATCAGACACTGTTTGGTCGAAGGATCTCAGGTTGATTTGTCGTGTTTGGACCTTCCTTCAGTAGTGTAGGACCAACTAGAACTATAACTAGATGAACTAGAGGAGGCTCCAAAACTTGTGTGCATCAAAGGGGCCAATACCTCAGGTGTGTATAGGTTAGAGGGGGAGAGAGAGTCAGCTAGCAAGGAGGGAAACCCACCTTGGGATGCTCGACAAAGGGGAGGATGAGTTGGACTCCTCCCCCACTCCTATTCGTCCTCCTTCGTTAGGGAAGGGGCGCCTCACCCATTGGGATATTCTAGCCCAAGTTGCCTTCCACCTCTTGGCCTTTTTAAGACCCATTGATATTAAATTAAATATAAAATTGTTCGTGCGTACAGAATATTATATGTATAATTTAACATCCTCAAAACATTCTCCACCTATATATTATTTATCAATAATAACCGGTATTACCCGATATTCACCGAAACACTTTGGTTGATCCCGAAACACTTCCGGTTCCTCTCAAAACTATATAGAATATTAATGAAAAAAATTCCACAAATGAATCCTCGATATGCTCGTCCTACTAACACTCAGCAGATTGTGATTTCCATAAGCTTGTGACACTATAGGTTCGGTAATTCAGGGACATGAATGAAACTCCTTTGTTCAATGACCGATAGCAGAACTGTGGACATCCATATTGATCCCTATATGAGTACAGGAACAATATTCGAGCGAAACTTTGGTTACCATGTGGCATTCCCTTTGCTTCATGATACTTTATAAAATCTGAGAAGCATCGGTATCCTCTCGAGTCATTCTTATGCTCATCATATTGTTATTCTCGTTACCGGTTTTGTTCTTCTTTATCGTTGATGTTTTCCAGCATCCCCGTGGCATAGTCACCTGTGTCTGGCCAGACGATGCCGTATGCATTCATACCTAGAGGGCCCTAAGAATATATCTCCAATGTTGAATGAGAAAATCCCAATCTCAAGCTATCTAGCCCCTTGTCAAACTTTCCGATGAACTTGTAAGTTGTCGTTATGATCACCTAGTTACAGATGACGTTTGATCCACCCAAAGCTCATTGTATAGTAAGAAGTGACTAAAATACTCTGATGGTCTAAGGAACGTAAAACACACGTTAATACTTCGTGTTATAACAATTGATTTCAGACAATATTATCTCAAAGTATAACAAACAAGTTTGGGTCGATCCAATTTGATCGTTCTTCTAACATCATACTCTCAATGTTGTTTTAGGACCACCATTACACATAATGATATCCTAAGATCCGGAAAACATGATCACCAACAACACTTGAGCTCGTCTTAGAGGCAAGACTAGGAATCTTGTTTTACCATTTATCATTCCACATGTGCATATGAGTTTTCCATTGAATCGCATATTCTAGGATCATATAAGTTATAGTATAGAATATAAATTCTAATTATGAATATATAAATATATAAATACAATATTATTACCTCTAGGGCATATTTCCATCAGTCTCCCACTTGGACTAGAGTTAATAATCTAGTTAGCATATTTTACTTTCACACCAATGGCAATTCGGTGCGAGTCCACGATTTTCTTGTGGTATAGACTTTGTCATATCGCATCTGAAAAATTCATATCCGTGTGTACCATTTGCATTTCAATGGATCTACCATGCTTTCACAAGAATTAATATTTTGTGAAACTGGCCTTGTATATATTAAGTCATTGGCAAAACATTTGATTCCTTAGACTTAGCTACATAACCACTATTAAACATAGTGTTCCATTGGCACAATCATGTGGAAATCATACCAAGTTCATAAATAAAATATTGATTAATTACCCTCCATTGTTACTTCTATAGTGACAACATACTTAGCCTTCTGTTATAGAAATCACCACCGTAACTCTCTTGGACCAATTCCAACTTGTTCTGACACCATAAATCATTTAACTGAAATCAAAAATCGTTTGTTGACATTTTTACTGTTGTCCTATGATAAAACAATTTGACCATTGTGGTAACTTTGCTCACAACTTACTTGGAGTACTAGACATATCTGGTTATTTACATACCAATGAATATAATTAACACAAGTGTGAATGAAATCATATATTTCAGTCATTAGTATTTTAGAATACCGTTTCTTGCTTAAAAACTCCCACCATGTGGCTTTGACAAGAAACTCTCCTTGGCTTATTTTTCATACTAAACATCTTTAGCATCTTGTCAATGTGTATTTTGGTTAAGACTGATTAGACGCTACCATCTTCATAGATTATGTATAATACCAAAACTATATTGCCTAAGTACTTTACTTAAAAACTAGTTTCAATAAAGTCTTAATTCATGTATAGAAATTTATATAATTTCCAATCATTAATATGTCAAGCACACATAGTGTTTAGAAATATTATCATGCTCCCACTTACTTTCTTGTAAATACAAGTATCTTTGCTTTCCTCGATGAAATCAAATTATTCGACCATTTCATCAGAACAAAGATTCCAACTCCATTATGCTTGCTTTAGACCATTATAGGATCTCTCTTGAAGTCTGCACATTTACTATCATTCCCTGGATTGCCAAATTTACTTTAGATCGTATCATATATATAATCCAGGATCTAATTCCATCTCATGGGAATTCTTTTGACATACATCTATCGTATCTCATAAGTAAAATATGTAGTAATTGCTAATTTAACTTGAACTGACTTTTAAGTATTGCTATGATGAGACAATCACATTATAGTTAATCCCTTGACCTTGTCATAAATTATGCAACAAGTCAAGCTTTATGAAACCCTTTTTATCCTTGTCAATTTATAGATCCAATACAATACATTAGACTCTAAGTCTTCCGGAGGGTTTCACGAAGTTCTAAACTCGATTCATGTATATGGATACTATCTCAGATTACATTGGCATATAGCCATTTCCGTAGTCAGGGCCCATCAATGCTTATCTGTGTATTGTAGATTCATTGTTTGTTTCAATAATATTTTGTCTACACACCATGAAGGTTTGTATGAATTTTCCTCAAACTATATAGGCCAGCCGCAAGTTTGACGTAAGTATCTGTATATCATGTAGAGGCTTTCGTATTAGTTGTTGTAGGAAATTCTAGAACCACTTCTAGAGTTTCTTTTCATTGACATGATTATGAAGATTCTGTAATCTCGTCAAGTTGCAGTGTCCTCCTACCCACTCTTTTGTAGAAAACATTTTCCTAGAAATTTCCACACTTTATGTCAAAATACTTCGCCTCGGCATAGTGAAAGAAGAATACCCAACTATTTGGAATAACCAACAAAGTAGAACATATCTTTTCATATCTTATTTGGGGCATTTCAATAGTTTTGATGACGCTCTTTTCAGTGTAAAATCCATAGTATCTAAACAATCACATTAAAAGTATATTGGCAAATTTGATTAATGTCATTTTTAATCTCACTATGCCATAATCTCAAATGCTTATCAACTCCAAAGTTGGTAAGAGCATATATTTGCTTGATAAACCACACCTGCCCCTCCAGCTAGAGTTTGAGGACAATGTCGTGGATATGGATCCAAGTCATCCCACTTCATCCACTGCCCAGGCCCAAATTGAGGAAGAGGTCAGAGCTGAAGCTGCTAGAGCCACTAGTGCTCAAATGCCAAGGACGAAGAGTGACCAAATGACATATCTCATCAGCACTATCCAATGGATAGAGAAGGACGTGAATAAGATTCTAAAGAACCAGAAGAGCCTGGAGTGTATAGTGGAAACAAAGTTTCATGACCTGGATGTCAAGGTCATTGAGATGACCACTACGGTCAACCAATTAAAGGAGGAGGTAGATGCGGTGGCAGCACCTAGCTCTAACGATGATGATGAGAGCCCCACAATGCCAGTCAGGACTCAGGTTTGATCTTCTGATGTGCCTGCCCAGGATGTGCAACCCTTAGTGTCTGCACCGGAGGCTACATCTTCTGTGCCTCCGTTAGCCCCTCTAGTGTCTACTCCACCACCTCAAAGGACTTTGGCGGAAGCATTTGTGGATGTTGTACTTTTGATTCCCTCCATGGCTACATGAGCTTCTTCACTATCTCATGGAAGAGATTGATCCCAGAGTGACGCTTAGCTCTATACCTTCGAGATTTTTGGCAACTTGATGCCAAAGGCGATAAGTGTTATATATCATAGGGCTTCGAGAGAGTGTTGTATTTTGGTTGCTCTCTTTAGTTTTAAAACATTTCTTTTGTCGTGTGGATGTCCTAAAACTTCGCAGTGTTTGATCATATGCTTTGTGGTTCATGCTACTACTTTCTATATATTTGTGATTCTTATATGATGATCATTCACTCTTGTTTGGTGTTATTTGCATTGTAATCCATTCATATCATTTATGTTGGGGAACGTTGCATGGGAAACAAAAAAATTCCTACGCACACGCAAGATCTATCCATGGTGATGAGCATCTAGAGGGGGAGAGTGGATCTACATACCCTTCTAGATCGCTAAGAGGGAAGCATTAAGAAATGCGGTTGATGTAGTCAAACGTCTTCGCGATCCAAATCGCCGAGCGTCCCGCGATCCAATCACGATCCGTCCCGGTCTAGAGCCAAATGGACGACACCTCTGCGTTCAGCACACATACAGCTCGATGACGATATCTGCCTTCTTGATCCAGCAAGAGGGAGCAGAGAGGTAGATGATTTCTACGGTAGCGTGATAATGTGGTGGCGATGGTGGTGGAACTATTCTAGCAGGGCTTTGCCTAAGCACTGCTGAAAAAATCTAGAGGAAGAACTACGATCTAGAGGAAGAGGGAGCACGTGGCTGATTTATGTGTCTCAAAACCCTCAAAAGCTCTAGTATATATAGGAGGTGGGAGGGAGGAGGCTTGCGTCCTAGGGCTGTCCCCTTTGGCTCAGCCACAAGGAGGAGAGGAGGAGTCCTCCTCCAATCCTAGTAGGATTAGGACTCCTCCTTCCCACTTGGAAACTCTTTCCACCTTGGGTTTTTTCCACCCCAGCCGCATGGGCCTTTAGTGGGGATTTGGCCAGACCACTAGGGGCTGCTTTACCTCTTCCCACATCCCATGTGGCCCCTTGGGTTGAGACACCCCTCCCCATTGTCCCCCGGTACCCTCCTGGCACTCCCGGTAGACTATCGATGAACCTGAAACTTTTCCGATGACCAAAACAGTACGTCCTATATATCAATCTTTACCTTTGGACCATTACGGAGCTCCTCATGACGTTCAAGATCTCATCCGGGACTCCGAACAACCTTCGGTCACCACCATACATAACTTTATTCTACCGAAATTTCACTGAACCTAAAGTGTGCAGACCCTGTGGGTTCGAGAACTATGTAGACATGACCGAGACACCTCTACGGTCAATAAGCAATAGCGGGACCTGGATGCCCATATTGGTTCCTACATATTCTACGAAGATCTTTATCGATTGAACCTCTATGTCTAGGATTCAGTTACTCCCATACGTTGTTCCCTTTGTTCTTCGGTATGTTACTTGCCCGAGATTCGATCGTCGGTATCTCTATACCTAGTTCAATCTCGTTATCGACAAGTCTATTTACTCGTTTCGTAATACAAGATCCCGTGGCTAACAATTTAGTCACATTGCTTGCAAGGCTTGTTGTGATGTTGTATTACCGAGTGGGCCCTGAGATACCTCTCCGTCACACGGAGTAACAAATCCTAGTCTTGATCCATACCCAATCAACCGACACTCTCGGAGATACCTATAGAATACCTTTATAGTCAGCCAGTTACGTTGTGACATTTTATACACACAAGGCACTCCTCCAGTGCCAGTGAGTTGCATGATCTCATGGTCATAGGAACAGATACTTGACATGCAGAAAACTATAGCAATAAACTGACACGATCATATGATATGTTTATAGTTTGGGTCTTGTCCATCACGTCATTCTCCCAATGATGTGATCCCGTTATCAAATGACATCTCATGTCAATTGCTAGGAAACCTTGACCATATTTGATCAACGAGCTAGTCTACTAGAGGCATACTAGGGACAAAGTGTTGTCTATGTATCCACACATGCAATGTGTTTCCGGTCAATACAATTATAGCATGGATAATAAACAATTATGCTCCTTCTGAATCTTAGACTCAACGACTTTTAACATCGCAAATAGCTCGGCGACTGACTTGTTCATATCGTCCATGTTATACTTCAACACGAAGCTCTTGTAGCTAGGTGGCAATGATTGAAGAACTTTGTCAGTGATCGCCTCTATCAGAAGGGGCATCCCCAATTAAGCCATACGGGTAGAATACCCAGACATTCTGAGTATGTGTTCACTGACGGACCCGTTCTCCTCCATTTTGCAAGCATAGAACTTATCGAAGGTCTCATACCTATCAATCCGGGCATTCTTATGAAAGATAAACTTGGACTTCTGGAACATATCATATGATCCACGACGTTCAAAACTTCTTTGAAGTCCCGGCTTTCAGCCATACAACATTGTACATTGAACCATTGAGTAATTAGAACGTGCCTGCCAGGCGTTCGTAACGTCTGCTGACTCAACTGCAGCGGGTGGATCACCAAGCGGTGCATCAAGGACATAAGCCTTCTAGGATGTCGTGAGGATAATCCCCAGATTACGGGGCCAGTCCACAAAGTTACTTCCATCATCTTTCAACTTAGCTTTCTCTAAGAACGCAATAAAATTCAGCGATGCTACTGCGTGAGCCATTGATCTACAACATAAATATGCAAAGGTTACTAAGACTATTGTTCAAGATAATAAGTTTACTTAATCAAATTACTAAAGCTCCGACTCAAATTGACATCCCTCGGGACATCTGAGTGATACATGATCCAAATTCACCAACTCAAGTCTGATCATCACGTGAGTTGATGTGGTTTCAATGGTGAACATCATCATGTTGATCATATCTACTATATGACTCATATTCGACCTTTAGGTCTCTTTTGTTCCGAGGCCATGTTTGTACACGCTGGGCTCGTCAAGTTTAACCCGAGTGTTTCGCACGTGCAACACTGGCTTGCACCCATTGTATGTGAACGTAGAGTCTATCATGCCCGATCATCACGTGGTGTCTCAACACGACGAACTATCGCAACGGTGCACACTCGGGGAGAACACAATTCATCTTGAAATTTAAATGAGGGATCACCTTATAATGCTACCGTCGTCCTAAGAAAAACAAGGTGCATAAAAGGATTAACATCACATGCAAATCATAGGTGCAATGATATGGCCATGAACATGTGCTTTCGATCTCCATCTCCAAAGCACTCGCATGATCTCTATTGTCACCGGCATGACCATGATCTCCATCATCTTGATCTCCATCAACGTGTCGCCATAGGGGTTGTCACGCCGACTGTTGCTTCCACGACTATTGCTAACTCATAGCGATAAAGTAAAGCAAAACGGCGAAAATAATGAAATACAACCCTATGGCTCCTGTCGGTTGTCGTACTCATCGCCATGCAAGTCGTGATATTCTATACAAAACATGATCATCTCATACATCACATATATCTCATCATGTAATTGGCTATATCACATCACAACATACCCTGCAAAAACAAGTTAGACGTCCTCCAATTATTGTTGCAAGTTTTATGTGGCTGCTATGGGTATCTAGCAAGAACAATTCTCACCTATGAATAAACCACAACGGTGATACTCAAATTGCTATTCAACGTTCTTAAGGACCGCCTTTGTCAAATCCGATCCAACTAAAGTAGGAGAGACAGACACCCGCCAGCCATCTTTGTGCAACAAAGTTACACGTCAGTCGATGGAACCGGTCTCTCATAATCATACGAGTAAGGTTGGTTCAGGCTGCTTCATCCCACAATACCGCTAAATCAAAACGTGACCAAGGGAGGAAGAAATATAAGCATCAACGCCCACAAACTCCTTTGTGTTCTACTCGTGATCTCATCTTCACATAGACCTAGCTCATGATGCCATTGTTGGGGTACGTTGCATGGGAAACAATTTTTTTCCTACGCACACACAAGATCTATCCATGGTGATGAGAATCTACGAGGGGAGAGTGTATCTACATATACTTGTAGATCTCTAAGAGGGAAGCGTTAAAAAACGCGATTCATGTAGTCGAACGTCTTCGCGATCCAAATCGCCGAGCGTCCCGCGATCCAATCACAATCCGTCCCAATCTAGCGTCGAACGGATGACACCTCCACATTCAGCACACATACAACTCGATGACAATATCTTCCTTCTTGATCCAGCAAGAGGGAACAAAGAGGTAGATGAGTTCTCTAGTAGCGCGACGGCGTGGCGGCGATGGTGGTCGAACTATTCCACCAGGGCTTTGCCTAAGCACTGCTGAAATAATATAGAGGAAGAACTACGATCTAGAGGAAGAGGGAGCACGTGGCTGATTTATGTGTCTCAAAACCCTCAAAACCTCTAGTATATATATGAGGAGAGAGGCAGGACGCCTGCACCCTAGGTCTGGCCCCTTTGCCTCGGCCGCAGGGAGGAGGGAAGGAGTGCTCCTCCAATCCTAGTAGGATTAGGACTCCTCCTTCCCAATTGGAAACTCTTTCCACCTTGGGTTTTTTCCACCCCGGCCGCATGGGACTTTAGTGGGGATTTGGCCAGCCCACTAGGGGATGGTTTACCTCTTCCCACAGCCCATTGGCCCCTTGGGTCGAGACACCCCTCCCGATGGTCCCTCGGTACCCTCCCGGCACTCCCGATACACTACCGATGAGCCCGAAACTTTTCCTGTGACCAAAACAGGACTTCCAATATATCAATCTTTACCTCTGAACCATTTTCGAGCTCCTCGTGATGTTCGGGATCTCATAAGGGACTCCGAACAACCTTCGGTTACCACCATACATAACTCTATACTACCGAAACGTCACCGAACCGTAAGTGTGTAGACCCTGCGGGTTCGAGAACTATGTAGACATGGCCGAGACACCTCTACGGTCAATAACCAATAGCAGGACCTGGATGCCCATATTGGTTCCTACATATTCTACGAAGATCTTTATCGGTTGAACCTCTATGTCAAGGATTCAGTTAATCCCGTACGTTGTTCCATTCTTTCTTTGGTATGTTACTTGCCGGAGATTTGGTCGTCAGTATCTCTATACCTAGTTCAATCTCATTACCGGAAAGTCTCTTTACTTATTCCGTAATAGAAGATCCCATGGCTAACACTTTAGTCACATTGCTTGCAAGGCTTGTTGTGATTTTGTATTACTGAGTGGCCCTGAGATACCTCTCCGTCACACGGAGTAACAAATCCCATTGTTGTTCCATACCCACTCAATAGACACTCTCGGAGATACCTGCATAGTACCTTTATAGTCACCTAGTTACGTTGTGATGTTTTATACACACAAGGAACTCCTCCCATGTCAGTGAGTTGCATTATCTAATGGTCATAGGAACAAATACTTGACATGCAGAAAACTATAGCAATAAACTAACACGATCTATGCTTATAGTTTGGGTCTTTTCCATCACATCATTCTCCCAATGATGTGATCCCGTTATCAAATGACATCTCATGTAAATGGCTAGGAAACCTTGACCATGTTTGATCAATGAGCTAGTCTACTAGAGGCATACTAGGGACAAAGTGTTGTCTATGTATCCACAGATGCAATGTGTTTCCAGTCAATACAATTATAGCATGGATAATAAACAATTATCATGAACAAGGAAATATAATAATAACCATCTTATTATTACCTCTAGGGCATATTTCCAACAATTTATGCACCGCACCAAGATGTATGTGACATGGAAGGGTGACCCATTATCCTAATAGATTGTGCATTTGCATTCCAATGCAAATTTAAAATAATGCACAAATTTCGGGGGAGCTTTTGCTTATCACATACTTCTCAAAGGGACGATGCTATTCATTGATTATATTATATGTCGAAGCTTTGATCTATATGTTGTCATCAATTACCAAAAAGGGGGAGACTGAAAGCACAACTTCTCCCTAGGTGGTTTTGGTAATTAATAACAACATATATTTCATTGGACTAATTATTCTACCAATTATATTTCAGGAAAAGTTCAATGAATGGATTGGCTAAGGATTTTTTAGGATATCCCCTAGATGCAAAGAACATCTATTGGAAACAAGCTTCAAGAATCTACATTTTGCATTTTGTGATAAATCACACTTGAGTCCATAGGAAAGCCAATACTATTAAAAGGGGATGAGGTATCTATGACGATCTGGTTACTCAAGTGCTTAGAGATTAGCCACCAAAAATATTGAGGAATTCTCACACAAAATACTTTTTCAAAACCCTAACATTCAAATTCGGTGCCACCTAACGGTGTCCTGGACTAGGGGGTACTCACCACGTCGTCTCCCGACAGCTGGGTCGGGCTGAGGACCCCCAGCACGGTCCATTAATGGGCCAGTTCGGACATCCCATGATGCATACGAGGAAGATTCCACAAGACTTGGTGATCAAGACAAGGACTCCTCTCCACCGACGTAGCCGACTAGGACTCTCATGTGTTATATAAGCCGAGGCCAGGCTAGTCATTAGGGGCAATCATATCATCATAGATCATATAATCATACCAGCATAGCTCTTAGGGTTTAGACCACTACATATGATCTTGAGGTAAATCAACACTGTACTCGATACACCGTCATCAATACAAACAAAGCAAAACATAGGATTTTACCTCCATCAAGAGGGCCCAAACCTGGGTATATATAGTCTCCCCTGTCTCCTAGTACCCATTTATCCAAGACCAATAGATTGAGACCCCCTACCCAAGATCTGCCGGTTTTGACACCGACATTGGTGCTTTCATTGAGAGTTCCCCTGTGGGATCGCTAGAAGGATCGATGGCTCGTCTGCATATTGCCATATTTCGGACGGCGAATTTGTGTTCGTCGTCCCCATTTTCTCAAGCGTCACTTTGACGATTGCTTCGGGGGAATTGTGCGGAATAGTATCTACAACAACCCTGCAAAATTTCATCACATTTCGATGGAGGAATATATGGCAATCTTTGATATACCGTATCCATGTTGAATCTGGATGAATTTAGGGTGTGGTGTCCAGTATCTAGCTCGTACATCCGTTGGAAAATCCCACCGTTCACCGGCTGCGGAATTCCTATACCGATCACCCATCAAATTTCAGCTCGATCTGACCATCCAAACTCGAGGAAATGTCCGATGAGTACAACGAATTTTGGATGTATTTTTTGCATGAAAATGAATCTGACCCGAGTTCATCTTTTTCATGAAGGGGTCGTCAGACGCCCTTTTTGAAGGAAATTTTCTCATCATCTCGATGAGCCTACCAAGAGTTCGTCATCGCGAGTGCCGAATAATCATCAAGAGAACCTCATCATCCACATGTTGTATGGGTCAGGCACTTCGTTGCTTCACCAATCCAGCATTGACCGCGTCACGGATTCCAACCTGCGTCGGCATTGCCGCGTCGTCGCTCTTTCAAGCCGACGCCCACCATGCCGACCTGCTTTAACGTGTCGGCTGGCATGGGGCTCTAGCATCATCTTACCGACCTGCTCCGTCACCTCGACTAGACTAGGGGCCTGGTAATATCCTCATCATCCTTCTCTAGAACTTCGGCATCACCATCCGACCAGCTTTGACACCTCGGCTGGCATGAGACTTCGGCGTCACCAGGCGACTTGCTTCGACACTTTGGTTGGCCGGAGACTTCGGCGTCACCAACCGACCTGCTTCGACATCTCGGCTGGCATGAGACTTCGACGTCACCAGCCGACCTGCTCCGTCACCTCAGCTAGAACGGGGGCTTTGCCATCTCTTCATCAACCTACGCCAGGGACTTTGGCATCACCAGCCAAATAGCTTCGCAATGTTAGCTGGACCGGGGACTTCGCCTCGCCACATCGACCGTGCACCGTCGCCACTTTGTCAAGCCGAACTCTTTTCTCAGCCACCTCGACGCCCAGGCCATATTATTTTAATTATTTGCTTCACTTAAATTAACTAGGTAGAAGTTTTCTTTTAAATATTATTACCTTTATTTGTTATTACTCTTGGCTTGCACTATATTGTGTGCACAGGTAATTGACTTCGGTTGTGTCATGCGGTCACGAAGGCGTGCTGACATTGTTGTCCCACCTCCATCAACCAAACTGTTTCGTCGACATGGTCGATGGACGTGGGGGCTTCGTCGTCACGCTGCCGAACTACTCCATCTGCTCGACTGGACTAGGGGTTTCTCCTCAGCCCTTTGAAAGTGTTGTGTTGTCACTTCATCAAGCTGAGCTCTTCTCCGTCTACCTTGTGACCAGCTTGGGGCCTGGGACCTTGACCTACTACAAGCTCGACACACGTCACAAGCACATTAACTAGCTAAGTCGCTTTCATGCCCAACTTTTTTCAATTTTAACTTCTGTTCGGTTCGACCAAGCATTTTATTTGTGTTAAATAAAAGAGTTTGTTTATTAAAAACACTTTCTTTTCCCATGATAATTGGGGGCTTTGTCGTCACGCTGCCCAACTACTCTCCTCGGCTAGACCGGGGGCCTCGCCGTAGCAACCGTGCTACGTTTCCACTTCTCAATCCGAGCTCTTCGCTCGATTACCTCGGGCTTGGGGGCTAGGACATCGGCCAAACTGAGGACTACCTCTTCGTACCGCCATAACCCCGAACCACACCGAGCACATTAACCAACTAAGTCAATTTCGTGCTCAGCTCTCTTTGAAATTTTACTTTTTGTTCGGTGCAACCAAACATTATATTTTTTGTTAAACAAAAAAAATGTTGTTTCTTAATAAAATTATTTGCCCGATTTAACTGGGGGCTCTTAAATTCGTATGAGCCGTTTTAATACCTGTGTTTTCTTCTTAGTCGTCGCAAAGTCTTTTTCTACTACTCCTTTTTGCGATGCTAGCATGTGGTCAATAGTCGGATCGCCTAGTTTCTTTCTAAAGCTTCTCAAGTTTAGTTTGCTAAACAGGCCTTATAGAAACACTCCACCTTCGAGATATGGAGGTTGAAGCCAAAGGCTGACCCGCTTGGAGTCCGGAGATCGGATGTATCACGTCAAAGCACGACCGAGGCACAAATTAAATTTTAGACCAATTTTGGATTGGCACAATTTTCTTTTGTCTAAACATAAATATTTTTTGCATAAGTTTTTTGTTATTTCCGAGCCTAACTCTTGCAGTACAATGCCAGATGCATTTCACGCATCAGCAGTATTAAGGGGGTCTGCGGTTAACACCGAACCCACCAAACACTGAGGTGCTCCATGCAGTCCTTGGCCAAATGTCCCCGGTATTTCGCATTTACATGCATTGATTTTGAGTTGTGTCTTTGGTCTATAGCTGGATTGCCTAGCTCCTATGCTTACCTCTTATGTTTCCGTTTTGCTCTGCTAAGGGGTAAAGGGAGAACCACTACGATTGTCACTTCTGGTTTAACTGGTTAAGTGCCTCAGTTGAAGAAAGCCGAAAGCTGACTGTCACAACAAGCGTAAATTGGTAAGTGAACTACAGGTGGTGTTCGACCAAATATAGCCGATTATCCGAGTAAAATGAAGGGCCTTTCTTTCTTGAAAAGGCCAAGTTTTGGGTGGTTCGACCTTGAAAAATTCGAGGAGTCGACGTATACCGGGGGCTATTAAGTTGTCCCCAAACATATGCTCCTATGACTAAGTGAAAGTTATAAAGCCCGAATATCTGATTGCCTTGTTTCCGCTAACACAACCGCCTCCGGGGACCTAGACGTCAGCTAAGGGTTGTCTTGTTATTGTGGAAACACCCTGTGTAGCATCTACAAAAGGGTATAAGCCGATGATGGGCCACTCTCAAATGATAAACGGTCACAAAGGAGTAACAATAGCATATAGAAAAAAAGCATTTGTATTCAATATACGAGTGCTACCTTCCGTAATCATCGTTACAAAGCCATAGATATGCATCAATTTGATTTTAGATTTTGGCCAAGCTGGGTTGCCTGGCTCCTGTGCTTATCCCCTACATTCCCGATTGTTCCGCTATGGGGTAAAGGGAGCACCTCGGTGATTGTTACTTCCGGGTCATCTGGGTGAGTACCTCAGACTAGGTGAAGCCGAAAGCTAGCCATTTTAAGAATATAATTGGTTGGCAATGCCAGAAGTGAAAATTTTGGTTCATTAAAGACCACAAAGTTTGAGAACATTCACCAAACTAAATCATCAATATTTTTCCTCCCGCATTGATTGGAGTTGGGGTTTCATGATCATGGTCAACATGATATCCTGGGAAAAGGAACTTATAAATGAACTATTTCTCCCAGAAGATGTTTCTTCCATAGTAATATAACATATCTCTCTGTGTACCTTTGTTTATAAAACCGCATGGCCGGATTGCCTTGTTTGCCATAAATCTTTGCCTTTATACAGGCTTTATAAAGTAGGACAAACACTCCTCAGCTACTGGACGAGGAGGTTGAAGCCGATGGTTGGTCAACAAAGTCTTGTACAATGAGGATCTGAGCATTAATGATGTAAAGTACTTGGATACATAGAATCATTACACATAAATTGTGTCAAACATAACAAAGTTTGTGTCAAACAAATATAGATCCTTAATTCGACCACCCATGTGCAAATTAAGGCTCGGGGGCTAATACATTGCCTATGCAATGCAGCAAATTCAAAGTACAATACGGTTTCTAAGGAGATTCGATCCTTAGGTTGGTAGGCCGCACCCAACCCGAGTCTCGGAAACTGCTGCGTATCGCGTTTACATCCCTAACGAATGGCGTCGAGCAAGAAATTGATCCTCAGACCAATTTTATAGCTCGACCTAACTCTCAGGGGCTACTGGGATTAGTAGTTTTATTTTGATTATTATTTTTTCCTTCAGGGCATCTCAGGTTTTAGACCGACATGCACCTTGACGGCTACTGGCTATATATCTCGGTAGAGAATAAATTGCACCGATAAAAAATATCCACAAAAAACCAGCCCGCGGTTGGGGTGGTGCACCACCTCGGAAGCAGTCCGACATAAATCTCGGGCACAAGTGGCCGGTTCCATAGAGGGCATTTCTGGCATTAAGCTTGGCTGAATTTGTTCAATCTTTTAAAGATCAAGGTAGTTTATGACACCTCGGACACTAATCATCGTTGGATCTTGGATGCGGTCCAGCATTGGAGCTCAGAAGCATTCCGGCGTAAATCTCAAGATCGGAGACACTTCGGAAGCAGTACGACATAAAGCTCAAATGCGAACGGTTGGCTCCATAAAACACTATCCCGATATTTAAGCTCGGATGAACTACTTCAAATATTCAGAGACCGAGGTATCCTATGACACCTCGGATGCCGACCAGGATTGGAACTCGGGCTCAAAAATACACCTTAGATACAGTTCGGCGTTGGAGCTTGGACACAAGAGGATACTGCCACTCGGGAAACACTCCGGACCCAAGTTGTGGTGTAAAAATAATGAGGCATTAATACAGGCTGATAACTTAAAGGGGCAACTTGGATGCCCGATTATGAGCTCTTAGGACTCACCTCGGCGATCCTCGAGATCAATGATGGGAATATTTATTGAACCAGATTTCAAGACCGACGACCAAAGACGAAGAACTGTTCGGAAGAACCGAGGAGCGTCCCTAACTTGAAGACCGGTTCAGGGGTGAAAGGATCGATATGGTTGACTAGAGGGGAGTGAATAGGAAACTAACACTTTTTAACTTTTCTTTAACAATTTAGGCTTAACAACAAGTAGGTTGGCTAGATGTGCAGCAAGGTGAGCAACCTATATGATGCTAATCACAACAACCACACAAGCAAGCAAGGGATACAACACAATAATAAGTTGCAAGAAGTAAAGGCAAGAGATAACGAAAAGTGGAGCCGATGGAGACAAGGATGTGTTACTGAAGTTCCTTCCCTTGTGAGGAAGTACGTCTTTGTTGGAGAGGTGTGGAGGCACAATGCTCCCCAAGAAGCCACTAGGGCCACCGTATTCTCATCACGCCCTCACACAATGCGACATGTCGTGATTCCACTATTGGTGCCCTTGAAGGAGGTGATCGAACCTTTACAAACAAGGTTGGGGGTATCTCCACAACTTAATTGGAGGCTCCCAACGACACCACGAAGCTTCACCACAATGGAATGTGGCTCCGAGGTGACCTCAACCGTCTAGGGTGCTCAAACACCTAAGAGTAACAAGATCCGCAAGGGATTAGTGGGGGGAATCAAATTTCTCTTGGTGGAAGTGTAGATCGGGGCCTTCTCAACCAATCCCTAGAAAATCAACAAGTTTGATTGGCTAGGGAGAGAGATCGGGCGAAAATGGAGCTTTGAGCAACAATGGAGGTTTGGGAAGGAAGAGGTAGTCTACATAGGGAAGAAGACATCCTTTATATAGTGGGGAGAAGGATCCAACCATTATCCCCATTCTCAGCCCACGCTTTGCAGTACTACCGCACAATGCCACGGTACTACCGCAAGGGACTATGGTACTACTGCAGCAGGGTGCGGTACTGCCGCTCGCACGGTAGTGACCTGACGCAGGCCGTTTGCAATAGGCAACAAGCAATAGAACCGCCGGAGTGGTACTACCATGCGCCCATACGGTACTACCGCATGGTCGGTAATGACTGGCACATGAGATGCACAGAAGTAAAAAATTACTTACATGCCTACCTCCACTGAGAGCCGAGCTGCGAAAATGTCCAGCATGGTAGTATCGGAAACAAACCATGGTACTACCACACGAGGGCGGATGTAAAAAATTACATCCGCGCCTACTACCGCAGGCGCACCTACCAAGGTCCTTCAAGCGGTACTATCGCTCCTTCGAGCGGTACTACCGCGGGCACGTGCGGTACTACCGCTCACTTGAGCGGTACAATCGTTAGCCACTCAAAACTCACACCAAGCAGCCTTCACTTTGCACAGACAAGAATAATGACTGGAGCTCCATTGAAGCAAAGGAAAGGTGGTGCAATAGAACAAATGTGTACATGTTTGATGCCACCCAAACCTTTCCGAAGCGGACCCCCTCTTAATAGTACGTCTGTCCTATGATTCAAATCCACCGAAAGGAAACGTAGAGAACAGTCGTCTTCGATGAACTCCGAGGGGCACCGAATCGTCTTGTGCCTAGCCATGAGATATCTGAAATGCTCAATGCACATGATTAGTCTGCATAAGCATTGTCATCAATCACCAAAACCACTTAGGGAGAAATATGCCCTTACAATCTCCCCCTTTTGTTTGGATTGATGACAATACGGGATTTGCACATAAAGATATATAATGAGCATATGCAAACCCAAGTACTATAAAATATAGACAGGCTCCCCTAGATGTGTGCACTCTATAGATATGATTTGGACTACAAAGCACACACACTAGGATCAACACTCCCCCTATAATTTATACACAAGGCAATCCTTGTAATAGAATGAATAACACTAAGCATGGAAACAAGGCATAGCATGTGAGCATGAAGATAAGGGTACATAATAGATAGACTCACAAGCTACTAATCATATTGGACAAGAATAAGATAAGAGTGATAGCATATGTCTCACACCATATGATAGAAGAAGTCTCCTAGTCTCACACACAAATAAGATAAACCAAAGTTCAATGAAAGCAAGGATACGACAAAACACAAACGCAAACACTCAAAAATCCTACACTCTCTCCCCCTTTGGCATCAAGACGCCAAAAAGGTAGAGAGGATACCTAAGACACAAGTGGTAGCTTCCATGCAGAAAGATCAGTCATCAAGCTCCTCCTCTAATGCAGCTGGAATGGACTCCTCAGCTGAATCAGCCCACTTGTACTTCTGCTTTGCCATCCAAGTAGCCTCAGGAGTGATGTCCTTCTCAGAACCACTCGAGATAGTCTCAACAAGCTTCCTCAAAATCCGCTTGTCACGTTGACGACTCTCCTTCTGAGCAATGTGAGTCTGATGCTATCCCTTGGCCTGCATGCAGAACAAAGTTTTCATCCTGTGTGTGAGCTTCTTGGCCAAAGATGGCTCAGTAGACGGTGGCTCATACATCTCTAAACGGTCACCTTCCTCCTCTTCAATCTCATCCTCATCAAGATCCATATTAGCAGCAGGCCCAGTCCTAGTGGCAATGTTAGCCCACTTGTCCTTCTGACACCGCCGAATGGGCTCATGATAGATCTAGTTGGGAGCATCAAAGTCTTCTCCTGGAAAGGTCTTCTCCCAAGTGGTTCAAATCAAGAGGAACAAGTAGGGTTCATAAATGGGGACCTTACGATGGAACACAACAGTCCGAAGCTTAGTCCACATAATGTGAGAGACATCAAGGGGGTCAAGAATTTGAAGCCGTCCTTTCTCACAAAGGAGCAGCCAATCCACAAGATAGGAATGCACCTTGTCCTTGTCTCCCATGCAAGGAAAGAGAGTGTTGCGAAAGATCTTGTGCATGACATAGAGGAACGGGTTGAGCACAAAAGTTTTTTCACCAGAGGGTAAAGACTTCTCAACATAGTAGGGAATAAGCTTCTCCTTGCATTCAGGTTGGGGGTTGACGTGCGGGTGCAAACCAACGGGCTCATCAAGCCCCTCATCACGAACTTGCAACAACTCCATGAACTCCTTCCAGTTAGCAGACATCCTATCTCCATTGGTCATCCAAGTCATGGTTCACTTCTCATCCGAGTGGAAGTGGATGGAGGCAAGGAACTGAGCCACAATCTCGGGATCAAAGTCAAGATGTAATGAGATGATATTCTCGATAGCAAACCGCTCCACCATATTTAGAGGCTCACCAAAATATGTCGGGTTCTTCCTCAGATGAGCCATGTCAATCCACTGGACTGGGACATAGATATTCTTCTTTCCCTTGATTACCTCGATATGGATGAGATTATGTTGCTTGGTCCAAAACAAGTCATTGCCCTTGGAATGTTCCCAAGGTTTGGTATAGGGGTCGATCATCTGGCGAGACTGAAACTCTGCTTGAGGTATATCTTCCCAGTTGTTAACTGGCTCCTTGATCTTGGTTGCGACTCTCTTGAAGCGACGTTGCTGGGCATTGGACCCTTCAGGTGTATCGGGATTGCGTAGACGCTTGGAACTTCTGTCATGAGAGGGATTGGGGCGTCTAGAACTGGAACCAAAGCCACCACCTATGACGCACAACGCAAACACAAGAGAAGAACAAAATAAGTCATTTCAAAGCAAACATGAAAACTATATATAAGTGAGAATGGACAAGACAAAACAAGGCTATTTGAGAGTGAGCGGTAGTACTGCAGGTTGTGCGGTAGTAAATTTTTACTACCGCTCCGACCGCGGTAGTACCGGTGTGAGCAGTAGTACCAGGCACAAAGCGGAAGTAAAAAATTACTTCCGCCCGACGGGCGGTAATACCGTACCAGGAGGTGCGGTAGTATCGCACGGGGCGGATTCCATAAGAACTGCGGATCTGAAACGTAGATCGGTACTACAGTCGATTCAAACAACCAAGTTGTATCCTATCAATTAACAGTTCTATTGCATACACACTCTCCAACCATCACCTCATGCATAAATTTGGCCAAAAATCACAAGACCCATTCACATTTCCCCTAAACCTAGATTCAAAGATAGAGAGATAAAGAGAGAAGAGCTAGGGGAAATACCGGGATCCATGGCAAGAGGATGAGGTGGGGAATGATCCCACCGGGTGGAATGAGAGGAGAGTGGCCGAAGACGAATATCTGGTGAGGTCCTCCGGCACCGTTTGTGGGGAGGAGAGAGAGATACGTGAGGGGAAGAGATGAATGGGTATGGGGGAGTTTGAACTCCCCCTGCCTGGTATTAACCCCTACGTAGAACTAATGGCATGGTAGTACTGCAAGTCATTGCGGTAGTACAGCTCATCGAGTGGAAGTAATTTTTTACTTCCGTGCAAGAAGCGGTAGTACCACTCCTCCAGCGGAAGTAATTTTTTACTTCTGTGCTGGAAGCGGTAGTACCATGCCGGGGCCGCTACTGCGCGAGCACCGGAGCAACCCAACTCCAGCGGAAGTACCATGGCGTACCACGGTAGTACCATGTTGCCCACAAAGTGCAGGTTTTGAGGGAAAAAAACTTTTGCGCACAAACACGAAGGAAATCTGAAAGACACAAGGGCACAAAGATAAGTCAATAGGCTTCACGCAACAGGGACACATATGAAAAAACACAAAAAGAAGTGAATCAAAACACGAACATGGTCCAAAACTTAGAGCGGAGAAACAAGGACCAACCATCGAACCAGTACCTTCTCATGAAGAGAGGGCGGTGGCCACAGCCACCTATGTTTGAGTCAATTGGTATGGCACCGCGAAGAATTATCCTTGGGCCCATGACCAAGACTCGTATTTGAAGCACAATGACCATTAAAAAATTGCGGATGTGAAAGACTTTGATTAGTTTATGCATAATAGGGGGAGGGATAATTCATTGAGAGGACTAGACTCCCCCTAAATCCATGTCATGAGTGTCGTGGGCTGTGCACTAAGTTAATCCACACTGCTTGAATCAATGATATTTAGCTCATGCCTTAACTGGCAAAATCTTGCTTCATCCAATGGCTTCGTAAATATATCTGCAAGTTCCTCATTAGTGTTGAGATGGATAAGATTGATATCTCCTCACTTGACATGTTCTCGGAGGAAGTGATGACGAATATCAATGTGCTTCGTCTTGCAGTGTTGAACCAGGTTGTTGGAGATCATAATGGGACTCTCATTATCATAGTAAAGAGACACTCTATCACAATTGACACCATAATCCTTTAAAGTTTGCCTCATCCAAAGAATCTATGCACAACAACTGGTAGCAGCTACATACTCGGCCTCGGTGGACGAGAGAGAACAGTTTTGTTTCTTTGAATACCAACTTACCAAAGACCGACCAAGAAATTGGCAGCCTCCGGAAGTGGACTTCCTATCCACACAGTCTCCCGCCCAATACGAGTCAGTATATCCAGTGAAATCAAATGAAGAACCCTTGGGATACCATAAGTCAAAGTTTGAGGTATGAGCCAAATATCAAAAGATTCGCTTGACAGCCACATGGTAACTCTCCTTAGGTGCGGATTGAAATCATGCAAAAATTCCCACACTTAACATGATATCCGGTCTAGATGCACAAAGGTAAAGCAAGGATCCAATCATGGAGCGATATACCTTTTGATACACAGCTTTACCATTGGGATCACTGTCAAGATGGCATTTGAGTGGCATAGGAGTGTTGGCCTTGGGAGGATTGAGCTCATCCATCTTGAACCTCTTGAGCATGTATTGAGAATATTTAGCTTGATTAATGAAGGTACCTTGACTTTGTTGCTTGACTTCAAAACCAAGGAAGAACTTCAACTCTCCCATCATAGACATCTCGAACTTATTTGTCATTAGAGTGGCAAATTCTTCATTGAAAGCTTCGTTAGGAGAACCAAATATAATATCATCAACATATAGTTGGCATATGAACAAGTTCCCATTGACCCTCTTTGTGAAAAGAGTGGGATCGATTTTCCCAATTTCAAACCCACAGTCTTGCAACATCTCAGTAAGGTGTGCTCATACCACGCACATGGGGCTTGTTTAAGGCCATAGAGAGCCTTATCGAGAACGTATACATGATTGGGGAACTTGGGATCCTCGAATCTCGGGGGTTGCTTAACATATAACAACTCCTTAAGAGGACCATTAAGGAATGCACTTTTAACATCCATTTGGTATAATTTAAAGTTATGATAAGAAGCATATGCAAGCAACGTGCGAATAGATTCAAGGCGAGTAACAGGAGCAAAGGTTTCACTGTAGTCGATACCCTTGACTTGGAAGTAGCCTTGTGCCACCAATCTTGCCTTGTTGCGAATGACGACACCATTTGCATCTTGCTTGTTCTTGAAGATCCATTTAGTTCCAATAGCATTGTGGTCCTCCTTAGGTCTTGACACTAGTCACCACACTTGGTTGCGCTCGAAGTTGTTGAGTTCATCGTGCATAGCTTCAACCCACTCCATGTCCTTGAAAGCATCTTGTACCTTGAGAGGCTCAATGCAAGAAACAAATGCGTGATATTCACAAAAGTCTTTTAATTGTCTTCAAGTGGTTACCCCTCTTTGCAAACTATCGTAGACATTTTCCATCAAATGTTGTCTAAGTTTAAGCTTGGCAGCATTCTTGGCGGCTCGTCTCTCTAAGATTTCCTCCATGGAATGTTGAGAGACAACATTCTGAGAAGCATCTTCTCGATGGTCTTGAACGCCTTCGTGAGCTTGCTCTTGATCTTGAAGAAGATCTTGATCTTCAGCTTGCTCGGGGATGTGGACTTGATCTTGGGCATCACTTGGTGATACACTATCATCAGTAGATTGATCTTGCCCTTGATCTTGTCCATGTGGTAGAGGATCTCCATTTTGTTCTTTGGAAGCGTGTGGGTCTTGCGTCGGTGATGGTCCACTTGAGTGGAACATTGTCCTTCTCCTTCGGCCACTAGGGGTTCCTCAACAGGTAGGAAGTATCCTACACCCATTCTTCTTATGGCTTGGGGAGGAATGTCATCACCTACATCACAAAGACCACTTTGCTCCACTTGGGAGCCATTATTTTCATCAAACTCTATGTTACACGTCTCCTCAATGAGTCTGGTGGACTTATTGAGGACATGGTAAGCGCGAGAGTTTGTAGCATAACCAACAAATATGCCCTCTTGAGATCAAGGTTCGAATTTAGAAGAACGAACACCTTTCTTGAGAATGAAACACTTACACCCAAATACCCTGAAGTACATGAGATTGGGCTTGTTACCGGTAAGAATTTCATAAGGAGTCTTGTTCAAGCCTTTTTGGAGATAGAGCCGATTGGATGCATGGCAAGCTGTGTTGATGACTTCGGCCCAGAAATTGTATGGAGCTTTCAATTCCGCCATCATGGTCCTTGCTGCATCCATCAATGTCCGGTTCTTTCTCTAGGCAACACCATTTTGTTGAGGGGTATAAGGTGCGGAGTATTGATGCTTGATCCCCTCATCACTAAGGAACTCATTCAAGGTGTAGTTCTTGAACTCGGTGCCACTGTCACTTCTTATCATCAGAATCTTTGCCTCATGTTGTCGTTGAACTTCATTTGCAAAGTTGATGACTGTTTGTTGTGTTTCACTTTTCCTCTTGAAGAAATATACCCAAGTGTATCTTGAGTAGTCATCCATGATCACCAAACAATAGTTTCCTCCCCCAAGGCTATCAAAAGATGGACGACCAAAGAGATCTGTGTGGAGGAGATCCAAGGGCCTCTTCGAGTAAATGGTAGTCATGGGGCGGTGAGTAGTCTCATGTAGCTTTCCTTCAATACAAGCACTGCAGGCACGATCTTTGGCAAAACTCACATTTGTTAGTCCAAGGATGTGATCCCATTTGAGGAGACTTTGCAAATATTTCATATTGACATGGGCTAGCTAGCGATGCAAGAGCCATCCCACATCAACTTTAGCCATTAGGCAAGTCGCGGTCTTAGTGGGTCACTCCGAGAAGTTCACCACATAGAGACCGTTCTCGATATGCCCAACAAAAGCTACTTTAAGAGTCTTGCTCCACAAAAGGGCCACAGAGTCAATACCAAAGAAGGTACTAAAACCCATGATTGTGAGTTGATGAAAAGAAAGTAAATTGTATGTGAGGGTCTCAACAAGCATAACATTCTCTATGGAGAGTTCCGGAGAGATTATCACCTTGACAAGACCCAATAGCTTTGAAATTGCATCATCACCAAATGAGACTTGGGTGGCCACGGATGGGTTAGGATGAACGTCCACCACAAAGTCCTTGATTCCGGTCATATGATTTGTCGCTCCACTATCGAGCAACCATGACGTTCCTCCGGAAGCAAACCCCTACAAGAGATCAATGTTTGGTTTTAGGTACCCATTCTTTAATGGGTCCTTTCATGTTAGAAACAAGGGTCTTAGGAACCCAAATACACAATTCAATGTACTCATAAGAAGAACCAACATGTTTGGCATAAACATGCCCATCACTAGCACGGCACAAAACATAAGAGGGGTTAAAGTCACCGGTCTTGTTGGGGTGGGTGGTATTGCCCTTCTTGGCATTACCACCCACAACTTTGTCTTTATTCTTCTCATGAGGGCCATTTCCTACTCTTAGAAAAGTTTCCTTGAGAGGTGGAACTTCCTTGGTGTTCACCCTCTTCCTCTTCTTGTTTTTGGGTGCAAACCCAACTCCTTCTTTTGCAACAACTTCCTTCTGATTACTCAAATAGCCATTGAGCGTCTTCTCACCTTGGGTACACGTCACCAAACCCTTTTCAAGATGCTCTTTTAGTTTAGCATTTTCCTCCACAAGATGTGCATGCTCACAACACGGGTTAGTTGCAGATGCATTATCAGTTAGGACAAAAGGAGGACATGTGGAAATTTCCTTAGTGAGTTTTACTTGGAGTTGATCATGCGACTCCTTAAGAGAGGCATGAGCACACTTCAATGCCTTGTCAGCATTGTCAAGTGTGTCAAGCTCAACCTTGAGTCGATCATGGCCAACCCCAAGTGCAACCTTTTCAAACTTGCGCACACGATTAAGAACAATAGCATGATCATAATCTTTACGTAATTTAGTAAGGTCATCATTTTGTGACTCCTCAGGGGTCATACGAAGACCTCGCTCTTCCTCAAGAGCAATAGATAGATCCGCTATTTCGTCGGCATAATCACGACTATGCCTTCTCAACTCCTCAAGATATTCTTCTTGAGACCCAATTGTGTCATTGGCCTCATGCTACTTCTCGAGCATGCGTTGGTTTCCCGTGAAGAGGAACAGTTTGATGCAGCAAAGTAGATAAGTATTTCCCTTAGTTTTTGAGAACCAAGGTATCAATCCAGTACGAGATACAAGCGAGCCACCAATAGTTATACCTGGACAAAGAATCAAACTCTTGCACCCAATGCTATAAAGGGGTTGTCAATCCCTTCACGGTTACTTGCAAGGATGAGATCTAATAGAGATAGATATAATAGGGTGCTTGAACGGAAAGTAAAAATAAAAATAATGCAGCAAGTATTTTTGGTGTTTTTGGTTTTAGGTCTGAAAATACAATATGGGAAATAGACCCGGGGACCATAGGTTTCACTAGATGGCTCTCTCAGGATGGCAAGTATTACAGTGGGTGAACAAATTACTGTCGAGCAATTGATAGAAAAGAAAATAATTAGGAAGATATCCAAGGTAGTGATTATGCATATAGGCATCACATCCGTGACAAGTAGACCGAAACGATTCTGCATCTACTACTATTACTCCACACATCGATCGACTCATGCCTACATCTAGAGTATTAAGTTCATGAAGAACAGAGTAACACATTAAGTAAGATGACATGATGTAGAGGGATAAACTCAAGAAATATGATGAAAACCCCATCTTTTTACCCTTGATGGAAACAATACAATACGTGCCTTGCTACCCCTACTTTGTCATTGGGTGAGGACACCACAAGATTGAACTCAAAACTAAGCACTTCTCCTATTGGAAGAATTACCAATCTAGTTGGCCAAACCAAACCAATAACTCGAAGAGACTTGCAAAGATATGAAATCATGCATATAAGAATTCAGGAAAGACTCAAATAATATTCATGGATAATCTGAACATAAACCCACAATTCATTGGATCTTGACAAACACACCGCAAAAGAGTATTACATCGGATAGATCTCCATGAAGATCATGAAGAACATGGTATTGAGAAGCAAAGAGAGAGAAGAAGCCATCTAGATACTAGCTATGGACACGTAGGTCTATGGTGAACTACTCCCGCATCATCAGAGGGGAAATGGAGTTGATGTAGATGCCCTCCGTGATCGAATCTCCCTCCGGTAGATTACCGGAAAAGGCTCCAAGATTGGATCTCTCGGAACGGAGGCTTCTGGCGGCGGAAAAGTTTTTTCGTGGCTCGTTCTGATAATGATGGAATATTTGGGAATTTATAGGCCTAAGATTAGGGTTAGGGGAGTTGCCAGGGGCCCACAAGCCTGCCCGGCACGGGGTACCTCCCTGGCCGCGGCAAGCGGGCTTGTGGCCCCATGGTAGCTCCTCTGCCTTGGTTCTCAAGTCTTGTGGCTTCCTTTTATTCCAGAAAAAATCATTCCGGAGGTTTTATTCCATTTGGACTCCATTTAATATTCCTTATCCGTGAAACTTGAAAACAAGGAAAAAACAGAAAATGGCACTAGGCTCTAGATTAATAGGTTAGTCCCAAAAATAATATAAAATAGCATATTAATGCATATAAAACATCCAAAATAGATAATATAATAGCATGGAACAATCAAAAATAATAGATACGTTGGAGACGTATCAGCATCCCCAAGCTTAATTCCTGCTCGTCCTCGAGTAGGTAAATTATAAAAACAGAATTTTTGATGTGGAATTCTACCCAACATATTTATCCATGTAGTATTCTTTATTGTGGCATGAATATTCAGATTCGTTAGATTCAAAAAAAATAGTCTAATATTGACATAAAAACATTAATACTTTGAGCACACCAACAAGGTAGTTGTGTCCTTTCGAAATAACATGACCTTAGAAAGTTATCCCTACAAAATCATATGGTCTGGCTATGCTCCATCTTCCCCACACAAAGTATCTAAATCATGCACAACCCCAATGAACAAGTCAAAAAGGAGAATAGAATTGAGCATGGGCCATGGATATAGCATTATAGGTGGAATAGAATATGAAGGGGGTGCAAGGGCAAAAAGGAGAAGATAGTCTCACATCAACTAGGCATATCAACGGGCTATGGAGATTCCCATCAATAGATATCATTGTGGGTGAGTAGGGATTGCCATGCAACAAATGCAATTAGAGCTATAAGTGTATGAAAGCTCAAAAAGAAAACTAAGTGGTCGTGCATAATGAATATCCACTAGTTATATGAAAGTGACAAAATTGGAGACTCTCTATCATGAAGATCATGGTGCTACTTTGAAGCACAAGTGTGGAACAATATAGTAGCAATTGTCCCTTCTCTCTTTCTCTCATTTTTTTATTTTTTTGGTGGGCTTCTTTGGCCTCTTTTATTTTTTGGTTTCGGCTTCGCTGGCCTCTTTTATTTTTTTTGTAAAGTCCGGATACTCGTCCCAACTTGGGAGGGAGTCATAGCCTCCACCATCCTTTTCTCTCATGGGACAATGCTCTATTAATGAAAAATCATCACACTTTTATTTACCTATAACTCAATGAAAAAGAAATTACAACTCGATTACTATAACAAGATATAACTCTATATGCAATATGAAGTGATGATGCAAGTCATAGAAAAACTACATGGTGGAAGTTGCATGGCAATATATCTCGGAATGGCTATGGAAATGCCATAATAGGTAGGTATGGTGGCGTGAGGAATATATGGTGGCTGTTTTGAGGAAGGAGGGTTTGATGTACTGGCGAAAGTTGTGCGGTACTAGAGAGGCTAGCAAAGATGGAAGGGTGAGAGTGCGTATAATCCATGGACTCACATTAGTCATAAAGAACTCACATACTTATTGCAAAAGTCTATTAGTTATCAAACAAATCATTAGACGCATTCTCCTAGGGGAGAGGTTGGTAGGAGTTAACCATCGCGTGCTCCCGACCCTCACACAAAGGTCGACAATCATTAGACAAGTCATGCTCCGACTTCGTTACATAACGGTTCACCATATGTGCATGCTACGGGAATCACAAGCTTTAACACACATATCTCTTCAATTCACAGCTACTCACTAGCATGACTCTCATATTACCATCCCTATTATCTCAAAACTATATGCAAGGAATCCAACTTCTCATAGTTGTTAATGCACTTAATATGAAAGTTTTTATTATATCCCTCTTGGATGCCATTATATTACGACTAAATTCATAACCTAAACAAATTACCATGTTGTTTTAAGAAACTCTCAAAATAATATAAGTGAGGAATGAGAGTTTAATAATTTCTATAAATTATAACACCACCACGCTCTAAAATGATATAAGTGAATCACTAGAGCAACATTGCCTAGCTCAAAAAGTATAAGTGAAGCACATAGAGTATTCTAACAAATTCACGATTCAGCATGTCTCTCTCAAAAGATGTGTGCAGCAAGGATGATTTTGAAAAACTAACAAGCAAAGACTCATATCATACAAGACGCTCCAAGCAAAACACATATCATGTGGTGAATAAAAATATAGCCTCAAGTAAATTTACCGATGGATTGAAGACGAAACAGGGTATGCCTTCCGGGGCATCCCCAACCTTAGTCTCTTTGGTATCCTTGAATAAGACTTGGGGTGCCTTGGGAATCCCCAAGCTTAGGCTCTTTCCACACTTTATTCCATAGTCCATCAAATCTTCGCCCAAAACTTGAAAACATCACAACACAAAACTCAATAGAAAACTCATGAGATCCGTTAGTACAAGAAAAATAAATCACCACTTTAGGTACTATTGTGAACTCATTTTCTTAATATTTGTGTAATACCAACTGTATTCTAACTTTTCCATGACTCATAACCTCCGATACGACCCATAGATACATCAAAATAAGCAAACAACACAAAGAAACAGAATCTGTCAAGAACAGAACAGACTGTAGCAATCTGTAAACTTTGAATACTTATGGAACTCTAACATTCTGAACAATTAGTACAACAACGGAAATTCGTATATCAATCCTTTGTAAAAAATTCATATCAATTTGACACTCTGGAAAATTTAGAAAATTCCTGGACTGAGCGCAAAAGTTTCTGTTTTCCAGCAAGATCAAATAAACAATTACCATAGATCACCCCAAAGGTTTTACTTGGCTCAAACACTAATTTAAACACAAAAACACAATTACTACAGAATTAATAATGTTCCAAACACACCAAAACAGAAGTATAAAGCAGAAAGCAAAATAAAATTGGGTTGCCTCCCAACGATCGCTATTGTTTAACGCCCCTAGCTAGGCAAAACGCAATAGATCTAGGTATTGTCATCTTTGGTATGCAATCCATAAGTAACTCTCATTATAGATTCATAAGGTAATTTTATTTTATTTCTGGGAAAGTTTTCCATGCTCTTCCTTAATGGGAATTGGAATCTAATATTCCCTTCCTTCATATCAATAATTGCACCAATCGTTCTAAGGAAAGGTCTACCAAGAATAATAGGACATGTAGGATTGCAATCTATATCAAGAACAATGAAATCTACAGGCACATAATTCCTATTTGCAACAATAATAACATCATTACTTCTTCCCATAGGTTTCTTTATAGTGGAATTCGCAAGATGCAAATTTAAGGAACAATCATCAAATTCACGGAAACCTAACACATCACATAAAGTTTTTGGAATCGTGGAAACGCTAGCACTCAAATCACACAAGTAATGGCAATCATAATCTTTAATCTTAATCTTAATAGTAGGTTCCCACTCATCATACAGATTTCTAGGTATAGAAACTTCCAACTCAAGTTTTTGTTCAAAAGCCTTCATCATAGCATCAACAATATGTTTAGTAAAAGGCTTGTTTTGATTATAAGCATGAGAAGAGTTCAACATGGATTGCAACAAGGAAATACAATCAATCAAAGAGCATATACCATGATTAAAGTCATTGAAATCCAAAAGAGTGGGTTCATTGCTATTTAAAGTTTTGACCTCTTCAATCCCACTTTTATCAATCTTAGCATCAAGATCTAAAAACTCCGAATCATTGGGACACCTTTTAACTAAAGTTGACTCATCTACAGTCCCATTCTTATCAAGATTAATATTGGAAAACAAAGATTCAATAGGAGTCACATCAATCACTTTAAGATCTTCATCAATATTATCACGAGAACATGCTTTTTCAAGCCATTCACGCTTAGCACGAACTCTAGCGGTTCTTTCCTTACACTCATCAATATAAATTCTCATAGCTTTTAAAGACTCATTAATATCGTGCTTGGGTGGAATAGATCTAGTTTTTAAAGAATCAATCTCAAGAGAAATTATATCAACGTTCCTAGCCAAATCATCAATCTTGAGCAATTTTTATTCAATCATAGCATTGAAACCTTTTTGCGTACTAATGAATTCTTTAATATTACTCTCAAAATCAGAGGGTATTTTATTTTAATTTCCATAAGAATTGTTGTAGAAATTAATGAAATTGTTAGAGGAATTACTAGGAGACGGCCTAGCATTGAAATTACCTCTATAAGCATTATTATCAAAATTGTTCCTACCAACAAAATTCACATCCATAGATTCATTATTATTTCCAATCAAAGAATACAAAGGCATATCATGAGGATCAATAGGTAGGGGTGGAAACGGATCAGATAGTGCTCTTCCCACTTCCATTTTCATACTGTCAAAACAAATACGAATGCGAATACGGATGTTGTCGAATACGAATGCGGATCGGATTACTTTGAAATTCGGCAATGATACGAATATCCTACAATTATAGAACATGAAAAAATAACCTTAGGTGGTTACATGTACTGATGTACATGCACATGATGTAGATAATAACACAAAATAAATTCCGATGGTATATAATGACTGAACGATATACTGATATGACAACAATAATATGTTCCACATTGATAAGTACAAACAGCAAAGTTGTTCCATGGATATAAAGTACTAACAAGAAATAAATAGAATGTATAGAGGAAACAACCATTTCTTCCAAGTAACACAAAATAGATAGATAGATAGAGAAGCAGTAGCCACAGTAAAAAAAATTAAAGTGACACGTCCATAAGAGAATAAATGGCATGAATATTTCTCCAGCGTGCATCAAACTATCTCTAGGATGTCATGATCATCCGTAAGGTTGGAAGCACCTGCAACACACAAATTCGTACAAGAGAAATATATAATATATGATGAGCCTTCTATAATTTATATGAAGAATAATATTCACCTCATTCATGTGTACCATCATCTTGATTGTTCTCGCCTTGCTCACCTTCTCCAGCAATATCAATAATAGATAAATCTTGTATTATTGAAGCTACATCACATTTATTATCTGGAATAAATAAAACGTAAATTATTTGTGCTTTAGAATTAGTAGAACTAAAACACTTACTTATTTTTTTACTTGTGTACCTTTTCTGGAGGCTCTTATCCAATCTTTGGTATAGATCAAAGCATCAACACCTTAAGGGTCCAAATGACTATGATACTTGTCAACCACTCGTCCTGCTACGCTAAAAGTAGACTCGGATGCAACTATTGATGCTGGAATAGCCAAAACATCTCTTGCAACCATGGCAAGGATATAATACTATGAACCGTGGATCTTCCACCAAGATAGAATGTAAAAATATTCACCTTCGGGCCACCTTACCAAGGGTGCGCTACAATATTTCTCCAAGTCAGACTTATCTTGGTCTACTTCACTTATATCATTTAGAAAAGCACTTAGCCTTTTCTTTTGTGGCTCAACATCGACATTCATGTGGAGGTGAGAAACTTCAGATATAGGTTCTCCTATACCAATTGAAGGATTATACTTGAGATGTGGGCACATGGCCACATGAAAAGGCCATGTACTTGAGACTAGTATAAAGTAACGTCAGATACAGATGTTATCCGAATTCAAATTCATATCCAAGGATATTTCCTGTATCACATCCGTGTCCGCATTTGCCTAAGTGGCGTCGGATACTATTCGTATCCAGATTTTTTGCACTCGGATACGGATTTCTTCTTACTGTATTAACATTTTATCGAATACGAATGTTAGATAATTCGGATTATCCACAGCCAATTCCCACCCCTATCAATAGGAATGCTCTTACTAGAAAACAATTTCATCAATTCATCCATCTTTTCACTCAAAGTATTAACCTCTTCAATAGCATGCACTTTTTACTAGTAGGAGATCTTTCGGTGTGCCATTGAGAGTAATTTGCCATAATATTATCTAAGAGTTTAGTAGCTTCTCCTAATGTGATTTCCATAAAAGTTCCAACCGCGGCGGAATCTAAGAGATTCCTAGAAGAAAAATTCAATCCAACATAGAAAATTTGTAATCATCCATAAACTCAAACCATGCGCGGGGCAATTCCTAATCATAACTTTCATCATCTCCCAAGATTGTACAAAATGTTCATGATCAATTTTCTTAAAATTTATTATATCATTCCTAAGGTAGATGATCTTAGAGGGCGAAAAGTACTTGGAAATAAAAGCATCTTTACACTTATTCCATGAATCAATACTATTTTTAGACAAAGATGAAAACCAAGTTTTAGCACGATCTCGTAGTGAGAACGGAAATAGCTTCAATTTAACAATATCATTATCCACATCTTTCTTCTTTTGCATCTCACACAACTCAACGAAAGTATTTAGATGGGATGACGCATCTTCATTAGCAAGGCCGGAAAATTGTTCCCTCATAACAAGATTGAGCAAAGCAGCATTAATTTCATAAGATTCCGCTCTGGTGGCGGGATCAATCGGAGTACTAATAAAACCATTATTATTAGTATTGGAAAAGTAACACAACTTGGTATTCTCTTGAGTCATCGTGACAAAACAAGCAATCAAGCATGCAAGCAAGCAAAAAGCAAACGAGAAGACGAACGAAGAAGGGCGAATAAAGAGGCAAATCTTTTTGGTATTTTCTGAAAATCGTTTTAGAAGTGGGGGGAGGAAAATGAGAGGAAAATGGAAAATAATGTAAATTCAAGAGATGAGTTTTTGATGGGTACTTGGTATCATTGACTTGCTATGTATCTCCCCAGCAACGACGCCAGAAATCCTTCTTGCTACTTCTCGAGCATGCGTTGGTTTCTCGTGAAGAGGAACGGTTTGATGCAGCAAAGTAGATAGGTATTCCCCTCAGTTTTTGAGAACCAAGGTATCAATCCAGTAGCAGATACAAGCGAACCACCAATAGATATACATACACAAAGAATCAAACTCTTGCACCCAACGCTATAAAGGGGTTGTAAATCCCTTCACGGTTACTTGCAAGGATGAGATCTAATAGACATAGATATAATAGGGTTCTTGAACGGAAAGTAAAACTAAAAGTAAAAATAATGTAGGAAGTATTTTTGGTGTTTCTGGTTTTATATCTGAAAATATAATATGGAAACTAGACCTGGGGGCATAGGTTTCACTAGATGTCTTCTCTCATGATGGCAAATATTACGGTGGGTGAACAAATTACTGTCGAGCAATTGATAGAAAAGAGAATAATTATGAAGATATCCAAGGGAATGATTATGCATATAGGCATCACGCCGGTGACAAGTAGACCGAAACGATTCTCCATCTACTACTATTACTCCACACATCGACCGACTCCTGCCTGCATCTAGAGTTTAAGTTCATGAAGAATAGAGTAACGCATTAAGAAAGATGACATGATGTAGAGGGATAAACTCAAGCAATATTATGAAAAACCCATCTTGTTACCCTTGATGTCAACAATACAATACGTGCCTCACTACCCCTACTATGTCACTGGGTGAGGACACCGCAAGATTGAACCCAAAACCAAGCACTTCTCCCATTGCAAGAATTACCAATCTAGTTGGACAAACCAAACCATTAACTAGAAGTGACTTGCAAAGATATGAAATCATGCATATAAGAATTCAAGAAAGACTCAAATAATAGTCATGGATAATCTGAACATAAACCCACAATTCATCAGATCTCGACAAACACACCGCAAAAGAGTACTACATCAGATAGATCTCCATGAATATCATGAAGAACATGGTATTGAGAAGAAACGATAGAGAATAAGCCATCTAGCTACTAGCTATGGACCCGTAGGTCTGTGGTGAACTACTCATGCATCATCGGAGGGGCAATGGAGTTGATGTAGATGCCCTCCGTGATCGAATCCCCCTCTGGTAGATTACCGAAAAAGGCTCCAAGATTGGATCTCTCGGGAACAGAGGCTTCTGGCAGTGGAAAAGTGTTTTCGTGGCTCGTTCTGATAATGATGGAATATTTGGGAATTTATAGGCCGAAGATTAGGGTTAGGGGAGTTACGAGGGGCCCACAAGCCTGCCCGGCGCGGGGTACCCCCTGGCCGTGGCAAGCAGGCTTGTGGCCCCGTGGCAGCTCCTCTTCCTTGGCTCTCAAGTCTGGTGGCTTCCTTTTATTCTAGAAAAAATCATTCTGGAGGTTTTGTTCCGTCTGGACTTCGTTTAATATTCCTTATCCGCGAAACTCAAAACCAAGGAAAAAAACAGAAACTGGCACTAGGCTCTAGATTAATAGGTTAGTCCCAAAAATAATATTAAATAGCATATTAATGCATATAAAACATCCGAAACAGATAATATAATAGCATGGAACAATCAAAAATTATAGGTACGTTGGAGACGTATCACCTCACCATGTTGTTCCAAGAGAGCAACAAAGTGCGTCTTGGACTCTCCCTTGAGTTTACACAAGAATTTGTCAAGAATATTTTTATCCTCTTTCGCCTCCTCATGTTCATCCACACAATCTAACAAAGACGGATTGGAAGAAATAGAAGTCTTAATGTTTGAGGTTTTGGCGTTGGAGGTTACCTTGGTGATACCTTTAGCCATGAGGCACCTCGCGAAGATGTTCTCATTGGGGGCGTCGAAGAGTGACACCTTTGTTGGAGTAGAGGAAGCAATTTCCATAGATGCCATTGCCATTCCTTCACCGCTTGTGTCTTCGCCATCAACATCGTCATCCAAGGCATACTCTTCTTGTGCCACCAATACTTTGTGAGGAGCCTTCTTGGTGAAGTTGGTTTTGTTGGGTAAGGACTTGGCCTTATCTTTGCGAATGAGCTTGCCACCATTGTCTTCCCACTTCTCATATGGGAAATCCACCATAAAGTGACTCACATTACCACAGTTGTAGCATGTTCTCACATGTTGCTTGCCCTTTGAACCATTTGAGTTGTTCTTGGAGAAGTTGGGCCTTGTGTTTCTCTTGTTGCCCCAAAAATTCCTGGACACAAGAGCCATATGCACATGATAAGCATATTTGGTGTCCTCGGGGTAACCCTCTTCTTCTTCCTCTTGACTGGCCTTGGCCTTCAAAGCAAGGTTGGGGGAAGATCTCTTTGACCGTTGCACGCGGGCGAGAGCATTGTTAGCTGTCGTGTTCAAGATGTTCATTGCAATAAATTCATCCAACACATCACCAGAGGACAAGGTGTGAAAGTCCGGGTTTGACGGATGACAGCGGACATGGCCTTGTTGTAGGGTATGATGGCCTTCAGAAACTTATGCTTGATCCAAGTATCGTCCACATCCTTGTTGCCATGATCTTTGAGGGCAACAGCGAGAGCAGTCACCGTTCTATAGAGCTCACGAGATTCCTCATCCTCTATCATTACAAACTCATCTGACTAATCGAGGACAACTTCATAGTTTGACCGTTGAATGCTTGAGCTGCCCTTGTACATGGATACAATGTGTTCCCAACACTCTTTAGCAACAGTGAAAGAATGCAAGTGAGGTAGGTCTTCAGAGGAACAGCAGCTTGGATTATGAAATAGGCGGAAGAATTTAGTTGTTTATTCGCTTGTTCTCTTGGAGTGAGGTTGCATGGATCACGAGGGTAGTATCCTTCTTCAATGAATCTCATGAGATGAATTGAGTTGTGATCTAAATGAGACTTGATACTGAAAAGCCAGTTAGCAAAATCATTCTTAACAAGTTTAGGAGGAGGACCGTGATTAACTATATGAGGTGGATGCACCAGTCCTCCATAGACCACAGGAGGGGGAACTGAGGCAAAGCTCCCCGACCCATTAATTCCTTGAGAGCGATTATCCTTATCAGTACTATCCCCCTCCTTACCGGAGTTGACATCCGATGTCAAGTTAGTGGGATTAACCACTTGAACCGCATTGGTGGAAAGTTTAAGATTATCAAGGAAATCTTTCAACATGGATTTTATCTCGGTCGTCACGGAAGATTTGAGATGGGACATGGCCTCATTCAAATCCTCACGAGAGACCGTGTTCACTCCCACGGCCTCGGGAAGTTCTCCCACACGTGCCTCTTCGGCAGCCATACTCTGTGGGTGGTGAAACTCTTACTAAAGAGACGTGGCTCTGATACCAATTGAAAGGATCAATATGGTTGATTAGAGGGAGTGAATAGGAAACTAACACTTTTTAACTTTTCTTTAACAATTTAGGCTTAACAACAAGTAGGTTGGCTAGATGTGCAACTAGGTGAGCAACCTATATGATGCTAATCACAACAACCACACAAGCAAGCAAGGGATACAACACAATAATAACTTGCAATAAGTAAAGGCAAGAGATAACCAAAAGTGGAGCCGATGGAGACGAGGATGTGTTACCGAAGTTCCTTCCCTTGTGAGGAAGTACGTCTCCGTTGGAGCAGTGTGGAGGCACAATGCTCCCCAAGAAGCCACTAGGGCCACCGTATTCTCCTCACGCCCTCACACAATGCGAGATGCCGTGATTCCACTATTGGTGCCCTTGAAGGCAGCGACGGGACATTTACAAACAAGGTTAGGGATATCTCCACAACTTAATTGGAGGCTCCCAATGACACCACGAAGCTTCACCACAATGGAATGTGGCTCCGAGGTGACCTCAACCATCTAGGGTGCTCAAACACCCAAGAGTAACAAGATCCGCAAGGGATTAGTGGGGGGAAATCAATTTTCTCTTGGTGGAAGTGTAGATCGGGGCCTTCGCAACTAATCCCTAGAAAATCAACAAGTTTGATTGGCCAGGGAGAGAGATCAGGCGAAAATGGAGCTTTGAGCAACAATGGAGCTTTGGGAAGGAAGAGATAGTCTACTTGGGGAAGAAGTCCTCCTTTATATAGGGGGGAGAAGGATCCAACAGTTATCCCCATTCTCAGCCCACGCTTTGCGGTACTACCACACAATGCCACAGTAGTACCGCAAGGGATTGAGGTACTACCGCAGCAGGGTGTGGTACTACCGCTCGCATGGTAGTGACCAGACGCACGCCGTTTGCACTAAGAAACGAGCGGTAGAACCACCGGAGTGGTACTACCGCGCGCCTATACGGTACTACCGCATGGTCGGTAACAACTGGCACAGGAGATGCACGGAAGTAAAAAGTTAGTTACGTGCCTACCTTCGCTGAGAGCAGAGCTGCGAAAAAGTACGGCACAGTAGTACCGGAAACAAACCACAGTACTACCGCACGAGGGTGGATGTAAAAAATTACATCCGCGCCTACTACCGCAGGCGCACATACCAGGTCCGGGGACAGTGGTACTACCGCTCCTTCGAGCGGTACTACCGCGGGCACCTATAGTACTACCGCTCCCTTGAGCGGTGCTACCGCTAGCCACTCAAAACTCGCACCAAGCAGCCTTCACTTTGCATAGACAAGAATAACGACTGGAGCTCCATTGAAGCGAAGGAAAGGTGGTGCAATAGAACAGATGTGTACGTGTTGATTCCACCCAAACCATTCCGAAGCGGACCCCCTCTTAATAGTACGGCTTTCCTACAACTCAAATCCACCGAAAGGAAACGTAGAGAACAGTCGTCTTCGATGCCTCGGAACCGACTCGTCTTGTGCCTAGCCATGAGATATCTGAAATCCTCAATGCACACGATTAGTCCGCATAAGCATTGTCATCAATCACCAAAACCACTTAGGGAGAAATATGCCCTTACAAGGGGGCTACTGACGGTGTCCTAGACTAGGGGGTACTCACCATGTCGTCTCCCGATAGGTGGGCAGGCCGTGGACCCCCAGGGCGGTTCATTAATGGGACAAATCGGACAACCCATGATGCATACGAGGAAGATTCCACAAGACTTGATGATCAAGACAAGGACTCCTCTCCATCGACGTAGCCAACTAGGACTCTTGTTATCCTAGGCCTCTGGTGTGTTATATAAGCCGAGGCCAGGCTAGTCATTAGGGACAATCAGATCATCATAGATTATAACATACGAGCATAGCTCTTAGGGTTTAGACCACTGCATACGATCTCGAGTTAGATCAACTTTGTACTCGATAGACCATCATCAATACAAACAAAGCAAGATGTAGGGTTTTACCTCCATCAAGAGGGCCCGAACCTGGGTAAATACCGTCTCCCTTGTCTCCTATTACCCATCGATCCAAGACCCACAGATTGGTATCCCCTACCCGAGATCCTCTGGTTTTGACACCGACACCACCAACTTTTCTATTTCTGCCCTACCGAGTTTCATCCTAGACATATCCTATGCCAAACCCTAAGGTCTCGGTGACACCAAGTTAGATTTTGGTGAAACCGAAATCAGTGACCAACTTTATGTTGTCCCATTTCTAAGAATCGGAATTCCGAGTTATAGGAATTAGTGAGACCAACACTAGTAACTGCAAAGGCCAGCCAAAATTGGACCCATTGAGATTTATATATCGGTCTCACCGAAATGCCAAAAGTTGCCACATTTTGCACTAGTCGATGCAATCGAGTTTTTTTGCTTCCGTTTCACCGAGTTGGCCAATATTGTTGCAATGGTTGGATTTTTGGAGATGCCTATATATACCAATCGAGGTGCCTCTCATTCACAGAGGATGCACTCAAAACGAACAAACACTTGTCCCATCCATTTTCTGAGAGAGAACCACCTACTCATGTGTTGAGATCAAGATCTTCCACTCCAGCCATATGAATCTTGATTTCTAGCCTCCCCAAGTTGCTTTGCACACAATCAACCTCTTCGACCAAGCCAAATCTATGAGAGAGTGATTGAGTGTTGAGGACACTATCTTTTGAGCACAAGAGCAAGGAGTTCATAATTCTTACATCATCTATTACCTTTTGGAGAGTGGTGTCTCCTAGATTGGTTAGGTGTCGCTTGGGAGCCTCTGACTTCGTGTGGAGTTGAACCAAGGAGTTTGTAAGGGCAAGGAGATCGCATACTTCGTGAAGATCTACCCCAAGTCAGGCTAGTCCTTCATGTACGTAAGACATGATGGAATGGACGAGGTTGCTACGTTGTGGACCCATGTGGATGGAGCCCTCCATAGACTCTCGCGACCGTTACCCTATGTGGAAGTATGATAGCACCACCTATCGGAACCACGAGAAAAATCTTTGTGTACCCAATTAAGTTTGATCTTCCTATCCCTTCCCTCTACTTTCATGTGCATGTCTTTACTTTCTGCTGCTATACTCTTACACTTGCATGTGTACGGTGTGCTTGACTTGATATAATCACTAAAACTTGCCAACCACTAAAACTGGGAAAAGGCTAGAATTTTAATCTGGTCAAGTGGTCTAATCACTACCCCTCTAGACATACATTGGATCCTACACTCTCCCATCGAGGACAATCAGCGATGAAGTGCCCTACTTCCTTGCACTTGTGACAGGTTTGCTTCTTGTTGCCATGCGAAGACATTTCTCCAGACCTTTTGGAGTCACGCCTTGAAGATTTTCCAAAGCACTTTGACTTGGCAAACTTTTGAAACTTCCTCAGGGCACCATCAGAACTGCATTCAGATTCGTCTTCAGATGAAGATATAACTTTTGCCTTCAGGGAACAAGAGCGACCATAATTGGAACCATAGATTTCACTCTTCCCAGCTTGCTAGAACTCATGGGTGTTCAACCTCTCAAGAATATCAGCATAATCCAATTCCTTGAAGTTAGGACATTCTTGGATCATAAGAGCCAAAATGTCAAAGGAACTATCAAGAGATCTCAAGAGCTTCTTCACAACTTCATGTTTGGTGATATCAATGGCATCGGGAGCGTTCAAATCATGTGAGATGTCCGTGAGTCGATCAAATGTGAGATGGTCATTCTTGTTGTCAAGCCTCTCGAAGCGGTTGAACAGGTTGTGAAGTACATCAACACGCGAGTCTCGCTGAGATGAAACACCTTCATTGACCTTGGAAAGAAATTCCTAGATTTGCTTCATTGTGTCCAATGCACTACCACGACCATACCGTCCTTTGGTCAGATGACCACAGATAATGTTATATGCGGTTGAGTCTAGTTGAGAAAATCTCTTCACATCAGCAGCACTGACACCTTCACAGACCTTGGGAATGCTAGCCCTGATGACATACCATAGGTTGTTGTCAATGGCTTCAAGATTCATCTGCATCTTCTTCTTCCAGTAAGAGTAGTCTATGCCATCTAAGACATGGCACCCAATGGAGACCTTGATTATCCCTTCAGTCGACATAGCTAAAACTCCGGGTGGTTAAACCGAAACACAGAACAAGGGGGTACCTTGCTTTGATATCAATTGAAAGTGCTAGCTATCGATTAGAGGGGGGTGAATATGCTATTTTTATGAAAAGCTTCAAAATAGTAAATGTTTTCGAAGTGAGCGGAAACGATTAAAGATCAGATAGGGATAGCAGTCAAGGATATATGCATGGCATGCAGAGAGATGAAGACATTCAAACAAGTATGGCATAGTCATCATCAAACATAAGTATATCAAAGATAAACTAGATAAGTATGAAGACAAATGCAAATCAGATGAATGTCTTTGATGAATGTCTTCACACAAAAACAATCAAGCAAAGGCTTCACAATGCAAAGCAGTATGTAAATGAGTGAAAGGATAGAACCCGTTGCTTGTCGAAGACTCAGGATTTGTTGGACCGGTTCTAGTTGCTGTGACAACTGTACGTCTGGTTAGGGAGGCTGAGATTCAACTCAGAATACCTCGTCTTCACCTTGTTCCCCTTGAGCCAAGGTCACTTAGACCTCGGCAAATCACTCGGGTAAGTCATCAGGGTAGAATTCCGAAACCCGTACATACTCGGTCACCTTGTAATCCACAATGACTCTTGGATGCTCTAGACCATACCGCCCAACCATCTTGAATATCACAGTATTCAGGTGTAATAAGTCTTCGGTTCACTCGGAACAGAATGACTTCGATGAAGCTCAAACACTCTGTAGTTTAAAAAAACGGACCGGCGGTCAAACTGGAAAAAACCGGAACCGACGGCCTCATCGGTCTTTTAAGCTAATAAGATCGTTATGCAAACGGAACGGAGAAAATCGGTCGAACCGGCCGGTTTTCTGGAAACCGATGAAAAACCCGGGCCATTGAAATGGAAAAAACCAGGAAAATATTTTAATAGAAACTGGGGGAAGGGGGATTCGATCCTAGGTTGTGTGAGCAATACGCGTAGCATGCCCATGACCCAATAACCAACTCAGCTATGCAACATTGTTGTCCACTACATGGAAATAATTTTATTTGACCATTGTTTCACACTATATTAGCACATATGTTACTCAACATTTATTATTCTATTGCTTAAAAACCGACAATCGAACCGGTGAATCGGCGGTCCGACAGGTAAAAACCTGAATTGACAACCTTTCCGGTTTGGTTTTTTAAACTATGGCTCTAGGTGTTTGGGTTTATCCTCGCATGATAGCTCTCTCTCAATGTCTTCGAGGTGGGTTGCTCCAAAACAACAACAACGGTATCTAACTCTAAGCATACGCCAACTTATGGTAGAGGGGGTGGGCTATTTATAGATAATAGACAACCCGACATGATATGACCGAATGACCCTAGGTCAATGGCCAACGGAACGTGTCTCAACGGTCGGATTTCAAAGACTCATGCGAAAACATTACTTGGGCTACAAGCAATGCTGACTCAACCAACTCTAGAAGAGACATAGGTATATGGGTTGACCATCACGTCAGCTTCTGACTTCGATTACCTTGACCACGCATAACAGTACGATGGTTCCTATGACTTAGGAAAGAAGAAACAAAACAATCAAAAGACTTCTTCTTCGTGTTTCATTATCTTCAAGCGATTATCTTCGCGGACCACCAATGGCTTCAACCATCATCAATGTCTTCGGACATTTTTAGGGGTCGTCTTCGACGGGTAAACCGAATCTCCGAGGACTTTTATCTCTGTTATCCTATGAATGCTCACAAATACATCAGTCCCCCAATCATGTTTGGCTTCAATATTCCAACACCAATAAGGGATGGCACTAGATGCACCTATAGCCGCCAGCAGTCTCTGCGTCCCTCTCGCATGCCTTTCGTCGCCAGCCGCGAGTAGCTCTTTGTTGCTGACTGTCAAAGGCGCCGACCAGGCAGGCAAAATACAAACCGCGGAGGCTACGTGTAGGACGGTGACGACGGGGATGGGACTGGAGCAATGGGGTTGGAGGGAATTAGGGCATGCGATGTGCCTGGTGGGTTGTGTATGTTTTCGGTTAATTTTTTTACCTTGCGCGTCCGTTAGAAAAAAAGAAAGCCAGAGTCCGCATTTTTCTCTGAAAAAAATCATGCGAGGATGGGAGATTGATGTGAGGACCAAAGACCGATGTAGCGGGGGTGGGAGATCGATGGGAGGACCAACGAACGATGTACAAACTCTTTTTTTAAGAATAAAAATACATGTTAACTGTTACATTGACTATAGATAACATGACAATGCATTATAACCATTATTCTGTATTAGTAGGGTGTCTGGCCACCCTTGAAATCCAAGGGGTGGTTTGATTAGTGGAGGAAGAGTTTACGTAGGTTTAGGTAGGATTTTGGGTAGGTATATACTACTAGTATTTTTTCGATTATTAACCATGCTAGTATTAACTATCTTGGCTTCCTTGAAAAAAAACTTGGCTTCCATCGGGCCCTCTCCTCTCCCACCCGCCTCCTCCACCGCCGTGATGGATGGACCCCCCGCCTCACAAGTCAGAACCCTTCAGCCAATAGCATCTCCCTTTCCCACGACTCCACAGCCGCCGCCGCCGCGGCGTTCGCGCCGCCCCCTCCGCCGCACTCCACCACATCGTCGCTGCGTGCCTCTAATCAAGGCTGCACTCGACCACCTCTGCCATGTCGCCAGAAACCTTGATATCATGTTTATCGACTTGTCTCACAAACTTGCTCAACATTGCATACAGGTAATCAGTACCTAATTAAGCACTCCCGAGTCAATGCAATTCAAAATGACCCAGTTACAGAATGCACTTCTGCATCCTTTTCTTTTGTTCTAATAAACGTAGACCTGTCACTTGTGTTCTGTTTAATCTAACAAATTGCTCTGACCACTGATTCGCAGAGAAATTTGATACCATAGCATACAGTTTCAGACTTCAACCCCCTAGTGTCGAACTGGTATTCAGTAGTCTATTTCGCTAATATAGTTACTTTTTTTCTTATTCTGGTTTTAGTTATTGGTGGACTGTGCTGAAGGAAATATAATCTAACCGTTGCAAGTGCTGATGCCATCCATTTATCTGTATATTTGCTTGGCCGTTCTAAGGAGGGAGCCAAAGCTGCGATGTCTGTCAACTGCATGACGGTTATTATCCGGAGAAGTCCCAGCATCAAATTTAACCAGATGTTCTAGGAGTGTCATTTTTCTTCTCACAGCTTCCGTTATGAATTCATGATCAGTATTGTGCCATCTGGTCAGATCACTGATTTCCAAGGCTCTGAGATAGAAACATTTGTACAATTTGGAATAAATGGACTATTACCAAGTCTACAACTGAATGAAACAAGGTGTAGGTTTGGTGACTGGATCTTAAAGCAGATCTGCAGCTTTTGGAGACAAACCCATGACCTACTTCCAAAAAATGAACTACGAGGCTTACCCATACGCATAAATAGTCTCACGAGAGTGTTAAGTGAAAATGATTGTGGTTCTGTTATGCCTCTCTCGGCTGGTCAGACAAAGCAGTCCACCGATGATAAAGAAATCCCAGTTGAATGTAAAGAAGGGTTGTACAAGTTAAGAGAGGCGAATCATGCTCATTTATCTTTTGGTCTTAAGTTAGTACATCTAACTTAACATGCGCATCTCCGCCACACCTAACTTTTGCACATGTCACCTTTTAGTCGGCCAACACTCAACGCCATACAACATTGCGGGTCGAACTGCCCTCCTATAAAACTTGCCTTTTAGTTTTTGTGGCACCCTCTTGTCACAAAGAATGCCAGAAGTTTGGCGCCACTTCATCCATCCGGCTTTAATTTGATGGTTCACATCTTCATTGATATCCCCATCCTTCTGCAATATTGACCCCAAATATCGAAAGGTGTCCTTCTGAGGCACCACTTGTCCATCAAGGCTAACATCCTCCTCCTCCTTGTTCCTATTAATACTGAAAGCACACCTCATGTACTCCGCTTTAGTCCTACTAAGTCTAAAACCTTTCGATTCCAAGGTTTGCCTCCATAACTCCAACTTCCTATTGACCCCCGTCCGACTCTCATCGACTAGCACCACATCGTCCGAAAAGAGCATACGCCATGGGATATCTCCTTGTATATCCCTTGTGACCTCATCCATCACCAAGGCAAAAACATAAGGGCTCAAAGCTGACCCTTGATGCAGTCCTATCTTAATTGGGAAGTCATCAGTGTCGACATCACTTGTTCGAACACTTGTCACAATATTATCATACATGTCCTTGATGAGGGTAATGTACTTTGTTGGGGCTTTGTGTTTCTCCAAGGCCCACCACATAACATTCCGCGGAATCTTATCATAGACCTTTTCCAAGTCAATGAACACCATATGCAGGTCCTTCTTTTGCTCCCTATATCTCTCCATAAGTTGTCGTACCAAGAAAATGGCTTCCATGGTCGATCTCCCAGGCATGAAACCAAACTGATTTTTGGTCACGCTTGTCATTCTTCTTACACGGTGCTCAATGACTCTCTCCTATAGCTTCATCGTATGGCTCATCAGCTTAATTCCACGGTAATTAGTACAACTCTGAACACTCCCCTTGTTCTTGAAGATTGGTACTAATATACTCCGTCTCCATTCTTCTGGCATCTAACCAATGAACACCATAGTTGTTGGTGAACTGTGCAGAGGGAAATATAATCTAACCATTGCAAGTGCTGATGCCATCCATTTATCTGTATATTTGCTTGGCCGTTCTAAAGAGAGAGCCAAAGCTGAGATGTCTGTCAACTGCATGACGGTTATTATCCGGAGAAGTCCCAGCATCAAATTTAACCAGATGTTCTAGGAGTATCATTTTTCTTCTCGCAGCTTCCGTGATGAATTCATGATCAGTATTGTGCCATCTGCTCAGATCACTGATTTCCAAGGCTCTGAGATAGAAACATTTGTACAATTTGGAATAAATGGACTATTACCCAGTCTACAACTGAATGTAACAAGGTGTAGGTTTGGTGACTGGATCTTAAAGCAGATCCGCAACTTTTGGAGACAAACCCACGACCTGCTTCCAAAAAATGAACTACGAGGCTTACCCATACGCATAAATAGTCTCACGAGAGTGTTAAATGAAAAATATTGTGGTTCTGTTATGCCTCTCTCGGCTGGTCAGACAAAGCAGTCCGCCGATGATAAAGAAATCCCAGCTGAATGTAAAGAAGGGTCGTACAAGTTAAGAGAGGTGAATCATGCTCATTTATCTTCTGGTCTTAAGTTAGTATGTTCATCTCGTCCTCCCATCCCCAGAGTATGGAGATTTCTTACACTAGTCCTGACTCCTGAGGACAAGTATCCTATCAAAACTACTGACATCCTAGATAATTCTGAGGCTTATAATACTAAATATGGTATGACACTAGCTCCACCTCTTGTGAGAGGGCGGATCAGGTATCACTGGTTCATGAGATTCCTTCCGTTTCTGATCCTTGCCTCGAGGATATGGTGTAGACAAGCCTGATACACTCCAGTTGGTTCAGAGGCTTGCCGAGGTACTACAGAATCGTTGGGGGTGATCTGTAGAGATGATGACACACCATTAAATCTCACACATGTTGAATAGTAATTTATGAAGGGTTCTGCACTGCAGCAACAATTTAGTGAACACAAAACAGAACACGATATTGCACAGATTATGGGGGATAATGTGAGACCCAAACTCAAAGGTAACGATGCTTCTTTTGACCAAAAATGTTATTCTTTATGTTGCCAAGATACTAAATAATCTTTGGGGTTGCTCTGTAGGTTACAGAGATGATGACACGCCATTAAATCTCACACTTCTGTTGAGTAGAGATTTATGCAAGGGCGTTGTACTGCAACAAGTTAGTAAACAAAAAACAGAACACATTATACATGAAAATGCTGCACAGATCAATGTCAGCTCAAAGTTATTCTTGCGCTGGTGGCAAGGTTGAGATATCTACAGCTAGATCAGTCGAGTTATGAATTTGCGACATGACTACATTTACAGATTGCTATTTTCTGCTTTTTTTTATATATACTTTCTGCTGTTCAGAACCCCTTGAGTTCGTTATAGTGAACACTTAGTTTTTTGTGACACAAACTATTTTTTTTTTTAGAAAAGGAGGATGAATCCCGGACTCTGCATCTGAACGATGCATGCAGACATATTATTAATTATTCACAAAGACCATACAAGATGATACATCAATAAGCTTGAAGCCACCATCTTGGCGATGCTGCTGCTACTCCTATCCCATTGATGAGGGTGTGCCGAAAGTCCGGGCCTAATACCAAACAGACATCGCACCAAAGCCTAACATCTAAAGCCGGGTGTCCCATCCAAGCCACTACCTGGATTGGGTCACACACCGGTCTGGCACACTCCCAGTGAGCACCGCACGCTGCAAGGGCCGTCACCTCTATCTTCCATCGGTCCATCCTCAGAGCAGAACCGATGCACCGACCATGCTAGGCCTCTCTGCCATCAACGCCACCATGACGCCAAACAGCTTGCTCCTCCTGCACGAGTCCATCTCCGCGCCTCGGACGCCGAGTCTCCACTGCGCCATGCCGCCGAGACCCACCGTCGATGATACTGTTGATGCCACACCGCTCCACCTACATGCCATATCGCGTCGACTCCAAACTACCAGCAACTCCACCACCCTGAGCAGTCCCCGGCCGATGCCTTCAGGAAGGAACACGACACCAAAGTGCCATCGTCGCCCAAACAGAGGAATAGAGGCTTTCGCCTGCGCTCATGGCAGAGGTGGGGGCGTAGGATCCACATCGAAGCCTCTAGGAAGGGAATCGGCGCCGAGGGCGTCGACTTTGGTGCGGCCGCCACGCCGTCCTGGAGTTTCCCTCGGATCCATGCCCACCCGCCAGATCCGTGCAGGCCATACTGGCGTCAACCGTAGTCGCGAAGTAATGTAGCCAGCACGAACCGGAGTAGATCGAGTCGGAGACGACGTCTCCCATGGAACTCCGGTCGACCATCGAGGAGCAGCCGCAGCACCACCGCCTCCACGTCGCCCACGCAGCCGTGGAAGGCCCCCCATCTGCACCCGCGGGTGCCGCCCGCCAGGCAGGCCGCACCGCCCGCCACCGATCGAGGCCGCCGCCCCGAGATCCGATCTGCCAGCCGCTGCCGCGCCATGAGAGCCAGAACCCCACGCCTGCATTCGCGCATCGCACGCGCTCCGCGCGCCATACACGCTCGCCGCGCAGCCCCAGCGCAAGCTCACCAGGGAGACCACGCGCTCCCACGGCGGACGCCCCGCAACGTCCGAGCACCGTGAGAGGGAGAACCGGAGTGCCCCGCCGCCGCCGATGCTGCGCGGGCTTTGCTCGATGGCGCCTGCTGGCGGCTGCGAGAGGAGGGAGATCTGGCGAGGGGGGAGTTCGCCCGGCGGCTAGGGTTCCACCCGAGTCGCCCGCGGTGGGCGACACAGACTATTTATGGTTTGTCAATTCTTTCCATGCTTGCGCTGATGTCAAAGTATTACCCAGATGATACAATATGTTCCATATTATCTTCTTTCTCTAAGAGAGTGGCAATTGAAGGGATACATTACGCTCCTTTGTACGTTTGAATTAAGATTATGATAAGTAATTTTATGAAAAAGGGGACTCTTTTTAAAATATGGAAATTTTGTTTTATTATAAATATAACAACAGAAAATGATATTTTATGCCTACCTTCCAAAGTCTGATGTCTTGTTGGTTTTGCAGAAAAGCAAAGACAAAACTCTGCATTGTCCAGCTTATCTTCCTTTTTTGTGCTTTTTTGAATCTTTGCCTTACAATAAGAAAGGGTGCAAAGTAAGAGGTCTCATCAAATCTTTCTATCGTATCTTTTGATTGAAGTGTGCTGAATAATGCTAACCTATGTTTATGACGAATCCTGTATCAGGTGTTATTTCAGCATGATATACCAATGTTGTCAACCTCATGAGATGAGAGCTGTCACATGATTTCGTGTATATTATATTGATAGAGATACTATTGCTAAATAGAGCTGTATGACATGATGCTCTGCTTGTACAATGGTCTATTGTCGGCAAAGTAACTTTGGTGTATGCATAAATAAAAGCCCTTTCCTTCAAACCGTTCCATATTATGCCTCAATTGGAGCAGGTTCTTCCTGTTTCAAACAGAAATAGATGTACCTGCATGTAAATCACCACTGGTGTCCAGTACGCTAATTTGCAGAATCTTGGGCTTTGTTGTCTTGCTTTCCTCCTAATAAGGATACCAGAGTAGTAAAAATTATGTTGGCAACCTATAGGAAAGATGTGTGGCGATAGGCTTTTCGGTTGTTTACTTACAGTCAGATTATGAATTTTGCAAACAAAGAAAATTTGCTTAAATAGTCATGCTGATATATCGAAAGAATTTCAAGTTCTTATCACATATGTACAAAATATAGTGTCCAAATGGCTCAGATGCAAAAAATATAGCTTTGAGTACGTGTCGTCACTAGTAGAAAAAGACTCATTTGTCCTAGTTCGTAAGGCCCATTTGTCCCGGTTCTGGAACCGGGACTAAAGGATCGGGACTAAAGTCTACGACCTTAACCAGGACAGATGGGGCTACACGTGGCCGCTCCGCCGAGCCCAGGCAGGAGGGCCTTTGGTCCCGGTTGGTAACACCAACCGGGACCAAAGAGCGTCCACGCGTCAGCAGTTGAGGAGCTGTTTTTTTTTCTGAAAGAGGGGGGTTTTGAGAGTTTTGGAGGGTTAATTTAGGGGTTTCATATATTTTGTTAGATAGCTAATAAAGAGAAGTGATCTCTCTTATCTCCGTGCTTGGTCACGACGCTACGTATTATACTTATAGATAGAACATATAACACAATTTAATCATCATTTTCGTCAATGAGACATCATATAACAAGTTGGTCACTAGTCATAATCACAACTCCTCCTCATCATCATCATCATCATCAACTCTAACACATTGTAGCACATAATAACATATTGTACCTAGGACCTACGTACTCCTATCTCGTAGGACCTACTCTACCCTCTCTTAAGTACTATATCATAAAACAAGATAGACCCTGACTCTCCATTATGGAGAACGGAGATCATCTTGTCTCCCATTCTTGGCCTACGCATAATGTTGCTTCCAAGTAGCTCTCTACGATTGAGCATACATTTTTTCCAATCTTTGATTGTCATGACTCCATCGTTTTTAGAAATCCGGTATGGACAGGAATGGTGTGTAGGCTGACCTGGCCGTGGTGCCCTAAGCTCGTAACAACAACGCGACCTCTCGGAAACATTAGATGAGGCACACAATCCTCCGAGATTTTCTGTTGAAAAACATAGTAATAACTTTGTAGTTAGCAATGTAGTTTAGTTTTAGAAGAATTTATGCAAAAGATACACGGCTGTCGTAATAGTAGAATTAAAATCTTACCATGCAATCTCCATAGATGTTACTGTAGTTCACCACGTGCACTAGTGGCACGTATTGACCATAATGTGCAGGAGTTTGATAATAACTATTGTAATTCTCAAGATGACTAAGAAATGCGGTAAGATTATCTTTCTCCTTATAAGTTAATTCTGCTTCATCACTGTAGTAGTAGGTTCTGTCTACCATCTTCCGTACATTTTTTGAAAAATGAAAATAAGCTGTCAATGCAAATAAGTTGTCAAGTATTTTTAAATAAACAATATAAATTACTTAATAAATATGGTTGAGAAACTTACATAATGGTAGAACTGGAGGCGTCTGCACATCGACCCAGATGTTGATATTACCTTGAATTCCATCTTCCGGACAAATATCAAAGGTGATAAGCATATTAGGCTCAAATGCATAAGCCTTGCACGGTGCTTGCCAAGTTTTGCATTCAAAATAGCAATAGGTGTCTGCATGGTACAATTTTACCGCAAAAGTAAAATCATGCTCGGTCCTCAAGTGAACTATCTTTACCTCCATATCTTTTTTAGTATTGAAACCAATCTTATCCAAGACAACAATTCTTGTATGGCAGGGGATACGCTAGTAAAATAGTAAAAAATTAAAATTAATTATAAGTTGAAGCAAAAGAGGCAGAAGTCATGCTTAATTACGAAAAAAGACTTGTCATTCTGACTTACTGTATCCACTTCGAATGTCTCATCCAGCATGATTCTGAAGCGCCTACCATCAACTAGGAAAGTCTTGTTTTCAGCAGCCCAATGGGCGGGAAACAGGGACCTTTGGTCCCGGTTGGTGGCACCAACCGAGACGAAAGGGGGGGCATTGGTCCCGGTTGGTGCCACCAACCGGGACCACTGGTCCCTTTTCGTCGGCCGGCGGGGAAGCAGTAGATGTTTAGACCCACCTTGCTAGTCAAGGGGAGACATCACCTATTTATAAGCCCCGATGCGCTTGACCTCTCAAGCTCCTCTCATAGTGAAAATAGATGCCTTTATACACGAAATTTGACCTAAATTCAAAATGCTAGTTAGGTGCCTAACTAGCACCTTGAATTTAGGTTGAATTTCAGTGTAAGCGCATCTATTTTCACTTTTGCTATTTTTATGTTATTTCTTTGCTATTTTTCCTGCTATTTAATATTACTTTGTTTTAACATTATATTCAATTCGGTAATTTTTAGGTTTTATATAATTTTAGTTTCAAAAATACTAGAGGTTTATAATTTTAGCTATTGATCTTTTTGAGCTAAATGACCCTGAAATTGAGCAAAAGCTGGATGCAGTTCATGTACAAAACGGATAGTTTCTTTCGAAATATCAGGGTTCCGGACGAAAACTCATCGGTTACAAAAGGCATTTCGTTTTCCTGAACTTATTTGAACTCCAGGCTTTTTGTGTGTTCAAAATGCACCATTCAAAGCCACATCATCAATTTTCATCCCTTCCCGACATCATTTGTCATTTTTCATGCAGTTATTGATTTTTTTTGAGCTAAATGACCCTGAAATTGAAAAGCAGTATAAATGAACTCTGAAAAGTTTGAAAGCTGGCATGGTATCATCATTTCACCCACATAGCATGTGCTAAAAAGTTGAGAGGGTTACGACAAAAGCTGGATACACTTCGTGTACAAAACGGATAGTCTCTTTCGAAGTATCAGGGTTCCGGTCGGAAACTCATCGGTTACAAAAGGCATTTCATTTTCTTGAACTTATTTGAACTCTGGGCTTTTTGTGTGTTCAAAATGCACCATTCAAAGCCACATTATCAATTTTCAACCCTTCCCGACATCATTTGTTATTTTTCATGCAATTATTGATTTTTTTGAGCTAAATGATCCTGAAATTGAAAAGCACTACCAATGAACTGTCAAAAGGTTGAAAGTTGGCATGGCATCATCATTTCACCCACATAGCATGTGCTAAAAGTTGAGAGGGTTACGGCAAAAGCTGGATGCACTTCGTGTAGAAAATGGACAATCTCTTTCGAAGTATCAGAGTTTCGGACGGAAACTCATCGGTTACAAAAGGCATTTCATTTTTTTGAACTTATCTGAACTCCAGGCTTTTTGTGTGTTCAAAATGCACCATTCAAAGCCACATCATCAATTTTCAACCTTTTCTGACTTCATTTGGTATTTTTCATGCAGTTATTGATTTTTTTGAGCTAAATGATCCTGAAATTGAAAAACACTACAAATGAACTCTGAAAAGGTTGAAAGTTGGCATGATATCATCAATTCACCCACAAAGCATGTGCTAAAAAGTTGAGAGGGTTACGGCAAAAACTGGATGCACTTCGTGTACAAAACGGATAGTCTCTTTCGAAGTAGAATGTGCTAAAAAAAAATTAAATGTAACAACAAATGCAATCATAACCGCTACTAAGGTTCCAATTGATCCAACGGCATAATGATACCAAGCCTCAGTATGAATGACATATTTTCTAATCTTTCTAAGCTTCAAGCGCATTGCATCCATCTTGGTCTTGTGATCGTCGACGATATCGACCACATGCAACTCCAATCCCATCTTGTCATCTTCAGTTTTTTTTTAATTTTTCTTTCAAATGATCGATTTCTTTTTCAGCTTCTGTTAACTTCTCAAGCAGAATTGCATAGTCGGTTGGAATTTCTGGTTCAACTACTTCCTATAGATAAAAATATCTACGTCAAGTTGGTGGCATAATTAATTATCATAGACATTAGATATGTGAAATAGTTATATAAAAGATAATACACCACATCTGAATCATAGACTGGACGAGGGCCGACGTGGGCGGATACCATAACCATGGCACTATATAATAAAAAACAATAAGAAAATTAAGAAAATCATACGAGTAAGTATATTTTCTTTTAGCAAGAAGATAAGATCAAGAGGCTCACCACGCGCGAGCGATCGACGGCGGTTTCAGGACGGGGACGGGACAGGACGGACCGCCAAACCTAGACAAATCTTGACAAAAATGGAGTTTGGACAAGGAGCTTCGAGAGGTGAAAGCTTAAATTTGGCTTGGGCATTTCATCAAACACCTCATCTGCATAGGAGGTGAGCTAGAGCACCACAAAGCTCTCCCCTCGCCGGCCTAAAAAACAGAGCAAAGTGGAGTTCTCTGCTCGCTGGCGAAGGGGTATATATAGGCATCTCATTGGTCCCGGTTCGTGGCTGGAACCGGGACTAAAGGACCCCTTTAGTCCCGGTTTCAGCCACGAACCGTGACCAATGATTGTGGGTCAGGAGCGAGGCACATTGGTCCCGGTTCGTGTCTGGAACCGGGACCAAAGGTTCCAGACGAACCGGGACCAATGCCCCACGTGGCCCGCCCGGCCCCCTGGCCTCACGAACCGGGACTGTTGCCCCCATTGGTCCCGGTTCGTGACTGAACCGGGACTAATGTGCTGGCCCGACCCAAACCAATGCCCTGTTTTCTACTAGTGCGTCCAAAAATAGCCGATAGATATGCTTCTATGTTGCTCAAAGTATGATAGTGAATTTAAGATATTATAAGATCAACCAGCTTCAATCTTCTTACATGACTTTTTGGAAATAGATTAACTCAGATATGTAATGATATCATATTTTTTTCTCCTTTCTGCTCTGTATTTATAGTTGTAATTTTGTGGACAACACTGAATAGCATGTTCTTTCAAAATCAAACTACAAAAGGAAAAGGACACGTGAATTTAGAGTAGTAATTCCAGTGGAATTATGCGGAAAAGGTTACAGATACCATGACAGCAACAAAAGGCCTCGCGCCCACAGATGCACCCAAGGAAGGTGTGGGGGCAGAACTGAAATCATTTCTCCATATCATGCACGCCACCAGTTAGAGAAGTCTTATCAGTCTTCATCAATGTGGTCTCATTCTTGCAAATCTTATGACATTTGAAGTGACTTGATGGATGTCCCTGGCTTCGTGTACAGATGAATAGTTATGTACCTTATTTGGCCATTTGATCGAATTTAGACATATTGCAAACTTTTCTACTCTGAAATGCTAATTCTTGGTATAATGACATATCTGTCTAATCTGCTGTTCGTTTCTGTAAATTCGTTATACACGTCAACTAACAATTATTGCATCTCCACTTATGCTGTAGTGGTGTGACTATTTTTTGTGTAGGCGACATACTTGATGAAAAGTAAAATCTGTGTGTGCACTGTGCATTATCCTAATCGTCCCACTTATTCTCGTTATCTTGTCCATTGACAGGCACTGCGTCACTGCCTCAGTGAAGGCTTGCCCCGCCTGTGATCCTTTCTCTCATGCACCGAGAAGTCAGTGATTGTGGTTGTGATGCTACTCTTCCTGAAATCTTTGCAGGTTGCAAGGAAATCATGGCAACTGTTGGGAGTACACAATTGTAGTATTTTGCTGCGTACGTCGAAGGCAGATGAATCTATATGCAATGCTATGGCCTGGTGCCCTTTGACTTTATCTCGTCGGTTGGCTAAGCCCACTTGAAGGTTGGCAAGCTCGCGTTGTCAGGCTATGTCAACTCGTGACACACAATTGCTGAGTGGGCTACGTACGGTAAGGATTCATTTTCGTTGGAACCTCTCTCTTTATAGGAGAAATGGGGCCGTGCGATTGGTTGAGGACGTTCCAGTGACCTTACAAAACAAATCGCCAACTGAAAACAGGGTCCTGGGTCCATAGCAGCAAATATTGTGTCCAATGGATGCTTGAAACAACACAGATTCTTGTGGGGCTCTATCTAATAGGCTGCAATGTTCAAAGGTGGTATCATTCTTCCCAACCGAAATCTTGGGAGATGTCACTTTTGAAGGCAATCATAAAATAGTGGGTCGCCGGACTTTGGAGGGACGAAGTCACATCAGGCGCTGTCTTTGGGACTTGCATTTTTAGCTTCTAATCACCATTCCTGGGAACTCCCTGCGCATCTTTGTTTTCCCCTTTTTAATTTAAATACGATGATTAGTTTCATCTCTTTGCCTTTGTGTCCATGCTCCCCATTGTTGCAACTAAGAAATGATTAGCTTGGAATCACGCAAAAAAAACTTACTTATCGATAATCGTGACCCCGGTTCATGGAACAAAGTGGTAGGACCTGTTGTTGCTCTGTAATCAGTTGCAAGTTGAGCATAGTGCCTGTAGAGGTGCTGAGAAAAAGGCACATCTCCTGGTGTACTGGGGCGTCGTTTTAAGGATTCCGTTGGAAAAGTGGGAGATTTCCCAACTTGCTCATGTCTCCTCGAATTGTCTTAACCCCCATTGCTATGCAGCTGCGGTTGCCGGCTTTTACTATTACCATTACATATATATAGGAGTATTTTCCATTTGCACTGTGGATGCATAATCGATTGAGATTCTCCTCCTTCTCCACTATGCGATCTTGTGCATTGTTGGTTTTTGAATCGCTGGATCAAATAACGACCGAAGCTAATACACGTACGTGTGTAAAGCTGGCTCGAAGCAAGCAAGCAAGCAGGTTAATTGATTCGTGAACCTGGCTTGCTAGCTAGCTCTAGTCGATCGGATCGATCGATTTTCTTCGACGGCAACGAAACTCCGTGAACACAAACAAAACTTGCACCGAATCGATGTATAGCTACAGGGGCGTGTCGCTCCTGTCTCTCTTTATTTTTTGAACTTTTCGTTGTGTTTACAAGGGCTGGGGTAGACGCATATATATATGCTAAGCGTAGCCTATTTCTAATCCTACTCGGTGTAGTACTACTAATCCTACTCAGTTTGCAATACTAACCAAACTAGGACACACATTACAACTAGATTAATTACTACATTCACCTCCTTAATCTGGTTGCTTTGTCTCCATTGCTTGCATTCCGATTTTCTTCCTCATCTCGATGAACTTCTGTTGACCGAGGGACTTGGTGAAAATATCGGCAAGCTGGTCCTTCGTGTTCACGTGCTGAACTTCGATCATCCCTTCCTCAATGCATTCCCGGATGTGGTGGAACCGAGTGTCTATGTGCTTGCTCCTTTCGTGATGAACCGGATTTTTGCACAATGAGATTGCAGCTTGGTTGTCGATCTTCAATGACACCTTCTGCACCTCCCGCTTCGCAAGAATAGCTAGGAGTCTTCTAAGCCACACTGCTTGACAAGCTGCAGTGCTTGCCGCTATGTATTCTGCCTCGCATGAAGACAATGCCACCACCTTTTGCTTCTGAGAATTCCAGCTAATCGGATTCGGACCAAGGTAGAATACCATGCCCGTTGTGCTCTTCCGGTCATCCACATCACCTGCCATGTCACTATCTGAATATCCACGAAGGATCAATCCTTCCTTTCCCTTTCTATACGTGCAGCCAAGATTAATAGTGCCTTTCACATAGCGCAAGATTTGATTGATCGTGCTCATGTGTTCGGTTGTCGGATTCTCCATGAAACGACTCACGATCCCGACTGAATAAGCCAAGTCAGGTCGGGTATGCACCAAGTATCTTAGACTGCCCACAACGCTTCGATACATTGTGGTATCCACCGGCGGATTTGAGCTACGCTTGCTCAACTTGTGACGTTGGTCCATTGGAACTTGTGTCTCGTAGCAATCTGACATGCCACACTTTTCCAATAACTTGACCGCATAAGCCGATTGACATAGGGAAATCTCACCGGAGCTTTGCTTCACTTCGATGCCCAAGTAATAGCTGAGTAATCTCAGATCGCTCATGCTAAACTTGTTCTTCGTTTGCGCCTTGAAACGTTCAATTTCTTGTACGCTATCTCCGGTGATAATTAGATCGTCGACATAAACTCCCACTAGCAGGTTTGAGCCTTTGGAGTTCTTTGTATAGACTGCGTGCTCGAGGGGACATCTCTTGAATCCGAGCGAGACCAAACTTCGGTCTAACTTTGAGTTCCAAGCTCTTGGTGCTTGCTTCAACCCGTAAAGTGCCTTCTTGAGCTTGTAAACTTTCCTTTCTTCGCCTTTCTTCTTGTAGCCGAGGGGTTGTTCTACGTACACTTCTTCTGTGAGATCACCGTTGAGAAAAGCGGATTTAACATCCATATGATGAACCTTCCAATCCTCTTGTGCTGCCAAAGCTAGGAGCACTCTCACAGTCTCGAGTCGAGCAACTGGTGCAAACACCTCATCGTAGTCAACTCCTTGACGTTGTACGTAGCCCTTTGCAATGAGTCTTGCTTTGTACTTCACAATAGCACCCTCCGTGTCCTTCTTTAACTTGTAAACCACTTCAAACCGATGGTCTTTTGGTTCGAAGGTCGGGTTACCAAAGTCCACGTGCCATTGCTCTCAATCGCCTTCATCTCCTCATCCATGGCGTGCGTCCAGCTAAGATTTTTGCTCGCCTCTACGAAGTTCGTCGGCTCCTCAACTCCGAGCAGACATAGTCCGGAGTACTCGAGCGTAACTGGCTTTGTGTACTTGTAGACTTTCTTGAGGGTCTTGTAGCAGCGAGGCCCGGAGGAGTCCGTTGTGGCTTGCGAAGGAGGCGACACAAATTGTGTCGGCGTTGATGCACTTGAGGAAGACGGCTGAGTCTCGGGTGTGTCGTCGACATCCGTGTCGTCGGCGTAGTCGTTGTGACCGTGACCATCATCTTGATTGTCATTGTCACTATGCGCCTTGTTGTCGATGTCGTCGCCGAGATCTCCGCCTGTGTCGTGCACGTCGTCGTCGCTATCACTTTGCGACCCATGTGCGCCGTCGTCGGTGTCGGCACCATGATGATCACTACCATTGTGGTCACCTTGGTTGGGTCTCTTGCCAACCACCTGGACGTCTTCCCCTGCATCATCATCAGAAAACTCAACTGTGAATATGTTACCGTTTGGAGCATCGTTGGCTGCTTCGCTCCAATTCCACGCTTTTTTTTCTTCAAACACGACGTCGCATGAAATCCGTAGACGCTTGGTTTGTGGATCATAGAAGCGGTATGCCTTGGTGCCGGAACTGCTCTCGTATCCGATGAACACCATCTTGGTGCTACGATCGGCAAGCTTTGAGGGATGCGGCTCCGCCGTTTTCACATGTGCCACGCACCCGAACGTCCGTAGATGAGACACATTTGGCTTACGTCCGTAAATTGCTTCATACGGAGTCTTGCCGATCACCGCCTTCGTCGGAGCCCGGTTGAGAAGATAGACCGCCGTTGAGACAACTTCTCCCCAAAAGGTCCCCGGCAGGTTCTTGCTCTTGAGTAAACTCCTTGCCATGTCAACGACGGTTCGATTACGCCTTTCAACAACCCCGTTCTGCTGCGGCATATAAGGTGCCATGAGGAACCTTTTTATGCCAATCTTCTCGCAGTAGTCGTTGAACTCGTTCGACGTAAACTCTCCGCCGAGATCTGTCCGTAGAGCGCAAACCTTCAACTTGTGTTCCATCTCCGTTGCAGCCTTCAGCTTCTTGAACGCTTCAAACGCCTCATCTTTAGATCGTAGGAGAACGACCCACATATATCTCGAGTAGTCATCTACCACAAGGAAGAAGTACTTCTTTCCTGCGTGAGTTGCCGGGGTGATAGGGCCACAAAGATCACCATGGAGCAGCTCGAGTGCATCACTTGCACGATAGGTAGACTGAGCAGGGAACGGCCTGCGGTGCTGTTTTTCAACCAAGCACCCGTCACAAACTCGATCAACATGGTCGATAAATGGCATCCCGGATACCATCTCCATCTTTGACATCTTCTTCAAGGCGTAGAAGTTAACGTGTCCAAATCTAACATGCCATAACCACGAATCATCATCACTCTTGGCGAGCCAACACTCCGGTTGAGATTGATCAAGGTTGAGGATATAGAGTCTGTTCCGTGTGCGATTAACATGAGCCAACACGTTTCGGAGGTTGTCGAAGATCGTCATCACTCCGTTCTCGATATTCACCTTGCATCCATTCTCGTCAAGCTTCCCGATAGAGATGATGTTGTTGCGAAGCCATGGGATGTAGTACACTCCGGTGAGTATGCGATGTTCGCTTGTGAGACCCTCGAAGAGGACAGATCCTTGCCCGCAAATCTCCACAGCTGAATCATCACCGAACTTGACCGAGCCTTCAACATCGTATTCCAGCTCGAGGAATTTCTCCTTGCACCCCGTCATGTGGTTACTGGCACCCGTGTCGAGATACCACGACACCTTCTGAACCCCGGATAGCTTCGGTGTCACTTTCTTCTCATGAAGTAGCACCTTCCGGCTTGGTTTCACAACCACCGTTTCAGCGAGATCACAAACTTCGGCCATCAGAAGACCTGGACCTTCGTCTTCTTGCTTCACCAAATTTGCCTTGATCTCCCGCTTGTTAGGCTTCGGACAATCCTTTGCAAAGTGACCCATCTCGTTGCAGTTATAGCACTTGACCTCGGATAAATCCAAGTTCCGTGGCTTCCGCCCTTTAGATTGGTCCGCCTTACCACGACTTGTGGCTTGCCTTTTCCTTTGCCTTTTCCGGTTTGTCCGTCGCGCTTAGCGTTGCTTGAGCCTTCGCCACCATCACGCCTTCCTTTGCTACTTGGGGCCTCCCAATCTGTGCGCGAGTACATGAGTTGGTCACTACCTCCTCCTTTGCCTTTCCGACAGCCACGAGCATTCTCTTCCCACGTCCGCAGGCGTCCAATCGCCTCCGTTATGGTCATGTCATCGATGTCGTAAAGCTGCTCGAGCGTGCTGATGATGTACGTGAATTTGTCAGTCACCGAACTGAAAAATTTCTCCACAATCTCGGTCTCCTCGAGCTTTGCACCAAGCGCGCGGATCTCTCCCATCAATGTAGTAAGACGCATGGCATAGTCGTTCACTGATTCAGTTTCCTCCATCTGCAACTTGTGAAATTGGCGCTTTAGCACTTGTGCCCGAGCCTTGGTGACGCGATCTTCTCCGATCCTCATCTCCTTGAGTGCGTTCCACGCCTCTCTTGCCGTCTCGAACTCCGCCAATGTCATCAGCACGGAATCCGGCACGGACTGGGCTATGGCGGCCATGGCACCTTCGTCGCACTCCTCGTCGACGTCGTCGTCCGTGATTGCCTGCCACACACGAAGAGTTCGGAGAATAATCTTCATCTTCACCGCCCACACGCCATAGTTGGCGTCGGTGAGCATCGGGTACTGGATGGGGATGTTGCGATGCGCCTGGACGTTGGCGCTGCCCGTTCCACCACCACTAGTCGCTGACTTGCCGCCCTTGTTCACCTTGTCGCCGTTCTTGTTCGCCTTGGAACCGCCGTTGCCGGACTTGTTTTCCTTGGAACCGCCATTGCCGGACTTGACTGACTCAGTGTCGCTGTCCGTCATCGTAGATCGTCGATCGTCGAGGCTCTAGATACTAATTGTTGGTTTTTGAATCGCTGGATGAAATAACGACCGAAGCTAATACACGTACGTGTGTAAAGCTGGCTCGAAGCAAGCAAGCAAGCAGGTTAATTGATTCGTGAACCTGGCTTGCTAGCTAGCTCTAGTCGATCGGATCGATCGATTTTCTTCGACGGCAACGAAACTCCGTGAACACAAACAAAACTTGCACCGAATCGATGTATAGCTACAGGGGCGTGTCGCTCCTGTCTCTCTTTATTTTTTGAACTTTTCGTTGTGTTTACAAGGACTGGGGTAGACGTATATATATATGCTAAGCGTAGCCTATTTCTAATCCTACTCGGTGTAGTATTACTAATCCTACTCGGTTTGCAATACTAACCAAACTAGGACACACATTACAACTAGATTAATTACTACATGCATAACACGGAGAAATCTTGTTTGTGGAGAAAGCCGCTGCCCTGTTCATAACACGGAGAAATCACATATGCTTGCCAGCTTGTTTTTCTGTTGAAGTTTGTGGCAATGGTGGATGACACTCGTTTGTGGCGTTTGGTCGTGCTGCATGCGCTGCCCCGCCTTGTCAGAAATGAAATGATGCTAGAGTTTTAACAGCGCGTCTGCAAGTAGCTAAGAATATGGCACCAGCTAGATAGATTTGTGCCATGGCTTCCCTTTATGGTTGGGGTCATGTAGAATGCACTTTGGGTTGGCATTCTCCGCAGTTTCTCTGGCTACTGTTTGGTTGAGTATGTGGCTCAGATGACCTTGTTAGTGCCATCTGCGATGTAATGCTTTTACCATGGACGGCCTTCCTGTCATCGGAAATCTCGAGGTGATGTCTCGTGTCATCGTGAATCAGATTTGAGTCGAGAGTTGACTTGCTTGGTTGGCGCGTATAAATACATGGCCGCTGATCGCTTGACCCCCCAAAAAACACACGTCAATCATCACTCTCTTTCGCACGCACATACACAGACACGCGGCGCACTACGCGATGTATCATTATCACTCCTCTTCTTCTTCCTATACTTGTCAGGGAAGCAATGGCTTCCTCCCCTCTCAACCGTCGGCGTCGAGCTATGGTGATCTGTTGCAAGCAGAGCAGCACTGCTACTACTACTCCCAGGAGCTGCAGCAGCAGCAGGGTCAGGCGCCGCAGTTCCGCCGTGTCCTGAGCACCGGAGACCTCGGGGCGCCGCCGGCTGCGCCGGCAACAGCAGCGGCTGGGAGGTACACCACGGAGGAGCGGCGGGAGCGCATCGAAAAGTACAGGAGCAAGCGCAACCAGCGCAACTTCCAAAAGAAGATCACAGTAGGTCTCCTCGCTCGCACTCTACTTGTTCGATGTTGCATCTTCACGTATTTTGACCATGCATCTTCTTCAGTACGCTTGCCGGAAGACGCTCGCGGACAGCCGGCCGAGGGTGAAGGGCCGCTTCGCGCGCAACGTCGACGACGATGCAGTCGCAGATCAGCCGGAGTTCACAGCGGCGGAGGTGTCTTCGATGATGAGCGAAGCCAACGCCGTCGTGGGTGCCGCGGACACCGCCAGCAGCAGCAGCGTGCCGGAGTGGTGGGCGGCAATGCAAGGCGCGCTGACCATGGGGGACGATGAGCTTTACATCGACGTCTCCTCCATCAACCTCTACTAGCTATAAGCTCGCTAGAGGCGGACCTGACAACCTCCAACTGTACTCGTTGCACTTGTTTCGTGTCCCATATGCTGTTGCATCAACTAAAACTACGACGCCATATTTCGTAATGTTTAGAGGCGGACCGGATCACTTTTTCTTCTCTTTCTTCCTTTTCTTCTTCTGTTGATTAGTTGGAGTGTCTCATCCATCACCTGCAACTAAAAGTAGTCTTCGATCAGACTCTGTGGGCATCTCACCCGATGAATGGATGCTGCGCTATGATCTCGAGGACCAACTCTTGACCATCTACACGGACGAGGAGGCATACTGGCGCCTGAGAGGCTTGCAGAGATGGGTCCTCCAAGGTGACGTCAATACGGCATATTTCCAAGCGATCGACAATGGCAATAGGCGCCGAAACTCCATCCCCTTGCTATGGGATGGAGCGACTCTCCTCCATCGTCCGATTGACATTTCATCGTCCGATTGACATTCGCGAACATGTAGATGGCCTTCCACAAGGCTCTCTTCTCCCCTCACACTCAAAGTGTCCTGGCCCTGGCAGCGAACTTTTGGTCCGGTCCTCGACGCGTCTTGGCCGAAGAGAAAGAGGCCTTGACGGCCCCGTTTTATGAGGAGGAGGTATGGTCCGCCATCAAGGGCATGAACCCAGCGTCCGCCCCGGGCCCTGATGGCTTGCCGGTAAAGTTCTTTCAGGTCTTCTAGAGAGTCATTAAACACGAGGTGATGGCCCTATTTGAGGAGTTCTACGTGGGTTCCATCAACATCCACCGCCTCAACTATGAGATCATTACCCTGATCCCCATGGTCATTGGCGCCTCGGAGATCCGCTAGTTCCGTCTCATTACGGTGATCAACGTGATCTTTCGTATCCTGGCAAAGGGGTATGCCCATAGGGTGACCCCTTTAGCCGACCGTATCACCCACCCCGACCAATTGCCTTCATCCGCGGCCGATATATTCTGGACGGGGTCCTGGTGTTCCACGAGGTCCTTCATGAGGCCTGAGCTAAACACCTCAAGGCCGTCTTCCTCAAAATAGACTTTCACAAAGCCCATGACACGGTTAGCTGGCCCTTCCTTCGGGAAGTGTTGCTTAGGAAGGGGTTCGATGACTGCTGGGTTACCCGTGTAATGCAGCTGGTCTTGTCCAGACGACCCCTTTTCCCCCTTTCTCTTCAATATGGTGGTTGACGCCTTGGCATTCATTCTTGATTAGGCCAAGGCCGCGGGACACATCCAGGGCCTTGTCCCGCACCTTGTCGCTGATGGGGATCCTTAAGTAGGAAGCGGGGAATATGCCCAAGTGGCAGTTAAGCCTGTCGGCGATACCCCGACTCGCCTCTGGGGAGTAACCCATCACCATCACCTCGCTCTTGTTGAAGTTAATCTTAAGACCCGACATCTGCTGGAAGCAAAGAAGGAGGAACTTTAGATTCGCGATATCGTCTGCGGAACCCTACACCATGTTGATGGTGTATCGCCGACCCCTTTTCCCTTTTCTCTTCAATATGGTGGTTGACGCCTTAGTATTCATTCTTGATAAGGCCAAGGCCGCGGGACAGATCCAAGGCCTTGTCCCACACCTTGTAGATGGGCTTGGTGTGTCCCTCCTGCAATACGCCAATGACACCATCATCATGGTGTAGGGTTCCGCAGACGATATTGCGAACCTGAAGTTCCTCGTGCTTTGCTTCCAGCAGATGTCGGGTCTTAAGATTAACTTCGACAAGAGCGAGGTGATGGTGATGGGTTACTCCCGAGAGGCGAGTTAGAGTATCACTGACATGATTAAGTGCCAGCTGGGCGTATTCCCCGCTTCCTACCTCGGGATCCCCATCAGCGACTCGCGCCTGTCCGTAGCGGACTTACGACTGGCTATGCTTAAGCTCCAACATAGGATCGAGCCGTGACAGGGCCGGTGGCTGTCCAAGGTGGCGAGGACGATCCTCATTAACTCCTCCTTGTCGAGCCTTCTCCTGTTCATTATGAGCTTCTACAGCGTGCACGAGACCCTACATCATGAGATCGGCACCATCCAGGCGAGGTTGTTTTGGGCTGGCGATGGGTACTAGCAAAAATACCATATGGTGCACTGGCCCGATATCTGTCAGCCGAGAGACCAGGACGGCTTGGGGATCATGTCCTCCAAGCGCATGAACATTGCTCTTCTGACCCGTTGGCTCTAGCGAAACGCTAACGGGACATGTGTCTTGTGGCTCGAGATCATCCAGAATAAATGCCTACGGGGCCAACCGCTTGCCTTCTGTCAGAGATCTAGGGGCTCCCAATTTTGGCAGTATGTCATCCAGTTGCTCCCGATCCTTTGCATCGGGACATCTATTGAGGTCAGCTCCGACTCTTCCACCTTGTTCTGGTTTGACCGGTGACTGGGCTGGAGCCCTTCATGGCTAGATTCCCGGCCCTATTCTCTATCGTGGTGGACTCCTGGATCTCAGTCGAGGCCGCCGTCTCTGACGTTGGCCGCCTTGCGTTCCGACGGGAATTTGGGCCGGATGACCGTTTAGCCTGACACGAGCTTCTGGAGGGCGTCGCTCTCCACGAACTGGCCTTCGATCAGCCTATAGACCACATCTCATGGCACCTTGAGCCCTTAGGCTCTTTTGCCATGAAGTCTCTGTCTATTAGGCCATAGTTGCCTCGCCTACGCCTGCGGCCTTCGAGATGATCTGGGCGGTCAGGCTCCCCGTGATGATCCAGATCTTCTTGTGGCCGGGGATCCACAAGCGAGTCCCTTCCGGCATTGAGGTGCTCAAGCGGAATGGTCCGGGGCGCTGGGATATGCCTTTGCGGGACTGTCGAGGACTTGAACCGCATCTTCTTCTCTTGGGTGTCCGCCCAGTTTCTCTGGAGCTGCCTTCGGGAGGTCTTGGGTGGACGTTAGTGTAACACCAACTTCCTAGACTTATGCGCCGAGGTCCAGTCCTCCCCCCTCCCTGTCGGGCCGCCACATTAGGTGGCTGGCCATCGGGGTTCTGTCCTGGACGCTTTGGACGGTTCACAATAAGCTTGTGATTCAACATGTGCCTCTCCATCATGCGACTGATGCCATGTTCAAAATGTGTGGGTACTTGCAGCTCTGGCGGCCGCTTAGCCGTCACCAGGATCAAGACGCCATTAACACTCTTACAGCCGACCTCAGGATGATGACTCTTCGCTTGGAGCCACCGCTTCCTCCACCACCTCCGGAGCCGGACTAGGAGTTTCGATTCATTTCACGCGTGTGCGGGCATCCCGCCTTGCTTTTTTTTCTTTTATTCAGGGCTTGTTGAGATGTGCCCTCAGCTGAACCTTATTGTACTCTATGTTGTGCTACCTTGTGTGCGTGTGTAACTCTTGCTGTACCTTGTGACTGTGGTCGTTGCTTTATCTATAAAGCGGGGCGAAAGCCTTTTTCGGTAAGAATATAGGCTCAACATCTTTAAGGGAAACGTCTGTAGGCGACTCGGCCCATCGAACACGATCCATCGCATGTCCCTTCCCTTCCTCGCGGACCTGCTTAGCTACACAACCCCCCCCCCCCCCCGCCGTGCACCATGATATTTTTGCAGCTTCGACAGTTCGTCCCGCACTATCGGTTGCCGCCGCAACCCTTGCCCTTCCGAGGGCGATCTCCTAATTCTTGACGGCCATCTCTCATCGAAGATGAATAAGACAACACGTGGCAGGCAACTGGCGACATGTCAAAACGCTTTGATTTTCACGCACTACAACCATGACAATTAGGGGAGCTGCAACCATGACGCTGGGACCGCTGCAAACAGCGGTGCCTGTACTACAACCATGGACGCAAAAAACTACATCTAGTAGATAAAAACGCTTCAACCAAACTTCAGAACATATGAAGGGTTGTAATCGTAATTTTCATCCTATAGATGAAAAAGCTTCAACCAGAGGTTGAAAAATCTTCACCCAGCCATTACAAAAGTTTTAGTCAGACTTTTTTTGGAACACATGAAAAGTTGCAATCGTTTAAAAAAATGCTTCATCCCACAGATGAAAAGCTTCAACTAGAGACTGAAAAATCTTCAACCAACATGTTGGAACCTATGGTGTCATTTTTGTTGGAACCAATGTCGTCATTTGCTATAACCGGTGACTTAATTTGTTGCAACCCTAAATGAAGAGCTACAACCGATGACGAAGACATGTTTTTGCTGTAACCATATTGATTTGTTGCTACTACTGGCGATTGTTTTTGCTACATCCACTCTCCTCCACGAAAACTACCCACACATGCTTCAACAGGAGACTACGAGCACGGCGACAATGAGCGACAAGCGCCGCGGCTATTAGGTTGGATTGTTGAGGGCGGTGTAGAGCTCCAACAGGAGGCGATAGGAGGCTTGGCGCGCGCAAGGAAGAAGATAGGTCAGCAACAAACCATTTTTTTTGGATTGAACATCCCACACGGCTCGCATTCAACGACTGCGGTGCAACCGATCCAAATTTAGGCCAGCACACTGGCGCCTATCAGTCCCCATGTTTAAAGTTTAACCGTTACATGGATGGGAGTATGTTAGACAGGCTTGATAGAAAAACAATACCTCACACCCACCTATTTTAGTTGTTAAAAACTACACACAAAACAACAATTTTTCAATAAAGGGAATATATTAATATTGTGAAAATATCCATTAGATCCAGCCTCTGTATTAACAAGATATTCAAAGATATCAAGGATGCACACAACCAAGAACAAAATAAAAAGAGAGAAATATAAAATAACGCTCTCGTCTCAGTGATGAAACACTCGCAACAATAACACTCTAACCACCATCAAAGACAACACCGAAACCGTCAAAAAGGTCCTCCAAAAGCGACGGCTTGAAGAAGGACTGGATGATCTATGCTACACATCATTCTTTTCATCATTTTGTTTTGTGGTAGTGGTTTGTGTCTTTTATTTTTTACGGTCTCATATATCTATTTGTACTGTAGTTGGCTTATTAGTTGAACTCTGTGCATGCATTTTTATTAGGCTTTGTATGTTTCTTTTTGTTTTTAGTTTCATTAATGTTAATCATGTCTTTTGATTTCTTTTTCAGCCTATTAATGTGAGGGGTCCTATCAAGCAGAAAAGAGCCCTAAAGCAAGTTTCTTCTGTCAATATAACTATGCGACGTTCATTAAAGGAGGTAGAAACTTGTGCTCCTTTGCTCCAGAGTCGCCATGTGGCTAGAGTTCGTGCAACTAGTTTTGGTTCTATTTTCGATTGGAAGGTCTAGTCCAATATTTCCCGCCCTCTGATGGGAGCCTTGTATCTGAAGATAGATCCTGATACCATGACTCTTGATGAGGGTGAGGCGAACAAGAAGCTTCACATCACTAGTAATGGTATTCAATAGCTATTTGGGTTCCCCCATGGTGGTTGTTCTGCACCAAGGTCGTCCGAGGACGGATACGATGATGCGTTGATGATGTTAAGATCAGAACTTGGCATCAGCAGGAACCGGGATATTAGGGCGATGGATTTGAGGGATAAGCTAAAGGTGCTTGTTAATGATCATTCTAAAGATGAGTTGGCTCTGAGGGTGTTCTTCATTATTGTCTTCATGAAAGTTGTGTTGCCTAGTCCAGCTACTCAGGTTTCCAGAGAGGCAAGAATGTTTGAGAATCTCGTCATTGAGGACATGGCTAACATGCATTATTGCCAACTTATGGTTGATGAGCTACGCATGGCTGTTGTGAGGTAGCAAGATGGTGCTACCTTGGGGAAGGCAATCACATGCTATGCTATTGGGCCTATGCTAGTGTATCTTGACTACCTCATTGATAATACACAAGTGTAGGGATTGTGACAGTCTTCACGAGTAGTATTTCACCCTAATTTATTGGTTCGACACAAGGGGAGGCAAAGAATATTTGTTGGCCTTGACAGTTGAGTTGTCGATTCAACCGCGCCTAGGATATCTCTCTATAGAAAAAGATGTAGTAGCACGACAAATAGTAGTAGCAAAGGTAACAGTAGTAGTGACAGTAGCAGTTTTATAGCAGGTGTGACAGTAGCAATAGCAATAGTAACTTAGCAAGATTCAATATATGTAACACTTAAGCATGTCGATCAGTGATGGATAATGATTTAGATGACACTGATCATATAATAGTTACATCCTAGGGCGACACATAACTAGCTCCAATTCATCAATATAATGTAGGCATGTATTCCGTATATAGTCATATGTGCTTGCGATAAGAATTTGCATCACATATTTTGTCCTACCCTCCTGTGGCATAGGGGTCCTATTGGAAACTAAGGGATTAAGGCCTCCTTTTAATAGAGAACCAGAACAAAGCATTAACACATAGTGAATACATGAACTCCTCAAACGATGACAATCACCGAAAAGAATCCCAATTATTGTCACCTTGGGGTATGCAGATCAAGACACGTAATAGGTGCATACAACTTGCAATATAGGATCCAAATCACTCTTATATTCATGAAAACATAATAGGTTCAGATCTGAAATCATGGCACTCAGGCCCTAGTGACAAGCATTAAGCATAGAAAATTCATAGCAACATCAATCTCAAAACATAGTGGATACTAGGGATCAATCCTTATCAAACTTAACTCGATTACATGATCAATATCATCCAATACCACCACCATCCAACAAGCCTACAAAGGAATTACTCACTCCCAGTGGTGAGCATCATGGCGGTGTTGATGGAGAAGGGTTGATGATGATGACGACGGTGATTTCCCCTCTCCGAAGCCCAAAATAGGCTCCAGATCAGCCCTCATGAGGAAGACATGAGGTGGTGACGGCTCCATCTCGTGAAACGCGATGAAATCTTATCTTTGAATTTTTTTCTCCGCAGATGTGATTTTACAGGACTGCAATTATGGTCAGAGGGGCCATGAGGGCCCCATAAGCCATCAGGGTGCGCCTTGTTGGCTTGTGCCCTCCTGGCACACCCCCTCCGGCAAGTCTTCGTTCCATAATTTATCATATATTCCGGAAATAATTGACAAAATGTTTCCTCCAATTCTGAGAACTTTTATTTCTGCACGAAAATAACACCAAGGTAGTTCTACAGAAAACAACGTCAGTCCGGGTTAGTTTCATTCAAAACATGCAAATTAGAGGTCAAAACTAGAGAAGAAGTGTTTGGAAAAGTAGACACGTTTTAGAATTATCACTGATACATGGAAAGGTTCCATATATTGACATGCGAGTGCCTCGTTTATGTTTCATGGACAAGGACAAGCTTTCTGATCTTGCAGAAGCAGATTTGATAAGAAAAGGTGATGGTGACCCAAGGACGTGGGTGTTTGGGAAGCTTCCGATGAGCTTTGTTTCTATCATGGTCTTTTATTCATTGGTTTAATCGCAGATGTTTGTTGGAAACTCATTGTTTTTACTCGTTGAATGTACATGTGTAGTACATAGTTACTTGCTTACTCTGGTCAGTTATGTGCGTGTGAATTGTAAGTTTGTCTTTGGTACTGATGTGTTGGGAAACATTGCATGGGAAATCAAAAATTTCCTACGCTTCACCAAGATCAATATAGGAGATGAGCATCTATGAGAGGAGAGATTGGATCTACGTACCCTTGTAGATCGCTAAGCGGAAGCGTTAAAGAAAGCGGTTGATGTAGTGGTACGTCTCTGCAATCCAAATCGCAAGCCGTCCCACGAACTCCTGATCAAGTGCCGAACGGACGGCACCTCCGCGTTCAGCACATGTGCAGCTTGATGCTGATCTCTGCCTTCTTGGTCCAGCAAGAGGGAGTGGAGAGGTAGATGGGTTCGCTGGCACCACGACAATGTGGTGGCGGTGGTAGTGGAGCTGATCCGGCAAAGCTTTGCTAAGCGGTGCCAAACCAATCTACCAGAGGAGAAGAAATCGGGGAGGAGGTAGGGCTGCGCCGTGACTTAGGGTACGGCTTCCCTCCGCCCTCTCTCATATATATAGGGAGAAGGGGGAAGGGGCTTCGCCCTAGGGTTCCCACCCCTAGGGGCGTCGGCCAAGAGGAGGGGGCGGCGGCTAGGGGTGGCTCGGCCCCCAAGGCAGGGTGCCCGGCCCCCATAGGGTTTCCCCCCTCCTCCCTTCGGCCGCATGGGCCTCTGTGGGAGGGGCGGCCAGCCCACCAGAGGCTGGTGTGCCCTCTCTCACATCACTTGTAGGCCTTTGGGGCCGGTGGCCCCTTCCGGTGGACCCCTGGACCCTCCCGGCACCCCCGGTACGTTATCGGTGACGCCCGAACTTTTCCCCGTAACCAACACGGAACTTCCTATATATGAATCTTCACCTCTGGACCATTCCGGAGCTCCTCGTCATGTCCGGGATCTCATCCGGGACTCCAAACAACCTTCGTTCACCAACACACATAACTCATCTATACCAAAATGTCACCGAACCTTAAGTGTGCAGACCCTGCGGGTTCGAGAACCATGTAGACATGACCGAGACACCTCTACGGTCAATAAACAATAGCGGGACCTGGATGCCCATATTGGTTCCTACATGTTCTATGAAGATCTTTATCATTTGAACCACTATGTCAAGGATTCAGACAATCCCGTATGTTGTTCCCTTTGTTCTTCGGTATGTTACTTGCCCGATATTTGATTGTCGGTATCCCTATACCTAGTTTAATATCATTACCGGCAAGTCTCTTTAGTCATTCCGTAATACAAGATCCCAAGACTAACACTTAGGAACATTGCTTTCAAGGCTTGTTGTGATGTTGTATTACAGAATGGGCCCTGAGATACCTCTCCATCACACAGAGTAACAAATCCCAGTATTGATCATGCCAACTCAACAGACACCCTCGTAGATACCTGTAGAGCACCTTTATAGTCACCCAGTTACGTTGCAATGTTTGATACACACAAGGCACTCCTCCGGTGTTAGTGAGTTGCATGATCTCATGGTTATAGGAACATATACTTGACATGCAAAAAAACAGTAGCAATAAACTGACAGAATCATATGCTACGTTCATAGTTTGGGTCTTGTCCATCACATCATTCTCCTAATGATGTGATCCCGATATCAAATGACATCTCATGTCCATGGCTAGGAAACCTTAACCATCTTTGATCAACGAGCTAGCCTGCTAGAGGCATACTAGGGACACAATGTTTGTCTATATGCTCACACATGTATTTAGTTTCCAATTAACACAATTATAGCATGGACAATAAACGATTATCATGAACAAGGAAATATAATAATAAACACTTTATTTATTGCCTCTATGGCATATTTCCAACAGTCGCCCACTTGCACTAGAGTTAATAATCTAGTTCACATCACTATGTGATTTACCTTGTATTGAATCGAACAACCATGCAGTTCTGGTGTTGATCATGTTTAGCCCTTGGAAGAGGTTTAGTCAATGGGTCTGGAACATTCAGATCCATGTGCACTTTGCAAATATTTATGTCCTTCTCCTCGACGTAATCGCGGATGGAATTGAAGCGTCGCTTTATGTGTCTGGTCCTCTTGTGAAACCTTGGTTCCTTGGCCAGAGCAATGGCACCAGTGTTGTCACAGAACAGAGTCATCGGATTCAATGCACTGGGCACTACTCCAAGATCTGTCATGAACTGCTTCGTCCAGACACCTTCCTTTGCTGCCTCCGAGGCTGCGATGTACTCCGCCTCGCATGTAGAATCGGCTACCATGCTTTGCTTGGAACTGCACCATCTTACCACTCCCCCATTGAGAATAAATACATATCCGGGTTGCTACTTAGAGTCATCCGGATCAGTGTCAAAGCTTGCATCAACGTAACCCTTTAGGACGAGATCTTGATCACCTCCATAAATGAGAAACGTTTCCTTAGTCCTTTTCAGATACTTCAGGATATTCTTGACCACCATCCACTGCTCCATTCCAGTATCACTTTGAAACCTTCCGGCCATACTTATGGTAGGGCTGACATCGGGTCCTGTGCACATCATCGCATACATGATATAGCCTATGGCTAAAGCATAGGGGATGACACTCATCTTTTCTCTATCTTCTGTAGTCACTAGGCATTGAGTCTTACTCAACTTCACACCTTGTAACACAGGTAAGAACCCTTTCTTAGACTGATCCATTTTGAACTTCTTCAAAACTTTATCAAGGTATGTGTTTTGTGAAAGTGCTATCAAGCGTCTCGATCTATCTCTATAGATCTTAATGCCTAATATGAAAGCAGCTTCTCCTAGGTCCTTCATTGAAAAACTCTTGTTCAAATATTCCTTCACCCTTTCCAACATTTCTGTATTGTTTCCAATCAGCAATATGTCATCCACATATAATATTAGAAACACTACAGAGCTCCCACTCACTTTCTTGTAAATACAAGCTTCTCCGTAAACTTGTATAAACCCAAATGCTTTGATCACCTCATCAAAGCACTTATTCCAACTCCGAGATTCTTGCACTAGTCCATAAATGGATCGCTGGAGTTTGCAAACTTTGTCAGCATTCTTTGGATCGACAAAACCTTCTGGTTGCATCATAGACAACTCTTCCTCGAGGAAACCATTAAGGAACACTGTTTTGACATCCATCTGTAGAATTTCATAGTCGAAATATGCAGCTATTGCTAACATGATTCTGACGGACTTAAGAATCGCTACGGGTGAGAAGGTCTCATCATAGTCAACTCCTTGAACTTGTGAAAAACCCTTTGCCACAAGTCGAGCTTTGTAGACGGTGACATTAACGTCCAAGTCCGTCTTCTTCTTAAAGATCCATTTATTCTGAATGGCCTTTCGCCCTTCAGGTAATACTTCCAAAGTCCATACTTTGTTTTCATACATGGATCCTGTCATGGATTTATCACGGCAGATGTCTGGGTGAATGGACTTGGATTCGATGCCATCGCTAACGTGATGGGCTCAAAGGGGTTGATTGGGACAAAGGACACAAGTTTACCCAGGTTCAGCCCCTCAAGTCGAGGTAATAGCCTACATCCTGCATGTTCTTGTATTGCTCGTTGTATCGATTACAAGGGAGCTAAAGCTTGACCTAGTTCTCGATCACCTGATCTCTAAGTCGCCCCGGGTCTGCCTTTATATAAGAGGTCAGGACCACGGGTCTTTACAATTGTCTAACCAAGTCTCATTATCTATCCGAGTCTTCCTCTATCTTCTTGTCCAAGCTGTCCCCGAGCGGCTTACACGCCCGGGTCTTCTCCGTCCGGGCCCCCTTGCGGCCCACACCTTGAGCCGCTTATCTTTCTGGGCCGTAGACTTTACAGCTCACCCTTGGGACGGCTCACGAGCCATGAATATGACCCAGAGCCTTAAGGGCGGGTCATATTGCGGGGTTATATCCCCAACATTAGGCCCCAAGTTGAATTGAGCTTGCTCACTTCATCCCTTTCTTCTGCTCTTCGGCGAGTCGCCCGGTGATGACCCGGCGTGACGTCATGTGGTCCTTGCAAGAAAGATCCACTGACATACCACCGAATCTTTTATTAAATGGTCAGCCCAAAAATCGAGGCATCCGCCTCGGTCAAATGGTTTCCGTCGCCTAGATTTTTGCGCCCGCCTTGTCTTCTCTTTAATTAAGACCTGTTGCGGGTGGAAACTTTCCTTCTCCCGCTCACCCTTCATCGTCTTCCTCTCGTCGTCTCTGCTCTAGCACTCCCTACTCCCGTGCCGTCTTCGCATCGTCATCAACCAGGCCACTGCATCAACCTGTGGTGATCCAGAGTTTCTTCCGCGTCCGCCGCTCCATCATCGGTAAGCCCAAGCTCCTCCTTAGATCCATCGCCGCCGTAGTAGGGTTTGTGGAAGCTCCGCTGCCGCCGCTCAAGCTTTGCCAACACCATCGTCGGTGTACTCCTGATGTAGTTGACACCTTTACCGCGTGTCTCTGCCTTGCCGCTGCGTACGGGGCGGCCGTACGCAATGTGCGGATCTGTAATTGTAGCGGTAGTTTGCGAAACCTATTTCCAAGACTTATCCGATTTTTGCTCCTCCTTTCCTTGTTGAACTGCCAAGCCTCTCCGGCTCTCATCATTCGGACTATGGCATAGTATTTGTACAGCCCTTAAAATTGTAAGTCGTCATAGATATCTACTTGCTCTTAACTCGCCGCGTATTTAATTTTGCATAGTCTTTAAGCCGCCGGTATGTCTCGCGCCTCCAACTCATGCAACTGGGTCGGGGCTTGCATCATGGAAGAGTACTTAACGGATTTTGTTGGCGCGGGCACTCTTCCTTCCACGGAGGTCCTTCATTGGCGGGTTCCAGGTGACAAGACATGGCCCTCTCCCCAAAAAGGAGAGGTAGTAGTTTTCTCTAACCATATCGAGCGAGGATTCGTGCCACCCGGCTCGAAATTCTTCCGTGATGTTCTTCACCTATACAAGCTTCACCCTCAAGACTTGGCCCCCAACTCTGTTTCAAACATATGCAATTTCCAAGTGCTCTACGAAGTCTACCTACAAATCGAGCCGTCTATGGGTTTGTTTCGAGATTTTTTCTATGCCAACCGCCAAACCGAAATGAAAGGCGGTCCGAGTCTGGAGCTTGGCGGTATTTCCATTCAACGACACAGAGACATCATCTTTCCGGCTGCACAGATGCTGAGTCATCTGAAGGATTGGAACAAAACTTGGTTCTACTGCAAGGACACCTCTCCTGAAAATGAGCACCCATTGTCGGGTTATCGTCCCTCCGGCTCAGGACAGATTCAAAACTTCCTGGCCGACTCTCAGCTTCAGAACGTGCCAGGTATGAGCCAGCTCATGCGAAGATCAAGGCACTCATGGCCAATGGCCTGACCGGATTAGATTTGATCCGCTGCTAGATTTCTTGGCGGATTATGCCCTTAAGCCATAGAAGTCGGCTTATGTGTGAATATGAAGGCAAGTTGACAGCTCCTTATGCTTGTGTCAATCAACCCTGACAGAGGATGACATCACCACCGTCATCTGGAGCCTTGTCCATTAAGCCTCCGGCTCATTCAGCACCATTGGACTGACGCCTTTTAGCGTCAACAATCCGGCTCCAGATGTAAGTCAATTTCTTCCCATCCGTCTCTTGGATTTTTGTTTGTACCTTGCTGATCTATTACTCTTCTCCGGTTTATTTTCGCAGGCTGACTCTGATTTCTGGAAGAAGGAATACGTCCCTCCTTTGAAGAAGCTCAAGAAGAAGGCTCCAGCCAAGAAGCCAAAGAGAGACGCCCCACGAGAGGAATGGTTTGACCCGCCACCATCATCCAGCTTAGAGGTAAAAATTTAATTGTCTATTTGATACTTTGCCTTGCTATTTTACCAATGCTTGTTTTACTCATAGGATGACGTGGAGACCAGCCGTGCCAACGCCCCTGAGGTAAACTACGTTTCTTCCGGCTCAGAGTATTTTGTCCCTCGAAAGCCGTGGCGGGTTATCAGAAAAGTTGCTCTTTCTCATCCTCTCGCTTATCTGGCTCCCGACTTTCGTTTGAAAAAGCAACAACAGGCTGAACATCGCCAGACCCGGAGCGTCGACTCCACTGAGCTTATGTCCGGCTTTCCGAACTCGCCGGCTCCGAAGAAACGCCCCGCAGAGGTATGTGCTCTTGTTTGATTCATTTCTCTTTATAACCTTGGTGTTGTCTCATCTTTCTTAAATTTCATCTCAGAAATCGCCCTCTTCCGGCGACTCTTCGGCGACCGCTCTGCTGCCTCCCAAGTTCAACCCGTTGTAAGTGTTTTTCCACTATAACATCCGGTTCTTTGTAGGGTAGTAATATCCTTTGGATTCTAAACTTTCTATCTTGCAGTGCTCAAGCCAAGCGTCAGAAGACCGACAAGCCCTCCCCCGACCCTGCTGCTCAAGAGCCAGAGCAAGAACAACCGGAGGAGCCACAACCGGATGTATATCCGCCAATTGCCTCCACTCAGCCGGCTGCTGAAGATATCATCCCGGAGAGCCCTCTAAGGGGTCCTTCGATACTGCCAAGTCCTGCCAAGACCACTGCAACTCCGGAAGTCAAGACCACCGGTTCTGCTCCTCAGTCTCCTCCGGCTCACGTGCTGACCAGGCATAAAGAGTCGGTCGAGGCCTCCAAGAAGCTGGACTTCGACTCTTCTTTTGAGCAGATGATGGCCGAAGAGCTCCACGCCGAGTATACGAACCGGCTTTCCACCAGCCGAGATCTAGAACTTCGGCTGGTCAACTTGATGAAGCTAAAATATGAGGTACTCCTCCTCTTGCTATAACCTTACTTAGCCCCCAAGGGCCGGTTCAATTCTAGCTTAAGAGTTGAACCGGGTCTTTTCTGATCCTCTGTAGAAAATCCAAATCCATTGCCCCAAGGGCCGACTCAAACTTGATAAAGTTGAGTCGGAGCTTTAATGTAGATAGCCTGAAGAACCCCTTGTAGCCCCCAAGGGCCGACTCAAACTTGATAACGTTTAGTCAGAGCTTTTATTATAAGTCAATTTGAAGATCCATATTGTAGCCCCCAAGTTCCGGATTAACTTTGATGAAGATGAGCCGGAACTATATTGATTTCTCAAAGATCAAATATACATTAGCTCCCAAGTGTCAAACATATTGCTTGCAATCTGCTTGAGACTTGTATAGCTTTGTCTTTAACCTTCATCATTTGATACGATTTCCATTCTGGCGACTTATTCTGTATTTTGATATGTCACAGGAAGCCTTAAATGAAGCTGGGTCGTAGTTGATGGACCTGAAGACCAACCTGGCGGCTCAACAAGAGGCCCGCAGCGTCGCCGATGAAAAGTGCCGGCTTCTCTCTGAGGAGCTGGCCACAATCAAGGCCGATTTTTCTGCTCTTAAGGAGTCAGCTGAATCTGAGAAGACTGCTTTGACCCAATGGGCAGATGACGCCGACCAGCGGCTGATAGCTGTGGTGGATGAACTTCAAGGCTTGAAGCGCCACATAAGCAAGATGTCAACCGCTGTGGTGGATGAACTTCAAGGCTTGAAGCGCCACATAAGCGCCACATAGCTGTGGTGGATGAACTTCAAGGCTTGGTAAGCTTCTGATAACTTTGTGTTTCCAATGGCTACAACTTTACTTAGACTGGCGACTCATCTGAATTGTCCGGTTTATACAGGTCCTAGGAGCCGGCAGTTGGCTTCTGATAGCCTACTGCCGTTGAAGGCCATCTATACCTTAACTGAGCAGTTGTACTGTGGTGCAATCTGCACTATCAAGGCCGTGCAATATAAGGATAAAATTCCGGCGACTCTCAAGGGTGTCTTAGAGCTCTTCTCCACCATGCCAAAGCAGATTGTCGAGCTCAAGAAGTCAGCCGCCCGCCAAGGGGCCATTGCGGGCATCAGCCGGGCTTTGGCCTTTGCTCCGGGTCTAACAGCCGCCGAGATGATGGAGGGCTTCCCTTCAAGGAAAGATGACGACTCACAGTTTATTGATGTTGACTACAGCTGGTGTATGAAGGAGTCTCGAGTGTTAGCTTCTGTCTTGGCGGAGGAGGTTGATCTATCAACTTATCAAGCAGCCTATGACCCGGAGCAGAAGAGAGTCCGCGGTCCTTTGTACGAGTGCAAAGACTTGACGCCTGCTCGGAGTAAGGACCTCTTTGCTCCAGATCTTGACCCATCACCTTATTTTGAAGGCTCTTTGTGGCTCTAACAAACTGCAATTGGGATTTGGACAACCTCCAGATCAGGGCCACTGAAGAGCTGGCGCAGGATGACCCGTCAACTAATTAGCTTCTGCTTTAAGAACTTGTATCAGCTTAACCCGCCGTGTGACGACTGAAAAACTCGTCTGAAATTTTGATCTCCTCTGGGAGTGTAATAGCTAGACGAAACTTGTCTGAAACTTGTCATGATGTTTCTATAAGATGATCCGGCTTGTGGCTGCCATTTGTCTCTATATGCTTTAAATCATTTAGACTTGCCTTGTCATCATAGAACACACCTGTAGCTGAGAGTAGGTAAACTGCACCCGGAGGCGGTGACTCCCTTTTGGTGATTGCAGCTAATCTGGTCAACCGGATATGGCATAAAGACTGGCCGATAAGGCATTTAGAAGATACACCCGGAGGTAATAATATGGCGTAGACGCTGGCGGATAAGCATTAGAAGCTGTACCCGAAGGTAAGAAGCCGCCCTCGCCGCGGCTAATTTCCTTAGCCGGATTTTTATAAGAATAGCTAATAGGCGTTAGAAGCTGTACTCGAAGGTAAGAAGCCGTCGTTCACCGCAGCTAAGTTACCTTAGCTGTTTTTACAAGAACAACTAATAGGCGTTAGAAGTTGTACCTGAAGGTAAGAAGCCGCCTTTCACCGCAGCTAATTTACCTTAGTTGTTTCTACATGGCCTTAGGCTAGCTAATAGGCATTAGAAGCTGTACCCGAAGGTAAGAAGCCGCCGTTGGCGGGTCATGAGATGTTAGCTACCCATCGGTAAAAAACCTCTCATAACCGCGGCTAAACTGGTTAGCCGGAGATGCCATAAAGCCGGATGATAGGGTGTTAGAAGTGATACCCATCGGTAAGAATCCCCCTCAGCAATACGGCATGACCCGCCGGTGGATAGGCATTAGAAGCTGTACCCGAAGGTAAGAAGCCGCCCTCGCCATGACTAATTTACCTTAGTCGGTGTTTTGTGGCAAAAATGCCGGCTTAATAGGTGTCTACCACCGTTCAGCGATACGACGCAAAGCGCCGGCGGATAGGCATTAGAAGGTGTACCGGCTAAAGGTAGGAAGCCGCCCTCGCCGTGGCTCATTTTCCTGAGCCGGATTTTTGTGGCATAAAGCCTGGCTGATAGGCATCTACTGCCATTTGCCAATTTTAGTTGATGCATTAACCGGAATACTGTCTAATCTTTCCCATATGAGGATGCGTGAAACAACAGAGGCTTCTTTATTTATACATCTATGATATGTACAATGATAGTGTACAATGGTGGGTCTCGATACTCTTTAAGTGAAATAGGGCCGGAGATGCGCGATGTTCCATGGCCGACGGGTCTCCTGACCCGCCGTATCTGAGTCAGTTCGAATATCAATGAGATAATATGACCCGTTGTTGAGATTTTTGCTGACCACAAAGGGTCCTTCCCATGACGGTGACAGCTTATGCATATTTGTCTGGTCTTGAATCAGCCGGAGCACCAAGTCGCCCTCCTGGAATGTCCGGGTCTTGACCCTGCGGCTGTGATAGCGGCGCAGGTCTTGTTGATAAATCGCCGATCGGGCCGCTGCTAACTCTCGTGCCTCTTCCAAAGCATCCAATGCCTCTTGGCGTGTTGTCTCGTTGTGTGTCTCAATGTAAGCCGCCACCCTTGGCGAGTCATGCCAGATGTCACTGAGTAAGACGGCCTCGGTGTCGTACACCATAAAGAAGGGCGTGAAACCCGTGGACCTGTTAGGGGTGGTTCTGATGCTCCAGAACACAGAGGGTAATTCTTCGACCCAACACCTGGGTGTTCGCTGTAAAGGAACCATAAGCCTCAGTTTGATCCCTCTTAAAATTTCCTGATTGGCACGCTCCGCCTGACCGTTGGACTGTGGATGTGCCACGACTGAAATATCAAGCCGGATATGCTCTTCGTCACAGAATTTCTTCATAGCCCCCTTGGATAGATTTGTACCATTATCAGTAATGATGCTGTGTGGGTAACCAAAGCGATAGATCAGCTTCTTAATACAGAACCACTGTAGCTGCATCACATTTGCTGACCGGCTCTGCCTCTACCCATTTGGTAAATTTATCAACCGCCACCAGGAGGTGCGTTTTCTTGTCCTTGGATCTCTTGAAGGGCCCTACTATGTCTAGCCCCCAGACCGCAAACAGCCAAGTGATTGGTATCATCGTCAGTTCTTGAGCCGGAACATGAGCACGCCAGCCAAATTTCTGACAACCATCACACTTGCGTACTAAATCCTCTGCATCCTTGTGAGCCGTTAACCAGAAGAACCCGTGTCGGAAGGCCTTGGCCACCAAAGATTTCGAGCCGGCGTGGTGTCCACAATCACCAGCATGAATTTCATTCAAGATCTGCCATCCCTCCTCTGGTGAAACACAACGTTGAAAAAACCCTGTTACACTGCATTTATGCAACTCACCATTAACTATCGTCATGAACTTAGAGCGTCGGGTGATCTCTCTAGCCAGGTCTTCATCCTCAGGTAACTCGCCCCGGGTCAAATAGGCCAAATAAGGAATCGTCCAATCGGGGATAGCATGCAGAGCCGCCACCAATTCTGCCTCCGGGTCAGGAATAGCCAAATCTTCCTCTGAAGGTATCGTGACAGTCGGGTGGTGTAAGACGTCCAGAAAGACATTAGGCGGCACCGGCCTACGTTGGGAACCTAGCCGTGATAAAGCATCAGCCGCCTCGTTCTAGCGATGATCAATGTGATCTACCTGATACCCTTTGAAGTGACCCGCAATAATATCAACCGCCTGCCTATAAGCCGCCATCCGCGGGTCTTTGGAGTCCCAAGTGCCAGAAACTTGGTGAGCCACAAAATCTGAGTCGCCCAAACACCTGACCCGGCTCAAATTCATCTCCTTGGCTAATCTAAGACCATGAAGCAAAGCCTCGTACTCAGCCGCATTGTTAGTGCAAGGAAACATCAGCCAAAACACATAAAAAAACTTGTCACCCTTTGGGGATGTCAGGACAACCCCTGCTCTAGACCCCTCTAACTGCTTGGATCCATCAAAGTGTATAGTCGAGTATGTGTTATCCGGCTTTTCTTCGGGAGCTTGACACTCTGTCCAATCATTTATGAAATCCACCAAAGCTTGGGATTTGATCGCCGTGCGAGGAACATACTTTAAATTAAGAGGTCTCAGCTCTAACACCCATTTAGCAATCCTTCCTGTGGCTTCTCTGTTCTTGATAATATCCCCCAACGGAGCAGAACTGACCACAGTTATCTGGTGCCCTAGAAAGTAGTGTTTTAACTTGCGGTTGGCCATGAAAACTCCGTATACCAGCTTCTGCCAATGCGAATATCTTTGCTTAGATTCTGCTAGGACCTCACTGATATAATAAACCAGCCTTCCCACGAGATACTCCTTCCCAGCCTCCTTGCGCTCGACCACAATTGCAACGCTGACTGCCCTGTTGTTAGCCGCCACATAAAGGAGCAACGGTTCTTTCTCAGCCAGAGCGGCTAACACTGGCGGCTCAGTCAGCTATTTCTTAAGCGCCTTAAGTGCTTCACCCGCCGCTTTACTCCAGACAAACTTGTCTGTCTTCTTCATCATCTGATATAAAGGAATAGCATTCTCTCCAAGGCGGCTTATGAACTGGCTCAACACAGCAATCCGCACTGCCAGGCTTTGAACGTCATTAATGCACGCCGGCTCTCCTAGAGAAGTAATAGCCTTGATTTTATCCGGGTTAGCCTCGATGCCACGCTCAGAGACCAAGAAACCCAAAAGCTTTCCTGCTGGAACCCCAAAGACACACTTGGTCGGGTTAAGCATCATCTTGTAGACCCGAAGATTGTCAAAGGTTTCCTTTAGGTCCTCCAAAAGAGTCTCCTTCTTTGTGGATTTGACTACGATGTCGTCCACATAAGCATGAACATTACGACCAATTTGACTGTGAAGGCAGTTCTATACGCACCGTTGATAAGTCGTCTGGGCACTCTTGAGCCCGAAAGGCATAGAGACATAATAGAACGCCCCAAAGGGTGTAATGAACGCCATCTTCTCCTGGTCTTTCACTGCCATCTTGATCTGATGATAACCGGAATAAGCATCCAGGAAGCATAAGCTTTCACATCCTGCTGTAGCATCAATGATCTGATCAATACGTGGGAGGGCAAAGGGATCAGCCGGACAAGCCTTGTTAAGGTCCGTGTAATCCACACACATACGCCATGTGTCGTTATTTTTGAGCACCAGCACTAGGTTAGCCAACCATTCCTGGTGAAAAACTTCAACAATAAAACCCGCAGCCAAGAGCCGGGCAACTTCTTCCCCAATAGCCTTCCGTTTCTCCTCATTGAACCACCATAGAAACTATTTGATTGGCCTAAACTTTGGATCCACATTAAGGTTGTGCTCAGCGAATTCTCTCGGTACACCTGGCATGTCAGAGGGCTTCCATGCAAAGATGTACCAATTCTCATGGATGAATTCGATGAGCGCACTTTCCTATTTGGGATCCATATGAGCTCCAATGATGAACTGCTTAGATGAGTCGTCCGGATTGAAATCTACTGCCTTGGTATCATCTGCGGAAAACTTGAGGGGCGGCTCAACCTCTGTGGTTGGCTTTTTCAGGGGGGTCATATCCTCCGGATCAACATTCTCCTTATAAAACTTAAGCTCCTCCTGGGCGCAACTGGACTCTGCGTAAGCCACATCTCCTTCTTCACACTCAATAGCCGTGTTTCGGTTACCATGAATGCTGATGGTACCGTTTAAGCCGGGCATCTTGAGCTGTAAGTAAACATAGCAGGGCCGAGCCATGAACTTAGCATAAGCCGACCGTCCAAACAAGGCATGATAAGGGCTCTTGATCTTAACCACCTCAAACCATAAGGACTCCACTCTGTAGCTGTATTCATTGCCAAAAGCCACTTCCAAAGAAATCCTGCCCACCGGATGCGCCGACTTACCTGGCACCACACCATGAAAAACAGTGGACGAAGTTTTTAAGTCCTTGTCGAGCAACTTCATCCGCCGAAAGGTGTCATAATAAAGGATGTTTATGCTGCTACCGCCATCCATGAGCACCTTGTTCAACATATACCCACCCACTTGGGGGGCTACAACCAAAGCCAGCTGCCCCAGGTCATCAATGCGTGGCGGGTGATCTTCACGGCTCCATGTTATGTCATATTTAGACCACTTTAGATACCGTGGAAGAGCCGGCGTAACCGCATTGACCGCCGGTTTTCGCAACTTCTCGTCCCGTCTATTGAGACTAGTCATGAAGATGTGGTACTGCCCAGAGCTAAGCTGCTTCGGGTTACTCTAAAAACTGGACTGATTCCGCTGTTGCTGCTATTGTTGATTATTATTACCAGAGTGCGGCTGCTGTCCCGTGTGATTATCCTGACCCGAATGACCGGATGCTGAACCGCCAGAACCAAATCCGGCTCCTGACCTGCCATGTCCTGGGCCGCCTGGCGGGCCGCCACCGTGATGGTTGGGTTGTGTGACATACCGCTTGAACTTCTGCATAAAAGAACAACTCTCCCATGTATGATTTGCCGGCCTATCAGGCAAATTGTGATTCGTACAAGGCCGCTTAAGAAAATCTTCCATGTTCGTGGAAAAATTATCCCTGCCCGAGGGCGGTCCCTCGGTCCAAACCTCTTGTTGCCCTTGGGATGATTCTGCTGGGCATTTGCGTTGGCCACCAGCTCTGATCCTACTTCTGGATTCTTGCGCTTACTCTGGCTACCATTGTTCACCGCACCCTTGCCTTGGTGGCCCTTCTTGCCTTGACTATCCTTTTCCTCATCAGAACCTGGATCCTTCGTGCTGTCTGAGTCGGCGTACTTCGTGAGAGCGGTCATGAGCTCTCCCATGTCCTGACACGTACGGTTGAGCCGTCCAAGTTTCTGCTTTAGAGGAATAACGTGGTAGTTCTTCTCTAAGATCAACACCACTTGAGCCACCGTGATCTGGTCTGATGAGTGAATAATTGTCGAGACCCGCCATACCCAATGATGAGCTGACTCGCTCTCCTGTTGGACATAGTGATCAAGATCCACAATAGTCATAGGCTGCTTCCACGTCCCTTGAAAGTTTTTAATGAATCGAGCCTTGAGCTCTGCCCATGAATTGATGGTATTAGGTGGTAACCCCTTTAGCCATGTACGAGCCGGGCCTTCAAGCATCATGACAAAATACTTGGCACAAACTGCCTCACTAACATCCAGCATCTCCATGGCCAGTTCATAGCTTTCCACCCAGGCCTCTGGGGGTAAATCTGCGGTGTAGTTTGGGACCTTGCGGGGAACTTTGAAGTCTTTCAGCAATCGCTCGCTCCGGAGAGCCGGCGTCGATACGGCAGCCCTCCCGTCCTGGGGGTTACTCCTGCCCCTTCAAAAATGGAAGGCCCGGGCTCTTGGTAAGCCGACCGAGCTGGCGCCTCTTGCGGGCTTCCCGCATGGTTTACACATGCTTGTGTATCTCTTCGCGGTCGGTGACCCGTTGGAAACTCTCTATGATGGTTGCTGCTGGAACCTGCTGGTGACTCGTAGCGCTGGCTAAAACTACGGCTTGGAAGAGGGGTTGAATGGACGCGGCTCTGGCTATGAGCGTATCTCTCCTAGTGGGCCATGGCCGTCTGCAAGTACCCGATGGCGTTCCGCACATCTTCTGCAAAGGGTGCTTCATCTGGGATAGGGATCGTCTCAAGCCGGGTGGCAGCTGCTGCGATATTCTCGGCCGGGTTAGAATAATGACCCGCCAGCGTTGGAAAGCCCCTAGGTGAAGCTTGGTTACGTTGGGCCGAATGAGTCACCGACCGTTCCGTTGGGCGGCTCTCGGGCGCGCCTGCGGCTCGCCCCACGCCAGGGGTATTAAAGAGGTTCTTCGCTTCATAACGCTATGGTAGACGGGACTGATGCCTCCTCTGGTGTACTGCTGTTGCTGACATTTGCTCCAGCCCTAGACGGAAAGCATCTATCTTGATACGTTCTACCTCTTCTTCCATCTGGACCTTCAGCTCAGCCATCCTTTGTCGTTCCTCTGCCATTCGGCCGTTGATCCTTGCAATCTCTAGATTCCGAGCTGCTTGATTATTTGGTGTGACTTCAGTGGCCATGAGAGCCGTGAGTTCATCCATCAGCTCCACAAGGACTTGAGCCATCGGCGGTGGGTTATCATCCGAAGTGGCAGCTCCCGTGGCTGCGTTACTTGCGGCTGGGGCTGATCCCGCCATGAACACCGCCGCATGAACCGGAGGTTTCATAACATCTGACTCAAAACCATCCGACTCAGGGTATGCATCGTCGTAGCCCCCAAGGCCACCATTGCGGAGCTGGTACACTGATTCTGTTTCTCCACTTGAAGATTCATCTTCTGAATAAACAAGGGTTTCTTGTGACCCGGATTCTTCCAGATCCATACCTTGAGTGAAGCCTACAAAGACATGCCTCTGACCCGGATTGGCGTGGGCAGGCAGCACGTTACTTGCAGATTAGAGATGCCGAGCCGGCTCGACGATGTTGGTGCAGACGTCCGGCCCGGGTGTAGATCCATTAGCCTTTCTGATGAAAACGTGGATCCTACCGAACGGAACCCGGAATCCATAGTCCACAGACTCGGCGTCAAGCCCCCAGCTAGCATCTTCAACGTAGAACTGTCCGCGGCAACTCTTGCTCATCCTTCCGACCACGTATCCCTCGAGCCCTGGGAGAGAGCCCTTTGAGAACTCAACACCACCAAGCACAAGCCCCACGGTGGGCGCCAACTATCATGGATTTATCATGGTAGATATCCGGGTGAACGGACTTGGATTCGAGGCCATCGCTAACGTGATGGACTCAAAGGGGTTGATTGGGACGAAGGACACGAGTTTACCCAGGTTCGGCCCCTCAAGTTGAGGTAATAGCCTACGTCCTGCTTGTTCTTGTATTGCTCGTTGTATCAATTACAAGGGAGCTAAATCTTGACCTAGTTCTCGATCACCCGATCTCTAAGTCGCCTCGGGTCTGCCTTTATATAAGAGGTCAGGACCACGGGTCTTTACAATTGTCTAACCGAGTCTCATTGTCTATCTGAGTCTTCCTCTATCTTCTTGTCCAAGCTATCCCTGAGCGGCTTACACGCCCGGGTCTTCTCCGTCCGGGCCCCCTTGCGGCCCACACCTTGAGCCGCTTATCTTCCCGGGCCGTAGACTTTACAGCTCACCCTTGGGCCGGCTCACGAGCCATGAATATGACCCGAAGCCTTAAGGGCGGGTCATATTGCGGGGTTATATCCCCAACACATTCCATCTCGGATTTCATGGCCACTAACCCTTTCTTGGAATCCGGGCCCATCATTGCTCCTCCATAACTCGTAGGTTCATTGTTGTCTAACAACATGACCTCCAGGATAGGGTTGCCATACCACCCAGGAGCAATACGCGTCCTTGTCGACCTACGAGGTTCAATAGCAACTTGATCCGAAGTTTCGTGATCATCATCATTAACTTCCTCTTCAACTATTGTTGGCTCCGCAGAAACATCTTTCTACGCTGCGCTACTCTCTGGTTGAAGTGAAGGTTCAACAACCTCATCAAGTTCTACTTTCCTCCCACTCAATTCTTTTGAGAGAAACTCTTTCTCAAGAAATGTTCCGTCCTTTGCGACAAACACTTTTCCTTCGGATCTGAGATAGAAGTCATACCCAACTGTCTCTTTTGCGTATCCTATGAAGACGCATTTCTCCGCTTTGGGTTCCATCTTTTCAGGCTGAAGCTTTTTGACATAAGCATCACATCCCCAAACTTTAAGAAACGACAACTTTGGCTTCTTGCCAAACCACAATTCATACGGCGTCGTCTCAACAGATTTTGATGGTGCCCTATTTAAAGTGAATGTAGTTGTCTCTAATGCATAACCCCAAAATGATAGTGGCAAATCGGCAAGAGACATCATAGAACACACCATATCTAATAAGGTTCGATTACGACATTCGGACACACCATTATGTTGTGGTCTTCCAGGCAGTGTCAATTGTGAAACACCACACTATCTTAAGTGACTGGCAAACTCATAACTCAGATATTCTCCTCCTCCATCAGATCTTAGGTATTTAATCTTCTTGTTATGATGATTCTCAACTTCACTCTGAAATTGCTTGAACTTTTCAAATGTTTCAGGCTTGTGTTTCATTAATTAAATATACCCATATCTACTCAAGTCATCAGTGAAGGTGAGAAAATAACGATATCCACCGCGCGACTCAATGTTCATTGGACTACACACATCAGTATGTATGAGTTCCAACAAATCACCCGCCCATTCCATTGTTCCAGAGAACGCATTTTAGTCATCTTGCCCATGAGGCATGGTTCACATGTGTCAAGTGATTCAAAATCAAGTGACTCCAAAAGTCCATCAACATGGAGCTTCCTCGTGTGTTTTACACCAATATGACCCAAACGGCAGTGCCAGAAGAAAGTGGTACTACCATTATCAACTCTACATCTTTTGGCATCAATGCTATGAACATGTGTATCATCACTATCGAGATTCAATAAGAATAAACCCCTCACATTGGGTGCGTGACCATAAAATATATTACTCATATAAATAGAACAACCATTATTCTCTGATTTAAATGAGTAACTATCTCGCAATAAACAAGATCCAGATATAATGTTCATGCTTAACGCAGACACTAAATAACAATTATTCAGGTTTATCACTAATCCCAATGGTAGTCGAAGAGCGAGCGTGCTGACGGCGATCACATCAACCTTGGAACCATTTCCCACGTGCATCGTCACTTCATCCGTAGCCAGCCTCCGTCTATTCCGTAGGTCCTGCTTTGAGTTGCAAATGTGAGCAACCAAACCGGTATCAAATACCCATGCACTACAAAAAGATCTAGTAAGGTACACATCAATAAGATGTATATCATATATACCTTGTTTGGTGTTGGCCGCCTTCTTGTCGGCCAGATACTTAGGGCAATTCCGCTTCTAGTGACCAGTTCCCTTCAAATGAAAGCGCTCAGTTTTTGGCTTGGGACCAGCCTTGGGTTTCTTCACGGGGGGAGCAACTGCTTTTCCACCCTTCTTGGAGTTACCCTTCTTGCCCTTGCCATGCTTCTTGAAACTAGTGGTTTTATTGACCATCAACACTTGATGTTCTTTCTGGATTTCAGACTCTGCGACTTTCAGCATCGCAAACAGCTCGGGGACTGGCTTGTTCATCCCGTGCATGTTATAGTTCAACACGAAGCTCTTGTAGCTTGGTGGAAATGATTGAAGAACTCTGTCAGTGATCGCCTCCGGCGGAAGGGGCATCCTAACTCCGCCAGACGGGTCGAATACCCAGACATTCTAAGTATATGTTCACAGATAGACCCATTCTCTCCATCTTGCAAGCATAGAACTTATTGGAGCTCTCATACCTCTTGATCTGGGCATTCTTCTTAAAGATAAACTCCAACTCTTGGAACATATCATATGCTCCATGATGTTCAAAATGTCTTTGAAGTCCCGGTTCTAAGCCGTACAACATTGCACATTGAACTATTGAGTAATCTCCAGAACGTGCCTCCCAAGCGTTCTTAACGTCTTCGGATGACACGGGAGCGGGTGGGTCACCAAGCAGTGCATCAAGGACATAAGCCTTCTGGGAAGCCATGAGGATAATGCTCAGATTATGGGCCTAGTCAACAAAGTTACTTCCATTATCTTTCAGCTTAGCTTTCTCTAGGAACGCATTAAAATTCAGGGGTGCTACTGCGCGAGCCATTGATCTACAACATAAAGAAGCAAAGGTTACTAAGACTATTGTTCATGATAATGAGTTTAGTTAATCAAATTACTAAAGCTCCCACTCAAATTGACATCCCTCGGGTCATCTGAGTGACACGTGATCCATATTCATCAACTCAAGTCCGATCATCACGTGAGTTAAGGTGGTTTCAATGGTGAACATCATCATGTTGATCATATCTACTATATGACTCATGCTCGACCTTTTGGTCTCTTGTGTTCCGAGGCCATGTCTGTACATGCTAGGCTCGTCAAGTTTAACCCAAGTGTTCTGCATCTGCAACACTGGCTTACACCCGTTGTATGTGAACGTAGAGTCTATGACACCCGATCATCACATGCTGTCTCGACACGAAGAACTTTCACAACACACTCGAGGAGAACACAGTTCAACTTGAAATTTAAGTGAGGGATCACCTTATAATGCTACCATCATCCTAAGAAAAACAAGGTGCATAAAAATATTAACATCACATGCAAATCATAAGTGACATGATATGGCCATGAACTTGTGCTTTTGATCTCCATCTCCGAAGCACCGACATGATCTCCACCGTCACCGGCACGACACCATGATCTCCATCATCTTGATCTCCATCAACGTGTCACCATTGTTGCTTAAAGATTGACACGCAAGTCATAAAATAATCAAAGACAAACCTATGGCTCCTGCCGGTTGCCGTACTCATCGACATGCAAGTCGTTATATTCTATAGAAAAACATGATCATCTCATACATCACATATATCACATCATGTAATTGGCCATATCAGACCACAACATACCCTACAAAAACAAGTTAGATGTCCTCTAATTGTTGTTGCATGTTTTACGTGGCTGCTATGGGTATATAGCAAGAATGATTCTTACCTACGCAAAACCACAACGGTGATATGAAGATTGATTTTCAACCTTCTACAAGGACTGCCTTAATCAAATCCGATCCAACTAAAGTGGGAGAGACAGACACCCGCCAGCCATCTTTATGCTATGAAGTCACATGTCAGTCAATGGAACACGGTCTGTCGTAAGCGTACGAGTAAAGTTGGTCCGAGCCACTTCATCCCACAATACCGCTAAACCAAGAAAAGACTAAGGAAGGAAGCAATCTCAATATCAATGCCCACAAACTCTTTGTGTTTTACTCAAGATCTCATCTACGCATAGACCTATCTCCGATACCACTATTGGGGAACGTTGCATGGGAAACAAAAAATTTCCTACTCTTCACCAAGATCAATCTAGGAGATGAGCATCTATGAGAGGAGAGATTGGATCTACATACCCTTGTAGATCGCTAAGAGGAAGCGTTCAAGAACATGGTTGATGTAGTTGTACGTCTTCACGATCAGAATCACAAGCCGTCCCACGAACTCCCGATCAAGTGCCTAATGGGCGGCACCTCCGCGTTCAGCACACGTGCAGCTAGATGAAGATATCTGCCTTCTTGATCCAGCAAGAGGGAGCAAAGAGGTAGATGGGTTCACCGGCATCACGATGGCATGGTGGCGGTGGTGGTGGAGCTGATCCGGCAGAGCTTCGCTAAGCGGCGCCAAACCAATCTACTAGAGGAGAAGCAATCAGGGAGGGAGGTAGGGTTGCGCCATGACTTAGGCTGTAGCTGCCCTCCTCCCTATCTCATATATATAGGGGGAAGGGGGTAGGGGCTGCTCCCTAGGGTTCCCACCCCTAGGGGCGGCGTACAAGAGGAGGGGGCGACGGCCAAGGGGTGGCTTGCCCCCCAAGGCAGGGTGGCCGGCGCCCTTAGGGTTTCCCCCCTCCACCCTTCGATCGCATGGCCTCTGTCAGAGGAGCGGACAGCCCACCAGAGGCAAGTTTTCCCTCTCTCACAGCCCATGAAGGCGTTTGGGGCTGGTGGCCCCTTTCGGTGGACCCTCGGGACCCTCCTGGCACCCTCGACACGTTACTGGTGACGCCCGAACTTTTCCCGGTAACCAACACGGAACTTCCTATATATGAATCTTCACCTCCAGACCATTCTGGAGCTCCTTGTCATGTTCGGGATCTCATCCGGGACTTCGAACAACCTTAGGCCAACAACACACATAACTCATCTATACCAAAACATAACCGAACCTTAAGTGTGCAGACCCTGCGGGTTCGAGAACCATGTAGACATGACGGAGACACCTCTATGGTCAATAACCAATTGCGGGACCTGGATGCCCATATTGGTTCCTACATGTTCTACGAAGATCTTTATCGGTCAAACCACTATGTCAAGGATTTAGACAATCCTGTATGATGTTCCCTTTGTTCTTTGGTATGTTACTTGCCCGAGATTTGATCATCCGTATCTATATACCTAGTTCAATCTCGTTACTGACAAGTCTCTTTACTCGTTCGGTAATACAAGATCCCGCGACTAACACTTAGTCACATTTCTTGCAATGCTTGTTCTGATGTTGTATTACCGATTGGGCCCTGAGATACCTCTCCGTCACACGGAGTAACAAATCCCAGGATTGGTTCATGCCAACTCAACAGACTCCCTCGGAGATACCTGTAGAGGACCTTTATCATCACCCAGTTATGTTGCGATGTTTGATACACACAAGGAACTCCTCCGGTGTCAATGAGTTGCATGATCTCATGGTCATAGGAACATATACTTGACATGCAGAAAAACAATAGCAATAAACTGACACAATCATATGCTACGTTCATAGTTTGGGTCTTGTCCATCACATCATTCTCCTAATGATGTGATCCCGATACCAAATGACATCTCATGTCCATGGCTAGGAAACCTTAACCATCTTTGATCAACGAGCTAGCCTGCTAGAGGCATACTAGGGATTCAATGTTTGTCTATATGCCCAAACATTAGTTTCCAATTAACACAATTATAGCATGGAAAATAAACGATTATCATGAGCAAGGAAATATAATAATAAACACTTTATTTATTGCCTCTAGGGCATATTTCCAACATGATGTTCCTTTTTGGTTGAACTATTTTTTTATTTTATATCTTATTACTTGTGTGCATGTGAATAGTAAGTTTGGCCTTTAGTACTGATTTTCCTTTTCTATTTGAGTTGTTGGTTTTATTTCCATCTTATTAATTTTGTTGTTATGGAGTTTGCACTAATATCATATGCTTGTGAGTACTTAGTATTTGAGTCTATTGTTGAAATGATATTTTTTCTGTGGGTTGCAATGATTATTTACTTTTTCCCCTTGTTTTTAGTGGAAAACTCAAGAGGAAGTGGTATTTCCGCCTGGATAATTTGAGAGATGGTTGTTGTGCTGAGGATGCTAGTGATTTTCCGCCTGGCCCTAGCAAGGCTAGTACTTCGAAGAGCATGAGTTTTGGTGTTGATGTTGTTCTTTCTTCTTTGGAGCGTGTTGAGCATATTTATTGTTAATGTATTGGAAAAGTTCCCCATTATAGTTGCGCATCTAAGCCGTATTGATGGCATCCTTCCTAATGGTCATCGATTTATTGCTGATGAATTATCAGACTATGTTGATATGGAGAGACTTTTACTTGGCAAAATGCGTGATGGTGTTGCCCACCTTATTCAGAGCTCGGCACGCCTTTTGAATACTGTCAAGCGTTTTGGAACTATGTAAGACTCTTGCTGCAAGCCCTTTGAAGAAGATGCTGATGTTGTTATCAAGCATATGGAGCAGCATGAGGCTGGTGGTGGGAGGACTGTTGATGGTACCGATGCTAATGTTTCTGAGCATCATGAGAATGATGTTGATTTGGAGTCCCATGGTCTTGTGGTGATTCGGTTTTTGATCTTTCACTTCTTACTAAGTTGTTCTGCTATGAGTTTTGTAGTTGAACTTGCTCATCTTTTTTTTGTCATCGCATTTGATGCAGGAGAAAACACAAGGTGTTAAGGCTAATGCTATTTATAATGGAGTGGAGCATATTGATACGTCTCCAACATATCTATTATTTTTTATTGTTCCATGTTGATATATTACGATTCTAGGATACTTTTTGGGCATTTGTTTACAAATTTATAATATTTTTCAGCACTAACCTATTGACCTAGTGCCGAGTACCAGTTGTTGTTTTCTACATGTTTTTGACTTTTCAGGTTTATAGTACCAAACAAAGTCCAATTGACACAAAACTTTTTGATGATTTTTTCTGGACCAAAAGAAGACCTAGAAGCTTTGGAAGGAGTCCGAGAGGCACACGAGAGCTCCACCACACATTAGGGTGTGCTCGGGGGGGTGATATGTGGTGGCCCCCTCGTGGCTCTCCCGTACGCCCCTCTCTGGCCTATAAATTCTCTAATATTCCAAAAACCTTAGATGAGGTTCCAAAACACTTTTTTACGCTGCCCAAGTCTCTGTTCCAATGGGAGCCCATCTAGAGCTCCGTTCGGGCACCCTGCCGGATGGGGGATCAATCATGGAGGGCCTCTTCATCGACCTTGCTGCCCTCACGATGATGTGTGAGTAGTTCACCGTAGACCTACGGGTCCATAGGTAGTACCTAGATGGCAATCTCTCTCTCTCTCTCTCTCTTGATCTTCAATACAATGTTCATCGCATCTTTGCCTTGATCTCTTTGATTTAATCCCTTTGTATGGTGTGTTTGTTGGGATCCGACGAATTGTGAGTTTATGTTCAGATTATTTTTGAAAAATATTCGAGTCAAACCTTATTACTATGATTCTTATTTGCATGATCATTATAGCTTCGTAATTCTGTCCAGTCTATTGAGATAGTTTGCCCAACTAGATTGATATTTCTTCGGTGGGAGTGGTGCGTTATGGTAGGTTCAACCTGACGAGTTTGTATATCCAGGGTTGCTGCTATTAAGGTTAAAACAATGGGGTTAATTCATATTGATTGAGTTTACTCTGTGTACATCATGTCATTGTTTTCCAACAATTACTCTATTTTACTTAATACTCTAGATGCATGCTGGATAGCGGTCGATGAGTGGAGTAATAGTAATAGGTGCAGGAAGGAGTCTGCCTATTTGCTTATGGACGTGATGCCTATATACAGATGATCATTGTCATGAAAATCGCATAACTATCTATTTTTCTATCAATTGCCCAATAGTAATTTTTTTACCCACCATATGCTATTTCTATGAGAGATTCCACTAGAGAATACTACGACCCCTGGGTCTATTCACTTATAAATTTACAAATGCTACTATTACATTGCTGTCATTTACTTGCTTTTATTTAATTTTTCAATTTACACTTATCTACAATTATCTACACAACTCACTTTCTTGCAAATAACGAGACCAAGGGGATTAACAACCCTCTTGCCAGCATTGGGTGCAAGTTGTTTGGTCTTTTGTGTGCAGGCACTAAAGACAGTTGAGGATTGGTATTCCTATTGGTTCAATAAACTTTGGTTTCATAAACGAGGGAAATACCTGCCGACATTGTGCTGCGATAACCCGTTCCTCTTCACAAAAAACCCAACACAGATCACAAGTATCACATATGGAGTAGAATGAGGCTTCTACTGGTAGGACTGCTGATGAGGCCGAGGCTAATGTTTCTGAACACCATGAGATTGACGGTCATGAAGTGATTCAGTTGTTGATCTTTGAATTATTCCTTTGTTAATCTGATGTGTGTACTGTACTTGAACTTTCTCATGTTTTTTTATTTATTATGTTTTTTGTAGGAGGCCAACTAATATGGTGAGGATGGTGCTGTGGACAGTGGAGTGGTTGATATAACTATTGATAAGAGTAAGATTAGTTTTCTTTTAAGTGTTTATAAAGTTCCTTAAATATGATGCGAACATCCTTTCATGTTCATTTTTCCTTTGGCACTCTTAAATCTGTTAACAATTCAAGTTAGTTTTATTTTTAGTGTTTAAAAAGATTCTTAAATATTCAACTCCTTTTGTAGTTATAAAAGTACCACCCATGCAGTTCTTGTGGGTTTTTGTTGTTAATTTGGTCATTATATTTAGTGTCTGAACATTTCCTTTTTTCAATACCCGATGTTGAGCGTGAGGCGACCGTTGCTGGTGGAGCAGGTGCTGGTGGTGTTCCTTTTAGCAGTGAATGTGAGTTTAGTGGCAGGGTTGGTGATGTGTATGTTTGTGCTGTGAGCATACTTGATTGCAAATGTTCTGGCATTGGCGCGACTGACAATGATGATGCTTCTTATTCGGAGGATTTGCCTCCAGAAAATTATCCACCTAGAGGGGTTGACTACGGTGATGGATTGGAAGAAGCCATGGTGTCTAGCATGGAACCCGTGAACTCTGAAGATGATGATGATGTAATTTTATGAATTTCTTCTAACTCCTTGTTGCACGAGGCGTTGCTGTCATCCTATGATTTTTTGTCGTCAAACCCTGATAGTGCATGCGTCTTGTTGTCATCACATGACTTTCCATCTTCGAACCCTGAAAGTTCACGTAAGTAATTTTGTTAGTATTTTGGTTCCCCTTTTTTGTTGAACTCGTCATTAATGTTGTGGAGGCCTTGTTACCCTTTTTGATAGTGTTCGAACTTATTGTTTATTCTTTTCTTCTATGTAAGCAGATGGTTCTAATGCTGCCAAGGATGATTCGTTTTTCTGTGCTGTTACAGGGTTGCGCAAGAGCCGTGCGCAAAAGTTAGTGTGGGATTTTGTGTCCTTACTTTGACCACATCATTTTTTTGTCTTTTTCCCTTTCTCTCCTCATGACAACTATTGTCATCCGCACTTGATTTGATTCCTCACACCCTCTGTTGTCCACAGTGAGAAGCCAATGTTTCAAAATAATGAATGTGATGCTAGCGTTGGTAAGGTGTCTTTTGCGTTCATCCTCGATGGGATGCTCAACTCGGATGCTACTAACGTTGTTCTATGTTCTCTTCGTGAAAAGTACCGAGATAGTGACAAATTGATTGTTCCTAGATGGGTTACGGTTTCTACTTCGTGTCTATTTTTTATTTTTTGTTTGTTTTTCTTTACTTTTGTGCACCAGTATTGCTGATTTATTTTGAAATATTGCTATCTTCTTCTGGTGTTTCTTGCAACATACAAAGATACTTGATGGAAATATCGATGGCAATGTGAGGAAGTGATTTCGAAAATCAGGGGTTGCTAGATATGACTTTATATGTGATTTGTCCTTTTCTTAGTTTTTTTCCTATACAGTTTAAATGTTTTGTGCTCTTGTGTAAAATTGAACTTATTGTAGTAATTCACTTGAACTGGCATGTACCTTGCAAATTTTGCTTTATAGATAAACTTAAATAGGTTGGTATTTTTTTCATGTACTCAGGTGGTAATTCATTTTGAACTTATGATTTTGTGATCTGTTAGGACTGATGAAATGCCTTTTTATAGTTTAATATTTTGTTTCGAGGGCAAGTATTACTTTATTTAGAAATCTTGAATTAATTTTATTATGTGCTTGTTTTTTTTAGGTTCTTTTTCCTACTTTTGATCCACCTTCGTTAGTGGCTGGCTCGAAGCCTCTTGAAGATGTTGGCCACTGGTGTTTGGTTATTCTCAATTTCAAGTGTCGTCGTTTTTAGTTGCAAGACTCACTCCATGATGAAACCTAGAGTGACGCGGTTTGATATTTCAGGACCATGACAGACAACATAATGAGGATCTGAAGGGAATCCAGTGTAGATAGGTCCAAACCGTCTTCTCCTGTTCATGTTGATGATTTCTCTAGTGCGATTTTTTGTGTGCCACAGCAGAAGAACACGTGAGTATCCCTTTTAATGAATTTATTAGTTGTTTATTGTTCCTGTAATTTGTTGTTCTGCAAACGTTGTTACATTCATGTATTTCTATTTTTAATGAACACCTTTGTTTTTTCTGGGTAACATGCATGATTGTGTATTTTTATGCTACAAAACTACAAGTGTTATCATTCCGAGGAGGATGGTGTGGTTCAACTGCTGGATTATACATCGGATGACATTCCTGACATTAAGAAGACACTTTTGTATACTTGTGCGACTAGTGATTTGTTTGATTTGGACTTTCATGGTTTGTTCAACATTGAACCTTGTAGGTATGCATGACTTCTATTTTTGTTTCCAGCTTGCCATCTTGACTTGTACTTTTATGAATTTTGAGGTTGAACTTACTATTTGTGCTCCTCCTTTTTTGTTGTAAGGTGAGTGGTTGGATCTTGGGGAGCATGGTTACATGATATTTGGCAGCGAATTCTTGGAGTTGCAGCAAGTTGCTATTGATTTCAACCAGGGTCGTTCTCCTGAGAAGACAAGATATCATTCTGTTAAGGGTCAGTTGGGAAGTCTCAAAGGTTCTACAATTATTGATTCAGATAGCCTGTTACACCCAAGAAACCCATAGTCGAGTAGATAGACAATGATGATGACGTGTTTGAAAAGATTACTGGCATGTGTAGGGTCACTAGGAGTGCTACTTCCAAGGGCATTTCCCCTCTTGGTGTAATGACATAGTGTAAAACTGGTGTTTCTCAGAAGGATCATGCATTGCAGTCTGGCAATGTTGCAAGAACGAAGCATGCACCCAGAGCTCCAATTAATTTTTGCCACCCCGTGCAGGAGCGACATCCTTATAAGTTCCCTCTCTTGGAGAAGGCCTGCAAGTTGTATGATCTCATGTTCACTTACAAAGGATGCGAGAAGTACGCTGAGTGAGTGTCTCTCAATATGTTTCTTTTTTCTTCTTATCTGTTGTATCATTGGTACTCTATGTTTAGAACTTGAAATGTTCAGTAGTATATAAGTTGAATTGCTGTTGATGCCTTATCTTCCTTTTCCATGCTTTTTTATGTATTTTCGGTGTTTTGTGTACACAACTTAAAATGCTAGTTATATATAACTTGAAATGTTACGATAGCCTTATCTTCCTTTCCGTGCTTTTTTGTATTATCACTGCTATTTGTAATGAACTTCAAATTCTTGATACATATAACTTGAACTGTTATGATTGCCTTAGCTTCGTTTGTCTGCTTTTTGTCTTGTGTGTGCTACAAGAATGCATTGTCATTGACACCTTAGCCCGTTGGTGACATAACTACCTTCATCGGCAAGCATACCTGGAAAGTTTTTGCACCTGGGCAGATGATGGAAGGTGATATAATGGACTTCCTTATCGACGATATGAAGAGAGATCCCGAAAGAAATGTTGATTCTAAATATGGAAAAGGGATCTTGTTGAGTCCATATTTCATTACGGTAATGAATTTAGACCATTTCTTTTCTTAAATAGATCTCCCTTGTGTTTTTTGAGGTTTTTCAATATTGTTTACTGATATTTTTTCCCGTGTATTTTCTTTTTGCCTTTTTGCAGGCTGTGCTTGACTATATGTTTTCGGCGTTGAAAAAAAGAGTTTAATGTTGAACATGCAGTGAGAGATTTCAAGACCGTTGTTAAAGATTATGAGGACTTACTAACTGCCAATCTTGTGAGATTTAATAGCTGATTTTGGTTGTATTGTTTTGCCGTGATGAAGGTTTTCATTTTTATTTTGTACTAACTTTTTTGCTCATGCTTTTAGGCCATGTTGCCCTTATTCAAACCGATGGTTTTATCAAAGGACAAGTCTATTGGACATTCTTCCTTGTATGTCATGAATCGGTACTGAAATAGCATTAAAATCCATCACCAGTTACCATACAGGAAGAAACATCATCCTATAAAGAGCACCTACCACAAAGAGTGTGAGGACATCAAGAGTGTTGTTGGTTGCTGCTAGCTAGAGCTATAACTCTTCTATATTTATCTTTTCCACTTTCTGATTCTAGTTTTTGTGAGGCCTGAAATGTGCACTTTTTATTGTGTTTTGCTGGTTTTTAATTTACAGATCACCAGATTGGTCCAAGTAAAGCATGCTCTGTATGGCCAGGCTTAGTACAATGCAAGTAAGCAGCCCAACTGGAGCATTATCACAAAGAGACCATGGTTCATCACTGTTCCTTTCCAACGGCCGAATCAGTGTGGACACTACACTTTCAAGTTTTGTTAAACATATGATGGAGAAAAGGTCATTGGTAATATTCAAAATGATGTCATGAGTTCTAGTTCATCTTTCTGTTTGTGACTTAGGTTGTTCGTTTGTTCCTTCTTCTATGTTATCATTTTAATTATTTGTCTTTTTGTGTCTAGCCTAATTTTGTAGTTTGGATTGTTGAGAATCTTTATACAATCATCTTCAATGTGAATATCCAGATGTTGGTGTCGAAGCTTCTTGAGGATATTCATGTTTTAGCTCCTAGTACGTAAAAGAATTCATGATTATTGTGTAGTGTTGGTATGGGATACTTGTGTGAATTATATCTTGAAAGCATTGTTTGAACAATCTTTTTTTTATGTATGATATGGTTGTCTTGCCAACTATGTAATAACTAGTACTCTTTTATGAAGTTTTGTAGTGTGGCACAATGTTTTTATAAAAAATTTCTGTGATGACACTGTGTTTGAATAGCTATTTCACATGTAGATATTACTCTGCGATTAGTTTTGCTTACGACTATTTTGCTTTGAATGGACTTGTGTAGTTTGTGTGTCTTGTATTTTGTATTGATTGTATTGTTTTTTTAGAAGTGAATTGTTTTTTCTGCATCAGATTGCTAGAAGAATGCATGTGTGAGTACTATGGGATGCAACATGCGTGTATTGATGCGTCTTGTTCATATAGAACTATTTTGTTTCTAATGTTCGAAGTGATGATATTTAATGATTTTTTGTTAAGTGTAATTCATCTCGCTACATCGTCCGTGCGGATGTGCATTGTTGCCTACGCAGGGATGGGATTTGGGTTTAGTCCCACCTTGCTTCCCGAGGGTGCTCGGGACTGGTTCATAAACGTTAGCAAGGCTCATACATCGAACTCCCATGTATGTTTACTTGAGCGCTTGTACACGATGATCACCCTCTGACTCATGACCCGTGTTCCTTGCTTTGTTGGTCCCGCTCGGTTTGGTTTGCTCTTGGTTCGGCAACGGTATGTTGTTGGCTCTAGTTCAAGTAAGCCTAATGCCTCAGGCCGGCGTGACCTTGGGAGGTCAACTTTTTTGTTCTTTAAATGTGTACTATTGCATCATGTATTTTATTAGTACCGTTTGCTATCCTCACCTTGAACTGATGATTTTACATTGTGTTTTTTGGTTCCTCTTTCTGCTGTGGTTAATCCCAGGTGTCCTTCTCACACTATTTATTATGTTAGTACTCACATAACAGCTGATTTTGTACCGAGCTTTCGAGACTGATAGTACTATTGTGTTCATGGCTTATGGTACATATGTTGCTAGGAATGGAATCTAACCCTTTTGGTTTGTTTTTGGTTATGATTTTTTTGCCTATTGTCTGCATGAATTTTATTAGTACTGAATGCTCTCCTCAGCTTTTAAATGTGTACTATTGTTTCATTAATTTTTTATAACTGATTGTTCTCCTCAGCTAGAACTGATGCTTTTCAATTGTTTTTTGGTTCTTTTTTTCTAATGTGTTTGTTCCCAAGTGTTGTTCTGACAGTATTAACTTTGTTAGTACTTACTTAATAGCTGAGTTCTGCTTAGATTTCAAGGCTGATAGTACTGTTATGTACATGGCTTGTGGTACATATGCTGCCAGGGATGGAAACTAGTGCTTTTGGTTCGGGGTTATGAATTTTTTTGCTTGCTGCCAACATAAATTTTATTAGTACTGATTTGTCTCCTCGTCTTGAACTGATAGCTCTCCTCAGTTTGGGCTTATTTTCAGTTTTCTTTTGAGTAGCATCTAAGTTTGGTTGTACTTATGTACCAGCTGATTTGTACTTAGCTTTCTAGGGTGCTAGTACCGTTTTTGCTTAGCCTTCCCATGACTAGTGCTAAAGATCAGCCACATTGTTTCATTCAAAAACTACTTCAAGTTTGACATGATGGAGAAATAGAATAGCAAGCTAGCAAAATTTTTGAACCACATAACGAAACTATGAACATGACATAAGCAAACTTGTTCAACCCTGACACACATGATATAAGCAAACTTGTTCACCCCTAAGACACATGACATAAGCAAACTTGTTCAACCCTAACACACATGACATAAGAAAACTTCTTCAACCTAAGAAAGAAACTACAAACTTGAAGAATAGAAGGCATAAGCAACTTAAAGGCCAGACTTTGACGTTTCTTCATCCCTATTAGCCGTAGTAGGAGTAGTCGTTTCCATACTACTTCTTATACTGTAGCCTGACAAGACCCTTGATCATGCTAATTTTCTTCCAAACCCAAGTTCTTCAGCATCTGTTTGTCCATTTCAATGTTGAAGCCAACAAAGGTGTACATCTTCTCCTTCAGGAACGGCTCGAGCCATTCAGGCCTGTAAGTTGTGGCAACAGATTTAAGATGATTGTTTTTTCATGATTTACTTCAATAGTTTTTTGTTTACAATTGATGACTGTATGAAGTAGATGCTTATATATTACACAAATGTATGGATTAATATAGTTCAGAAACTAGTACACAAAGTTCATAAGCAATATTAGTACACAATGTTTATTTTTCCGTTTGTTTTTACAGTTGAGTCATTTATCTATATTCTGCTTAGTTCTATGTTAGTTTCCTTTGTTGAATAAGTTGACATACATATTGAAGATATAGTTATTATATGCTTATATATTACACAAATGTATGGATTAATATAGTTAAGAAACTAGTACACAAAGTTCATAAACTATATTAGTACACCATGTTTATTTTTTCTATTTATTTTTATAGTTGAGTCATTTATCTATCTTTTGCTTAGCTCTATGTTAGTTTCCTTTGTTGAATAAGATAACATACATTAGTGTATCACAAAGTTCTTTCTTCTTTGCCGATGAAATAAATAATATCAGGACCAAGTTCAGAACCTAATTTACTACACTGAGTCAAGAAAACAACACCAGTGCATCAAGAGTAGAAACTAAATTAGTACATCAACATCTAAAAACAATAGTAGTACATAACTGCAAAAAATTAATCTTGTGTAACATTTTCAGAAAATATTCTAGCGAGTCAATATTCAAAAAATAATCTATAGTTCATAAACTACACTAGTACATACATCTAGTTTAGAAACTAATTTAATTAAATTGCAGACAACAATAACAATGAACAAAGTTCCATGAAATAGGTTGAATGAGTAGGTTTGCTCACATTTTTGTTGCCGCAGTGATATGGTATACCGACACTTGTTCCTCCACGCATAACTGCAGAACTGCTGCCCTCTGGTTTGGCTGGTCTTCCCTGGTATACTCAACATCAATGCCAATGATCCGTCCCCTCAAGCCATCGATCTTTAATGTCACATCCCTAGCTAGTTGCCTTAGGACATCATGTGTGTGCATCATATTTCAATTCTTGAATCAATTTGAAATGGGGATCAAAAGAAACCCCAAACAATTCATTTGAATCAAACCAACTTAATGAATGTGAAAAACCAACAAATTCAAAATGCCCATCTAAAATGTTGCCTATGTATGATAAATATGAACATGAATATATCAGGGGCCATCTTAAATATTTGAACATTTATATCATTTTAAAAATAAATAATAAGGCCTCTGAAAATGCCAAATAAAGCATTATCATTATTTTAGATTTCAAAATACCTTAAAACTTCTCATAGGAGTTTTAAATATTCAAACTTAATTCTATAAATATTTGGGATATTTAATACTAGCATTTGTACCTAAAAACAAATAAAACAAATGTTAGAATTAGAAAACAGAAAGTAAAAGAAAAAAAAGGGAAAGAGGCCCAGGAGGAGCCAGCCCAACTGGCCCATGCCTGTCATCCCTGTCCTCTCGCTAGGAGGACAGGGGCACGCGCTCGCCGCGTGCGGGCACACGCCCGGCCACCTCCTGCCTGGCTGCTGCCCTGGAGGCGTCCAGAAGCGCCAGCGCGAGGCCCCTCGCTGTGGCTCTCTTCTCCTCTCCCTCTCTCCCCTTCCGCGCTCTCTCTCGCGTTCTCCCCCCTGTGCCGCCATGGCCGAACCCATCGCCGCCGTAGCAGCGTCGCTCCAGCCGCCCCCTCGCTTCGCCGAGTAGCCTCCGAGGTCCGCCGCGACCCCCTCATCCTCCTCGTGAAGCTAGAAGACGCTGGGAGCCCTCTACGCCGCGCCATCGCCGTTCTTCCCCGCCTTCGGCCGCCTCTCCCCGTCGTCGATCCGCGGGCTGCCGATCGTCCCCGAGCCCGCTGAGTCTCCCCCGCGGCTCCCTGTGAGCCCCTGTTTCTCCCCCTTCTCCTTCTCGACCTTTCCGTTCTCTCTAGAACTGTAGCCAGACATTCCCGAGCAGTCGCCGCCATCGAGCTCGTCGTGGCCGTCGTCTTCGGCGACCTGAGCCCCCAAACCAGCCCCACTCGACTTTGTCGAGCACGAGCTCCCTTCCAGCGCTTTTGGCGCGTGATTCCGAGCCCTCTAGCACGGTTCGGACCAACTCCGGTGACCCTCCGCCGTCGGTTTGGTCACCGCCGGCCCCGCTCCGGTAGGCGTCGACGTGGCCGGCTGATTAGTGCTAATCAGCCTGGCTAATCAAGCCAATAGCCGCTAACAACGGGCCCCGCAGAGGGTCAAACCTCTGGTCAGCGCGGGGAATTAGCCCCTAACACTGACATGAGGGCCCGACCCTATCAGGTTTGACCTGGCCGGGTCTGTTGACCTGCTGACATCATAGTGATGTTAGGCTGACGTATTAAATGAGTTTATTAGTATAGAAATAAATGAGGAAATTCCAGAAAATGTTTAAAACTTCTAAAATTCATATAAATTAATCTGTAAATCAGATGAAAATAATTTATATATGAAAATTCATCAAAAAAACCCAATGAATCCAATGGTGCTATTGTCATGCATGTTAGAGCAACCTATGTAGTTGAACATTGACATTTACTAATAGGTTAATATATGGAATATGAAATGGAGAATGACTTTGAACCTATATTCAAACTCACTTCAAATTAACTAGGACAATAGTTGCATTAGCTCATCCATACATGCTGCCATGTCATGATCATGCATCATATTGTTGCACTTGCGTGTATTGATTGCTATTTATCTACATTGCGGTAGGCCCTGCTTCTGAGGATACCTCCGAGTATTCCAACGAAGGAGAAAACCTCCCCGCTACCCAGCAAGGCAAGCAAACCCTTTGATCATTCTGTTAACATCCCACTCACTCGCTCATGCTCTTGTTTATTGCATTAGGACAAATGTTCACTTGTCTGTCATACACGGTAGATGAACCTATTCTTTTGCATGGCTTGTCATTTTCATAGTAAATAGCTAAACCTTGCAACCTAGCATACCTGGTAGATGCTTGTGCCATGATGTGCTTTGCTTACTTTGCCTGCTATGCTTGCTATGCTCAGAGTTGTGTCAGGTCTGATTCATCTGGGTGATGAACTGGAGTGAAACAATGTTGTTCTGATGTCATAAGCTTATGATGAACCCGATTTGGTAAAGGTAGAGATGAGAGGCTATTTAGGAGTACATAGCGGGTTGTCTCATTAGGACCGTTCTTAGGAACTGAGTTCCGTGTTTGTAATCCAAGACTAGATACTACCACATGATGGGCGCTGAAATATGACCCCGCTCGACTTATCAATCGCTTAGTCTAGTACAGGAGTTGCAAGTAGCTTCTGGTGTTTATAGCATGCTGGAGGCCATGTGTAGCGCTGACCCTAGGGGTGGGTTACGACGCAGTAGGCAGTGGCACGGTGTATCAAGGTCACCCTAATGGTGGGCTTGGGAAGCCTGCACACATCGTTTGGGGTCGTAGCGGAAACTTCGGCGGGAATTCCGTGCGGGTTCAGTCTCAAATAGGCGATAGCCTGGACTAGAGGTCTTATGTGATTGACGGTCATGGCCGATTCCCTTGTTGGGCTTCCGCTTGAGCGTTGTCGAGGTGCATGGTTTTATGAGCACACAACGATAAGTGGCAAGAGCGTGTGTGAAGAAGTATACCCCTGCAGGGTATGAAACTATTCGAATAGCCGCGTCCTCGGATATGGACTACTTGGAAACCTTACGCGGTTCATAGATAATTAAATGGACACTCATAAAAATATCAAGACAAGTGTGAGTTCCGTGGATGGCACTCTCCTAGGAGAGGGAAGTGAATCCATGGTGGTGTATTGTTATGGAGTTAGTGGACTCGTGTGCGATATCTAAAATCTAAACAAAGAGTTGAAATTGTATAGTGTAGGTTAGCCATGAGTCAAAGCTGGCATTGCTACATAAACTCCACCACTCCCCTTGTTGATACATGAGCATGAATAGTCTAGGTCTGCCTTAAGGAATTGCTGAGTACGTTTGTACTCACGTTTGCTTAATAACTATTGTAGATGAGACTCAGGACCCATGAGGTGGGTTCTTTCCAGATGTTGACGATGCCGAATAGCTAGTGTCCTAGCTATGACCTTATGCCTTGTGGCGGGCTGTAGATAGTCAGGCCATGTGCCTTTTTACCCTTTCATCTATCTGTACTCAGACAACTTTATGCTTCCGCTTGGTTTATGTGAACTAGTTTGTGTGACTCGAGTGTCGGGTCATGTGACTCCTACCTGTAAGAACATATTATGCAAGGCTCGTCTGAGCCTCTTAAATAAAAGTTGTGTTGTTGTATGGTTATGTTGTGATGCCATTGTTGTATCTATGCATATCGGGCATGTCGTGCGTATGTGTGACGTGCAATGGTATGTATGGGATCCGACACCTAGTTTTGTGCCTTTAGTAGTACTCTTTACGAGAAACTGCCTCTTTGTGCTTCCACCGATCCTTGGTAGCTTGCTACTGCTCCGGACACATTGATTGACCGACATGTATCCTTCTTTGCTGCTATGTCTGTCCCTTTGGGGAAATGTCTCGCAGTGTAATGGAGTCCCTGTAGCTTGCTATGACTCGTCTACACACGCTTGAGATCGACACTTGCATTACTGGGTTACGTATGCATGTTTCTGTACGGATGTGCCACTTGGTTCTAGGACTAATCATGTCGGCCCGGGTTCTCTGTCGTTTGATTGCCAGCGACACGTTCACATACGTGAGCCAAAAGATGCAAACGGTCCCGGCTAAGGTAAGGCTACAGCCATGGAGCTTACCGTGCATGAGGCCGCAAAGTGATGTGATATGTTACAGTCTGGATTCATATGACTTCCGATCGGGGTCCCGACAGCGTTGGTATCAGAGCCTGACTGACTGTAGGACTACCAAGCCAAACCGGTCAAAGTTGAGTCTAGAAACACTATAGAAAATTAGGGGAATTGATTGTGGAAGGGAACGTAAGGCTCTTTTTACTCCTCTTCCCAGTTATTCTATTCTGAGTCATTCTCATATTTTCTACGGATATAAGAACTAGGCTTCTCATCTATTGCTTAGGATGGCGAGTTACTAACCATGGACTATTAGCTAGCTTGTATGCAAGTGAATGTCGGTATTTGATTATTGTTGGTGTGACAAATAGATGGAGAAGAGATTTGAGTCTAGATAGTCGAGTGGTTATGCTTTTCCAATCTTTTGCAATTGTCTCAAAATCCTTTTTGAGCAATTACAACCGTTATGCTGTCCAATTTCTGCTAGAGTCTCTAATGTCTTTGCATCATTCTCTATTTCAGATGCCCCCTCGTCCCTCCCGTCAGGTGGTCCGTCTGACCAGGTGCATCGATGTACCAGGTCACACGGCCATGTTGGTTAGAGTTATGATGAAGGCTGGTTACCGTTGGTACCTAGAGTACTTAGTGGAGGAACAATATCGAGATTTCAACCAGAGCCAGTATCTGTGTACTGTTAAGATATATCATTCATATCCTGGAGCTACAGAGCCGCTTCACTGGACTTATGGATTAGGTGTCACCATAGACATGGCAGTTCAGGAGGCCGCCTACACCATGCTGACTATCATGAGGTTTCACCATGGTCTGCTTTAGAACATAGAGTTCTGTTATGTTCCTGCTTCTCTGGGAGAAGAGGATAGCTATCTTAGCGCAGCCTACTATGATCATTCTCATGAGGACCCCAGGCTGCAGGTGACCGCTCACATGTTGGAGAACAGGGATCGTGATGCACATGCCCTACGCATGGAGCTTTATGCTACCCGTGCACATCTTTCGACAACCCTGATGCAGCTAGCACCTGTCGTGTAGACAGGCTATGGAGATTTGGAGATGCTGAACCCATCACGAACTCATCTGCCAGCACGCGTAGACTGGCCCGATGTTGGAGGCATCACTCCTCTTCGAGGACAGCTGTTGCCACCAACAAGGGGACCAAGGCCACATCCATGTCCTTATGGTTTCCGGGGATCACAGGCTAGAGTGTTTCCAGATCCTCAGGTTCAGCTCCTGGGCCACGGGGGTAACCTATATGAGGCATTCTGCGGCGATGCTTGAGTACGTGGATGTTAGCACTAGTATGGTAGTAGTCGTATTGCCACAGTCCTCCGTGTCTTGTGGGATATGACTGAGGTTGAGAGTTGAGATCCGGAGGTCTAGATAGACAATGTATAGGAAGCTTGTAATGCCTCCGATGAGTTGTGTCATCTCTCCGTAGTTTGTATTTCAGCTTGGGCTTGTACTGAACCTTGTCTTGGTGTGTATGAATCATGGTGTTCTTATGGCAGTTGTTATTACGATGTTGATTGGGTGTTTACCCTGCATGCCATGTTGTCCAGTACATTCCTTATCTCATGTCTTAGAGTTGATGCCCTCTATGTCTAAGCTATGGGTTTGTTTTCCTAGGATGGTGGCAACTAGGAATAACCCCGTGCCTGCCCCCGAGCAGGGCGAAGGAAGTCAGCCAAGGCAAGAGAACCTGCCACACGTGCCCTCTTTGGCAGAAGTGATGCTTGAAGCTGAACGGAACAAAAGGGAGACCAACAGGCTGTTGGAATGAATTGATCATAACACAGCGCGTGCTCCCCACGATGATCACAGTGATGGCGTGTCTCTTGGTGATTTCGTCAAGCTGTGCCCACCCAAGTATCATCATCCGGTCGACCCGCTTGACACGGATGACTGGCTAACCAACTTGTCCCGCAAAATCTAGGCTGCCAATGTATCCGAGGCCAACAAGGTGACCTTTGCTACTTACTTTCTGGAAGGACCCGCCAATCTGTGGTGGGAAAATTATGAAGCCATGCGTCTTGCAGGCCCCGCACCAACTTGGGCGGAATTCAGCGCGACATTCCATACCAATCACATCCCGAAAGGGCTGATGGATCGCAAGAGAGAGGAGTTCTGTGTTTTCACCCAGGGCAGACTGACAGTGGATGCCTATAGCAGAGAGTTCGGCAATCTTGCTCACTATGCTCCGGAGGAGGTTTCAACTGATGCCAAGAAACAGGCTAGGTTCCACAAGGGACTTAGTCCTGAGCTCCGTCGAGATCTGCGCCTGCATGAGTGCACAACCTTCCAGGTTCTCATCAACAAGGCTATCAATGCCGAGACTGGACATACTGACTACGAGGCAACTAGGAAGCACAATTGTGACTTCAGCCGCACATCTGGCTTGGGCTCCAACAAACGCCGGGTGTGGGTGCCCAACGCAACTCTACCGCCAAGATACACCGCGAGGCCATCCTTCCAGGCGCCTCGCCCAGCTTAGCCCAACCTTCCAGCCAGTCCATTTGGAGGTCCTCCTACCAATGTCGCTCCCCGTGCCACCGTTGCTTGCTATAAATGTGGCGAACTAGGATACTACTGCCGTGAGTGTCCTCAGAACAATGCTAAGCCAGCTGGACATGGGAAGCCAGGAAAAGCCTTCTATGTGAAGCCAACTCCTGCTCGTGGATGAGTGAACTATGTTTCTGCAGAGTAAGCCCTTGAGGATCTTGATGTTATCCTAGGTACTCTCCTTGTCAACAACCATCCAACATCTCTTCTATTTGATACTGGGGCATCTCATTCATTCATCTCAGAAAGTTATGAACAGTTGCATAACATGTCTTTTTGTGATATGCCTACTCCTTTAGTAGTTTAGACTCCTCGTTCAAAATGGAAAACTTCTAGAGTGAGCCATGACAATGAGATTCTTGTGGATAGGCTAGTCTTCCTAGCATCATTGATAGCCCTCAAGTCTTTGGACATCAATATCATTTTAGGCATGGACTGGATGAAAGCCCACTATGCTAAGATCGATACTCATTCTAGGAATGTTCAACTTACACATCCCTCGGGTGAGATAGTCAATGTCTCCACTCGAGAAGCCAAGCACCAACTCTATTCTCTCAATGCTAGCCCTCTTCTAGAATTAGAAGATATTCCGGTAGTCCGAGACTTCCCGGATGTCTTTCCAGAAGAACTGCCAGGATTTCCACCTGTCAGAGATGTTGAGTTTATGATAGAGCTCATCCTAGGGACTGTCCCAATACACTACTGGAATTCAGTTATTTGCCATGTGCCAGGCCTTTGCCGTCTGCTGACACATGGCAAAGATGCTCTTTGCCGTCTGCTGTCCCAAAGCAGACGGCAAAGAACTGGCACATGGCAAACAGTGTCTTTGCCATGTGCCAGTTCTTTGCCGTCTGCCCACTCACGGCAAAGAAGGCCAGGGCAGAAGGCAAAGAGCTAAGGTGGGCCCCACCGGGCCTTGGCCCTTGCCAGGTACAAGTGGGGGGGTCTTTGCCGTCCAGGACGCCTTTGCCGTCTGCCGTGTCCCTCTTTGCCGTCGGGAGGCAGATGGCAAAGACCTCGCCCTACTAACGGCCGTTACACCCCTCTCTCTCACCCTCTACCTCCCTCACTCTCTTCCGCCCCTTCCCGCTCGCCGCCGCGCAGCCCCTCCCCCTCCCGCTCGCCGCCACGCCGCCCCTCCCCTTCCAGCTCGCCGCCGCGCCGCCCCTCCCCCTCCCGCTCGCTGCCGCACCGCCCCTCCCCCTCCCGCTTGCCGCCACGCCGCCCCTCCCCTTCCCGCTCACCGCCACGCCGCCCCTCCCCCTCCCGCTCGCCGCCGCGCCGCCCATCCCGACCGACGCCCCCTCCCACCGCCCTCTCGGCCGACGCCCTCCTCCCACCTCCCTCCGGCCGCCTCCCTCCTCCCACCTCCCTCCCGGCCGCCTCGCTCCTCCCCCCCCCTTCTCGGTCGCCGCCCCCTCCCACGTGCTCCCTCCGGCCACCGCCCTCCTTCGCACCCTGCCGCCCCGACACCCCAGCGCCCTCCGGTATGTTTTTTTATTTTTGTTTTTTTTCTTCTTTTTTGCTGTTTAATTGTTAGATTATATTATGTATGTAGTTTAGTGCTAGGTTTAGTGTTAGATAAGATTAGGTTAGTGCTAGGTTTAGTGCTAGATTAGTTTAGAGCTAGGTTTAGTGCTAGGAATAATAAGTAGAAGGAGGAAGAAGAAGATGAAGGAGAAGAAGAAAAAGTAGAATAAGTAGTGGCCGACCCCCGACGCCACTGACCCCCGACCCCCGACGGCAGTGACCCCCGACCCCGGACGGCACTGACCCCCGACCCCGAACGCCACTGACCCTCGACCCCCGACAGCACTGACCCTCGACCCCCGACCCTTGACGCCACTGACCCTCGACCCTCGACCCCCGACCCCCTACCCCCGACCCCCGACACCACTGACCCTCAACCCCCGGCCCCGACACCTCTTCGGGATCTTGTTGACCGAAAAGACCCCCGACCCCCGACGCTACCGACACCCGACACCACCGACCATCGACGCCACTAAGCCGACGTTTTTTTTGTAAATTACGAGTTAGGTCACATATTTTCCGATTCTGTTAATTATAAAAACATCATATTTGTGTTGATCGGGTGAATTTCAATGTGCAGTTGTTCGACGACCTCCACGAGCTCCGTCCCTGCGTTTATTGGTGACCACAAATGACTTCTCCTCCTACCCCCTTAATTTGCTCTGTTCCGGTCTTCATGCCGATGAAAATTGCTAGCTATAGGTTTCTTCAATCATGAGTATGCGTGACCAGTATGCGTCTCCCGTTCGAAAGGGTGACATATATAAATATGCATGTCTTTCCATATTTATAACCGCCATCCTTTCGAATTGTCCAACGTTATCCATGGACAGCCCGAGTATGTGTAGATTTGGTTCGTTTTCCCGTATGCTGTGCTCCGGATCCGATGCGGAATTTCGTCAGTGCCTCCCTGTTGTTCTCCGGGTACACATTCTCTCTCCTTATTGCCAAGACGTGTATCAGGAGAACAGAGCGGGGGGGGGGGGGGGTGCTGCCGAAATTCGGCATCGCATCTGGAGCAGAGCATGGGAAAACGAACCCAATCTACACATACTCGGGTGGGATTAGGACCTACCTTTACCTATTAGCGTGTAGGTTGCATGGACGTAATAAAACTGACAAACTTGATTAGCGGATGAATATAGGTGATGAATTATATATTAATTTATTTCTTCTGCGCCCATAGGTAGCTAGGCAACATGAGTGATCGTGCTTGGATGTACACTGGTCACCCTAGTCAGAAAGACATGACCAATGAATGGTTAACAAAAACCAGGGGGTTTGTGAGAGCTGCATTTGCAAATGGCCAACAAAAAACATGGTGCCCCTGTCCCAACTGCGACAAATGGAAAAAGCAGACAGAGTTTGAAATGGGTAAACACCTGCAGAAGTGGGGTTTTACGCCTAATTATACGGTTTGGACTTTCATGGTGAGTCTGACCAACGTGCCAGAGCTGAGGTGATTCGTCGTCGCACCGACGATCATGGTACGAGGATCAAAGACATGGTGCAAGACTTTGATGATGCTCGAGATTCAGACGATGAGATGGAGGAATCTGCAAAGGCCTTCTATGAAATGTTGGAGTCTTCAAAACGTCCTCTCCACGAGCAGACTGAGCTTTGTCAGCTAGATGCCATCGCACAAGTAATGGCTCTAAAGGCTCAATTCAACCTAGGCAGAGAATGCTACGACGCGATGATGACGATATTTGGACGCTTTCTACCCGAAGGCCATGTACTGCCTGCAAACCTGTTCCAGTCAGAGAAAATCCTCCGTGTACTTAAGATGCCCTATGAGAAGATACATGCCTGTGAGAATGGATGTGCCTTATTTAGGCTTGAGTATGCGGCCTTGAACTATTGCCCGATTTGCAATTCTTCCAGGTATATTGTGGGAGACAACGGTATGGGTGAGAAGAATCAGACCAACATGCCCATTAGTGTTCTTCGGTATCTGCCAATCGTACCAAGACTTCAACGTCTTTTCATGGTCGAAGAGACGGCCACACAGATGACATGGCACAAATTGGGCAAAAGAACCGAACTAGATGCAGATGGGAACAAGATGCTGGTACACACTTCAGATGGTTTTGCGTGGAGGCACTTCGATGCACTACATAAGGATAAATCGGAAGATCCAAGGCATCCAAGAGTTGCCATTAGCAAGGATGGGTTCAATGTGTATGGTATGACGGCAACACAATATAGTTGTTGGCCTGTATTTGTCATTCCACTCAATTTCCCACCCGGAGAGATTATGATAAACGCTCTCGAGCCGGATCCTAAACGTCCAAGGTATTTCAAAGGGTATAATACGGAACACGCCTGGACTCACAAGTCATGTTTGTGGGATCTGCCTTACTTTAAAGACCTCCTTTGCCCACACAACATCGACATGATGCACACTGAAAAGAATATTGTGGAGGCCATTTTTGTACATTGTTCGGCATAGAGGGGAAGTCAAAAGATAATCCTAAGGCTAGAATCGACCTGGAGGATCTATGTGATAGACCGTTAGAAAACTTGCGACAACGGAAAGGAAAGCAAAGCATAGCGAAGCCAAAGGCATGGTTCAATCTTCAAAGGCCAGCTATGAGGGAAATGCTATTGTGGGTGAAAATGCGGTTGATGTTCCCCGATGGGTGTGCTCCGAATCTAAAGAGGGGAGCGAGTCTTGAGAAATTGAAAATATTTGGTCTCAAGAGTCATGATTGGCACATATGGATTGAGCGGGTAATGCCGGTGATGTTGCGTGGCTTTATCCCTGAGGATGAATGGCTAGTACTGGCAGAGCTAAGCTATTTCTTCTGTTCTCTTTGTGCGAAAGAACTATCGCCTGGCGTGCTAGATGAAATGGAAGAGTTGGTGCCAGAGTTGATCTGCAAATTAGAAAAGATCTTTCCACCGGGCTTCTTTAATCCAATGCAGCATTTGATTTTGCATATCCCGACCGAGGCAAGATTGGGGGGCCCGTTCAAAATCGATGGTGCTTCTCAACTGAGAGGATGCAGAAGACACTTCGAGCTAAGTGTAAAAATAAACGTAGAATTGAAGGATCGATGTCCGAAGCATAGAATTGAAACGTAAAATAGTTAGTTTCCTTGATTTGGTTCTTACGCGCTCAAATTTCTCTTTATTAACTTAGGTGCCCCCAAGATGGTGTGTGGATAAGTTGGATTGTTGGGAGGCCTTGGTGGATCAGGGGTGCTCCGAAATGTGGGAGGACAGCCACAAGAACGCCAAGGAGAGGCGTGGAAAAATGGTTGGTGTGCCACACCATCAAGGAAGCGTCAACTTAATCCAATTTGGCGAGAACTGGGTATGTGGTTTGCTTCATGCCTCATGCAATTCATTCTTAATGCTATCTTGAGCCCTTTACTAATACAATTTTCCTCTCTCTCTCTCTTTTAGGCGCATCTAAATAAGACGGAGGTGCCACAAATGTACGACCTGTATGCGATGGCCCATACTGCCTCGTACAAGAAGGTCAAGGCATTCTCTGAGTCTGACCTCGAGCATCCAGAAAACTTCACCAACATCTCCTCCCACCACAAGCTCGTGTAGTACAGAGATCACGGGAAGGCGAGGAAAGGGGAGGACTTTAACCCGAGCGAGGGGCCTATTGATCCAGAGCTGGTGATGATAGCTGGCAACGGGAGGCCCCATGCCTCGATCGCCATTGGAGACGGCCTTATACGTTGTCCTAGCACTCTCCGGCAGATAAAGGCACGCCAAACGAGCTCCTGTCCTGAGATAACACCTCGTCCACGGCCAGTCGAGCTCGCCATCGAGGTTAGTTTAATGGACTCAACTATCTTTCCGCATTATGTTGTGCGTGGGAACCAATATGATTACAATGCTAACAATGAGTTCTGTTGCAGGCTACTATTCTGAAGGAGAGAGATGCAATGAAGGCGGCTTTGGCGGAGAAGGATAAGGAGATGAAGGAGCTGGAGGAGAGGACGACTGCATTGCTGGAGGCGGAGAGGGCACGGAATGATGCGTCTAACAGGCCATATACGAGCTCTTCGTGGTGAGTTTCTTCTTCATATTATTTCAAATCTTGCATTTTAATGTTTGTTTCATTAATAACTAAAAAGTTTGACTTCTCGAAACCAAATGTATAGTCTATGTGCGAGAAGACCGGCCAAGTCCCTCCGGCGATGCCAGTCATTAACATGGCGGGGACGGTGAGTTTCATTTCAATGCAGTGATCTTAAGAGTGTCATCATGCTAACGACACATTGCAAACGATGTTTGGTCTAGAATATCTCCCGAAACTCATCGCACGACCCTTCTACAGTGGAGTGTTCTCCAGGGCAGCCTTCTCCAGGTGAAACAAGCCAGAGCCACCATGCTTCACCGTCGTGATGACGATAATGGTATGTTTGGTGAGAAGAAGGAGAAGAAGAGAAGAATAAGGAGGAGGAAGAAGAAGGAGAATACGGAGAAGAAGGAAGAGAGAAGCTCCTTCTCCTTCTTCTCCTCCTTCTTCTTTTCTTCTTCTTCTCCTCTTCCTTCTCCTTCTTCTCCTCTTCCTTCTCCTTCTCCTTCTTCTCCTCCTCCTCCTCCTCCTCCTCCTCCTTCTTCTTATTATTTTTCTCCTCCTTCTTCTTCTCCTTCTTGCTTCTTATCTTTCTTCTTCTACGTAGCTTATTTTCCCCAAAAAAGACATAGTTAGCTAATTATCCTCCAAAATGACATAATTAGCTTAGTTAGTTAAACATCATAAGAACCCTGTTTAGCTCATTGAAATGACTAATTTAGATCCAAAATGACATAATAAGCTCAAAATGGATTAATAATCATCCAAAATGACATAATTAGCTCCAAAAAGGCCTAATTAGCTAATTTAGCTCAAAGAAGAGATCAAGAGGAGAAGAAAGAGGAAAAATGAAAAGAAGGAAGAAGAAGAAGAAGAAGAAGAGAAGAAGAAGAGAATAAGAAGGAGAAGGAGGAGGAGGAAGAAGAAGGAGAAGAAGGAGGAGAGAAGCTCCTTCTCCTTCTTCTCCTCCTTCTTATCCTTCTTCTTGTCCTTCTTCTTTTCTTCTTCTTCTCCTCTTCCTTCTCCTTCTCCTTCTCCTTCTCCTTCTCCTTCTCCTCCTCCTTCTTCTTTTACTTCTCCTTCTTCTTCTCTTCTTGCTTCTTGTCTTTCTTCTTCTACGTAGCTTATTTTCCCCAAAAAAGACATAGTTAGCTAATTATCCTCCAAAATGACATAATTAGCTTAGTTAGTTAAACATCATAAGAACCCTGGTTAGCTCATCGAAATGACTAATTTAGATCCAAAATGACATAATAAGCTCAAAATGGATTAATAATCATCCAAAATGACATAATTAGCTCCAAAAAGGCATAATTAGCTAATTTAGCTCGAAGAAGTGATCAAGAGGAGAAGAAAGAGGAAAAATGAAAAGAAGGAAGAAGAAGAAGAAGAAGAAGAGAAGAAGAAGAAGAGAAGAAGAAGGAGAAGGAGGAGGAGGAAGAAGAAGGAGAAGAAGGAGGAGAGAAGCTCCTTCTCCTTCTTCTCCTCCTTCTTGTCCTTCTTCTTGTCCTTCTTCTTTTCTTCTTCTTCTCCTCTTCCTTCTCCTTCTCCTTCTCCTTCTCCTTATCCTCCTCCTTCTTCTTTTACTTCTCCTTCTTCTTCTCTTCTTGCTTCTTGTCTTTCTTCTTCTACGTAGCTTATTTTCCCCAAAAAAGACATAGTAGCTAATTATCCTCCAAAATGACATAATTAGCTTAGTTAGTTAAACATCATAAGAACCCTGGTTAGCTCATTGAAATGACTAATTTAGATCCAAAATGACATAATAAGCTCAAAATGGATTAATAATCATCCAAAATGACATAATTAGCTCCAAAAAGGCATAATTAGCTAATTTAGCTCGAAGAAGAGTACAAGAGGAGAAGAAAGAGGAAAAATGAAAAGAAGGAAGAAGAAGAAGAAGGAGAAGGAGGAGGAGGAAGAAGAAGGAGAAGAAGGAGGAGAGAAGCTCCTTCTTCTCCTCCTTCTTCTCCTTCTTCTTGTCCTTCTTCTTTTCTTCTTCTTCTCCTCTTCCCTCTCCTTCTCCTTCTCCTTCTCCTTCTCCTCCTCCTTCTTCTTTTACTTCTCCTTCTTCTTCTCTTCTTGCTTCTTCTCTTTCTCTTCTTCTACGTAGCTTAGACTCATCCAACAAAGACTAAATTGGCTAATTATCCAACAAAATGATAGAATTAGCTTAGTTAGCTCCAAAATGGTCTATTTAATAATAAATGACCTATACTTAGCTATTTATCCTCCAAAATGACATAATTAGCTCCAAAAAGGCATAATTAGCTAATTTAGCCCGAAGAAGGGGACAAGAGGAGAAGAAAGAGGAAAATGAAAAGAAGGAAGAAGAAGAAGAAGAGAAGAGGAAGGAGAAGGAGAAGGAGGAAGAAGGAGAAGAAGGAGAAGGAGCTGAGAAGCTCCTTCTCCTTCTTCTTCTTCTCCTTCTTATCCTTATTCTTGACCTTCTTCTTTTCTTCTTCTTATCCTCTTCCTTCTCCTTCTCCTTCTTCTTCTCTTCTTGCTTCTTCTCTTTCTTCTTCTACGTAGGTTATTTTCCCCAACAAAGACATACTTAGCTAAGTATCCTCCAAAATGACATAATTAGCATAGTTAGGTAAAAACATCATAAGAACCTTGGTTAGCTCATTAAAATGCTAATTTAGCTCCAAAATGACATAATAAGGTCAAAATGGATTTAATAATCATAGTTGGCTACAAAATGACATATTTTATCCAAGTTAGCTCTAGAATGACCTATACCTAGCTAAGTTCTATCCTGAATGACATAATAAGGCTATGTAGCTCCAAGATGACCTATTCCACCTAACTTAGCTAAGTTCTATCCGAAATAACCTATGTATACTTCTCTTCTTCATCTAGTATTCTTCTTCTAACTTTCTTATTTGTCATTTTGCAGATTACATTCACTTCACGGGAAGCTTGGATTATATTGATGGAATGCTTGAATATGATTTCTTGTACCATGGCTTCATGGAAGCTTGTATTGAATCTATTGTAGTATATGGATATATATGAAACTTTGTATGCATATGGATGAAACTGGTGTAATATATGGTTTGGTACGGATGCAACTTGAATAATATGTATGTACTATGGATGAAAGTTATTTTAATATGGTTATGAGTACGGAAACAAATTTATTCCTATCAAATATATATATATCCTGATTATTGTGAAAATTGGTGGATATAATAGGAAGAAAAATAAAGGGGGGCTGTTTGAGTCTTTGTCGTCCGCCCACCGACGGCAAAGGCCATAGGGCAGACGGCAAAGGCTCAAGCAGCCTGGCTGAGCCACGCTGGGAGCGTCCCTTTGCCGTCGGCCTAGTACATGGGCTGACGGCAAAGGAGGGTCGGCAGACGGCAAAGGAAAGCCCCATATGGCTGACGGCAAAGGTGGCGGGAGGGGGGAGGGCTGGCAGTGCTCCCTTTGCTGTCGGCCCACATACGGCGGACGACAAAGGGTGGTACGGCAGACGGTAAAGGACCGTTAGCACTTGACGGGACCATTTGGGGATCTTCTGTCCTTGTGTATTTGCCGTCGGCCCCCTCATGGCAAAGATTCTTTGCCGTCCGCCGCAGGAAAGCAGACGGCAAAGAAGCTCTTCAGCGGATTTTTTTTTGCCGTCCAGTTTGTCGTCAGCTGACTGACGGCAAAGCCTTTGCCATCTGAGGTTTCCCCCTTTGCCGTCAGCCATAGCAGACGGCAAATTCTCAGATTCCTATATATCCAGAAGACCCTATAAGATGGCACCATTAGGACTAGACGAACTTCAGATTCAACTCGATGAGGCTTTGAAGAAAGGTTTCATCCTTCCTAGTTCTTCTCCTTGGGCTTGCCCCATCCTCTTCGTCGAGAAGAAGGATGGATCGGATCGGATGGTTGTGGATTATTGGCCAGTGAATCTGGTCACCATAAAGAACAAGTATCTGCTCCCCAGGATCAACGATTTGTATGATCAACTAGCTGGATCCTCTGTATTTTCCAAAATGGATTTGAGGTTGGGATACCATCAAATCAGAATTAGAAACGGGGACATTGCAAAAACGGCTTTTGTTACTCGTTATGGCCAGTATGAGTACATCGTCATGTCCTTCGGTTTAACCAATGCCCCATCCACCTTCTCTCGCTTGATGAATTCAATCTTCATGGAGTATTTGGATAAATTCATCATGGTTTACCTCGACGATATACTCATCTACTCGAAGAATGAACATGAACATGTCGAGCATCTAAGGCTGGTGTTGATGAAACTTCGAGAGCATCGTCTGTATGCCAAATTTTCCAAGTATGAATTTTGGTTGCCAGAAGTGACCTATCTAGGCCACGTGATCTCTGGTAAGGGTATTGCTGTCAATCCCAAGAGATTTCAGGCCGTCCTTGATTGGACTCAACCTAAATCGGTTAAGCAAGTTCGGAGTTTCCTCGACTTAGCGAGCTATTGTCGCTGCTTTGTCGAGATTTTCTCAAGGGTTGCGAAACCCCTGACTGAACTCCTCAAGAAAGATAAAAAGTTCGAGTGGACTCCACAATGCGAGCACAATTTTCAGGAGTTGAAAAGACGACTGACCTCTGCTCCTGTTCTGGTGCCACCAGATTTCTCTAAGGACTTTGTTATCCATTGCGACGCCTCGTGACAAGGATTAGGTTGCATTCTCATGCAAGATCGTCATGTGATTGCAAACGCATCCCGATAGTTGCGTCCACATGAGGATAATTATCCAACACATGATCTTGAGCTTGTAGCTGTGGTCCATTCACTGAAAACCTAGCGACATTACCTCCTGGGTAATTGTTGCGAAATTTCACTGATCACCAAAGTCTGAAATATATTTTCACCCAGCTGGATTTGAATCTCAGGCAAACATGGTGGGTTGAGTTGATTACAGATTATGACTTAGGGATAACTTACACCCCTGGGAAAGCCAATATCATGGCTGATGCACTAAGTCGTAAGTCTTATTGTAACAACCTGATGTTACAACAAGGTCAACCACTTCTCTATGAGGAATTTCTGAAGTTGAACCTCCACGTTGTTCCTCAAGGATTCCTTCCAACCTGGTGGCAAAACCTACTCTTAAGGATACAATTATAGCTGGTCAAAAGCATGATAAGGGTATTTCCCGGATCAAAGAGAACCTCGTTAGCGGTATCGCTAAGGATTTCTCTATTGATGATCAAGGTGTGGTGTTCTTCCAGAACCGCTTGGTGGTTCCCAAGAGCCAACATCTTCGGCAGTTGATTCTTAAGGAGGCTCATGATTCTCCTCTCACAATTCATCCTGGTAGTACCAAGATGTATCGGGACCTACGTCAGAGGTTCTGGTGGACTAGGATGAAGAGAGAAATTGCTGAGTTCGTTGCTAACTGCGACGTTTGTCGTCGCGTCAAAGCAGAACATCAAAGGCCTGCTGGCACCCTTCAACCTTTAGCTATTCCTGAATGTAAATGGGATAAAGTCGATATGGATTTCATTACCGGATTTCCTGGGACTAAGAGATAATGCTATCTTTGTGGTCATTGACCGCCTTTCCAAAGTGGCTCATTTTCTTCCTGTTCGAGAGAGTATAACTGCTAGCCATCTAGCAGAGTTATATGTTTCTCGAATAGTTTCTCTTCATGGTATTCCTTTGGAGATTAACTCAGACCACAGAAGTATCTTTACTTCCTGGTTTTGGGAAAGTTTCCAAACCGCTATGAGGACTCATCTATCCTTTAGCACTGCTTTCCACCCGGAATCAAGTGGTCAAGTTGAGCAAGTCAATCAAATCCTCGAAGACATGCTCCGAGCTTGTGTTATATCCTTCGGTATGAATTGGGAGAAATGTCTTCCATTTGCCGAATTTGCCTATAACAATAGTTATCAATCAAGCTTGGGCAAAGCTACTTTTGAAGTTCTCTATGGACGAAGGTGTTGAACACCTCTTAACTGGTCAGAAACTGGAGAGAGGCAACTCTTTGGCCTGGATATGATCTAGGATGCAAAGGAGCAAGTTCGCATTATTCGTGAAAAGTTGAAAACAGCCCAATCTCATCAAAAGAGCCAATATGATCGTCATCATAAGGCTGTGACCTATGAAGTTGACGAGAAGGCTTATCTTCGGGTTACACCTGTGAAGGGTACCCATCGATTCGGTATCAAGGGCAAGTTGGCTCCTCGTTACATTGGACCTTTTCACATTCTTGCTAAGAGAGGAGAGGTTGCCTACCAACTGGAACTTCCAGCGCATCTTTCCAAAGTTCATGATGTCTTCCACGTCTCGCAACTCAGGCGTTGCTTCTCGGACCCTGTCCGTGAAGTAGACCACAAAGCGCTTGATCTCCAAGATAACCTTACATATCGAGAATACCCTGTTCATATTCTTGATCAAGCTGAGCGTACCACTCGACATCGGAACATCAAGTTTCTCAATGTTCAGTGGTCACGCCATTCTAAAATGGAGGCCACATGGGAAAGAGAAGATCGTCTTCGACTAGATTACCCCGCGCTCTTCCAGACGACTTCAAAATCTCTGGATGAGATTCTTTTGAGTGGGGGTGATTTGTCACATCCTTAGCTAGTTGCCTTAGGACAACATGTGTGTGCATCATATTTCAATTCTTGCATCAATTTGAAATGGGGATAAAAAGAAACCCCAAAAAATTCATTTGAATCAAACCAACTTAATGAATGTGAAAAACCAACAAATTCAAAATGCCCATCTAAAATGTCCCCTATGTTTGATAAATATGGACATGAATATATCAGGGGCCATCTTAAATATTTGAACATTTATAGCATTTTAAAAATAAATAATAAGGCTTCTGAAAATGCCAAATAAAGCATTATCATTATTTTAGATTTCAAAATATCCTGAAACTTTCCATAGGAGTTTGAAATATTCAAACTTAATTCTATAAATATTTGGGATATTTAATACTAGCATTTGTACCTGAAAAACAAATAAAACAAATGTCAGAATTAGAAAACAGAAAGTAAAAGAAAAAAAGGGAAAGAGGCCTAGGAGGAGCCGGTCTAACTGGCCCATGCCAGTCATCTCTGTCCTCTCGCCACGAGGACAGGGGCACGCGCTCGCCGCACGCGGGCACGCGCCTGGCCACCTCCTGCCTGGCTGCTAACCTGGAGGCCTCTGGAAGCGCCAGCGTGAGGCCCCCTCGCCGTGGCTCTCTTCTCCTCTCCCTCTCTCCCTGCCGCCCTCTCTCTCGCCTTCTCCCCCCTCTGCTGCCATGGCCGAACCCATCACCGCCGTAGCACCGTCACTCCAGCCGCCCCCTCGCTTCGTAGAGTAGCCTCCGAGCTCCGCCGTGACCCCCTTGTCCTCCCCGTGAAGCTAGAAGACGCCAGGAGCACTCTACGCCGCTCCATCGCCGTTCTTCCCCGCCTCCGGCTGCCTCTCCCCGTCGTCAATCCGCCGGCTGCCGGTCGTCCCCGAGCCTGCTGAGCGTCCCCTATAGCGCCCTGTGATCCCCTGTTGCTCCCCCTTCTCCTCCCCGGTCTTCCCGTGCCCTCTAGCGCTGTAGCCGGACCTTCCCGAGCCACCGTCGCCGTCGAGCTCGTCGTGGCCATCGTCTCCGGCGACCTCGAGCCCCCAGACCTGCCCCACTCGACGCGGTCGAGCACGGGCTCCCTCCCAGCGCTTTCGGTGCACGATTCCGAGCCCTCTAGCACGATTCTGACCAACTCCGGCGACCCTCCGCCGCGGGTTTGGTCGCCGACGTGGCCTGATGATTAGTGCTAATCTGCTCGGCTAATCAAGCCACTAGCCGCTAACAGAGGGCCCCGCAAAGGGTCAAACCTCTGGTCAGCGCGGGGAATTAGCCCCTAACACTGACATGAGGGCCCCACCCCTCTCAGGTTTGACTTGGCCGGGTCTGTTGACCTGCTGACGTCACAATGACATCGGGCTGACGTATTAAATGAGTTTATTAGTATAGAAATAAATCAGGAAATTCTAGAAAATGTTTAAAACTTCTAAAATTCATATAAATAATGTGTAAATCAGATGAAAATAATTTATATATGAAAATTCATCAGAAAAATCCAATGAATCCAATGGTGTTATTATCATGCATGTTAGAGAAACCTATGTAGTTGACATTGACATTTACTAATAGGTTAATATATGGAATATGAAATGGAGAATGACTTTGAACCTATATTCAAACTCACTTCAAATTAACTTGGACAATAGTTGCATTAGCTCCTCCATGCATGCTGCCATGTCATGATCATGCATCATATTGTTGCACTTGCGTGTATTGATTGTTATTTATTTGCATTGTGGTAGGCCCTGCTTCTGAGGATACCTCCGAGTATTCCAACGAAGTAGAAAACCTCCCTGCTGCCCAGCAAGGCAAGCAACCCCTTTGATCATTCCGATAACATCCCACTCTCTCGCTCCTGCTCTTGTTTATTGCTTTAGGACAATTGTTCACTTGTTTGTCATACACGATAGATGAACCTATTCTTTTGCATGACCTATCATTGTCACAGTAAATAGCTAAACCTTGCAACCTAGCATACCTGGTAGATGCTTGTGCCATGATGTGCTTTGCTTACTTTGCCTGCTATGATTGCTATGCTTAGAGTTGTGTCAGGTCTAGTTCATCTGGGTGATGAACTCGAGTGAAACAATGTTGTTCTGATGTGATAAGCTTATGATGAACCCAATTTGGTAAAGGTAGCGATGAGAGGATATGTAGCAGTACATAGCGGGTTGTCTCATTGGGACCGTTCTTAGGAACTGAGTTCTGTGTTTGTAATCCAAGACTAGATACTACCACATGCTGGGCCCTGAAATATGCTGGGCCCTGTGTTACGATGCGGTAGGCAGTGGCACGGTGTACCAAGGGTCACTCGAATGGTGGGCTTGGGAACCCTGCACACATCGTTTGGGGCTGTAGCGGAAACTTCGGCCCGACTTCCGTGCGGATTCAGTCTCAAATAGGTGATAGCCTGGACTAGAGGTATTATGTGATTGATGGTCGTGGCCGACTCCCTCGCTGGGCTTTCGCTTGAAGGTTGCCGAGGTGCACAGTTTTATGAGCAGACAGCAATAAGTGGCGAGAGCGTGTGTGAAGAAGTACACCCCTGCAGGGTATGAAACTATTCAAATAGTTGCGTCCTCGGATATGGACTACTTGTAAAGCTTATGCTATTCATAGATAATTAAATGGATACTCATAAAAATATCAAGGCAAGTGTGAGTTCAGTGGGTGGCACTCTCCAAGGAGAGGGAAGTGAATCCATGGTGGTGTATTGTTATGGAGTTAGTGTACTCGTGTGTGATATCTAAAATCTAAACAAAGAGTAAAAATTGTATAGTGTAGGTTAGCCATGAGTCAAAGCTGGCATTACTGCATAAACTCCACCACTCCCGTTGTTGATACATCAGCATGAATAGTCTAGGTCTGCCTTAAAGACTTGCTGAGTACGTTTGTACTCACATTTGCTTAATAACTATTGCAGATGAGACTCAGGACCCATCAGGTGGGTTCTTTCTAGATGTCGACGATGCCGAATAGCTGGTGTCCCAGCTACGACCTTATGCCTCGTGGCAGGCTGTAGATAGTCAGGCCATGTGCCTTGTTACCCTTTCATCTGTCTGTACTCGGACAGCTTTATGCTTCCGCTTGGTTTATGTGAACTTGTTTGTATGACTTGAGTGTCGGGTCATGTGACCCCTACTTGTAAGAACATATTATGCAAGGCTCGTCTGAGCCTCTTAAATAAAAGTTGTGTTGTTGTATGGTTATGTTGTGATGCCATAGTTGTATCTATGCATATCGGGCATGTTGTGCGTACGTGTGACGTGCAACGGTATGTATGGATCCGACACCTAGTTATGTGCCTTTATTAGTACTCTTTACGGGAAACTGCCTCTTTGTGCTTCCACCGAGCCTTGGTAGCTTGCTAGTGCTCCGGACACATTGATTGACCAGCATGTATCCTTCTTTGCTGCTGTGTCTGTCCCTTTGGGGAAATGTCTCGCAGTGTAATGGAGTACCTGTAGCCTGCTACGACTCGTCTACGTGCAGTGATGACATTTATGTCCCACGGCGTAATGGAGTCCTTGTAGCTAGCTATGACTCGTCTACACACGCTTGAGACCGTCACCTGCATTGCTGGGTTGCGTATGCCTATTTCCGTACGGATGTGCTACTTGGCTTCTATGACTAGTCATGTCGGGCCGGGTTCTCTGTCGTTTGATTGCCAGCGACATTTTCACATACGTGAGCCAAACGACGCAAACGGTCCCGGCTAAGGTAAGGCTGCAGCCGTGGAGCTTAGCGTGCATGAGGCCGCAAAGTGATGTGATAGGTTACTGTCTGGATTCATATGACTTAGGATCGGGGTCCGGACATTCAACCTGAATTGTTTGATCATCTCGTACGCATCCTTGGGATTTCTGGTGCAGAGGACGTACAATGTCTCCTTGCCATGGACATCAACAACCTTCAGTTCCTTGGTGTAGTCGAACTTCTTAGTAGGGACGACCTCGTCTTGGAGCTTGGTGGCATGCTTCGACGCCTCATCACGGGGACGCTTGTGGGATGACCCATGCCATAGTCCTCCTGCAGCAATGTCGGGCTTTGTGATAGTGGTGTTGTGGGGAATTTCTAGGGAAGATGGAGCGGATATGGTGAGATTGAGGTCGAGATGAAGATGATGAGGGTTTTCTATGCCGTGGTTTGGGACGTGGGGGAGGCGGTATGAGACCTTGCACCAAAGAAGAAGACACAATAGGAGTAGAGGTTAAGTTGTTAGAAATCATAGTGTCCTTGTGTGCCCTCTCAACAACCTCACTCACTAAATTTTGTGGCACACTTACTTCCTCTGAGATGCTTTCACTCATATAGTTGGTTGAGGCACTCAAAGGGTGGTGATGTCTGCCAATCTCACATAGGAATTTGGCATATTTTTGTGTATAGGGATAGTGGTGGTCACACTCATCCTCTCACAGGAAATGCACTCAATGTAATATACGGTGGAGGCACTCATCTCACTCATGTGGTAGTGGCTTGATACGTCTCCAACGTATCGATAATTTATGAAGTATTCATATCATATTTGCCTATGTTTTTACTATTGTTCTATGATTTATTGGGACTAACATATCAATGGTTGCAAAATTGCACAAGTTCTTGTTTCACAGTTTGATGTGTAGTAATTAAGTAGAAATTTTCGAAAAAATTCAAAAGGAGCCTTGTTGGAGGACTCTGACTTTCCTGAAATCTATCCACAAGCAATTTTTAGAGATCGTCCGTTTGACACCCAAATATGGCATCAAATGGAAAATGATAAAACTAGGAACGTGTGGGGAATTTTATGGCAATGACTCTGGAATACAAATTTGTCCAAAACGGTGTTCGGATGCGATCTGGAGACCTGTTTTACTAATGGAAAATATCTAATTAGGGGACCACGAGAATTGATGACATGATTGAGTCCAACTCTTTCCATATCTGATATATTCGGCCAAGCCATGACTTTGGGGACTCATGAGGGCTGTGAGTATCCCTTAGGAAGGTTCTAGAGGTGCCCAAGAGCCATTGGATCAAGGGTCCATTCATCGGAGGGCCATAGAGCACCACAGAGGCACGTATAAGGAGAGGAAAACCTTAATTTTGGAGAGCCACCTAGAGCCACGAATTTGCCTCTCCCTTGGCAGCCACCAAAAAGGGGAGAGGCTCCTCCATTCCAGCACCAAGACCAAGGAATAAGGAGGGGCGAGGGCCTCCGCCGGTTGCCACCGCTGCCGCCCATCGCCACTGCCATGGCCGCCATCGCCTCCATCTCTTCGGTGCCTCACCTCTGCATCAATAGATCTCTCTTTCTCACCATGATAATGTGTGAGTAATCCTCCTCGGGACTAAGGGTATGCACTAGTAGCTATGTCAATATCCCCCCCCTCTCTCTCTCTCGTGTTCTTGAGATGTCACGACCTTGATGTATCACAGGCTTTGTTAATATAGTCGGATCATATGATATGTTTCCCTCTCCATCTAGTTGTCATGAATTGAGTTTTCCCTTTGAGATTTCATTACCTAATTGAATACTTTTATGGATTTGAGAATACTTGATATATGTATTGCATGTGGATACCTGTGGTGACAATCAAATGTTCTATTGATTCACTCAATTTATGTTTTGGTACTTAACTTGTGGATTCTTGCAGTGACATTGGGGTAATCTATGCATAGGGGTTGATACACGTTCTTGCCCTACTTTCTCTGACAGAAATCTAGGGGCACTCTTTGAGGTTCTTTGTGTGGATTGAGTATTATGAATCTGAAATTGTTTGATGTGTATCATAGAATTAACTCATGGATACTTCTGGTGACATTGGAGTATCTAGGTGACATTAGAGTTGGTTCATGCGTATCATATGGTGTTATTCTAGTACGAACTCTTGAATATATCGATCGAAAAGAATGACTTTGAGGTGATTTCATACCCTACAAACAATTTCTTCTTATGTTCTCCGCCAGATAAAACCATTGGAGTGTTTCTTCGTTGAACGTTGAGGGATGGTTATGTGATCCAACTATATTAGCATTGTTGAGAGATTGCACTAGCGAAAGTACGGACCCCAGGCCTTGTTTTCAAGCATTGGAATACCATTTGTTCTCACTTTTGTTACTTTTTACCTTGATGTTTTTATTATTTTAAGATTACAAAATCCGATTTGTATCATCCATATTGCACTTGTATCACCATCTCTTCGCCGAACTAGTGCACCTATACAATTTTCCATTGTATTGGGTGTGTTAGGTACACAAGAGATTTCTTATATTTGATTGCAGGGTTGTTTGAGAGAGACCATCTTCATCCTACACCTCCCACAGATTGATAAACCTTAGGTCATCCACTTGAGGGGAAATTCCTACTGTCCTACAAAACTCTGCGCTTGGAGGCCTAACATAGTATACAAGAATAAAGTTGCATAGTAGACATCATGGCTCTCCTCACATGGAAATTAGGGCATCTCGTCATATGTGGGTGTCAGAGATATGTAGTGACAAATGTCTCCATGCTCAAATCCTTTCTCCACTATGGTTGAAGGGAATGTCCCATGCTCAACCTCCTCATCCATAACACCTCCGAAGATGAATGCCGTGGGGTGTGGAAAAACATCAATCTCCTCCAAGACCGAAGGGCAAATCCCAATCTCGGTCTCGGTGCTCGAATCCTAGTAGTATCCCCATATGGGCATCGGCTTCATGCCGTTGAAGAGGGTCGTGCTTGCCACCTTGGTCAGAGGCAAACTTCGAAGCTTGACCGTCTTGTCACCGTGGCCATGGATGAAGGATGAACATGGCACATCACCTCTCACCTCCATGACCGAAGGGAAATTCCCAAGCTCAGCCCAACATAGTCTACAAGAATAAAGTTGCGCAGTAGACATCAAGCTCTTTTCTGGCACTGTTGCCAGGGAGGTAAGTGCTTTAAGGTATATCTTTAGATCTTGCAATCAAATCTTTTAGTTTCTTGTTTTTCACTAGTTTGGTTCTATAAAATAAAATCACAAAAAAAGTGGAGTTTAGGTTGCATCAATTGTTTCATCTCTTTAATGTCTTTCATGAAATGATGGTTCGAAAAATTGTGCTCAATTGGTAGAGGAAGAATTTATGAAAATACTTGATGAGAATTCCTTGAATGATGAGCATGATAGAAACATTGTTTGAACATCGAAAATACTAATGATGATTGCACTATGCATGAGAAAAATATTTCTTATAAGCATGTCAATTTTTGTGGAGTGCATAATGTTAGTCATCTTAATTTCCAATGGAACCTTTTTCAAGATCAAATTATCGCCAAATATTGTAATTACTTGATCACCCTTGAACTTTGTAATGAGCTTTCTCTATTTTTGAGGAGTGAAGAATTGACACATAAAAATAGTTGGTTTGAAGTATTCATTGTCACGGACGACATTGGAATTAAACTAAAGAATATCTATTTGTTTTTCATGGTAAATTGCAATGAGAATGATTATATTGACAACTATAGAAAGATGGGAAAACCAAGAAAATATAAAATGAGTACTAATGAAAGGGTAAAGATTTCCACATTCCTTCCTATTGTCTCTCATGATGTAATAGGTGATGAGGAGGAGCTCCCTATTCAACCAATATAATCAATAAGAAGCTTGAAAATATTAATTAAACCCACACATGATGTGGTGAAGAATAAAGAGTAAAGTTAAAAGGGTATCTCTCCCAAATTATGTTGCTCCTATTATTGTTGTGCCTCACGAGGATGAATCAAAAATAATTGTGGAAGATGATACACTTGATGATGATTTTGTTATGTCTGTTGCTTCTTTTGATGAATATGATTGGGAATAAAATGATAATTTTTATAATCTTGAAAATATTTTTGGCACCAACTTGGTAAATTATGATGATAATAATTGTTATACTATTGGTGATATTCACACTATTAATGATGAGACTGATTATGCTTATGATATGTCAAGCCGCAAGCTTGGGGATGTTATGTTTGATGAGAATGATATGTTTGATAATTTATTTTCTGCAATTAATCTTTGTCCCAAGCTTGGGATGCTATGCTTAATGAATATGACCTTTTTAGTTCCCCTAATTTGAATGATCAAAGTTGTTGTCATGATTGCATGCCTCCTATTTATGATGATTGCAATATTTATGAAAGTGGGTTTGGAAGAGTGTCAAGTTTAGATAATTATTATCCCACTATTTTGGAGAGTGTTGAATTTTATTATAATCACAAAATTAGATTTGGAGAGGTCATGACTTTATTTAGTAATGATTCCACTATTTCGGAAGAGGTTTCACTTGACTATGATGAAAACAAAGCTGCTACTTATGATGATTATTGTGATGATACTTATGTTATAAAAATTAGTGATTATTATTGTCATAATTTCTAGTATCCTTTTACTGAACATTTCTCTTTTTAATGTGGAAACAATTTATAGTATTTGAGTCTCATTTGATTCTCCCACTATTATGAATGAGAAGAAGTTTGCGTATGTGGCTAATAATAAACATTATATGCTTGTGAATCATGAAAACAACACTGCATGTGATAGTTATGTTATTTAATTCCTTCATGATGATACTTAAAACTATTATGAGGGAGGAACTTATGCTTGCAGGAATTGCAATAATATCAAGTTTCCTCCCTATATGTTGAAAATCTTTAAGCCATGCTTGTTTTACCTTCCTATGCAAGATGATTCTTGCTCCCATATATTGTTTAATCACAAAATACCTATTAATAGGAATATGGTTAGAATTAAATGTGCTTGTCATATGCTTCATGATGCTCCCATTGTGTTTCAGTTCTTTACTTTTATGTGAGCATCATTGAAATCATCATGCCTAGCTAAAAGGCATTACAAAAATGCGCTTGTTGGGAGACAACCCAACACTTTTACATTATGTTTTTGAGTGTTCACCTGATTAATATACTGTAGTAATCATGTTTTGTGTCTTTTATTTCAATAAAGTGCCAAGTAAAGCCTTTGGGACAGTGTGGATACTTGCTTGTTTGATTCTATGCAAAGAACAGAAACATTTGCGTCGAGTATACGAAGTATCTGATTTTACTGGAGCATCAAAAAATTCTGAATTTTTTACACAACATTTATATGAAAATTCTATGCGTTGTACTAATGTTTCATAGTTTTAGAGTCAGGGAAGTATGGTGATCATTCAAATGTTTATAGACTATTCTGTTTTTGACAGATTCTGTTTTGCATGCATAGTTTGCTTGTTTCAACTATTTCCATAGCTTATATTTTGTGATATAGATTGTTGGAATGATGGAATACAATATGTATTATGTGATAAAATTTATTAAACTTGTCTTGACAGTATCTAAATGAATGATCTATTTTTACTATATTAACCCATCTCACGAAGTTCCGTTTTCAAGTTTTGACTGAGATATCGATATGAGGTGAATAAGGAATAGAAAGGACCTAATATAGGGGATTCCCAAGGCACCCCAAGGTAATATCCAAGGAATAATCAAGCGTATAAGCTTGGGGATGCCACGGAAGGCATTCCCTTTTTCGTCTCCAACATTATCGGTACATTTTACTTGGAGCTATATTTTTATTCGTCACATGATATGTGTTTTGATTGGAGTGTAATTATATATATATTTTTTATATGTTATATGATATTTATAATCTTGTTTTTCAATAAAATTCTCCAAGAATTACATGAGGATGCTTGCATTCAATGTTTTGCTATGTGCTGTATAAAACATAACTTTTGCTATAGTGTTTGAATTTTCATATTTTACTGAGAAGTGGAAAATTTATGAAATTTCTACACTATATTTTTGTATAAATTATTTATCAATTCCTAAATTTTCATAATGTTTTCAGTTAGAGAGGTACACTGGTTTAATAGATTGCTACACACTCTTCTGTTTGGACATATTGCTGTCATAGTTTTGTTATCTACTTTTCCTATAGTTTCCATAGCCTATATTGGTACACATAAATTGTGGACATTGTAGTAAACAGTAGATGATGTTTGAAAAGTATTAGGCAAATTGTCTTGGCAGTACATAAAGAGTTGATTTATTATTGTGTGCTCTAATCTATCTCACGAGTTCTTTTCAAGTTTTGTGTGGATGAAGTTTTTGAGAATAGGTGAAACCGAGATATGAGAGGATTGAACAAGATACAAGATATCAAGATTGGGGATGCCCAAGGCACCCCAAGTAAATATTTCAAGAAGTCTCAAGAATCTAATCTTGGGGATGCTATGCATCCCACCTCTCTTCGAGAACCATCGATTAGGTTATGTTGAGCCTAAAATTTTCTTTGTCCACATGATATGCGCTATTCTTGGAGTGCTATTTTTATTTTCCTCGCTGTTTAAATAAAATAATCAGATCTTAAAACCTTTATTGAGAGATAGATATAGATTCATCACATAGCTACTTAATTGTTTGACTACTCATTGATCTTCACTTATATCTTTTGAGAGTAGTTTGATGTTTACTCTTGAGCTTCACTTATATCCTATGAGTAAATTGTGAATGAATTGAATATCATAAATCTGAAATTATCAATGTGCTTTATGCTTAGTAGTAGCTTCACATCTGGTTTAGAAAGTAAAATCTATTGAAGTTTGACAATCACAATATTGGTCATACAAGCAATTCATTACTGATTAATTAGTATAAGGAAGAGAACTTTCACATACAAATATAGTATCTTGGACATCTTCTATGATTGTGAATACCCATTAATTATATTCAATCTTGAGCAAGTTAGTTTAAGTTTGACAAGGAAGGCAATGTAATGAGTTATGGTTGTGTATATTTTCATAGAAGTTTTATTGTTATTGATCCTCCAACATGTGGTGTTTCCTTAGGATCTTCTGCTAGCTGAAAATTCGTACTAAGTAGAGATACTATTTGTGCATCCAAAAACCCTTAAACCCAGTTTCTTGCCATGATAGTCCACTATATATACATATATGCGGTATTACGCGACCATTCCAAGTAAATTTGCATGTGCCACCTCTAAAATTTCAAATTTGCATCTGTTTTGTGTGCCTAGACCGCTCATGGAGCAACAGGGGGCTATCAGTATCTTCCATGTTAAGAGGTTTATTATCAGGATGAGTGTTTATTCACTCGTCCTTACACGAGAGGGGCGGTAATAGGGATTCCCAGTCCCAAAATAAAAAAATGCAAATAATTAAACAAAACTCCTCCAGGAATGTTGTTGGTATGGACGGCACCCGTGGATTCGGCTAGCGGTGGAGTGTGTTTGTTGGTGGAGGGGGAGTAAACCTTTACTTTTACCGCCTGGAAACCGTCGCTAATGTGTTTAACATGGGAGATATTGATAACTCTTGGTTGTAACGTTGCCAGGAAGGGTGCACCTCCGAAAACTATATTTATCTCTATTTTAAACAATGAGCTCTAGCACATATGCAAATCCCTGCTTCCCTCTGGGCAGGGACAGTCTATTTACTTTCATGTTGAGTAAAGTTCTTATTCCAACCTACTTCAATTAGTTGGCAAGCATCATGTGGCGGGGAAAGATCTAGGCACATATCCAGTCAAATATATTTGATCATGACTTATTATTGTTGACAATCATCTTTATGATAAGTATGTTGCGAGGCGAAACATTAATCCCCTATCTTTCTATGTGTTCGATGGATGTCATTTGTTCTGAAAATATGCTTTGAGTACTAGCAATCATTGAAGACTATATGATGATTGAGTATGTGGGGCTCTTACTTAGACTTTCTTGAGAATAAATTGAATTGCATTGTTTGGTGACTAAGAACATAGGTCGTTAAGTTTCAAGGGAATTCATTGTTTGAACCATGACATGTGAATTGGTTGCTACTCTATCATGATGATTTTTATGAGAAAAAGTTGTTGCTATGATGCTAGAAAAATTGGTTGGAATTACCATTGATCAAACTTATATACTATGATAGCATTCACACTTCATAAATTATTTCCTTTATCATTTACCTACTCGAGCACAAGTATGAATTAAGCTTGGGGATGCTAATATGTCTCCAACGTATCGATAATTTATGAAGTATTCATGTCATATTTGCCTATGTTTTTACTATTGTTTTATGATTTATTGGGACTAACCTATTAATGGTTGCAAAATTGCACAACTTCTTGTTTCATACTTTGATCTGCAGGAATTAATTGGAAATTATAAAAAAAACGCAAAAGGAGACTTGTTGGAGGAATCTGACTTTCCTGAAATCTTTCCAGAAACAATTTTTAGAGATCGTCAGTTTGACCCCCGAATATGGCGTCAGATGAAAAAAGTTAAACTAGGCAATGATTCTGGACTACAAATTCATCAAAAAACGGAGTTCACATGCAATCTGGAGACCCGTTTTACGGAACAATAACGACATGATTGAGTCCAATTCTTACCATATAAGTAACTAAACTAAAGCGAGAAACATTTAGTTTTTCTCCTTTTTAAATTATTTTTGCACTTTTACTGTTCATTTACATGGCAGCATAGAACAACAAAAGTGAACAGTGGCAAAAATAAATAAGGTTGAAAAAGCGCTAGCTATTCAGAAATATTGGTCAGTCTTATGAAAAAAATATCGTTTAGAAAGGAACTGAATTTTTTTACACATCATTTCTCTTCCCCTTCTTCACCCTCACGTCACTATATAAAGGGTTAATATTTAGGGATTTTTTGCACATCATTTCTTTCCACATGCATACCGATGTTGCGCCATGTCGATCGTTGCCCGCTCCATTTCAACGATAGTGCTGCCGAGGCACAAAACAGTTAACTGACAATAAAATTTCATGAATAGTAATCCATGAGAGAAATAATCTCTTACCGATTATTGTCCATTTTTACTCCACAACATCAACGAACAATACACCAACAATTACTCAAACAAATCCGGAATAGTGAATAGTAATCCAATTTTTTTACACATCATCTCTCTCCGCATGTTCCATCGTTGCATCCTTATATAGAAGGTTAAGATTTATAATTTTTCTACCCATCATTTTTCTCTACTGGCGTACCGATGCATAGCCGCATCGATTGACTCCCGCTCCTTTCGGTGATGGTGTTGTCAAGGCACAAAATAGTAAACACAACAATATATTTGCATGGACAATAATTTATAGAAAAAATAATTCATCTGCCGATTACAATCCATTTTGCACCATGACAACAATGGACAATACACAAACAATTACCCAAAAAAGAACAGAAAAAATATCCGAATAAAGTCAGAAACGTTAACTGAAACAATAGATAGAATAGAAAACAAAAATTAAAAAAAATTATATAGAGCAATACCTGAATAAACCAAAAACAAAATGAAATATTATCGGCTACAATTGGATACGGAATATAGGTCAAAAAATGCATAAACTGGATAAGAAATATTCTCCTACTATAGGGTCTACACATTAGAAACAATCCCATTCGATCTCATTATTGACCAAATATGGCATATTAGAACGAATCCAAATACACCGCGCCCATCATATTTTTTTCTTACTTATGAAAGGCGAAAATATGTGCTCACAAAAAACAATAACAGGCCAGATGGCTTACTTAATTTGTCAATTCATTTCATGTTCATTAGATGTATGTACAAATCATGGGATAAAAATGAATTTTGTGTTTTCATTTTAAGTATATTTTCTTAGATAATACATATGGTTGTTTTTGCTTATTTCGGAAAATATAGGCGGAAGCAGTCACGGGCGCTGCGTGTGCCACGCTTCTTCGGCGCTAGTCTGATATATTCGGCCAAACCACGACTTTGGGGACTCATGAGGGCTATGAGGAGCCTTTAGGAAGGTTCTAGGGGTGCCCAAGAGCCATTGGATCAAGGGTCCATCCATCGGAGGGCCATATAACAGCACAGAGGCACATATAAGGAGAGGAAAACCCTAATTTCGGAGAGCCACCTACAGCCACGAATTTGCCTGTCCCTTGGAAGCCGCCAAGAAGGGGACAGGCTCCTCCATTGCAGCACCAAAACCAAGGAAGAAGGAGGGCCAAGGTGTCGGTGTAGAAACCGATGGATCTCGGGTAGGGGTTCGTGAACTGTGAGACTAGGATCGACGGTAACAGGAGACGAAGGGGATACGAGTTTACCCTGGTTCAGGCCCTCCTATGGAGGTAATACCCTACGTCCTGCTTGATTGTATTGATGGTGTAAGAGGTTATAGAGGTGATATACCTTGAGATCGTATGTCTAACCCTAGATGAGTTGTTACTCTATGCCCTAAAACCCTCCGGCTTATATAGATGCCGGGGTGCCCTTTAGCTTACATATGGTCGGTAACATGCCGAAGAGATAACTTGCCTAACTACAGCTAATAACTTGGAGAACACGTTTGGACTCCATGAAGCTTCCATCCTGGCACAGATGGTCCTCAATCCTCAGATGCCTGCCTTGCGGCCCATATAGTCCGGCCCATGGATAATGGCCAGCTACCCGAGGACCCCCTAATCCAGGACTCCCTCAGTAGCCATCAGACTGGCCTTCAACGCTGATGTATATTCGGTTGATCCCTTCACGTTGTTGTCTTCGGCTTGCGAGGCGAGTCCCTCATCCTCCTCTGTTCGGCATCCGACCAGTATTCAGTAAGATCCCAAGCGTCACATGCGCGGGTCATTATAATAACTGCACAAGTTCTTTGATTTTTGTGCATCGTGGGGAGGCGAGTGGTTAGCAACTTTTACAATCCTACCCCTCCGTAACGGAGGCACCAACCCATTTAACCAAACAAAATCGTGTTTCAAACCACATATTCTTCCTCCCTATCGTTAGAAACTCCCAGCGGAAGCTCTATGCAAAACATGGCTAACGCTCGCAGTTCCTCAAAGCGCCCTTACGGCCAACGCCCCGACGACTGGACTAGCTGCTTTGTCACACTTCTGAGGCTCCGCAACCTGGAGACCCAGAGATACCTTCCATTATCAGATCTTTGACGAGCACTTCCCCAATCCAAATAGAGGGGACCACATTTGCTTCGTCCCGTTCCTCCTCTGAGGCCTGGGATTTCCAATCCATCCATTTTTGAGGGGGTTACTGGAGTTCTACGGAATTCAACTCCACCATCTCACCCCAGGGTCGATCCTGCACATCTTGGGCTTCATTGCCCTTTGTGAGATGTTCTTAGGGTGCGAAGCTCACTTCAATCTGTGAAGGAAATATTTCTGCCTCGTCCCCTGAACTCAGGACAAGGGCATCTTAGAGGTCGGTGGCGCCAAAGTATGCCGCATAGCGGGAACGGGATATCCGGTCGGTACACTGAAGAAATCCAATGAATGTACTTCGCAGTGGTTTTATATTCAAGATGTCCTCCTGTTCGAGCCAACTCGGACAGGTCTGCCCGAATACTCTGACCTCCTTCCAAAGAAGAGGTACAACTAGCGACCCAAGAGCTCTCAGGAGGAGAGCGCCGATGTGCAATGCCTGGCCGTGCAAGTGCGGATGCTTGCCCATCACCGGCTGACCATGATCGACGTCATGGACACCGCTATCTCCCGGTGCATGCAACCCCTCCAACAAAGGGTGCACCCCTTATGGTGATACCAGGGGACAAGTGATGCCACGTGTTCCCGAAAGTTAGGCCCTGCCAATCCAACAGCACTGGCGGACACACTTGCTGACCTATACAAAGGAGAGCAACAAGACTTCATTCGGAGGTTAACCAAGGAGGGGTATTCGGCCCACAATCCCATCGAACTGGTAAACCTTCCTTCTTTTCAATCATGAAATAGTTTAGGGCTTCATTCCAAACTCTATTTGACCGAGGCCTTGGCATGAATAGGAATGGAGGAGCTTTGTCGAGACAGTCAATTATCCAGCTCCTCAGCCTGAGAACCTTTCACGTGATAACAATCCGGGCTTCAATGAGAACCCGGATCTCCATCTTGACTTCGAAAACGGAGTCTACTATCAGGACAACATCGTCCAGACCCCGGTGGTAATCATAGTTGATTACCCTGAGTCATTCTCCATTCCGCCCACGGGCAAGAAGAAAAACTCTTCCCGAAAGAGGCCTGCTACTAAGAGTGCCCTGGACACGCCAGTCCCAGCCCCCAAGCGCTACCGATCAGCACGTCCTGCACCAACAGGCGAGGCTACAGATGAGTCAACGGCCGATCGGGCCCCTGAAAAGGAGCCGGACATGGGGACCAATCCACCCATCCACGCATCCCAAAGGTACATTGCTCGGATATTCGTTTTATCGTTGTGCTCAGAAAATTTTTATAGCCGTTTTCCTTTTCCTAGGCAAAACACCCAATCTTCCCCTTCCGAGGGGGCCGCCTGGACATCAGGAGACGCCCGAAGCTCCCAGGCCACCGTCCATGCGGCTTCCGCTACGGAAGCCCCCATGGATGGTCCGATGCCCGCCGAATCTGGCGACGGAGTATTGTTCACCAAATCAGAAGTGAAGAGTGCCATGCATCATCGGCACCGATGGGAAGCAATGCGGCACCTAGTTTTATACTACCGGGAGTTCGGCGCCCTACGCTCAGTTGATGAACACCTCGAGGCCGCCCAAGCTGGTTTCGGTGAAGCTATGAAGCTGAGAACAACCAGCATTCAGATAAGTGGTCGAATTTTGTAGAGTCCGTATACTTGTATAAGACTTATAGACCCGAGCCTTAATTCGATTTGAAAAAATGAACTAAGGATCTCACAACTGATTAACTATTGACACAGGCCACAAAGCAACGGCCTGAACAACTGACCAAGGCCCTCAAGGAGAGCCGCGCGGAGGTATAGTCCGTGAAGGCCGAACTAGCACGCGTGAAAAGCGTTACACGCGAGGCCCATGGTAAGTGTGCATTTACTGCTAGTCAATAGAATATATGGATTCCATGCCCGACATGTGGATTATGTGTTGCAGCCAAATCAATAGGACATATGGAAAGGCAACTAGAAGAAGCCCGGGATTCGCGAAGGTATGCGGAATCCCAACAGCAAACCGATTTTCATGTTATACACAAACATGCCGATGAAATAAGGAGTTTGAAGACTCAATTGGCCCAAGGTCAAGAAGAAAATAAGAATCTTCGTAGGGGCATATTCGGTAAATACAATTCCACTATGAGTAAGTATGTTCGATGTATAAAATGATAGTAATCATGCTTGTTGTCTTGTGGACAGGTCTCCTGACCGAGCATCCTGAAGAGGAGATCGAATCGTTCCAAGGGGACCTGCTAAAGGAGCTGATCGCTCTCCACAAGAACTTGCAAAAGGCGATGAAGGGGATGGTGAAGGCATTATGGCCCACCGAACAGCCACCAGAAGGGTTGGCCGCACTTGTGTATCGATTTAGGGGGCTCGGTGTAGGTTCGAGCTATGGAAAACTTTGGCCTGCCGCGAAGGAGCATGGGAGGCATGGGCGATGATTAAGACCCATTTCACCGAACTTAACCCCGAGCATATGGCGTGGGTTGGTCCTATGGGATCGGATGGAAAAGAAGTGCCACTCTGCTTGGTATATGATCAGGTGATACCCGCCGCCTGGCTCTCACAGGCAGACTGCCCCCTCTCCAAAATAATTGATGATCTCGATCAGCAGCCGAATATTTAATTTGCATGTTCATGAGTAAAACCATCCGTGTTGTAAACTTTGTGTTAACCAGCCATCGGCTTCTCCCTCTCGAGCGAAGAGCTCAGGAGTGTTCCTTCTTATTATTCCTTCGCCAAATAGCGAATTTGTATTCGAGGAACCAGGCAATCTGGCCATGTGGTGCAAACAGACAGAAAGCACACAGGAAGGTATGTTATATTACAACGTAGCATGAGAAACATCTTCCGATGAAAATAGTACCGCTAACGATACCTTTCACCAGGGTTCTATGAAGAACGTAGATAGCGGTCTGCATACTCACAATATGCGACTAAGTGTTTTTTGGGAATAAAAGTCCCAAATAACAAAAATAGCAACCAAGGCTATATAAGGTGTTTCCGTCCGAGCCGACCAATTGTCTACGTAAGAAAGCTAGCTTTCGGCTTCACCCGTCTGAGGTACATGTCCGGATGACCTGGTCGTAACAATCGCATAGGTGCTCCCTTTACTCTCTAGCCGAACAAGCGGGAACGTAGAGAGTAACCACAGGAGAGAGGCAACCCAGCATGGCAAAATCTCAGTTCGAATTGATGCATATGATGGCCAAAACATGACAAAAGAAACGTGCTCAAATGATAGGTGCGGGCAAATAATTTGCAATAGAAAAGATGGCTACTAGAAGAAGCCTCCACATGCTATGTTCGGATGTAACACTCCATGGTGTATCCCGATAACCTTTGTACAGGGTCGGTTTAACCGAACATAGGAAGAAGAAAAAGCGATCCTATCGAACAACAAAGTGGGAAGGAAAGAAAAAGAAATGAAAATACAAGAAAAATTAAATATATAAAATGTGCGGGAATTCGGACAGGACCGGTCTATCCGTAGAAACGCAGAAGACGAGCCGCGTTCCATGGGTTTTGTTCAAGGAGATTATCTGATGAGTTCCGAAGACGACAGGCCCCTCCCGTGAGCACTGCATCAATTATGAAGGGGTCCTCCCATTTGGGGTTGAGTTTATGCTTCAGCTTCTCCGGGAGCTGTAGGACGAGTTCACCTATGTTGTATGTTTGTGCCCTGACCTCCCTACTTTGGTAGCATCGCGCTTGCTGCTGATAAAGCACACAACGAGCCAGAGCTATGTCGCGTTCTCCCTCCAAGGCGTCCAGGTCGTCCTGCCGATCCAACTCAGGTTCCCTTTCCTCGTACATGCACACTCTTGGTGCGTCGTGAATAATATAGAAGCGGAGGACTGCCTCTGCCCCATAGACCATGAAAAATAGTGTGAAGCCCGTTGATCTATTTGGGGTGGTACGTGATATGTCTCCAACATATCCATATTTTTTTATTGTTCCATGCTATTATATTATCTTTTTTGAATGTTTTATATGCATTAATATGCTATTTTATAATATTTTTGGGCCTAACCTATTAACCTAGAGCCTATTGCCAGTTTCTGTTTTTTCCTTGTTTTTGAGTTTCGTAGATAAGGAATATTAAACGGAGTCCAAATGGAATAAAACCTTTGGAATGATTTTTTCTAGAACGAAAGAAACTACAAGACTTGAGAACCAAGGTAGAGGAGCCACCATGGGGCCACAAACCCTAGGGGTGTGGCCAGGGGGGCAGGACGCACCGAGCAGGCTTGTGGGCCCACAACAGCTCCCCTAACCCTAATCTTCAGCCTATAAATTCCCAAATATTCCATCATTATCAGAAAGATCCACAAAAACACTTTTCTGCTGCCACAAGCCTTCGTTCCCGAGAGATCCAATCTTGGAGCCTTTTTCGGTAATCTGCCGGAGGGGGATTCGATCACGGAGGGCATCTACATCAACTTCATTGCCCCTACGATGATGCGTGAGTAGTTCACCACAAACCTACGGGTCCTTACCTAGTATTTAGATGGATTCTTCTCTTTCTTTGCTTCCCAATACCATGTTCTTCATGATCTTCATGGAGATCTATCGGATGTAATACTCTATTGCGGTGTGTTTGTCGAGATCCGATGAATTGTGGGTTTATGTTCAGATTATCCATGAATATTATTTGAGTCTTTCCTGAATTCTTATATGCATGATTTCATATCTTTGCAAGTCTCTTCGAGTTATTGGTTTGGTTTGGCCAACTAAATTGGTAATTCTTGCAATGGGAGAAGTGATTAGTTTTGGGTTCAATCTTGCGGTGTCCTCACCTAGTGACAAAGTAGGGGTAGCGAGGCACGTATTGTATTGTTGCCATCAAGGGTAAAAAGATGGGGTTTTCATCATATTGCTTGAGTTTATCCCTCTACATCATGTCATCTTACTTAATGTGTTACTCTGTTCTTGATGAACTTAATACTCTAGATGCAGGAAGGAGTCGGTCAATGTGTGGAGTAATAGTAGTAGATGTAGAATCGTTTCAGTCTACTTGTCATGAACGTGATGCCTATATGCATAATCATTGCCTTGGATATCTTCATAATTATTTGATTTTCTATCAATTGCTCGACAGTAATTTTTTCACCCATCTAATACTTACCATCATGAGAGAAGCCATTTAGTGAAACCTATGGCCCCAGGTCTCTTTTCCATATTATACTTTCAGATCTAAAACCAAAAATACCAAAAATACTTGCTGCATTATTTTTACTTTTAGTTTTACTCTCTGTTCAAGCATCCTATTATATCTATCTCTATTAGATCTCACCCTTGCAAGTAACCATGAAGGGACTGACAACCCCTTTATAGGGTTGGGTGCAAGAGTTTGATTCTTTGTGTAGGTACATCTATTGGTGACTCTCTGGTATCTAATACTGGATTGATACCTTGGTTCTCAAAAAATGAGGGAAATACTTATCTACTTTGCTGCATCAAACCGTTCCTCTTCACGGGAAACCAACGCATGCTCGAGAAGTAGCAAGAAGGATTTCTGGCACTGTTCCCGGGGAGATACATAGCAAGTCAAGATAAGAACTCTCTCGTCAACTTGCCAATTTCTTGTTTGGTTGCGGGGAGATCCACAAACTCATCTCTTGCATTTACATTATTTTCCATTGGCCTCTCCTTTTCCTGTCTCGCACTTCTCAAACGACTTTAAGAAAATACCAAAAAGGTATGCCTTTCGCCCTTTTTCATTCATCTTTTCATTTGCTTTTTGTGTGTTAGATCGCTCAAACTCATGGCTAGCCTTGCTACTATTGTTCCCGAGTATGAATTTATTAACTTTAAGCAAAGGGAGGGAGAAAACTTAAAACATGCTTGGTATAGAATTTGCAATACTCAAAATAGATCTATTTGTAAGCAATCTACTACCATTCTCCTTCGTAATTTTTACGTGGCAATCACTCCTTAGAATAGATATGTCCTAGATACCATCATGGGAGGATTTTTTTTTGATAAGTCATACCTTTGACTCCTATAGTGCTATGATAAATTTGTTTGGATCACCCCAATCATGGTTAATGGGACAATTTTAACTTTGGAACATGTTATGCGAAGGTTAGATATCATTGAAAATAAAGTTGATACTATAGAGCTGATTGAAAACTTGGATAAAAATATCTATACTCATATCACTCAATATGTATCTAAGGTAGGAGTTACTATGAAAAACCTAAGGGAAAAGCAATCCATAGTTAATGAAAAATTGGATCAAGATTCCTTTAGAATAGGAAAGCTAGAGGACATTATTACCAACTTGGGTTGCGCTTTTGCCGCTGTTCAAACCACTCCTAAATTTCCTCTTTCTAAGGCTGCCAAGTTTGTTCACCCTAATAAGGGTGAATCCTCCAGTAAAGGGGACGAAGATCTTAAGATGATAAGTCTTCACCCTAATTTTATCAACATTGTTTAGGAACCGATTGCTACAAGAGAATTTCTTGACATTTTGCCTAGGAGTATGATCATTGATAAAACCAAAGAGCCACCTTGATTTGATAAGGCCCTCACAAAAATTGCCAATACCAAAGATGACAATACCTAGATCTATTGCGTTTTGCCTAGTTAGGGGTGTCAAACAATAGCGCTTGTTGGGAGGTAACCCAATTTTATTTTGCTTTCAGATTTTTGCTTCTGTTTTGGTGTGTTTGGCACATTATTACTTCTGTAGTAATTGTGTTTTCATGTTTTTATTAGTGTTTGAGACAAGTAAAACCTTTGGGGTGATCTATGGTAGTTGTTGATTTGATCTTGTTGAAAAATAGAAACTTTTGTGCTCAGTCCAGGAATTTTCCAAATTTTTCAGAGTGTCTAATTGATCTGAAATTTTGACAAAAGATTTATATACAAATTTCCCTGATTTTCGCAATTTTTCAAATGATTTATAGTTCCATAAGTATTCGAAGTTTACAGATTGCTAGACTGTTTTGTTTTTGACAGATTCTATTTTCTTTGTGTTGTTTGCTTATTTTGATTCATCTATGGGTCGTATCGGGGGGTATGAGACATGGGAAAGTAAGAATACAGTAGGTATTACACAAAATCAACTAAAAGGAGTTCAAAAGAGTACCTAAAGTGGTGATTTTTTTTTGATACTAACGGATCTCGTGAGTTTTTTGTTGAGTTTTGTGTTGTGAAGTTTTCAAGTTTTGGGTGAAGATTTGATGGACTATGGAATAAAGAGTGTCAAGAGCCTAAGGTTGGGGATTCCCAAGGCACTCTAAGTAATATTTAAGGATATCAAAAATCCTAAGCTTGGGGATGCCCTGGAAGGCATCCCTTCTTTCATCTTCAATCCATCGGTAAATTTACTCGAGGCTATATTTTTATTCACCACATGATATGTGTTTTGCCTGGAGTGTCTTGTATGATATGAGTCTTTTCTTTTTAGTTTTCCACAATAATACTTGCTGCACACATATTTTCAGAGAGACATGTTGAATCGTGAATTTGTTAGAATACTCTATGTGCTTCACTTATATCTTTTCAGCTAGGCAATGTTGCTCTAGTGCTTCACTTATATATTTATAGAGCATGGTGGTGTTATATTTTGTAGAAATTATTGAAATCTCGCTCCTCACTTATATTATTTTGATAGTTTCTTAAAAAATCATGGTAATTTGTTTAGGTTATGAATTTAGTCCTAATATAATGTGCATCCAAGAGGGATATAATAAAAACTTTCATATTAAGTGCATTAAAAACTATGAGAAGTTTGATTCCTTGCATATAGTTTTGAGATAATAGGGATGGTAATATGAGAGTCATGCTAGCGAGTAGTTGTGAATAGGAAGAGATACATGTGTTAAAGCTTGTGATACCCATAGCATGCACGTATGGTGAACAGTTATGTAATGAAGTCGGAGGATGATTTGTTTAATGATAGTCGACCTTTGTGTGACGGTCGGGAGCGCAAGATAGTTAACTCCTACCAACCTCTCCCCTAGGAGCATGCGTCTAATGCTTTGTTTGATAACTAATAGACTTTTGAAATAAGTATGTGAGTTATTTATGACTAATGTTGAGTCCATGGATTATACGCACTCTCACCCTTCCACCTTTGCTAGCCTCTCTAGTACCGTGCAACTTTCGCCGATACACCAAACCCTCCTTCCTCAAAAAAGCCACCATATATGTTGGAAATATGCCCTAGAGGCAATAATATATTAGTTATTATCATATTCCCTTGTTCATGATAATCGTTTATTATTCACGCTAGAATTGTATTGATCGGAATCTCAGATACATGTGTGGATACATAGACAACACCATGTCCCTATTATGCCTCTGATGGACTAGCTCGTTGATCAAAGATGGTTAAGGTTTCCGAGCCATGGACATGAGATGCCATTTTATAATGGGATCACATCATTAGGAGAATGATGTGATGGACAAGACCCAAACTATAAACGTAGCATATGATCATGTCATTTTATTGCTACTATTTTCCACATGTCAAGTATCTGTTCGTATGACCATGAGATCATGCAACTCACTGACACCGAAGGAGTAGCTTGTCTGTATTAAACGTTGCAACGTAACTGGGTGACTATAAAGGTGCTCTACAGGTATCTTAGAGGGTGTCTGTTGGGTTGGCATGGATCAAGACTGGGATTTGTTACTCCGTGTGACGGAGAGGTATCTCAGGGCCCACTCGGTAATACAATATCACAACAAGCCTTGCAAGCAATGTTACAAAAGTGTTAGCCATGGGATCTTGTATTATGTAACGAGTAAAGAGACCTGCTGGTAACGAGATTGAACTAACTATAGAGATACCGATGACCAAATCTCGGGCAAGTAACATACCGACGAACAAAGGGAACAACATACAGGATTAACTGAATCCTTGACATAGAGGTTCGACCGATAAAGATCTTCGTAGAATATGTAGGAACCAATATGGGCATCCAGGTCCCGCTATTGGTTATTGACCATAGAGGTGTCTCAGTCATGTCTACATAGTTCTCGAACCTGCAGGGTGTGCACACTGAAGGTTCGGTGACGTTTCAATAGTATTGAGTTATGTATGTTGGTGAACGAAGGTTGTTCGGAGTCCCAGATGAGATCCCGTACATCACGAGGAGCTTCGGAATGGTCTGGAGGTAAAGATTGATATATAGGAAAGTGGTGTTTGAACTCCAGAAAAGTTTTGGGCATTTTCGGCAATGTACCAGGAGTGACGAATGGGTTCTGGGGGACCACCAAGTGGGCCCATCACACCCCAAGGGGCCAAATGGGACTTAGTGGTGGCGCACCAGCCCCTGGTGGGCTGGGTGGCCAGCCCAAGAAGGCCTATGCGCAGGAGGAGGAGTAGGGGCCAAGTAGGAAAGAGTTCTACTAGGAGTCCACCCCCCTTGTGGGAGGTGGACTCCTTCCCTTTAGGTTCGGCTGAATCCCTCCTTGTTGGAGGGGCAAGGTGTAACATCCCAAAATTTTATTTTGGAATGTTATGAATATAGTTATGCATCTATCATCACCATTGCTTGATTGTATGTGATAGTTGAAATGTCTTTTCTGACTTTCTGAAAGTTCTTTCTATCTTTTCCTATATTTGCTTTCACCCATTTGAAATTTTGGTTAAAGTTCAAATAAGAGAGGAGGAAGATGACACTCCAAACCAGGGATTAATTGGTGATATATTTGAACAATAATAACCAGGGGTTATTTTGAAAATATTTGCAAAAAGGGTTTAAAAACAATAGGGCAATTTCTGAAAAATAATATTTTTTTCAGAGTGTTCAAATGACAGAATAGAAATGTTCATTAAATAGCATTTATTATTCTGTTAATTTTGATATATAATACCCCTATTTTTGGAGACGGTTTGAATGCTTTAAAAGCTTTTGAATGTCTCTGTAAAATATTAAAGAAAAACGGTAACGGCTTTTCGATTAAACGGGCCGGCCCACCTGTTTATTTCGCGCATTTACTACAGACCGGTCACCCGCCACGCCGTTACTTCTTTTCCCTCACCGACAGGCGGACCCCACCCCGACCGACCGTTGTCCCGAAACGGTCATCTCCTTTCCCTCCCCCGCGCGCGCCGGAGCCGCCGCCGACCGTTTCCCTCTCGCCGGATCTCTCTCTCCTTTACTCCCCCTCACCCCTCGAGCGCCCTATAAGAACCGGACCACTCCCCGCATCCATTCACCCCGAGCCCCCCCTCTCCCCCTCGCTGAGACGCCGGCAATTGCTCGCCGGAGCTACTCCCCCACCGAACGTCGCCGTCGACCGTAGCCACCATCTCAGACCACCGTTCGCCTCGCCGTCGCCACCAATCGACTCCGGAGGACCGTCCTCGTCGCCCAGACCACTTCCCCTTCTTCCCCGACCACCGGAATACCTCGCCGACGCCGTCGCCGCTACCGGACTCGCCGGAGTACCCCGACGCCGGCGACTTTTACCCCGTAAGCTCCCTCGACCATCCGATCCAAATCCGACGTCCGAGATTAGAACGGACTTAAGTCCGAACCGTTTTCTTATATCGATCGGTCGCCCGCTCTATTTCACCTACCGCACGCCCCCCTTAACCAATCGGATCGCGCCACGTCACCCCCTGGCCGACCGGTAGAATTTCACTTTTTTTTTATTTTATTTAGAAAACAGAACCTATTCTAATTTTGTTTTAGCTATATCTTTTAACCTGTTTAGAGTTTTGAGTTCATTATTTTTGCAATAGCTCACATTTTTCATGTAGTTTCACCCTGTACTTTTAAATTTCAAATTTGAACTATAAAATTTGAATTGAATCAAATTTCCTTAAAATCTTCAAATCTGAATAACTAGAGTTTGAAAATAGATTTTGATATGAATCTTTTTGCTACTGTTTGGTATTAGTTAGGACTATCTTCAGGTATAGTTTGAGGATTTTCATGATATATTTGATTACTGTTTTACCCAAAAAACAGAATCTGTTTATTATTATACTATAGTTTTATAAACTTAATTTTGATTAGTTTGATTTAGAATTTGGTTTTATTGTTTATTAGGTTCTGTTAGTAAACATTTAGTGTTTTCACTTAATGTTAACAAAAATATAAATTTGCTTAGTTTAATTTTATTTAACATAGGAATCAAAATTTCTTTTCAATTAGGCTTAATTTGACTAAAACAACTAACTAGTAATAGTTTGTTTTCAAACAAAGTTTTGTATATTTTGTTTCTGTTTTTTTTAGACAGATTTAATAGTAAATTATTTTTCTGTCAAGAACATGTTTTGTTAACAAATTATAAGTTTAGTTTTTCATTCTTTTGTTAATATAACTATAGTTGATTCATATAGTGTTTATCAAAACTTGTATAAACTTCACTAAATTTTTCCCAACAAGCTTAAATTGATTATTCTGTTTATTAATAAAATATTTTATTGTTTCCTTGCTGACAACAATTGTTTTGTTATTTCAAAATAGTTTTATTATGTAGTAGTGTTTTCATCATCTCCTTTGGAAAACAAAACTTTGTGTGTTTTACTTGCTAGAGACTTTTGTGCATTGTTTGCATTGTTTGTTTAGTACTTCTTTGCTGAACGTTATGAGTACTTATTATGGTTGTATGCTTATTTGAGTGCATTGTTTGTTCCGTTAGATTATCCGGAGTGCGAAGCTTGTTACTTAGAGTCACTCACGTACGAAGATCATCAATCAGGCAAGTCACTTTGACCATGTTTTACCCATGTTTTATATGCATTAGTTCTACCATCTCCCCAGTTGCATGCAAGATAGGTTAGTTGGAAACTTGGTTACATTGTAGTAGTATCATGTGGTAGATACCTCTCTCAACCCCCTTTGACAACATTGGCCCCGGGAAACGTTGTTTTGCCTTTTGCTATGCTATTAGTAGACGGGGTTGGTTGTGTGATTCATGAGAGTTGAGAAAGTTAATAATTTCAAGACCTACATAATGATCAAGATTTCAATACTCCAAGTTTTCAACATACCTCTGGGTGGATGATGGTTGAACGGCGCCCTGGAGAAACTAGTGGTTAGCCTAGGTGATGCTGGAGATGGCCAGTATTCACGCGGAAAGGTCCACCCAGGCACAAAGGGATGGATGGGTGCTTCAAGACCCAAGGCTTACCTGCACAGCCACAAGTCATTATGGGCTCTGGCTTGGTTGGATATCGTGGTGACCCTGGACAGGCGGTGCTACGAGAGGTAGAAGAACGGTAGGAAAGGATGGGCACCGTCAGAGTCGCAGGGAAACCCTTTGGAAGACCATGTTTTGGTCATCCGTTTCTCAAACACCCTGAAGTGCGAGAAACCAAACGGAGGCGACCAAATCTTGTGGGGAACGTGTGCAAAACTCTGCAGAGTATTTCAAACCTAATCGATTAGCCGTGTCCACGGTCATGGACGACTTGAGCCAAAGGAATTGAAACTTCCGGAACTCTCAACACAAATAATATGATGATGTGGGTATTTAATAATTTTGGGTATGAGAATTGGTTGGTGGAACCATCTCATTTAATCAACCAACTTAGTAATATTTTTTTTGCTTAACCCCCCTTGATGTAGGAAAAACTTGGCTTTACGCAAAAACTTACCACCCCACTTGCCATATAAGCATATAGACTAGATGATTATCTTTTCACTCTTCTCTTGTGACTTTGCCGGCATATTCCATATGCTGACCTACACGGCTGCAACGTATCATGTTGCAGAGTACTTTTCTGACCAGGAGTGAGGACACGTTCTATGCTTAGTGAGATGCCCTTGGAGTCAGATGGACTCACCTACCTTCGACGCTTCCGCAAGATTTAGATATTCTCATGAGTTGGCTTTTAGCCACTTTATTGTAATTTTTATTGTAATAAAGGACTCGATATGAGATTTCGATTAATATAATGCTGTGTGATTTACCTTTGATATATACATTGATGTACCGTGTTTGTACCAGCATGATCTTGGGATGGTACGGAAACACCGGAGACTTGACCTTCCAGGTCGGGTCGCTACAGAAATGGTATCAGAGCACACGCTGACCGTAGGACGTAACCTCTAGGATTGGAAAGCCTTAGGATTGTTTCTCTTTGTCTTTAAATATCTTATACTCTCATCTATTCGTTTCTGACTCCTCTCCGATTATTTCAAAATTTATAGATGGCTACCTTCATCCCAGTGTTGATCACGGAGTTTTGCCAGCCTGACGCAACGATGCCCTTTGGTAAGGAGCTGATGAGGATCGTCAAGGACATAAGGATTGCTTTGCCGAGCATCACCGGGATTCCTATCATGTCATTTCCCCAAGATGGACGCTACAGGATCGAGGTGCATATTCCAGGGAAGACCTTTGGGAATCGGAAGGAACCCATAGATCTCAAGTTCGTGGCACCCAGTTGGATACTTGGAAGAGACATGGCCATTCATCGTGCCCTTGGACGTATTCAGGAGGAATACAGAGGTGGAACCATTTCACCAGGACTCAGCATGGTTTGCCGCAGAGATGCCCATGGCAACATCATCACCAATCCCACTGCAGACACCACTATCTCCTATATCCAGACCCTGGAGACTCACATCAGGACTCTGGAGCTTCGAGCTCGTGCTGACATGAAGACTATCAAGAATCTGATGAATCGCGAGCTGGACCTTGAAGCTGATCTGCGAGAGGCCAACTATGAACACGAGCATGAAGTGAAGGACTTCCTAGAGAGGATTGATGAGCAGAATGCACGCATAGCAACTCTGGAGGAGCATCTAGACATGGGGGAAAACCTTCACCCCGAAGGAGACATGGCACCCTTCATCAGCGACGATGAAGACTATGAGGAAAGCACCGGAGGACCTACGACTATGCACTTCTGAGGAAAAACCTTAGTTATGCCCTCCATGTATCTTTTATTTTCGTCATTAAAGCGTAGGTCGATGCTTAGTTGTTTGAGATTTGTATTCCCGATGTTTGACATTGATTGAATAAATGAATGAGTGTTTGGTGTGATATGTTTGTTGCATTGCATATGGGTAGTGAATTTCTTCTAGACCCTTGTTCTATTCTAATTCTCATCCCTCTGAAAACAGCAAGATGCCTCCACGACGTGAGACCGATTTCACTTTTCCACCGGAACTCACTCAACTCCTTCAGCAGCAGAATGCACTGATGCAACTATTGATTCAGAATCAGACCAACAACCAGAACAACAACAACAATCACCATCCACCCCAGATTGACAATCTCACCCGTTTTCTGAGGTTGAACCCTCCAACTTTCTCCAGCAGCACTGAGCCCATTGTGGCAGATGACTGGCTCCGCAAGATGGAGAGAGAACTTGTCACCGCTGGATGCACTGACGCTGAGAAAGTGCGATTTGCCGCACATCAACTGGAAGGACCAGCAGCATCATGGTGGGAGAATTACACCACCACTTATCCTATTGCAGATGTGACTTGGGAGCAATTCAAGCTTGCTTTCCGCACAGCTCATGTTTCAGCTGGAGCCATGAGTCTAAAGAAGCGCGAGTTTCGCAACTTGCGCCAGGGTAATCGTTCCGTGGCCCAATATGTGGACGACTTCAACACATTGTCACGTTATGCCCCAGGAGATGTGGCCGATGATGCGGCCAAGCAAGAAAAGTTTCTGGAAGGACTCAATGATGAGTTGAGCATACAGCTGGTAGTGGCTAATTTCAACAACTACCAAGAGCTGGTGGATAAGGCACTTATTCTGGAAGGTAAACAGCAGCAGATTGAGAACCGCAAGCGGAAGTACACTCAGGGGAAGTTCAACTCTGGAGCTCATCAGAAGCCTCGTTACTCCCCGTACTCCGGGAATACCGGATCAGGAAACAGTAAGTTTGGAAAGCACACTCATACTGTGCATAACCATGGAGGCCACCATCATGGAGGAAATGGGAACAACCGTATCAACCATGGTAACTTCAAGAGTGACAATGGGAATGGGAACAACAACCAGCACCGTCACGCTCCTGCTCAGAAGGATCTGAGTCACATTACTTGTTTCAAGTGCCAGAAGACAGGGCACTATGCTACTGAGTGTCCCCAAAGCAAGCAAGGCAATGGAAACGGCAACAACAATGGCAATGCAGCAGTTAAGAAGCTCAATCCGTTTCCCCGTGCTCAAGTGAATCACATCGACGTGGAAGAAGTCTATGATCAACCCGAGACTGTGGTTGGTAAGTTTTTATTGCATTCACGTCCTGTTAGTACTTTTTGATTCCGGTGCAACTCATTCATTCATATCAAGGGTAGTTGTGGATAAGTATGGTTTGCCCACCAAAACCCTTAGTCAGCCCATTCAGGTCAGTTCCCCAGGAGGTATGATGATGGCAGGGATAGGATGCCATGCCTTGAAACTCAATATAGGAAACCATGTTTTTCCCACCGACCTCATCGTCTTAGAGTCACAAGGATTGAATGTAATCCTAGGCATGGATTGGATGACCAAGTATGAAGGAAATCTTGATTGCCCTAGCAAGTCTGTTTCACTCACCACCCCGGAGAACAAGAGGATTAAGTATGTATCCCGACGCACACGTATGAGTGCTAGGTTAAATGCCCTCACAGGAGTTGTTCAGGAGGAAGTACCTGTGGTAAAAGACTTTCCAGATGTATTTCCGGAAGAATTACCAGGAATGCCACCAGATAGGGAGATTGAGTTCTTAATAGAGCTACAGCCAGGGACAGCCCCAATTTCCAAGAGACCCTATCGGATGCCCGCAAATGATCTGTTTGAAATCAAGAAGCAAATTAAGGAGTTATTGGACAAAGGTTATATACGCCCAAGTTCTTCACCTTGGGGAGCCCCAGTTCTTTTGGTGGAGAAGAAGGATAAAACCTTGAGAATGGTAGTCGATTATCGTGCCTTGAACGAGGTGACTATCAAGAACAAGTACCCTCTGCCGATGATTAACGATTTGTTTGATCAGCTCATAGGAGCCAAAGTATTCTCCAAGATCGATCTTCGATCAGGGTATCACCAGTTGAAGATTCGTGAACAGGATATACCCAAAACAGCTTTCACCACGAGGTATGGCTTGTATGAGTATACGGTCATGTCTTTTGGATTGACTAATGCTCCTGCCTACTTCATGAATTTGATGAACAAAGTATTCATGGAATACCTAGACAAGTTTGTTGTGGTGTTCATCGATGACATTCTGATATTCTCCAAGAACGAGGAAGAGCATAAGGAACATTTGCGTTTAGTTCTGGAGAAGCTAAGAGAGCATCAGTTATATGCCAAGTTCAGTAAATGTGAATTTTGGTTGACAGAAGTCGGATTCCTTGGACATGTTATTTCCGGAGATGGAATAGCAGTGGACCCCGCTAAGGTTGAAGTCGTCACCAAGTGGAAGTCACCCACCTCAGTTAAGGAGATCCGCAGTTTCCTCGGACTTGCCGGTTATTACCGGAGGTTCATTGAGAATTTCTCAAAGATTGCCAAGCCCATGACAGAGTTGTTGAAGAAAGAATCCAAGTATATTTGGACTGAGGAATGTGAAGCCAGTTTCCAGGAGTTGAAGGAACATTTGGTCACAGCCCCAGTATTGATTTTGCCCGATATTCGGAAGGATTTCCAAGTTTACTGTGATGCCTCACGTCAAGGACTTGGAGGAGTACTTATGCAGGATGGTAAAGTTGTAGCCTATGCTTCCAGACAGCTACGACCTCATGAGTTAAATTATGCCACGCATGATTTGGAACTAGCAGCCGTAGTGCACGCACTCAAGACTTGGAGACATTTCCTTATCGGAAATAGTTGTGATGTTTACACCGACCATAAGAGCCTGAAGTATATCTTCACGCAGAAAGAGTTGAACCTCAGACAGAGACGATGGTTAGAGTTAATTAAGGACTATGACATGAGATTACACTACCATCCAGGTAAGGCTAATGTTGTAGCCGATGCCTTGAGTCGGAAAACTTATGTGAACACACTCACAGCTGGAGGATTACCTCAAGAGTTAGTCGATGATCTCAGTAAGCTCAAGCTAGAGATAGTTCCAAGAGAATATATTGCCACATTGGAAATTCAGTCCACCTTGACCGAAAGAATTCGTGAAGCCCAGAAATCGGACAAAGAGATAGCTGAGATTAAACAGAGAATGGAAGATGGTAAAGCTAAAGGTTTTCGTGAGGATGAACACGGAACTTTGTGGTTTGAGAACCGAATCTATGTGCCCAATGAACCAGAGCTTAGGAAGTTGATACTTCAGGAAGCCCACGATTCACCTTACTCGATACACCCAGGCAACACCAAGATGTATCTGGATTTAAAGGAAAGTTATTGGTGGACAGGTATGAAGAAAGATATTGCAGAGCATGTTGCGATATGTGATGTTTGTCAGCGAGTAAAGGTAGAACATCAGAAACCAGCAGGGTTACTCCAACCTTTCCCGATACCCGAGTGGAAATGGGAAAAGCTTGGTATGGATTTCATCACAGGATTGCCCAGGACCCGTTCAGGTTATGATTCCATCTGGGTAGTGGTAGATCGCTTGACCAAGGTAGCTCATTTCATTCCAGTGAAAACCACCTATACCAGTGCTAAGCTAGCCAAGATATATATGACCAGAATCGTATGTCTGCATGGAGTTCCGAGGAGTATCGTGTCAGATAGAGGAACACAATTTACCTCAAAGTTTTGGCATCAGTTACATGAAACTTTGGGTACGAGACTAGAGTTTAGTACAGCTTTTCATCCGCAGACAGATGGCCAGACTGAGAGAGTCAATCAGATTCTGGAAGACATGTTGAGAGCTTGTGCGCTAGATTATGGATCTAGTTGGGACGAAAACTTGCCTTACGCAGAATTCTCATACAACAACAGTTATCAGACCAGTCTAAAGATGGCCCCTTTCGAAGCTCTATACGGAAGGAGGTGCAGAACACCACTGACGTGGGATGGTGTTGGAGACCGACAACTTTTTGGTCCCGACCTTATCCGAGATTCTGAAGAGAAAGTCAAGTTGATTCGTGACAGACTCAAGATAGCTCAATCTCGACAGAAGAGTTATGCTGACAGCAAACGTAAAGAAGTGATGTATGAAGTGGGAGACCGAGCATATCTTCGTATATCCCCGCTTCGAGGAATCAAGAGGTTTGGTGTTAAAGGAAAATTAGCGCCCAGATTCATAGGTCCCTACAAAATTCTTGAACGTAGAGGTGAAGTTGCATACAAACTGGAATTGCCGGAAGGATTATCCGAAGTTCATGATGTGTTCCATGTTTCCCAGCTGAAGAAATGTCATGCTGAGATGGTTGACATCCCTTTGCGAGACACCGTGCCCCTAGAGGCCATACAACTTGAAAGTGATCTGACTTATGAGGAGAAGCCTGTCAAGATAATCGAGACATCCAACCGAGTTACCCGCAGCAAGATTATCAAGTTCTGTAAAGTTTTGTGGAGTCACCATACCGAAGAAGAAGCCACCTGGGAACGCGAAGAAGATCTTCGTAGAGACCATCCGCACCTATTTTCTAGCCAACCCGAATCTCGAGGGCGAGATTCATCTTAAGGTGGGTAGGTTTGTAACATCCCAAAATTTTATTTTGGAATGTTATGAATATAGTTATGCATCTATCATCACCATTGCTTGATTGTATGTGATAGTTGAAATGTCTTTTCTGACTTTCTGAAAGTTCTTTCTATCTTTTCCTATATTTGCTTTCACCCATTTGAAATTTTGGTTAAAGTTCAAATAAGAGAGGAGGAACATGACACTCCAAACCAGGGACTAATTGGTGATATATTTGAACAATAATAACCAGGGGTTATTTTGAAAATATTTGCAAAAAGGCTTTAAAAACAATAGGGCAATTTCTGAAAAATAATATTTTTTTCAAAGTGTTCAAATGACAGAATAGAAATGTTCATTAAATAGCATTTATTATTATGTTAATTTTGATATATAATACCCCTATTTTTGGAGACGGTTTGAATGCTTTAAAAGCTTTTGAATGTCTCTGTAAAATATTAAAGAAAAACGGTAACGGCTTTTCGATTAAACGGGCCGGCCCACCTGTTTATTTCGCGCATTTACTACAGACCGGTCACCCGCCACGCCGTTACTTCTTTTCCCTCACCGACAGGCGGACCCCACCCCGACCGACCGTTGTCCCGAAACGGTCATCTCCTTTCTCTCCCCCGCGCGCGCCGGAGCCGCCGCCGACCGTTTCCCTCTCGCCGGATCTCTCTCTCCTTTACTCCCCCTCACCCCTCGAGCGCCCTATAAGAACCGGACCACTCCCCGCATCCATTCACCCCGAGCCCCCCCTCTCCCCCTCGCTGAGACGCCGGCAATTGCTCGCCGGAGCTACTCCCCCACCGAACGTCGTCGTCGACCGTAGCCACCATCTCAGACCACCGTTCGCCTCGCCGTCGCCACCAATCGACTCCGGAGGACCGTCCTCGTCGCCCAGACCACTTCCCCTTCTTCCCCGACCACCGGAATACCTCGCCGACGCCGTCGCCGCTACCGGACTCGCCGGAGTACCCCGACGCCGGCGACTTTTACCCCGTAAGCTCCCTCGACCATCCGATCCAAATCCGACGTCCGAGATTAGAACGGACTTAAGTCCGAACCGTTTTCTTATATCGATCGGTCGCCCGCTCTATTTCACCTACCGCACGCCCCCCTTAACCAATCGGATCGCGCCACGTCACCCCCTGGCCGACCGGTAGAATTTCACTTTTTTTTTTATTTTATTTAGAAAACAGAACCTATTCTAATTTTGTTTTAGCTATATCTTTTAACCTGTTTAGAGTTTTGAGTTCATTATTTTTGCAATAGCTCACATTTTTCATGTAGTTTCACCCTGTACTTTTAAATTTCAAATTTGAACTATAAAATTTGAATTGAATCAAATTTCCTTAAAATCTTCAAATCTGAATAACTAGAGTTTGAAAATAGATTTTGATATGAATCTTTTTGCTACTGTTTGGTATTAGTTAGGACTATCTTCAGGTATAGTTTGAGGATTTTCATGATATATTTGATTACTGTTTTACCCAAAAAACAGAATCTGTTTATTATTATACTATAGTTTTATAAACTTAATTTTGATTAGTTTGATTTAGAATTTGGTTTTATTGTTTATTAGGTTCTGTTAGTAAACATTTAGTGTTTTCACTTAATGTTAATAAAAATATAAATTTGCTTAGTTTAATTTTATTTAACATAGGAATCAAAATTTCTTTTCAATTAGGCTTAATTTGACTAAAACAACTAACTAGTAATAGTTTGTTTTCAAACAAAGTTTTGTATATTTTGTTTCTGTTTTTTTTAGACAGATTTAATAGTAAATTATTTTTCTGTCAAGAACATGTTTTGTTAACAAATTATAAGTTTAGTTTTTCATTCTTTTGTTAATATAACTATAGTTGATTCATATAGTGTTTATCAAAACTTGTATAAACTTCACTAAATTTTTCCCAACAAGCTTAAATTGATTATTCTGTTTATTAATAAAATATTTTATTGTTTCCTTGCTGACAACAATTGTTTTGTTATTTCAAAATAGTTTTATTATGTAGTAGTGTTTTCATCATCTCCTTTGGAAAACAAAACTTTGTGTATTTTACTTGCTAGAGACTTTTGTGCATTGTTTGCATTGTTTGTTTAGTACTTCTTTGCTGAACGTTATGAGTACTTATTATGGTTGTATGCTTATTTGAGTGCATTGTTTGTTCCGTTAGATTATCCGGAGTGCGAAGCTTGTTACTTAGAGTCACTCACGTACGAAGATCATCAATCAGGCAAGTCACTTTGACCATGTTTTACCCATGTTTTATATGCATTAGTTCTACCATCTCCCCAGTTGCATGCAAGATAGGTTAGTTGGAAACTTGGTTACATTGTAGTAGTATCATGTGGTAGATACCTCTCTCAACCCCCTTTGACAACATTGGCCCCGGGAAACGTTGTTTTGCCTTTTGCTATGCTATTAGTAGACGGGGTTGGTTGTGTGATTCATGAGAGTTGAGAAAGTTAATAATTTCAAGACCTACATAATGATCAAGATTTCAATACTCCAAGTTTTCAACATACCTCTGGGTGGATGATGGTTGAACGGCGCCCTGGAGAAACCAGTGGTTAGCCTAGGTGATGCTGGAGATGGCCAGTATTCACGCGGAAAGGTCCACCCAGGCACAAAGGGATGGATGGGTGCTTCAAGACCCAAGGCTTACCTGCACAGCCACAAGTCATTATGGGCTCTGGCTTGGTTGGATATCGTGGTGACCCTGGACAGGCGGTGCTACGAGAGGTAGAAGAACGGTAGGAAAGGATGGGCACCGTCAGAGTCGCAGGGAAACCCTTTGGAAGACCATGTTTTGGTCATCCGTTTCTCAAACACCCTGAAGTGCGAGAAACCAAACGGAGGCGACCAAATCTTGTGGGGAACGTGTGCAAAACTCTGCAGAGTATTTCAAACCTAATCGATTAGCCGTGTCCACGGTCATGGACGACTTGAGCCAAAGGAATTGAAACTTCCGGAACTCTCAACACAAATAATATGATGATGTGGGTATTTAATAATTTTGGGTATGAGAATTGGTTGGTGGAACCATCTCATTTAATCAACCAACTTAGTAATATTTTTTTTGCTTAACCCCCCTTGATGTAGGAAAAACTTGGCTTTACGCAAAAACTTACCACCCCACTTGCCATATAAGCATATAGACTAGATGATTATCTTTTCACTCTTCTCTTGTGACTTTGCCGGCATATTCCATATGCTGACCTACACGGCTGCAACGTATCATGTTGCAGAGTACTTTTCTGACCAGGAGTGAGGACACGTTCTATGCTCAGTGAGATGCCCTTGGAGTCAGATGGACTCACCTACCTTCGACGCTTCCGCAAGATTTAGATATTCTCATGAGTTGGCTTTTAGCCACTTTATTGTAATTTTTATTGTAATAAAGGACTCGATATGAGATTTCGATTAATATAATGCTGTGTGATTTACCTTTGATATATACATTGATGTACCGTGTGTGTACCAGCATGATCTTGGGATGGTACGGAAACACCGGAGACTTGACCTTCCAGGTCGGGTCGCTACACAAGGATGCCTTCTCTCCTCTGCCTCCTATATATACTAGAGGATTTTGAGGGCAGCCCTAACCCTAATTGCCCGTGCTGCCCTCTTCTTCCTCTAGATCATTTTCTCCTCTAGATGGGTTTTCAACGGTGCTTAGGCGAAGCCCTGCTGGAATTGCTCCACCACCATCGCCGCAATGCCATCGCGCTGCCAGAGAACTCGTCTACCTCTTCGCTCCCTCTTGCTGGATCAAGACGGCGGAGATCGTAATCGAGATGTACGTGTGCTGAATGTGGAGGTGTCGTGCGTTTGGCGCTAGATCGGAAGGGCCACGCTGGGATCACGGGACGACTTGTGATGAGATCGCGGGACGGATCATGATTGGATCATGAAGACGTTCGACTACTTCAATCACGTCCTTTAACGCTTCCGCTTAGCGATATACAAGGGTACGTAGATCCAATCTCTCCTCTTATGGATCTCATCTCCTAGATTGATTTGGTGAAGCATAGGAAAATTTTGTTTCCCATGCAACGTTCCCTAGCAGTGGCATCATGAGCTAGGTCTATGTCCAGATAAGAACTCGAGTAGAACACAAAGAGTTTGTGGGCATTGATGCTTAGATTGCTTCCTCCCTTGGTCGTATTTTGGTTCAGCGGTATTGTGGGATGAAGCGGCCCGGACCAACCTTACTCGTACGCTTACGAGAGACCGGTTCGATCGACTGACGTGTAACTTCGTTGCACAAAGATGGCTGGCGGGTGTCTGTTTCTTCTACTTTAGTTGGATTGGATTCGACAAAGGTGGTCCTTGAGAAGGTTGAAAAGCAATTTATGTATCACCGTTGTGGTTTTGCATAGGTGAGAATTGTTCTTGCTAGATACCCGTAGAAGCCACGTAAAACTTGCAACAACAATTAGAAGATGTCTAACTTGTTTTTGCAGGGTATGTTGTGATGTGATATGGCCAATTACATGATGAGATATATGTGGTGTATGAGCTGATCATGTATTGTATAGAATATCACGACTTGCATGTCGATGAGTACAGCAACCGGCAGGAGCCATAGGGTTGTCTTTAATTATTGTATGACCTGCGTGTCAATCATTAAGCGATATGTAATGCTTTACTTTATCGCTAGGAGATAGCAATAGTAGTAGAAGCATGGTGGGCGTGACAACCCCAATGGTAACACATTGATGGAGATCAAGATGATGGCGATCATGGTGTCATGCCGGTGACGATGGAGATCATGTCGGTGCTTTAAGGATCGAGATTGTTCATGGCCATATCATGTCAATTATGATTTGCATGTGATGTTACTCCTTTTAAGCACCTTGTTTTTCTTAGGACGACGGTAGCATTATAAGGTGATCCCTCACTAAAATTTCAAGATCAATTGTGTTCTCCCCAAGAGTGCACCGTTGCGAAAGTTTGTCAGGTCGAGACACCACATGATGATCGGGTGTGATAGACTCTACGTTCACATACAATGGGTGCAAGCCAGTATTGCACATGCAAAACACTCGGGTTAAACTTGACAAGCCTAGCATGTACAGACATGGCCTCGGAACACAAGAGACCGAAAGGTCAAACATGAGTCATATAGTAGATATGATCAACACGATGATGTTCACCATTGAAACCATCTCATCTCACGTGATGATCGGACTTGAGTTGGTGAATTTGGATCATGTATCACTGGAATGACTAAAGGGATGTCAATTTGAGTGGGAGTTCTTAAGTAATATGATTAATTGAACTCATTATCATGAACATAGTTAGTAGTGTATTTGCAAATTATGTTGTAGATTACTAGCTCATGATGTAGCTCCCTTGAATTTTTATATGTTCCTAGAGAAATAGAGTTGAAAGATGATGGTGGCAATATTGTGGACTGGGTCCGTGATCTAAGGATTGTCCTCATTGCTGCAGAGAAGGCTTATGTCCTTAATGCACCGCTCGGTGTGCCACCCCCTCTAGCGTCGTCTGTAGATGTTGTGAACATCTCACAGGAACGTTCCGATGACTACTTGATAGTTTAGTGTGTCACGCTTTACGACTTAGATTTGAGGCTCCAAAAATGTTTTGAACGTCATGGAACATATGAGATGTTCTAAGAGCTAAAATTGGGATCTCAGGCTCGTGCCCGTGTTGTGAGATATGAGATCTGCAACAAGATTCTTTGCCTGCGAGATGAAGGAGAATATCTCAATTGTTGAGCATGTCCTCAGATTGTCTGGGTGCTACAATCGCTTGAATCGAGTGGGAGTTGATCTTCCAGATAAGAAACTGATTGATATAGTTTTCCCAGTCACTGCCACTAAGCTACTAGAGCTTCGTGATGAACTGTAAAATGCCAGGGATGAAAATAATGATCTCTAAGCTGTTCGCGATATTGGACGCCGCGAAGGTAGAAATCAAGAACGGGCATCAAGTGTTGATGGTTAATAAAAATACTAGTTTCGAGAAGGGCAAGGGCAAGGAGGAAAACTTCATGGATGGCAAGTCAGTTGCTGCTCCAGTGAAGCAACCCAAAGTTGAACCCAAACCCGAGACTAAGTGCTTCTATTATGAGGAGAGCGGTCGCTGAAACGGAACAACCCTAGATACTTGGTAGATAAGAAGGCTGGCAATGTCAACAGAAGTATATTTTTATATATGTGTTATTAACGTGTACCTTGCTAGTACTCCTAGTAGCACCTGGGTATAGGATACCGGTTCGGTTGCTAAATGTTAGTAACTTGAAATAAAAGCTACGGAATAAATGGAGACTAGTTAAGTGTGAGGTGACGATGTATGTTAGAAATGTTTCCAAGGTTGATGTGATCAACATCGCACACTCTCTCTACCTAGATTAGTGACAAACCTAAATAAATGTTATTTGGTGTTTGCGTTAAGCATGAACATGATTGGATCGTGTTTATTGCAACATGGTTATTCATTTAAGTTAAAGAATTATGGTTATTCTGTTTACATGAATAATACCTTCAATGGTCATGCACCCAGTGAGAATGGTTTGTTGAATCTTGATCATAGTAATACACATGTTCATAACATTGATGCCAAAAGATACAAAGTTCATAATGATAGTACCGCATACTTGTGGCACTGCCACTAAATGTCATATTGGTATAAATCGCATGAAGAAACTCCATGTTGATGGATCTTTGGACTCATTCGGTTTCGAATCGGTTGAGACATGTGGTCCATGCCTCTTGGGCAAGATGGCTACAGACCCCGTTTTCAGTATGATGGAGCGGGCTAGTAACTTATTGGAAATGATACATATTGACGTATACGGTCCAATGAGTGTTGTAGCGTGCGGTGCATATAAATATTTTCTTACCTTCACTGATGATTTGAGTAGATATAGTGTATATTTACTTAATGAAACACAAGTCTGAAGCGTTTGAAAAGTTCAAGCAGAATCAGAGTGAAGTTTGAGATCATCGTGATGAGAAGATAAAATGTCTATGATATGATCATGGAGGTGAATATCTAAGTTACGAGTTTGGTATACAACTTAAGACAATGTGAAAGTTGTTTCACAACTCACGCCACCTGGAACACCATAGTGTGATGGTGTGTCCATACGTCATAGTCGTGCTCTATGGGATATGGTGCGAATTATGATGTCTCTTATTGTTTTGCCACGATCATTTTAGGGTTATGCATTAGATACAACCACATTCACTTTAAATAGGGCACCATCTAAATCCATTGAGATGACACCATATGGTTTGGCAGAAACCTAAGTTGTCATTTCTTAGAGTTTGGGAATGCGATACTTATGTCGGATAAGCTCAAACCCAAAGCGGAAAAATGCATCTTCATAAGATACGCTAAGAACAGTTGGGTATACCTTCTATATTAGATCCAAGTACAAAGTGTTTGTTGCTAAAATTGGGTCCTTTCCCGAGAAAAAGTTTCTCTCGAAAGAATTGAGTGGGAGGAAGATAGAACTTGATGAGGTTATTGAACCTTTACTTCAACCAGAGAGTAGCGTAGCGCAGAAAGTTGTTTCTGTGGAGCCTATGTTAGTTGAAGAGGAAGTTAATGATGATGATCATGAAGCTTCGGATCAAGTTACTATCAAACCTCGTAGGTCAACAAGGACACGTAATACTCCTGAGTGGTATGACAACCCTGTCTTGGAGGTCAAGTTGTTGGACAACGGTGAACCTACGAGCTATGGAGAAGCGATGATGGGCCCGGATTTCTACAAATGGTTAGAGGCCATGAAATCCGAGAAAGGATCCATGTATGAAAACCAAGTATAGACTTTGGAAGACTTGCTCGTTTGACGGCAGGTCGTCGAGTACAAATGGACCTTTAAAATGAAGACAAACGCTGATGGTAAATGTCACCATTTATAAACCTCGACTTGTTGCAAAGAAGTTTCCGGCAAGTTCAAGGAGTTTACTGCGATGAGACTTTCTCACTCGTAGTGATGCTAAAGTCTGTTGGAATTATGTTAGTAGTTGCTGCATTTTTCAATTATGAAATCTGGCAGATGGAAGTCAAACATCATTTCCTTAACAGTTTACTTGAGGAAAGGTTGTATGTGATACAAATAGAAGGTTTTGTCAGTCCTAGGGATGCTAAAAGGTGTGCAAGCTCCAGCAATACTTCTATGGGCTGCAGCAAGCGTCTTGGAGTTGGAATATATACTTTGATGAGGTGATTAAAGTTTTTTGAGTCTGTACAAAGTTTATGAGAAACTTGTATTTACAATAAAGTGAATGGGAGCACTATAGAGTTTCTGGTAAGCATATGGGGTGTACATATTGTTGATCGGAAATGATGTAGAATTTCTGGAAAGCATAAAGGGTTGTTTGAAAAGAGTTTTTCTAAGGAAGACCTGGATAAAGCTAACTAATTGTTGAGCATCAAGATCTATAGAGATAGATTAAGATGCTTGATGAGACTTTCAATGAGTACATACCTTGACAACAAATTGAAAGAGTTCAAAATGGATCAGTCAGGGAAAGAGTTCTTGCCTAATTTGTAAGGTGTGAAGTTGAGTAAGACTCAAAGCTAGACCACGGCAGAAGAAAGAGAAAGGACGAAGGTCGTCCCCTATGATTTAGCTATAGGCTCTATATAGTATACCTTGTTGTGTACCGCACCTGTGTGTGCCTTGCCATGAGTCCGTCAAGGGGTACAAGAGTGATCCAGGAGTGGATCACTTGACAGCGGTCAAGATTATCCTTAGCAACTAAAATACTAAGGAAATGTTTCTTGATTATGGAGGTGATAAATAGTTCATCGTAAAGAGTTACGTCGATGCAAGCTTTAACACCAATCCAGATGACTCTTATTAGAAATCCAAATAAGTATAGTGGAGCAGCCATTTGGAATAGCTCCAAGTGAAGTGTGGTAGCAGTGTCTACAGTATGACACAGAGATTTCCAAAGTACACACGGATCTGAATGTCGCAGACCCGTTGACTAAAACACCTCTCTCACATGCAAAGCATGATCGAGCCCCAAAGCTCATTAGGTGTTAGATTCATAACAATGCAGATCACATGGTGATGTGAACTAGATTATTGACTCTAGTACAAGTGGGAGACTGTTGGAAATATGCCCTAGAGGCAATAATAAATTAGTTATTATCATATTTCCTTGTTCATGATAATCATTTATTATCCATGCTAGAATAGTATTGATCGGAAACTCAGATACATGTGTGGATACATAGACAACACCATGTCCCTAGTATGCCTCTGATGGACTAGCTCGTTGATCAAAGATGGTTAAGGTTTCCTAGCCATGGACATGAGATGCCATTTGATAACGAGATCAGATCATTAGGAGAATGATGGGTTGGACAAGACCCAAACTATAAACGTAGCATATGATCGTGTCAGTTTATTACTACAGTTTTCTGCATGTCAAGTATCTGTTCCTATGACCGTGAGATCATGCAATGCACTGACACCGGAGGAGTACCTTGTGTCTATCAAACGCCACAACATAACTGGGTGACTATAAAAATGCTCTACAGGTATCTCCGAGGGTGTCTGTTGGGTTGGCACGGATCAAGACTGGGATTTGTTACTCCATGTGACGGAGAGGTATCTCAGGGCCCACTCGGTAATAGAACATCACAACAAGCCTTGCAAGCAATGTGACAAAAGTGTTAGCCACGGGATCTTGTATTACGTAACGAGTAAAGAGACCTGCCGGTAACGAGATTGAACTAAGTATAGAGATACCGACGACGAAATCTCGGGCAAGTTACATACCGAAGAACAAAGGGAACAACATACAGGATTAACTGAATCCTTGACATAGAGGTTCGACCGATAAAGATCTTCGTAGAATATGTAGGAACCAATAGGGACATCGATATCCCTCTATTGGTTATTGACTGTAGAGGTGTCTCGGTCATGTCTACATAGTTCTCGAACCCGAAGGGTCTGCACACTTAAGGTTTGGTGACGTTTTGGTAGTATTGAGTTATGTATGTTGGTGACCAAAGGTTGTTCGGAGTCCCGGATGAGATCCTGGATGTCACGAAGAGCTCCGGAATGGTCCGGAGGTAATTATTGATATATAGGAAAGTGGTGTTTGAACTCCGGAAAAGTTTCGGGCATTTCCGGCAGTGTACCGGGAGTGACGAATGGGTTCCGGGGGACCACCAAGTGGGACCATCACACCCCAAGGAGCCACATGGGCCTTAGTGGTGGCACACCAGCCCCTGGTGGGCTGGGAGGCCAGCCCAAGAAGGCCTATGCGCAGGAGGAAGAGTAGGGGCCAAGTAGGAAAGAGTCCTACTAGGAGTCCACCTCCCTTGTGGGAGGTGGACTCCTCCCATTTAGGTTCGGACGAAGCCCTCCTTGTTGGAGGGGCAAGGCTTCCTCCTCTCCTCTCCCTCCTATATATACTAGAGGATTATGACGGAAGCCCTAACCCTTATTTCCACGTGCTGCCCTCTTCTTCCTCTATATCGTTTTCTCCTCTAGATCAGTTTTCAGCGGTGCTTAGGCGAAGCCCTGCTGGAATTGCTCGACCACCATCGCCGCAATGTCGTCACGTTGCCCAAGAACTCTTCTATCTATTCGCTCCCTCTTGGTAGATCAAGAAGGCAAAGATCGTCATCGAGCTGTACGTGTGTTGAACGCTGAGGTGTCATTCGTTCGGCACTAGATCGGAAGGACCACGATGGGATCGTGGGACAAATCGTGATGAGATCGCGGGATGGATCGTGATTGGATCATGAAGACATTCGACTACATCAACCGTGTTCTTTAAAGCTTCTGCTTAGCGATCTACAAGGGTACGTAGATCCAATCTCTCCTCTCATAGATGCTCATCTCCTAGATTGATCTTGGTGAAGCATAGGATAATTTTGTTACCCATGCAATGTTGCCCAACAATATATTCCTCAAAACAGACACCATACCTACCTATTATGGCATTTCCATAGGCATTCCATGATATATTGCCATGCAACTTCCACCATGTAGTTTTTCTATGACTTGCATCATCACTTCATATTGCATATAGAGTCATATTTTGTCATAGGAATCGAGTTGTAATTTCTTTTTCTTTGAGTTATAAGTAAATCAAAGTGTGATGATTTTTCATTAATAGAGCATTGTCCCGTGAGAGAAAAGGATGATGGAGGCTATGACTCCCTCACAAGTTGGGATGAGTCTCCGGACTTCACAAAAAATAAAAGAGGCCAGCGAAGCCCAAACAAAAAATAATAAAAGAGGCCAAAGAAGCCCACCAAAAAATATATATAAAAAATGAGAGAAAGAGAGAAGGGACAATTACTACTACCTTTTTCCACACTTGTGCTTCAAAGTAGCACCATGATCTTCATGATAGAGAGTCTCCTATTTTGTCACATTCATATAACTAGTGGATATTCATTATGCACGGCCACTTAGTTTTCTTTTTGAGCTTTCATACAGTTATAGCTCTAAGTGCATTTGTTGCATGGCATCCCTATTCACTCACATTGATATATATTGACAAGCATCTCCATAGCCCGTTGATACGCCTAGTTGATGTAAGACTATCTTCTCCTTTTTCCCCTTGCACCTCCTCCATATTCTATTCCACCCATAATGCTATATCCATGGCTCACGCTCATGTATTGCGTGAGAGTTGAAAAGGTTTGATAACACCAAAAGTGTGAATTTTGCTTGACTTCTTCATTGGGGTTTGCATGATTTAGATACTTTGTGTGGGAAAGATGGAGCATAGCCAGACCATATAATTTTGTAGGGATGACTTTCTAAGGCCATGTTATTTCGAAAGCACACGACTACCTTGTTGGTGTGCTCGAAGTATTACTATTTTTCCGTCAATATTAGACTATTTTTTTGAATCTTACGGATCTAAATATTCATGCCACAATAAAGAATATTACATGTATAAATATGTTAGGTAGCATTCCACATCAAAAATTCTGTTTTTATCATTTACCTACTCGAGGATGAGCAGGAATTAAGCTTGGGGATGCTGATATGTCTCCAACGTATCTATAATTTTTTATTGTTCCATGCTATTATATTATTTGTTTTGGATGTTTTATATGCATTCATACGTTATTTTATATTATTTTTGGGACTAACCTATTAATCTAGAGCCTAGTGCCAGTTCTATTTTTTTGTTATTTTTGAGTTTCGTAGATAAGGAATATTAAATGGAGTCCAAACGGAATAAAACCTTTTGAATGATTTTTTCTGGAATGAAAGGAAACTATGAGACTTGAGAACCAAGGCATAGGAGCCACCATGGGGCCACAAGCCCTAGGGGCGCGGCCAGGGGGGTAGGTCGCGCCGGGCAGGCTTGTGGGCCCACTACAACTCCCCTAACCTTAATCTTCGGCCTATAAATTCCCAAATATTCCATCATTATCAGAAAGATCCACGAAAGCACTTTTTCGCCGCCAGAAGCCTCCGTTCCCAAGAGATTCAATTTTGGAGCCTTTTCCGGTAATCTGCCGGAGGGGGATTCGATCACAGAGGGCATCTACATCAACTCCATTGCCCCTCTGATGATGCATGAGTAGTTCACCACAGACCTACAGGTCCATAGCTAGTAGCTAGATGACTTCTTCTATCTATTTGCTTCTCAATACCATGTTCTTCATGATCTTCATGGATATCTATCCGATGTAATACTCTTTTGCTGTGTGTTTGTCGAGATCCGATGAATTGTGGGTTTATGTTCAAATTATCCATGGAGTCTTTCCTGAATTCTTATATGCATGATTTCATATCTTTGCAAGTCTCTTCGAGTTATTGTTTTGGTTTGGCTTCTTGCAATGAGAGAAGTTCTTAGTTTTGGGTTCAATCTTGCGGTGTCCTCACCCAGTGACAAAGCAGGGGTAGCGAGGCACATATTGTATTGTTGCCATCAAGGGTAAAAAGATGGGGTTTTCATCATATTGCTTGAGTTTATAACTCTACATCATGTCATCTTACTTAATGTGTTACTCTGTTCTTCATGAACTTAATACTCTAGATGCAGGAAGGAGTTGGTCGATGTGTGGAGTAATAGTAGTAGATGCAGAATCGCTTCGGTCTACTTGTCACGGACGTGATGCCTATATGCATAATCATTGTCTTGGATATCTTCATAATTATTTGCTTTTCTATCAATTGCTCGACAGTACTTTGTTCACCCACCGTAATACTTGCCATCATGAGAGAAGCCATCTAGTGAAACCTATGGCCCTGGGTCTATTCTCCATATTATACTTTCAAATCTAAAACCAAAAATACCAAAAATAATTGCTGCATTATTTTTACTTTTAGTTTTACTTTCCATTCAAGCATCCTATTATATCTATCTCTATTAGATCTCACCCTTGCAAGTAACCGTGAAGGGATTGCCAACTCCTTTATAGCGTTGGGTGCAAGAGTTTGATTCTTTGTGCAGATACATCTATTGGTTACTCGCTTGTATCTCCTACTGGATTGATACCTTGGTTCTCAAAAACTAAGGGAAATACTTTCTACTTTGCTGCATCAAATTGTTCCTCTTCACAGGAAACCAATGCATGCTCGAGAAGTAGCAGTACGCAGCCCCCATAGTACGGAGTCGAGCTCCTCAACCCAATGATAGTTGGACTCGTGAAGTGATCGGACTAATTGTGGCTTAATGCCGCTCATAATGAGACCATTGGCGCATTTGACTTGTCCATTGGTCTGTGGATGGTAGACTAAGGCGTAATCGAGCTTAATGCCCATTTTCGTGCACCAGTCCTTGACCTCTTGGGCTGTAAAATTAGATCCATTATCTGTTATTATGCTATGCGGTATACTGTAATGGTGTACTACACTGGATATGAAGTCTATAACTACTCTGGACTTGGCTGATTTAACAGGCTTTGCCTCTATCCATTTGGTGAATTTGTCAACCATGACCAGCAGATATTTGTTTTTCTCGGTCCCCCCTTTAAGGGGTCCGACCATGTCAAGCCCCCAGACCACAAAAGGCCAAGTGATCAGGATAGTCTGAAGATCTGTTGGAGGCATGTGACTTTGGTTTGCAAAGAGTTGACACCCCACACAGTGCTTGACAAGTGACTGTGCGTCCGTCCAAGCTGTGGGCCAGAAGAAACCTGCCCGGAAGGCCTTGCTAACTAGGGATCTTGCCATGGTGTGATGGCCGTCCCTGCCCACATGTACTTCGGTAAGAAGTTCCCTCCCTTCTTCCTCGGATATGCACTGCTGTAGTACACCAGCTGTGCTTTTATTGTATAAATCACCCTCATGAATCTTGTAGGCCTTGGAGCGCCGAACTATGCGACGTGCCTCTGTCTGGTCATTGGGGAGTTCCTTTCGAAGAAGGTAGGCGAGGAAGGGCTCGGTCCAAGGTGCAATTACTGCCATTACCTCATGATCCAAAGGCGTTTCCTTCATTACAGAGCCGCCTATTATTTGGTCGTCCGGTTAGTTGACAAGGGGGACAACCACGTCCAATGTATCCGGACCAGTGCTATTGTCATCGTCCTTCCACACGACGAAAGGCTTAAACAGCTGTTCCAGAAAAGTGTTCTTTGGGACAGGATCGCGCTTAGCTCCGAGACAAGCTAATATGGCGGTGGCTTGGTTGTTGTCACGAGCGACATGGTGGAATTCCAGCCCCTCAAACCGAGCTGATATCTTGAGGACGGCGTTTCTATATGCCGCCATCTTCGGATTTTTGGTGTCAAATTCGCCATTGATTTGGGAGATGGCTAGGTTGGAATCTCCCCGCACCTTTAGCCGCCGTATGCCCATTGATACAGCCATCCGGAGACCATGAAGAAGGGCCTCGTATTCGGCTGCATTGTTGGAGTCCGCATACATGATTTGCGACATGATAACTCCAGCCCCCAGTCTAGCCAGGGTTTTGGAGCCATCAAAGTACATTGTCCAATGGGAGTATGCACTATATTCCTTGGGGAGTTCGGCCTCCGTCCATTCGGCCAAAAAGTCTGCCAGCACCTATGATTTGATGGCACGACATGGCTTGTAGGTTATTTCAAAGGGTAGGAGGTCAATGACCCACTTGGCAATATGACCAATGGTGTCCCTGCTTTTGATTATATCGTTCAAGGGGACTTCCGATGCTACCGTCACCGAGCACTCATGGAAGTAGTGTTGGAGTTTCCTTGATGCCATGAATACTATGTAGGCGATTTTTTGATAGGGTGGATATCTGGACTTACACTGCGTTAGCACCTCTGACACATCGTATACCGGCTTCTGAGTCTAGAATTTATGCCCCTCCTCATCTCGTTCAACGACAAGCACCGAACTGACGACTTTGTTGGTGGATGATATGTATAACAACATGGGCTCACCGTCGCCTGGTGCCGTGAGTATGGGGTTGGTTGCCAGCACTGCTTTGATTTCTTACAATGCAGCCACTGCTTCATCGGTCCATTCAAAATTGTTGGACCGTTTCAGCAGTTTGTAGTGCGGCAGAGCCTTTTCTCCGAGGCGGGAGATAAAGCGGCTTAACGCCTCTACGCACCCGGATAGCCTCTGGACATGCTTCAGTTCTGTGGGGATTGCGAGTTCTGATAGAGCGCAGATCTTAGCTGGATTTGCCTCTATTCCTCTATGGGAGACGATGAATCCAAGCAGCTTACCCGAGGGAACTCCAAATACACATTTTTCCAGATTGAGCCGGATGTCATATTCGTGTAAATTAGTGAAAGTTTGGCGTAGGTCGTCAATCAACTAGTCGACGTGTTTGGTTTTGACTCCCACATCGTCCATATATGCCTCGACGGTCTTGCCGACCTGGGTAGAGAGGCAGGTTTGGATCATGCGCTGATAAGTAGCCCCAGCATTTTATAGCCCGAAGGGCATCGTGTTGAAGCAAAAAGGCCCATAAAGGGTGATTAAAGCCATAGCAGCTTGATCGGATTCCTTCGGTTTAATTTGATGGCATCCAGAGTAAGCGTCGAGGAAACACAACAGATCATGTCTAGCGGTGGCATTGATGATCTTGTCGATGCGCGGTAAGGGGAAAGGGTCCTTGGGGCATGATTTATTAAGGTCTTTAAAATCGACACATAGCCGCCAGGATTTGTCTTTCTTAGGTAACATCACCAGGTTCGCTAGCCACTCGGGGTGTTTAATATCCTGAATAAATCCAGCCTCGAGCAGTTTGACTAATTCTTCACCGATGGCCTGCCGATTGGGTTCGAAAAAATGACGCAGAGTCTGTTTCACGGGTTTGAAGCCCAGAATAATGTTTAGGCTATGTTCTGCCAGCCAACGTGAAATTCCACGCATATCGGAAGGATGCCAGGCAAAAATGTCCCAGTTCTCATGGAGGAAACGCCGCAAAGCTTCGTCCATAAGGGGATCGAGCTGGGCTCCGATGGAGACTGTCTTATTGGGGTCCGTTGGATGTACCTAAAAATTTATGATTTCCTCCGTGGGTTTGAAGGATGTAGACTTGGGTCTTTTGCTGAGGATCACATCATCTCTGTTGACTGTCGACCATAAAGCGGTCAACTCTTCAGCGGCGTAAGTTTCTTCTAGTGTCTTGAGGGCAAGCGTTGCCATTTTGTTTTCATCCCGAAGGGCTATATTCGTATCACAGGTGATCGTGATCACTCCATTTGGTCCTGGCATTTTTACTTTCATGTACCCGTAATGGGGTATAGCCTGGAACTTTGTGAAGGCGTCGCGTCCCAACAGGCATGATAGCCACTTGGGAAAGGGACGATGTGGAAGAGAAGTTCTTCAGATGATAGTTTTCGGGTGTACCGAACACCACGTCCAGGGTGATACATCCGGAACATCGTGCCTCCTTTCCTTGGATAATTCCCCGGAATGTTGTGTTGCTACACTCGATACGAGATCGGTCGAAATGCATTTTTTCCAGCGTGGCTTCGTAAATGAGGTTAAGACCAATATTGCTGTCCATTAGTACTTTATGTAGCCTGTATCCATTGATGATGGGATTCAAGACCAGAGCGGCCAGTGAATGTCCAGAAAAAATGGGTGGCCGGTTAGTGTCCTCAAAGTGATCGGTACGTCTGCCCATGGGCTAGTGGCTGCTACGTGATAGACTTGCTCGTGCTCTTTAAGAGCTCTCTTGCGTCTGTTCCTCGAGGGGAAGATTTCGTACACAGTCAGGACTTTGACGTCGAGTTCGGGAAGCGAAGGAGAAGGTCTACTCGATAGAGGTGTGTCGAGGATAGCTTCACCGCTTTTTGCGACTTGCTTGACCACCCAGCAAGCTTGAAGGTTGTGCGTTGGGTTCATGTTTAGTAATACGGAATGTATGAGACAGGGTTTATCCAAAAGCCCATCGAGGACAATGCGGGCACCCAAAAGGTGTTGGGGAACATTGCATGCGAAACAAAAAAATTCTACGCACACGCAATATCTATCCATGGTGATGAGCATCTACGAGAGGGAGAGTGGATCTACATACCCTTGTAGATCGCTAAGCGGGAAGCGTTAAGAAACGCGGTTGGTGTAATCGAACGTCTTTGCGATCCAAATCGCCAAGAATCCCACGATCTCGTCACGATCCATCCTGCGATCCAATCACAATCCGTCCCGCGAACTCATCACGATCCGTCCTGCGACCTCATCACGATCCGTCTCGCGATCTTCATCACGGTCCTTCCGATCTAGCGTCGAACGAACAGCACCTCCATGTTCAGCACACGTACAGATCGATGACGATCTCCGCCTTTTTGATCCAGCAAGAGAGAGCGGATAGGTAGAAGAGTTCTCCGGCATCACGACGCCGTTGTGGTGATGGTGGTGGAGCTATTCCGGCAAGGCTTCGCCTTAGCACTGCAGAAAACCGATCTAGAGGAGAAACTATGCACTAGAGGAGAGGTAGCACGTGGCTATTGGGGTTAGCTTTTTCATCTAAATCCTCTAGTATATATAGGAGGGAGGGAGGGGAGGAGGCAGACTCAAACCCTCAAGGTGGAGGAGTCCTACTCCAATCCTATTAGGAGTAGGATTCCTCCTTTCCACTTGGAAACTCTTTCCACCTCTCCACCTTTGGATTTTTTTCCTTCTCAAACCAATCGAGCCGCATGGACCCTTGAGGAGGCTTAGGCCAGCCCACTAGAGGCTGGTTTACATCCTCCCACATCCAATGTAGCCTCTTGGGTCGAAATACCTCTCCCGATGGTCCCCCGGTACACTACCGGCACTCCCGGTACACTACCGATGAGCCCGAAACTTTTCCGGCGACCAAAACAGGACTTCCTATATATCAATCTTTACCTCCGGACCATTCCAGAGCTCCTCGTGACATCCGGGATCTCATCCGGGACACCAAACAACCTTCGGTCACCACCATGCATAACTCTATAATACCGAAACGTCACCAAACCTTAAGTGTGCAGACCCTGCGGGTTCGAGAACTATGTAGACATGACAAAGACACCTCTACAGTTAATAACCAATAGCGGGACCTGGATGCCCATATTGGTTCCTACATATTCTACGAAGATCTTTATCGGTCTAACCTCTATGTCATGGATTCAGTTAACCCCGTGTGATGTTCCCTTTGTTCTTCGGTATGTTACTTGCCCGAGATTCAATCGTCAGTATCTCCATACCTAGTTCAACCTCGTTACTGGCAAGTCTCTTTACTCGTTCCGTAACACAAGATCTCGTGACTAACACTTAGTCATATTTCTTGCAAGGCTTGTTGTGATGTTGTATTACCGAGTGGGCCCTGAGATACCTCTCCGTCACACGGAGTCACAAATCCCAGTATTGATCCATGCCAGCCCAACAGACACCCTCGGAGATACCTGTAGAGTTATAGTCACCCAGTTACGTTGCGACGTTTGATACACACAAGGCACTCCTCCGGTGTCAGTGAGTTGCATGATCTCATTGTCATAGGAACAGATACTTGACATGCAGAAAACAGTAGCAATAAACTCACACGATCATATGCTATGTTTGTAGTTTGGGTCTTGTCCATCACATCATTCTCCTAATGACGTGATCCCATTATCAATTGACATCTCATGTCCATGACTAGGAAACCATAGCCATCTTTGATCAACGAGCTAGTCTATTGCAGGCATACTAGGGACATGGTGTTGTCTATGTATCCACACATGTAACTGAGTTTGCCATCAATACAATTATAGCATGGATAATAAACAATTATCATGAACAAGGAAATATAATAATAACTAATTTATTATTGCCTCTAGGGCATATTTCCAACAAAAGGGGCTTTTTTCGTTTCCCGACAGGTTCATGCCTGGCTGACCGATTAGTAGGCATCCTCTTAATCTGAGCTCCTCTAGGGTGTTTGAGGGATTTTGGATTCGAGAATAGCCACTCGGAATTCCAGACACTCTCCATCGCACAATATTTATGTACCAATTCGAATAGCTTCGAGAAATCGCTAATGCGTCGACGGGCTAGGGAATTAAGGATACCCTCGTCATGGCAATTCCGATTGAAAGTTGCCGTTAAATCTTGGTCGCCAAGACCTTTTACTCTGCTCCTAGCGAGCAACATTCTTGCCCAAAAGTGGTGTACCGACTCTCCTCGTAGTTGCTTTATGTCTTGGATGTCCGGATATACTGGCTTCGGTAAAAACCTGGGATTGTCATCCTAGGTGGTGGGTGGGCAAAAACTGGATTATACCCCAAGTTGAGTATTCGGGGATGTAAGCTCCGAATTGTGGCGTAGATCTGGGACCGATGACGGTCCGGCTTCAAGGCAGCCTCCGATGCCTGGCCCTTCTTGGTGATCAGAGACCAGGGTGTAAACTGTTTTCAATTCCGACTATCGGGATGAATCTGCGGTCGGGCACTCGACAATAGCGACAAGGTGGGTGATAGGAGGGAAGTGAATCTCCCTATCATTGGGTCTAATTCCGAGCCAATCACAGATCAGAACCTGGTCATCCGATATATGCATTGCTTCGAGCCGATCGAACAATTCGTTTAAGAACGAAGCGATGGCAGGGTGCGTGTCACTGATACAAGTGGATTCGTCAAGTGGGGTGGCGGTTCCAGAGTCACGCCGAAGCGGATCTTCGTTTCGATCTCCCACGAGGTCTGATGACTCGCACGTTAAGGCATCCGGACTTACAAGTCTTTCTTCGAAGGTTGAGGGTTCCATTGGAACGAGTGTCCCCCGTGAATCAGCGATGAACTCTAGGGTTCCGAACTTGATACTCTGATGCGGGGGAAACCTTCTGATCTGGCCGTGACGGCTGATCGGGTTGGCTTGCGACAAGATGTCATTGCTAGTGAAACTCTAATCAGGGGCGAAAGTCCCCTCGATGCAGATCTTGCCACCTGCGATGAGGCGAGCCATCGATGCCTTCGGTGCTCACAGTGGAACTCTCAATGAAAGCACCAATGTCGGTGTAGAAACCGGTAGATCTCGGGTAGGGGGTCCCGAACTGTGAGACTAGTATCGATGGTAATAGGAGACGAACGGGACATGAGTTTACCCAGGTTCGGGCCCTCCTATGGAGGTAATACCCTACGCCCTGCTTGATTGTATTGATGGTGTAAGAGGTTACAGAGTTGATCTACCTCGAGATCATATGTCTAACCCTAGATGAGTTGTCCCTCTATGCCCTAAAACCCTCCAGCTTATATAGATGTCGGGGGTGCCCTTTAGCTTACATATGGTCGGTAACATGCCGAAGAGATAACTTGCCTAACTATAGCTAATAATTTGGAGAACACGTTTAGACTCCATGGATAATGGTTGGCTAACCGAGGACCCCCTAATCCAGGACTCCCTCACAAGGGGCCGCCGCCCGTCGCCACCGCCATCGCCCGTTGCCGATGTTGTGGACGTCATCGCCTCCATCTCTTGGGGACTGCACCTCTACATCAACAAATCTCTCTTTATCACCACAATAATGTGTGAGTAATCCTCCTCGTGGCTGAGGGTATGTACTAGTAGCTATGTGTTCAATCTCTCTCTCTCTCTCGTGTTCTTGAGATAGCACGGTCTTGATGTATCATGGGCTTCGTTCATATAGTCAGATCATATGATGTCTTTCCCTCTCTATCTAGTTGTGATGAATTGAGTTTTCCCTTTGAGATTTCGTTACCGGATTAAACCCTTTTATGGATTTGAGAACACTTGATATATGTCTTGCATGCGGATAGTCGTGGTGACAATGGAGTGTTCTATTGACTCACTTGATATATATTTTGGTACTCAACTTGCAGATTCCCGCGGTGACATTGGGGTAATCTATGAATAGGGGTTGATACACGTCTTGTCCTACTTTGTCCGATAGAAATCTTGGGGCACTCTTTGAGGTTCTTTGTGTGGATTGAGTATTATGAATCTGAAATAGTTTGATGCGTATCGTATAATTAACTCATGGATACTTGTGGTGACATTGGAGTATCTAGGTGACATTAGAGTTGGTTGATGCGTATCATATGGTGTTATTCTAGTAGGAACTCTTGAATAGATCGATAGGAAAGAATACTTTAAGGTGATTTCGTACCCTATAGACAATTTCTTCTTATGTTCTCCGCTGGATAAGAACTTTGGAGTGATTCTTCGTTACACGTTGAGGAATGGTTATGTGATCCAATTATATTAGCATTGTTGAGAGAGTGCACTAGCGAAAGTACGGACCCTAGGACTTGTTTTCAAGCATTGCAATACCGTTTGTGCTCAGTTTTGTTACTTGTTACCTTGTTGTTTTTATATTTTCAGATTACAAAAACCTATTTCTATCATTCATATTGCACTTGTATCACCATCTCTTTGTCGAACTAGTGTATCTATACAATTTTCCATTGTATTGGGTGTGTTGGATACACAAGAGATTTCTTGTATTTGATTGCAGGGTTGTTTGAGAGAGACTATCTTCATCCTACACCTCCCACGGATTCATAAACCTTAGGTCATCCACTTGAGGGAAAATTCCTATTGTCCTACAAAACTCTACGCTTGGAGGCCCAACATAGTTTACAAGAATAAAGTTGCATAGTAGACATCATGACTCTCCTCACATGGAAATTGGGGCATCTCGTCATATGTGGGTGTCGGAGATATGTAGGTCTCCATGCTCAAATCCTTTCGCCACTATGGTTGAAGAGAATGTCCCATGCTCAACCTCCTCATCCATAACACATTCGATGATGAATGCCGTGGGGTGTGGCAAACATCAATCTCCTCCAAGACCGAAGGAAAAATCCCAAACTCGGTCTCGGTGCTCGACTCCTAGTAGAAGCCCCATATGGGTGTCGGCTTCATGTCGTTGAAGAGGGTCGCGCTCGCCGGCTTGGTCAAAGGGAAACTCCCAAGCTCGTCCGTCTTGTTGCCGGCTGAAGATGGCACATCACCACTCGCCTCCATGACCGAAGGGAAATTCCCAAGCTCAGCCATCTTCCATGGGATGCTTTCGAAGATGGAAAGGTCAACCATGTGTGTAGTCGGTCACCTTGATGTTGGCATCAAATCTTGTCCTTGTTGGAGCTCATCGCGCGATCTCCTCTTGTGCTCATGAAGATTGATAGTAGTTTGATGTAGTGCTTGTAGTGGATTTCATTCTTCGTCTTCGCGCCCTTGTTTCTTGGAGGTGGCTTGCCCTTCGCGATGATGTAGGTCACGAACATGATGTTTGTCGTGGCAGTCGTCTCAAAGATGAGGACATGACCGACTTGTTCTTGCATCGGATGGGCGCTCGGAAGATGTGCGACTTGAGCATCTGCGCCGTGAAGATGACGATGGGGAAGAAGACTTGTAGTTGGCCAACATGTGTCGAAGGTGATCCATGTGTTCGTCCAACTTGTTGTCCATGTAGTCACTTTTCCGAGCTTCGGAGTGTCGTATGTCGATGGCGAGTTGCTCGACATGGTCACACAAGTTATCATGAATTGCTCGTTGTAGTCCAGAGGAGGTGACTTTTGGTGATGTAGTTGTTCGCGTAGTCATTATCGTTGAAGACCAGAGATGATGTGATTTGCCTACCCATCACAAGACTCGATCAAAACGAGTAGGAAATGAGATAAACAATACCAAGCTACCTATTCCCAAAGTTTAGGATGTATCTCGTTTCACTCAATATGAATTGAGAGAATAGTGGAATTTGTACCAGACTGGTTCACTCACACCTACAAAGTAAAGCTTATCGACTGACTTGGTTAGGACAAGTGGCACAAAATTCAAGCAAATGTTAATCCAAGCTATCAAAATTGTTGAGGAGGATTCAAAAAATTGCCATTTAAAGCAGATAGATCAATAGCTATGGTGGCACTAGAAAAAACACACACGGATAGATAAGTGGGATTCGCACAACCAAGGAATGAGAACAAAATGTGAGACCCGGGAGAAGCTCTTGTTGCACGGATACTAGAGAGACAATAGCTTGATTGCTCAAATGGGCTAAATATGCACTTGTGCACGAACCTAAAAGAATAAACGTGTATGTACGATCCAGGAGTATCTACTATGCGAAATGGCTCAATGCTATTGCTATTGCATATAAGCTCTTTTCTATCTCCTCTTTCGCTCAAACGCTTTTTTCCTTCTTTTCACTAAGCTTGATGCTCGACCAAAGATATGAGACAAGTATGTCGTATATGCATGGGAGAGACTTATGGCACAATGTAGATAACAAGATGTTTTCATGCCAAAACTAGCTATGCGGCATAAGAGTATCACTACAATGCACAAGTGAAGTGGCTTGACAATTCTCAATTCTTTAGTCTTAATGGGTAAGGTACGCAATGGGCTCAAAGTGGTCAATGCAATGGCAAGGAAATGGATAATGATGTCATCTAGATTACTGTCCTTGCTTATAGTTGGGTGCCAAAAGGCGAACTGGCCATTGTTAATGTTGAGGCCGAGGAGATGATGAGTAGTGACGTTGCCGACGAACCGTCCCTAAGTAGCTGAAACACCTTAGGAAACGAAACCGCAACTTAAAATCTCAAAAAAAATGGGTTAAGGTGGAGGCCTAGGCAAAGATGCCAAAATGAGAAACATTTGAAGGATGCAAATGATGGTGGTAGTATTTTCGGTGGATGCTGGATGCGAGTAGCTGTAAAACGAGCTAAAGAACCTAGAAATTGGAGTTCGAGTGAATTAGTTATGGCCGAAACAAAATTCCAGCCGAGTCATTTCCTACATGTACCAGACGTCCGGTGGCTGGGTGGGATGGGCGTCCGAAAATGGCCGGAAATCCGCGAATTTGGGGTGTCCGGATTTCCGGTAATGACCGGACATCCGGTGCTTTGGGAGGGTTCGGACGTCCGGTGGGTCTGGGTCAACTCAAGATCTCCGATGCGGGACACATTTTTGGACGGAAATTTTGATTTCGGGGTCAAAATTGATGGAGAAAAGAAAAACTTTGGGGTGTATTTCGTGGTGGGGAGGTGGGAAATGCTAAGATCCACTTGCCAAACAACAAAATCATGGATCAAATGCAACAAAATCTCCCAAGAACCAACAAATCGCAAAAGAATTGGTGAGACTATTTTTGGTGGCGATTTTTGAATTGGGACAAAAAACACACAAAATTAGGCTAGAAAACAAAGTGGAGGAACTCCAAATTCATGAGAAACGTGGCTCCTGGTACCAAGATGATATGAGGCGAAGCCTAGATGCCGATCTTTCATGGATTGGAGGGTGATTCCACGAAGAACATGAAGCGGGGGACTCCAAATTCGTGATAAACGTGTCTCTGGTACCAAGATGATATAGGGCAAACCCAAGAGTGGTCAGATATTCACGAATTGGAGGTGGATTTGAGGAAGAACACAATGGGAAAAGATGGAGAAATCAAAGAGGAAACACTCTATTGGACAAGATCCACATCAAGTACTCATCAAATCACAAGCAATACATGAGGTGCATCAAGATCCAAAAACAACAAAGAAAATAAAGATATATGGGTAGTTCATCCAAATCTCTAGGAGAGATAGGCCTTGAAATCAGTGATGGATCTTCCCTCGAAAGGGGCATTGACATCCTCTAGTGATCTTCTCCCATGGAGGCCTCGATCTCCATGAGAGAGGTAGAGGAAGGAGCAAAGCTCTACTAGATATGAGCTATCACTGTGCTGATCCTAGATGGAGGTGGGGGAAGAGTATATGTAGTCTTACACAAGAAGGGGTAAGTGGGAGAGAGGTACAAGGCCAATGGTCGCGGCTGCGCACAGGCGGGTCCGACATCCAATGGTTACCGGTCGTTCGGTGGCTCACGATTGGTGTCAGATGTCCGTGGCTTCCGGTCATCCGGCCGCTGTAGACTTCTAGCATCGCTTCTCGAAGTGCTAGTTCGTCCGTCTCCTTGGTGACTTGGCCTTCACTCCGGGTGTCGTCATGGTCGTCTCGGATGCACCTGAGTATACACAAGGTACGTACTTGAGGTAGCATCCATATCTCAATTGAATTGAAAAGAGAAGCACTTAGGAGAAAGTTCACCTAATGTCCTATGACGTTTGGGGCTTAGGGAGTAGTGAGAGTGTATATGAAAATGACCGTAGGATGCTCCACATCAATAGCACATTTACAGTATTAATAACTAATTATTAGTTTTGCGGGATTGAGCGGAATGCCGCTGGCACCCTATCTTTAAAAACAAAAAAAGGCTTACCTCCAGCCTCTGCATCAATAAGATGCATACGAGCCCTTTATTAGTAAAAGCAATAAAATAGTGTGTTGTACCAAGGAAACTCGTTGAGAGCTGCAAAATTATCGAAAAGCAAAATAATGGCACAAGCAGCGAAAATAGTAATAGATGGCTAACCACCTATTTTATTATTGGACCGCCATACAAACCGGCTATAAATACCTCGAGTTATCATCTCAAATCGTACAAACTCAGTAATCAAAGACTGTGGTTTTCGCAGGAATAAGTAACAACTATGTATGAATCAACGGCACCCTATCTGTCAGCCATTACGTACTGATTCCTCCTACTCATCCTCCCTCTTCTCTTCCCACCGTCTTTCTCCCATGCTGCTCCTCTCGCCGCTCATCTCCTCCCATCGGACGGCGGCTCAGCTTCAATCGCTAGGATATGACTAGGGACCGAATGTGCTGTTTCTAGTTTCTCCTGTTAACCATTGGGTTGCTGCTCTATCAAAAATATGGAAAGGGAAATAACTAACCACGTAGGAGGGTACATGCACGGGATTCTGCACGTAGAGCGTGCAACATGTAACACATTTTTCATACGGGCAGTGCAGTCGTACTACTATAAATGGCAAGTAGTTAAGTGCATGACATGAATTACAGCTCAGAACACAGCTAAGCACATAAATAGAGCATGCAACGTAATTTGTATCCATGTGTCTAAGTAGACACACTGTCACAACTGTCATACCAAATGAGACACTCTGTACCATGCATGTCAGTGCGTACATAGTCCGTCGGATACACATGTATCCGTCTGAGCTCTTGCAACCCGTTTCCATATATTTTTAGCTAGCCTAGCCATGTATATATAAATTGACAAAGACCTTATTGTAGAGATCAAACATCCAGAAGAGTGAGGGCATGTGTCCCAGGAGAAACTCCGCCTTGGTGCCTCCGCTGCAGAAGCCGCAGCAGAACAAGCTGCGGCAGGAAGAGGAGTCAAGAGGCGGTCGCAGGGGATCGCGGGCCTCCTGGCGAGCGCTGAGGAAGAGCGAGGAGGTGAGGAGGTACGACGCGGTGGAGCGTCTTGAGCGCATCGAGAGATACCGGAGCAAGCGCAAGCACCGCAGCTTCCAAAAGAAGATCACTGTACGTATTTTCTTTCCGATCTCCTGTCTAATTTGCATTCATTCGTTTACTCAAACATGCATTTCTTTCTGTATTACTTTGCAGTACGCTTGCCGGAAGGCGCTTGCGGATAGACGGCGGAGGATCAAGGGGCGCTTCGCACATGCCGGATACGGAGATCAAAATGCTTGCCTTGAAGAAACGACAGACCAAGGTTTAAGCAGAAGTAGCGGAAGTGCGGTGCCGGAGTGGTGGCCAGCAATGGAGGAGGCGCTGACCAGGAAGGAGGAGGTGGATGACATCACTAAGCTCCTCCGCTGGGACTGGGAGATGCTCGCCTCATACCTAGGCATCAACCTCTCCTGTGCTACTGACCATTCCAGCCATCCATCCACCTGAACTATGTAGTGCAATCAAACGCCACCTATCCAATGCAAGGTCACAAGACTGAATTCCGAAGTTAAAGAAAAATGAGAGGATTCAGATGTTGAGGTTTTTCATTTTTCTATTTCCATTTTTGAACTGAATTTTTGGTCAATCTATGAAAGGTGTTCTTTTTTCCTTTGTTTGAGATCCTATGGAAGCTGTCCTGCATAGATTTGTTTGGGCGGTTGTCCTGTCTAAATAGGAATTGGAAGAGCTGACCAACTCATGGGCCAAAGCAAATTTGGGCCATGCATCTGAAATTGCTGTATTTGTGCAGTGTAATAATGCTTACCATTTTTTGAGAGAGAATATTAATAATGCTTACAGCGTGTTGTCTGGCACGAAAATTTTGGTCTGCGTCTTGTCGTGATGGAGTAGAGTGGAGTGAATGCCAACTCTAAACTTCGACCTCCTCGGGTAGTTGTCCTCCTTGCATAGCAACCTAAAGTCCGGTAGGGATGTGTCACACCCTGTGTTTGTATCACTATGTTGTGCTATGAATTTATCAAGATTGAACCCATTTAAAACTTTTTTGAGTGCAAGTGATTGTTTGATGGTTGATTGTGTTTTGGCACTCAATGATCTTCTTCCCTCTAGAACTCACTTCCTTGAACCAAACTCCCTGCCCAATGATCACGCCATGTGTATAGTAATCAAAACTATTTTTATCAAATATTATTTTGATCAAAAAGAATTTCTTCAAATTAGGTTTTCAAAACCCCCTAAATTGAGGTGTGACCTACAAGTCCTCAAATTAGATGGATTGTTTTGCCCCAAAGATTTTATTTGAGACCATCATGCCGGCCAAAGTGGCGCTCTGGAGCGCGCAACCGCGCTTCAGATGGTTGACATCCCTTTCTTGCCCATACCCGGCCACCTCGAGCCTCCCCCGCGCAGAAGTCGAGGCTTCTCAGCACCCGCGACACGCCACCGTGTCTGGGACCTCCTCTCCTATCTCTCTCACCGCCCCAGCGCGTGCCCGACGCCGCTCGTTCGGCCAATGCATGGCTACGCACATGAGGCGCGTCTGCCTCACCCCGTGCCTCCTCTCACTTTCGCACGTCATGGACTACTCCCACGAGCACCCCAGGCTCACTCCCTCCTCCTCCAACGGTCGCCAGCACCACTGCCACGGAGCCCGAGCCCCTGTCCACGGTGCACTCGCGCCCCCACCTATTTAAGGCCTCCCACGAGCTATCTCTCCCCTCTACTGGCTCTTTCTTCCTCCCATACACCCCCTGATCCACCCATTCTTCTCCAGGAGCCCCCGAGCTCGAGATCGAGCTCAGAGTCTGCCGCGTCGGCTCGTCCCTAAGCAACTAGATCGACTCCTGCCTGCATAGTTATGCAATATTTATTCATGGAAATTATTATTACATATAGGCATCACATCCGTAAGCAAGTAGACCGACTCCTGCCTGCATCTACTACTATTACCTCACCGATCGACCGCTATCTAGCATGCATCTAGAGTATTAAGTAAAATAGAGTAATGATTGAGGAACAATCACATGATGTAGACAAAGTATATTCAATTTGTATGAATAAGCCCCCATCGTTTTATCCTTAGTGGCAACAATACAAAGACAAGTCTTGTCCCTTTTCTGTCACTGGGTTATAGAGCACCACCAGATTGAACCCACTATAACATACCTCTCTCACTGAAGAAATATCGATCTAGTTGGCTAAACTATTTAAATAGATCGGAGAGAATTACAAAACTATCATATAATCATGCGTATGTAAATAAGGACCAACAAGCAACTCATTATAATTTCATGAAGAATTTGAACATAAACCCACATTTCACCGGATCCCAAGAAATGCATCAGAAAAAGTTATTACATCGAATAGATTATCGCGAAGATGTGATGAACCTTGTATTGAAGTTCAAAGAGATAGAGAGAGATAGACATCTAGGTACTAACTATGGGCCCATAGGTCTATGTTGAACTACTCACACATCACCATGGGAGCAACAAGGTTGATGTAGAGGCCCTCCATGATCGATCCCTCCTCCGGCAAGGCACCAGAACAGGGCTCTAGATGGGCACACAGTGGAACAGAGAATTGCGGCGGAGGAAAAATTGTTTTGGTAGTCTCTCTAGGGTTTTCCCAGTATATGAGAATTTATAGGCCTAAGAGGGGAGTTGGGAGACGCACGGGGCGGCCACAAGCTAACAGGGTGTGGCCACCCCACCTAGGGGCGCCCTTTTGGCTTGTTAGCTTCGACGAAGGAGATCAGGCTCTGGATTGCAGTCCATTTTGTCAGCCGCCGGTGGGAAGTTCAACAGCATCTATACTCGCTCCATTGCTTCTGTCGTCGTATCCAACATGGCGAAGGAGGAAGACCGCAACGTCGCCCGGCTCCTGGTGGAACTAGGATGGTCGTCGTCGCGTTCCTAATGTCGTGCGCCGCTCGCTGGAGCAGCCTGACATGGGGGAGGCTGAGCCCATGGGTTTGCAGACGCGCTCGACGCTCCGTCTTGTTCTGGTCGTGGCGTATGCTCAGTGGCCGCGCCAGTGATGGGCGCAGCCAAGGGGTCACCGATTGCCCCAGATTATGTGCCGTTATGGAGGCCACGACCATCGGCACGGTGGGGAGGCAGAGACTAGTTGTTCCCCCCCCCCTGCAGCACCAGGGCCGTGCTCACTAGAGCATTGTTGTTGTTGCTCCTCTCTGGCGTTCCTCGCTCCAACTTCGATCGTGGGGGACACGACAGTGGCGCCGCCTACGCCGACCTCTTCTCCCGTGTCGCTCACAGCTGCTACAGCGCCCACGACATCTGTAGCTGCATGCGTGGGAGCCTTCGAAGTGGAAGGATGTGTGGTTGCGCCGGATTTCTTCTTGGGAGTCATGGATGAAGAAGATGATGATGAAGATCGATTCGCCATTCACGAACTCGGGTTCGCACAAATGACGCCCCCTACCTGGCATGCAAAAGATGTCGGGGCAGGATGAACTCGATCACCTATGGGGCCACAGGCCCCTTTATGGTTCGGTGGGGGCGAGATCACTTTCACAAAGATTGGAGATAGCAAGACAACGTGTTGATCGTGGCACGAGTGTTTACCGAGGTTCGGGCTGCTGTGAACCGTAAAACCCTACTCCTCCTTTTGGTGGATTGATTAGAAGAACACGAGAGGTACCTAGCGCTCTGGCCCAACAAGGGTTGCCTCCGGGGAAAGAGCTTCTAAGCGACTACAAGTGTTCGAGGGTCCGAATCCTGAGCTAGGTTGCCTTGGGCCTCCTTTTTAGCACAAGGGGCAACCACAATGGCAAAACAGACATTGTCTGATGATTAGATAGCTAGCAGAGCTTATCATACCTAACTCTGGCATTAAGGACAAACTTGCATCATTGCTAGTCTAGGTGGCGCACGGGGATGCATTCCCGGCAAGCTCCTACCACCACTCTAGCTAACTGTTGTAACACGGCTTGACAGGCCTACGGACGGGTGTCAAAGGGGGCGTAATCATCTCTAGCGTGTCGCCACTTGCTTAGCGAGAGGCACTTATCCACTTGGGAGCTCGACACCGCATCGATAAGTGACTGGAGTAGCGATGCAGTGGCGCGGTGACCGATCGTCCCATGCTTGTCGGGGGACTCGCTTGGTGGATTTTCTGAGAGTGTGGGTGCCTCGGTTCCTGGCAAGCACCGGGGACGTTCTTGGCATGCTCCGAGCTTGTCTTGGGTTGTAGCATCGAGCTTGCCGGTGTTGCTTGGCCTTGGATTAGTTTGCTTGTCATGGGTTTTGGCTACTACTGCTTATGCATAAGTCCGGGGCACTGGGTACCCATGTCTCAGTGCATCGACAGGAGTCCCTAGGTCTGGCGCACACGCGCATGCTCAGCGCCGTTGGGTTAGGCACAAAATTCATGCATAGCCGTGCAATGTGAGGGAGTAACCACCAATTTACTAGTCAGCATTGACCGATTACCTCATGCCATTTTCGCGATGCGTGCCGCATGCATTCCGGGAGGTTGTGGTGGGCTCTCGTGACTTAAAGGCCTGATCGTGGCACAAACTACAGTGCATGGATTGGCACGATGGGGCGGTTGCCTGTTTGCCCATGATCGTGGGTAGTGGCATCGGTGGAGGCGGACGATGACCTTTCGAGCGGATGAGATCCAGCCCCCGCGGCCTCCCCTATAAATTGTTGGTTGCGAGGGGTGATGCTCATCCATCTCCTTCTCGTCTTTGGTCTTAAGCTTGTAGAGCTCTCCCTTCTTATCATGTCTACAGTATAACAAGTCGCCACAATGCCCACGGGTCGAGGACGTCCCCTAGCCTCCGCTGTGACAACAAGGGCTTCCCGTTGGGATCATGTTGCCGCCAGCCATGGAGGCGAAGGGTGGTTCCAGTGCACATAGTGGAGGCGTCGGAAGGGGCTAAGGCCGATGCGGGGTCCACCGTCGGGGAAGACGGAGTGTTGCCTTCCCTCCTCCGCCACTGGACCCTCTTCCTGTGGAGGGTCACACTGAGGGTACGGCACTGAAGTTTGTCATCGAGCTTCACGACCCTCCTCGTAGTCGCTTGCATCTCCCTTGTCCTTTTGCGAGGGTGATGGAGGTCGATAAGCCGCATGCGATGTGGTTGCAGGTGCATGGTTGTTGTAATGGCACTGTGTGAGCGGACATCAAGTTCCCGGAGTGTCACGTCAGCTTTCTCAGGCGCGGGTGGAAAACCTTCGCACGTGCCCACAACTTCACGGGTGGGCACGTCCTTCGCTTCAAGTTGGTGTAGGCTGACCCGCTCTCCGTCAAGATTTACGGGCATTCGGGCACTCGTCTTGGCTGCTACGAGGAGTGCTCGAGTGATGTCGAAAGCTCCTCCTCGAGCGATAGCGACGAGGAGGACAATGTTGGTGAAGACGACGGCGGTGAGCCCCCAGCCGTGAAGTCGGAGTACGCCGACTCGGACTCAAGCTGAGCGCCGGTTGCACCATCACTGTCAACTAAACTCCCTCGGCAGAGCAATTAGCTGGGGGTTCTTGACTTCGGCGCCGCCTGCTCTCCCAGCTGGATCCCGACAGGCTCGTGGACTTTGGCTTCGTCTTCCCTTCTGGTGGGCCTGCCGTCCGCGCAATGCTGGCCCTGACGGGGTCATGCTGGGCTTCTATTGGTGCCCTTCTTCTATCCCTTTTCCCCTTAGTCTTTTTTTCTAGGGGAGAAGGTCAAATAAAGGTCTATTAAAAGGGTGCCTTCTAATGTAATCTTTATCCAATTTGTATCGGAAAAAAATATAAGAATGTTATTTTTCCTTCCTTACGTACTATGCTTGTCCCCATTTATTCTATGGTGTTGTATGTTTTTCCTTGTCACACGGGGCCGCTTGCCAGGCCAATGATAACCACAAGTGTCAAAAGGGGCATCAAGCGCTCGGCAACAGGATGGTATCGTCTCTTGGCAGGGCTCCTTGCTAATATCGGTGCGGTTCCCCAGATCTGATGAGTATAAGGAGTTAGGGAACAACTCGTCCCGACAAGGGTTTTCACCACATGGAGGACTCCATCGCTCACATCTGGAGGGAGGTAAATGATTTCATCTAAGGGAAGAAATAAACATGGATCCTGAGATATGTGATTAAACTTATCTCTTCCAGACAATATCTTTTTCTAGAGTGCACTCAGCCATCGTCCTCGTCCTATCGCCCTCCTACTATGTTTTTCCTGATGGACAAACACGCGGGGCGAGGAGCCTCAACCCTGAGCAACAACAAGGATTATAAGCTAAATAAGCACTATATCAAATATCTATAATTAAAAAGCAGTAACATTGTGACCATAATAAGATGCATAGTAAACATGCCATGCAATGATGTGATGCAATGCCTAGCTTTATTATTGTTGCTCAGGGTGTGCGCATGGCTTTGTACAACGGGTTACATGCAACTTCGGCAAAGCTTGTACAAAAGGTTGTTGCCAGGGACTGAGCCCGGCAACCGCACATTATGGGTAGAACTTACAAAGATGATCAATGTTCCATGAGTTAAGCACCTTGGTGTCGTGTTCGGTCTCTAGATGGACAGTTCTAGGTCTGGTAACTCGTGCTACCGAGTAAGGGCCTTCCCACTTTGGCGTCAACTTGTTGGTACCCTGGGCGGACTAAACGCGCCTAAGGACAAGGTCACCTTCCTTAAGGCTCCTAGTATGGACCCTACGGCTATAGTAGCGGCGCAGGGCTTAATGGTAGCGTGCAGCACACATAGCGGCCTAGAGACGATCTTCCTCGAGGAGCATGGCATCGTCATGCCGTAGCTGCTCTTGCTCTACATTGTCATAGGCAAGTACTCGGGGTGACCCGTATATGAGTTCTGTGGGGAGCACTGCTTCCGCCCCATATACCAAGGAGAAGGGCGTTTGGCTGGTGTTTCGATTCGGTGTCATTCCAAGGGACCAAAGAACCACTGGCAACTCATCTATCCAGCGCTTGCTGCTCCTCCGCAACCTATCAAAAGTCCTTTTCTTGAGCCCTCGCAGCACTTCAGCATTCATCCTCTTGACTTGTCCATCGCTTCTTGGGTGAGCAACAGAGGCGAAGGAGTGCTTACTTCCAAGGTTTTGGATGTATTGCATGAAGGCACGGCTCGTGAACTGGGTGCCATTGTTAGTGATTACTGTGTTGGTCACTCCAAAATGGAACACCAATCCTTTCATGAACTTGATAGCTGACTGTGTGGTCACCTTCCTCACTAGCTCCACTTCTGGCCACTTTGTGAACCTGTCGATTGCTACGAACAAGAACTCAATGTCGGCGACAGTGCGAGGGAAAGGGCCCAAGATGTCGAGCCCCTAGATCGAGAATGGCCAAAACAAAGGGATCGTTTGAAGAGCTTGCGTTGGTTGATGGATATTCCTGGAATGGAACTAGCAGGCTTCACACTTGGTGACCAGCTTTGTCGCATCTTGGAGGGCAGTGGGCCAATAGAAACCCTGCTGGAAGGCTTTCCTGGCAAGGGCCCTTGATCCGATGTGAGAGCCACACATGCCATCGTGAATCTCTGCCAACAGCTTTAGTCCATCCTCCCGACATATGCACCTTAATTTCACACCATTCGGTCGTCTTCTGTACAAGGTGTCATTGACAAACAAGTACATACTCGATTGACGTGCTACTTTTTCGGCCTTTTCTTGTGCTTTTGGGAGTTCTCCTGTTTAAAGGAAATGGACTATTTTTTGCACCCATGCTGGAGCCTATGGCTTGACAACAAGGACTAAAGGTGTCTCCTCACTCGTGGGAGCGCATACCTCAACTGCATGAACCCGAGGCTCCGCAGAGGGACCTGCTCACCAACTGAAACAGGATTTCCACCGGCATCTTCTCTACTGGTGGCTTTGGGAAGCTCTATCGAGAAATGCTTGTCGGAGTTCAGCTTTCTTCTCTTCTTGGCCATTGTTGATGGGGATACTGATGGTTGAGCGAGGCGGAGGACAAAAGTCCCTCATTCCATAGGAAGCTTCTGTGCGGCGCACTTCGGTAGATAGTCAACAATACTTTTCGCTCGTGGTACATGTTCTTCCTGTAATCCATCAAAGTGTTCCTCTAGGTTCCTCACTTCCTCCACGTATGCCTCCAACAACGGGCTTTGATAGCCTTTGTTGATTTGCTTCACCACGAGGTGAGAATCTCCCCTGACGATCAGTTTCTTGATTCCCAACTCCACCGCAATTTTGAGTCCGGCAAGGATCCCCTCATACTCTGCGATGTTATTGGTGGATTCCTCCTGGGGAAAGTGCATTTGAATCACATACTTGAGGTGTTCCCTATTGGGGGAGATGAGGAGCATGCCTGCTCCAGCGCCCTGGAGCGAAAAAGCACCGTCAAAGTACATGATCCAATCCGTGGGTGCCTCTTTGCCGGGGAGAATTGTCTTTGGAGTCTCTTCATCAGGGATCTGCAACCTCTCCACTACGTTAGCAGAAACTAGGTTCAGTCCCGCCCCACCATAAACTAACATCTTGGTGACTTTGAGGTTGAGAATTCTTGGGGATACCAACAACGGCAAACATCCAACCGTAGTTGTACGGTCAAGATGGTCCTCTTCATCAAATATGATAGGCATGCGGGACCACCTAAGTGGTTTCATGGATTCGGCAGCAGGTTCCACGACGTTGACTTCGCGCACCCGCTGTTTGAGCTGGCGGTGGGAGGAATGCAAAGATGCACCCTCGTCAATAGACATGGCCTCAGTCGCTTTCTGAAATTCTCGATCACTAGAATCCTCCTCTTCATCCTCATTCTCACTCATGTCTTCTGTCTCTTTCTTCTCACGGCCCCTGTCCAGCTTTTCCTTTTGCCGTGGGGTATTGCCGCGGCGACCTCCTCTTCCACCACGACCCTTCCTGATAGCACCGTCCTGGCCGTTCTCTTTGTCGCATTTCTCATATTCATCCCTCTATTTCTCAGCTAGCTATTCAACTTGGCGGCGTTCTTGGAGATCGTGGCCTTTTCTTCGGTGGATCTTGCAATATGGCCCGTCGGTTTTCCCGGTTTTCTCTGCGGTAGCACCCTCCCGGCAATCAGCGCACGTGGCAGCTCCCTTGTCGGGGTCTCAGCTTTTGCCTTCTTTTGAGAGCCTGGCTTAATAGGAACGATAGACTACTCATATCAACAAGAAATTCCTTGTTTTCTGAGAGCACATTCAAAAAGAACTCCAAAGTTAAGTGTGCTTGGCTTGGAGCAATTCTAGGATGGGTGACCGATCGGGAAATTAGTCCTGGGTGCATATGAGTAAGGACAAAGTGCACAGGAAAGACTAGTGTTGGTCTGTGGGGCCAGTCTAGATCCGACCATGTGTAACGGGGTGTTACAATTGGTATCAGAGCCGACCCTTGCGGTTACACAGACATGGATGGGTCAGGTGCGCGGGCTTGTGGCGCATGGCACGTGTGGCCCGTTGTGGCACATGTCATGTCACATGTGCCGGCCTGGACGCGCATACATGTGCCAAGAGGGGACGTTCTTTATGGGCCGACGAGGACGTCGGTTCCTTTGAGTGAGGGTGTATGTGAGAGCCTGGCTTAATAGAAATGATAGACTACTCATATCAACAAGGAATTCCTTCTTTTCTAGGAGCCCATTCGAGATCACCAAAGCTCTCAATGACCAACACTGCTTTTCCTTTGTGCTTCTTGTTGCGTTTTCGGTTCCTTCCCTTCGAGCCAGGGGCATCATCGTCATCGTCTGAGTCGACTTCGACACTAGCCTCCTCTCCAGGCAATCACCTTCCCTCTTCAGCACGAGCACACTTGTCCGCCAATGTGTATAACTCATTGACGGTCTTAGGAGTTTGACGTTCATCTTAGCCTGCATCCTCCTGCTGCGCACGTTCGAGTGGAACGGGGCAATCACAACTGCAGGGTATATCTCAGAAATATTGCGATGTACTCGACTGAATCTCAAGATGTATTTCCGCACAGCCTCTCTGTAACACCCCAAAAATTTAATCATATTTTTAATAATTTAAAATTTGGCTAGAAATAAAACTTTATAATATTTTTCCCTTCTGTTGATTTGAGAACTTGTCTTTTCAATAATTCTTCCCTCCAAGTATAGATTTTCGGAAAGTAAATTTTGGTCTTGAATATTTTCCTGCAATCATGTGTTCCATTTACCATATATTTAGGAACAATTTTTATAATAAAACTTGCCCATAACTAATTCTTTTAATAATATTTTCAATTCTGAAAATATCCCTGTTGCACTACAACCTATTTAAATATTTCTTTAAAAATCCTACAAATTTTTTGATATGTCAGGAGATATATAGGATTCATTTTCATGCAAAAACCCATTGGTGTGCTTTGTAAGTCTTGAGCAAAACAACCTCATTTCTATTCTTGTCCAGTTTGGTAGTTCGAACTGCAAGCCTATCCTATCTTGCCCTAATGACCATGAGATTTTTCCTGCTAATAGTATTTCCAACCAAACCATTATGTCCAAGAGATCAGCGCCATATCCATATTTTAAGTAGCCAAAATATCCATTGTAGTTCCTCCGTGGAATTGTATTCTGACAATACTTGCATTACAAAGTTTTCTGTTTTGCCAAACTAACTTCACCACCTATCTAGCATCTAAAGAGACCCCATCCTACCAAGTCTCATTCTTAGAAAATCCCCATAAGGGGCTATGACATTTTACCAAACACCTAGAGTGCATGTCTAGTTTTGGCATGGTTTTATATTTGCATTTTGAACTTGCCCCTCCGACCAATCCAGCATGTCTAATAGCCTTCCCTATGCATTTAGGCTAGCCCTATTAAATTTCATTAGCTTCCAAGCATGTTTTGTCGCCCTGGCATTTCATCGAGCAGTTGGCGTGTGTGCCCGGAGAGTGAGAAGAGCGCGCGTTTTGCACGTGCCCGCGCCCGAGCCAACGCGTCCCCTGGCACTTCCTTGGTCGTAGATCCGCCAGTGCCCCTCCCCACCCGCTAGCGCCGCCAAGCCCCAAATGGCCGCCCTCGTGCGCTGCAGCAGCTACCACATCCCCGGCAATCCAGGAGCTAGCCGCCATGTCCGTCTACGGTGGTCGGTGTTGTACGAGGCGCGTGGTACTCCCCCGAGCCCTCCAGCTCGCCGTTCTCATCCCCTCCAGCGTCATCTTGCCCCGAAACTCCTCGCCAGCCGGCCCCACCTCCCCCGTTCAGCAATAGTGCCGCCACCGCCGTGCATATCCTCCTAGCCCGAAGAACCGACCTACTCTGCCTGTATAACCCCCCCCCCCCCCCCCTCCGAGATCATATGGGTCATCGACCACCTCCCCTTCCCCTTTAGGATCCATCCCGACCTACAGAACGGCCGGAGCCATCGTCTCCCTCCTCTCCGGCAGCTCCTGTCGCCACCTTCATCCCTGCTAAATTCCCCTCGTCCAGAGCTCTCCTCTCTGTATTACCTCTGCCAGTAGCATTCCAATGCATCCCCAAACCCATTACCCCCTCATAATTCCATCGAGAACTAACCAGAGGAAGAGGCCCCCTTCTTCCCGAAGCTCCCTGCGCCATGGTGGGGACCCTGCTCAACCCTGAGCTCCCCGGCGCCCCTTCCCTTTCCTCGGATGCGGTAGAGTCCCGGGATCGCTTCGGTGTGCTGAACCCGAAGAATGGAGCCTCCTGGCTCTGGCAATCGCCGCCGAAGCCTCGCCTCTGTTCTATCCAGGCTCTTGGGAGTAGGAGGACGAACCCGACAGGTGGTTCCCACCTGTCGGCGAGACACCTGATCCCCAAGTGGCGCTGGCCCGCGGATGCGCCTTCTTAGTGAGTAAGTGCTTTCGAGTGTACAAGTTTTCAGTTCTGGAAAACGTATTCACCCTCGAACCATTTTCTTTTATATTCTTTATTTTAAATCCAGATTTGACTGAACTTTGACCAGCTCTATCTTTTTAACAACAACCTCAAATAAGTTTATTCTTTGTCTGTTATTCCTAAAATATCTTCTAGTTCATTTTCATAATTATTTAAAAAAATATTCAACCAACTTTGTTTGCACCATTTTGGAAATGTGTGTTGATTCCAACAATTTTAAAATAGGAAAATGGACGGATAATACTTTCAAAATTTATGGAGTGCATCCCACCCTTCTGCAACCCCAAGGCAAGCATCTTGAACACATGATATGCTATTTGTTGGTTGATTGCTTGCTAGGAGAAGTAAACCGTGAATATGTCACATGAAATAATGAAATTTGCATACGATGATAAGTCATGCATGAATGCATATGATGATAAGTTTAATTGCTGTGATCATGTGACGTACATGAGAAGTGATTACTTCCTCGTGCCATGTATGCCTGAGCTGGTCCGGACAAACTTCGGGGACAAGTTTCGTCGTGGATAAAGTATGACCGTGAAAACTGGTATCTCGTGGCGAGGAGAGAAATCAGTGAGGGCATGAAGAGACATGATGGGTGGTGACCCTGTTGGTTATTGAACAAAAGAATTTTGTGGTGCTAACCTTTGCAGGAAAAGTTGAACCTCCTGAGTTGACCATAGATCGAGTCTTGCACCACTAAGCTCCATACTTGAATCGTGCTACCACTTGTCCCTGCCTCGGGTAGGGTACGGTTGAGTAAGTCGTCAACCCCTTTCCTTGCACACACCATATAGAGAGGCCATAGTGAAAGATACTGGTAGGAATGCCACTTGGTCCGGGGGCATGGGTGTTCCGGTGAGTCCGAGGGGGTAGCTCCCCTGGTTTGCGCGCGATACAAATTTTCTGATCCCATGCTAATCAAGGTTGGAGCCTACCCACTTAGAGTTTTGCTTAACGAGTGTCATGGGTGATTCCGGGCATGGGTAAATTAAGTTGGTGTGTGTGGTTAAGGATTACAGTCTGGGATATGTCAAGTGTCTGTCTTAGAGTCGGTCTTTGGAGAAAAACTTTCAAACCAGAACTTTGGTCATGAATGGTGACAAATGATATATATGATTATTATTGTTATGGACTAACCATTTCTATTATGTGAATTGTTGAGAATCACTTGGGATGGTCCTACCACCTGGATACTCACGCTATTATTTATTTTAATTATAAGCCTTTTATGTGGCGTCGCTCAAATGCACGATTGTGGCAACTCATGTTATTTATTCTATTTATAAGCTCTTTATGTGGCATCGCTCAGACGTCCGACTGTGACATGCTTGTTAATTATTTTAATCATAAGCCTTTTATGTGGCGTTGCTCAGACGCCCGACTGTCGCACACTCATTATTTATTTTTACTATAAGCCCTTTATGTGGCATCGGTCAGATACCCGACTGTGACACATATGTTATTTTCCTTCATTACAGACCGAGGCATGTTTATAATCCTAACCTTTCGAGGCATGCTTCAGACACCCGACTGGATTATTTTATCTTTTATTCCTTGAATGCTTAATTATTTATTGAATGAATAACCTGCTTGCTTGCATCATGAATTTTATCTTGTGTCTGATTGAATGATGGTAAATTATCTCAGTGCATGATTACCACCAGATATACTATATCTGTTTTCTTGATGCTTGCGAATACATTCAAAGTACTCACTTGCTTGTCCCTGGCTATTGTCTTGGCCAGATTGCATATTTGGAGAGGAGCACGATGACGACAACCCCGGAATCTAGGCATCTAAGATAGCAGCCGAGCGAGATAGGAGTTATCTAGGTCAGCTGTTCCTTTGGGAAATGGAGTCCCAAAGACGCTGAAGATCCACGAACTCCTTTCGCCATCAATCACGAGAGACCTTTGTTGTACTCCATAGACCACCATCGTCTTGTACTTCAGATTCTGTATTTTTGCTTGGAATTTTGTATCAAGGATGTGTGCACCAGCTAACAGTAATCCTGGGGGTGGTGTGCACAAGGACCAGTTACTGGGAAATTAATATCCTGGAAAGCCGGTTCTCACACTCTCCCTCTTTCAGTGGAAGGACTTGCAAGTCGTTGGGCTGTCCAGGATCTTGGTGGCCACCGATGAAGGTGCTGACAGACTCGTTGCATAGGTCAGCCCACGACGAAATAGATTTTTCTGGTAGGTGCATCAGCCACGACCTCACATTTGGCTTGAGTGCCAAAGGGAAGTAGTTGGCAAGCACCTTCTCGTCCCTTCGTCCGGCAGCTTGAACGGCTATCATGTTGATGCCCAGGAACTCCATCGGATTCAATTTCCCGCGTACTTATCCATTAGTTCTGGCTTAAAGGCTCGGGTTGATGGCCAGTAGATCTGTCGGAACTCACGAGTAAAGGAAGGGCACCCAACCTCGTAAGGAAGGTACCTACCAGCATTGGGTGCGGGCTTACCAGCATCTGAACCGTTGCACTTGTCAGACTGACGGTGTGCTTCTCGACGTTGCTCGATGGCGATGCGCGCGTATTCCTTCCACCTATCCTCCATGACATGTCTTTGGTCACGGCAATCGTGCGGGCCGGATGAAGCCATGGATGCTTCATCGAGCTCGTCGGTGTGTGGAGCTGGTGGTGGCTGCCTCTGAGTTTGTTGTCACGGAGGCAACTGCACCGTGGGTGTGTCCCCTCGACGCGATCATCGTCTCGGGCCGCCATTGCCATCCGCGTACATCACGACATCTCTACACGCTGGGACTTATTAGCTTCGACGAAGGAGATCAGGCTCTGGATTTTAGCCCTCCATTCATCCATTTTGTCAGCCGCCGGTGGTAAGTTCAGCAGCATCTGGGCTGGCCCCATTGCTTTCGTCGTCATATCCGCCCCGGCTCTTGGTGGAACTAGGATGGTCGTTGTCGTGTTCCTGACATCGTGTGCCGCTCGTTGGAGCATCCTGACATGGGGGAGGGCGAGCTCGTGGGTTTGTGGCCCCGCTCGGCGTTTTGTCTTGTTCTGGTTGTGGCATACGCTGAGTGGCCATGCCGGTGATGGGCACAACCGAGAGGTCACCGATTGCCCCAGATTGTGCGCCTTTGTGGCGGCCATGGCCATCGGCACGGTGGGAAGGCGGAGACTGGTTGTTTGCCCCGCCTGCAGCACCAGGGCCGTGCTCAGCACGACGTTGTTGCTGTTGCGTGGGGATGCATTCCCAGCAAGCTCCTACCAACACTCTAGCTAACTGTTGTAACACGGCTTGACAGGCCTACGGACGGGTGTCAAAGGAGGCGTAATCATATCCAGCACGTCGCCACGTGCTTAGAGATAGCTACTTAGCCACTTGGGAGCTCGACACCACATCGATAAGTGACTGGAGTAGCGATGCGGTGGAGCAGTGAACGATCGACCCACACTTGTTGGGGGACTCGTTTGCCGGATCTTCTGAGGGTGCGGGTGCCTCGGTCCCTGGCAAGCACCGAGGACGTGCTTGGTGTGCTTCGAGCTTGTATTGGGTGGTAGCATTGACCTTGCCAGTGTTGCTTGGCCTTGGCTTGGTTTGCTTGTCGTGGGTTTTGGCTACTACTGCCTGTGCATAAGTCAGGGGCACTGGGTACCCATGTCTCAGTGCACCGACAGGAGCCCTCGGGTCTGGCCCACACGCGCATGCTCAGCACCATTGGGTCAGGCCCGAAATTCATGCACAAGCGCGCAACGTGAGGGAGTAACCACCAATTTACTAGTCAGCAGCGACCCATTACCTCAGGCCTTTTTCGCCACCGCCCCGCATGCATTGCGGGAGGGTGCGGTGGGCGCTTATGACTTAAAGGCCTGATCGCGACACAAACTACAGTGCCATGGATTGGCACAATGGGGCCGTTACCTGTTTGCTCATGATCGTGGGTAATGGAAATGGTGGAGGCGGACGACGACCTTTCGAGCGGAGGAGAGGCAGCCCCGCGCCCTCCCCTATAAATTGGGGGTCACGAGGGGCGATGCTCATCCATCTCCTTCTCCTCTTTCGTCTTAAGCTTGCAGAGCTCTCCCTTCTTCTCCTGTCTCTAGTATAACAAGTCACCACAATGCCATGGGTCGAGAACGTTCCCTAGCGTCTATAGCGACAATGAGGGCTTCCCTTGGGGTCATGCTGCCGCTTCAGCCATGGAAGCGACAGGTGGTTGCAGTGCGCGTGGTGGAGGCGCTGGAAGGGACCGAGGCCAACGCGGGGCCTGTGGTCGGTGAAGACGGAGTTTTGCCTCCCCTCGTCCACCATCAGACCCTCCTCCTATGTGGGGACCACTACTCATAAGTCGCAACCACCGAATGGACGTGTACAGTGAACCTAGAGATCAACGCTGACATAACACACAGAAGCTGAATAACAAGAGTCTTAGATCCACATTTAGCGTCTTACACAAATAAAGACCATGAAGGTCTAGTCTTACATAGTTAGGGCCACAAGGGCCAAACACATAAACTCAACAGGCAACGGAAATCTTGATCAAAAGCGTGAACCCATGCCATCTGCCTTAAACCTAGAGGCATTTTGACTGGGAAGCGTCCTAGTTCGCATGTTCGTCACCAATGAACTCTTCACCATACTCCTATTCTTCCATGCCCGACCAATTAAATAACCAGTGGAAAGCTAATGAGTACTTTGAATGTACTTGCAAGCAACCCATGATTGGAATAAGGTAATAACAATGCATGATATAGCACTAATAGGTATTTTGCAGAAAGCTAATTTTGAATGCAATGACATGGTCAAGTAACTAGATAAGCATGCATTAAGAGTTTGTAGATATCCATATGAACAAGTTATAGATATCATCATGATTCAGGGGGATGAACATCTCGTGCTCAATCCTCATGTCAGGTCATCGGACTATCTCAAGTATCACCTCTGTGTGAACCATACACACACCAAGTTTGTGAAAACATCAAACATAGTTTAAGAAGGACCTCCAACTGTCCATGACCGTGGACATGGGTATTCGAATATTTTTACACTTTGTAGAGGTTGCACGTTTTACCCAAAAGACTCGGGGAACTTCCGTGTCATCCACGACCTACGGTACATGACATACCCGAGGTAAGCACCCGAACAATGCCTTTTCCATGGTGATACTAAACAAAGAGTCCAATCGTTGGTGATATCCCTCACGATATACATCACACGTATCATCCATGAGGGCACGCAACGGTGTGCCCGGTGCCTGTAAAGACAACACTTGGCCTTCCACTTTCGGGACAACCCCGTCTCAAGAGTGACCACTTCACTCTCGCCACTAGTAACGCGGGCTCCCTACTAGCAACAACCATAGTAATCAACAAAACCCCGTCCCATAAGGGGTATCATGGTCGTACATGTAAGGTTGGGACAGTCAGAAGACCTTAAATCTAACCCGTTTTCAAAACACACACACACTCATTTGCTCCATTACACCACTTCTTCCTCAAGTGGTTACCCAACTTATCATCATCTCCCTCGGGCAATAGTGGCACCCGATGGGGTTTTCGAAAAGTCCTTGAAGTCATCTATTTATTTCCATCACCATCCATATCCCCATCCCACTAGGGTAGCAACTACTAGCATCCTATCTACACCCATCCGCATAACCCTCATAAGGTGGTAGGGGCATGCACGATGCAAGTGTCAACGGCAAAAGTATCAAAAGCGACCTACCGAAGTGGTCACTACTCCACATGATCAAATATAACGAAAGTAAAGTGCTATATGACATGCAATAAAAATGTATTATTAACATGGTCAAAGGGCTGCTTGCCTAGCTCAACAAAGTCTTCGGGGTCTTCAAAGTCTTCGGTCCAAGTCCCTCATCAATAGCGCAATCTATCGTCGCGATAAGTAGCGATAAAAATAAGCATCACACAAAAACAGAGCACACAAAGCAGATTTTAAAATGTTACCCTATTCTAATAAATACTAAAAACTATACTAAAAATATTTGTTTAAGGTTTTGCTATGAAAATAGTTTTTGAAAACTATTTAATAGAGGCAAAAAGGTGCCAAAATAGGTTTTAAAATAAATCAGTGCATAAAAAGTTTTTCAATATTTTTCATGAATGGCACTATTAAATTCTATGGAATATTTCAAGATTTTAGATTGAAATTGATGGTCATAGGATTTATTTTCTCGTCTGTGGGAGTGTTAGAAAAAACCTCACAAAAAGAAAAAGAAAAAGTGGAAAGAGGGCCCCTGTGCCTGGGCTAGAGGTGGCCAGCAGCTGGGCCGGCCCAGCTGGCTAGCCTGCCATCCACACATGCGGCCATGTTTAAACCTGGCACGCAGGGCTCGGCTGTCGGCGACTGTTAGGGAAGAGAGAGCGAAGGAGGGGAGATGAGAGGCTGACATGTGGGACCCACCTGTCGGATCCTTCTCCCACCTCGAGGCAGAGAGGGGAGGCGCTCACCAGCGGCAATGCGGGGCACGGTGATAACAGGCGAAGGTGGGAATGGGCTCGGCCGAGTCGCTGTTCTGGAGGAGGTTGAAGGAGTGCCGGAGATGGTCAGAGTCGTTCGCGGCGAGCACCCGTGGCGGAGGGAGCTTCGAGAGGGATCACCTAGGCCTCTCCGTGCTGCAAACAGGACAAGGTCGAGGGGGAAACAGGCCAGGAGGGCAAGGGAAGACCAGCGGAAGGGAAATGGGGACCGAAGGGGGTCGCTACCAGGAGATCAGCGACGGGGCTGCTGCGGCGGTCCTCGGCTCGATCCCGAGCATAGAGTGAGAGAGAAGGGCTCGGGCTTTGCTGGGGGTCGATGGAGGTGGAGAGTGAGCCAAAGGAGGGGAGAGAGAGGTCCGGGAGGCTTAAATGGTGAGGGGGGACGGAGCACCATGGACCCGTGCACTACGCGAGGTGGTGGACGACGCCAGAGGGGGAGAGAGCTTGCGAGGGCTTCTAGGGGTGTTCCTGGGGTCGGTCTAGACATGCGCGAGAGAGGAGAGGGAGCAGCGGGTGCGCACGTGCGAGCCCTAAGGTTGGCCGAGAGGGGCGGCATCGGGCACGCGCGACCGGGGGTGAGAGAGAGCCAGGGAGGAGGGGGCCGACACCTTGGAGCGTTGCGGACATCGACGGGATCTCGGGGGACAGCTTCCCCCATCCTAAGGTTGTCGGAGGCCCTCGGGATGCTCCTACTACAATGCTTCCGTGCTCTAGACGCGCTCCTGCATGTCTACTAGCTCTTGGATGACCTGGAGATGCTCTAGTAGCTAGGGGAGCTAGGGAGAGTAGAGGTAGAAGGAGGGGGAGATAAAAATGCTCCTGCCATGGTGGAACAGAGGGGTAAATGTGGGTTTTGCTCCACTTACCCAATGAGCCTTGTCTAGAGAAATTTAGTGGAGGTGAAAAGCAATACTAGATAGTTGTGCTAAAAATTTGGGGGCAAGGGAATTTGTAGAGGTGGTGAAAATAGTAGTTTCTAGAATTGACCAGAAGGTGTTTGATGGAGATTAGGGCAAGCAAATGGACTTTTCTTGCCATGAGATTTGATAGGATAACATGGTGGTTGGATTTAGTCCTGATCACCAAGTTTTAGAAGGTTCGATGAAAGTTCACAATGTAGGTTTGTGGAACCCTAAAAATCAACAGAATCTGGTTTCTGTAGATCTAGTCATGCTAAGATAATACCTTTGATGCACCACCTAGCGGGGCATCATTCTTTGGTGATTAGAACATGTTCACAAAGTTTGGGGTCAAGGGGAGAAACTTCACAATGTAAAGTTGTTCAAACTTGAATCTGGACAGGGAGGGGTTGGAATAGTTTGATGAATCAAATCAACTTGGATTGGCGTGAAACTTTTCAGGATCATCACCTATGATAGTGTTAACTTGTTGTAATTTTCCTGGAATTTATTGAGAATGTTTCTTATAGAAATATTCCAAAATCTTGATTTGGACAAAAATGGTTTTTAGGGGTTTTGCCCATTATTTTGAACATGACCATATGTTGAAACTCATATATATGGAAAATATATGTCCACTGAGTTTCCCTAAATTTTCTCAAATATTTTGAAAGCATTTAAATATTTTTTCCCTAGGAAAAACCATTTCTGGTCTTAAGAAGAAGCCTTTAAATAAAATATAAAAATAATCTTTAAATTTAATATTTTGTGGTTTTGGAAAGTCATAAATTTAGTAGGCTTCAAATAAATCCTTTGGGGGGAAATGGTCCACCAAATTTGAGGACTTGCAGTGCAAATCTCATTTCACGGGTTTTTGAAAACCTAATTTGGCTAAATCCTTTTTGGTCAAAATAAAATTTGATAAAAATAGTTTTGTGCACTACTCACATGGCATGATCACTGGGCAAGAAGTTTGGGTCAAGTAAGATGAACATGGAGAGGGATAGATTCTAGGAGTGCCATACACAACAATCAACAAGCAAGCAAGCAACAATTCAAACAATCAACAAGCACTGAAAAGTTTTAATTGGCTCCAAATTTTATAAATCCAAGGATAACAAGGTGATACAAACACATGGTGTGACATCCTGTGGAGGGTCACCCGAGGGCATGACGCTGAAGTTTGTCGTCAAGCTGCACGACCCTGCCCGTAGACGCTTGCGTCTCCCTCACTATTTTGCCAGGGTGATGGAGGTCGATACGGCGCATGCGATGTGGTTGCGGGTGCAGGGTTGTTGTAATAGCACTGTGTGAGCGGACGTCGAGTTCCCGGAGCATCGCGTCATGTTTCTCAGACGCGGGTGGAAATCCTTTGCACGTTCCCACAACTACATGGGTGGGCACGTCCTTCGCTTCAAGTTGGTGGAGGCCGACCCGCTCTCCATCAAGATTTACGGGCATTTGGGCGCTCTTCTAGGATGCTGCAAGGAGACCTCGAGTGATGTCGAAAGCTCCTCCTCGAGCGATAGCGACGAGGAGGACAGTGTCGGTGAAAATGACGGCGGCGAGCCCCTAGCTGAGAAGTCGGAGTATGCCGACTCGAACATAAGCAGAGCGCCAGTTGCACCATCATCGTCAGCTAAACTACCCTGGCAGAGCAATTAGCCGAGGGTTCTTGACTTCGACGCTGCCTTCTACACTAGCTGGATCCCGGCTGGCTCATGGACTTCGGCTTCGTCTTCCCTTCCGGTGGGCCTGCCCTCCACGCAATGCTGGTCCTGACGGGGTTAGACTGGGCTTCTGTTAGTGCCCTTCTTCTATACCTTTTTCCCTTAGTCTCTTGTTTCTAGGGGAGAAAGTCAAATAAAGGGCTATTAAAAGGGTGCCTTCTAATGTAATCTTTATCCAATTTGTATCGGAAAGAAATAAAAGAATGTTATTTTTCCTTCCTTAAGTACTATACTTGTCCTCATTTGTTCCTATTGTGTTGTATGTTTGTCCTTGTCACATGGGGCCATTGAGGGAGTATTGGATTAGGGGGGTCCTCGGATATCCAACCTATTGTTTATGGGCCAGACTATATGGGCTACTTACTGAACACTGCAAGATTTGAAGGCCCAGTCTCCAAGATGGAAGCTTCGGGAAGCACGACATGCGCTCCACGTTTGATGTAGCACTACAGGAATCAGCTACTTTGCCGTCAGCCATCCTGGACGGCAAAGGCATGCATGCCGGACGGCAAAGGCTTTGCCGTCCGCCAGCAGACGACGAACAGTCTTGCTGAATAAGCCACGGTAAGGGGCGCTTTGCCGTCTGCTGGCAGACGACAAAGATCCTTAGGTCTTTGCCGTCCACCAGCGGAAGGCAAAGACTGTGGACAGCACACGTGGCATCTAAGGCCGTTAAGGAGTTAACGACATGCTTTGCCGTCCGCTGGCAGACGACAAAGACCTAAGGTTCTTTGTCGTGTGCCAGCGGACGGCAAAGCACCTGTTTCTTTGTCAGCCTAGGTGGTTTCTTTGTCGTCCGTTGGCTGACGGCAAAGAACCTTAGGTTTTGTCGTCTGCCAGCAGACGGCAAAGAAACCACCGAAGCCAGCCCAATGCCACCCCAGGTTGCACAGGTAGCTACCACGTGGCAGCTTTGCCGTCTGGTAGCTGACGACAAAGATCTTTGCCGTCGGCCAGCAGACGGCAAAGTGGCTATATAGCCCCTGTTTTTTCTGTTTTTTCTTAAATTCATTCAATTTGACAGAATTTCACACACACAAACACACACACACACATATATATATATACACATTTCAAAATAATTTCAACAAGCATACCAACAATAAGATTCCAACAACATATCCAACATACAAGTTTCCAACAACATATCCAACATACAATGGTTTCCAACAACATATACATACATACATATCCAAAACTAGTTTCCAACAAGTTTCCATAAACAAAAAGGAAGCACAAGTAGAAGATTACACTCCATCAATGCAAGCTTCCTCATCTATAGCAAATCTGCAAATTAGGAAAGATGAAAGTTAGAAGAAGAAGAAGACTAGCTAGAAGAAAAAGAAGAAAAAGAAGAAGAAGAATTTATCTTCTCTTTCTTTTTCTCCTCTCCTCTTCATCATCTTCTTCTTCTAACTAAGGTAGGTAACAATGCCATTTTTTAGCTAAGGTAGGTAAAAATGCTAAGTGTGTAGGTCATTTTAGAGCTAAGATAGGTAAATAGGTCATTTTTGAGCTAACCTATGTAGTTATGCCATTTTTGAGCTAACTAAGCATATTTATTCATTTTGGAGGACAAAATGGTAAGTGTAGGTCATTTTAGAGCCATCCTAGTTAAAATTGGTCATTTTGGAGCTAGGTAAGGTTATTTTGTCATTTTGTAGGAAAATAAACTAATTATATGATAGTTTGGAGCTAAACCAAGGTTATTATAACATTTTTTTACCTAAGTAAGCTAATTATGTCATAAATGAACTAGGTAAGCTAAGTATAGATTATTATTTAGCTATCCTAGGTAGTTATGACATTTTTCAGCTAACTAAGCATATTAAGTGATTTAGGAGGAAAAATGCTAAGTATAGGTCATTTTATAGCTATCCTAGGTAAAGTACGTCAGTTCGGAGCTAAGTAAGGTTATTATGTCATTTTCGAGGAAAATAAGCTAAGTATAGGTCATTTTGGAGCTAAACCAAGGTTATTATGCCAATTTTTTTACCTAAGTGAGCTAATTATGTCATAAATGAACTAGCTAAGCTAATTATAGATCATTATTGAGCTATCCTAGGTAGTAATGCCATTTTGTACCTAAGTGAGCTAATTATGTCATAAATGAACTAGCTAAGCTAGCTACAGATCATTATTGAACTATCCTAGGTAGTTATGCCATTTTCTAGCTAACTAAGCATATCAAGTCATTTTGGAGGAAAAAATGCTAAGTATATGTTATTTTATAGCTATCCTAGGTAGAATATATCATTTTGGAGCTAAGTAAGGTTATTATGTCATTTTTGAGAAAAATAAGCTAAGTATAGGTCATTTTGGAGCTAAGTAGCTCATTTCTTAAGCTAAGTATGCATTTGTTAAGAAAAACACTTGGGAAAACTTACCATCATCACGGAGGTGAAGGACCAGTCAGGTTTGCGCCAGGGTGAGACGTAGAAGGACCGATCGGGGTTGCGGCAGATGCAGAAGGATCGGTCGATGCTTGTCGGGAGGCACGCTGCACCAAAGATCATTTGCAATGTCTCCTTAGCATGATGCAACTCAAATGTGAATACGAGTAACTAATGACCATTGAAATGAAACTCACTGTGGGTGCTATAGCAATATGGGGCATCGACGGAGGGGTCTGACCATTGTCTGGCACACGGTCTGCACATTTTGTTTTCACAAGTCATTCATATTAGTTAGTGATGAAATGAACATTACGTGCATGATTTGGCTAATATGCAAGAGAAACTTACCACGAGGAGCTCGTATAGGGCCCGGTGAGACGCGTCATTCTGGTTCCTCTCCTCCTCCAACAACCTAGCCATCCTCTCCTCCATGTCCCTCTCCCTTTGCGCCGCCGACCTGTTTGCCTCCGCCAGAAGCTCCCGGGCCCTAGCCTCAATGGAGAGCTCCATTGGTCGTGGACGAGGCCTTATCTCAGGATTAGATATCGTTTGGCGCTTCTTGATCTCCGGGAGAGTTCTAGGACAATGTATCAGTCCATCCCCAATAGCTATCGAGCCATGGGGCCTCCCGCCACCAGAAATCATCAACGTGCTCTGGATCAAAAGGACTCTGGCTCGGGTACGTTGAAGTCCTCCCATTTCCTCGCCTTCCCCTCATCTCTATACCTCACGAGCTTGCTGTGGGAGGAGATGTTGCTGAAGCTCTCTAGATGATCGAGGTCATCCTCAGAGAATGCTTTGGCCTTCTTGTACGAGGCAGTATGGGCCATGCAATAGAGGTCGAACAGAGGTGGCACCTCCTTCTTGTTTTCTCGCGCCTAAAAGAGAGGAACAAAATATTAGTTAAGGGCTCAAGCTAGCATTAAGAATGAAATTGCATGAATCATGAAGCAAACCACATACCCAATGATCCCCATACTCAAACAGGTTGGAGCTCCCTTGATGGTGTGGCACACCTTTCAATTGGGCATGCTTATCCTTGGCCTTGTTGTGTTCGGCTAGCCATTCGGGAGAGCACCACTCATCCACCAATGCCTCCCAACAGTCCATCCTATCCGCACACCATCTCAGGGGCACCTAAGTTAGATAAGAGAAGTTTCAGCGCTACGCCTACGAATCAAATCAAGGAAACTAAGTACAAGGCCTTAAGAATAGATAATTACCTTCATTAACTTCTCCTTACTCAGATAATTTTTGCGGCACTTCTTCTTGGCCCTCTTAATGTTAGTCGAGGCATAGTAGTCTCGAATAGCCTGCACCCGAGCCTCGTGCCGTAAGTTCTGAAGTAGGCGCTTGCACTCGGCTACGAGAACAGCAGCCGCTTTCGCCTCATGTTCCTCAAGACACCTATAGAAGGTCTGCAATCAAACAAGACAACACTGATTAGTACAATCACCAGGTGCTGTTGATTTTTAATTCTGTAAAGGAAAAATTACCCAAAACCAACGGATCAGAATGTCATCCACCGTCTCGCACAAGACACCGTCGACCATCTCCTCCGGCGGGGCCAGGGCAGCCATGTACAGCTCTGTCATGCCCAAGATGCGTGCCTACCCATTTAAAGCACGAGGGCCTCGCAAGGGATAGAGGCGCATCTTGCCGTTAGCAAGAATAGTATCATCACAACATACAATACTGAATGAGAAGAGCATCAAGTTGACCACAGGGTCCGACTACGAACGAAATCAAATGATAAAAGAAGTTGCAAATGATACTATCAAGCTGTACCAAAGATCACGACCAGGTCCTCTACTCATCCGGATATGTCACATACATCCTGCCTCTCTCCTCGTCATACTCCCACTGGAGCTAGGTAAGATCATCCTGCACGAACTCATCTGATCCTGTACCTGGATTGTTGTAGTAAACTGTGAGCCACAGAGGACTCAGCTTTCATGTGCCCGGGTACCAAGACTATTTAAGCTTTAGGATGGAAGGGGGTGATGTTTTAGTTTGTAGCAGCACTAAGCATTATATGGTGGCTAACTTACGCAACAGGAATGTAAATGTGAGTGGTCTACGTTTAGCGGTCGAATCTAGAGTAATCACTATGAGATTCTGAACACTTACTTACGTCAATCATAACCCCACCATGTTCTCTCTCGGATCATGTACACGAGCAGAGACGATCACGGTTACTCACATAGTTGGTGTGTTTAAATTAGAGTTTACTTCAAGTTTCCTATAACCGGGTGTTAAACAAATATCCAAGTTGCCACATCACCGCGGGCACGGCTTTCTGAAAGATTTAACCCTGCAGGGGTGCTCCAACTAATCCATTACCAAATTAACCACACTCCATGGGAATGCCTCGACCGTGGATCTCGCGATCATCTTAGGTGATTCCAAAGGAATTCCAACACCTCGAGTAAACCCGAAGGAAGTCAGTCTCCACACGCAAGACACTCGATAAAGGTAAAACAAATCCAGCAAGACCACCTGACATGTCGACGAACCCGATAAGAGCCGCGTATCTCGTTCTCAGGACACGACAGATGGGACTAGCTATGGGAAAAAAAATCCAATCCTCAAGTTGCTTCGAGGCGGCCCTGCAGGCAGCCCATTTTGGACCAACACTCATGAGGAGCACTGGCCCGGGGGTTGATTAAATTATCCACGGGTTTGCAAGACCCTATGCAATTAGTTAAGTTGGTAAGCAAATGTAGAACCAATGTTGGGTCTTGCTAGACAAGTTTTAATCTCAACCGAATATCAAGGAGGTCCCCATAACAACCCCGAGCATGTTTGGAGCGCAAAGTATCGAAAAACATAACACCGGTAACAAGGAACTAGTGGCGGTACGAGAGGAACAAATCACTTAGCAAAAGGCCAAACCTTCCACCAATACCAGATATATATGTGCATTAAATTAAATAACAGAATTATTGTGATATCCAATCCATGTTATCACATGGAACAACCTGCACGTGCAACTAAAATGCTATAGGAGGGGCTGGGCAGCGGTAACTTAGCCAATCAAAGGTTTGCTAGGATGTGGAGGTTAGAGACTGTCATGGCAACATGGGGGCTAATATCATGTGATAGGTAGCGCAATTGTAACGATAAGAACAAGAAACTAGCAAGCAAAGATAGTATTGGGATCCAGGTACAATCATCTTGCCTGTTGGGTCTTCAGCGCAACAAGTAGCGGGTTCCTCGTAGTGGTACTCTCCAGGGTCCTCGAACTCAGTTTCGACACTCGCGTCTACCCAATAGAAACAGCAAATAAATAATCCAACCAAGGTGCAATGCACAACCAAGATGATGCATGATCCATTTAAAGAAGTTTTAAACATGGCAACCCAATTCTATTCAAGTTTCATATGCAAGTTGGTATATTAATGAATCTGGACAGAACCTCATGTTAAGTTATTTATACATGCATGAACATGGCAAATATGGATGCATCATGAAAAATTGATGGAAATGCATAAAGATCGCGAGAAACGGAGCTACGGTTCTCGAGATACGCTCACGACAAGGTACGAAGGCAAAACACAAGATCACCAAATACCTGGGCTAATTCTTGGCATTCCAAGGTAGCCACTGGACAGGTTATAAAAAACCCATCACAATAGACTCAAGAATCACTCAATTCCGTGGAGTATAGCTCCCCCAACTTGCAAAACAAGATAGCACCCAACCTGCCACAAAACAGCAACATAGCAATTTGAAAAGCTCAGCACTAGAGATACAGGATTCCTACAACCACAAACAAGATATGGACAGGAACTACTCAACACCCACATCATCTCATCCAAAAATTCAGTCAGAAAAAGGGCACACATCAATATGCATGGAGCAATCAAGTTGGCATGAAGAATCAGTTTTTCAGGGACTTAGTGAAAATCCCAGTTTTCTGGAATCTGGGTTAATAAAGTAGCAAGTTGACAACACTGGTTAAATATGCTAGAAATCTCCAAATGGCATGAAAATTAACAGGATGGTAGATGACAATACCTACTACAAATACCTAACAATGATCATGGTCAAATTCACAACACATCACTAGCTACACCCCACTCTACATGGCAAAATAATAACAGCAGACTCCAAACAACCATTTATAAACAGGTTGGCAGAAACAGAAAATAGCTCACTAAACAGCATGGTTCCCACTTATCTAGTGACTTGACATGAATAACAAAAATACTGGGACATTCCCAACAACTTTTACGAACAAACTCATGTTGGCAAGAACTTGAAAGCATGCATAGATTAATCCATATGAAAAAGACAAAAGGCCATCACAACATAAAAATGCAGTTTTGACAAGTTGTCCCAAAGTCAAATCTGACTTCACAGGTGCATACATGGGTTGATTCTACGCCAAAATCATTACTCATACCTATATGCTTGCATGGAACAAAAGGGAGCAAAGGGGGGGGGTCGAAATTTGACCTCCCTAGGCCATGGGTGACTTATGCCACTCACTAAACTTGATGTAAATGCCACAAAATGCTATGTGCTCCATAGATATATGTTGAGAGAGGTATTTAGCATGTTAGGGACATGATAGCATGGCAAAGCAACCAAATCAAGAATGAAACTAGCTAGAGGAGAAAATATGCTCATGAGCACCTAAAGAGAGATCTACACATGCATCTCTACACTTAAGCACACACACATCCACACACATGTATGAGGAAGAGGACACAATAAACATAATCCATGCAAACATCCTAGCCTAGATGTATGAGCAAGCACACCACACACACACTACATCAAGTCACACACAAGCATGTGTATGTGTCACACACATACACACACACTAACCTACCCTACAAGAACACACACACATGTATGGGTGTGCAAGGGACACACACACACATGTGCCATGCATGATGCACCACACACCCACATGCACACACACTCATCAAGACACACATGCACAAGACACACTACACACATGCCTACATGTACATAACAAGTATGCATACATATGCATAGGCAACCATGGGTGCATACACACACACTCAAGTGCAAAACCCCCACACACATTACACCATACTACATATGCACACATGTGCATATACACCACATATATGCATACACTCCACTACCACATACATACCTTATATGCACTACACACACATATGGACATATGACAGAAAAACGAAAATAAATAAAAAAAGGACCTGATCCTACACATACATACATGTAATACACCCACAACAAATAAAAGAAAAGAAAGAAAGCAAAATAAAAGGAAACAAAAAAGGGGGGAGAAGGGGGATCGAACCCTAGACCCCCTGGACACACACAACACACCACACCACTAGGCTATGGGCTCGACTCTTAACAGAAGGGGGGTGCGGCGCTCTAATACACACACACGCACACTTATCTGACGAAACTGAAGAATGACAGTGCAGGCAACAACGGCGGCGACAGAGCAACGGCGGTGACAATTCCGACGGCTACAGGGCGATCTGGTGGCCACCACTACACACACAGCTGCGGGGCCGATAGGCGGATCCATTCCCCTGCTCACCTCGCGGTAAGGAGGAAGGAGGCGAGCAACAGGATCTCGCCAAGCTACTGGCGGTGATAGACAACGGCGATGACCGAATCGAGCTACGCGCGGAGGAGAAGAACTGCGAGGGACCTGCGGCTCACCTAGGGGATGGCGACGACGAACCGGTCCCGAATCGACGGCGACGACGGGGAAGGAGAGGCGGGGACACGGCGGCGACGGAGGAGAAGAAGGCCCGGCCGCGCTGCAACGGCGAGGAGGTAGAAGAAGACCTCCCGAGGCCTCCTAGCTCCTGGAATGGGACGGCGGGTCCACCAGGAACACGGTGGCCATCTCTGGCGGCGACGAGCCCCACCGGAGGCGACGACGCGACGGCGAGCTCTCTCTCTGAACCTAACTCTTCTCTGAACCCGACGAAGAAGAAGAAGTACAGGGGAGGAAGGAGGAGGAGGGAGAATAGGAAAGCGGCGGCGGGTAGAGGGAGAAGAAAGAGGGAGGAACCCTAGGGGCACACGCTTAAAAAGGGGGCTGGCCTCGGCGTCCGTGACAGCTAACGACGACGGCGAAGCCGCCCTCTGCACTCTGCTCGCACACACACACACACACTCACACTAACGGAGAGGAACGGGGGAGCAGGTGGCCGTTTACTGCTCCTGCTGGGCCTCGTGGGCCGAAAGCCCACACTCACACACTCACTCTTACCAAAATAACGGAGGGGCATTTTCCTTTTGAATAAAACAGCCACACTATTTAAATCCCCATGGCATTTTATAAAAGGTTTTCGCCAAAACAAAAATACTTTTGAAACAAGATAATATGCTCCTATTAAATAAAATATTAGGTTGATTTTATGAACAAGTTATTTTATTAATATATTAATAAAACAGCCCCTGTTTTAAATAGTTTTCAAAACCAAACACATCCAAATATCAAAAGCATCACTTCCAATATTCATAAGACATTAGGGCCACCTCATGAGCATTTTTAAAGATTTTTTAAACAACTTAAAATCTGCCAAGAATTCATATTGGAATAAAAGGCAATGAGAGTGGGTTTTGAGAAGGAAGAAAAAGAGTGGTAGAAGAGGGATAGGTTGCACACATGGAAACCACCACTCATGAGGCCAAACCACACAAGGAACCTCACATACATGATCCAAAACAAGGCACACAACACATACAAGCATGATGAATGTCATGATGATAAAATGATGGATGCCATGATGCATGAATGCAATTCAACACATGGGACAAGGTGCAAATCATATCATAGCTCATGACACAACGTTCATACAAATGGTCACATGCCAAATAAGGTAGGGACATCACTTGGGATGTCACAAGCTCCCAGGTTAGTGCTACCTATGGAACCTCACCCTCACCGGGCAACTGGACCTTCCCCGGGAAGTGGTGCCGGAGAAGCACACCAAGGACCTGGTTGGGCCTATGGACACCACACTCGTGTTCCAACCCTTGCAGTATGACAAGGCCAACACATTAGATATTAATTTGAAGAAACATGAAGGCAAAAGGTTAAAAAAGAGTAAATGCACTTACTTCTCCGCATTAGGATCAATCAACCACCTCTGATCGTGGGTCGTCGGCATGGGCGGGAGGTTTGTACAACCACACTGGTAGACCCTCTTGCCCTCCACAGCGAGCTCGCTCTCGCTATAGGTGTCCTCAGACAAGTTGTCCTCGCCACCATCAGCATGGCCACTAGCCTCCGGAGTCACGTGGAACAAAGACTCTGGGACCCGAGTCTCTTGCGATGAAGACTCTGGGAAAGGAGTCTCCTGGGACGAAGACTCTAGGACCGGAGTCTCCTGGGACGAAGGCTCGGTGACCCGAGGCTCGTCGGCCCGAGGCTCGGCGACCGGAGACCAAGACGGGTCCAAGTCAGACGGGTCCACCTGAGACGGAGCACTCCTGTGGTCGGGAGAATAAGCTGGGGGTGGCGGCGAGGAAGGCGCAGCAGTCTTCCTACCTCTACCACCTCTCTTCGTCTTCCCTTGACCTCTCCCGGTTGAAGAAGAAGCGCCCGTCGGTGTCTGCATACAGTGTACTAGCGGTCGCCCGAGTTGCTTGGGTGCTATAATAGCACCTCTCCCAGCACGCACCAAGGAAGGAGGCTCACAGCACTCTCGACCCGCACCCACCATCTGTCAACACCTGCAACGACAAAGAGTGAACGAAATTAGTTCAACATAAAAAGATTGAATACCTAATGACATGAACTAATTAATAATATATATGTACATAATAATAATTGAATACCTCACATTACTAATATTAATCTTCATCATCTATATATGCTCTAGGATCAATAAATGCATCATCATCACTATCAGTAATTACGTGCTCGTCAGCATCATCAATAAATGCATCACCATGTGGAAGGCCTCTATGTAATCGGTTGAGCATTGACAGGTCATCCACAATAGTAACCTCTTCTTCTTCCGTCTCTTCTTGTTCCGGCTCAGGGGTGAAGTCGAATTCACTATCGCTGTTGACCTCAATGTTCTGGGGTGAAGTAGAGCGGTTCTTGATACGTTTTTGGAAACACGTGTTTCTTGGAAGAATTCTCCTTCTTATGTGTCTGGGTTAATGTGAGGTTCATAATCATCTTCATTGAGGGGAGGTGGTCTAAAATGTGGCAGAACATCATAAACGACATCCCATCCTTTCAGATTTGGATCCGTTTGGCAGGCCCACGGTAGATATAAAACTTGGGTCGCCTGTTGAGCCGTAATATAGACATCGGGAACATCTAAATGGGTGCTTTGTTTGATTTCGACTAGCCCTATATGTTCATGTTCCCTTCTAGTCTCCTTCGGCTGGAACCAATAACATTTAAAGACTACGACGTTTGGTGGGTTTTCACCAAAGAATGTCAGTTCATAAATTGCTTCAACTCTTCCATAATACTCGACCCCTCCTTCGCCGACAGCGGAGACCTAACAATTTGTAGACTTTGGTCGGACATAGATAGCTCTTTGCCAAAAGTATGAAAGCGATACCCGTTGATGTCGTACTTGTCAAATGAACAAACCTTATAGTCAAAACCATTAGCGACTTGTCTCAATTCGGAGTCCATAGACTCTGCATTAGCCTACAAGTTTAATACGAAAGGATTGTTGCATTAGCAGCAAACTAGGCGAAGAAATGAAATCGTCTAATGGAAATTACCGTTTGCTTGAACCAAGAGATGAAACCGGGATAGCCGCCTTCATGCTTTGCCAGAAGCTCATACTCTTCGATGGAATCCTTTTGGATCACTGCTCCATCCGAGAATTTGGCGATGTATCGACTGTATCACATATCCGGGAATAAGAGCATTTCAAAGGAATTAGAAGTTGCGAAACAATGTACCGAGAACTTACTCGATGTACGGCAGCACTTCTGTTAGGTTGTTGAAGATATACAACGAAATGGTCCACCATTCTTCGACATCCAAAGCTATTGCTTTCGAAGCACGGGGTGGTGCGAGCTTCCCTTCGAATAGGCTGAGGTTGGATCGACCTTTTTCATGGTCGCCATCATTGTAGCGAGGCTTTGAATTATGCAAATAACGATTCTTGGCTTTGTAGTGTGCTGTCACGAAGTTTGCCGCCTCCTCAGTAATGAATGCCTCGGCCATCGATGCTTCAACTCTATGTTTATTTTTACATTTTGCTCGAAGCGTCTTCGATATCCTCTCAGTTGCGAAGCTCCAACGATTTTGCACGGGCCCCCCAATCTTGCCTCAGTCGGGAGATGCAAAATGAAATGCTGCATTGGATTAAAGAAGCCGAGTGGAAATATCTTTTCTAACTTGCAGATCAACTCCGGTGCCAACTCTTCCAGTTCGTCTAGTACATCAGGCGATAGTTCTTTCGCACAAAGAGCATGGAAGAAATAGCTTAGCTCTGCCACTACTAGCCATTCATCCTTAGGGATAAAGCCACGCAACATCACCGGCATTACCCGCTCAAGCCATATGTTCCAATCGTGACTCTTAACACCAAATATTTTCAATTTGTCAAGACTCGCTCCCCTCTTTAGATTCATTGCATACCCATCGGGGAACATCAAGTGCATTTTCACCCACAAGATCATTTCCCTCATAGCTGGCCTTCCAACATTGAACCATGCCTTTGGATTCCTCCAATTCTTCTTCCTTTTGGTTGTCGAATGTTTTGTAATGGTCTATCACATAGAGCCTCCCGATCGACTCTAGCCTTAGGATTATCCTTCGACTTCCCCTCTATGCTGAACAATGTACAAAAAGGGCATCCGCGATATTCTTTTCAGTGTGCATCATGTCGATGTTGTGTGGGCAAAGGAGGTATTTAAAGTAAGACAAATCCCACAAACATATCTTGTGAGTCCAAGCGTGTTCCGTATTATACCCTTTGAAATACCCTGGACGATCTGGATCCGGCTCAAGAGCGTTTATCTGATCCAGGATCTATTGGCCTGTCAACGCAGGTGGTGCAGTGTTTTTGACAACTCTACCCTTGATGAATTTCTTCTTGTCTTTTCTGAACTTATGGTCAAGATCTAGGAACTGTCTATGCATGTTGAAGAAAGAAAACTTGCGACCCACCTGCAGCCAACGGAACTCAAGGGATGCCTTGCATGTGGGGCACGGAAACCTTCCATGCACACACCAGCCAACGAACAGCGCATACGCCGGCATGTCATGCGACAAGTACATGTACCGCACATGCATTTTGAAGTTCTTTTTGGTAGCGGCGTCATATGTCTTGATCCCATGATCCTAGGCTTCTTGCAATTCATCCTTAAGCGGTTGCATGTACACATTCATATTCTTCCCTGGATATTTGGGCCCTGGATTTATCAACGTCAGGAAAATGTTCTTTCTTTTCATAATCTCTCCGGGGGAGATTGAGTGGAATGACAAATACATACCAACAACTGTATTGTGCTGCCGTCATACCATACACATTGAACCCATCTGTGCTGATGGCAACTCGAGGATGCCTTGGATCTGCTGTTTTATCCTCATGTAATGCATCGAAGTTCTTCCACGCAAAAGCGTCTGAAGTGTGTCCCAACATCAGATTCCCATCTGCATCTAGTTCTATTCTTTTGCCCAATTTATGCCACGTCATCTGTCTGGCCGTCTCTTCGACCATGAAAAGACGTTGAAGTCTTGGTATGATTGGCAGATACCGAAGAACATTAATGGGGATTTTGGTCTGACTCTTCTCATCCATACCGTTGTCCAAATATCGTCATCATCGCGTCGTAGCATTCTCTGCCCAGGTTGAACTGAGCCTTCAGAGCCATTACTTGCGGGATGGCATCCATCTAACAAAGCTCAGTGTGCTTGTGGAGAGGACATTTTGAAGACTCCAACATTTCATAAAAGGCCTTTGCAGATTCCTCCATCTCATCATCCGAATCCCGAGCATCATCAAAGTCTTGCACCATGTCTTCGATACCGGTACCATGCTCGTTGGTGCGACGACGAACCACCTCAGCTCTGGCACGTTGGGCAGACTCACCATGAAATGTCCAGACCGTATAATTAGGCGTAAAACCCCACTTCTACAGGTGTTTGATCATTTCAAACTCCGACTTCTTCTTATAGTTGTCGCAATCGACACAAGGGCACCAGGTTGTTTTTTGTCCATTTGCAAATGCGACTCTCACAAACTCCTTGGTTTTTGTTATCCATTCACGGGTCATGTCTTTCTGACTAGTGTGACCGGTGTACATCCACCCACTATCACTCATCTTGCCTAGCTACTGGACACACAAAAAATATATACATAATTCAGCAAACTATATTCATCAGTGAATAGAGTTTGTCAGTTTTAGTACGTCGATGCAACCTAGACGCTATTTGGTAAAGATAGGTCCTAATCCCACCCAAATATGTGTAGATTGGGTTCGTTTTCCCATGCTCCGCTCCGGATCCGACGCACAATTTCGGCAGCACCTCCCCGCTGTTCTCCTGATACACGTCTCGGCAATAAGTTGAGAGGATGTGTACCCGGAGAACAACAGGGAGGCACTGACGAAATTCTGCATCGGACCTGGAGCAGACCATATGGGAAAATGAACCCAATCTAGACATACTCGGGCTGTCCATGGATAACGTTGGACAATTCAAAAGAATCATGGTTATAAATATGCTAATGAATGCATATTTATAGATGCAACCCTTTGGAACGGGAGACGCATAGTGGTCACGCATACTGATGATTGAAGACACATATAGCTAGCAAGTTTCATCGACACGAAGACCGAAACAAAGCAAATGAAGGGGGCAGGAGGAGATGTCATTTGTCCTCACCCACGAACACAGGGGCGGAGCTCGTCGAATGCATGGGGAGGTCGTCTAACACCTGACCCTCGCAGCAACGAAACAACTGCACATTTAAATCCACCTAATCAATATAAATATGATGTTCTGTATAACAAAATCGAAAAAAATATATGACCTGACTCATAATTCACAAATATATGACCTGTGTCATGTCGGGGTCGGGGTGTCGGGGGTGTCGTGTCGGGGTCGGGGTGTTAGGGGTGTCGTGTCGGGGTTGGGGTGTCGGGGGTGTCGTGTCGGGGTTGGGCTGTTGGGGGTGTCGTGTCGCGGTAGGGGTGCTGTGTCATGGTCGGGGGTGTCGTGTCGGGGTGTCGGGGTGTCGTGTCGGGGGTTGGGGCGTCATGTCGGGGTCAGGGTGTCAGGGGTGTCGTGTCGGGGTCGGGGTGTTGGGGGTGCCGTGTTGGGGTGTCGGGGTGTCGTGTCGGGGGTCGGGTGTCGGTGGTGTCGTGTCGGGGTCGACCCTCGACTCCTTCTCCCCTCGATCCTCGACCCCCGACAATCTAAGTAAACCTAAACTAAATCTAGGGGTGTCGGGGTGTCGAAGTTGTCGGCGGTGTCAGGGGTGTCGTGTCGGGGTAGGGTGTTGTGTCGTGGTCGGGGGTGCCGTGTCGGGGTGTCGGGGTGTCGTGTCGAGGGTCGGGGTGTCGGGTCGGGGTCGGGGTGTCGGGGGTGTCGTGTCGGGGTCGGGGTGTCGGGGGTGTCGTGTCGGGGTCGGGGGTGGCATGTTGGGGTGTCGGGGTGTCGTGTCAGGGGCCAGGGTGTCGGTGGTGTCGTGTCGGGGTCAGCCCTCGACTCCTTTTCCCCTCGATCCTCGACCCCCGATAATCTAAATAAACCTAGATAAACTAAATCTAAATAAACCTAGCTAAACTAAATCTAAATAAACAGAAAAAACAGGAAAATAAGAAAAATCACCTTACGGTTTAGGCGACGGTGCGGCTTCGGCGGTAGGGCGGGGCTGGGCGGCGTGGCGCCGGTGGCGAGGCAGGGTGGCGCGACGCGTCTCCAGCGGTGGGGCAGGGCAGCGCGGTGTCCGTGGCCTGCATTCGCTAGGAGGGGCGACCGTGGCAGGGTGGGCGGTCGGCCAGCGATGAGGTGGGCACCGGTGGGCGGAGCTGGCTGGTGGTGGTAGGGGCTTCGGGGGGTGGCGCGAGGGGGGGGGGGGGAATGGCGGCTCGGGCACGAGGCGGCGCGCGTTGCTGAGGTGAGGGCAGAGAGAGGGGTGGGGCGATGGGGCGGACGGTGAGGGGCGGGGCTGGCTGGCGGCGGCGGGGGCTTCGGGGTGGTAGCGCGGGGGCGGCGGCGGCACGGGCACGGGGGATGACGCGGGTGAGGTGAGGGAGAGAGAGAGAGGGGAGAGAGGGGTGGGGCGCAGGGGTTAGTTAGGTTAATCTCTTTGTCGTCTGCTAGCAGACGGCAAAGAGACTAGCTAGTGGGGTGGGCCGGGGGGGAACAGACGTTAATTCTTTGTCGCCCGCTAGCTGACGGCAAAGAATCTTTGTCGTCCGCTAGCAGACGACAAAGAAACTATCCGTTAGTTGATACCCGTTAGTGGGCCACCCTTCCTCTTTGCCGTCTGCTAGCTGCAAGTTTGCCGTCGGCAGGCAGACGGCAAAGAACAAGCTGATGGCAAGGAGCTTCTTTGCCATCAGCTAGTTCTTTCCCGTTTGTTTTCTGGAAACAGATGGCAAATAGTTGCTTTGCCATCTGCCAGCTGACGGCAACGAACTGGCAGACGACAAATTTGCCATTTCCAGTAGTGTAGTAAATAGGCATGTTTATCTCTTCGGCATGTAACCGACAATGTGTACACCCTAGGCATCCTCGACATCTATATAAGCCGGAGGGTTTTAGGGTATAGGGGGAGAACAACTTATCTAGGGTTAGCTATTCGATCTTGAGGTAGATCAACTGTGTAACTCCCCATCATCAATACAACCAAGCAGGACGTAGGGTATTACCTCCATAGGAGGGCCCGAACCTGGGTAAATCGATGTCCCCTTCGTCTCCTGTTCAGGACCCCCTACCCGAGATCCACCGGTTTTGACACCGACATTGGTGCGTTCATTGAGAGTTCCTCTATGAGCAAGATGGAATCAACGTCTTGCCTCGTCATCAATGAAGAGGTCCGCAATAGGGATACTTTTGTCCCCGGACAAATCTTCGCCTTCGGCAACGTTGTGCTGCATGCTGACTTTGCTGGCCATTTAGGCCGCACTGAGAGCTTCGCCCTGATCAAGAAGTCCGATTTGGAAACTTAGAGTTCTCTGTCGACTCTCGGGGTGACCTGTCGTTAATCGGGCTCGCAGCTTCGCCTGTAGCCTCCAAGGACTCTGAGGCTTTAACCTCGAGCCACTACTTTGGACATGCCGATGGGGTCACCCATAGCGATGAGCTAATCTCTTATCCCGGTCCAGCCATTATGCCAGATGACCGATCACGTGTTCTTGCTGAACACTTCCCATGTACGGACGTCTTGGAGGTTAACTCCACAAGTTCCGAATAGGTGGATCCGACCGGGCCCTCAGCGGCCGACGAGGCCCTGGATCAAATCTCGTCGGTGAAGATCACTAACGATCCAGGCCCAATCTATGCTCGATTCGGTTACGGTGCGGGCTAGGACAAATTTTTCGGCCCACCCACCACCCACTTGATAACCACTGTCGAGGATTTAACTGACATGCTGGACTATGCCTCCGAGGAGGCAGAATAACTGGATGGAGAATACCGTGCTCCCACCCCTGTTAACACCGGGAGGTGGGCCGCCACCTCCACATACGACGTCTACATAGTAGATACTCCTACCACTAACGGCGATAACATGCCTAACAATGATGGCGACAAATCGGGTGATTTTCCATCAAGGTGCCGGAAACTATGTAAGCGGTCCAAAGGAAAGAAGGGAAGGAAAGCTATTATCAGCAACGGGGACATTAATCCCCCCGCTGACCATGGCATCCCGATATCCCCGAGCACCCGCTAGAGGGTCCGGAAGTGTCTAAGGACCAAAACTGCCCAGATAACGATAACGACTCCGGAGACGATAATTACCTTCCCCCGTCAAGGAGGAATATATACCGGAAGCCAATGACTTGTACATCCCTGATAGCCTCGAAGATTAGGAAGAAATCAGGCAACGTCTCATAGCAACGGCTCGCAGCCTAAAAGCTAAATAACAACAACTCAAAGCCGAACAGGATGACCTCTATGATCGATGGACGAAAGTCCTCTCAGCCGAGGAAGTATACGGCACCGGTCTGTCGAACCAGCCAAAAAGGTACCCTCGGAGAAGGCTGCTGGTGCAATTCAATGATGAACTCACTGATATTCCGTCTCCAAACCATACTCCATACGACAAGCCGAACCGCCCCCTCGTGGTCACGACAGGACGATTGACAACACTGGTTACATACCGGCAGTGCCCCGAAGACGGGGTAAGGAGCCATTAGAGTCCAATCACAGGTTCGACCTGCAAGATGACCTGCATCACAGAGCAGGCCATACAAGATCCATCTATGGATCCGGAGAGTACTTGCCCGATAGACGGGGCGGATACAGACCATGTTTTGACCAAAACAACAGAGCCTAGGCACGCAACCAGCCCCATACAACGCCAAATACAGGCGCGACATAGCACGGGTTAGAGGCGCCGCTCACCCACTGTGCTTCACAGACGAGGTAATGCGACATCAGTTCCCTGAGGGGTTTAAACCCGTGAATATAGAACAGTATGACGGGACCATTGACCCAACCGTATGGATTGAGGACTTCCTCCTCCATATCCACATGGCGCGAGGAGACGATCTCCATCCTATCAAATATCTCCCTCTTAAGCTTAATGGGCAAGCTCAACACTGGTCAAATAGCCTCCTCGAAAACTCCATTGGATGCTGGGAAGACCTGGAAGATGCATTCTTTGCAAACTTCTAGGGAACCTATGTCCCCCCGCCGGACTCTTCCAATCTCAGCAACATCATCCAGAAGCCCGACGAGTCTGCTCGGCAATTTTGGAATTGGTTCTTGACTAAGAAGAACCAAATCGTCGACTGTCCGGATGCTGAGGCCATAGCCTCCTTCTGGCACAATATTCAGGATGAATGGCTGGCCCGCCAGCTAGGCTAGGACAAACCTTGGACCATGTCCGCCCTTACCTCCCTCATGATCCGGTTTTGCACGGGCAAAGACAACTGGCTGGCAAGACACAACCACTATTCCGAAGATCCCGTAGCATTTGAAGGCTGGGATGGCAACTAAAAACCAAAGCACAATAAGAATAAGTGCCGACACAATAATAGCGATGCCGATGACATTGCTGTCAACGCTGGATTCCGCAACTCCTGACCTGGGCAGGAGAAGAAGCCTCCTAAATGCAATCGCGACGGACCCACTCAGGTGGAGAAGACCATGTAAAGGCCTTGCCAAATCCATGGGACTTTTTAAAAGCCCGCCAACCACACAGACCGCAACTTCTGGGTGTTTAAACAGGCCGACAAGATACCACCCGAGGACCAAGGCAAAACCTCTCGCAGTGTGGACGAGGATGAGCCTCGGGGTCCAATCGGTGGCGGATAGAAGAAATTCCCTCCCGAAGTAAAAAAGGTGAACATGATATACGCCACCCATATACCTAAGAAGGAAAGGAACCGCACCCTTCGCGATGTCTATGTTGTGGAACCCGTAGCCCCAAAATACAACCCATGGTCGGCATACCCGATCACCTTTGATCGGTGCAATCACCCGGCCAGTATCCGTCACGGGGGTTCGGGGTCCCTCTTCCTAGACCCATCATAGATGGGTATCACCTCACAAAAGTCCTAATGGACAGAGGAAGTAGCCTCAACCTGATTTATTCAGACACGGTGAAAAAGATGGGCATAAATCCGTCAAGGATCAAGCCCAGCAACACTACCTTCAGAGGAGTGATCCCAGGCATTGAGGCCCGATGTACGGGTTCCGTAACTCTAGAAGTCGTGTTCGGCTCGCCCGATAACTTTCGCAGCGAGGACTTGATCTTTAACATTGTGCCCTTCTGTAGCGGCTATCACGCACTGCTTGGTCAGACATCGTTCGCTCGTTTCAATGCTGTCCCACACTACGCATACCTCAAGCTGAAGATGCCGGGCCCCAAGGGGGTTATTACTGTAAACGGCCATACCAAGTACTCCCCTAGAACTGAGGCACATGCACTGTCCCTAGTGGCTGAATTCAGCTACAAAGACGATTGGCAAGTTCCGACACCCACCATAAAGGTACAAAAGGCTGGGAAGCGAGTTCTGCTTCAGACCAAAAACTCAGATCCTTCATCCTCCCCTCTATAGGGACTCGGCCCCCACTACACAACCTTAAGACCAGCAAAGTACGTGCCAAGGAGGCACAACTTCGCACTTAAGATTCCATGGGTAGCGGTGGGGAAATAAAGATGGGTTTTTGGCTGGCCCGAACCCCTACCATCAAAACGTGTTTGGATGCAAGCGCTCCTAAAAGAGCCTGCCTATGATGTAAAGCTCACCTAAAATTCGGCGGCCTCTCAAGACTTTGTTTGAAAAATCCGTCCGCCAAACACTAACACCCATCAAGGTGCATCTAAGAGCAGGAGTCAACTAGCAACGGGGCACATCGAGGACGTCAGGTTATCAATCAAAGACCCCTGGGACAACAAATCATGTATATTTTATGTGAGAGCCTCGCTTAATAGGAATGATAGACTACTCATATCAACAAGGAATTCCTTCTTTTCTAGGAGCCCACTCGAAAAGAACTCCAAAGTTAAGCATGCTTGGCTTGGAGCGATTCTAGGATGGGTGACCGACCGGGAAGTTGGTCCTGGGTGCGCACGAGTGAGGACAAAGTGCGTAGGAAACACTAGTGTTGGTCTGTGAGGCCAGTCTAGATCCTGCCAGGCATAACAGGGTGTTACAATTGGTATCAGAGCCGACCCTTGCGGTTACACGGGCATGCGCGGGTCAGGTGCACGGGTATGTGGCGCATGGCGTGTGTGGCTCGTCGTAACACACAACATGGCACATGTGCCGGACTGGATGCGCATACGTGTGCCAAAAGGGAACTTCCTGATGGGCCGACGAGGACGGCGGTTCCTTTGAGTGGGGGTGTTTGTGGGAACCTGGCTTAATAGGAATGATAGACTACTCATATCAACAAGGAATTCCTTCTTTTCAGGGAGCCCACTCGAAAAGTGCGGACAAAGTGTGCAGGAAAGAGTAGTGTTGGTCTATGAGGCCAGTCTAGATCTTGCCAGGTGTAACAAGGTGTTACATTTTATTTATTCCACATACCTGTAAACAGATGCTTCGGAAATCCGAGCTATAAGAGTTGTTCCGAAAATGCAAAATTGCGTGGCACAAGTTTGCCTCATCTGTCCTTTTTTCGGCGCATTTTTTTCTTTTTCTCCTCTCCCCCTCTTCTCGTGAACCTATTCGGTATGATGCGATGAAACCTCCTAATAGACCTGGGGCTCGAGTTCAAATACAAATCAGCTTATCTATCATGTGTTCGGTGTCTTGGCATTCGCTTTGTATGCATCGGTCACGAACTATGTCTTTGGTCAATAAGCGTGCTTGGCTTGGAGCGATTCTAGGATGGGTGACCGACTAGGATGTTGGTCCCGGGTGCGCACGAGTGAGGACAAAGTGCGCAGGAAAGACTAGTGTTGGTCTGTGAGGCGAGTCTAGATCCCACCAGGTGTAACGGGGTGTTACATTTTATTTCTTCCACATACCTATAAACAGATGCTTCGGAAATCCGAGCTATAAGAGTTGTTCCGAAAATGCAAAATTGCGTGGCACAAGTTTGCCTCATCTGTCCTTTTTTTGGTGCATTTTTTTCTTTTTCTCCTCTCCTCCTCTTCTCGTGAACCTATTCGGTATGATACGAGGAAACCGCCTAATAGACCCCGGGCTCGAGTTCAAACACAAATTAGCTTATCTATCATGTGTTTGGCGTCTTGGCGTTTGCTTTGTATGCATCGGTCACGAACTATGTCATTGGTCAATAAGTTGGGTTACTCGACTCCTGTGCTTGCCCCTTTACGTTCTGCTCGTTCGGCTAAAAGGGCAAAGGGAGCACCCCTGTGATTGTGCTCCCGGATAGTCGGGTCAAGCACCTCAGGGGAGAAAGCCAAAAATAGACTGTCATAGTATGCGTGAACCGGTCTGTGAACCCCAACCTGGAAGTGTTATACTTCAATCCTCGTAAGCGGTTATTCCGTGTTATACGAGGAACTTGCCCTTTGTGAAGACATTGTGATACTGGCTTCGGCCACAATTTGTCCGAACATCACAACACTTCGGTGGCTAATCGTACGCTTCCTATAGTCCTTTTCGCACCCCTACGGCTAAGTGAAAGAAATAAAACACTATAGTCTGATTGCCTAGTCTGCCACATTGTACCGCTTTCGAGTTCCGATAATTCGGCTAAGGGACATAGAGCATTGGCATAGACACCCCATGTAGTATCTACATGGGGGCTGAAGCCGACGACTCGCATCTTTCAGTATTAAACAGCCTCATAGGAGTTATAAAGGAATGCAAAACCATATAAGAACAAATACTAATATCATTAAAAGTTTGGGCAAGTCTTCGGACGCATTACAAGTCATTCAAACATGTTAACACCCGAACACAGTGACGTTATTACCCGAGCACTCTCCGTCACTCCATCAAAGTATAGCTCAGGGCGCCGATGCTCCTTCCCAGGTGGCGGCAGGTCGATGGCTACCTTCATTGGATTTAGCCCCGGTCAGGGCACCTTGGCCTTGGCAAGGGGCCATCTGGACATCTTCGATGCAGGAGGAGCGCTTGACGGTGTCAAGGCGGGGCGAAGCAGCGATCAACATCTACACCAAGCCAAAGTAGCTGCTGCCAGCGGCTCGCAGGGCCATAAGCGGATGCAGAGGTCCTTCATGGCTGGCTCCGCCATCTCGTGCAGCTCCATCAGCTGTTCCAGTTGCTCCACCAGAAGAGTAGGACGCTCAGGGGCTCCAAACTGTGCCCAGAACACTCGAGCTTCAACTCCTTCTCCCCACGAGGCAAACAGCTGATTGGCATTCAATATGCTCTTCTAGAGATCAGAGGATGCGCCTGAGGATCCCCACACCCAGGTAAGCAATGCAAATTTGCTATCCTCGAATACGCACTTTAGTGAGTACGGCTTACCATCTTCTATGTCCTTGGGCTGTCGAACTTGCTCCTCATAGAACCGCCTGTCCATCCGCTCCTTCTGGAGTTCGGTTTTCAATGTGGACAGTTCAGCCGAGCTTGCTTATTCTTCTGCTCCAAAGCCTCGCATCTTTTGCTGGCATCCTTGAGCTCCTGCTGGACCTCTGCCACGCGAGCTTCATGCTTGCCACAAGTGGCCCGCATGGTGGAAAGGGCGACAACCGTTTCCTTAGCAGTCGCCCTCTTGGTGGCCGTTTCATCCTTTGCATGCATGAGCTTGGCCTTGAGCCTCTCCATCTCCTTCGTCAAGGCTGCGTGTGCATTATAAAATGTGAAAAAGCTGCTTTGACAGTATTCGAACGATAGAGTTCAGACAAAGGCATTTGGATTCTGTTTTGACATACATTGAGCCTCGTCGAACCTACGGTTAAGGACCTCAACTTTGTCTTCGGAGCGCTTCAGCTTCCTATTTAGCTTTTCCATCTCGGCGCCATTTATGGCAACCGCCGATGATGAAGCCTGCATTGCACAAATATTTAATACATTACATGGCCTCTCAATTCCCGAATTATAGACAATCCAATCATGTGTCGAGTTATTCTAACATGGCGGACACTAAAAGTGTATCTAGTTCGATACCAGATACAGATGTGCCCCCTAGGTGAGCTTTTTTACCTCACCTAGGGTTCGGGGGCTGCTATGTATATAATGCGAATAAATAGAATCTCTGCAAATAAACACATCGGGTGACTTACTTGAAAACCCGTAAGGAGACCTTTGAAGGCCTCCTTCAGTCCGTTGTCAACGTACTAGATGCTCTGTAGTACCGCACCCTTAAGGGTGCGGTGATCCTCGGGGATGGAGGCGCTCGATAGAGCCTCCTCCATGACCGACCACCTATTAGTCGATGGTGCCGGTGATGATCAGATTCTCCGATCACCCACCAGGGATTGGAACGGTGCCTCTGGAGGCATAGTGCGCTCTGGAGATGTTCTTGGAGGGGACTTATCGCCCACTCGTCGTGCCTCCTTGGTATCCGAGTGGGGTGTTGCCCCCCGGTCTTCAGTGGATGAGGCGTTAGCCTCGGCCATGGTACGGTCTCCCTCGCCACCGGTGTCCGCCTCCATAGGAGTATGCTAGGATGACACCTCTAAGAAGTCCCTCGTGGCGCCTGGAGTGGTGGGATGCGAGGCATCCCTGCCTCCGCCAGTTCAGCAGGCGGGGTCTCCCTATCCGATATCACCTCGGAGGGGATAATGTGCGGGGGGCTGCAAGGCCAACAACCTGCATGTTAGCAAACTCTAAATCTATTCATAATGAATAGGAGGGTCTTCGAATCCTAACCTTTTTTTGGGGGGGGGGGGTTGACCCGTAGGCTCCTTCGTGGAAACTCCTCAAGGTCTTTGGATGCAGTGTCCAAGTCCGAACTATCATTGGAGAGAATCACCCACGTCCGCCGCGCCCTATTGTTGGCAGGAGAAGGGAGCTGCTACGGAGCGTCCGAAGACGCCGTCGTTTTCCTGACACGGGGGGAATTTCCTCTCCCCTTGCCCTCGACCTCGGCATCCTCCTCCTCTTCTTCCTCTTCCTCCTCCTCATCCTCCTCTAGATTCGAGGAGGCAGGGGTATCCTCGGATGCGGTGTTAGGCTGGTCCTTGATGCGGATGCCAGCCTAGCCTGGTTTCTTCTTCTTCTCTTTCTTCGTGGGAGCCTCATAAGACTTCAGCATGAGCATTTTTGCTAATAGCCCAATCCTCTCTTCTTCGGTCTAAGGTGCCGGACTATTTATGTTGACGGCATTCTTCAGCCATCTCTGCAAAGACAGATCGGATAAGGGATTATGAGATCTTCCTACATAATGAAGCCGACCAAGCTAGATTGTATCATACCTCGGAATCGGGCTTGGCGGCATGCAGACCCTTGTCCTCCTCCTCCGATGGCCAGCTCTCCTGTGATTTGTAGAGCGCCTTCCATAACTTCTCCCGCATACTACGAAAGAGATTTCGGATTATGGGCTTGGCGTCGAGCTCATGAGCCCACGGGAGGGTGTCCCGGTGCTAGCAAGGGAGGATCCGTCTTCAGAGCATCACCTCGACCACATCGGTCAACTTGGTGCCCTCCTCGACCATAGAGCGGATGCGCTTCTAGGTCGCTCACCTCCTTGCCCCGTCCCCAGACAAAGCCTTTCTCGAGCCATGAAGCTAGTCAAGTTGGGGGACCGGATCTGAATGCGGCAGCAGGATACTGACACTCTTCTTGTGGTTTGGTGACGTAGAACCACTCCTTCTGCCACCCCTTGATGGTGTCAATAAGGGTGCCCGACGGCCACCCGACGCGAGTGAACTTGTTGATGATGGCCCCACTTACACACTTGGGCTTCATGTTGAACACCTGAAGCCAGATCCCAAAGTGTGTCTTAATGGTAGGAAGGCCTCACAGATGAGGATGAACGCCGAGATGTGCATGATGGAGTTCGGCAGGAGGTCGTGGAAGTCGAGACCATAGAAGAACATCAGCCCGCTGACAAAGGGGTGGAGGGGAAAGCTCAGCCCCCTGATGAAGTGGGGAAGGAACACCACCCTTTCCCCTGGCTTTGGGGTGGGGATCACTTGGCCCTCCTTCGCCACGCAGTGAGGGATGTTGGTGCAGAGGTAGCCGGCCTTCTTGAGGTCGAGAATGTCCCGGTCGGTGACCGTGGAAGCGTTGGAGCCCTCCATTGACAAGCTCGGAGGTGGGGGCAAAAAGACCTATATCTGAGATTCATAGGCGCAAAGGAATGGGAGGCGGAGAAGTCAAATGGAGAGTGTGAATAGCCTTTAGGGTTTTCCTCCTCTTTTTATGAGGCCTATCGATTTGGACTCCCCTTGCAGCGCCGTGAATCCCTCCACTTCCCGCGACATGCGAACTATTGCGCGCGCGTGATTAAGTATATCCCTTATAAAACGGGACACGATTGGTATACTGGTAGATCGTGATGATTAAAAACGGCCTCGAACCGTGAATCAAGTCTATGCAACTAGCCTAGCGGTCGTGGTGGGCCGAGGCCGTTCATCAGAGAGATCGTTAGAGGGATGTTGTTTACCCCCTGACGTTTGGCCTTTGATGCCAACCAATTTGCAGTGTCCGAATGTGCCACTATGTGGAAAACTACTTATCATCAGAGGCCAAACTATGGTTCGGAGGGAACGAACTCACCTCGCAAGCTGAAGACCCTTGGCGTTGGAGGCAAGTTCAGGGGCTACTTATGGAGTCCTAGATTAGGGGGTTCCTCGGATAGCCAACCTATTTTTTATGGGCCGGACTATATGGCTACTTACCAAACACTAGAAGATTTGAAGGCCTAGTCTCCAGGATGGAAGCTTTGGGAAGCACAACATGCACTCCACGTTTGATGTAGTATATAGGCATGTTTATCTCTTCGGCATGTCATCGACCATGTGTAAACCTTAGGCATCCTCGACATTTATATAAGTGGAGTGTTTTAGGGTATAGGGGGTGAACAACTCATCTAGGGTTAGCTATTCGATCTCGAGGTAGATCAACTCTGTAACTCCCCATCATCAAGACAACCAAGCAGGACATAGGGTATTACCTCCATAGGAGGGCCCAAACCTTCGTAAATCTGTGTCCCCTTCGTCTCCTGTTACCGTCGATTCTAGTCTCACAGTTGGGGACCCTTACCCAAGATCCACCGGTTTTAACACCGATAGCCACTTGCAGGGCCACTAATAACCACAAGTGCCAAAAGGGGGATCAAGCGCCCGGAAACAGGATGGTATCGTCTCCCGGCAGGGCTCTGAGGGAGTCCTGGATTAGGGGCTCCTCAGATAGCCGACCTATTGTTTATGCGCTGGACTATATGGGCTACTTACCTCACACTGGAAGTTTTTAAGGCCTAATCGCCAAGATGGAAGCTTCTGGAAGCATGGCATGCGCTCCACGTTTGATGTAGTAAATAGGCATGTTTATCTGTTCGCCATGTAACCAATTATGTGTAAACACTAGGCATCCTCGACATCTATATAAGCCGGAGGGTTTTAGGGTATAGGGGGAGGACAACTCATCTAGTGTTAGCTATTAGATCTCGAGGTAGATCAACTCTGTAACTCCCCATCATCAGTAGAACCAAGATGGACGTAGGGTATTACATCCATAGGAGGTCCCAAACCTAGGTAAATCTGTGTCTCCTTCGTCTCCTGTTAGCATCGATTCTAGACTCACAGTTCGGGACTCCCTACCCGAGATCCGCCAGTTTTGACACCGACATTGGTGCTTTCATTGAGAGTTCCTCTGTGAGAAAGATGGAATCGATGTCTCGCTTTGTCATAAACGAAGAGGTCTGCAACATGGACACTTTTGTCCCCGGACAGATCTTTGCCTTCGGCAGCGTTGTGCTGCATGCTGATTCCGCTGGCCATCTAGGCCGCATTGAGAGCTTCGCCCCTGATCAAGAGGTTAGATTTGGAAACTTAGAGTTCTCCGTCGACTCTTGGGGTGACATGTCGTTAATTGGGCTCTCAACTTCGCCTGTAGCCTCCGACGACTCTGAGGTTTTAACCTCGAGCCCCTTCTTCGGACATGCCGATGGGGTCACCCATAGCGATGAGCCGATCTCTTATCCTGGTCCGTCGATTAAGCCAGATGACCGGTCCGTGTTCTTGCAGAACACTTATCATGTTCGAACGTCTTGGAGGTTAACTCTACAAGTACTGAACAACTGGATCCGATCGGGCCCTTAGTGGTCGACGAGGCCCTAGATCGAATCTCGTCGATGAAGATCACCGACGATCCAGCCCTGATCTACGCTCGGTTTGGTTAAGGTGTAGGATAGGAAAAAAATCGACCCACCCACAACCCACTTGATAGCCACTGTCGACGATTTAACCGACATGCTGGACTATGCCTCCGAGGAGGCAAAATACATGGATGAAGAAGACCATGATCCCAACCCCATTAACACCGGGAGGTGAGCCACCACCTCCACATATGCCGTCAACATGGTAGATACTCTAGCCACTAACGGCGATAACACGCCTAACAACGCTGGCGGCAAATCGGGCGATGCGCCGTCAAGGCGCCGGAAACCGCATAAGCGGTCCAAAGGCAAGAAGGGAAGGAAAGCTATTATCAGCAATGGGGACATTAATCCACCCACTCACCATGGCAATCCCGATATTCCCGAGCACCAGTTAGAGGGTCCAGAAGGGCCGGAGGATGAAAACAACCCCAATAACGTCAACGACTCCAGAGATGATAATACCTTCCCCCATCGAGGAGGAAGATATACCAGAACCGATGACTTGTACATCTCTGATAACCTCGAAGATCGGGAAGAAATCAGGCAACGGTTCATAGCAATGGCTCACATCCTAAAAGCTAAAGAACGACAACTCAAAGACAAACAAGATGACCTCAATGATCAATGGACGAAAGTCCTCTTAGCCGAGGAAGTATATGGCACAGGTATGTCAAACCAGCCAAAAAGCTACCCTCGGAGAATGCTGCTGCTGCAATTCGATGATGAACTCACTGACACTCCGTCTCTAAACCATACTCCATACGATAAGCCGGACCGCCCCCTCGTGGTCGAGACAAGACGACTGACGGCACCGGTTATATACCGGTAGTGCCCCCAAGACAGGGTAAGGAGCCATTAGAGCCCAATGATATGTTTGACCTGCGAGATGACCTGGATCACACAACATGCCGTACAAGATCAATCTATGGATCTAGAGAGTACTCGCCCGATAGACGGGGTGGGTACAGACCATGGTTCGACCGAAACAATAGAGCCCGGGAATGCAACCGGCCCCATATAGACGCCGAATATAGGTGTGACATAACACGGGTAAGAGGCGTCACTCACCCACTGTGCTTTACAGACGAGGTAATGTGACATTAGTTCCCCGAGGGGTTTAAACCGCTGAATGTAGAACAATATGATGGGAGCACTGACCCAACTATATGGACTGAGGACTTCCTCCTCCATATCTACATGGCATGAGGTGACGATCTCCATCCTATCAAATATCTCCCTCTGAATCTTAATGGGCCAGCTCGACACTGGTTAAACAGCCTCCCCGAAAACTCCATTGGATGCTGGGAAGACCTGGAAGATGCGCTCCACTCAAAATTCAAGGGAACCTAAGTCCGCCCACCGCACTCTTCCGATCTCAGCAACGTCGTCTAGAAGCCTGGCGAGTCTGCTCGACAATTCTGGGTGTGGGTCTTGACTAATAAGTACCAAATCATCGACTGTCCAGATGCTGAGGCCATATCCTCCTTCCCGCACAATGTTCAGGACGAATGGCTGGCCCGCCAGCAAGGCTAGGGAAAACCTCGGACCATATCCGCCCTTACCTCCCTCATGACCCGCTTTTGCGCGGGCAAAGTCAACTGGCTGGCAAGACACAGCCACAATTCTGAAGATCCCGTGGCATCTCAAGCCCGGGATGGCAACTTAAAACCAAAGCGCGATAAGAATAAACGTCGGCACAATAATAGCGATGCCGATGGCACGACTCTAAACGACGGATTACGCAACTCCCGACCTGGGCATGAGAAGAAGCCTCCTAAAGGCAATCACGACGGACCCACTTAGCCGGAGAAGATCATGGAAAGGCCTTGCTAAATCTATGGGACTTCGGAAAACCTCGCCAACCACACACACCGCAACTGCTGGGTGTTTAAACAGGCTAGCAAGATACCATCCGAGGAGCAAGGCGAAAGCTCTCGCAGTGAGGACGAGGATGAGCCTCAAGGTCCAATTGGTGGCGGCAGAAGAAATTCTCTCCCGAATATAAAAAAGGTTAACATGATATATGCCACCAATATACCTAATATGGGAAGGAAGCACACTCTTCGGGAGGTCTACACTATCGAACCCATAGCCCCGAAGTACAACACATGGTCGGCATACCCGATCACCTTTGATCGACGCGATCACCCGACCAGTCTCCGTCATGGGGGTTCGACAACCCTCATCCTAGACCCCATTATAGATGGGTATCACCTCAAAACAGTCCTAATGGATGGAGGAAGTAGCCTCAACCTGATTTATTTAGACACGGTGAAAAAGATGGGCATGGATCTGTCAAGGATCAAGCCCAATAGCATTACCTTCAAAGGAGTGATCCCAAGCATTGAGGCCGATGTACGGGTTCCGTAAATCTAGAAGTTGTGTTTGGCTCGCCCGATAACTTCAACAGCGAGGACTTGCTCTTCGACATTGTGCCCTTCCACAACGACAATCACATGCTGCTTGGTCGGACAACGTTCGCAAGCTCAAGATGCCGGCCCCCAAGGGGGTCATTACTTTCAACGGCAATACCGAGCGCTCCCTTAACACCGAGGAACATGCATTGGTCCTAGTAGACGAATTCAACTAATAAGAAGATTGGCAAGTTCCGACACCCGCCATAATGGCACACAAGGCTGGGAAGCGTGTTCGGCTTCAGACCAAAAACTTAGATCCTTCCTCCTCCCCTCCATAAGGACTCGTCCCCCACCGCACAACCTTAAGACCAGCAAAGTACATGCCAAGGAGGCACAACTTCGCGTTTAAGATTCCATGGGTAGTGGTGGGGAAATAAAGATTAGTTTTCATCTGGCCCGAACCCCTACCATCAAAACATCTTCAGACAAAATGCAGGCGCTCCTAAAAGAGCCTGCCTACGTCATAGAGCTCACCTACAATTCGGCGTCCTCTCAAGACTTTGTTTGCAAAATCCGTCCGCCGAACACTAACACCCATCAAGGTGCATCTAAGAGCAGGAATCAACTAGCAATGGGGCACATCGAGGATGTTAGGTTATCAATCAAAGACCCCTGGTACAACAACTCCTGTGTATTTTTATTTCTTCCATATACCTATAAATAGGTGCTTCGGTCATCTGAGCTATAAGAGATGTTGAGAAAATGCAAGATTGCGTGGCGCAAGTTCGCCTCATCTGTCCTTTTTTTGGTGCATTTTTTTCTTTTTATCCTCTCTCCCTCTTCTCGTGAACCTGTTCGGTATGATATGAGGTAACTGGCTAATAGACCGGGGGCTCGAGTTCAAACACAAATCGCCTTATCTATCATGGTTTCTGCGTCTTGGCGTTCGCTTTATATGCATCGGTCCCGAACTATGTCTTTGGTAAATAAGTTGGGTTGCCCGGCTCTTGTGCTTGCCCATTTATGTTCCACTCGTTCGACTAAAAGGGCAAAGGGAGCACCCCTGCGATTGTGCTTCCAGATAGTCTGGTCAAGAACCTCAGGGGAGAAAGCCGAAAATGGACTATCATAGTATGCGCGATCCGGTTTGTGAACCCCGAGCTCGAAGTGTTATACTTCAATCCTCCTAAGCGGTTATTCCGTGTTATACGAGGAACTTGCCCTTTGTGCAGGCATTGTGATACCAGCTTCGGCAACGGTTCGTTCGAACATCACAACACGTTGGTGGCTAATCATACGCTTCCTGTAGTCCTTTTCGCGCCCCTACGGCTAAATGAAAGAAATAAAGCACTATAGTCTGATTGCCTAGTCTGCCGCATGATATCGCCTTCGGGTTCTGATAATTTGGCTAAGGGACATAGTGCATTGGCATAGACACCCCATGTAGTATCTACATGGGGGCTGAAGTCGACGACTCGCATGTTTCAGTATTAAACAGCTACATAGGAGTTATAAAGGAATGCAAAACCATATAAGAACAAATACTAATATCATTAAAAGTTTGGGCAAGTCTTCGAACGCATTACAGCTGATTCAAACATGTTCACACCGGAACACTGTGATGCCATCACCCGAGCACTCTCCATCACTCCATCAAAGTATAGCTCGGGGCGTCGATGCTCCTTCCCGGGTGGCGGCGGGTCAATGGCTACCTTGATTGGTTTTAGCCCCTGTTAGTGCATCTTGGCCTTGGTAAGGGCCATCCAGACTCCTTTGACGTAGGAGGAGCGCTTGACGGTATCGAGGCGGGGCGAAGCAGCAATCAACCTCTACACCAGGCCAAAGTAGCTGCCAGGCAGAGGATCGTTGGGCCATAAGCGGATGCAGAGGTCCTTCATGGCCGGCTCCGCCTCCATCAGCTGTTTCAGCTGCTCCACCAGGACAGGAAGATGCTCGAGGGCTCCAAACTGTGCCCAGAATAGCTGAGCTTCATCTCCTTCTCCCCACGAGGTGAATAGCAGATTGTTGCCCGCCACACTCTTGTGGATATCAGAGGATGCACCTGAGGATCGCCACACCCGGGTAAGCAATGCGAATTTGCTATCCCCGAATACGCGCTTTAGTGAGTACGACTTACCATCTGATATGTCCTTGGCTTGGCGCACTTGATCCTGGTAGAACTATTCCTCCATCCGGTCCTTCTGGAGTTTGCTTTACAAAGTGGATAGTTCGGCCGAGCTCACCTTATTCTTTTGCTCCAAGGCCTTGCATCTTTTGCTGGCATCCTTGAGCTCCTATTGGACCTCTGCCACGTGAGCTTTAGTCTTGCCAATAGTGGCCCGCATGGCAGAAGGAGCAACTACCGCCCTCTCAACGGCCGTTTCGTCCTTCACGTGCTGGAGCTCGGCCTTGAGCCTCTCCATATCCTTCGTCGAGTCTGCGCGTGCATTATACAATGTGATAAGGCTGCATTGATAGTATTCAGACTATAGACTTCAGACAAAGACATTCGGATTCAGTTTTGACATACCTTAAGCCTCGTCGAACCTCCGGTTAAGGGCCTCAACTTCGTCCTTGGAGCGCTTCAGCTTCCGATTTAGCTCTTCCATCTCGGCGCCATTTATGGCAGCCGCCGAGGACAAAGCCTGCATTACACACATAGTTAGTACATTACATGGGCTAACAATTCCCGAATTATAGACAATCCGACCATATGTTGAGTTATTCTAACATGCCAAACACTTAAAGTGCATCTAGCTCGATACCGGATCCAGACATGACCCCTAGGTGAGATTTTTACCTCACCTAGGGCTCGAGGGCTGCCATGTATATAATGCGAATAAACAAAACCTTTGCAAATAAACATGGGTGACTTACTTGAAAACCCGTAAGGAGACCTTTGAAGGCCTCCTTCAGTCCGTTGTCAACGGACTGGATGCTATATAGTACGCACCCACAAGGGTGCGGTGATCCTCGGGGATGGAAGCGCTCGATAGAGCCTCCTCCAGGACCGACCACATATTGGTCGGTGGTGCCGGTGATTATCAGATTCCCCGATCACCCATCAGGGATTGGACCGGTACCTCCAGAGGCATAGTGCACTCCAGAGATGTTCTCGGAGGGGACTGAGTGCCTGCTTGTCCAGCCTCCTCTGTATCCGGGCGGAGTGTTGCCCCCCGGTCTTCAGTGGTCGAGGCTAACGCCTCGTCCATGGTACGGTCTCCCTTGCCACCGATGTTCGCCTCCATAGGAGTGTGCTGGGACGACACCTCCACGACGTCCCTCATGGCGCCTAGAGTGGTGGGATGCGAGGCATCCTCGCTCTCCGCCAGTTTGACGAGCGAAGTCTCCCCGTCCGATATCACCTCAGTGGGGATAACACGCGAGGGGCTACAAGGCCAACAACCTGCATGTTAGAAAACTCTAATTCTATTCGTAATGAATATGCGGGTCTTCGGATCCTAACCTTTTTTGGGGGGGGGGGGCTTGACCCGTAGGCTCCTTCGTGCAACCTCCTCAAGGTCTTCGGATGCGGTGTCCGAGTTCGAAATATAGTGCCAGAATCACCCGTGTCCGCCACGCCCTCTTCTGGGAAGGAGCAGGGACCAGCTCCGGAGCGTCCGAAGATGTCGCTCTATTCATGGCACGGGGGGAATTCCTTCTGCCATCTCCCTCGATTTGGGCCTCCTCCTCCTGCTGCTCTTCCTCTGCCTCCTCCTCAGTCTCCTCCTGATTTGCGGAGGCGGGGTTTTCCTCGGATGCAGCGTCAGGCTGGTCCTTGATGCGGATGCTAGCCTGGCCTGGTTTCTTCTTCTTCTTCTCTTTCTTCATGGGAGCCTCGTAATGCTTTACCACGACTATTTTTCCTAACAACCCGGTCCTCTCGTCTTCGGGCTGAGGCGCCGGACTATTAATGTTGACGACTTTCTTCATCCATCTCTTTAAAGACAGATCGCATAATGGGTTATGAGATCTTCCTATGTAATGAAGCCGACCAAGCTAGGTTGTATCATACCTCGGAATCGGGCTTAGCGGCATGCAGACCCTTGTCCTCCTCGGATGGCCGGCTCTTCTGTTATTTGAAGAGAACCTTCAATAACTTCTCCTGCATAGTGCGGAAGAGATTCCGGAACGTGGGCTTGGCATCGAGCTGACGAGCCCACGGCGGGGGTGTCCCGGTGCTGGCAACGGAGGATGCATCTTCAGAGCATCACCTGGACCACATCTTTAACCTTGGTGCCCTCCTCGACCATAGAGCGGATGTGCTTCTGCAGGTCACTCACCTCCTTGACTGGTCCCCATACAAGGCCTTTTTCGAGCCATGAAGCCAGTTTGGTGGGGGGACCGGATCTGTATGCGGCAGCGGGATACTGACCCTCTTCTTGTGGTTCGGTGACGTAGAACCAATCCTTCTGCCACCCCTTGATGGTGTCAATAAGGGTACCCGACGGCCACCCAGTGCGTGTGAGCTTGCCGATGATGGCCCCGCCGCAATTTGCCTGCTTGCCACCGACGCACTTGGGCTTGATATTGAACACCTGAAGCTAGAGCCCAAAGTGTGGCTCGATGCGCAGGAAGGCCTCACAAATGAGGATGAATGCCGAGATGTGCATGATGGAGTTCGGCGGGAGGTCGTGGAAGTCGAGGCCGTAGAAGAACAATAGCCCCTTGACAAAGGGGTGGATGGGAAAGATCAGTCCCCTGATGAAGTGGGGGATGAACACCAACCTTTCACCTGGCTTGGGGGTGGGGATCACTTGGCCCTCCTCCGCCGCGCGGTGAGGGATGTCAGCGGCAAGGTAGCTCACCTTCTTAAGGTCGAGAATGCCCCGGTCGGTGACTGTGGAAGCTTCTGATTGGCTGTTGGAGCCTGCCATTGATGAGCTCGGAGGTGGGGGCGAAAATACCTAGATATGATCTTCGGAGGCGCAAAGCAATGGGAGGCAGAGAAGTCGAATGGACAGCGTGAATAGCTCTAGGGGAGGGGAGACCAAATTGATAGACTTCATAAAAATGGGAAAGAAAACCCCGAAGGCCCCTCACTCTCTCCATTGATGAGCTCGGAGGTGGAGGGATTCATGGTGCGGCAAGGGGAGACCAAATTGATAGACTTCATAAAAATGGGAAAGCAAACCCCGAAGGCCCCTCACTCTCTCCATTTGACTTCTCCGCCTCCTATCCCCCTGCGCCACCAGAGCACAGATCTAGGTTTCTCCACCCCCGCTTCTGAGCTCAACAATGGAGGGCTCCAACGGCCAGTGGGAAGTCTCCATGGTCAACAACCAAGACATAACCGACCTCAAGAAGGCCGATTATCTTCCCACCAACATCCCTCATCGCGCGGCAGAGAAGGGACAAGCGATCCTCACCCCCAAGCCAGGTGAGCGGGTGGTGTTCATCCCCCACTTCATCAGGGGATTGAGATTTCTGCTCCACCCCTTCGTCAGGGGTTTAATATTCTTCTATGGCCTCGATTTCCATGACCTCCCACTGAACTCCATCATGCACCTCTCTACCTTCATCCTCTTCTGCGAGGCATTCCTGCATATCGAGCCGCACTTCGGGCTCTGGCTGCAGGTTTGCAACATTAAGCCGAAGTGCGTCGATGGCAAGCATGCCGACTGCGGTAGTGCCGTCATCGGCAAACTCATGCGTGTTGAGTGGCCGGCGGGCACCCTCATAGACACCATCAAGGGTGGCAGAAAGAGTGGTTCTACATCACTGAAGCACAGGAACAAGGTCTTCAGCGGTGGGGACCCCAACTCATAAGTCATGATCACCGAATGCACGTGTATAGTGATCCTCGAGATCCATGCTCACTTAATACACAGAAGCTGAATAACAAGAGCCTTACATCCACATTTAGCGTCTTACACAAATAAAGACCATGAAGGTCTAGTCTTACATAGATAGGGCCACAAGGGCCAAACACTTAAATAGAACAAGCAGCGAAAATCTTGGTCAAAAGCGTGAACCCATGCCATCTACCTTAACCTACAGGCATTCTGACTGGGAAGCGTCCTACTTCGCATGTTTGTCACAAACGAACTCTTCAACATACTCATGTTCTTCCATGACTAGCCAATTAAATAACTAGTGGCAAGCCAATGAGTACTTTAAATGTACTCGCAAGCAACCCAAGTTGTGGAACAAGGTAACAATGATGCATGATATAGCACTAAGTAGGTAAATTGCGGAAAGCTAATTTTAAATGCAATGACATGATCAAGTAACAAGTAAGCATGTGTCAACAATAGGCAATATCCATATGACCAAGTTATGGATATCATCATAAGGAGGGGTTGAACACCTCGTGTTCAGTCATCATGCTAAGTCATCGGACTTAGTTTAATACCCATGACAGGTCATCGGACTTAGCTCATGTGACCTCTTGTCACCATCACATCCATACTCACACCAAGTTTTACGAAAACATTCGGACGTGGCACAAGCAGCACCACCCAACTATCCTTGACCGTGGACACGACTATTCTAATAGTTGTACACTCTATAGAGGTTGCGCACTTTACCCACAAGACTCGGGGAACTTCCGTGTCATCCACGACTCGCGGTACATGACATACCCGAGGTAAGCACCTGAACAATGCCTTTCCCCTAGCGATACTAAACAAAGAGTCCACTCGATTGGTACCCAGCCCTCACGATGTACATCACACGAGCCGCACTCTAAATCGTACCATCCATGAGGGGACCAACGGTGTGCCCGGTGCTTGTGAAAACAGCGCAGGATCGTACATACCGGTATGACCCCATATCGAGAGTGACCACGCCACTGCGCCACTAGTAATGCGGGCTCCTTGCTAGTACCCACCAAGGTAATCAACAAAGCCCCGTCTCATAAGGGGTATCGTGGTTGCGCATGTAAGGTTGGGACGGTCGACAAATCTTAAACCCTCAGTTTTTGAAAACACATCCTCATCTTGTTCCGGCACACCACTTCTTTCTCAAGTAGTCACCCATCTCATCATCATCTCCTTTGGGCATTAGTGGCAACCGACGGGGTTTTCGAAAAGTCCTTGAAATCATAGTTTTCCTATCCATCACCATGCATAAAAACCCATCCCACTTGAGTAGCATCTATTAGCATCCTAACTACTCCCACCTGCATAACCCGCACAAGGTGGTAGGGTCATGACCGATGCAAGTGTCAATGGCAAACGTATCGGAAGCAACCGCACCGGAGGGCTCACAACTTCACATGATCAAGTATATCAAAAGTAGAGTGCTATATGTCATGCAATGAAAAAGGTTTCTTAACATGGTCAAAGGGCTGCTTGCCTGGCTCAACAAAGTCTCTGGGGTCTTTGAAGTCTTCAGGTCCAACTTCTTCGTTGACAGCGCAATCCATCGTCGCGAATAAAAGCGATAAACAAAGCATCACACAAAAATAGAACACTCAAGCCAGTAATAAAAAATGTTACCCTACTACTAAAGACTATATTAAAAATGTTTGTTTAATAATTTGTTATGGAAAACATTTTGAAAACTATTAAACAGAGGCAGATAATGCCAAATAGGTGTTTTTAAAACAAAACATTACATAAAATGTTTTCAAACATTTTTACAAATGGCACTAATAAATTCTATGGAATATTCTAAGATTTTAGGTGGAAACATATTGGGCATTGAGTTTATTTTTAATCCTCTGGGATTTTTAGAAAAACCCATAGAAAAGGAAAAAGAAAAAGCCTCAAAGCCAACTGGGCCAAAATAGACCCAGTTGGGCCGTCCTGGGGCCGAGCCAGGCCTGGGCGAGCCGGGGAACGTGCATCGTCTGGGTTCAAACCCGACAGGCGGGCCCTAGGCGCCAGTGAGAGAAAGGAGGCATGGAGAGGGAATCTAGGGGAGGGAACGGTCTAGGCATCGAGCCGCCGGTCTTCTGGAGGTGGAAGGGCAACCGGAGGTGGTCAGAGTCATTGGCGGGGAGAAGGTTGCGGCGGAGCCGCTTCTAGTGGGGGTCGCCGGCGTCGCCTCTTGCAGCAAATCGGTCGGGGAGGGAGGGGGAAAGAAGCGGGAGCTCTCTGGGGGCTCAATGGAGGTGGAAGGAAGGCCGGAGCGGGCTGGCAACCCGAGATCAACGAAGCCCCAACGCAGCGGTGCCTCGGTCGATCCCGAGCACAGGGGCTCCGGGCGGCGTCTAGGGCGGCTCAGGGGAGGGATTGATAGTGGCAGAGGGCTAGGGGAGGAGAGAGGAGGTGCTCTGGGCCCTTTAAATAGGCGAGGGTGGAGGAAGTAGAAGTGGAAAGCGCAGGAGAGCTCGGGCGCTCGCCGGTGAGCCATGACAAGCCAAGGAGGGGGCATAGGGTGTCCAGAGGAGATGCCTTGGAGGGTGCGGACAAGCAGAGGAGGGGCGAGGGCGTCGCGCATGCGAGCCCGGGCCCTGGACGAGAGGGGCGGCCGTGTTGCGCATGCGGGGAGACCGCTAGAGAGGGAGAGAGAAGGGGGAGATGACCGGCAGGGAGGTGCGGATGTCGACTAGGCTCGGTGGCGTGTTCTCCTCGCCCGAGGCGGTCGGGGCATCGGGATGTGGGGCAGCTACAGTGCAGGAGTGCACCGTAGCTCGCTCCAGAGAGCCCAAATGGCATGACATGCCATGCCATTGGCATTTTGGGCACGGCCACTTGTGTCCTGAGGCTCTAGGGGGGAGAAAAATAGGTGGATAGGGCATTTGATGCTCTGGGATTCCATAGGAGAGAAGAAAAGTTGAGAGGGAGAGAGGGAAAACTCCTGTCCAGGGTGTAAAATGAGGATTTTACCCCACTTACCTAAGGATCCTTGGCTAAGGAGAGTTGCTGGAGGTACAAGGCATCCACAGGAGGCTGTGGTAAAAATTTGGGGGCAAGGTTAAAAGAGGAAGGGGTAGAAATAGTGATTTTACTAAATCACCAGAAGGTGTTTGATAAGGTTTTGGGCAAGAAAAAGTTCCAACTTTCTGAGATATTTACCAGGGTCAAATGGTAGGTAAAAATGAGAGGATTCACCAAGTTTTAGCTCAAGTGGGAAAAGTTGACAATGGAAACTTGATAAACCCTAGAAATTAACAGAATCAGGTTTCTGTAGATCTATTGATGCTAGGCTTTTACCCGTGATGCACCACTTAGTGTATCATCACTATTTGGCCATTAGAGCATGCCCACACAGTTTGGGGCCAAGGGGAGACACTTTACAATGTAAAGTTGTTTAAATTTGATTCTGGACAGGAAGAGTTTTGGGGTGGTTTGATGAACCAAACCAACTTGGATTGAGATGAAACTTTGCATGAGCCCATCCCATTATGAAACTTTGCCAAACTCTAAACCTTCAAATAATATTCTGTTTTGTATGCCTGAATCACTCATATAGTAACTAGGGGCTGTCAATATCTTCCATGCTAGGTTGGTTATTTTCACGATACGTGTTGGTTCACTATCATTCACGAGAGAGTGTCTGGTAATGGGGATTCCTGATCCTGAAATAAAAGGAAAAACTGCAAATAATTAAACAAAACTCCCCCAAAAATGTTGTTGGTATGGACGGTACCCATGGATTCGGCTCGCCGTGGAGTGTGATTGATTGGTGGAGGGGGAGTAAAAACTTTACCATTCTGTTTGGGAACCGCCTATAATGTATCTAGCATGGAAGATACCGAGATCCCTTGGTTGTTGTGGTGACAATGAAAGCACACTGCTCAAAATTACTATTCATCTTGGTTTTAAAAGCTCGAGCTCTGGCACCTATGCAAATCAATGCTTCCCTCTATAAAGGGTCTATCTTTTACTTTCAGGTACTTACCTTTATGCAAGAGTCATGGTGATCTTCAACACTTCCTATATTTCGCCTTTTTCTCTTGGCAAGCGTCATGTATTGGGGAAAGATCCAAGCAAATATGGCCATTCATATATATTTGATCACGAATTATTATTGTTGAGAATTATCTATATGATAAAATTGTTGGGAGGTGAAACTTTAAGCCCCTATCTTTCTTTGTTTTCGACGGATTCCATTTGCTCTCAAAATATGATTTGAGTGCTAGAAATGATGGAAGACTATATGATAGTTGAGTATGTGGAATTTTCTAAGTCAAAGCTCTTACATAGACCCTTCCTGAAAATAAGATGAATTGCAATTGTTTGGTGACTAAAAGCATAGTTTGTTAGTCTGTACTTTAACATGTGGATAGCTTGTTATTTCATCATGAGAAGTTTTATGAGATGAGCTACTATTTATGATATATAATGATGCTAGAAAAATTGTTTAGAACTATCATTGGTCAAATTTATGCACTATGCTATCATTCACACTTCATAAATTATTTCTTTTATCATTTACCTACTCGAGGACATGCAGACTGACGTTGTTTTCAGCAGAACTACCATGGTGTCATTTTTTGTGTAGAAATAAAAGTTCTCAGAATGGGCTGAAAATTTAGTATGATTTTTTGGACCAAAAGAGACCCCCGAAGCATTATAGTTGGGCCAAAAGAGCCACGAGGAGGTCACATGCCTGTCAGGCGCGGCCACCCCTGGCCTCGCCTGGCAGGCTTGTCACCGCCTCGTGACACCCCTTGACGTGATTCCAATGCCAAAAATTCCTATAAATATAGTAACCTCTAAAAAGAAACCTAGATCAGGAGATCCACCGCCACAAACCTCCAGAGCCACAAAAAACAAATCGGGAGCCCGTTCCGGCACCTTGTTGGAGGGGGAAGCCATCACCGGTGGCCATCTTCATCATCCCGACGCTCTCCATGATGAGGAGGGAGTAGTTCACCCTCGGGGATGACGGTATGTACCAGTAGCTATGTGTTTGATCTCTCTCTCTCTCTTATTCTTGAGATGGCACGATCTTGATGTACTGCGAGCTTTATTTATATAGATGAATCATAAGGAGTTTCCCCCTCTCTGTCGTGTGGTGGCAAATTGACTTGTCCCTTTGAAGTTTTCTTATCGGGTTGAGTCTTTAAGGATTTGAGAACACTTTATGTATGTCTTTTGATGGGATATCCATGGTGACAATGGGATGTTCTATTGATCCACTTGATCTATGTTTTGGTGATCAACATGCGGGTTCCGTGGCCTTGGGAATCTATGCATAAGGGTTGGCACACGTTTTTGTCTTCACTTTCCGATAGAAACTTTGGGGCACTCGTTGATGTTCTTTGTGTTGTAATGAACATGATGAATATGAAATTATGTGATTCATATCGTATAATCAAGCACATGGGTACTTCTGGTGACATTGGAGTATCTAGGTGACATTAGGGTTTTGGTTGATGTGTATCTTAAGGTGTTATTTTAGTACGAACTCTAGGGATGTTTGTGACACTTATAGGGATACCTCATAACATTGATCAGAAAATATAACTTTGAGCTGGTTTCGTACCCTACAATAATTTCTTTGTTAGTTCTCTCCTATTTGTTACTTTGGAGTGAACTCTTCGTCCCATGAGAGGTATTTACATATGATTCAACTATGTCAGTATTGTTGTGAGAAATTGCACTAGTGAAAGTATGGATTCTAGGCTTTGTTTCCAAGCATTTATACAACGTTTTGGTCATTGTTTACTATTTGTTACCTTGCTGTTTTTATATTTTCAGATTACAAAAACCTATATCTGCCATCCATATTGCACTTCTATAACCATCTCTTCGCCAAACTAGTGCACCTATACAATTTTCCATTGTATTGGGTGTGTTGGGAACACAAGAGATTTCTTGTATTTGATTGCAGGGTTGTTTGAGAGAGACCATATTCATCCTACACCTTCCACGGATTGATAAACCATAGGTCATCCACTTGAGGGAAAATTGCCACTGTCCTACAAACTTTGCACTTGGAGGCCCAACAGGAGTCTACAAGAAGAAAGTTTTGTAGTATACATCGACCCCGAGGTTCCTTCGTGGAACCACCTCGAGGTTATCAGACTCAGTATCTGAGTCCGAGCTGTCGTCGGACAGGATCACCTATGCCCGATCCTCTTCGGGGCAGGAGGGGGAACCTCCTCTAGGGTGTCTGATGATGCTACCCTGTTTCTTGCGAGGGGGAATTGCGTTCCCCTCGGCTTTGTCCTCCTCCTCTTCCTCATGCTCCTTATCTTCCTCTTCCTCCTCATGCTCCTCTTGATTCAAGGAGGCATGAGTTTCCCCGAACACAGTCTCCGACTGGTCGTGGATACGAAGGCCGCTTCAGCCTGGTTTCTTCTTCTTCTCCTTCTTCGTGAGGGCCTCGTAAGGCTTCTCCACAAGCATTTCTGCCCACAGCCCAGACCTTGCGTCCTCGGGCCGAGGTGCCGGACTACTAGTGTTGACGGCTTTCTTTAGCCATTTTTGCGAGAGAATGATCAGAAGAAAATATTATGGATCCTCTTTGGGAAGGGTACAAGCTGATCAAGCAGAAGGGAACCATACCTCGATGGTGGGCTTGGAGGCCTATAGATCTCTATCTTCCTCCTTGGATGGCCAGCTCTCCCGTGACTTGAAGAATGCCTTCCATAGCTTGTCCCGCATAGTGCACAAGAGGTTCCGGATTGTGAGCGCATCGTCAAGCCGACGAGCCCACAAGGGAGTGTCCCGATGCTGGCAGGGGAGGATGCATCTCCGGAGCATCACCTAGACCACATTGGTCATCTTGATGTCCTCCTCGACTAGGGAGCCGATGCGCTTCTGCAGGTTGCTCACCTCCTTGCTTGGTCCCCAGTTAAGGCCCTTTTTGAGCCATGAACCTAGTCTGGTGGGAGGGACCGGATCTAAATTCGGCAGGAGGAATCTGGCCTTCTTCTCGTGGTTCTGTGATGTAGAACCACTCCTTCTTCCACGCCTTGATGGTGTCAATGAAGGTGCCCTATGGCCACATGACGCGGGTGAGCTTGCCGATGAAATCTCCACCGCAGTCTGCATGCTTCCCGCTGACACACTTTGGCTTGACGTTGAACACTTTGAGCCATAGACCAAAGTGCGGATCGACTCGCAGGAAAGCCTCATAGACGAGGATGAACACTGAGATGTGCATGAAAGAGATCGGCGGGAGGTCGTGGAAGTCGAGGCCATAGAAAAACATCAATCCCCTGATGAAGGGGTGAAGCGGGAAGCTCAACCCACTGATGAAGTGGGGGAGGAAGACCACCCTTTTGCCTGGCCGGGGGGTGGGGATCACTTATCCCTCCTCTGGTGCGCGATTAGGGATGTCAGCGGAGAGGTAGACGGCCTTCTTGAGGTCGAGAATTTCCCAGTCGGTGAATGTGGAGGCCTCCTATTGGCCGTTGAAGCCCGCCATTGATGAGCTCGGAGGTGGGGGCAGAAGACCTAGATATATGCTTCTTAGCCGCAGAGGAATGGGAGGCGGAGAAGTCAAATGGAGAGTGTGAATAGCCTTCGGGGTTTTCTTCCTCTTTTTAGGAGGCCTACCGATTCGGTCTCCCCTTGCTGCGCCGTGAATACCTCCACTTCCCAAGACATACGAGCCGCTACGCGCGCATGATTAAACATATCCTGTATAAAACGGGACACGATCGGTATATTGATAGATCATGATGATTAAAACGACCTCGAACTGCGAATCGAGTCTATGTAACTGGCCTAGCGGTTGTGGTGGGCTGTGACCTTTCATCAGAGAGGTCGTGAGTGGAACATTGTTTACCCGCTGACGTTTGGCCTTCAAGGCTAGCCAATTTGCAGTGTTCGAACGTGCCACTATGTGGAAATCTACTTATCATCGGAGGTCGAACTATGTTCTGTGGGAAGAACTCACCTCGCAAGCCAAAGACTCTAATCGTGTAAAGCAATTGAAGTTGGGACCCTTAGCGTTGGAGGCAAGTTCGGGGCCTATTTAGTGAGTCCTGAAATAAGGGGTCCTCGGGAGGCCGACCTATTTCTATGGGCCGAACTATACGGGCCACTTACCGAACACAGGAATATTTCAAGGCCCAGTCTCCAAGATGGAAGCTTCAGGAAGCATGTCTTGTTCTCCACGTTTGACGTAGCGAATAGGAATGTTTATCTCCTCGGTATGTAACCGACCATGTGTAAACCCTAGGCATCCTCGGCGTCTATATAAGCCGGAGTGTTTTAGGGTGTAGGGATAGAAAAACTCATCTAGGGTTAGCTATTCAATCTCGAGGTAGATCAAGTCTGTAACCCCCCATATTATCAATACATCCAAGCAGGACGTAGGGTATTACCTCCATATGAGGGCCTGAACCTGGGTAAATCCGTGTCCCCTTCATCTACTGTTATCATCGATCCAAGTCTCATAGTTCGGGACCCCCTACCCGAGATCCGCCGGTTTTGACACCGACACATGGAGCTCCCTATACACCCCTAGGACCAACCCGTGACACTCTCATGTAATAATGAGTGGGCTGTATATGCCTAGAGCCCCTCGAGGACACGGAGGGGTTCCTTCCCATGCCCAAGTGGATGCCCCATGCTCCGTGCTGGCGGACAACACTACCCCCTAATGGCTATACCCATGCAACGTGGATGCCCTACGCTCCGCGTTGGGGAAAGACGAAGACTAGCCTAGGTGTCGGATGCAGCTATTGCTTTCTCCTTTTTGTATTCAAATTGTCCGCCTTTTGGGAATCCTTTTTTGTGTTCGAATTTTCCATCTTTTGGGAATGAAATTTGGTGTTTTTGTGTGTTTCTTCTAGAGGGAAGGGGTGTCACTCTCTTTGGTAACAATTTCCATTTTGCGCCTCACTTTCTTTGGGAAGTTCGGCGGAGCACGATCACACATCTCCAATGTATCTCTAACTTATGAAGTATTCATGACATGTTTACAATAATTCTATATGATTTTGGTATGATTTTATTACAACTAACCCAGACTGACGCTGTTTTCATCAGAACTACCATGGTGTCGCTTTTTCTGCAGAAATAAAAGTTCTCGGAATGGGCTGAAAATTTAGTATGATTTTTTATGGACCAACAGAGACCCCCAAAGCATTGGAGTTGGGCCAGAAGAGCCACGAGGAGGCCACAAGCGAGGAGGGTGCGGCCACCCCCCTGGCCGCGCCTTGGTGGCTTGTTATTACCTCGTGGCCCCCTTGATGTGAGACCGATGCCAAAAATTCCTATAAATACAGAAGCCCCAGAAATAAACCTAGATCGGGATTTTTGCCGCCGCAATCCTCCAGAGCCAAAAAAACAATCGGGAGCCCGTTCCAGCACCCTGCCCGAGGGGGAAACCATCACCGGAGGCCATCTTCATCATCCTGGCGGTCTCCATGATGAGGAGAGAGTAGTTCACCCTCAGGGCTGAGGGTATGTACCATTAGCTATGTGTTTTATCTCTCTCTCTCTCTCTCTATCTCTCTCTCTCGTGTTCTTGAGATGACACGATCTTGATGTATCGCGAGCTTTATTGATATAGATGAATCATATGGAGTTTTCCCCTCTCTATCTTCTTGTGATGAATTGAGTTTTGACTCGAATTTTTCTTATCGGATTGAGTCTTTAAGGATTTGAGAACACTTGATGTATGTCTTGCAATGGGTTATCCGTGGTGACAATGGGATGTTCTATTGATCCACTTGATGTATGTTTTGGTGATCAACTTGTGGGTTCCGTGACCTTGGGAATCTATGCATAGGAGTTGGCACATGTTTTCGTCTTGAATCTCTGGTAGAAACTTTTGGGCACTCTTTGAAGTTCTTTGTGTTGGATTGAACATGATAAATCTGAAATTGTATGATGGATATTGTATAATCAAGCCTATGGGTACTCGTGGTGACATTGGAGTATCTAGGTGACATTAGGGTTTTGGTTGATGTGTGTCTTAAGGCGTTATTTTAGTACGAACTCTAGGGCTGTTCGTGACACTTATAGGGATAGCTCATAAGACTGATTGGAAAATATAACTTTGAGGTGGTTTCGTACCCCACAATAATTTCTTTGTTAGTTCTCCGCTACTTGTGACTTTGGAGTGAACTCTTTGTCGCACGTGAGGGATTTACATATGATTCAACTATGTCAGTATTGTTGAGAGAACTTGCACTAGTGAAAGTATGAACCCTAGGCCTTGTTTCCAAGCATTGCAATACCATTTTTGCTCACTTTTGTTACTTCCTACCTTGCTGTTTTTATATTTTCAGGTTACAAAAACCTATATCTACCATCCATATTGCACTTGTATCACCATCTCTTCATCGAACTAGTGCACCTATACAATTTGCCTTTGTATTGGGTGTGTTGGGACACAAGAGATTTCTTCTATTTGATTGCAGAGTTGCTTGAGAGAGACCATCTTCATCCTACACCTCCTACGGATTGATGAACCTTAGGTCATCCACTTGAGGGAAAACTGCCACTGTCCTACAAAACTCTACGCTTGGAGGCCCAACACGAGTCTACTAGATGAAGGTTGCATAGCAGACATCAGGCGACTCGCCCGTTCCTCGCAAGAAACCATAAATTGGGGCATGACGTGAGTGATGCACTATCGCACACCCTCCGCTAGGGCCTAGGTGCCCGAATGATCGCATGGCACGGTCAATCGGGTCGGCAAGAACCCCGGGTAAAAGGGAGCACGGCGCTACTTTAGGATCGAAAGTAAGTCTAGAGGGGGGTGATTAGACTACTTGAACAATTGAAATTTTTGCCTATACCAAGTTTTAGAGTTGACAGTTTTTAGAATTTCATGTCAAGTCAAGTACACCATACACATGCAAGTCTAAGAGTATATAGTAGCGGAAAGTAACAACAAGCATGTATAGAAGGGATAGGGTAGGAAGATCAAACACAGTTGTAGACACGATGATTTTTCCCGTGGTTCCGATAGGTGGCGCTATCGTACATACACGTCTATGGAGTCTTCAACCCACAGAGGGTAACGGTCGCGAGAGTCCACGGAGGGCTCCACCCAAAAGGGTCCACGAAGTAGAACCCTGACTATTCCATAACGGCTTCCGTCCATGAAGGACTAGCCTCACTATGGGTAGATCTTCACGAAGTAGGCGATCTCCTTGCCCTTACAAACTTCTTGGTTCACTCCACAACACGAAGTAGGAGGCTCCCAAGCGACACCTAACCAATCTAGGAGGCACCACCCTCCAAAAGGTAATAGGCTCGACAATGACAAAGAACTCCTTCCTCTTGTGCTTTAAGAAGATAGACTCCTCAGCACACAATCACCCTCTCACAGATTTGGCATGGTGGAAGAGATGGGATTGGTGGAAAGCTACATGGGGAGGCTAGAAATCAAGATCCATATGATTGGAGTGGAAGATCTTGACCTCAACACAATGGTAGGTGGTTCTTCTTAGAAAATCTGATAGGATAGTTATGGAATAGTTCTGAGTGATTCTTTTTCGAGTGGCTGGTGGTGAAGGGGTATATACAGGCATCCCCAAAAATCCAACAATTACACACAAAATGACCAACTCGGTGACACCGATGTGTTAATCTCCGTGGTACCGAAGTGACCAAAAGGTGGCAACTTTTCAATCTCGGAAAAGCCGATATAGGAAACTCGGTTGCACCGATAAGGTGACCAACGGTCAAATTTCCAATCCCGATGACGCCGATCCAACATTCTTTGTGGGACCAAAAATGTGAATTTGCATAACAGAAGGTTGGCAACCTAAACTCAGTGGCACCAGTATGGCATCGGTTGCACCGAAGTGGCTAGGGTTTGGCTTGAGTCTGTCTAGGTTCTGGAATTGGTGGCACCGAAGTGGGAAAGTTGGTTGCACCGATTTTGAGTGTTAGGTATAGAACAGACTTTTGTGGGAGAGTTTGTGGACGTTTTTGGCGACTATCACTTGTGCACGTTTGAGAATATTGTTCACCAACAAAACCTTACCCCCTTTTAAATGTATTGCCTTTCCTATGGACTCAAAGTAATTTCTCACAAATACAAAATGTAGAGTCCTTTTTCTTGAAGCTTGGCCAACCTATTTCCCTGAATCTTGGGGTTTCTCCACAATCTCCTTTTGCCAATCCTATCATTGAACATTTCCTGAAATATACTTGGTGGAAACATTAGTTCAATGACTTATATGTTGTTATTAATTACCAAAACCACCAAGGGAGCAAATGTGTTTTCAATCTCCCCCTTTTCGGTAATTGATGACAACATACAGATCAAAGCTTCGACATATGATAAAATCAATGAATACAATCGTCGCTTTGAGAGGTATGTGATAAGCAGGAGCTCCCCCTAAATTTATGCATTATTTTGAATTTTCGTTTGAATGCAAATGCACAATCGATTTGGTATATGGGGTACTTCTTCCATGTCACATACAACTTGGTGGTGTGCGAGAATAATTAGAGAATGAATAACATGGCACAACACACACAAACAAGGGTGAATGATCATCTCATAAGCATTAAGATGATAGGAAATAGTAGCATCTAACAATGTATCATAAGACACATCAACAAAAAAGTATCTCACGTCAAACCAAAAGAACCAAATGTTTCAAAACGCAATAAAAACCAAATCGCTCTCTCGCTCGAAGCCTAAAGATCTATATACACTTCTCCCCCTTTGGCAACAAGTTACCAAAAAGTTTAAAGGCATACATCTAAGCGTTCCTGGGCATATCTCCTCTGGTTTTTGATGAAGGAGTCGAGATGATAGCATCGGCGAAGTTCTCAGAAGATGTCATGGATGGAGCTGGAGTGGTCACTGATGGAGCTGATGGAGCTGATGCAGCTAGCACAGTGGCTGATCTGGCCTGGGTGGTGAATTGAGTGCCTGGCCCTAGAGGTGATTCATCCTCCTCCTCATCATCCTCATCTGAAGTAGAAGAGACCCGAGGGATGTGCACGGAGTCAACTTCATGCTGAAGCTCTATGACTGTCTTCGTCAACCCATCCACCTTATCACTAAGGGTCTTGATTCTGGTCTCAAAGATCCTGACAATACTGTTCTGGTTGTCCAGAATCCCCTTAATGTCCTTCTTCATGCCCTAAAGAGATGATATCAACAGATCCATTTGGTCATTCCTGGATCTAGGGACTTGAGCACTAGTGGCTCTGACTGCCTCTGCTTCCTCCTGAGCTGCAGCTGAAGTGGGATGATCAGCATCCATCACCACAATGTTGTCCTCGAGATCTATCTATAGGGGAAAATGTGGGTGATCTAGGGCAAATATGTGCTTCTCCAAGCTTGAGTTGATGAACATCTGAATATAGGGTGCATAATAGCAGGAGCACTTCTCGTTAGCAGCAACCCTCTTGATTGTCTCTACAATCAGATCCATGACTCTGATCCTGGTGTGACTGACAATATGGATCAGCAAGTTTATGGAGTGGCCTCGGATCATCTCGTCAATCTCCTGACTTGGGCATCAAGGTATGCCTTAGTATGGTGTTGATAGTGTGGAGGCCACCCTAGAGAAAGTAGATGGATCCTAGCCTGTGAGACTTCACATTTCCAGCATGGATCTCCTTATACATGTTAGCCATAGCATTGTGGCTAGCCTTGGATTCTGAGTAGACATCCAAGTCACCATCATGTGCTTCAGGAACTCCTAAGATTTCAGCCCATTCCTCAACAGTTGATTCATATCTCGCACCTTCAGTCATCCACACAATTCTACCATCTCCATAGAAGTGTGCAGTGGAGTAGAATTGCATGATCATTTCGTCATTCCAAGCTATGAATTCTCTGCCAATGAACTCATCCAGACCTATGAAGTGGAAGTTGTCCTGGACACTTGGAAAGTAGTCCTCATTCTCCTTGATGAACTTCTAATCAACGTAACGCATGTCATTGACAGTTGGACTCTTGTCAAAGAGCACAGTCTCATAGAAGTCTTGTTGCTCCTTGGTATAGAACCTGTAGTCCACAGCTGTTTTCTTCCTGTGGGCATAAGGATCTATAGCTCTCCATGCCCTCAATCTAGAATCCTTCCTCTTCTTCATGTCCTTTGCGAGTGGGTAGCTGGCATTGTGTGTTGGAAATATGCCCTAGAGGCAATAATAAATTAGTTATTATCATATTTCCTTGTTCATGATAATCGTTTATTATCCATGCTATAAGTGTATTGATCGGACACTTAAATGCATGTGTGGATACATAGACAAAACCATGTCCCTAGTATGCCTCTAATGGACTAGCTCGTTGATCAAAGGATGGTTAAGGTTTCCTAGCCATGGAAATGAGATGTCATTTGATAACGGGATCACATCATTAGGAGAATGATGTGATGGACAAGACCCAAACTACAAACGTAGCATATGATCGTGTCAGTTTATTGCACTATTTTCTGCATGTCAAGTATATGTTCCTATGACCATGAGATCATGCAACTCACAGATATCGGAGGAGTGCCTTGTGTGTATCAAACGTTGCAACATAACTGGGTGACTATAAAGGTGCTCTACAGGTATCTCCAATGGTGTCTGTTGAGTTGGCATGGGTCGAGACTGGGATTTGTTACTCCGTGTGACAGAGAGGTATCTCAGGGCCCACTCGGTAATACAACATCACAACAAGCCTTGCAAGCAACGTGACTAATTGTTAGTTGCGGGATCTTGTATTACAGAATGAGTAAAGAGACTTGCCGGTAACGAGGTTGAACTAGGTATGGAGATACCGACGATCGAATCTCGGGCAAGTAACATACCGAAGAACAAAGGGAACGTTATACGGGATTAACTGAATCCTTGACATAGAGGTTCGACCGATAAAGATCTTCGTAGAATATGTAGGAACCAGTGTGGACGTCCAGGTCCCGCCATTGGTTATTGACCGTAGAGGTGTCTCGGTCATGTCTACATAGTTCTTGAACCCGCAGGGTCTGCACACTTAAGGTTCGGTGACGTTTCGGTAGTGTAGAGTTATGTATGGTGGTGACCGAAGGTTGTTCGGAGTCCCGTATGAGATCCCGGACATCACGAGGAGCTCCAGAATGGTCCAGAGGTAAAGATTCATATATAGGAAGTCCCAGTTTGGTCGTCGGAAAAGTTTCGGGCTCATCGGTAGTGTACCGGGAGTGCCGGTAGTGTACTGGGAGAACTCCGGGAGGGGTATTTCGACCCCAAGGGGTCCATGGGCTGTGGTAAAGTAATAACCAGCCCTTAGTGGGCTTGTGAGACAGCCACATAAGTCCCATGGTGCAGGGAATAGGTTTCCTAAAGGAAAAAGGTGGAAAAGGCCAAAAAGGAGCAATCCTAGTCCTACTAGGATTGGAGGAGGAGAGTCCTCCTCTCCCACCTTTCCTCGGCCGACTTCATAGGGTGGTGCCTTGTGCGCCAGCCCTCCCTCTGCTTCCCTCCTATATATACTAGTGGATTGGGTGGCTTTTGGATAGAAATTACGGCCACGTGCTACCCGTTCCACCGGTGCTCCTCTAGATTGGTTTTCCGCAGTGCTTAGGCGAAGCCCTGCCGGAATTGCTCCACCACCACCATCACCGGAGCGCCGTCGTGCTGCCGGTGAACTCTCTCTTCTCCACCTCCTCTTGCTGGATCAGGACGGTGGATATCGTCATCAAGCTGCACGTGTGCTGAACGCGGAGGTGCCGTCCGTTCGGTACTAGATCGGAAGGATCATGATCAAGGCCAGCAGACGATTCGTGATGAGATCGCGTGACAGATCATGATGAGATCGCGGGACAGATCGTGATGAGATCGCGGGACGGATCGTGACGAGATTTTGGGACGGATCATGATGAGTTCATGGGACGGATCGTGATTGTATCGCAGGACGGATCGTGATGATTTCACGGGATGGATCGTGATTGTATCGCGGGACGGATCGTGATGAGATCGTGAGACGCTCGGCGATTTGGATTGCGAAGATGTTAGACTACACCAACCGCGTTTCTTAATGCTTCCCGCTTAGCGGTCTACAAGGGTACGTAGATCCACTCTCCCTCTCGTTGATGCTCATCACCATGGATAGGTTTGCGTGTGCGTAGGAATTTTTTTGTTTCCCATGCGACGTTCCCCAACAGTGGCATCATGAGCTAGGTTGATGGTTCGATGAGATCTTGAGTAGAACACAAAAGGTTTGTGGGCGTTGATGCTTAGATTGCTTCCTCCCTTGGTCGTATTTTGGTTCAGCAGGATTGTGAGATGAAGCGGCCCAGACCAACATTACTCGTACGCTTACGAGAGACTGGTTCCCTCGATGCAACTTGTTGCCTAGATGGCTTGCGGGTGACAATTTCTCTCACTTTAGTTGGATCGGATTCGACAAAAGGCGGTCCTTGAGAAGGTTGAAAAGCAACTAGTGTATCATCTTTGTGGTTTTTGCGTAGGTGATAATTGTTCTTGCTAGATACCCGTAGCAGCCACGTAAAACATGCAACAACAATTAGAGGACGTCTAACTTGTTTTTGCAGGGTATGTTGTGATATGACATGGCCAATTACATGATGTGATATATGTGATGTATGAGATGATCATGTGTTGTATAGATTATCATGACTTGCATGTCGATGAATACGGCAACCGGCAGGAGCCATAGGGTTGTCTTTAATTATTGTATGACCTGCGTGTCAATCATTAAGCGCTATGTAATGCTTTACTTTATCGCTAAACGGTAGCAATAGTAGTAGAAGCATGCAGGGCGTGACAACCCCGATGGCGCCACGTTGATGGAGATCATGGTGTCATGCCGGTGACGATGGAGATCATGCCAGTGCTTTCTAGATGGAGATCAAAAGCACAAGTTCATGGCCATATCATGTCACTTATGATTTGCATGTGATGTTAATCCTTTTTATGCATCTTGTTTTGCTTAGGACGACGTTAGCATTATAAGGTGATCCCTCAATTAATTTCAAGATAAATTGTATTCTCCCCGAGTGTGCACCGTTGCGAAAGTTCGTCGTGTTGAGACACCACGTGATGATCGGGTGTGATACACTCTACGTTCACATACAATGGGTGCAAGCCAGATTTGCACGTGCAGAACTCTCGGGTTAAACTTGACGAGCCTAGCATGTACAGACATGGCCTCGGAACACAAGAGACCGAAAGGTCGAACATGAGTCATATAGTAGATATGATCAACATAATGATGTTCACCATTGTAGCCACCTCAACTCACGTGATGATCGGACTTGAGTTGGTGAATTTGGATTATGTATCACTCGAATGATCGGAGGGATGTCAATTTGAGTGGGAGTTCTTAAGTAATATGATTAATTGAACTCATTATCATGAACATAGTCAATAGTGTCTTTGCAAATTATGTAGTAGATTACTAGCTCGCGCTGTAGCTCCCTTGTATTTTTATATGTTCCTAGAGAAATATAATTGAAAGATGATGGTAGCAATATTGCGTACTGGGTCCGTGATCTGAGGATTGTCCTCATTGCTGCACAGAAGGCTTATGTTCTTAATGCACCGCTCGGTGCGCCAACCCCTCTAGCGTCGTCTGTAGATGTTGTGAACATGTGACATGCACGTTCTGATGACTACTTGATAGTTTAGTGCATCATGCATTACGTCTTAGAATTGAGGCTCCAAAATGTTTTGAACATCACGGAACATATGAGATGTTCCTAAGAGCTGAAATTAGGATCTCAGGCTCGTGCCCGTGTTACGAGATATGAGATCTCCAACAAGACTCTTTGCCTGCAAGATGAAAGAGAATAGCTCAATCGTTGAGCATGTACTCAGATTGTCTGGGTGCTACAATCGCTTGAATCAAGTGGGACTTGATCTTCCAGATAAGATAGTGATTGACATAGTTCTCCAAGTCACTGTCACTAAGCTACTAGAACTTGGTGATGAACTATAAATTGCCAGGGATAGAAATAATGATTCCTGAGCTGTTCGCGATGTTTGACACCGCGAAGGTAGAAATCAAGAAGGAGCATCAAGTGTTGATGGTTAATCAAACCACTAGTTTCAAGAAGGGAAAGAGCAAGGAGGGAAACTTCATGGATAGCAAGTTAGTTGCTGCTCCAGTGAAGCAACCCAAAGTTGAACTCAAACCCGAGACTAAATGCTTCTATTATGAGGTGAGCGGTTGTAGAAGCGGAACAACCCTAGATACTTGGTTGATAAGAAGGCTGGCAACATCGACAGAAGTATATTTGATATACGAGTTATTGATGTGTACCTTGCTAGTACTCCTAGTAGCACCTGGGTATTGGATACCGGTTTGATTGCTAAATGTTAGTAACTCGAAATAAAAGCTACGGAATAAATGGAGAACTAGCTAAGGGTGAGGTGACGATATGTGTTGGAAATGTTTCCAAGGTTGATGTGATCAACATCGCACGCTCTCTCTACCTTCAGGATTAGTGACGAACCTAAATAAATGTTATTTGGTGTTTTGCGTTGAGCATGAACATGATTAGATCATGTTTATTGCAATACGGTTATTCATTTAAGTTAGAGAATAATGGTTGTTCTGTTTACATGAATAATACCTTCAATGGTCATCCACCCAGAGAGAATGGTTTGTTGAAATCTTGATCGTAGTAATACACATGTTCATAACACTGATGTCAAAAGATACAAAGTTAATAATGATAGTACCACATACTTGTGGCACTGCCACTAAATGTCATATTGGTATAAAGCGCATGAAGAAACTCCATGTTGATGGATCTTTGGACTCATTCGATTTCGAATCGGTTGAGACATGCGAACCATGCCACTTGGGCAAGATGACTAAAGGACCCCGTTGGATGGAGCAGGCAAGTGATTCATTGGAAATGATACATGTTGATGTATGCAATCTAGTGAGTCTTGTAGAATGCAGTGGATATCGTTATTTTCTTACCTTCACTGCTGATTTGAGTAGATATAGTGTATACTTAATGAAACACAAGCCTGAATCGTTTGAAAGGTTCAAGCAAATTCAGAGTGAAAGTTTAAGATCATCATGACAAGAAGATAAAAATGACTGCGATATGATCGTGGAGGTGAATATCTGAGTTACGAGTTTGGCATACAACTTAAGACAATGTGAAAGTTGTTTCACAACTAATGCCACTTGGAACACCATAGTGTGATGGTGTGTCCGAACATCATAGTCATGCTCTATTGGATATAGTGCGTGCTATGATGTCTCTTATCATTTTACTACTATAATTTTGGGGTTATGCATTAGAGAGATCTACATTCACTTTAAATAGGGCACCATCTAAATCCATTGAGATGACACCGTGTGAATTATGGTTCGATAGAAACCTAAACTATCATTTCTTAATGTTTGGGGCTGCGACGCTTGTGTGGAAAATGTTTTCACCTAATGAGGTCGAACCCAAGGCGGACAAATGCATCTTCGTAGAATACCCTAAGATCAGTTGGGTGAACCTTCTATCTCAGATCCAAGTGCAAAGTGTTTGTTGCTTAAACGGATCCTTTCTCGAGGAAATGTTTCTCTCGAAAGAATTGAGTGGGAGGAAGATAGAACTTGATGAGGTTGTTAAACCTTTGTTCAACCAGAGAGTAGCGCAGCGTAGAAAGATGTTTCTGTGAAGCCTACGTTAGTTGAAGAGGAAGTTAATGATGATGATCATGAAGCTTCAGGATCAAGTTACTATCAAACTTCGTAGGTCAACAAGGATGTGTACTGCTCCTAAGCGGTACGACGACCCTGTCTTGGAGTTCATGTTGTTGGACAACGATGAACCGACGAGCTATGGAGAAGCGATGATGGGCCCGGATTCCGACAAATGGTTGGAGGCCATGAAATCCGAGGTAGGATCCATGTATGAAAACCAAGTATAGACTTTGGTAGACTTGCTCGTTGGATAGCAGGTCGTTGAGTACAAATGGATCTTTAAAATGAAGACAAACGCTGATGGTAATTGTCACCATTTGTAAAGCTCGACTTGTTGCAAAGATGTTTGTGACAAGTTCAAGGGGTTGACTGCAATGAGACTTTCTCACTTGTAGCGATGCTAAAGTCTGTTGGAATTATGTTAGCAGTTGCTGCGTTTTCAATTATGAAATCTAGCAGATGGATGTCAACACATCGTTTCCTTAAATGGTTTACTTGAGGAAAGGTTGTATGTGATACAACCAGAAGGTTTTGTCAGTCCTAAGGATGCTAGAAGGTGTGCAAGCTTCGGTGATCCTTCCATGGACTGAAGCAAGCATCTCGGAGTTGGAATATATGCTTTGATGAGTTGATCAAAGTTTTTGAGTTTATACAAAGTTTACATGAAACTTGTATTTGCAACAAAGTGAGTGGGAGCACTATAGAATTTCTGATAAGTATATGTGGATGACATATTGTTGATCGGAAATAATGTAGGATTTTTGGAAAGCATGAATGGTTGTTTGGAAAGTGATTTTCAAAGGAAGACCTGGATAAAGCTACAAAATTGTTGAGCATCAAGATCTATAGAGATAGATCAAGATGACTTGATGAGACTTTCAATGAGTACATACTTTGACAAAGATTTTGAAAGAGTTCAAAATGGATTAGTCAGAGAAAGAGTTCTCGCCTGATTTGTAAGGTGTGAAGTTGAGTGAGACTCAAAGCTCGACCACGGCAAAAGAAAGAGAAAGGACGAACGTCGTCCCCTATGCCTTAGCCATAGGCTCTATATTATGCCATGCTGTGTACCGCACCTGTGTGTGCCTTGCCATGAGTCTGTCAAGGGGTACAAGAGTGGTCCAGGAGTGGATCACTGGAATGCGGTCGAAATTATCCTTAGTAACCAGAGGACTAAGGAAATGTTTCTTGATTATGGAGGTGATAAAATTTCGTCGTAAAGAGTTACATCGATGCAAGCTTTAACACCTATCCGGATGACTAGTAGTAGCAATCTGGATACGTATAGTGGAGCAGCCATTTGGAAATAGTACCAAGTGGAGTGTGGTAGCAGTGTTTACGGTTTGACATAGAGATTTGCAAAGTACACACGGATCTGAATATCGCAGAACCGTTGACTATAAGACCTCTCTCACATGCAAAGCATGATCGAGCCCCAGAACTCGTTGGGTGTTAGATTCATAAACAATGCGAATCACATGGTGATGTGAACTAGATTATTGACTCTAGTGCAAGTGGGAGACTGTTGGAAATATGCCCTAGAGGCAATAATAAATTAGTTATTATCATATTTCCTTGTTCATGATAATCGTTTATTATCCATGCTATAATTGTATTGATCGGAGACTTAAATGCATGTGTGGATACATAGACAAAACCATGTCCCTAGTATGCCTGTAATGGACTAGCTCGTTGATCAAAGGATGGTTAAGGTTTCCTAGCCATGGACATGAGATGTCATGTGATAACGGGATCACATCATTAGGAGAATGATGTGATGGACAAGACCCAAACTACAAACGTAGCATATGATCGTGTCAGTTGATTGATACTGTTTTCTGCATGTCAAGTATATGTTCCTATGACCATGAGATCATGCAACTCACAGATATCGGAGGAGTGCCTTGTGTGTATCAAACGTCGCAACGTAACTGGGTGACTATAAAGGTGCTCTATAGGTATCTCCGATGGTGTCTGTTGAGTTGGCATGGATCAAGACTGGGATTTATTACTCCGTGTGACGGAGAGGCATCTCAGGGCCCACTCGGTAATACAACATCACAACAAGCCTTGCAAGCAATGTGACTAATTGTTAGTTGTGGGATCTTGTATTACGGAACGAGTAAAGAGACTTGCCGGTAACAAGGTTGAACTAGGTATGGAGATACCGACGATTGAATCTCGGGCAAGTAACATACCGAAGAACAAAGGGAACATTATACGGGATTAACTGAATCCTTGACATAGAGGTTCGACTGATAAAGATCTTCGTAGAATATGTAGGAACCAATGTGGACGTCCAGGTCCCGCCATTGGTTATTGATCATAGAGGTGTCTCGGTCATGTCTACATAGTTCTCAAACCCGCAGGGTCTGCACACTTAAGGTTCGGTGACGTTTCGGTAGTGTAGAGTTATGTATGGTGGTGACCGAAGGTTGTTCGGAGTCCTGGATGAGATCCTGGACATCACGCTGCTGGTGAACTCTCTCTCCTCTCCACCTCCTCTTGCTGGTTCAAGACGGTGGAGATAGTCATCAAGCTGCACGTGTGCTGAACGCGGAGGTGCCGTCTGTTCGGTACTAGATCGGAAGGATCATGATCAAGGCCACGAGACGATTCGTGATGAGATCACGTGACAGATCGTGATGAGATCGCGGGACGGATCGTGATGAGATTGTGGGACGGATCGTGACGAGATGGCGGGACGGATCGTGATGAGTTCACGGGACGTATCGTGATTGTATCGCGGGACGGATCGTGATGAGTTCACGAGACAGATCGTGATTGTATCGCGGGACGAATCGTGATGAGATCGTGGGACGCTCGGCGATTTGGATCACGAAGATGTTCGACTACACCAACCGCGTTTCTTAACGCTTCCCGCTTAGCGATCCACAAGGGTACGTAGATCCACTCTCCCTCTCGTAGATGCTCATCACCATGGATAGGTTTGCGTGTGCGTAGGAAATTTTTTGTTTCCCATGCGACGTTCCCCAACAGTGTGAACTGGGAGGTGTGGTCTGAACTTCATAACTGTTGTCAAGTCATCCACATCTTCAACTCTGGATGCAGTTCCTTTGTTCTTTTCAGAAGCTGGAATCTGCCTAGTTGTCCTCTTAGGCTTCTCAGCAGCCTTCTTGGATGTGCTGGTCTTAGGCATAGCATCGTACATAAGTTTCTTTGCCTTCTTCTTGGGAGGAGCCTTTGTGGCTGGCTCATCCTCCTCAGCAGCATCACCGGTAGCTTCCTCTGGATCTTCATACATGGAAGTGGGCCTGCTAGTCACATGAGTGATCCACTTCCTTGACTTCTTCTCTCGTGCCTTCTTAGGCATAGCCCTCTTGGGGACCTCTACTAACATTCTTGCTCTGGCTGTCTTATGAGCCTTGAAAGTAGAAGTAGCAGCATATATCTTGCTCACAACTCTTCGAGAGGAAGTAGCTTTAGTTGCAGCCTTCTTGGTAGCCTTCTCTTGCTTCTTAGCAAGAATCTCCTCTGGAACGAAGTCTAAATCCTCTTCATCTGAGTTCAACTTCTTCCTGGTTCTGGTGGCAGCCTTGGGCAACCCATGAGAGCTGGGGGTGCCTAGGTCTGAGAAAGAACTGGCTTCTAGGCTTGTTCCAGAACTCATATCAACTCCCTGCTCTGGCACATTCTGACTATCTTCTGAGCCTGCCATACTGACCCTGTGAATAGAGTGTAGATGAGCAGAAGTAGATGAGTTATCACAAAATGAGGCTGGTTTTGAAATATGAGCAATGAGTTTTCAAAAGTTTTGCAATGTGTCACCTACATATCGATGCAGCCGGAGAGAATTTTTCGGTGAGACCGAGACAAACCAACTCGTTAACAGAAACTTGGCAGCCTTTTCGGTAGGACCGAAAAGAGCTACTCGGTTCCACCGAGTCAGTTCTCTCCCTCACAAAAAAGCATATTGGTGAGACCGATATTTTCTTTTCGGTTCCGCCGAGATATATCGGGCGGACGGCAAAACCCTAGCAAATCCATCTAACTCGAGATTTTGCAGATTTTAGAGGATGGGTACATGAGAAAAGGGTGGCTTATGGATAAATTTAAGTCCAATGCGCAAGAATCAGAAAGGGGAGCGCACTAGAGATCGAATCCGTACACTAGTTTGGCGCGGATCCTCTACGGCGGTGACGATGGAGTAGATTTCGTCGACGACAACAATTCCCAGCGGCGGAGGGGCTCGGGAAGACAAGGGCGACGACCAGGGGTCTTGAGGCGGCAACTTAGGGTTCTGAGGCGTGACGTTGAAGATTGAATTTCAAAGCGTGGGGGTCCACAACATATATATCCTTCACTGTCGGTGATACGAATTTTATGTTTTCGGTGTCACCGAGTTCCACAACTGTCACCTGACAGGGAAACTCGGTGTAACCGAGAATATGAAATCGGTAGTACCGAGATTGAAAACCAGATCAACCCTAGGCAATCGGTGTGACCAAGATTGTGGTGTTGGTTCCACCGAGTTGCACTTGGGAGGTTTTAATGTTCAGTCCTTGTCGATACGGAACTCCGAGTGCTCCACACACAAAGGGATCAAAAAGCACTTGTTCAAATTTTGTGATGCAGCATGAATGGAATATGAGGTGAGAAAGCATAGATAGCTAGAGAGTGGCCCTAGGCATTCTTGTCCATCCAATTGGCAAAATATAAATCAAAAGCCAAATAGCAACAATTGGATGTCCTCGAATGAGAAAATAAATGCACACCAACATGCTTACTCAATAAGATGTCAAAATAAATCATGACAAACATGCACAAACACTCTAGCATCTAACAAGCACTTTGGCGATGACGAAGTCATATATATATGAGTATTTGACTTAGGATCCAAGTAAAAGTACTTGACCCTAGGTCATACTCATCGTTTAAGCACAAGTGGGGTTACCACTTCTTCATAAAGCATTTAATGTTGTCACATACTAAGAGATGCTTTGACTCAAGTCTTAGAGTAAAGCTCCCCCTTGATGTGACATCCCCCCATAAGAGGGATAAACTAACCTCGGGTTTTGTCAATGAAGACTTCATGTTGGTGAGGTAGTTGTGGATGCTCAATGTTGATGAAGATCACCAAGAGTTGGGAGCATCCTTGTTGTTTCCTTTCTCTTCTCACCTACATGGGTTAGTCCCAACTCACAAGAGACAAATACAAGGATATCTATGGACATGGAGTGCAAACAATATGTTATGATGTCCATTGATTAGTTGATTACCTTGTCCCTTGCTTACCTTTGAAGGAATGTGTGACTCCTTGAACTATTGCATTGAGTTGATGTTGAGTGCAAAATGTTCTTGCCAATAAAGAATGTGAGTGAATTGCACAGGCAGAGTCACCCCTCAAGAACCTTCTAGTTCTTCTTCTTGGGGACCCACATCAAGTTGATGGGGATCATTAGTGTTGAAGTAGCCTTAGTAGTACTTGAGCTTGACGTAGCCTTGGGAACCCACTCCACCAAAGCTAGAGGTTCATCTTCATATCAGTCAACGTCCTCTTGAAGCTTGTTCTTGCCCTTGAGCTTGTGGTCTTGTGGTGGAAGGTCATCTTGAGTGTTTGTCCCCTTGGGAAGATTATTTTCATACTTCTCCTTTTGAGGAACAAACTTGGGCTTGGGATATTGACCTTCTTCCCACTCAACTCCATTAGCGTTGAAGTAGCCAACACCATGATTCTTCCGGTGTCCTCCGTGCTTGCGTACAATTTCCTCAAATTGTTTACATCCGACAAGACTCTTGTAGATACGTTTATCTATAATTCCTTTCAATAAAGCATTTTCTTGCTCAAGTGTAACTTGGCTAAGAGAATCATTATTAGTGGAATCAATAGAACTACTAGAAGCAACATCATTGGGTTTAGCATTTTTATTATTGCTACTAGATAAAGAACCTTTCTTGCATTTGTTAGTAGATTGCTTAGTTTTAACTTGAGGCATGAAAGTAGACAAGAGTAGTCATTTGGCTAGATAAGATGAGGTCTTCTTTTGGAAATCGTCATTTATAGCTTTGAGAAACTCATGCTCTTGCTCCAAGTTGAGCTTCTTGAAGCATAGTTTCTCATGAGTTCTCACAAACTCTGTGTGATCTTCGAGAGTAGATTCATGAGCTAACTTAAGAGTGTTTAGTTCTTTAGTTAGTTGTTCTATTTTCATCTTATCATCATCAAATGACTCACCTTTACTAGCATGAGAATTATCAAGTTCATTTTGATCAACATCACTAGTTTTATCATAATGCAAGTCATCATCACAAGGAAAATCATCTTCATCACTATCAAAATCAAGAGGCACCACCCTAGCGACACCTAACCAATCTAGGAGGCACCACCCTCCAAAAGGTAATAGGCTCGATAATGACGATGAACTCCTTGCTCTTGTGCTTCAAGATGATAGACTCCTCATCACATAATCACTCTCTCACAGATTTGGCATGGTGGAAGAGATGAGATTGGTGTAAAGCTACTTGGGGAAGCATCGAAGTGGCTTGGGTTTGGCTTGAGTCTGTCTAGGTTCTGGAATCGGTGGCACCGAAGTGGGAAAGTTGGTTGCATTGATTTTGAGCGTTATGTATAGAACAGACTTTGGTGGGAGAGTTTGTGGATGTTTTTGGTGACTATCACTTGTGCATGTTTGAGCATATTGTTCACCAACAAAACCTTACCCCCTTCTAATAGTATTGGCTTTCCTATGGACTCAAAGTGATTTCTCACAAATTTAAAATGTAGAGTTCTTTTGCTTGAAGCTTGGCCAACCTATTTCCTTGAATCTTGGGGTTTCTCCACAATCTCCTTTTGCCAATCCTATCATTGAACATTTCCTGAAATATACTTGGTGGAAATATTAGTTCAATGACTTATATGTTGTTATTAATTACCACAACCACCAAGGGAGCAAATGTGCTTTTAGCTACACACCTCATTATACGGGAACACACTCAAAGGTCTTTTTCAAAATACATTAGAGTTACCACTAGGCCACATGCATAACCCTGTCAGGTAAACAAGAAGACTACTCAAGGGGACAAGACGTCGCCATCACTCTCATCATCACCACCACCATTGGCCTCGATCTCCTTGGCTCTAGCATGGTCCTCAGGTTCATCCAAAGAAAGCTCCGCTATAAAGTCCTCCATGTGGTCCTCAACCCACTCGGCAAGGGCAACATGAATCACGTGATGTACAGGGGCAAGCATTGCCTCAAAGTCAAAGTGCGGGTCGAAGCGAAGGAGGTGGATGAAGACCCGTGAGGCCGCCTACGGAAGGAAATCATGGCGCTTCTCCTCCGCAAGTTCATTGATCTTCTCGGTGCCCACTTCAAGGCACTCCACAACCCTAGAGAAAAAGCCCGGGTACCCTGCCTCATTGAGGACGAGGGGGCTCGGAACGCTCTCGCTGCAGATGTAACTCAAAGCCCGGCGGGACCTCTTCTTAAGGGACTGGAACATCTTGGAATGCGTGTGCTGAAGGCCGCAGGCTTGACTTGCCTCGTTTGAAGCCTTCTCGACAAGGGAGGTCACTCCCTTCACCAGCTTGAAAAGGAAGGACAGCTTGGCCTTGGCAGCCGCTTGGGCATCCACCGCGGCCACCTGGCATCGCTCCCCCACCATTAACCTCCTCCTGAGGTCGTTGGCCTCGCCCTCCAGCTGGCCACGTTGCCTACAGAAACGAGACTCCTGAAGCTTCAACTTGGCGCGATTATCTTGGAGAAGGGAGCGCTGAACCTCTTCCACCTTGTTGTCGATCTCCTTCAGAACCTGTGCCTCGCGGGTGGCGAGGGATTCCTCGGCAAGAGACACCTGGTGCTCCCTCACCTCCAGCCTATCCTGCTCTAGGCTCTGCTCCAGCGCCTCCATCACCAACGCGTCTTCAGGCACGAGGGGGTTCGCACCGCCAGCGGGGAACTCGATCGCCAGGCCATCAAGTGTGGCCTTCTGTGCCTGGATTCACCTTTCAAGGGCGGCGTCGGAGGCTTGAAGCTCCTCAAAGCGTTCCTCAGAGGCCTTGCGTTGGCCGTTGGCCTCTTGAGACTCAGCAAGGGTGCGCTCGCGAGCCTCCATCGTCGTGGCAAGGGACCCCTCAGCATCTGCACGGGCGTGCTCCTGCTGCAGGCGGCCGAGATTCACGACGACTCTAAGACCATGCCATTCTTGAATGATGCGCTGGAGCTCCATCTGCAAGTGTGCATCGGCGTTGGAAAGCTCCACCCTAGGCATCCCAGTGCCAGAACCGTGGTTTGGAGCAAACCCCGCCGCACGGCGCTCCGGTCACTTGCGAGCTCGACGGGCCTATCTAGGATCTCTGCCTTCTCCAGGATGGGCGGGGGATGTATGCGAGGGGCCACCCAGCCCAGAAGCCTGCTCGAGGGCTGGGGGCTCCCATCGATCTACCTCAGGAGGAGGATGTGCCCCCTGAGGCCCCGCGTCTTCGCTCAAGAGGGTCCCAAGGACATAACGTGGCATGCCCCAAGGGAAGGCCGTCAGCGGGGGGCCTAGCCCCTCCCTTGGGAGCTGGAGACCATGGATGAAGAAGATCGTGGGAGGCTCGCGCTCAAGGCCTCACAAGGACCGCGCGGGCTCGGGTGCGGGCGCCCTTCCCGCCAGAGACCCACAGCTAGCAGAAGATGGGTCCGCAAGGAGCCCAGCGGCCCTAGGAAGAGGCTGCGGCTGAACGGCTCCTCCTCCGCTGGTGAGGAGCTTGCGGAATAGAAACTCAAAAGGAGAGCGCGAAGGGAAGGTTGAGGAGGCAGATGCACTTACTCATCCACAACGATCCACTTCCTCTTCATCGTCATCCACGACGTCAGGGAGCGGCCACCCCTGGGCACCTTCCTCTTCTGGGGTATGCGCAGACCGGGGTATGACGTACCGAGGACTGGCACCTGGAATCCTGTGGCGGAGGAAGCAGCCTCCATCATGAACGGGGCATCACCCTCAACCTCGGGCTCACCTGAAAATAGAGCCTAGGGAATGGGCGACGAAGGACGCCCAACCTTAGCCAGGGGAAGAGCCGCTGCCTCAGGATCCCCGGGGCTCCATACACTCGCGAGGGGGTCACCCTAGGGACGTGCTCCCTTTGAAGGAAGGAATCCGCACTCGTAGAAGCGTGACATCTTCCGAGCAAGGGCCTCTTGGTCCTTGTAGTCGTACAAGGGGAGGCCGCCCCGGGGGAGCTCGTCCGGTTCATCGCCGGTCAGGTTGCGGAGCAACTTGCACAACACACTAGGATAAAGAGACAGGAGCTGGATCCTCATGGAGTCGTGAGGGCCTACGAAGGACCACATCGGGCGGGAGTGGCACTGGAGGGGAGCAATTCGTCGGCATGTGAACTCTGGCACCACCATCGCCATTGTCATGCCCGCCTTCTTTAGCTGCGCCAGCCTGACCGAAACCCGTGCGAGCCGCAGGTCTGTAAGCTCCTTGTGTTTTCACCTGAGATTTGGCACTGCGGGGACCGACGGAGGTTGAAACAAGGGGCTGGCCTTAGCAGCATGAAAGTACACCCACTGCCGCCGGAATCCTTCTACGTTCAGGGAGAGTCTGGCATCGAGGGCCCCATCAGCCGTTGCGTCGGCTGCTCTTAGGGACATGCATCCAGAGCACTATCCCCCGAGATCAACTCGAGGGATAAGAAGTGGCGAAGCAAGGGCACAGAAGGGAAGATGTCAATGAAGGCCTCGCACAGAAATGTGAAGGCCGAAAGGAGGACGAGGGAGCTTGGGTCAAGATGGAGCAGATGGTTCTGATAATGTGAAAGCACGGCGGAGAAAAAACCCGAGAATGGTGGAAGCAAGCCTGAGAGAAGGGCATGGAAATGAAGGGGGATGACGGGGGCTTTAAGCTTGCTCCGAGGCCGCGAGGCCAGTTGGATCTTGGTCGCCCCCATTTGTTGGAACTGGCAGCGACCACCAGCCGGACCTTCTCCAAACCATCAAGATTCACCACCAGAGACCAACCCAACACGGGCTCCCTCGCTGGCGAGATCCCTGGCGTCCTTAGGCCCTCGCCCTCTCTCTTCTTGGCGTCCATGGTGAGGAACCAGGGAGGGATGCGCACGGATATTTGGCGGAGAAGGCAAAAGCCGCGAAAGAGGGTAAAACAGACAACAAGATCAATGGGAAACAAAGAGGGCTTGTTGGCATGCGCCAGGCAATTTGACAGACCTGATAGTTGCCGAGCTAGCTTGAGGAAGAGGAAGCGTTGGCCTCATGGAGATTACCGCATGTCAAGCTTGGACCACAGGCTGTCGGGGCCCGCGGTGCTATGGCCCACCTTCAATGGTTTCACCTACAAGCCAACTCGAGCGCGCCTTAGAACCGGGGCTACTGTCGGCATTCTAGGAACATGGGTGCCCAGACCCGCCAGCCTGTCCCACATGGTGTGGCCCACTCTGATAACCAATAAGGCCCAACGCGGCCTCACTCAAGACAAGACTCTCGCGAAACCCCTGAGCTCCTGAGGGAAGTGTCACCAAGACTTGCAGGGAACAGGCCTCCTCAGGGCCCCTCTAGAGCGGTGGAGATCTCTTTGCAACATTTGGCCTCAGTAGTCCAAGGATGATGTAAGGCGGGACACACGGGCATCAGCATGCTAGGTGGTACAGTTTCCCCTTTGGTGCAAAGGGAGCAAGGGCGTACGTGGGTTCCCAAAGCACCCCCCAAAGGTTTCCCTTCTGGTGTAACAAGACCATGACCCCGAGCCCTGTAGGACGGATGTCATCGCCGACCCACCTCTGCATCATCAACAACTAATTTGCAGGCGAAGGCCACCTTTCGTCAGGATAAAGATCTATTCCTGTCCCCTTCGAATTTGGCCAGTGTGGAATCCCTTCCTACCATAATGATACGGGAAGAGGACCCGAGCCGCTATAAATAGAGGCTAGGCTGCTCCATAGAGGAGGAGGAAAAATGGAGGGACGAGAGAAGAGAGACAAGACCACCAGAATGCCCTCACAAGGTAACTCACCACAAACCTCCTCGTGAGGCAATCCACAAAAGCAGGAGTTGGGTTTTACGCTTCATAGCAGCCCGAACCTGGGTAAATCATCGTGTGCAATCTTCTTCCTCATCATCGCGCGAGTTCGTTCTCTAGATCATCGAGTTGTGAGCTAGGTGGGGCGAAGCTGTTGGGGATCTTTGCATACGCCGCTGTGTTCAAACTTCCTTGGGTTTTGCGGAGCCCGAGATTCGAGATCCTTCTTCAGACCTATCAACCAAAAATATTCCTTCAAGTCCAGGTACATTTTGGTGTTGCGTGGGTGTATCGAGTATGGTGAATCGTGGGCCTCCTGAAGTATCAACTTCCTAAGCTATGGATCATTGGGCACATATATACGGTCCTCAAATCATAGAGTTCCATGTTCATCCTCAGGAAAGCCTTTATATTTCTCGTACTTCTTTCTTTGCTTTATCAGAACTATTTCCTTGTCCGACTTTTGGGCTTCATGGATTCTTTTGGTCAAATTGGACTAAATCTCTAGGGTGGCAATATATCCTCTTGGAACTATGACCAATTTTAGCACTCTGAGTTCGTCGGCTAACTCCTGGGGTAATCCTCCCCCTATGAGTGTGTTCACATAACTCTTACGGCTCAAGGCATGTGCTACAAAATTTGCCTTCACTAGGTGATAATGCAATCTCATGTCGCATTCTTTGATCAACTCTAGCCATCTCCTCTATCTGAGGTTTAACTCCTTTAGCGTGAAGATATACTCGAGGCTCTTGTGATTAGTGTAAAAATCACAACTATTTACGATAAGGAAATGTCTCTAGGTCTTGAGTGCGTGCACTACAACTGCTAACTCCAAATCATGTGTGGCATAGTTCAACTGATGAGGTCGTAGTTGTTTGGATGCATAGGCTACAACTTTTCCTTCTTGCACGCGCACTCCTCCTAGTCCTTGACGTGCAGCGTCACAATATATGTGGAAGTCCTTCCTAATGTTTGGCAAAATCAACACTGGGGCTGTAACCAAATGTTTCTTGAGCTCCTAAAACCTTGCTTCACATTCCTTGGTCCAAATATACCCGGACTCTTTCTTCAATAACTCCGACATGGGGTTGGCAATCTTTGAGAATTTCTCGATAAACCTCCAGTAATATCGGGTAAGTCCGAGAAAACTACGGATCACACTAGCTAAGGTGGGTGCCTTCCATTCGGTGATAGCTGCAACCTTGGCAGGATCCATTGCTATTCCGTCTCTAGAAATAATGTGTCTGAGTAATCGGACTTCCTTCAACCAAAATACACATTTGTTGAACTTGGCATATAACTGATGCTCTTTGAGCTTCTCCAGAACTCAATGCAAGTGTTCCTTGTATTCGTCCTCGCTCTTGGCAAATATCAATATATCATTGATGAACACCATGACAAACTTGTCCAGATGTTCCATAGGTACCTTGTTCATCATACTCATAAAATATGCAGGAGCATTAGTCAAAGAAAAGGACATGACTGTATACTCATATAGACCATACCTTGTGGTCAAGGCTGTTTTGGATATATCATGTTCAGGGATTTTTCAACTGATGATACCACGATCGAAGATCGATCTTGGAGAACACTCTAGCTCCAATTAGATGATCAAACAAGTCGTTAATCATTGGTAGAGGGTAATTGTTCTTGATAGTCACCTCGTTCAGTGCACAATAATCGACTACCATTCTCAAGGTTTTATCCTTCTGCTCTACCAAAAGACCTAGGGCTCCCCAAGGTGACAAACTTGGGCGAATATACCCTTTGTCGAATAACTCCTAGATTTGCTTCTTGATTTATTCTACATAATTTGTTGGCATCCGATAGGATCTCTCGTATATTGGGGCTGTCCCTGACAATAACTCAATTGGGAACTTAATCTCTCTATCCCGTGACATGCCTGGTAATTCCACCCTAAATACATCTGGGAAGTCTTGTATAACCGACACTTCGTCCTGAAGAACTCTTGTGAAGGAATTCACCTGAGTACTATTCGGTGTGTGTCGAATACATACTTAATCTTCTTCTCCTCTAGGGAGGTGAGAAAAATCAACTTATGGGCACAATTGATGTTTCGTTCATAATTGGTCATCCAATGCATGCCTAGGATTACATCCAATCCCCAAGAGTCTAAGATGATGAGGTCAGTAGGAAATACATGCTTTTCAATGTCGAGGTTCAATGCATGGCATCCTATCCCTGCCATCATCTCGGCTCCTAGGCAACTTGTCAGCATTCGGGCTCCGAAAAACCCTTAAGATTTGGATACAGGGGCATGCGTGAAGATCCCCTGCACCCTTGCCCAACCCATCTTGCTACTCGATGAACACAACAAAGAACCTGCACGATGACGAGGAAGAAGATGAACATGACAGTTTACCTAGGTTCGGGCCGTTGCTAAGCGTAATACCCTACTTCCTTGGGTGGATTGCTGTGGGGACCCCGACTCATAAGTCACGATCATCGAATGCACATGTACAGTGATCCCAGAGATCAATGCTCACTAAACACACAGAAGCTGAATAACAAGAGTCTTACATCCATATTTAGTGTCTTACACAAGTAAAGACATAGATAGGGCCACAAGGGCCAAGCACTTCAACAGAACAAACAGCGGACATCTTGATCGAAAGCGTGAACCCATGCCATCTGCCTTAACCTACAGGCATTCTGACTGGGAAGCGTTCTAGTTCGCATGTTCATCACCAATGAACTCTTCAACATACTCATGTTCTTCCATGCGTGGCCAATAAATAACTAGTGGCAAGCTAATGAGTACTTTGAATGTAGTCACAAGCAACCCAAGTTGTGGATCAAGTAATAATGATGCATGGTATAGCACTAAGCAGGTAATTTGCGGAAAGCTAATTTTGAATGTAATGACATTTTCAAATAACTAGGCAAGCATGCATCAACAATTGGCAGATATCCATATGTACAGGTTACAGATATCAACATAACCAGGGGTTGAACATCTCCTGACCCATCATTACGCTAAGTCATCGGACTTAGTCAATCGTCAAGCTAAGTCATCGGACTTAGCTCAGGTAACCTCTTTATTACCAACACACACACACACACACACACACACACACACAGACACCAAGTTTAGGAAAACATCCGGACGTTGTTTAAGAAGGACCTTCAACTTTCCATGACAGCGGACACGGCTATTCAAATAGTTTTACACTCTGCAGAGGTTGCACACTTTACCCACAAGACTCGAGGAACTTCCGTCTCATCCATGACTCGCGATATATAACATACCCGAGGTAAGCACCCGAACAATGCCTTTCCCCTGGCGATACTAAACAAAGAGTCCACTGGATTGGTACCACGCCCACATGATGTACATCACTTGTACCATCCATGCAGGGACCAATGGTGTGCTTGGTGCCTCTGAAGACAGCGCATGATCATCCATACCGGCACGACCCCGTATCGAGGGTGACCACGCCACTCCCGCCACTAGTAATGCGGGCTCCTTGCCAGTACCCACCAAAGTAATCAACAGAGCCCCGTCCCATAAGGGGTATCATGGTTGCGCATGTAAGGTTAGGATGGTCAGCAGACCTTAAAACTCTCCATATTCAAAAACACACCCTTAACTTGTTTCGGTACACCACTTCTTTCTCAAGTGGTTACCCATCATATCCCTCGGGCATTAGTGGCACCCGACGGGGTTTTCGAAAAATCTTTGAAATCACCTCTTTCTTTCCATCACTATGCATAAATCCCAAACCCACTTGTGTAGCATCTACTAGCATCCTATCTACACCCACCCGCATAACCCTCATAAGGTGGTAGGGTCATGCATGATCCAAGTGTCAACGGTAAGAGTATCGGAGGCATCCCACCGAAGGGGGAACATCACATCATGATCAATCATCGAAACAACAAGTGCTATATGTCATGCATGAAAAGTTTCTTAACATGGTCAAACGGCTGCTTGCCTGGCTCAATGAGGTCTTCGAGGTCTTCAAAGTCTTTGGGTCCAACTCCCTGGTCAATAGCGCAATCTATCGTCGCGAATAATAGCGATAAAAATAAGCATCACACAAAAACAAAGCACTCAACCTAACATTAAAAATGCTACCCTACTCTGATAAATACAAGGAACTATACCAAAAAAAATGTCCTATTGTTTTGAAGTTCAAAAGGTTTTCAAATCTATTTTTAACAGTGGCTAAAAATGCCAAAAAAGGGGTTTGACAATAAAGCTATACATAAAATGTTTTCAAATATTTTTACGAGTGACACTAATAAATTCTATGCAATATTCTAGAGGTGGAAGAATTATTGGGTTTGGAATTATTTTCACATCTGTGGGATTTTTGGAAAGTAGAGGAAAAATAAAAAGGAAAAAGAAAAGGGCACAGTGCCCTGGCTAGAGGCGGCTAGCAGCTGGGGCGGCCCACCTGGCTAGCCAGCCAGCCTCGCGCGCGGCCAGGTTCAAACCGGACGCGCGGGGCCCGGCTGTCTACGACCACAAGGGGGAGAGAGAGACCGCGGGAGGTTGAGAGAGAGGCTGACAGGTGGGTCCCACCCGTCGGATCCTTCTCCCACCTCGGGGCAGATAAGGCGAGGCGCTCACCGGCGACGTTGCAAGGCATGGCGATGGCAGGTGGAGGCGGGAACGGGCTCGGGGAGGAGTCACCATTCTAGGGGAGGTCGAGGGGGCGGTGGAGGCGGTCGGAGTCGCCGGCGGCAAGCACTTGCGGTAGAGGGAGCTTCGGGAGAAGGTCGCCGGGGCCGTCCTGTGCTACAAAAAGGACGGGGAGAAGGGGGAGTTGCATCATAGGGGTGAGGGAGGAGTAGCCGAAGAAGTGGGAGGACCGGAGGGGCCCTGTACCCGGAGATCGACGACGAGGTGGCCCCGGCAGTCCTCGGCTCGATCCCGAGCACAGAGGCGTCAAGGGTTCTCTAGGGGCACAGGAGGGCTGCTGGGGAGAGGAGAGAGAGACCAGAGGGGAGAGAGAGGCCCCGGGGCTCTTATAAGGGCGCCTAGTGGTCCACCGAGCTCGGGTGCACCGGCGAGCTTGGGGTCAAGTACAATGTCGGGAAGAGGTGGAGAGGGCGTGTCTCTGACGCTCCTAGGGATGATCTAGGCCTAGGGGAGGGAAGAGAGAGTAAGAGGAGTGCGCGCATGCGAGGTTGCGGGTTGGCCAAACCGGGTGGTGCTCGGCATGCACAGGAGGAGGGATAAGGAGGAGGAGAGAGGAGGGGGCACACCACGTTGCGTGTCATGGACGCCGAGCGCGTCACGGGGGACACGAGGGGAAGGCCGAAGGTGGTCGACGATGGTCATTGGGCGGCGGCTACAGTATGGGAGCGCACTGTAGTGCGCTCCAGAGTGTGCATATGGCCGGCATTACCATTGCCTGCACGCTGTGGGGTGTCCCCCCTTTGTCCAGGAGCTCCTAGGGGTTCCTGGGATGCTCCTTGGAGCTAGGGGGCTAGGCAGAAAAGAAAAGGAGTGGGGGAGAGGGAGAAAAGGTGCTGCCAGGGCTGTCCAGGGATAAAAATGGCTTTTTTTACCCCAGCTTCCTGTGGTCTATGGACTTGGGATTCTTACTAGAGGGGTAAGAGGTGAGGGAGCAAGTGTCGTAAAAATTTGGAGGCAAGGGGAAAAGTAAAAATGGTGAAAAGGGTAGTTTCTAGATTTGACCAGAAGGTGTTTGATGGTGATTTGGCCCATTAGATGAATTCTACATGCCTCTTTAATTAACAGGATCAAAGGGTGGTCAAAAGTAGGGCTTATCACCAAGTTTGAGAGGGTTTGATGAAAGTTCACAATGTGACTTTGTGGAAACCTAGAAATCAACAGATTCTAGTTTCTGTAGATCTAGTCATGCTAGGATTTTACCCATGATGCACCACTTAGTGTAGCATCATTATTTGGTGATTATAGCATGTCCACAAAGTTTGGGGTCGAGGGGAGAAACTTCACAATGTAAAGTTGTTCAAATTTGAATGTGGACAGGAAGGGTTTTGGGAGGGTTTCATGAACCAAATCAACCTAGATTGAGATGAAACTTTGCAAGATCATCACCTATGATAGTGTTGACTTGCTGAAATTTTCTTGGAATTTATTGGGATTATTTATTATAGAAATACTTCAAAAGCTTGATTTGAACATAAAGGGTTTGAGGGGTTTTGCCCATGATTTGAACATGCTCATGTGTTGAAACTCATATATATGAAAATATATGTCCAATGAGTTTCCCTAAATTTTCTCAAATATTTTTAAAGCATTTGTATATTTTTCCCTATGAAAAATCATTTCCGAACTTAAGAAAAAGCCTTTAAATAAAATATTAAAATAATCTTTAAAATTAATATTTGGTGGTTTTGGGAAGTCATAAATATAGTAGGTTTGAAATAAAGCCTTTTGGGAGGAAGGATCCACCCAATTTGAGGACTTGCAGTGTAACCTCATTTCAGGAGTTTTGAAGACCTAATTTGAATAAATCATTTTAGGTCAAAGTAAAATTTGATAATAATATTTTTGGGCACTATTCACATGGCATTATCATTGGGCAAGAATTTTGGGTCAAGAAAGATGAATATGAAGAGGGATAGAATCTAAGAGTGCCATATACCACACTTCAACAATCAAACATGCAACAATTCAATCATGCACAAGCAGTGAAAAAGTTTTAATTGGCTCTAAATTTTATAAATCCAAGCATAGTAAGTGATACAAACACAGGGTGTGACAGACCTACCCCCCTTACAATTATCTCGTCCCCGAGATTCCTAGCCTAAGCGCTAAAAAGATAAGGGAACTCAGATCTAAGAAAATCTTCATGCAACCAGGTTGCTTCAACCTCAATATGGTTGCTCCACTAGACCTTGAAGTACTTGATGGTTCGTCTTCGGGTGTAGTGCTCGGCTTCATCCAAAATGCAAACTAGTCTCTCACGATAAGTGGGATCTGGTTGAAGATCGATGGCTTGATGGTCGATGTCCTTGTAGAGGTCGGGTCAGTTGGGAACTTGAAGACACTTTCGCAGTTGTGACACGTGAAATACGTTGTGCACATCCGATAGCTCGGAAGGTAGCTCTAGCTGGTAGGCAACTTCTCCACGCATAGCGGTGATCTTGAAAGGGTTGATGTATCTTGGTGCAAGCTTCCCTTTGACATGAAAACGCTTGGTTCCCTTGAGAGGTGTGACTCAGAGGTAGATATGGTCACCGACACAGAAGCTCACTTCTCGGTAGTGGGAGTCGGTGCAGCTCTTCTATCTTGACTTGGCGGTCTCAAGGCGCTCTCGGACGAGTTGAACTTTCTCTTTGGCCTCGCGGAGGATATCTGGTCCAAAATTAATCCTTCTCTGGTCTCTGACCAGTTGAGGGGAGTACGACACTTGCGTCCATACAACTCCTCAAATGGTGCCATGTGAAGACTCGACTGATAGCTGTTGTTATAGGAGAACTCGACGAACGGTAGGCAATCTTCCCACTTGGCTTCATATGCCAAAACACAAGCGCACAGCATCTCTTCGAGTATCTGATTTGCTCGTTCTGTCTGTCCGCCGGTCTGGGGGGTAAAAGCAGTGCTGGAGGAGAGCTTGGTGCCCGTGGATCCTTGAAACATCTTCCAGAATCTCAAGGTGAACTGGGTGCCTCAGTCTGATACAATCTCCTTAGGAACTCTGTGAAGGCTCACGATACGGTCGATGTAGAGGCTGGCCAGCTTGTTACCATCATAGGTGGTCTTGAAGGGAATGAAATGGGCTACTTTGGTCAGGTGGTCGACAATGACCCAAATAGAGTCATGTCCCTTGGTTGACCTTGGTAAACCGGTGATGAAATCCATCCCAACTTTGTCCCACTTCCTTTCAGGCACTTTGAGAGGTTGCAATAGCCCAGCAGGTTATTGGTGCTCAGCCTTGACTCTTTGTCATATGTCACACTTATCAACGAACGTGTATAACTCCCATTTCATGCCATGCCACAAGAATCTTGCCTTGAGGTCTTGGTACATCTTGGTTCCTCCAGGACGGATGGAGTATGGAGTGTCATGAGCTTCTTGCAAGATCAAGAGCTCCTCTTTGTTGGGTATGCAGATGCGATTCCCAAACCATACAACTACTTGTTCATCCACTAAGGATCGTGGGGCCTTGCCTGCCTTGATCTTCCTCTTGATGCCTTCAATGCTCTCGTGTCCCTTCTAAGCTTCTTTGATGTCATCCATCAAGGTAGGGTTTGCTTTGAGGTTGGCAAGGAATCCAGGTGCAACTAGTTCCAAGTCAAAGCTTTCAAACTCTTCATACAGGGCGGGTAGCCTTTCCTTAATCATAGCATTCAAGGAACAAGCGTTTCTTCTTAAGGCGTCTGCTACCACATTAGCCTTTTCGGGGTGGTATTGAACATTGAGGTCGTAATCCTTGATCAGCTCCAACCATCTTCACTGACTCGTGTTCAATTCCCTTTGGGTGAAAATATACTTCAAATTCTTGTGGTCAGTGCATATCTCACATCACTTCCCTAGAAGGTAATGTCGCCATATCTTGAAGGCATGAACCACGGCTACCAACTCAAGATCATGAGTTGCCTAGTTGTCTTCATGAGGACGTAGTTGACTGGATAGATATACTACGACTCTGCCTTCTTGCATCAGAACACCTCCAAGCCCGGTTCTTGATGCATCACAATATATCACAAACTCCTTGTGAATATTAGGGGTGGCCAAAACTAGGGTTGTGGTCATTCTCTTATTAAGCTCCTGGAAGCTTTCCTCACACTTAGCTGTCCATTCAAACTTCTTGTCCTTCTTCAAAAGCTGGGTCATGGGTCGGGCAATGCTCGAGAACCCTTCCACGAACTTGGAGTAATATCCTGTGAGTCCGAGGAAGCTCCTGACGTCCTTCACGGTGGTAGGGGTTTGCCATTCAGTCACGACTTCAATCTTGGCAGGATCCACTGATAGTCCTGCTACAGTCAGCACATGGCCCAAGAAACCAACTTCATGCAGCCAGAATTGACACTTGCTGAACTTGGCATAAGGGTGGTGCTGTCGAAGCTTCTCTAGGACCAATCTCAAGTGTTCCTCATGCTCTTCCTCAGACTTGGAGAAGACGATTATATAATCAATGAAGATGACAACGAACTTGGCCAAGTACTCCATGAAGACTTTATTCATGAGATACATGGAGTAGGCAGGGGCATTGGTTAACCCAAATGACATGACCGTGTATTCATACAGGCCATACCGGGTTACAAATGTCATCTTTGGAATGTGTTGGGGTCTGATCTTCAACTGGTACTATCCCGACCTGAGGTCGATCTTGGAAAACACCTTGGCTCCATTCAACTGATCAAATAGGTCTTCAATCTTGGGGAGTGGGTACTTGTTCTTTATTGTGACTTCATTGAGAGAGCGGTAATCGACATAGAGTCTGATAGTTCCGTACCTCTTTGACACAAATAAAACAAGTGATCCCCAAGGAGAGGCACTAGGGCGAATGGATCATTTTCTGAGCTGCTCTGCTAGTTGCTTCTTCATTTCAGCCAACCCTTCGGATCCCATCCTATAGGCCTTCTTATAAATGGGGCTTGATCCGGGCATGAGCTCAATGATGAACTCAATTTCGCGGTCAGGGGGCATTCCGGGCAGCTCATCTGGAAACACATCTAGGTATTCACACACCACAGGAACTTGATCCAACTCAACTCCCGATAGACAGTTATCCTGAGGGGCTTGAGTGGAGACAGGGTTGGGGACATACTAAACTTCCACTCCTTGGCTATTGGTCATGGTAATGATCATATTTGCACAGTCTAACAAGCCTTGGTGCTTGGTCAACCAATCTATGCCTAGGATCACATCCAAGCCTTCTGACTTCATGATGATAAGGTCTGCTAGGAAATCTACCCCGTTGATGTTAATCTCAACAACCTTACAACCTATCCCAGACTTCATAATTGATCCCGAGGTTTGTATCAACATACGTCTACCTAGGGGTGTAGGCTTCATGCCACTCTCTAGCGCAAACTTTTGGGTGACAAAAGAATGCGAAGCTCCACAATCAAACATTACTATTGCTGCGGTTGAGTTGACGAGGAATGTACCCAGTATGACGTCTGGGTCTTCTTGGGCTTGCTCTGCGGTGACGTGGTTCACACGACCCTTGCCATTTTTGGACTAGTTGCGGGGAGCGGGGTTCCTTGGGGGTGCCCCACAGCCTTGACCTTGGTTTGGTGCATTGGGGTGTGATGCGTCTGGCTTCTTGTTGGGATACATCCTAGAGATGTGTCCTGTGTGACCACATCCAAAGGAATCGACTTGCCCAGGGTTGTTGTTGTAGTTCCTGCCACCGTTATTGTTATTTGGGTTGTTGTAAGCTGGCCTGGATTGGCATACTACTGAGGCTGGTAGCTCAGACGAGGTACGGGAGGTCTACCCTGCTGTGGCTGATAGGTTGGCTTGGCTGGGGCTGGCTGCCAAGGGCGAGGCTTCTGGGTTCTCGAGCTACCCTTGCCGATCATCTTGCACTTGTGACTGTCGTCTATGGCATGACACTTGTCTTCTAGCATGAGGCCTTGTTCACCAGGTCGAAGAAGGTGCGACAGTCGTAAACGATGAGATGATACTGCATGGTCTGTTGAAGTCCTTCCATGAAGCGTTCCTTCTTGGCAGCCTCCGTGCTGACATCTTCAGGTGCATACCTTGACAACAGGTTGAACTTCTGCAGGTACTCCTTCACAGAGACACTTCCTTGCTTCAGCGCTTGGAATTCTCTCTTCTTGATAGCCATGATCCTAGAAGGAATGTGGGCGGTGTGGAATCCTTCCTTGAAGTCATTCCAAGTGATCACATGCTCACCTTACATGACCTTGAATCCATCCCACCAAGCTTGGGTGGTACCTCTGAGGAAGTAAGAGGCATAAATCACCTTCTCACGATCCTCATTGCAATTGACCAATGCAAGGAGGTCCTCGATGGTGCGGATCCAGTCGTCAGCATCCAATGGTTCAGCAGTCTCGGTGAAGGTTGGGGGCGAATTCCTCATGAACTCAGATAGAGTGGAGCGTCCATTGTCATTCCTCCCTTACTGCTAGTTGTTCACAAGGGCTTGAGCCATCTGCTAGATAGCAGCATTGTTGGCTTGGCATTCCTCCCGAAGAACTTGGAGAAACTGAGCTATGGTCATATTCTCCAGTGGAGGTGGTGGCAGGGGAATGTCGCCTTGTGTCTGCTCTTGGTGTCCTCCAGCATGAGCAGCCCCACCAGCTCCCTGTTGTTGGCTTGAGTTGCCGGCTTCAGCGTTGGCGAAGGAGCTATTGCGGGTAGCAGCACCATCCTGTTTGGAGCAGCCAAGTCAAACAACTGGGATAGACAAGAGGAAAAGCAACAATGGAAGAGCGCTCCTAAGGGGGTTGGTCGAGTGCAAGTGTGATAAATCAAAATACGAAAGACCAACGTATATTAAGATAGACGATGCAGTCGCTTACATGTTGCCTAAGGCAAAAGCGCGACTTGCATCGGAACACAACCAACAAAACAAACAACAAGCACACATGGTTTCATATGAACCATTACACGGACTCGACTTCGTATGAGGGATACATGACTGATCCTATCCTAGGGGTTCTCGGACTCAGGTGGTGGAGTGCTCGGTCTCGTAGTCACGCTCCTCTAAATCTTTCTCCTGTTCATCATCTGAACGGGCATCATTCCCAGTCGAAGGGGTCGGGGGACGAGGAGGTCCATCCCGACGACACTTTGTTGTTGGGTTGGTGAAGAGCTCACGGTACTCCTTCACACTCATGCGATGACGACCTCTGGGTGAATTACTAGCTAGGGGTACTCCTCCTCTGTAAGATACAGCTGGTCGTCCCTCGGGGGCTCCATCCTTCTTGATCTTGTCTGGCTTCGTCTTGGCTTGCCGAAGTAGCTCTCGGGTGCGGTGAATTTCCTCGCGAAGCCTTACGGACTCCTTAATAAAGTGGTGAACCAGACTGTCGATGGAGAGGCTGAAGTAGGTTTGGAACCAGAGTGGTGTGCCATCCTCCTAGGTCGGAACTAGTGTCCAACTCTCGCAAAGGTCATCTTACCTGAAGGGAAGATAGCGAGTAGCTGGATCATCAGCCATCTCTGGAATGATGTCTCGAAGGTGTAGGAGTGCCTTGCATGCAGCTGACTCGACTGCGAGTATCATGGTCTCCATCCATGGTCCTTCAAAGAACCAACTGGTCGGGGAGTCGTTTTCCTTCACGACCACATCCACGTGGTAATCCTTCATGACGGCATTGACCCAGTGCTCGTGGTAGAGAAAGATGGGTGGTTGGCAAAACTGGCACTTCTTCAGGCCATCCCCAATGAGTAAGGGAAAGCCGGATGTCAGGAAGGCTTCGGGTACAATGGCCATCTACAAATGTTTGAAGGGAGGAGAGTCAACAGAGTGTTGTGTGAAGGATAGAAGAGGTACATAGTGCAGAATTTCTAAGTATAGCTGCTAGGTGTACTTTTGAAAACGGTTTTATCCTGACTAACGTCCATGCTAACTAAGGGCTTCCTACAGTCAGGATGGCTCTGATACCAGCTCTGTGGGGACCCTAACTCATAAGTCATGATCACCGAATGCACGTGTATTAGGATCCCAAAGATCAATGCTCACTGAACACACAGAAGCTGAATAACAAGAGTCTTAAATCCACATTTAGCATGTTACACAAATAAAGACCATGAAGGTCTAGTCTTACATAGATAGGGACACAAGGGCCAAACACTTAAACAGAGCAAAAAGTGGAAATCTTGATTAAAAGCGTGAACCCATGCCATCTGCCTTAATCTACATGCATTCTAACTGGGAAGCGTCCTAGTTCGCATGTTCGTCACCAACGAACTCTTGAACATACTCTTGTTGTTCCATGTCTGGCCAACTAAATAACCAGTGGCAAGCCAATGAGTACTTTGAATGTACTCGCAAGCAACCCAAGTTGTGGATCATGTAATAATGATGCATGGTATAGCACAAAGCAGGTAATTTGCAGAAAGCTAATTTTGAATGTAATGACATGATCAAAGAACTAGGTAAGCATGCATCAATAGTTGGCAGATATCCATATGTACAGGTTACAGATATCAACATAAGCAGGGGTTGGACATCTCTTGACCCATCATTATGCTGAGTGATCGGACTTAGTCAATCGTCAAGCTAAGTCATCGGACTTAGCTCAAGTAACCTCTTTATCACCAACACACACACTCACACCAAGTCTTTGAAAACATCCATACGGAGTTTAAGAAGGACCTCCAACTATCCATGACCACGGACATGGCTATTCCAATAGTTTTACACTCTGCAGAGGTTGCACACTTTACCCACAAGACTTGGGGAACTTCCGTGTCATCCATGACTCGCGGTATATAACATACCTGAGGTAAGCACCAGAACAATGCCTTTCCACTCGCGATACTAAACAAATAGTCCACTCGATTGGTACCCAGCCCACATGATGTACATCGCTCATACCATCCAGAAGGGACGAACAGTGTGCCTGTGAAGAGAGCGCATGATCGTCCATACCGGCATGACCCCGTATCCAGAGTGACCACGCCACTCCCGCCACTAGTAATGCGGGCTCCTTGCCAGTACCCACGAAAATAATCAACAGAGTCTCGCCCCATAAGGGGTATCATGGTTGCGCGTGTAAGGTTGGGACGGTCAGCACACCTTAAAACTCTCCGTTTTTGAAAACACACCCTCAACTTCTTCTGGTACACCACTTCTTTCTCAAGTGGTTACCCAACTCATCATCATCTCCCTCGGGCATTAGTGGCATCCGACGGGGTTTTCAAAAAATCTTTGAAATCACCTCTTTCTTTCCATCACTATGCATAAATCCCAGACCCACTTGTGTAGCATCTATTAGCATCCTATCTACACCCACCAGCATAACCCTTATAAGGTGGTAGGGTCATGCATGATGCAAGTGTCAACGGTAAGAGTATCGGAGGCATCCCACCGAAGGGGGAACACCACATCATGATCCATCATCAAAACAACAAGTGTTATATGTCAGTCATCAAAAGTTTCTTAACATGCTCAAAGGGCTGCTTGCCTGGCTCAACGAGGTCTTCAGGGTCTTCAAAGTCTTCGAGTCCAACTCCCTCGTCAATACTGCAATCTATTATCGCGAATAATAGCGATAAAAATAAGCATCACACAAAGACAGAGCACTCAAGCTAACATTAAAAATGCTACCCTACTTCGATAAATACAAGGAGATATACCAAAAATATTCTCCTAATGTTTTGAAGTTCAAAAAGTTTTCAAATCTAATTTTTATCAGTGGCTAAAAATGCCAAAAAGGGGTTTTACAATAAAGTTGTACATAAAATGTTTTTCAAATATTTTTACAAGTGGCGCTAATAAATTCTATGGAATATTCTAGGAATTTAGGTGGAAGAATTGTTGGGTTTGGATTTATTTTCAGATCTATGGGATTTCTGGAAAGTAGAGCAAAAAGAAAAAGGAAAAAGAAAAGGGCACAATGCCTTGGCCAAAGCCGGACAACAGTTGGGCCGACCCACCTGTCCAGCCAGCCGGCCTCGCGCGTGGCCAGGTTCAAACCTGACGCGTGGCGCCCGGCTTTCTGCGACTGCGAGGGGGAGAGAGAGAGCGCGGGAGGGGGAGAGAGAGGCCGACAGGTGGGTCCCACCTGTCGTATCCTTCTCCCACCTCGGGGCCGAGAAGGGGAGGTGCTCACTAGCGATGTTGCAGGGCACGGCGACGATAGGTGGAGGCGGAAACGGGCTCGGGGAGTAGTCGCCATTCTAAGGGAGGTCGAGGGTGCGCCGGAGGCGGTCGGAGTCGCCGGCAGCGAGCACTTGCGGTGGAGGGAGCTTCGGGAGAAGGTCGTCGGGGACGTCCCATGCTGCAAAAAGGATGGAGAGAAGGGGGAGATGCATCAGAGGGGTGAGGCAGGAGCAGCCAAAGAAGAGGGAGGACCAGAGGGGCCCTATACCCGGAGATCGACGACGAGGTGTCCGTGGCGGTCCTCGGCTCGATCCTGAGCACAGAGGCGTCGGGGCTCTCTAGGGGGCATAGGTGGGCTGCTAGGGAGAGGATAGAGAGACTAGAGGGGAGAGAGAGGCTCGGGGGCTCTTATAAGGGCGCCCGGTCGTCCACCAAGCTCGGGTGCACCGACGAGCTTGGGGCTGAGTCCAAGGTCGGGCCGAGGTGGAGAAGGCGTGTCTGCGGCGCTCCAGGGTCTGGTCTAGGCCTAGGGGAGGTAAGAGAGAGGGAGACGAACATGCACGTGCGAGGCTGCTGGTTGACCGAGCCGGGCGATGCTCGGGACGCGCGGGAGGAGGGAGAATGAGGAGGAGAGAGGAGGGGCCGACCGCGTTGCATGTCACGGACGCCGAGGCCATCTCAGGGGACATGAGGGGGAGGCCCAAGGTGGTCGGGGGCGCTCATTGGGCGATAGCTACAGTGAGGGAGCGAACTGTAGTGCACTCTAGAGCATGCATATGGCCGGCATTGCTGTTGCCTACGCGCTCTTGGGTGTCTCCCCTTTGTCCAGTAGCTCCTGGGGGTTCCTGGGATGCTCCTTGGAGCTAAGGGTGGCTACAGAGAATAGAAAGGAGTGGGGGAGAGGGAGAAAAGGTGCTGCCAGGGCTGTCAAGGGGTAAAAATGGGGGGTTTACCCCATCTTCCCGTGTTCTATGGATTTGGGATTCTTACTGGAGGGGTAAGAGGTGAGGGAGCAAGTGTGGTAAAAATTTGGAGGCAAGGGGAAAAGTAAAAATGGTGAAAAGAGTAGTTTCTAGATTTGGCGAGAAGGTGTTTGATGGTGATTTGGCCCAGTAGATGAATTCTACATGCCTTTATTATAAACAGGATCAAAGGGTGGTCAAAAGTAGGGCTTATCACCAAGTTTGAGAGGGGTTGATGAAAGTTCACAATGTGATATTATGGAAACCTAGAAATCAACAGATTTTCGTTTCTGTAGATCTAGTCATGCTAGGCTTTTACCCTTGATGCACCACTTAGTGTAGCATCATTATTTGTTGATTATAAAATGTCCACAAAGTTTGGGGTCAAGGTGAGAAACTTCACAATGTAAAGTTCTTCAAATTTGAATCTGGACAGGAAGGGTTTTGGGATGGTTTGATGAACCAAATCAACCTCTATTAAGATGAAACTTTGCAAGATCGTCCCCTATGATAGTGTTGACTTGCTGAAATTTTGTTGGAATTTATTGAGAATATTTCTTATAGAAATACTTCAAAAGCTTGATTTGAGAAGAAAGGGTTTTGAGGGGTTTTGCCCATGATTCGAACATGCTCATGTGTTGAAACTCATATATGTGGAAAATATATGTCCAATGAGTTTACCTAAATTTTCTCAAATATTTTGAATGCTTTTAAATATTTTTTCCCTATGAAAAACCATTTTTGGTCTTAAGAAAAGGCCTTTAAATAGAATATTAAAATAATCTTTAAAATTAGTATTTGGTGGTTTTGGGAAGTCATAAATATAGCAGGTTTGAAACAAACCCTTTGGGGAAGAAGGATCCACCCAGTTTGAGGACTTGAAGTGCAACCACATTTCAGGGGGTTTTGAAGACCTAATTTGAATAAATCATTTTAGGTCAAAGTAAAATTTGATAAAAATATTTTTGGGCACTATTCACATGCCATGATCATTGGCCATGAAGTTTGGGTCAAGAAAGATGAATATGAAGAGGGATAGAATCTAAGAGTGCCATATACCACACTTAAACAATCAAGCAAGAAACAATTCAATCAAGCCCAAGGAGTGAAAAAGTTTTAATTGGTTCTAAATTTTCTAAATCCAAGCATAGCAAGTGATACAAACACTGGGTGTGACAATTGCCTCTCAAGGAGGTGTGGTGGATAAACAATTACGGTGTTTCGAGGCCTCCTGAGGGTTCTCAGTCATGTCCGAGGCTCTCTGTGGTTTGACGAGTGTGGAGTTGGTTGATAAGGTTTGGGTCTAATAAGATCGGCCCCCTCTACGAAGCAGCTTACCCTCTATATATAGCGGTGGCCTGGGTCCACTTACCTTATCACAATGGCGGGAAGGGATCCCACAACACCCATTTTTAAAGGGGGGTAGGGGTTCGTGCTCGCCCTATCCAAAGTCGGTCTTCGCCCGCAAAGTTGCTGTCGACGCCGCAGGGATAGGCTCAACGATGAAATCCGCCCTGTGGGATGGGTGGTTGTGGTCTTCTTGCACCTGGATGGAAACCTTTGGGGGGCTTTGGGAACCCGCGTATGTCCTTGTTCGCTTTGCACCAAAGGGGAAACTGCGCCGCCTGGCGCACTGGTGCTCGCCTGTCCTTCCTTGTGTCACCCTTGACTCCCGAGGCAGGGCCTTGCATTGAAACCTCTGCCGCTCTGGAGGGGTACTAAGGAGGCCCATCCTTCGCGGGTCTTTTCGCTGTTCTTCCTCGCGAGGCCAGGTCCCTCGCGAGGGCCTTGTCTCGAGTGGGGCCACGCCTGGTGCTATTTGGTTGATGAAGTGGGCCATGCCCTAGTCCGTAGGCATGCAGGTCTGGGTACCCCCAGGCCCACTACGTGCTCGGGCCGTTCTGGAGGTGGAGTCTTAAGGGCGGCCAGGAGCGTTGCGGGCCCTATACGCCTGCGGGCTAGGCGTGGCGCGTGTTGTGCGGCTTGATGTCAGGTGCCCCTTGCCCTTTTGGCCTTCGCTCGAATTGCCAAGAGCCTGACTTCTAGCTATGGGCCATTATTGGTTTCCCTTCCTACGCTCCTGCTCTCGCTTCCCAGGTCTTCCGCTCTAGTAGGCGCCTCCCCAGATCCAGCGCCGCTCCATCCTCTTCCTTGCTACTTTGGCCCTGCTAGCCCTGTGATGGTTCCCGCCGGCAAGTAGAAGCCAAAGGCGCAGAGCTTTGCCTCTGCTCCGACCTCGCCGGTGCTCTTGGTGTCTACAATTGCCATGGACGAGTACCTCTTCCCTGTGCTTCCATGGATGGAGAATGGGTCCAACGAGAAAGGGTGGACCCTGATCTGGGGTGGCTCCTCGGTGAAACGGCCCTCGTCCAAGGCGGTCTACCCCTTCTTCCTCCATAGCATCTTCGTTGGGTTCGTTCCACCCTTATCTGCGTTCTTCACCGCCATCCTTGACCACTACGGGATCCAGGCTCTTCACCTCCAGCCTAATTCCGTCTCGCTCTTGTCCATCTTCGCCTTCTACTGCGAGGCCTTCGTGGGCGTGTGGCCTTCGGTAGCCCTGTTCCGTCATTTCTTCAGCTTGCACCTGCACGACGGCCCCCAACGGGGCGTGTTTCTCTTTCATCGCGGTCCAGAGTGACAACATGCTCCTGAAGGCTGGGAAGAAGGTTGAGAACTTCAGGCACCGTTGGGTCCACATGGATCTGAAGGACACCAACCCTCGATTGGATCTACCGAAGGGGACGCCAGAGGAGACTTCTGCATGGAGCTCCGCGAATCTTTCCGACCCCCGGGCCGAGCCCATTCTGGAGTGCTTCACCCGTGATATCGGCGTCAAGAAGTTGACTGGTAGAATGGTAGTGCAGGAGTTCTTGGTGCAGCGCTTGGTGCCCCTTCAGGCCAATTCTAGGCCCTTGTGGGACTATCAGGGCAGCGACAACAACCTTAGGCTTCGGTCCGTGCACATATCCCTCGTGGAACTGAGCAGGGATGTGGCGACCTTGCTCGGCGGTGACCCCAGTTACCTTCCTGAGGCTCATGATCCGTTGTACTGTCGTGACAACGGGGCCGACCTGGTTGCTATGATGCCTTTCTTCAACGAGCTAAGGCTTTCCCCAGCCGAGGGCCCTTGTCCAGTGGTGGAGTCTTCCGGCGATACCTCGCACGGGGAAGACTCGGAGAGGACCGCCGACAATGGCCCGGTAGGGGCGTCCCCTCCCCCCGTCATAGGGTACCCTTCTACGTGAGCTTGAAGATGATGACGACGTTGGTGAAGTTTCTGCCGCGGGCTCCTCACGCCCCGCTAAGGCCTCCAGGGGGCTAGAGCCAGCCCCTCGTGCCACACGGTCCGCGTGCAGGTCGACTCCCCGGAAGCGCAGCGCCGAGTCTCCTCCGGCGTGCCCTACCTCCGCTGGCAGGACAAACGAGGCACCGGCGTCGACCCCGCTCGAATCACAACTCGCCGACAAGATGGGCAAGGACAGGGCCCTGGTGATCTCCTCTACGGCCGCCTCGGCTGTCAGCGACTCTGCTGCTCTGTGTAGTGGCCCCCTCTCCGTGGGGAGCTCGGGCGCCCTCGTCGTTGTCGGGACAGAAAGGCAGAGGAAGTGGGTTGACGTCGAGGAGTAAGCGATCCGACTTGGCTTGGCTCACACATCTATGGCTTGTGCACTGCTGGCCCCCCTTGCTTGGTGACCAGGCATGTCGCTATGTTGAAGATGAGGAAGAAGAAGGCGGGCATTAAGCCGAAGGCGACTCCTAATGCATCGCCTGCCCTTGCCGACACGCCGTCGCCTGCTGCTGAAGAAGAAGTGCTCGTGAGATGACCCCTCAGGCCCCCATTGCCGAGCCCCTTGAGCCCCCGATGCTTATTAGCGTGATCACATCTGCCCTTGGGGGCATGGTGACGCCAACGTCCGTGATGACCCACAAGTATAGGGTATCTATCGTAGTCCTTTCGATAAGTAAGAGTGTCGAACCCAACGAGGAGCAAAAGGAAATGACAAGCGGTTTTCAGTAAGGTATTCTTTGCAAGCACTAAAATTATCGGGAACAGATAGTTTTATGATAAGATAATTTGTAACGTGTAGCAAGTAACAATTGTAACAAAGGTTCAGCAAGGTGGACCAATCCTTTCATAGCAAAGGACAAGCCTGGACAAACTCTTATATAAAGCAAGGCGCTCCCGACGACACATGGGAATTTCTGTCAAGCTAGTTTTCATCATGCTCATATGATTCGCGTTTGTTACTTTGATAATTGGATATGTGGGTGGTCCGGTGCTTGGGTGCTGCCCTTACTTGGACAAGCCTCCCACTTATGATTAACCCCTCTAGCAAGTATCCACAACTACGAAAGAAGAATTAATATAAATCTAACCATAGCATGAAACATGTGGATCCAAATCAGCCCCTTACGAAGCAACGCATAAACTAGGATTTAAGCTTCCGTCACTCTAGCAACCCATCATCTACTTATTACTTCCCAATGCCTTCCTCTAGGCCCAAACAATGGTGAAGTGTCATGTAGTCGACATTCACATAACACCACTAGAGGAGAGACAACATACATCTCATCAAAATATCGAACGGATACCAAATTCACATGATTACTTATAACAAGACTTATCCCATGTCCTCAGGAACAAACGTAACTACTCACAAAGCATATTCATGTTCATAATCAGAGGAGTATTAATGATGATCAAGGATCTTAACCTATGATCTTCCACCAAGTAAACCAACTAGCATCAACTACAAGGAGTAATCAACACTACTAGCAGCAACCCACAGATACCAATCTGAGGTTTGAGACAAAGATCGGATACAAGAGATGAACTAGGGTTTGGAGAGGAGATGGTGCTGATGAAGATGTTGATGGAGATTGACCCCCTCTTGATGAGAGGATCTTTGGTGATGACGATGGCTTTGATTTCCCCCTCTGGGAGGGAAGTTTCGCCAGCAGAACAGTTCCGCTAGAGTCCTAGATTGGTTCTGCCCAAGTTCCGCCTCGAGACGGTGGCGCTTCACCCCCGAAAGCTCCGTTATGATTTTTTCCAGGTCAAAACCCTCCATATAGTAGAAGATGGGCATCGGAGGCTGCCAGGTGGGCCACAAGCCACAAGGGCGCACCCAGGGGGGTAGGGCATGCCCCCTGGCTTGTGAATGCCTGGTGGGCCCCTTGATGTATTTCTTTCTCCCAATAATTTTTATATATTCCAAAATAATTCTCCTTAGATTTTCAGGACTTTTGGAGTTGTGCGGAATAGGATCTCAGATTTGCTCCTTTTCCAGTCCAGAATTCCAGTTGTCGGCATTCTCCCACTTCATGTAAACCTTGTAAAATAAGAGAGAAAAGGCATAAATATTGTACGAAAATGTGTAGTAACAGCCCAAAATGCAATAAATATCAGTATAAAAGCATGATGCAAAATGGACGTATCAACTCCCCCATGCTTAGACCTCGCTTGTCCTCAAACGAAAGCCGAAATCAATAATGTGCCCACATGCTTAGAGATAGAGGTGTCGATAAAATAAAATACGGACATGAAGGCATCATGATCATATTTAGAACAACAACTTATATTGACATATAATTTCTTATGCTAAAGTAAAAATTCATTAACAATTGTAAAGTATGAATCAAGAACTCTATTGAGAATCGACAAACTATGATCTCAGTCATCGAAGCAATTCCAGTTTATCATAACGAGGAAAGAGTCAATACAAGAGCTTGTAAAGTAAATCCACATAATCATACATATTTTAGTCTTTCACAATTGCTAACACTCAGGAGGTACCTATGAGGTCGAAGCTTCAATCAGACATAGAGAAAGATAGGGGCTTATAGTGTTGCCTCCCAACTATTCACCTCAAGGGTAATGTCAACAGTAATAACTCAGGCTCGGCCACTTTCGAGTGGATATATGTGTCTAGATCATTCCCCAACACATGATGCTTGCCAGAAGATAAAGGTGAAATAAAGAAAGTGATGGAGATCACCATGACTCTTGCAAAAAGGTAAGTAAAAAAATAAAAGTAATAGATAGGCCCTTTGTAGAGGGAAGCAGAGGTTGTCATGTTCTTTTATAGTTGCATGCACAATCCCTTAATGCAAAAGAACATCACTTTACATTCCCCCTTGTGATAGAGAACTTTATTATGCAGTCCGTCGCTTTTACTTCTTCCCTATCACAAGTTTGTATAAAGTTTATTTTCCTCACACTAATAGATCACACATATTTAGACAGAAATTTTTATTGCTTGCACTGATGAAAACTTACTTGAAGGATCTTACTCAATCCATAGGTAGGTATGGTGGACTCTCATGGCAAAACTGGGTTAAGGGTGTTTGGATGCACAAGTAGTATCTCTACTTGGTGCGGAATTTTTGGTCGATATGAGGTGGAAGCAAGCGACACATACTGAGGGATCTATAACAATATAACTTCTATTCGAAACATAAACCATTATGTTTGTCTTCCTTGTCCAACATCAACTTCTTAACATATAATATTTTAATGAGTGCTCACAATCATAAAAGATGTCCAAGATAATATATTTGTATGTGAACGTCTCTTTCTTTATTACTTCCTTTTAATTTCCACAATGACCAACAGCTATGTTTGTCAACCCACAACAGGTTTCAATCAACATACTTCTTACATGTGAAGTCATCACTCCCCATAAGATCATCATATATACTCTTTGATTTTATTCTATACATCTTTCTATTACATCTTTCTCAAGATCAAGATATAATCAACAGGATTGAACTAAGAAAAACGATAAAAATAAAACTAAAAGATGTGATGGTGATACGATACCGGGGCACCTCCCCCAAGCTTCATGCAAGCCAAGGGGAGTGCCCATACCCATGTGTTTAGTTATCTTGCTTTGGAGACGTTGATGTTATATTCTTGGCGAAGATGCCCTTCACAATGTGATTCTCATCCTCAAGCTTGTTATTTTGCTGTCTGAGATCCATTATTTTCTTGTGAACTTTTCCAGTGATTGTTAGAGTGCCCTTAACCCATGGATGTTTCATTGCTGCGGGGGAAGAAGCAACACTCCTTTTCATATTTTCAAAAGTAAGAAATTTAGCATTGGAAGGGATAACGGAATTCAGAATTGCTGAGCTCTGAAGTTCTTCTAGCATGGCTCCAGGTTCTGGATGAGAGGTAACTTCTTGGTCTTCCACCATGACATCTATCCTTTTCATGTCGGCCTCCATCTCTTCTTCCTTAGCCTGCCCGAAGCGGTTCTCCCCAACCGACTCTTGCGAAGACATCTTGCTCTAAATCAGCTGCAGAAGCAACTTAAAAAGAAAACATGAGGTATTGTCATGATACGAGAGTCAAAACCTTCGGGAAATTATATAATGAATTTTTACCGACCAGAAGGACTATACAACAAGAAAACGGAGTTCAGATGGCACACGAGGTGACCACAAGCCACAGGGGCACGCCCATGGGGGTAGGGCGTGCCCCTTGGGTTGTCGCCTCCTCATGCACTATTCGGACTATAAATTTTCATAATTTTTTAAATATTCCAAAACAGATAAAAAATCCATTGACAAAGCTTTCGAATCTATTTACTTACTGTACCACATACCTATTCCTTTTTGGAGTCTGAAACGTTCTGGTAAGTATCCCTAATGTACTCCTCCGGAGTTATGGTATTGATAATATTGGTTTCAACATTTATGGGAGTACTTGAGATATAATGTTTGATTCTTTGATCGTGCACCACCTTCAGGATTGTGTCTTCAGCGTTGTTAATGTTGATGGCGCCGGAACAATATACCTCCTCGATAACGAAAGGACCTTCCCATTTAGAGAGATGGTTTCCTGCAAAAAATCTTAAACGAGAATAGTATAGCAGGACATGATCACCTACATTAGATTCACACTTTTCTATCCTTCTATCATGCCATCTCTTAACCTTTTCTTTAAACAACTTGGCATTCTCATAGGCTTGGGTTCTTCATTCGTTAAGTGAGCTAATGTGAAATAACCTCTTCTCACCAGCAAGCTTGAAATCATAATTGAGCTCTTTGATTGCCCAATAAGCTTTATGTTCTTGCTCTCGAGGTAAGTGGCATGCTTTACCATAAACCATCTTATACGGAGACATACCCATAGGGTTTTTGTAAGCAGTTCTATAAGCCCACAATGCATCATCAAGTTTCTTAGACCAATTCTTCCTAGATCTATTAACAGTCTTCTGCAAAATCAATTTAATTTCTCTATTGCTCAATTCTACTTGACCACTAGACTGAGGATGATAAGGAGATCCAATTCTATGCTTAACATCGTATTTAGCGAGGAATTTACGGAAAGCACCATGAATAAAGTGTGAACCACCATCAGTCATCAAATATCTAGGGACTCCACATCTAGGGAAACTAACTTCTTTAAGCATTTTAATAGAAGTGTTGTGATCAGTGCTACTAGTTGGAATAGCTTCTACCCACTTAGTTACATAATCAGCAGCAACTATAATATGAGTATACCCGTTAGATTGTGGAAAAGGCCCCATATAATCAAAACCCCAAACATCAAATGGTCCAATAACAAGAGAGTAATTCATAGGCATTTCCTGACGTCTACTAATATTACCAATTCTTTGACATTCATCCCAAGACAAGACAAACTTAGGAGCATCCTTGAAGAGAGTAGGCCAATAAAACCCAGATTGTAGTACCTTATGTGCAGTTCTATCTTAAGTGTGGTGTCCTCCGTAGGCTTCAAAGTGACACTTGCTTAAGATATGTTTCTGGTCATGCTCAGGTACACAGTGTCTAATAATACCATATACTCCTTCTTTATAAAGGTAAGGGTCATCCCAAAATCAATGCCTTAAATCATAGAAGAACTTTTTATTTTGTTGGTATGTGAAAGTAAGCGGTATAAATTTAGCAACAATGTAATTGGCATAATCAGCATACCATGGAGCATTGTGTGAAGAATTTACAATAGCTAATTGTTCATTAGGAAAGCAATCATGAAGAGGTAGCGGGTCATCAAGAACATTTTCTAACCTAGACAAGTTATCCTCCACAGGGTTATTAGCACCCTTTCTATCAATAATATGCAAATCAAATTCTTGTAGCAGAAGGACCCACCTAATAAGTCTAGGTTTAGCATCTTTATTTTCCATAAGGTACTTAATATCATCATGATCAGTGTGAACAGTTACTTTGGAATCAACAATATAAGGTCTAAACTTATCACAAGCAAACTCGACTCCTAAAAATTCCTTTTCAGTAGTAGCATAGTTTCTTTGAGCATTGTCTCGACTTTTACTAGAATAATGGATAACATTTAATTTCTTATCGACTCTTTGTCCTAGAACAACACCAACAACATCATCACTAGCATCACACATAATTTGAAAGGGTAGGTACTAGTCGGGTGGTTGAACAATAGGTGTGCTAATCAAGGCATTCTTAAGAATTTCAAATGCTTCTACACAATCATCATCAAAAAGAAATGGAACATATTTTTGCAAAAGATTTGTGAGAGGACTAGAAATCTTAGAGAAATCTTTGATAAACCTCCTATAGAAACCAGAATGACCAAGGAAACTTCTTATACCTTTGATATCCGTAGAGCACGACATTTTTTCAATAGCATCAACTTTAGCTTTATCTACTTCAATACCTCTTTCGGAGATCTTGTGCCCCAAGACAATAACTTCATTAACCATAAAGTGGCACTTTTCCCAGTTCAAGACAAGATTAGTTTCTTCACACCTCTACAAAACTCGGTCAAGGTTGCTCAAACAATCATCAAATAAAGTTCCGTAAACGGAAAAATCATCCATGAAAACGTGAAGAATCTTTTCACAAAAGTCAGAGAATATAGCCATCGTACATCTTTGAAAGGTAGCAGGCGCATTGGATAAACTAAACGGCATATGTCTATAAGCAAAGGTATCAAAAGGGCAAGTAAAAGTGGATTTTTCTTGATCCTCTCTTGATACAAGTATTTGAGAGAAACCAGAATAACCATCTACAAAGCGAAAATGAGTATGTTTGGATAGTCTTTCTAGCATTTGATCAATAAAAGGTAAAGGGTAATGATCTTTCTTAGTAGATTTATTTAATTTCCTAAAATCCATTACCATTCTATAACCTGTAACAATTATTTGCGGGATCAATTCATTTTTATCATTAGGAACAACGGTAATACCTCCCTTCTTAGGGACACAATGAATGGGACTAACCCATCTACTATCAGCAACAGGATAAATTATACCTGCCTCCACAAGCTTTAGTATTTCTTTTCTTACCACTTCTTTCATCTTAGGGTTCAATTGTCATTGGTGATCAATAACTGGTTTGGCATTAGGCTCCATATTAATTTTATGCTGGCACAGAGTGGGACTAATGCCCTTAAGATCATCAAGAGTATAACCAATAGCAGCACAGTGCTTCCTTAGATTTTTCAATAATTTGTTTTCTTTATGCTCTAGCAGTAATAATAACAGGGTATATCTCCTTTTCATCAAGATAAGCATATTTCAACGTATCGGGTAATTGTTTGAGATCAAACATGGGATCACCCTTCGGTGGAGGAGGATCCCCAAGTATTTCGACAGGTAAGTTGAGTTTCAAAATAGGCTGCTGGTCAAATAAATTTTTATCTATTTCATTCCTCTCATTCATATGCATATCATTTTCATGGTCTAGCAAATATTGTTCTAAAGGATCAGTAGGAGGCACAACAATAGAAGCAAGACCAATAATTTCTTCTTTATTAGGAAATTATTTGTCATGGGGTTGTCTATGAAATTTAGAGAAATTGAACTCATGAGACACATCCCCAAAACTCACAGTAACTGTTTCTTTATCACAATCAATCCTAGCATTAACAGTGTTCAAGAAGCATCTGCCAAATATAATGGGACAAAAATCATCTTGTGGGGAACCAAGAACAAGAAAAGTAGGATATTTTATTTTCCCACACAAGACTTCAACATCTCTAACAATCACCATCAGTGCAATAGTGTCTTTATTAGCAAGCTTAATAGTAACATCAATTTCCTCTAGTTCAACTCGAGCAATATCATGCATGATTTCTTTGTATAAGGAAAAGGGAATTGCACTTACGCTAGCACCGATATCACACAAGCCATGATAAAAATGATCTCCTGTTTTAATAGAAACAGGAGGCACACCAACAACTGGTCTATCTTTACTCTTCGTATCAGGTCTAGGAATTCTAGATGCTTCATCATAGAAATGAATAACATGCCCATCAATATTATCAACCAAGAGATCATTAACCATAGAAATACTAGGTTCAACTTTAATTTGTTCAGGGGGTGTAGGTGTTCTAATACAACTCTTACAAGCCACAGTTGAAGCTTTAGCATGTTCCTTTATCCTAGCAGGGAAGGGTGGTTTCTCAACGTAAGCAGCAGGAATAACAGGATCAACATTATATGTAATAGTTTCCTCTTCAACTTTAATAGGTTCAACTACTTTCACTTCAATGGGAGGATGATATTTAAACCACTTCTCCTTAGGGATATCAACATGAGTAGCAAAAGATTCACAGAAAGAAGCTACTATCTCAAACTCCAATCCATATTTCGTGCTAAATTCACGAAAAGCATCGATGTCTATAAAGGATTTAACACAATAAAAATTAAGGTTTATACCCGACTCCTTACCTTTGTCGAGTTCCCAATCTTCATATTTGCGTTTAATTCTTTCCAATAAGTCTCATTTCAATTCAATATCTTTCTTCATAAACGAAGCGGAGCAAGAAGTATCGAGCATGGATCGATCATTATGAGAAAGCCGAGCATAAAAATTCTGAATAATAATTTCTCTTGAGAGCTCATGGTTGGGGCATGAATATAACATTGACTTAAGCCTCCCCCATGCTTGAGCAATTCTTTCTCCTTCATGAGTCCAAAAATTGTAAATATAATTCCGATCACGATGAACCACATGCATGGGATAAAACTTCTGATGAAATTCCACTTTCAATTGGTTGTAGTTCCATGATCCAATATCATCACATAGCCTGTACCATGCCAATGACTTATGCTTCAAAGATAAAGGAAAGACCTTCTTGTTGACAACATCCTCGGGCAAACCTGCAAGCCCGTATAATCCAAAAACTTCATCCACATAGATTAGATGCAAATCACAATGTAGTGTTCCATCTCCTACGTAAGGACTAGCTAGCAGTTTCTCTAATATACCCGAAGGAATTTCATAATAAATATTTTAAGTAGGTGCATAAGGTTGAGGAGCGACTCTTTGTGCTTTTGTTCAAGGTGAAGATACCCCGAACAAGCCCCTCAAAGGATTGTTTACCATAGTAACAAGTGACAGTAAATTTCAGCACACTATACAAATTTTTCCTTACCAAGTTCCACTCACCAAAGGCGCTTCACACCCTGGCAATGTTGCTATAAAAGAGTCTTGATGACCCACAAGTATAGGGGATCTGTTTTAGTCCTTTTGATAAGTAAGAGTGTCGAACCCAACGAGGAGAAGAAGGACATGACAAGCGGTTTTCAGTAAGGTATTCTCTGCAAGCACTGAAATTATCGGTAAGAAATAGTTTTGTGATAAGATAACTCACCACGGTTAGCAAATAACAATTGTAAAAAATTGTGAGAAGATAATGCAAGGTGGCCCAATCCTTTTTATAGTGAAGGAGAAGCCTGGACAAACTCTTATATAAAGCAAGGCGCTCCCAAGGACACATGGGAATTTCTGTCAAGCTAGTTTTCATCATGCTCATATGATTCGCGTTTGTTACTTTGATAATTTGGTATGTGGGTGGACCGGTGCTTGGGTGCTCCCTTACTTGTACAAGCCTCCCACTTATGATTAACCCCTCGTGCAAGCATCTGCACGTACAAAAGAAGAATTAAGATAAATCTAACCATAGCATGAAACATGTGGATCCAAATCAGCCCCTTAAGAAGCAACACATAAACTAGGGTTTAAGCTTCTGTCACTCTAGCAACCCATCATCTACTTATTACATCCCAATGCATTCCTCTAGGCCCAAACAATGGTGGAGTGTTATGTAGTCAACGTTCACATAACACCACTAGAGGAGAGACAACATACATCTCATCGACATATTGAACGAATACCAAATTCACATGATTACTTGTAACAAGACCTATCCCATGTCCTTAGGAACAAACGTAACTACTCACAAAGCATATACATGTTCATAATCAGAGGAGTATTAATTATGATCAAGGATCTGAACATATGATCTTCCACCAAGTAAACCAAGTGGCATCAACTACAAGGAGTAATCAATACTACTAGCAACCCACAAGTACCAATCTGAGGTATTGAGATGAAGATCGGATACAAGAGATGAACTAGGGTTTGGAGAGGAGATGATGATGATAAAGATGTTGATGGAGATTGGCCCCCTCTCGATGATAGGATCTTTGGTGATGACAATGGCTTTGATTTCCCCCTCTATGAGGGAAGTTTCCCTGACACAACAGCTCTGTCGGAGTCCTAGATTGGTTCTACCCAAGTTCCGCCTCGAGACGGCGGTGCTTTGCCTTGAAAGCTCTATTACGAATTTTTCCAGGTCAAAATCCATCATATAGGAGAAGATGGGCATCGGAGGGTTGCCAGGTCGGCCACAAGCCATAGGGGCGCGCCTAGGGGTGTAGGGCACACCCCTGGCTTGTGACTGCCTGGTGGGCCCCCTGATGTATTTATTTTGCCCAATAATTTATATATATTCTGAAGAAATTCTCCGTAGATTATCAAGACTTTTGGAGTTGTGTAGAATAGGTATCTCAGATTTGCTCCTTTTCCAGTCCAGAATTCCAGTTGGCAGCATTCTCCCTCTTCATGTAAACCTTGCAAAATAAGAGAGAAAACACGTAAATATTGTACCAAAATGTGTACTAACAGCCCATAATGCAATAAATATCAGTATAAAAGCATGATGAAAAATGGACGTGTTAGTTTGGAGGGCCAACCCCTGAGGGCTTGCAGCCTGCCTATTCGTTTGTGTCTACGGACGCCGAGCGGCCTCCGGAGCCTCCTGTCCTTCGTGGCTTTGTTTCCCCGAGGGCATCCCCGCGACCACACTGGGGACTCCTCAAGGTGAGACCTTGACGCCTCCGTTGCCTATACACGATGTCCTGGACGGGGCCTTCGTTGCTCAGGGTCAGGTTCGTGATGCCTTCGAGAGTGCCAGTGATCGCCTCGCAGGTGGACGCCTTGAGCTGCACTCAGGGTGGCTCCGGGCCGACGCCACCACTATGGAGATGTGGGGTCAGGTCGTGGTTGCCGCGGCAAAGAGCGAGGAGGAAACCGTGGCTGCTCGCACCATGCGCGAGGAGGTGGAGTCCTGTCTTAAGACCTTCCATGGGGAACAGGCCAAGCTTGCGGTGCAACTTCGTCAGCGGACGGAAGGCCTCGAGGCCCGCGAGGCCAGGCTTGCTACTCGGGAAACCGAGTTCTCTCAGGTGGCTTCCTGCCAGGACACAGAGCGAGCACGCTTGGACACGCAGGAGAAGGAGATTTCTTCGAGGAAGATCATTCTCGACACCAAGGAGGAAGCTATCGCCACGACCAAGGAGAAAAAGGCCGCATAGCTGAGCGCCTTCCCTGTCGTCGAGCTCCAGCTTCGCAAGGCGCTCCATGCCTTCTGTCGAGATGGGTTCGCGGAGCCTCTGGCCACTCCGAAGAGAGATTTCGCAGTGCTTGCTTCGATGCTCGTCGAGGCGCTGGACAACGCCATCATCAAGGTGGATAGGGTCTTGGATAGTGAGTGCCATGACCTCTTTTTAAAGCCGTGACACACGTCTTCAGCCATTTTCATCTTTGTGAGTCGGGGTTCAATTTTGACTCCATGATCCTCTCGGTCGACCCTAAGGTCCACGCCGGCGCTGCGGCAGTGGTGAGGGGCGCCGTGGTGTTGTTGTTGAAGAGGTTCACCCGCGTCATGGTTTCTCCGCCTCCTGATGCTACTGAGGCTGGCGGCCTGGAAGACACCAGCGATGCCGGCGACGAGTCCCCTGAGGGTGGGACAAACGATGGTGGTGGTTCCTCCTGATTCCTTCCTCTTGCTCCTTTCCCGCAATGCACATCGTGCCTCATGGAGGCATTAAACTCATTTGTGTTTACGAAAACTTCTAATGCTTGTAATAACTATTGGACTGCATGATTGCTTTCTTTGCCTTGTTTCCTTCTTGCTTGTTGTGATGCTCTACGTCGGTAGGGCCCGACCAGCGCATACCTCAACCGCCATTGGGCCGACCGGAAACCAAGGATGGTCCAAGTGGTGAGGGGCTACGGGTCCAGTTAGGCTCTTGAGTCGCGATGCTCAGGAGTCCCCCTTGACGTGCGAGCTTTAGCGTCCTCCCTAGGGATTTTGAGCAATTTTTTGAGTGCTCTGGGCTCTATGTCGGTAGGGCCCGACCTGCGCATACCTCAACTGTCGTTGAGCCAACTAGAAACAAAGGACGGTCTAAGTGGTGAGGGGCTATGGGTCCTGTTAGGCTCCTGAGTCACGATGATCAGGAGTCCCCCTTGACGTACGAGCGGCTCCCATACCTTTTCTTGCCAGCTTTTCCGGAGATGGGCGCGTGAAGACCAGGTTTGGTAGACCTGGGAATGCGCCGTCTATGAGGCTTGGCCGGGTAGTAGCGCTGTGCAACCCCCTCACACATGCATCCCTGGGGAACGCAGAGAGAAAGGGGCCGCCAAGGACCTTCCCAAGGTTTGATGCAGCTGTTGGGGCGCCCTTAGTTGTTTATCCCCCCACACCGGGCATGGGGCTTCCACCTTGCGTGGGCATAGTTATCGGTGGACCGTGTTGACTGCCAGCACAGAGCTGTAGCTTCCACATTGCATAGGCATAGTCACTGGTGGACCATGTTGACTTCTCCGCCAGCGTTGGACTATGGCTACCACATTGCGTGGGAAGGGACTGCTCCGCGTCCTCGGGGGGCCCCGGGCATGTACAACCCATAGAGTTCGTACGCGTGGCCGGCACGGTATAGCTAGGAGGTGTATCTAGGAGGTCGTGAGGATGCTTTGGCCTCGTGAGTGTCCCTACCTCAAAGGCGGTTTGCGCTTGAATCTTCCTGTAGATTGGGCCATTTGAAACCCCGCTTGCTTCTTCTTCTTCGGGAGTGAGGCAGGTTGGGAGTCCTTTTGGCACTCTAGGTCTGCAGGTCTCGATCCCGCACATTTCTTGACCACCACAGCATTTGACCGGAAATCAAGGACGCAACTACGGGGTCAGGCCCCGACACCCTTGACGTCGACCGGAAACAAAGGATGACATCAAGGGGAGAGTGGCTTTATGACCAGTAAGGCTCCTTAAGAGCCCCCTTCGACGCTCAAGTCGCTCTACATCGACAGGTCCTGGTCCCGCACATTTCCTCACCACCGTTAGGCACGACCGGAAACCAAGCACGCACTTCATGGTGCGAGGCCCCGCCACTCCTGATGCCAACCAGAAACCAAGGACGACACGAGGGGGCGAGTGGCCTTATGACCGGTAAGGCTCTTGAGGCTCGATGCTTATGAGCCCCCTTTGACACTCGAGCGGCTCCCATTCCACCCTGTTGGCTGCTGCCTCAGGAGGTTGCGGGGCCTCCTGAGACTCCATGTTGAGGTGACGCACCACGGTCAGAGCCCGCAAGCGGGGGGTCGACCACCCAGAGATGCAAGTAAGGTAGAGCATCAGGACGCAGAGTAGATGCACAAGAAACTATTGAAGCATGCATAAACGAAGCAATGGAAGGGTTATGCCCTCATCACATGAAGATCATGCAGCCCAATGGGCACCCTCGGATAGAGTGAACCAACTAGTTACCTGGCAACAGCCAACAGAAAGTCACCTGGCAGCCATGACGCTGAAGAGCCGAGGCCACTATCATTGCCCGAGCTCCCGCATCCACGAGCGCGACCTTGACGGGTCCTTTGTCTTCCTAGGCTCAGAACTTTCGCTTGGTCCGAGCACCTCCTCCAGCTCCTCGCTGCGCCCTTGTAGGGAAGGCACGAGCATGGCTCGATGAAGATGTCGGAAGGTGACGCCTGCGTTCGCCATCCTGAAGGGCATGCAGACATTGGTGTTCGGGTAGATCCATCCATGATCGGCACGCGCTAGCGAGAAGGGGAATTGAGTCGCGGCCTTGTTGACCGCGAGTGCGTTGATGCAGATGCGCGGTTGATCGACCGTGCCGATGACTGCGATTGGTGGTGCAGGGTAGTCCCCGCCTCGCACGGCCTGGGATCCCCGAAGCTCTTCGATCACTCTGAGGACAGACTCTCACGAACTGGGCCCCATGCGCCGTAATTCCAACTCGAGCTGGCACGCGTCAGAGGGTGACTTCAGGTTGTGCTCGAGTTCCACTCTTGCCTCAGTGACCAAGCCAGAAACATCCCCGGCGGCAACCCTCAGGACCGGCCCAAGTGGGCCGCCGAGCGCGCTTTCCTATGCGATAGGAGGTGGGGCCCCATCGCTGAGCGCTGAGGCTGAAGTTGCAGAACGCCCTGCGGGGAGGAGTTGCTTCTTCTTCTTACGTGGGTCCTCACGAGGCATTGTGTCTTCCTTGTTGTCCGAGCTCTCAGCCACCACAACGCGGTAAGCGTGCTCGAGGGTGTAGACGGTGTCTGTCTCATCACAAGCAATGGTGATGACACCACTACTCGCTGGCATCTTGAGGACGTTGTAGCCATGGTGGGTTACTGCCATGAACTTGGCGAGAGTCGGGTACCAAGGATCGCATTGTATGGAAGGTGGATCTACACGATATCGAAGACGATGATCTCGGTGTGGTAGTTCTTGCGTCCGCCGAAAGTGACAGGCAGACGCACCTGCCCGATTGGTATGGTGGACCTGTCTATGACCCTGAGAAGGGCTTTGTTACAACCCTAGAAATTGCTAGTATTAGTTGCATCATTAAGCATTCATTGCATCATGTTTAACTTCAAATGAATTTGAAATGGGGATGACAAACCCTAGCATCTCATGGATTAAACCAAACTCCAACACCTGAATTTCATTGTTTCCAAATGGTCTTCAGAAATGTTCACCATTTCTGATAAATGTTGGAAACAACATACCAGGGGTGCAAAACTTCTAAATAATTATATTGTATTTTAAAATAAATCATGAATGCATATGAAAATGATAATTAAATGACTATAAATATTTTAATTTTCCAAAAGTGCTGAAACTTATTATGGGGCTTAGCAATATTATGGTTAGACCCCAAAATAAATTCCAGCGTTTTTGTCTTTAGGGTTTTTGCCCAAATATTTTAAACACAGAGCAAATAAATGGAAAAAAAGGAAAGAACCTTACCTGTATCCAGCCCAGCACAAGAGAAGCCCAGCCCATCCGGCGCGTTGTCCTACCTTCTGCTAGTAGGAGCAGCTGCGTGCTCGCACGCCCGCGCCCGAGGAGGCCAGATCCTCTTTGCCTGCTTCCTTGCCTCCCATTGAGCCTATCTCCCCACCTGAGAAAGCCCTAGAGACCCTCTCCCTTCTCCTCTCCTCCCTGGTTTCTCCCCCCTCGCCTTTTTCGCCTCCACTGCCGGTCGCCGAAGCCACCGTCGCCGCCGTCGATTCGCTACCCCGGTGCCTCCCTGAGCCCGTGACCTCCGTCTTACGATGCATCGTGATCCTCCCTGTCAATCCCCCTCCTTCTCCCTGCAGCTTAGCCACCATCTCCGCCGTTGTCGAGCTCCAGCCATCGCAAAGGTCTCCGTGGCCATCGTCCTCGGCCACCCCAAAGCCTCCCGGTATGGGCTCCCCTCTGTTGCCCTCAGCGCCGCCTGCCGCCCCCTATAGCGCTGCCCCGAGAATGCCGGCGAGCCACCGCTGTGGAATTTGGTCACCGGCAGCCTCCCTCCGGCCTGGCTGACGTGGCCCCTATTAGGGGTTAACTAACCCACTAATTAGACTCGGAGACACTAACAGTGGGCCTCACAAGTTTAATTAGACAGAAATGATTAGTTTGAAAAAAATAACCCCTGTTTATTCAATGGGTCACTAACCAGTGGGCCCCCCTAGTCGGATTTGACCCTGAGGAGCCAGTTGACCTGATGACATCACTATGCTGTCCTGCTGACTCAATAAATGTTTCTGAATATAAAATATATCAATAAATGATTTAATATTTTCAGAAATTTTTTAAAACTTCTAAAAATCATAGAAAACAATCTGTAAGTCAGATGAAAATAATTTATATATGAAAAATGATCAAAAAAATCCAATGAATCTGTTTATGCCATGACCATGCATGTTTGAGAAAGTTAACATCACCAAGTAGGACATTTCATGATTAGGATAAATTAATAAATATTGTTGGAGTTGGAATTTAGTATAAGTTTGAATTCCACTTCACTTAATATGACTACAGATAGCACTAGGTCAATTCAGTAACTTAACATGCCATTTCATGCATCATGACTGTTGCATCGCATTGAATGTATTCCTGCTTCCTTTTTGTCGGTGCTTATTCCCTCTCGGTAGACGATGGTTCCGACGATGTGATCGTTGACACTGATGAAGAGAAATGAAATCTTCAGGACCGTCAGGCAAGCAAACCCCCTTGAGCATACTAATATGAACCCACTTTCTCACTCCTGCTCTCTTTTACTGCATTAGGACTGCAACGATTCAACTGTTACATGTTCTCGGTAGCCGAACCCATTCCTTTGCATGACCTGTCTTTGCCACAGTAAATAGTTGAAACCACTTAGTATGAGTAGCAACAGTTTGAGCCTTGTTGTGCTTACTCATCCATGATTGCTTACTTACTGTGCCTACTATGCTAAGAGTCATGCCGTGTCGGGTTTGATCCATCTGGGCAATGAATCAGAATGGCAGTGTTCATGTCCTACTGTTTGAGAGCTAAGTGTGTGAACACGATTTGGTAAAGGTAGCGATGAGATGCCATGTAGGAGTACATGGTGGGTTGTCTCATTGGGTCCGTCCTAAAGAACTGAGTTCTGTGTTTGTGATCCAAGACAGTTACTACCACACATTGGGCTCCGGTAACTCGACCACTCTCGGCTTATTAATTGCCTAGACCTCTGTCCAGGAGTCGCAACTAGTTTCAGGTGTTTGTAGGAAAAGTGATGGTGGCCGTGCATAGCGCTGCCCGACGAGGTGGGCTATGATGCAATAGATGCACAGTGGCATGGTGTACCAAGTGGCACCCGAAAGGTGGGCTTGGGAACCCTACACACATCGTTTGAGGCCGTAGCGGAAACTTCAGCCGGACTACCATGCGGGTTCAGCCTCAAATAGGCGATAAACCTGGACTAGGGTCTTGTGTGGTTGACGCTCGTGGTCGACGCCCACGCAAGTGCTTCCGCTTGAAGGTTGTCGAGATGCATGACATGCATATGGTGATAAGTGGTGCGAGCGTGTGTGAAGAAGTATAGCCCTGCAGGGTGAAATAATCTGTTCAAATAGCCGCGTCCTCGGATATGGACTACTTGGAGAACTTATGTGGTTCATAGAAACTGGAAGTGGATACTCGAAAATACGCAAGATAAGTGTGAGTGCTATGGATGGCCTTCTCGTAGGGAGACGGGGGTGGATCCATAGTGGTGTGTTGATTGGTGAATATGTGGACTCGTGTGCGTTATTCCACCTCAAAGAAAACACCTGTAGTCGTAGTATAGGTTAGCCAAGAGTCAAAGCTGGCTTGCTGCAATAAACTCCACAACCCCCTTCATTGATACTGATGCATATGTAGATAGTTCTGATGTAAGTCTTGCTGAGTACCTTTGAACTCACGTTTGCTTAATTTATGTTTTGTAGAGGAGACGTCAGTCTCATTAGTGGTATTTACAACGTGGAGTTCGATGTTGACCGGATTAGCTTGGGAATCCCAGATAGAGGTCTGGTTCCTTTGGTAGGGTCGTTGTAGCTTTTCAGACACCTCTAGCCATTTTTGTAGACATATGTACCCAACCATATTTAAACTTCCGCTTGTTTGATTGAATGCTCTGAATGTTGGGTCTTGTGACCCCTGTTTGTAACATCTTATTGTATTGGCTCTTCCGAGCCTTCTAAGTAAATGTTGTAATGTTGTATGGTTATGTTGTGATGCCATAGTTGTATCTATGCATATCGGGCATGTCGTGCATACGTGTGACGTGCAACGATATGTATGGGATCCGACACCTAGTTGTGTGCCGTTAGTAGTTCTCTTTACGGGGAAATGCCTCTTTGTGCTTCCACCGAGCCTTGGTAGCTTGCTACTGCTCTGGACACATTGATTGATCGGCATGTATCCTTCTTTGCTGCTATGTCTGTCCTTTTAGGGAATTGTCTTGCAGTGTAATGAAGTCCCTGTAGCCTGCTATGACTCGTCTATGTGAAGTGATGACATTTATGTCCCATGGCGTAATGGAGTACTTGTAGCTTGCTATGACTCGTCTACACACACTAGAGATCGACACCTGCATTGTTGGGTTACGTATGTCTGTCCCTGTATGGATGTGCCACTATGGTTCTACGACTAGTCATGTCGGCCCGGGTTCTTTGACATTTGAATGCTAGCGACACATTCGCATACGTGAGTCAAAAGACGCAAACGGTCCCGACCCAGTTAAGGTGGTAGCCGTGGAGATAACCGTGCATGAGACCGCAAAGTGATGTGATGTGTTACAGACTGGATTCTTATGGCTTAGGATCGGGGTCCCGACAGGCTTGGTTGGCATGAGCTGTTTGTATGGCACTTGCAGCGTCCTGCCTGTCTTCCTCTTTCCTTCTAGGTAGCGGAGGTAGCAGATGTAGTACCACCTCACGTGGGTGTTCTCACGACGCGGACCGCATCATGACCCCTCCGGAGGGTCATCACGCCAGCGGTCGTCCCGAGTTTGATCGCGCCACCGGTCCTCGTGAGGCTGGTCGCGCCACCCCTGATGCGGCTCCTGGTTGTCCCAACAGCGTCCACCGCGGCATCTGTCGTGCCTGAAGCCTCGGTCGTCTTAGCCGGGGCGCCTGCCGAAGTGCTCGGCACGGATTAGACGGAGTTCCTCACAGCTGGCGGTGTCGTGGTTGTTGGTGCCATGGAAGATGCAGGTCGGCCTTCCTCCCGGGGGGGGGGGGGTGTTCTTCTCCCCGATTACGCTTAGCCTCGGGTTCGGCCGCAAGCACCACCGGGGCCTTGTGCTTTGCTTCCTTGGCCTTGGTCTTCTTCTCTTCCGGCTCCACCACCGGAGGCCCAAGGAGCGATAGGTGGCCCTCCTCGGCCTTGGCGCACTTGTTTGCCAGGTTGAACATATCCAAGGCAGAGCATAGTTCGTCATTCATGGTGAGCTCTTCCTTCATTTTGAGGTCAGTGACTCCGTCGGTGAAGACCAAAATAATGGCCTCATCCAACGCCTTGGGGATCTTGAGGCGTGTGGTCGTGTAGCATCGTATGAACTTTTGCAGGGTCTCCCATCCTGCTGCTTGATACGCCATCATTCACGGTAGGCGCACGGTCGCGGGTGCCTTGGAAGTTGGTGATGAAGCGTTTGAGCAGACCCTCCCAGGAGGTGATGCATGCCTCCGGGAGGTTGAAGAGCCAGGAGAGTATGCCGCCCTTGGGAGCCATGGGGAACCAACACGCCATGACCTTGTCGTCTTCTCCTACCGCCCGGATACTCAGTGAGTAGAGCTGTAGGAACTCGGCTTGGTCTGGGGTGCCGTCGTAACGCGGGGGCAAGTCAGGATTGAAATTGCATGGCCACGCAGTCAGGTAGAGCTCTGGGGCGATGGCGAGGAACCCCACCAGCTCGACGGGCACCGTGTGCGTGAGGGCGGCCTGGTCTTGATGCTCCCATGGGGCCGCCTCGAGTGGTATCCGGCCGCGGCGTTGGATTGGCAGCACAGGGAATGCACACGTGTCGATGTGCAGCTGGGGAACCACTTGGCAGCTTACTTCATCTCCCGGCCTCGCCCCCGGTTCGTGAGGCCAACCACGAGGGCGCGCTTCTCGCCTAGGCTCGGAATCGGCGTCGCCTCGCGGAGGCGGAGGCTACACGTCTAGTACCATGTCGTGAGCCAAGGATGGTTTGGGTCGAAGTGAGTAGGAGAATGCCGAGGCATCGCCGACAGCGCTGACGAGCTCTGCGATGCGACAAAGCCAGTCGTCGTAGTGGCCGGGAGTGGGGCGGTAGCAAAGTAGTTCGTTAGCCATGGCGAGCACACCCTGGCCACTCATCGGCCCTGGCCGAACATGGGAGGACGAACAGGAGGCTGGGACGATCGACGGAGTGGCGGTGTGGCTGTCGTGCTGCACGGTGACCGGTTGGGAGGAGTCTTGTTGCTCGTGTGCGTCGGGGCCCGTGGCGGCGTTCTCCATAGGCGAAGGTGACCTGCGTGCACCAGTGCTGCCCACCGGCATCGTCTGGATAAAACGGGTGGCATGGCGCTCAGCGTCGGCTCGGCGAGCGTCAGACATTGTAGCGGCGAGGTGGGAGGAGATCTTGGCTTGATGGAGACTCCGACACGCCCCCTACCTGGCACGCCAAATGTCAGATTTCGGGCTCCACAAAACCCTTAAGATTCGAACACAGGGGCATGTGCAAAGATCCCCTGTAGCCTCTCCCGACTCAGCTCGCTACTCGATGAACACAGCACATAACTCACACAGTAACAAGGAAGAAGATAAACATGACAGTTTACCTAGGTTTGGTCCGCTGCGAAGCGTAATACCCTACTCCTGCTTTGGTGGATTGCTTATCGAGGAGGTGTGGTGGAAGAACAAGTACAGTGTTTGGGCACTATTCATATGGCATGATTATTGGTCAAGATGTTTGGGTCAAGAAAGATGAATATGAAGAGGGATAAAATCTAAGAGTGCCATATGCCACACTTCAACAATCAAACAAGAAACAATTCAATCAAGCACAAGGAGTGAAAAAGTTTTAATTGGTTCTAAATTTTCTAAATCCAAGCATAGCAAGTGATACAAACATAGGGTGTGACAATTGCCTCTCAAGGAGGTGTGGTGGATGAACAAGTACAGTGTTTTGGGGCCTCCTGAGGGTTCTCAGTGGTGTCTGTGGCTCTTTGTGGTTTGACGAGTGTGGAGTTGGTTGATAAGGTTCGGGTCTAATCGGATCACCCCCCCTCTACAAAGTAGCTTACCCTCTATATATAGCAGTGGCCTGGGTCCTCTTCCCTTATCACAATGGCGCGAAGGGATCCCACAACAACCAATTTTAAAGGGGGACAAGGGTTCGTACTCGCCTTGTCCAAAGTCGGTCTTCGCCTGCAAAGTAGTTGTCGAGGCCGGAGAGACAGGCTCAGCGATGACTTCCGCCCTGCAGGACGGGTGGTTGTGGTCTTCTTGCACTAGGATGGAAACCTTTGGGGGCCGCTTTGGGAACCCGCATACGTCCTTGCTCCCTTTGCACCAATGGGGGAACTGCGCCACCTGGGTCACTAGTGCTCGCATGTCCTTCCTTGCGTCACCCTTGAATCCCGAGGCTAGGCCTTGCATAGAAACCTCCGCCGCTCCGGAGCGGTCCTGAGGACGCCAATCCTTCGCGGTTATTTTCGATGTTCTTCCTCGTGAGGCCAGGGCCCTCGCGATGGCCTTGTATCGAGTGGGTCCCCGTCTGGTCCTATTTGGTTGATGAAGTGGGCCACGCCCTGGGCCGCAGGCAAGCAGGTGTGGGTACCCCATTCCCAGAATGCCGAAACAACTGACCTGAAGGGGTCTACTAAGGGTTATAGTGGGCAAACATAATTTTCCATAACTAGCCTTGATATGAATGAACAATACTGCAGGATGGTCCAAAGACACATCAATTAGAGGCCCTTCAACAAAATTGTGTGCGACGGATGAATAGAAAATGGTATAGTTCAAGCTTCGTCGCCAATGAGAAAAACTATGTGCGATGGCGGGTCCATCAAATACGATTCATTGAAAAGTTGCGTGTGCGATCTACTACAGACTATTTCTTTTCTTGAACTATTTACGATTGGCCAGGATAACACAAACGGTTATAAAGATCCAGATGTGTGCAATAGAGGGCACATAGCTCACTATGCAAAGTTGTGTGCGATCATACAATAGAGGACACATGATTTAGCGTAACTAGGTGTCTGTGATATGTGTCAAGCAGGTCAACAGTTTTGTGGGAAGACAGATAATAACACAGACGAGTCATCTTGACAAACTATGTGCTGTGAGCAGACAATGGCTGGTAAACAATTGTTAGCGATTGTTGAAATCATTGTTGAGGTGTTCCTTAATTTAATTGTATGAGAAGTGATTATCTTTGTTTGCACAACATATATATGTTGTGTGTATGGAACAACAACATATGTACGTATTCGAACATAATTGCATAACCAAAAAAGAACATGATGCCATTTCAAATATTGTATCACGAATACCAGAAATGTTATAAGCTTCAAATTCCAGCTTATCAAGGACCAAATTCAAACATGACAAGGTTCAAACTGATATTAAAAATCAAATTCATCTTCTTCAGATCCGAGTCATGCAATATTTCCGCGAAGGGATGCGCCAACGAGAAGTCATTTATCGGCTTGATATAGTGATTTCTGAATAATATGTCATTTGAAGTTTATAACTGAATTTCAGCTCCTATAAAGGCTTTCCATTCCACTATAGACGCCTTCACTGATCAGGAAACCAATCATTTCGGTGCACTAAATATAGGGCAAACCTCATTACCTTGAGCATCCTTGCTTTCTGAAAAAAGAACCTGGCTAATTGAATCGTTGGTTTGGTGCCTTAGTATTGGTTGAAAGTAATTTCTTTGAGATGGAAATCAAGGCATTCAATGGGATTGTTATATTGTGCTTGATTTTCCACTTTTCGTCCTGCTGTATTTGCAAATGTAGACAACATATTAGTGCCTAGATGTAGTTTTGTACACTATGTGCATCTTTGGTATGTAGGATTTCTAAAATTCAATAATACATTGATACGTGATCCTCAATTGTTTGTTCATGGTTAACATCTCAAAAATATGTATTGGAATGCTACAAGTTTTCTCGAGAACTCATTCTACGTTTGACGTTGTACTGATGGGTAAAGTACCAAAAAATTGAACTCGGTTGTGGTTAACAATTAGCAGGAAAGGAGCATCACCTCGATGTATGGCTTCTTCCTGCATGGAAAGCATATAGGGAATCTAACAATTTCATCTAGATTGGGGCCGATATGTTGTAGTACCAGGATCTTCACAGTGCGCATAGACAAGGTAAATCCTGGGGGAGTAAATTTTTGCATGACAGCGAAACATAGCCTAAAGTGTGATATACAATAACAAGAAGGAGAAGAAGAATATTGTAACTGAACTGGTATGGATCCAGCCGTAACAAGTTCGGAGAGTTCAGCACACGAATAGCCCAACACTTTCAATTTCGGTGCATCAATGACCCTAATTCTTGGTGGACCTTTTTTATCAAGTACAAACAATCTCTCAAGGAAAGGCAAATTCTCAATGACCATATCATGCAACACCTCAACTGAGAGCATGTTGTGGCACCAACCATGAACATAAATCATATGGACATTCATCGTAGAGATGTGGAGGCTACTAAACACGAACATCACCTGGAGATGAAGGTACTCGACCGCAATACAGACAGGAAGTAGGAGATCCAAATCCTCCTTCGATATGCTGACAACAATGAGCTCCAGATCCTTGAATTTAGGGATATAAAGAGCATGTGCGACATTAATCCGGGGGAAAGGGCACTCCCTGAATGTAGCGTGGCGCAACGTGGGCGTGAGGCGGAACGCAAACGGAGGCAGGGAGCGCCCGTGTCGAGACGCAGAACGGAGCTCCTCGAGCTGATCTATGAAGGGGGATAAGAACTACTCATGAAACTTGGATTTAGCCTTGTAGTCGGAACAAAACTTGTTGATGACAAGACGTCTCACTGGCACAATGCGTGCAAGAGTTTGCGATCCCCGGTGTAGAGCTTGTCGTCGTTGAGGAGGTCAAGGGGGGTGGAGTGCCATAGGGAGTGCCACCACCTAGAGAGGATGGTGGTTTGCACGACATATGTGATGGGGAGAAGGGACATGATGGTTACCAACATATCATCTAGGATGTTGCTGATGAAGTCCATGCTCGCAGGAGGCTCTTATGGTTCAACCTCATCCCGCCCCTGCTTGTTGGCCGTCTCGTCCTCCATCGGAAATGGAGGCCGTCCTCGGTGGCGGACCTTATAGATAAGAATGGTGGAGAACGTGGAACATTATGCATGGAGAACTTGGGAGCAAGGCAGGGTTGTGGCCGGAGGTTAAAGGGCTCGATTTCTGGTGAGCCAGATGCGCCGACGCGGGGGAATGCTTGCACACGTCCCTTTGAGACATCCCACACGATTTCTAAAAACCAAGCGTTCCGAGCATGGGAACCAAAACCATCAACAAATCTTTAGCATGTTTGCTATTAGATTCCACATAAACAAGCTTTAAATTAATGAAAATCAATTCAAAGCCACCTAACCTGAACGTGTTCCCACTTAGCATTTGTTTACAAGCCATTCATCCTATCTCAAACATTACCGCACATTCCTCTCCCCGTCACCTATCAGTGTACTAAATTTTGGGCTTTTAGTACCCCATACTTGTGCACGGGCAGTTGTAGCCACACCGGTGGCAAGGCCCACTAAGGTACTGCTAGAAGAAAATACAAAGACGACATGGAGACATTCAAGTCAGCAAGCACAAGACCGAAGGCAAAGGCTGGAACCATGGCAAGATCTTGCCGGGGGTGGCTAGCGGAGTCCCGACAAGGAGTGCACCCATAAGTGTCGCACCTGGACATCTTTGGCACGCTAGGTAGGGGCGAGGTTGTGTGAACCTGATCACACGAATGGTGCACCAGTTGCTTCATCATCTCCATCGCCATGGCTCCCAACAAGGGTTTCATGGTGGTTGACCCGTCCACGTCCTGCGCGCCCTTAGCCACTCATACAAGCGGCGGTGTGGATGCAGGTGGAGGTCTCGAGTCTCCACGACGTTCTGGTGATCAAGGCCAAGCCGGCGGCGCCGTTCATGGTGAGAATGGCAATCCACACGCCGCTGGATCTCAAGACGGAGCCGTGCGGACTACAGGCGGCGTGGTGAACTCCACGGATGGAAGGGCACCTTCGAAGACCCCTAAGCCGGTGCATACACCGCGGACTTTTCAGGTCGTAGGCGATGAGCTGTGTCACGACATTGATGGTTCTAAGCACCCACATGGAAAGGCTCCCACGCATCACCCCCGAGATGCACAGGACCAATATGTGCGCCAAAATGCTGACGGAGGTGGCATGCGGTCGCAGGACCGTGATGGAGCTCCTTCTAACAAGGTTAGGTGTCAGAGCACCTCACGTTCGTCGCACCTTCCACTGCCGACGTCATCAGGGGAAGCGTTGGCACGAGCAAAGTTACTCCTGAATTTCCCTCCTACGGCAGAGAAGCTTGATGACTGGAGAGCTACTATTCAGAGCCTCGTCAGCTTCGCTGATAGTGATGGGCTACAGTGAGCAGAGCCTTCGCAGTAGCGGTCCATCAAGTCAGCGTGCACCAATGGCGACAAGGCCAGAGGTGGCACAACCACGGTGCACTCTCCTCCGCGGTGGCAACGACGGTCTCCAACTCGATTGGTCAGCGCCAGTGGTGACGACTCGACGATGTCGTGTGATCCACAAACTCGCTGCAATCAACGTCAAGTTCTTCTGGAGCGAACCAAACAAGATGCTCGGACCACCATCAAGCAGCGGCGGGAAACACACCATCAATCTGATAAGCGGGTAGGACCCACTGTAGACAAGCCTGCGCCAGGGTATCCTGTCGACCTACCTTATGAGGTGGGTTGTCCAGCGTTTACCCGTGAGCTGCGGTAAGTCCAGTGGCCCAATTCCCGAACTTGCGGTGCAGGCTGCTGGGGCTCATGACGACAAGATACGTGCCAACTACTTCCTGTTGGTACTCAAGCCCAACGTCAGGTCATGGTTGATGCATCTATCAGAGAATTCCATTTCTACCTGGGCAGACATGTGCCATCAGTTCGTTGGTGCCTTTATCGGTGGCCACCAAGCTCCTGGCCAAGCAAGTGATTTCCACCTCATCCCCGAGAAGGAAGGCGAAACCTTGCGCAAGTATATTTAGAGATTCAGCCGTATACATCACAACATCCCAGACATTCATTCTGTTGCTGTTATCAACGCGTTTCATCAGAACGTGCGTAACCACAGGATGCGCAAAGAACTGGCGATGAATAAAGTCAACGATATCACCGAGCTCTACGCTCCGCCCAATAGATTTGCTTGAGCTGAAGAAGAGAGGAGACTCCCCGGCGAGGATGCCGGTGCTGGAGTCGACTCTGATGAAGACACCACCGCCCTGGCAAGGAAAGGCCGACGATGGAACAAGAAATGCAAGGACAAGGCCGTGCTTGCCGTCAAAGAATCCGACAACCTCAACACCGGCAAGAAGACTAAGGTTTACAACCCTGACAAGGAGGTCGCCAAGTGTGCCTCTTATTAGGCCTTGGTGGCTGCCGACAAGCCGGATGGCTTGGACAAGTAGTATTGCAAGATCCATCGCACCAAGGGACACAATCTCCAAAACTACTGACAAGTTGAGCAGCTTGCCGAGAGGCAGAAAGCTGAGTACGTGAGGCGGGATAATGAGAAGGCACAAGAAGGTGCGGAGGGGTCCGACAAGAAGCATGGTGGCCCAGGAGGTTGCCGCGGCAAGGCCAAGCTGCAGGAGAGACCCGCTCGAGGCCGCGACAAGGAAGAGGGGGATGACAATGGCATCGATGAGGACGACGAGCCCATCAAACACGAATTTCAAAGGGCTACAGATGTCATGTGCATCGATGGGGCGCCTCATTCCATTTTCCCTGCCGCTAACTCAAATAGTGGGCACACGAGATTAATGCGATAGAGCCATCCGTTGAAGTCGGAAAACCACTGAGATTGTCCCGCACGCCTATCATTTTCGACGCCAAGGATCACCCTGATCGCACAACTGCGGTCGGGTGTCTGCCATTGTTGGTTTTGCCAACAATTCACATCCTCAAAGTGATAAAAATGCTAGTTGATGGTGGGGCTAGTTTGAATTTGATATCGCCTGGTGTGATCAAGAGGTTGCAAATTCCTGATGAAGATCTCAAAGAGACGGGCACTTTTCTGGGGATCAATCCAGGAAGGACTCAGCCAAAGGGCAAGATCACCCTGGTAGTAACATTTTGCAGTGACATGAACTTCAGGACAGAGAAGTTTGTTTTCGATGTCGCCAAGATACCATTGTCATATAATGGAATCCTTGGATGCCCAATGCTGGCCAAGTTTATGGCGGCATCACACTATGCTTATAATGTGTTGAAGATGCCTGGGACGATCAGCATCATCACAATCAACTCTGACAAGAAGGACGCACTTATGTGTGCCGACAAACTTTACCGGGAGGCAGTTGCAGCACCTGCCACCAAGGCACCTACTCCTCCCGTTGAAGCTCCCTGGGGGGAGAAGACCGGCAAGGCCTCTCATGCACACTCTGGCAAGCACACCTCTTCAGAGTGTTGCACTCCCATTAATAATGTGCCAAAGAGCTCCATCGGCAAGAACAAGAAATCCAAAGTAGCTCCACTAGAAACCAAGAAGGTGCCCGTCAAGGAGGATGGTACGGGAGGAACTTTCACCGTAAGTTCCACCCTCGATGACAAATAGGAAAGTGCGATCATTGCCTTCTTGCGGGTGAATGTCGATGTGTTTGCGTGGCAACCATCTGATGTCCTTGGTGTTCCCAAGGAGGTAAATGAGCACCACCTTGCTGTCTGTCCTTATGCATGGCCTGTCAAGAAGAAAAATTTAGGGAGCAGGCCTTGGAGCGGCAAGATTTTATTGCCGAGGAAATCAGGAAATTGGAAGCGGCACGTTTTGTCAGAGGAGTGCTCCATCCAACATGTTTGGCCAATCCAGTTGTGGTGCGCAAGGCAAATGGAAATTGGAGGCTATGTATTGACTATACAGATCTCAATAAGGCCTGTCCAAAGGATCCTTTCCCCTTGTCATGCATCGACCAGACTGTGGACTCCACTGCAGGCTGTGATCTGCTGTCATTCCTCGACGCTTATTCAGGATACCACCAGATCTTCATGTCTAGAGAAGAAGAAGAGAAGACCACATTTATCACCCCATGTGGTACGTTTGCTTTGTGTGTATGCCTTTCGGGTTGAAAAGTGATGGTTCAACATTTGCAAGAGCAGTCTAGATTGGTTTTGAGCCTCAGCTACATAGAAATATGCAAGCCTATATGGATGACATAGTGGTTAAAACCAAGGACAAAGCAACGCTGATACAAGATCTAGAAGAGACATTTACAAATCTTCGCAAGATCAACTTGAAGCTCAATCTTGAGAAGTGTGTGCTTCGTGTTCCATCCGGCAAGCTTCTCGGGTTCTTTGTGTCTCAGCATGTGATCGAGGCAAACCCCAACAAGATCGAAGCGACTGAGCAGATTGAAGCACAAAGACGCATCAAGGATGTGAGTCATCTTCTCGGCTGTGTTGCGGCTCTGAGTAGATTCATCTCAAAATCTGCTGGGCGCGCCCTGTCCTTTTTCAAAATCTTGAAGAAGGCATGTCCAATGAGGTGGACTATGGAAGTAGAGGCAACACTGCAGGATTTGAAGAGGTACCTCTCCTCTCTGCCAATACTAGTCGCACACAGGCCACAAGAGCCGTTGTTGCTATACTTGGTAGCAACGAACCAAGTGGCTAGTTCTGCGTTAGTGGTGTAGAGGGAAGTTGACGAAGAAGCCACGATAGAGGTAGGACCGCCAAGCGACAAATCTGGATCTTCCCTAGCAGCGGCTGGTGCCGACAAGTCAGGATCTGTGCAGATGATCGAAGTGACACAGAAGAAGAAGATGGAGTAGTGCCCAGTGTATTTTTTTGGCTCCGTTTTGCAAGGGTCCAGGTCAAGATACTCTGGGGTGCAAAAATTTCTTTTTGTCCTCCTCTTGGCCTCAAGGAAACTGTGCCATTATTTCCAAGCACATGAGATCACTGTCATCACTCGCTTCCCGCTGCAACTGATTTTGCGGAATCCAGATGCGACCAACACGATTGTGGAGTGATCTTTGGAGTTGTCAAGATTTGGTCTCAGGTTTGAAAGCACTTCAAGTATCCAGAGCAGAGCCTTGGCAGAATTCATTGCAAAATGGACTCCAACACCAGATGAAGAGATCCAAGAAACAACCCTCCACGGCAAGGAAACAAGCCAAGAATGGGTTACATATTTTGATGGGGCTTTCTCTCTTTAGGGAGACGGTGCTGGCATGCTGCTTGTTGCACCGACCGGAGAGCACCTCAAGTATGTAATTCAGATGCACTTTCCCCGAGAGAGGTCGACAAACAACACCGGAAAATATGAGGGGCTTCTTGCCGGTCTCAGGATTGCGGTAGACATTGGGATCAAGAAGCTCATTGTCATAGGAGATTCGTAGCTTGTCATCAAGAAAGTCAACAAGGATTACCAGAGCCTATTGATGGAAGCTTACGTAGATGAAGTGAGAAAGTTGTAGGAGCGCTTTGTCCGTCTCCAAACAGAGCATGTTCCTCGTGTAGAGAATAGCATTGCTGACGAACTGTCGAAGCGTGCTGCCCTAAGGTTACCTATGGAACTAGGGACTTTTGTGCTCCAACTGACTCAGCCATCCGTAATGCCATCGGCAAAGCAGAACAAGAGAAGGAAGTTGAATTCCGGCCAGTACTTCCTAGCAGAGCTCCCAGAAGCTGCCGACAAGGGAGTTGCCAGGATTGACACCAAACTTGTCGGGGGGCAACAGGCTCCGGCAGGGCCCCAAGCCCTTATCGTAGAGACAAGATCCCCCACGGCAAAAGGCATGCCTTTAGTCCTTGCCATCGGGCCTCAAGCTCCAACATGGGAGATAACCCACAAGTATAGGGGATCACAGCTATTTATGAGGGTAGAATATTCAACCCAAATTGATTGATTCGACACAAGGGGAGCAAAAGAATATTGTTGAGTATTAGCAGCTGAGTTGTCAATTCAACTAAACCTGAAAGACTTAATATCTACAGAAAAGTAGTATGGGAGTAACGGTAATTGTGGCAAAGTGATAGTAGCAAATTTTTAGTGTTTGTAACAATAGCGACGGAAAAGTAACTTACAAAGATCAGTATATGGAAAGCTCGTAGGCAATGGATCAGTGATGGATAATTATGTCAGATGGCATTCATCATGCAACAGTAATAACATAGGGTGACACAGAACTAGCTCCAATTCATCCATGAAATTTAGGCATGTATTCCATATATAGCCATACGTGCTTATGGAAAAGAACTTGCATGACATCTTTTGTCCTATCCTCCCATGGAAGCGGGGTCCTATTGCAAACTAAGGGATATTTAGGCCTCCATTAAATAGAAAACCAGACCAAAGCAGTAGCACTTACTGAGTACATGAACTCCTCAAACTACAGTAATCAACGGAAAGAATCCTAGTAATTGTCACCCTGGGGGATGCGGATCATAAATTGTAATAGGTGTATACAACTTGCAAGATAGCATCAAGAACACGCATATATTCATGAAAACATAATAGGTTCATATCTAAAATCATGGCACTCGGTCCCTAGTGATAGGCATTAAGCATAGCAAAGTCATAGCAACATCAATCTCAGAACATAGTGGATACGAAGGATCAGACCCTAACAAAACTAACTCGATTACATGATAAATCTCATCCAACCCATCACCGTCCAGCAAGCCTACGATGAGATTACTCACAAGCGGTGGAGAGCATCATGGAATTAGTGATGAAGCATGGTTGGTGATGACAAAGGTGTCGATTTCCCCTCTCCGGAGCCCAAAACGGACTCTGGTCTCCCAAGGAAGAACAGGAGGTGGCAGCGGCTTCGTATCGTGAAATGCGATGAACTATTATACTTGATTTTTCCCCCGAATAGGAATACATAGAAGTGGAATTGAGGTCGTAGGAGCAGCAGGGGGGCCACAAGCCTGCCCAGCGCACCCTAGTGGGGTGGGCGCGCCCACCAGGCTTGTGGCCAGGTGGTTGGCCCCCAATAGTTGATTCTTTTGCCGGTATTTTTTTATTAATTCCAAAAATATTCTCCGTAAATTTTCAGGTCAATCCAAGAAATTTTATTTCTACACAAAAATAACACCAAGGAAATTCTGCTGAAAACAATGTCAGTGTAGGTTAGTTCCATTCAAATCATGCAAATTAGAGTCCAAAACAAGGGAAAAAGAGTTTGGAAAAGTAGATACGTTGGAGACATATCAAATCCCCCAAGCTTAAACCTTTGCTTGTCCTCAAGCAATTTAGTTGATAAACTGAAAGTGATATAGAAAAACTTTTACAAACTCTGTTTGATCTTGATGTTCTAAATATGTCTATCTTATGTTCGGACTTTTAGCAAGGATTATAGACTAACCACATTCACAATAACATTTAGGTCTCACATTTACTCATATCAATGGCATAATCAACTAGCGAGCAATAATGATAAGTCTCGGATGACAAAAATTCTATAAAAACAATCATCATACAATATGACATAATGGTATCTCGCTAGCCCTTTCTGAGACCACAAAACATAAATGCAGAGCACGTCTGGAGAACAATGACTGACTAAACATTGTAATTCATGGTGAGAGAGATCCAGTCATGCTCATACTCAATATCAATTAATATCAAGGAATACAAATGACGATGGTGCTCTCTAACTGGTGATTTTTATAAGACGAAGATGACTCAACAATAAAGTAAATGGAAAGACCCTTCATAGAGGGAAGCATTGATTTGCAGAGGTGCCAGAGCACGAGCTTTTAAAACAGAGATAAGTAATGATTTTTAGAGGAGTATGCTTTCATTGCTCACATAACGACCAAGAGGTTTTCAATATCTTCCATGCTAGATACATTATAGGCGGTTCCCAAACAGAATAGTAAAGTTTTTACTCCCCCTCCACCAATCAGTCACACTCCACGGTGAGCCGAATCCACGGGTACCATCCATACAAACACAGTCCTGGGGGAGTTTTGTTTAAATATATTTTTCCTTTTATTTCGAGCATGGGACTGGGCATCCCGTCACTTTCTCGTAAATGATAGTGAATCAACACATATCGTGAGAATAACCCACGTAGCATGGAAGATGCTGACCACCCCCAATCGCCACATGAGTGATTTGGGCATACAAAACAGAATATTTATTCAAAGGTTTAAAGTTTAGCACATGCAAATTTACTTGGAACGACAGGTAAATACCGCATATAGGTAGATATGGTGGACTCATATGGAACAACTTTGGGTTTATTGAGATGGATGCACAAGCAGTATTCCCGCTTAGTACAAGTGAAGGCTAGCAAAAGACTGGGGAGCGACAAACTAGAGAGCAATACAGTCATCAACATGCTTTGAGATTAACCAACATTTAATGCAAGCATGAGTAGGATATAATTCACCATGAACATAAATATCGTGGAGGCATGTTGATTTGTTTCAACTACATGCGTGAACATGTGCCAAGTCAAGCCACTTGAATCATTCAGAGGAGGATACAATTCTATCATACTACATCACAACCATTTTAATGCGCATGTTAGCACTCAAGACGAACCATTATCCACTCTTAGCTAATTAAGCATGGCATGAATAAGTATAATCTCTAATTGTCATTGCAAACATGTTCATCCCATAATCTACTGAATTCGGAATGATGAGCTAATCATATTTACAAAAGCAAGATAGGTCGAGTTCATACCAGCTTTTCTCCATCTCAATCTTTTCATCAAATGTCGTCATTATTGCCTTTCACTTACACGGCCGAACGATGTGAATAATAATAAGAGTGCACGTGCATTGGACTAACCTGGAATCTGCAACCAATAAACCAAAAGAGAAGACAAGGCAATATAGGCTCTTTGTAAGATAAACAATAATGCATATGAGAGCCACTCAACAGGTCATCATGGTCTTCTTCTTACGACCCAAAGAAAAGAAAGGAAAATTATTTACACGGGAAAGCTCCCAACAAGCAAAACAAGAACAAGAAATCTTCTTGGGTTTTCTCTTTAATGCTACAAGTAAGCTACTAGGAAATAAAGCTAGAACTAATTTTTTGTATTTTTCTCAAAGTTAATTAAACACACAAGAAGAAAGCAAAACAAGAAATAAAATGCCATGGATAGTACAATGAAAAAGTATGAACACCGACAACTGGAATGAGTGTGTGAACATGAATGTAATGTCGGTGAGAAATACGTACTCCCCTAGGCTTAGGCTTTTGGCCTAAGTTGGTCTAGGGCCACAACTAGAAATAATCTTTTCCGGGATACTCCGGAGGGCACTAAGGGTTCCATTGATTAGTGACCTCCTATGGCTCCCACTGAAAGACCGGGGCTTGATATGGATCAAGGCCCGGTACCTGCTCACATGCTGGAGGTTGCGACAAACGCCAATATTGGTAGGTGTCATTGGGCATAAGAGTGTACGTACCTGAATGAATATGGAACAGAGAGCATGTAGGCAGGGTAATAATCTCACAAGTACCCTCACTAAATAATAAATTGTAAAGCAGCCTCCTATCATGATTCTTTTTAATAACATCATGGGCTACCATATGATCATAATCTAAAAACTTCATGGGTATCAGCCTCTCATCTTTCTCATGAAGCCTAATGGGTATATCAAAATGTTTAGATAAATGAGATGGATAGATACCTTCGAATATGGTCCCCCTGGAACGGTTGGTGTTCAACAGTTGGGCCACCATAGAGCCCAGACTAAAGGTTCAATCAGCAAATAAAGCCTAGCGCAAAATAGCGAGGTCAGGAGCACTAAGGCTTTCACTCTCCCAGCGACCAACTAGACATCTTCCCGCAAATAATAAATAATAGGGTAGCACAAGAAAATGTAAAGTAGCGGCTCTTGCCTTTGGCACGCCTCTCTCTTCTCCTACAGTGACCGCGGCAATAAAATCTTCCATGTCTCAAGGACGTGGTTCCCTGATGCTGCCTTCATAGGGTATATTGCAAACTTTGCAAAAATCATAAAGGTTCATTTTCTTAGGCACATCATATAAGTGAAATTCTACTTTAGGAGGGTCTTACCTAGGATGAAAGTGAAAATTTTGCACAAAGGTATTAGTGGGCAAGAGGTACTGGTCACACTTATCATTGAGGAAGTCGGTGATGCCTGCATTCTTGGCCAAATAATAGAAATATTTATAAAGTCCGGCCGCCCTCAAGAATGTGTCACACGGCCATTCACATGGTCGAATTTCTGTGACGCGAGGAAGATTATATTTGGGTTTCTCCTTCATTTGATTTTCATCTTCCTTAGAACCCCGACTTGAAGAACCACTTAATAATCTTCTCAACATTTCTGAAAAATTCTGAAATTTTTAGTGAACGAAAAAAAGAGTGAACAAAACTCAACAAAACTCATAGCAACTACTCCCTCAAGTGCCTAGAGACTATATCATGCATCAAAACTACTTGGGACCATAAAAATTTGACATGTAAGCTGAAAAACACAGTCACCATGACAGCAAAAATCTGCAATATATAAGGCACTAGAATAAAAACTAATTGGACCAGTAGAGGAGTCATATACCGATGAGCAATCCCCTAAAACTGTTTTGCAAATGGAGCTTTGAGCAAGGAGATCAAAAATGGCAACAAAATGAGTTAGAACATGGGTTTGAGCAATGGTGGGATTTTTTGGAGGAAGATGAAGTGAATGGGTGCTAGAATAAGTGGAGGAGGGCCACGTCGGACCCACAAGCCACCAGGGTGCGCCCAGGGGGGTGGGCGTGCCCTACAAACTTGTGGCCCAATGGTGATGCCCCTGATGCATACTCAGTCGCCAAAAATTCTTAAATATTCTAGAAAAAATCGTACTCCAATTCAGGACATTTGAAAAACTTTTATTTTTACGTCACTTTTTTATTGCACGGGAAACTCGGAAAACAGAAAAATAATGGCCTTTTTACTTCATTTCATGTAGGTAACAGAAAGTAAAAGTTAGGTACAGGAAGTTGTGCTTTCTGAATTCATCCATCTCATGCTCATCAAAAGGAATCCATTAATAAGGTTGATCAAGTCTTATGAACAAACTTCTTTCGAATAACATGAAATTGAAGAATTTTCGAATAACACTAAGTTACTTAAATGGGTATATGCATTTCCCCAAAAATTAATATATCATATTTCTTCTTGATAGTAGGAAGAGGGAACTCAAAGTCTCCAATAATAATCGTTGGAATTTTTTCAATAGAGTTGATACTATGAACTTCAGATTGTTTCTTCGGAAAGTGTACCGTATGCTCATTACCATTAATATGAAAAGTGACATTGCCCTTGTTACAATCAATAACAACCCCTGCAGTATTCAAAAAGGTTCTACCATAGATGATCGACATACTATTGTCCTGGGGAATATCAAGAATAACAAAGTCCATCAAGATAGTAGCATTTGCAACTACGACGGGTACATCCTGACAAATACCGATAGGTAAAGCAGTTGATTTATCAGCCATTTGCAAAGAATCTCAGTAGATGTCAACTTATTCAAATCAAGTCTACGGTATAAAGAGAAAGGCATAACACTAACACCAGCTCCAAGATCACATAAAGCAGTTTTAACATAATTTCCTTTAATAGAGCATGGTACAATACGTACTCTGGGATCTCCTAGTTTCTTAGGTATTCCACCTTTAAAAGTATAATTAGCAAGCATGGTGGAAATCTCAGCTTCCAGTATCTTTCCTTTAGTTGTCACAATATGTTTCATATACTTAGCATGAGGAGACATTTTCAAAACATTAGTCAATCGCATATGTAAAAAGATAGGTCTAAGCATTTCAGACAAGCACTCAAAATCCTCATCATCCTTTTTCTTGGATGGTTTGGGAGGAAAGGGCATGGGTTTTTGAACCCATGGTTCTGTAACATCCCAAAATTTCATTTTGGAATGTTATGAAATATAGCTATGCATCCATCATCATCATTGTTTGAATACATGTATTGTTGAAATGTTCTTTCTAAAATTCTGAAAGCCCTTTCTACTTTTCCTAAGTTGCTTTCACCTATTTGAAATCTTGGTAAAATGTTCAAAATAAGAGGGGAGTAACATGACACTCCACACCAGGGTCATTTTGGTGATCTATTTGAACAAAAGTAACCAGGAGTTGTTTTGAAAATATTTGCAAAAAGGTTTTAAAAACAAATAGGCAATTTCTAAAAATATTATTTTTTTCAAAGTGTTCAAATCACAGAATAAAAATGTTAATTGAATGTAATTTATTATTCTATTAATTTTTATATATAATACTCCTATATTTAGAGAAGATTTGAATGCTTTAAAGGTTTTTGAAACGCTCTGGAAAATCATTAAAAGAAACGGTAACGGTTTCCTGTATTAAACGGGCCGGCCCAACGGCTTTAAAAGCCGAGACCGTTATCGGTCGGCCGACCAACGCGCAACGGACGCCTCCCCCTGACTGACACCGGGCCCCACCCCCGACCGACCGTTAGCCCGACCAGTCATCCCTCTCCTCTCCCGCACGCGCCGGACCTCGCCGGCCGTTTCTTTCCCCCTCCCGGATCTCTCTCCTCTCTCCTTCCCCGCACTCCCCAGCGCCCCTATATAAGCCGGCCACTCCCCGCATCCATTTTCCCCCGAATCCCCCTCTCTCCCTCGCCGAGACGCTGCTAAATCACTCGCCGGAGTTGCCTCCACCACCGGAGCTCTCATCGCCCGTAGCCATCGCCTCGGTCATCCTCGCCCTTCTCCGACACCACCAATCGACGCCGGAGGACCGCCGCTATCGCCCAAGCCCGTCCGTGCTCTATTTCGACCATCGGAGCCACCTCCGACGACGTCCTCGACCACCGGCCGCCGCCACCATCGCCGGAGTTCCACCTCCCTCTCCGGTAAAGTCTTCGAGCTCACCCCATCCATCGGATCCCCGCTCAACGGTCCCGATTAGATTGATTTTAAACCCCGAAACGTTTTCCATTAGCAATTGGTCGCCCGCCTGTAACCTCTCGCGTGCACACGCCCGCAACCAATAGGAAAGCGCCACGTAGCCCCCTGGCCGTCCGGTAGATTTTTCCCTTTTCTGTTTTTGTTTTAGTTAACAGAGTGAATCCAAATTTTGTTTTGCTTATAACTTTTAAACTATTAAATGTTTTGAGTTGATTCTTTTTGCATTAGGTCACATTTTTCATGTAGTTTCACACTGTACGTTTAAATTTCAAATTTGAACTCTAAAATTTGAACTGAATCAAATTTGCTTAAAACCTTCAAATCTGAATAACTAGAGTTTGAAACATGAATCTTTTTGCTACTGTTTGGTATTAGTTAGGACTACCTCCATGTTTAGTTTGAGAATTTTTAGGATGATTATTGTTAGTGTTTGAGCTATAAACAAAATCTGCCTAGTATTAAAGTATAGTTTTATTTACTTCGTTTTAGTTAGTTTAACTTAGATTTAGTTTAAATTTGTTTAGTAGGTTTTGTTGATTTAAACATTTAGTGTTTTACTTGTTGTTAATAAAAATATAAATTGTTTAGTTATTTCTTTGTTAATGTAGGAATCACAACTTCTTTTCAAATAGGTTTATTTTTGATTAAAACAACTAGTTAGTAATAGTTTTGCTTTCAAACAAAGTTTTATATCATTTAATTTTGTTTTATAAAACAAGTTTATTTGTAAATTCTTCCCTGTTCAGAACATGTTTTGTTAATAAATAATAAGTTTTGTTTTGCTCTTTTGTTAGTAAAACTATAGTTGTTTCATATAGTGTTTATCAAAACTTTCAAAAACTTTACAAAAAATTTCCCAACAAACTTAAATTGATTTTCTTCTGTTTATTAATAAAAATATTTTATTGTTTTCTTGCTATCAACTATTGTTTTGGTTAATACCAATAGTTTCATTATGTTAGTTGTGTTTTATCAATCATCTTTTAGAAAACAAAACTTTGTGTGTTTTCTTGCTTGTGATTTTTTTGCATTGTTTTGTCGTGATTGTTTACTAGTTTTGGTTGATGGTTGTGAGTTACAATATTTTGTTGTATGCTTATTTGAGTGCTCTTGTTTGCTTCGTTAGATTATCCGGAGTGCGAAGCTTGTTACTTAGAGTCACTCGTGTACGAAGATCATCAATCAGGCAAGTCACTTTGATCATGTTTACCCATGTTTTATATGCATTAGTTCTACCATCTTCCCCAATTGCATGCAAGATAGGTTAGTTGGAAACTTGGTTACATTGTAGTAGTATCATGTGGTAGGTACCCCCCTCAAACTCTTTGACACATTGGCCCCGGGAAACGTTGTTTTACTTTTTGCTATGCTATTAGTAGACGGGGTTGGTTGTGTGATTCATGAGAGTTGAGAGAGTTAATAATTTCAAGACCTACATAATGATCAAGATTTCAAGACTCCGAGTTTTCAACATACCTCTAGGTGGATGATGGTTGAACGGCACCCTGGAGAAACCAGTGGATTTGCCTAGGTGATGCTGGAGATGGCCAGTATTCACGCGGAAAGATCCACCCAGGCACAAAGAGATGGATGGGTGCTTCAAGACCCAAGGCTTACCTGCACAGCCACAAGTCATTATGGGCTCTGGCTTGGTTGGATATCGTGGTGACCCTGGACAGGCGGTGCTACGAGATGTAGAAGAACGGTAGGAAAGGATGGGCACCATCAGAGTCGCAGGGAAACCCTTTGGAAGACCATGTTTTGGTCATCCGTTTCTCAAACACCCTGAAGTGCGAGAAATCAAATGGAGGCGACCAAATCTTGTGGGGAACGTGTGCAAAACTCTGCAGAGTACTCAAACCTAATCGATTAGCCGTGTCCACGGTCATGGACGACTTGAGCCAAAGGAACTGAAACATTCGGAATTCTCAACACAATTAATATGATGATGTGGGTATTTAACAATTGGGTATGAGAATTGGTTGGTGGAACCATCTCATTAATCAACCAACTTAGTAATATTTTTGCTTATTCCTCTCTTGATGTAGGAAAAATTGGCTTTACGCAAAAACTTACCACCCCACCTGCCATATAAGCATGTAGATTAGATGATTATCTTTTCACCCCTCTCTTGTGACTTTGCCGGCATATTCCATATGTTGACCTACACGGCTGCAATGTATCATGTTGCAGAGTACTTTGCCGACCAGGAGTGAGGACACGTTCTACGCTCGGTGAGATGCCCTTGGAGTCAGATGGACTCATCTACCTTCGACGCTTCCGCAAGATTTAGATATTCTCATGAGTTGGCTTTCAGCCACTTTATTGTAATTTTATTGTAATAAAGGACTCGATATGAGATTTCGATTAATATAATGCTATGTGATTTCCCTTTGATATATACATTGATGTACCGTGTGTGTACCAGCATGATCTTGGGATGGTACAGAAACACCGGAGATTCGACCTTTCAGGTCGGGTCGCTACAGGTTCTCTTTCTCTACCATGTTTCTTAGCAATGAAGTCTCTTTTATCATATCTTTTATTGTTAGATTGTGGGTTATCAAGATCATCAGAAGGATCAATCTCCACATCATTATCATTACTAGGTTGAGCATCAACATGAACATCATTATTAATGTTATCATTAGGCTCATGTGCATCACCAAATTGTATCTCAGCATCAGAAATAGAAATATCATTTGGATTCTCAGATGTATCTATAACAGGTTCACTAGCAGTATGCAAAGTACTTTCATCATTCATTTTCCCACTCTTATTGGAACGGATAGGTGCATCAGTATTAACTCTCTGAGAATCTTTCTCTTCTCTTAGGATGGCCCTCAGGATAAAAAGGTTCCTGAATCATTCTACCTCCTCTAGTCACAACTTTAACATAATGATCATTATATTTACTATTCATCTCATTAAGTAAATCATTCTGAGACTTAAGTACTTGTTCTACTTGAGTGGTTACCATGGAAGCATGTTTACTAATAAGCTTACGATCATTGACAGTTCTACTCAAATAATCACCCAAGAGATCAAGCATATAAGCATTATGTTTCAATTGTCTACTAACATAAGCATTGAAATTTTCTTGCTTCACAATAAAATTATCAAATTCATCCAAGCATTGGCTAGCAGACTTATTATAAGGAACATCTCTTTCATCAAATCTTCTGAGAGAATTTACCTCTACTACCTGTTTCGGGTTATCAAGACCATGTATTTCCTCAATACGTGGTAGATTCTTAACATCCTTAGCTTTGATACCCTTTTATTTCATATATTTCTATGCCTCTTGCATATCTTCAGGACTGAGGAATGGAATACCTCTTTTCTTCGAAGTTGGCTTTGACGGTGGTTCGAGAATGGTCCAATCATTATCATTGCTCAATATATTATTCAGTAGTAATTCAGCTTGTTCAACAGTTCGTTCCCTAGAAGCATCGATTAGTCCATTATTAAATCTATCAAGTATTTCATTTTTCTTCAGAGGATGATCAGGCAAAGCATTAAGTAATTGGCAAAGGCTCCCCAAGCTTTTGGGAGACTCTCTTCTTCAAGTTGCACAAAGTTAAATATTTCCTGCAAGGCAGCTTGTTTCTTATGGGCAGGAAAATATTTTTCAGAGAAGTAATAAACCATATCCTGGGGACGATGCACACAACCAGGAGCAGGCAATTAAACCATATCTTAGCATCACTCTTTAATGAGAAAGGAAACAACTTAAGAATATAGTAATAGCAAATTTTTTCCTCATGAGTAAATAGGGTGGCTATATCATTCAAGTTGGTAAGATATGCCACAACAGCTTCACATTCATAACAATGGAAAGGATGAGATTCAATTAAAGTAATTAACTCAGGATCGACCGAGAATTCATAATCCTTATTAGTAACAAAGATAGGTGAAGTAGCAAACTTAGGATCATATTGCATTCTAGCATTCAAAGATTTTTACTTCCACTTGCGAAGCAATTTCTTAAGATCATCTCTATCCTTACAAGCAAGAAAGTCCCGAGCTACCTCTCCTTCCATAACATAACCCTCAGGTATATTAGGCAATTCATATCTAGGAGAGCTAGGTCTAGCAGATGTATCGTAGTGTCCAGTTTCAATAATTTCATCAGATTCAGAAATATTATCGGTTTTAGCATTGGCTCTAGCAATTTGTTCGTCAAGAAATTCACCCAGTGGCACACTATCATCTAGCAAAGTATCATCATACGCATCATGCATAGAATAAGTAGCATCATCAATTACTTGCGACATATCAGAATTACTAGCAGGTGGTGGTGTCGCAAATTTACTCATAACAGAAGGTGAATCAAGTGCAGAGCTAGATGGCAGTTCCTTACCTGTCCTCGTAGTTGAGGGGTAGATCTTGGTTTTTGGACCTTTAAGATTCCTCATGGTGATCAACAGATATATATCCCAAGTGACTCAGAGAATAAAGCTATGCTCCCCGACAACGGCACAAGAAAAAGGTCTTGATAACCCACAAGTATAGGGGATCGTAATAGTTTTCGAGGGTAGAGTATTCAAACCAAATTTATTGATCGACACAAGGGAAGCCGAAGAATATTCTTGAGTATTAGCAGCTGAGTTGTAAATTCAACCACACCTGAAAGACTTAATATCTGCAGCAAAGTGTTCAGTAGCAAAGTAGTATGGGAGTAACGGTAACTGTGGCAAAGTGATAGTAGCAGTTTTGTAGTGTTTGTAACAATAGCAACGAAAAATTAACTTAGCAAAGATCAATATATGGAAAGCTCGTAGGCAATGGATCAGTGGTGGATTATTATGTCAGATGGCATTCATCATGCAACAGTTATAACATAGGGTGACATAGAACTAGCTCCAATTCATCAATGTAATGTAGGCATGTATTCCATATATAGTCATACGTGCTTATGGAAAAGAAAAACTTGCATGACATCTTTTTTCCTACCCTCCCGCGGCAGCGAGGTCCTATTAGAAACTAAGGGATATTAAGGCCTCCTTTTAATAGAGAACCGGACCAAAGCATTAGCACTTAGTGAATATATGAACTCCTCAAACTATGGTATTCACCTGAAAGAATCCTAGTTATTTTCACCCTGGTGGATGCGGATCATAACTCGTAAGAGGTGTCTACAAATTGCAAGATTGGATCAAGAACACACATATATTCATGAAAACATAATAAGTTCAGATCTGAAATCATGGCACTCGGTCCCTAGTCACAAGCATTAAGCATAGCAAAGTCATAGAAACATCAATCTCAGAGCATAGTGGATACTAGGGATCAAACCCTAACAAAACTAACTCAATTACATGATAAATCTCATCCAACCCATCATCGTCAAGCAAGCCAATGATGAGATTACTCACGAAAGGTGGAGAGCATCATGGAATTGGTGATGAAGGATAGTTGGTGATGATGAAGGCGTCGATTTCCCCTGTCCGGAGCCCAAAACGGACTCTAGATCTTGTCTCCCAAGGAAGAACAGGAGGTGGCGACGGCTCCGTATTGTGAAACATGGTGAACTCTTCTCCTTGATTTCCCCCCTCCCCAAATAGGAATATATAGAAGTTGAAACGAGGTCGCAGGAGCAGCAGGGGGCCCACAAGCTTGCCCGGCATGCCCTAGGGGGTGGGCGCCCCCACCAGGCTTGTGGCCAGGTGGTGGTCCCTTGCAGTTGATTCTTTCACCACTATTTTTATTAATTCCAAAAATATTCTCCGTAAATTTTTAGGTCAATCCGAGAACTTTTATTTGTGCACAAAAATAACACCAAGACAATTATGTTGAAAACAACGTCAGTCCGGGTTAGCTCCACTCAAATCATGCAAATTACAGTCCAAAACAAGGGCAAAAGAGTTTGGAAAAGTAGATACATTGGAGACGTATGAATGGGCACAACACATTGTTCAGTTCCTTCAAACAGGAGAACTCCCTAAGGAACAGGAAGAAGCAGAGAAAGTAGCCTATCAGTCTAATATGTACAAGTTTGTGGATGACGTCCTATATAGAAAGAGACCGAATGGTGTGAAATTGAAGTGCATTACTCAGGAGGAGGGACTGGAGGTGTTGGCAGAGATACATGGAGGCATATGTGGCTCCCACATAGGATCAAGAGCTCTTGCCGGAAGGCCTTCTAGCAAGGTTTCTTTTGGCCTACTGCTCTCTAGGATGCAATGGCACTAGTAACCAAGTGGTAAGTGTGCCAGTTCCATTAAAAAAAACTACATCAACTAGCTCAAGCTCTTCAGACAATCCCTCTTTCCTGGCCATTTTTGGCCTGGGGGCTCGACATCTTGGGCCCCTTTCCCCGTGCTACCAGGGGCTTTGAGTACTTGTACGTTGCAATCAACAAGTTCACAAAGTGGCCGGAAGTGGAAGTAGTGAGAAAGGTGACAACGCAATGAACCACCAAGCAGGGGCATCACTAACAATGACACACAGTTCACAAGACATACCTTCATGCAATATGTCTAAGACCTTGGCGGCAAGACCTGTTTTGCTTTTGTTGCTCATCCAAGGAGCAACAGCCAAGCGGAAAGGGAAAATGCTGAAGTGCTGTGAGGGCTTAAGACAAGAACTTTCGGTGGGATGCGCAAGTGCAGAAGACGTTGGATTGATGAGCTGTCGGCGGTTCTTTGGGCGATCAGAACGACGCCGAATCGAGCCACCGGTCTGACAGCCTTTCCTTTGTATACGGGGCGGAAGCAGTTATCCCTACGGAACTCATATACGGGTCACCTCAAGTGCTCGCTTATGATGAGCTTGAGCAAGAGCAGTTGCGGCAAGATGACATAACACTCCTTGAGGAAGATTGTCTTCAGGCTGTTGCGCGAGCTACACACTTCTAGCAAGCTTTGTGCCGCTACCATAGCCGCAAAGTTCATGGCCTAAGTCTTGAGGAAGGAGACCTTATTCTTCGGCGCGTTCAGTCGACCAAGAATTCAAACAAGTTGATGCCAAAGTGGGAAGGCCCTTATCGGGTAGTACGAGTCGCTAGGCCTAGCGCAGTCCGCCTGGAATATCGAACATCTTCGTAAGTTCTATCCATAAGTCGCGGTTGCCCCCCCCCCCCCCCGGCAACCACCTTTTCTACAAGTCTTGCCAGAAGGGCATGTCATCCTTTGTACAAAGCTAGGCATGGACTCTATGCATAGTTGAATAAGATCGAGCGTCCTACAACTCTCACCGATTTCCATGTCTCCTTACATGCATGTTTATATGAGATGTTGTATTACACTTATTCCTAGCAAGTGCTAACGAACCGCCAAGTTTCCATACCTCTATTTTATCTTCTTTCTTTTTCTTAAAGGATAGACGGTTCCCTCACGTACAAGTTTGCCGGGGCGATGATATAGTGGACACCTATAGGCGACGTTCGAAGTTGACATCTTGCGGAAAGGAGTACATCAACAAAAAGCAAAGTTTCGAAACGCTAAGTAAGCGTTTACTATGAGGTTATTTTCCTTGAACGATTTCGACTTTAGTATGGGAAACCTGCATGTGAAGGAACCTTGCCATGATCGATTGCGCCCTTGCCCTATTTTGAGTCCGCTCAACAGTTTAATTGGGAGCACTAAAAACGTCAAGGTGGCTTGTCATGATTTGTTGCACACTTACTCTGTTTTGAGTCCTCTCAACAGTTTAAGTGGCTGCGCTAAAAGTGTCAAGATATCTTGCTGGCAGCGACATCGCCAGCAGGCTGCTAAGGATCCGCACCTCAAAGCGCTCGCGGCAGTTTTGCATACGCTAGCAAGTTTTCGATAGATCGTAGGGAGTACACCATACAAAGGAAAATCACACAAGAGGAATAACATAGATTCGTTCAAAACACAGACAATTATATTACATTAAGAAGTTGTCGCAGTTCTGACTTAACATAAATTTGTCTCTGGCATGAAATGGTGGCAAAAAGAAAAGGTGCAGCAACTATTCCATGTGCTCGCTCTTGACCTTCTTGACTTGGTTTACCTTGTCGACGATGGGCTTGACAAGTTCCTCGAGGGACTTGGCGTCCACGTCCTCCGGCAAGCGGTTGAGGACGTTGGTGAAGTTGATGTCGGGGTTCTTGTCTGCCACTTTGATGAGCACCTTGAGGAGGACGGCACGACAGAGCCTGTGGGACTCGTTGGCTAAATGGGCCGTCCGATTAGAGTAGAGCTCCTTCAAAGAGTCGATTATGCCGCCGAAGAACATGGTCAACCTGGTGCTCGAAGACACCCTGTCGTTGGAGGAGAAGTTAAAGCTTTGCAAGCCCAAGGCGGACAACTATGCATGAAGCTTCTTCGCCATGTCCACGAGGCGCTCAGTCCAAATCTTCACGCCTCTCACATAGTCATTGTGAGAGGTGGGGGTGCTCTTGAGCAAGTCCTGCTCATTCCGGATATTGTTGGCCAGAGCCTTCTCCCGAGCTGTGTTGCTCTCAAGAGACTCCTTCAGTGTAGCCAACTTCAACTCCAGATCGGAGATGGACTCATTGGCTAAGGAGAGTTGTTTGGTCTTCTCGGACATGGCGACGTGTATCTCCGTAAAGCTGTGGAGAGTTTTCTCTCCGTCGGTCTTGAGTGTCGAGATCTCCTAGCCGTGTTCCTCAAGGTCCGCCTCCAGCCTCTTCACCTTGTTGGCAATTTCGTTTCTGGCGGCCTCTCCAGCTTCAACAGCATCAATGGCTTCCTTCAGCTTGCCGGCATGGTCCGTGACCATAGCCTCGAGGGCTTCCTTGTGCTTCTGCTCTAGCTCCTGGGTTTGCTGCGCAACAAGCCTTTGAATTTCTTCATCCTTGTAGTGAAGCTTGTCGGCAAGAGCCCCTTCACGAGCAACGAGGTCCTCTTCATGGGCATCAAGCCCGATACGGTATTCCGTCAAGCGAGCATCCTCCACAGTAGCCTATTGTGAAGCCACCTCTCGTGCCCTCTCAACATCAGACTGCTGTAGGAAGAGTTCATTCCAGCCTTCGCCCAGCTGCTCCCGACCGGTCTTCAACTCTTTGAAGGCTTCGGCGAACCAGGCTTACGTTTCCTCGACGTGCCCCTGGAAATCTGCCCCCGACGATTGCATAACTGCTGCCCTGGTGTCCAACCTCTGCTTCAAGTGCGGTAGAGCGCCTGGAGCTTTTGGAAGTTACCGCTCATGGCTTGGAGGAGTTGTTCTTCCTCTAGCTGACCACTGGTGTTTGCCTCATTGAGAGCTTCAGGTCCGACAACAGTGGTAACTTCCCCGTCAAGGGTCTCTCCCTCAGTGGGAACCACAATGTTTGTCGTTCCCGGCGCTTTGATGAACGGGTTCTCAACAGCCTTGAGATATCTGCTAGAAGAGGGGACTTCAGATGTTAACAGCTGATCCTCGACAACCATCTCACCAGCGTCTGGGGGCTCCGTAGTAGGCGCAAGTGCTAGCGCTCCTGCGGAAGGAATGCCGTCAGTATGGTCACTGGGCTCCTCGTCGACCTTCCCACAGATCCCTCGACGGCGTCTTCCTGTACATGGTGGGCTGGACTCCAGGCTGATGTTGATCAGCTCTTACGCACTTGTGGTGCTCGTCGGCAAGTCATCGCCCGTTCAAGTCTTTGCCCTCTTTGCCATCCTTTGCGCCAGCGTTTCTGAATCCCTGCGAAGATAGGCCAAAGTGGGACAAACAAGTTAAACGAAGCTGGAAATTCAAAGGATAAAGGAGAATGTATGGTGGGGGTCCTTACTCTTCTTCTTCTGAGCTGAAGGCGGAGAGATCAAAGTCCACCTCCGCCACTATGTCCGGAGGAGGAGAAGGAGAGGTACTGGGTCGATGGGCTGAGGCTAGAGCGTATGGTTTCTGTTGAGCTTCTTGCCGCTAAGCAGTCTTGCCAACCGCACCGTTGCCGAGGGCTGCATTGCTTTAGTAAGGTTGGAAAGCAAGGGCATCGGAGGAAGCTTTCCATAGGACGTGCTTCATCTTCGTCTGGAGAGCTCGGGGCTCCTCGTGCGACTGCTCTTCAGCAGTGTCTTTGGTGGTAGGACCCCCAGCAGCAGTGCCAGTCTGTTCTCCAACAATCTCGCCCTGCCCAGCAAGTTGTTCCTCCGATACCACTTCTCCTTCACTAGTTTCCTCTTCTATGAAGCTTACGCTGCCGGCCTCCGTGGTAACATTCGCCTACTCCACCTTGCTGGCGATGTGCACCATTTCTTCTTTACTAGTGTGTCATGGACGAGGTTCATCTCTTACCGAATGGCCTTCTCCGACAACCTGTCGAAGAACTCCTACACCCATTCTGCAGACGGCTCTTCCAAAGTTCCGTCAGGGTTGTGAGCATTTCACACCGGTGTCATGGCGATGATTGAAGCCAAGGAAGAGTTGTTGCACAGGGGGATCACACAAGGCGGGAAGTTATGTCTCACGCCAGACATGAACAACTTTTGATAGAGAGCTGCGTGCTGCTTAACCGTTCAGTTATTGTTTAGGCCTGGGTGCAGCCTCATGATGTCTGCCGCATTCCTGAATGCCCAGGCTGGCCTTGCTTTGCTCTGTAGAGGGGAAATGTGCCGCCAAAGAAAATCAGCCTTGATCATCTCTACCGTGTGCCCGACAACCTTTAGGCAATGGATCCTGGTGACTGCAACTGCGAGCTTCTCGTCGTGAAGGTCGAAGTTGCTCCAGCCATCACCACACGCCATTTTTTTTGTTGGGGCAAATAGAAGGACTGGGGATTTTCCTCCGGCATCCAGCACCACCTGGCCCACCATTCATCATACTTATCATGGAAAGCTCCGGCTGGGTATATTTCCTTGTTCCATGCCCTTGGAATCTAGGCAATAGAACTAGAAAGGGCTTCCCCCTTGGACACAGGGAATGAAGTAGTGGCGGAAGAGGGCAGTGTTGGGGACTACCCCAGAAAAATTTTCACAGAGATGGGGAAAGATGGACATACATGTTATAGCATTCGACATGAAATACAAGAGATGGAAGCCGTATGTGTACATGATGTCATTGAAGAACTCGGAAAACGAGGGACATAGTGTTGGGAGACGTAGTAGTAAATCAAAATTTTCCTACGTGTCACCAAGATCTATCTATGGAGAAACCAGAAAACGAGCGGGGAGAGATTGGACCTTCATACCTTTGAAGATCGCTAAGCGGAAGCGTTGCTATAACGCGGTTGATGGAGTCGTACTCACAGCGATTCAGATCGCGGTAGATCCGATCAAGTGCCGAACGGACGGCACCTCCGCGTTCAACACACGTGCAGCCCGGTGACGTCTCCTACGCCTTGATCCAGCAAGGAGGGAGGAGAGGTTGAGGGAGAGCTCCGGCAACACGACGGCGTGGTGGCGGTGGAGCTGCGTGGTACTCCGGCAGAGCTTCGCTAAGCACTACGGAGAACGAGGAGAGGGAGGAGTAGGGTTGCACCAGGGAGGAGATGAACTCGTGTGTTGTGCAGCCCCAAATACCTCCACTATATATAGGAGGAGGGGAGGAGATGTGCTGCGCCCTAGGGTTCCACCCTAGGGGTGGTGGCAGCCTCCAAGAGCCCATCTGGCCGGCGGCCAGGGCAGGGAGAGGTGGAGGCGCCCTAGGGTGGGCCTTAAGGCCCATCTAAGCCTAGGGTTTGCCCCGTCCACCCTTGCTGCGCCTTGGGCTGGGGTGGGAGGCGCACCAGCCCACCTAGGGGCTGGCTCCCTCCCACTCTTGTCCCATGGAACCTTCCGGGGCAGGTGGGCCCACTTGGTGGACCCCTGGAACCCTTCCAGTGGTCCCGGTACACTACCGGAGACACCCGGAACACTTCCGGTAACCAAAACCTCACTTCCTATATGTCAATCTTTGTCTCCGGACCATTCCGGGACTCCTCGTGACATCTGGGATCTCATTTGGGACTCCGAACAACCTTCGGTAACCACGTACACTATTTCCCTATAACCCTAGCGTCATCGAACCTTAAGTGTGTAGACCCTACGGGTTCGGGAGACACGTAGACATGACCGAGATACCTCTCCGGTTAATAACCAACTGCGGGATCTGGATACCCATGTCGGCTCCCACGTACTCCACGATGGTCTCATCGGATGAACCACGATGTCAAGGATTCAATCAATCCCGTATACAATTCCCTTTGTCTATCAGTATGGTACTTGCCCGAGATTCGATCGTCGGTATCCCCGTACCTTGTTCAATCTCGTTACCGACAAGTATCTTTAATCATTCCGTAATAAATCATCCCGTGACTAACTCCTTAGTCACACTGAGCTCATAATGATGATGTCTTACCGAGTGGGCCCAGAGATACCTCTACGTCACACGGAGTGACAAATCCCAGTGTCGATTCATCTCAACCCAACAGACACTTTCGGAGATACCCGTAGCGTACCTTTATAGCCACCCAGTTACGTTGTGACGTTTGGCACACCCAAAGCATTTCTACGGTATCCGGGAGTTACACAATCTCATGGTCTAAGGAAACGACACTTGACATTGAAAAGCTTTAGCAAACGAACTACACGATCTTGTGCTATGCTTAGGATTGGGTCTTGTCCATCACATCATTCTCCTAATGATGTGATCCCGTTATCAACGACATCCAATGTCCATGGTCATGAAACTGTGACCATCTATTGATCAACGAGCTAGCCAACTAGAGGCTCACTAGGGACACGTTGTGGTCTATGTATTCACACATGTATTACGGTTTCCGGTTAACACAATTATAGCGTGAACAACAGACAATTATCATGAACTAGGAAATACAATAATAACCATTTTATTATTGCCTCTAGGGCATATTTCCAACACATAGCCTGTAGTAAAAATAATCGGCAAAGAAGGGGAATTTGTAAGGGCCACCCTTGGAAGAACCTAGACTCACGCGGGTAGCAGGGTGTGCCTTCGTATCTCTAGCCCACATGCTCTGGTACCGCTCCTTCAAGGCGTTCGCGTCGAGCACCGGAGGGAAGACGACATGCTCCTTCTGCATCTTTGCCAGATCTTTCTCGGTGATAGCGGCTTTCATTCCCTTGCCCTTGCACGTCTTGGGCGGCATGGTAGCTGTGGGAGTGAAGAATAGGTACAGAGAGAGCGCATAGGCGGAGGTTGAGTGGGAGAAGCTCTGCTTCAGGCTCGAGGAAGGAGATGATGGCGGCTCCCAGATTGGAAAAGACAGGGGTAAATGAGCAAGTGCCTCTACGAATCCTTTTTATGGGAATACACGAGGCTGCCTCTTTACTAACCAACGGGAAACACCTTCATGAGCGCGTTGCTGTGACAGACGCTCCGTGCATGTCTCCCACGTCGTGCACTTAACGCGCATCGAGGGGAGGCACAGTAAACGAAACGGTTACAACCGCAGGCTACTGCCACGCGTGCCCGTGCACTTTTTGGGCCTAGCCCAACAACGCCTCGAACCCGTGTGTGGCCTAGGACCTAGGGCTCCTGTTGGTGTACTAAAGTTTGGGATTTTAGTACCCCATACTTGTGCATGGGCAGTTGTAGCCAAACCGGAGGCAGGGCCCACCAAGGGACTGATAGGAGCAAATACAAAGATGATGTGGAGACATTCAAGTCAACAAGCACAAGACCGAAGGCCAAGGCTGGAACCCCGGCAAGATCTTGCTGGGGGTGGCTAGAGGAGCCCTAGCAAGACCTCGCCACCCTGCCAACGCAGAGACCATGTGTCAACACTCCACGATACGTGTCGAGATGCTGGTGAAGGAGAGGCTAAGCGGTGCCGATGGGACGGGCTCCTGTCCCATTCCGTAGAAGGTCAGGAACACCTAACGGAGCATTAAATGCATTTGTCCTACATTGTCAGTCTTAGGTATGATAACATTGTAGCACTGTACACCTCATGCATACACTGTAGGCCACTGTTGGGATCCCCTTAGTCATATAAAAGGAGGCCCAAGGCGTTATGAGGAGGGATCGTTTTCTTCCACCTTCTGGCTCACGCGCATAGCAGCTGTTCATAGCGCTCCTGTAGCGAGAACCCTAAAAAGACCCATAGGACACTAAACCAGGAGTAGGGTTTTACGCTTCTCAGGAGTCCTGACCTGGGTAAAATCTCCCCTCGCGCCGTTTGTCTGAGCTGCTCTTTGCGCATACCATCTCCCCGTCGAACCACAAAGGGATCCACGTGATCCCACAGGTGTCGCACCCCGACATCACCCAAAAAAATAGGCCTTTATTTGTTAGTTGTTCATCCTCTCTGCCATGGCTGGTAGTGGTAGGAGGGGGGGTTCTGGGTTGAGATATAACTAGGGAAGAAAGACCAAGGTTGCATAAGCTACCGAGAGGTCCTGCTGCCGCACTGCAAAAGTGCTAGAGAGCTCCAGCCGCACCGCGTTTGCCGCATCAGAGATGTCCAGTGGCACCGCGAACGCCCAGGAGGATCTTTCGCGGAGAGGCCATGACTCTCAAAATAACAAGCGCATTCACCTCAGAGGCGAACTGGACGTGTTGGTAGTGTTGGATTCCTCAACCAGGGAAGACGTGCGCGCTAAGGTAGATAGGAAGGACGCGATGATCAATGACTTGGTGAAGCTGCTAGAGAAGAGCAACGCCTCAGTTGACAAGGCAACCGGCCTTGTGGAGAAACTTATGGACGAGAACGCCGCCTAGAAGAAACTTCTCGACAAGAGAAGTGCCTCGGAGGGAGGCTGAAAGAACTCGCCGAGGAGCTTTTCGAAGACTTGGCGAAGCTCCACATCGAGCACAAGCGGCTGGTGAAGGAATCCATGGCTCGTGTGAAGGAACTTCATGCATACGTGATGCACACCATTGACGCTCTCGAGAAAAAAGTGTACGCTATGGTGTAATTCCCCAAAAATCTAATCATTTTTTAATAATTTAAAATTTGACTAGAAATAAAACTTTATATTATTTTGCCCTTCTGCTGATTTCAGAACTTTTCTTTGAAATAATTCTTCCCTCCAAGTATAGAATTTTGGAAAGTAAATTTGGTCTTGATTATTTTCCTTCAATCATATTATTCCATTTACAATTCTAATAGGAACAAGTTTTACAATAAAACTTGCCCACAACTAATTCTTTTAATAATATTTTCAATTCTGGAAATATCCATGTTGAACTATAACTTGTTTAAATATTTCTTTAAAAACACTACAAAAATTTGGATATGTCAGGATATTTGTAGGATTCACTTTTATGCAAAAAAACATTGGAGTCCTTTGTAATGTTTGAGCAAGCATCCTCATTTCTGTTCTAGTCTAGTTTGACAGTATGAACTGCAACCCCATTTTCTTTTGCTCTACTCGCCATGAAATGTTTCCTGCTAATAGTACTTCCAATCAAACCCTTAATTCCAAGAGATCATCCCCAAAGTTACATTTTTTGTTGGCCAAATTACCCCCTTCATTTTCTGTCCAGAATTGATTTTCACCAAAACTTGCATTATCATTTTTTCTTTTTTGCCAAACTGACCTCACCACCCTATTTATCATCTAAAGAGACCCCATCCTGCCAAGTCTCATTCTTAGAAAATCTCCATAGGTGGCTCTGGCATTTTGTCAAACACCTAGAGTTCATGGCCAGATTTAGCATGATCCAAAGTCTGCATTGGGAAGTTGCCTTCCTGACGTAACCAGCATGTCTAATAGCGATCCCTATGCATTTAGCCTAGCATTGTTAAATTTCATTAGCATCCAAGCATATTTTGCCGCCCCTGGCATTTCATTGAGCATGTGGGGTGAATGCCCGGAGCACGACCAGAGCATGCGTTTTGCACGTGCTCGCGTCCGAGCCGACGTGTCCCCTATCCCTTCCCCAGCCATAGGGACACCCCCCCTCTGGTTGATCGCTAGCGCTGCCCCACCTTCCTCTTTGTGCCTCATAGAGTCGCTGTTGTGGCTCCTTGGCATCTAGCCGGCGGTCTCATCCCTTCCCTACCCAGGGCTGGCACCATCCATATCCCCTCCTCTTGCCAGCTCACCCCCTTGAGCATTGACCAGCTTGACCTCTCGCCCCTGTCTTCATGCCATCCCATGCCATGTCCATGAACCACCACTGTCGCCATCGTCAGAAACTGCCGTGACCGGCTGTAGGATCGGAAGTAGGTTTAGAGGGGGGTGATTAGACTACTTGACCAAATAAAAATCAACTTTTTTCGAATTTTAAGTGTTGGCAGATTTTAGCATTCATAACAAGTCAAGCACACCCTACACATGCATGCCTATAAGTATATCAGTGGAAAGTAAAAAACAAGCATGAGTAGTAAAGGAAGGGTAGGAAGATCAAACGCAATTTGGAGACATGAAGATTTTTCCCGTGGTTCCGATAGGTGGTGCTATCGTATGTGCACGTTTACGGAGTCTTCAACCCTCAGAGGGTAACGTCAAGAGAGTCCATGGAGGGCTCTACCCATAGAGGGTTCCATGAAGAAGCAAACTTGACAATACCATGATGGCCTGCGTCCATGGAGGACTAGCCTAACTTGGGTAGATCTTCATGAAGTAGGCGATCTCCTTGCCATTACAAACTTCTTGGTTCACTCCACAACATGAAGTAGGAGGCTCCCAAGCGACACCTAACTAATCTAGGAGGCACGACCCTCCGAAAGGTAATAGGCTCGATAATGTCGATTAACTCCTTGCTCTTGTGCTTCAAGATGATAGACTCCTCAATAGTCAATCAATCACTCATAGATTTGGCTTTGGTTTAAGAGATTGATTGGGTGGAAAGAAACTTGGGGAGGCTAGAGATCAAGATTCATATGGTTGGAATGGAATCAAATGATCTCACCACATTAGTAGGTGGCTCTCTCTATGAAAATCAGTTGGGATGATTGGGGATTTATTCTGAGTGCTTCACTTACGAGTGAGTGGTGGTGGAGGGGTATATATAGGCATCTCAAAAAATCCAATCATTACACCTTAAGTGACCGGTGACACCGATGTGAGAATCTCGATGGTATCGAAGTTACCAAAAGGAGACAACTTTTGAATCTCGGTGAGATGGATATATAAATCTCGCTGGTACCGATCAGGTGACCAATGGTTAGATTGCGCAACTCGGTGACGCCGATCCAACAAACTTGGTGGTACCGATTTTGTGAATCGAGGTAACAGAAAGCTGGCAACCCAAACTCGGTGGCACCGAAGTCGAATCGGTTGCACCAATGTGCTTGGGTTTGGCATGGGTCTGTTTGAGTGTGGGAATCGGTGGCACCGAGTGGGAATTGTTGGTTGTACCGATTTTGGATATTTGGCTTTGGACAGATTTTTGTGGAAGATCTTGTGGGTGTCTTTGGTGGACTATCACTTATGCACGTTTGAGCATCTTGTTGACCAACATTACCTTACCCCCTTTTAATAGTATTGGCTTTCCTATGGACTCAAAGTGATTTCTAACAAAGTAAAATTTAGAGTGCTCTTGCTTGAAGCTTTGCCAATCCACTTCCTTACATCTTGGGGTTTTTCACAATCCCTTTGCCAACCATATCATTGAACCTTTCCTGAAATATGCTTAGTGGAAACATTAGTTCAATTACATATATGTTGTTATTAATTACCAAAACCATCAAGGGAGCAAATGTGCTTTCAATCTCCCCCCTTTTGGTAATTGATGACAACATATAGATCAAAGTATCGACATATGATATAATCAAATAATAGAATCGTCGCTTTGAGAATTATGTGGTAAGCAAGATCTCCCCCTAAATTTTTTCATTATTTTAAATTTGCGTTTGAATGCACATGCATAATCGATTAGGTACATGGGCACTCTTTCTTGTCACATACAACTTGGTGGTGTGTGAGAAGAGTAATAATGAACATCATGGCACAACACAATCAAGTAAAGGTGATTAACCATCTCATAAGCATCAAAATGATAGGAAATAGTAACAATAGAAATAAGTGTATGATCAAACACCAACAAAGTTTAACATAAGCAAACCAAAAGATAGAATGGTTTTGAAAAAGTGATAAAAATCAATGCTCTCTCTCGAAGCCCTAACGATCTATACAACTTCTCCCCCTTTGGCAACAAGTTACCAAAAAGTTCAAAGGTATAGAGCTAATCATTCTTCTGGGGCTGATCTCCTCCGGGAGTTGAAGTTAGAGTCGAGAGAACTACGTCGACGAAGACCTGCCTGGAGGTAATAGATCGATCCTAGATAATGAGAATTCAAATATGCAGTAGGGATAGCATTGGACATGTCCTTCATGGCATTGTGGCTTGCCTTGTACTCAGAGTACACACAAACATCTCCATCTTCCACCTTTTGGACTCGTAAGATGGCTTCCCATTCATCAATAGTGGGCAGTGGAGTAGAATTGCATGATCATCTCATCGTTCCATGCCGTGAATTCTTTGCCAACAAACTTGTCTAGGCCAATGCAGTGGAAGTTGTCTTGCACAATCGGGAAGTAGTCTTAATTCTCCTTGATGTACTTCCAATCAACATACTTCTTGTCACTCACAGCTGCGCTCTTGTCAAGCAACACAGTCTTATAGAAATCTTGTTGCTCCTTGGTATAAAACCTATATCCCATGGCTGTTTTTTCCTTTGAGAGTAAGTATCAACAACTCTCCACTCTCTCAGACCTGAGTCCTTGTTCATATCCTCTGCAACCAAGTTACTGGCATTGTGCTCTGGAAGCTGTGGTCTAAGCTTCATCAATGCAGACATGGCATCCTTATCTATATCTTTGGAGGTAGATCCCTTGTTCTTCTCAGAAGTTGAAATCTCTCTAGAGAACCTCTTGGACTTCTCAGCAGCAACCCTCTTGGGTGCGGACTTGGTGCTCCTGGATGGAGCTTGCTTTGGCATAGTATCTGCCATTAGCTTCTTCTTCTCCTTAGGAGGAGCCTTTGCAGCTAGCTGTTCCTCCTCATCCTCAGCAATAGCAGTAGTCTCTTCTGGGTCCTCATACATGGAGGTAGCCCTACCAACAACATGGATAATTCTCTTCCTATCCTTCTTCTAACCTGCCTTCCTAGGCATAGACTTCCTAGGAGGCTCAATAGTCATGGTGCCTCTAGATCTCTCAGGTGCTCTCATAGACTCAGAGGGGGCATCCTCTTTCTTGGCTGTCTTCTTAGAGGGCTTCTTGACAGATTTGTCTTGCTTGGCCTTGGGAGGCACTTCATCAGGTATGAAGTCCTCATCTTCCTCATTAGAACTGAGCTTTCTCCTTACCCTAGTAGCAGCTCTGGGAAGGTCAGGAGACCTGGGAATACCAACATCAGAAGAGGATGAGCCATTGTCTAGACTAGAGCCAGAGCTCATGTCAACATTCTGCTCCTTCAAGTTTTGGCTTTCCTCTGATGTAGACATCTCTTACACTATGCATAGAGAGTACAAGAGTAGAAAGGGATGAGTTATCCCAAAATGCAAACATTTTCAAAAGTTTGAACTAAGATTTCTCAAATTTTGCATTCTGCCAAATGTATATTGGTACAACTGAAGCAAAAAAATTGGACCTATCGAGACAGCAGTCTTCATAACAGAAACTTGGCACCAATTTTGGTGAGACCGAAAATAGGCACTTGGTTTAACCGAGACTGTTCCGAGTCGACCAGAAAAGAAAGTCGGTGCTACCGATTCTATTGCATTGGTTCTACCGAGATTCTTGTGGCGGACGGCAAAACCTAAAAGAATCATCCATTCGCTACTCTAATGGAATTTCTCGTGGATAAATCAATCTCAAAATGTGGATAAACGATGGAGAATCCCTAATGTGCAAGATTCAGAGGTTGAAGCACATGAGGGCGTGAAATCGTACCCATGCTTGGTGATGACTTTGCTACGACAGCGATGGGGGTGGAGATTCTGTCGACAGCATGGACTCCAAATGGCTGAGATGCTCGGGAAGACAACGGCAATAACCAGAGGCCTCTATTCAGCCTCTTAGGGTTTTGGAGGGGCGATAGTTCAAGAAAAATTTCAAAGGTCAGGTCCACATATATATATACCCATGGCTGTCGGTGACACCGATTCTAACTTTTCGGTGTCACCGAGTTCCTCAACTGTTAGTTGATAGGGAAATTCGGTGTAACCGAGAAGATGGAATCCATGGTACCGAGATTGAAAACCAGATCAACCCTACGCATTCGGTGAGATCAAGATTTTGGGTTGGTTCCACCGAGATGCACTTGGGAGGTTTTAATGGTCACTCCTTTGTCGATATGGAACTCCGAGTGCTCCTCACACAGAGAGATCGAAAAGTACTTGTTCAAATTTTGTGATGCAGCATGAATAGAATTTGAGATGAGAAAGCATAGATAGCTAGAAGAGGGTCATAGGCATTCTTGTTCATCCAATCGGCGAAAGAAAAATCAAAAGCCAAATAGCAACAATTGGATGTCCTCAAATGGGTAAATAAATGCAGACCGTCATGATCACACAATAAGATGTCAATTGAAATCATGGCAAAGATGCACATACATACTAGCATCTATCAAGCACTTTGGCAATGACGGAGTCATCTATATATGTGTATATTGAAATAGGAGCCAAGTAAGAATACTTGATCATCGGTCGTACTCATCGTTTAAGCACAAGTGGGGTTATAAATTTTACATAAAGCATTTAATGTTGTCACATACTATGAGAGTATTGGACTCAAGTCTTACAGTAAAGGTCCCCCTTGATGTGACATCCCCCATAGGAGGGATAAACTAACCTTGGGTTTTGTCAATGAAGACTTCATGTGGGTGAAGTAGTGGTGGATGCTCAATGTTGATGAAGATCACAATGAGTTGGGACCATCCTTGTTGTTTCTTTATTCTTCTCACCTACATGGGTTAATCCCAACAGACAAGAGACAAATACAAGGATATCTATGGACATACAATGTAAAGCATATATGATGATTTCCAAGGATTTGTTGATTACCTTGTCCCTTGCTTACCTTTGAGGGAATGTGTGACTCCTTGAACTATTGCATGAATTGCTATTGATTACAAGTAGTTATTGCCAATAATGAATATGAGTGAATTTCATTGGCAGAGTCACCCATAAAGAAATTGTTTAGTTCTTCTTCTTGGGACCCTGTCGGTGTTCTGGGAACGGGGGTACCCAGTCCTTCCTGCCTACGACCTAGGACGTGGCCCACTCGCCAGCTAGGCGAGGCCTGGCGTGAAATTATTCAAGACAAGGCCCTCGTGAGAACCCTGGGCTCGCGAGGAAGGGCATCATCAAGACAAGCAAGGATGGGCCTCCTCAAGCTCCCTCCTGAGCTGCAGAGATCTCTATGCAGAGCCCGGCCTCAGGAGTCAAAGGTGACGCAAGGAAGGACAGGCGGGCACTAGTGCGCCAGGCGGCGTAGTTTCCTCTTTGGTGCGAAGGGAGCAAGGACGTACGCGGGTTCCCAAAGCACCACCCAAAGGTTTCCTTTCTGATGCAACGAGACCACGACTATGAGCCCTCCAGGACGGATGTCATCGCCCAGCCCACCACTGCATCACCAATAGCTACTTTGCAGGCAAAGACCACCTTTGGAAAAGGCGCGGATGTACTACTGTCCCCCTTCAAAGTTGGCCATTGTGGGATCCCTTCCCGCCATTGTGATAAGGGAAGGGGACCCGAGCTTCCGCTATATATAAAGGCTAGGCCACAACATAGAAGGGATCCGATCCAACACTCAGCCACACAAATGCACCACCACCAGATAGCAAGCCAAGAACACATCTGGAGCTCCCTCGCGAGGGTCAAGCCCATTGTACTAGTTCATCCATCTGAACCTCCACGAGAGGCAATCCACCAAATAAAGGAGTAGGGTATTACGCTTCCCAGCGGCCCGAACCTAGGTAAATTGTCATGTTCATCTTCTTCCTCACCATCATGCAAGTTCGCCGTCGTATCCATCTAGTAGTGAGCTAGGTTTGGTGATGCTGGAGGAAACCTTTGCACATGCCCCTATGTTCGAACCTTATGGGTCATGCGGAGCCTGAAATCTAACATTTGGCATGCCAGGTAGGGGCGTGTCAGAGTTCCCTTCAAGCCTCGCTCGTCCTCGTCCTCCCGTGCTCAAGGCCGAGGAGGGAGGCGGCGACTCCGACTGCTAGGAGGCTGGAGGCGAGGTGCGCCGCGTGAGGTTAGAGGAGGCGGGGACGAGGGAATCCGACCGGCGGGTACCGGATCCGGTGATCCCTGGCCAGATCTGGGCAGCGGCGGCAGACGAAGGCCGGCGGCGGAGCTTCTCGGGCAGCCATGGCGGCTACCTGCGGAAGAGAGAGTGACTGCGGGGTGTGGGAGAGGGAAATGGAGGGAGAGAGAAGAGAGAGGAGTAGGCGACAAGGTCCCGGCCTCGCTTCGGCAAAGATCCGACGAGCGCGGGGTCCAGCTCCAGCGAGGCGGTGGCGGGGAGTAGCAAGATGCAGACGCTATGGGGCTAGGGCTCAGTGGTCACCCGGACAATGTCCAATTTGGCCACGGACATGTCCGGTAGGTGGCAAAAGGGCGATTTTGAGTCCTTAGATCAAAATCTAAGGGTCTAGATCTTAGGGGTGGTTAGGTCTGTGGGATTTCTATGGTTTGGATGGCTAGGGGGAGGTTTCTCAGGGGTGTGGCTGCGAATTGGCAAGGGGGAAACCCTAGTGGAGTGAGAGCCTCTCCATGGGGTGGTTTAAATAGGGAATGGCACTAGGGGAGGGATGGACCTCGTCCGTCCGATCGTGATCCGAAGACCACGAACGGAGGGGTAAGCTAGGTTGGGCTAGTGGGCTGTGTAGTTGGGCTAGGTGGGGTTAAGACAAAGAATTGTGGCCCATGCCATGAGTTTAAAACACCGAAAAATGTCCGACGAATAGACCGATGACGTTGCCGCTACGGTTGACCGTTCGGGTATTAAACAAACTCGGAATGCGACGAAATTTGGCAGGCGGCCTACCTAGACTATAATAAGACCGCACGCCAGGTTTCGACCCAATCCAGAATATTTTCCGCACGTCTTTAAAACGTTTTTTAAACGATGCCGCGGGCGCTTGCATTTGTGGTTGGTCTCAAAACAGTCAACGACACGAACGGAGAGAACCGGCAACTACCAATGGATGCAAGTTTTCGAAAACGAGTGACGATGCCATGCAGATGATGCGAATGATGCAATGATGAACGCAACAACCAAATGAAACACAAGACGAGAATGGAAACAAAAGGGGAATCTTCTAGAGCGTCGGTTCCGGGCTGTTACACCACTATGGTAGGGAAATGTGTGGGACTCGGAGTCATTGACATAGAGCTGCTTGAGTGTCGAAGGAGACTTACAGGTAATAAGCCACTCGGCACCCTTGATGCCGTCCTTGGTGATCCGGCCGGCATCGAGGGTGTCGAGGTCACACCTCATGGTTGCGACCTTGGCCAGTCGTAAACTATAGCAGTAGGGAAATGCACGGGACTGGGACATGTATACACAGAGAGTGGAAAAGGCCCCCAGCATACCTCATCCGTAAACAAGGAAGAAGCACCCCAGGCAGAGCAGCGGAGTACCTAGACAACCCAACCGCGTGGCAAGATCATCCATGGCGCGGAATCTAAGTATACTAACGAATCAGGAATGAACTTCCGGGTTTAACGGTGCTTCAAGGGTGAGGCGAGGTTTGTACATGCTAATGTGAGGACGCATGTACTACGGGACAACTACACACAATTACTAACACCCCAGGGATCTAGAGCGACAGGGGAGGCGACATGAGAACAAAGGCCCGGCGGCGATGGGTGTCGGATTTCGGGCTGCACAAAACCCTTGAGGTTCGAACACAAGGGCGTGTGCGAAGGCTTCCCCACGGCTTGAACCAACCTAGGTTGCTACTCGATGGACACAACTGTGAACTCGTTCGATGACGAGGAAGAAGATGAACACGATAGTATACCCAGGTTCGGCCAACTGTGAAGTGTAATACCCTACTCCTGCTTTGGTGGATTGCCCCTCGTGATGGTTTTGGTGGATTAACAAGTACAATGAGCTTGAGCCTCGTGAGGGCACTCAAGGTGTGTTCTTGGCTCGCTGTCTTGTGGTGGTGAGTGGAGTGGCTAAGTGTTCGATCGGATCGGGGATCCCCATCTACGGTGTGACCTAGCTTCTATATATAGAGGCACCCCGGGTCCTCTTCCCTTATCTCAATGGTGGGAAGGGATCCCACAACAGCCAATTTTGAAGGGGGACATGAGTACATCTATGCCTTGTCCAAAGGCGGTCTTCGCCTGCAAAGTAGCTGATGGTGATGCTGTGGTGGGCTCGGGGATGACATCCGCCCTACGGGGCTGGCGTTCGTGGTCTTGTTGCGACGGAATGAAGACCTATGGGCGGAGCTTTGGGAACCCACGTACATCCTCGCTCACTTTGCACCAAAGAGGAAGCTGTGCCGCCTGGAGTGTTGCCGCTTGCGTGTCCTTACTTGTGTTATCCTTGACTCCTCAGGCTAGGCCTTGCATGGCGATCTCGGCCCCTCAGGAGGGGGGGCCTGGCCAGGCACATCCTCACGGGCCTTGATGCCATTCTCCCTCGCAAGCCTAGGGTGCTCGCGAGGGCCTTGTCTTGAGTGATGCCGTGTCGGGCCCCGCCTGGCTGACGAAGTGGGCCATGCCCTGGGACACAGGCAGGCAGGACTGGGTACCCATGTTCCTAGAATGCCGATAGTATCCCCCGGGCCCAAGGCGCGCTCGAGCCAGCTTCGAATCGAAGCTTTGGGTTTGGCCTGAAGCACCGTGAGCCCCGAACGCCTGCAGGCCAGGCTTTACACAAGTCAGCTAGTCACGCGGTGACGCCTCTGCAGCTCGAAGGCATCAGGAACCGCTCGAGTCAAACCGATGTGACACTCGTGCCAGTGCCAGCCATAATTACCTTTCTTTGAATGTCGTCGATCCCTTGGGCTTCCCATTCTCGAGACACATGGATGTGACTCGATAGCGGTTGCGTGCCTCCCAGGATGCGAGGGGGTGCTGGTTGGCCCTCGGCTATACTTAACCACTACGGGAGGAGAAAACCCTCATTCTTCTTCGTCTTCCATTCTCCTAGTCGCCGCCCTCCCCCAATCATGGCTTCGATGAGGAAGCACTCTGCCGCCGAGATGGGGAAGGCCCACAAGGAGAGCCCTGCGCCATCGCCACCCAAGTGGGGTTGCGGCCGCCCTCGGAAGTACGCCACGAGGCCGGCGGCAGCTTCCCAGGGGCGTGGTCGTACCCCAGCACGGTCAGCCGAAGTAATGGCGCCCGCGGTGGGAGGGCGGTCGTGGTGGCCCTGCCACCGTGTCTGCGGCTCCACATGACCCACTCGGCCCGGGAGTTCATGGTGTGGGCGGAGAAGCTAGGGGCCACCTGGCTTCAACTCTCGAGCTCGTTTGCAGGGATGCTGCCGGCCAAAGGGACCAGTGGCCTGTGGTTGCAGGGCGACGGTTGCTGCAACGTGGCGTCATGGGCAGAGGTTGAGGTCACCCCGAGGGGTTATGTGTACCTGGTCCGCGGGTGGCAGACATTTTCCCACGCCCGTGGTCTGATGGGGAGGCGCACCCTGCGCTCTAAGTTCGACGGGGAGGCGACGCTCTTCATCAAGATCTCATGCAGCGAGGGTGAGCGCCTGGGGTGCTGCCTGGAAAACATCGTCAACGGCAATCCCGAAGGTGAGCCTTTCCTTTGCGACGAGCGTCGTTCCTCCAGTCGCAGCGACACCCCCTCTTATGGGACCTTAATCGACAACAGCGACAACGACGACAGTAGCAACGAAGCGCCACCACGTTGTTGCGCTCGGACCTCGGGGGGGTGCCAGCCGGCGCGGCGTCGCTCCCCCGCTCTAGGAACCATCGCTCCGGCGCGCCTTCACGAGCCCATGAAGGAGGAGGTGTTGGGAGACGTAGTAGTAAATCAAAAAAAATTCTATGTATCACAAAGATCTATCTATGGAGAATCATGCCACTAGTGGGGAGAAATTGCATCTTCATACCTTTGAAGATCGCTAAGCGGAAGCGTTACAAGAACGCGGTTGGTGGAGTCGTACTCGCAGCGATTCATATCGTGGTGGATTCCGATCTCAGCGCCGAACAACAGCGCCTCCGCGTTCAGCACACGTGCAGCCCGATGACGTCTCCTATGCCTTGATCCAGCAAGGAAGAAGGAGAGGTTGAGGGAGAGCTCCGCAGCACGAAGGCGTGGTGACGGTGGAGCTACGTGAACTCTAGCAGGGCTTCGCCAAGCGCTACAGAGAACGGGGAAGAGGAAGGGTAGGGCTGCACCGAGAGAGAGAGAGAAGTCGTGTCTCAAATCAGCCCAAACCCTTGCATATATATAGGTGGAGGGAGAGGGAGGGCTGCCTTGGCCCCTCCTCCAAACTAGGGGGAGAGTCCACCTCCCACAAGGGAGGTGGATCTCCTCTTTTAAAACCATTTTGCCCTTTATCTCTTGATCCCAACTGCATGGGCCTTTCTAGAAGGTCTTGGCCAGCCCAATAAGGGCTGGCACACCTCCTCTAAGGGCCCAGAAAGTCCTATGGTATTCACGCCCCTCCCGGGGGTCCTCCGGCACCCTCCCGGCACTCCCGGTACACTACCGATGAGCCCGAAAACTTTCCACTGACCAAATCTGGACTTCCTATATATCAACCTTTACCTCCGGACCATTCTGGAGCTCCTCGTGACATCCGGGATCTCATCCGGGAGTCCGAAAAACCTTCGGTAATCACGTATACCATTTCCCTATAACCCTAGTGTCGTCAAACCTTAAGTGTGTAGACCCTACAGGTTTGGGAGGCATGTAGACATGACCGAGACACCTCTCCGGTCAATAACCAACAGCAAGATCTGGATACCCATGTTGGCTCCCACATGCTCCATGATGATCTCGTTGGATGAACCACGATGTCGGGGATTCAATCAATCTCGTATACAATTCCCTTTGTCTATCGGTATGATACTTGCCCGAGATTCGATCGTCAGTATCCCTATACCTTGTTCAATCTCGTTACCGGCAAGTCTCTTTACTCGTTCCATAACACATCATCATGTGCCTAACTCCTTAGTCACATTGAGCTCATTATGATGATGTCTTACCGAGTGGGCCCAGAGATACCTCTCCATCACACGGAGTGACAAATCCCAGTCTCGATTCGTGCCAACCCAATAGATATTTTCGGGGATACCCATAGTATACCTTTATAGCCACCCAGTTACGTTGTGACGTTTGGCACACCCAAAGTATTCCTACGGTATCCAGGAGTTGCACAATCTCATGGTCTAAGGAAACGATACTTTATATTAGAAAAGCTTTAGCAGACAAACTACATGATCTTGTGCTATGCTTAGGATTGGGTCTTGTCCATCACATCATTCTCCCAATGATGTGATCCCGTTATCAACGACATCCAATGTCCATGGCCATGAAACCGTGACCATCTATTGATCAACGAGCTAGCCAACTAGAGGCTTACTAGGGACAAGTTATGGTCTATGTATTCACACATGTATTACGGTTTTCGGTTAACACAATTATAGCATGAACAATAGACAATTATCATGGACAAGGAAATACAATAATAACCATTTTATTATTGCCTCTTGGACATGAATCGTACACCCATAGCATTCTGGTGTTGATCATGTTTTGCTCTTGAGAGAGGTTTAGTAACCGGATCTACGACATTCAGATCCGTATGCACTTTACAAATGTCTATATCTCCCTCGTGAATGTAATCACGGATGGATTTGAAGCAGCGCTTGACGTGTCTTGTCTTCTTGTGAAACCTGGGCTCCGTCGCAAGGGCCATAGCTCCAGTGTTGTCACAGAATAGAGTCATCGGGCCCGACGCACTAGGAATTACTCCTAGGTCGGTGATGAACTCCTTCATCCAGACTCCTTCCTTTGCTACTTCCAAAGCATCTATGTATTCCACTTCACGTGTAGATGCCACCACGACGCTTTGCTTGCTGCTGCACCAGCTGACTGCCCCTCCGTTCAAAATATACACGTATCCGGTTAGCGACTTGGAGTCGTCCAGATCTGTGTTGAAGCTAGCATCGACGTAACCCTTTACGACGAGCTCTTAGGCACCTCCATATATGAGAAACATGTCCTTTGTCCTTTTCAGGTGCTTCAGGATATTCTTGACCACTATCCAGTGTTCCACTCCGGGATCACTTTGGTACCTCCCTACCAAACTTATGGCAAGGTTCACATCAGGTCTGGTACACAGCATGGCATACATAATAGAGCCTATGGCTGAAGCATAGGGGATGACACTCATCTCTTCTCTATCCTGTGCCGTGGTCGGGCATTGAGTGGTACACAATCTCACACGTTGTAACACAGGCAAGAACCGCTTCTTGGACTGATCCATATTCAACTTCTTCAATATCTTGTCAAGGTATGTGCTTTGTGAAAGACCTATCAGGTGTCTCGATCTATCTCTATAGATCTTAATACCTAATATGTAAGCAGCTTCTCCAAGGTCCTTCATTGAATAACACTTATTCAAGTTGGCCTTTATACTTTCAAGGAGTTCTATATCATTTCCCATTATCAGTATGTCATCCACATATAATATAAGAATTGTTATAGAGATCCCACTCACTTTCTTGTAAATACAGGGTTCTCCATAAACCTGTACAAACCCAAACGCTTTAATCACCTCATTAAAGAGAATTTTCCAACTCCGAGATGCTTGCACCAGCCCATAGATGGAGCGCTGGAGCTTGCATACCTTGTTAGCATCTTTAGGATCGACAAAACCTTCCGGCTACATCATATACAGTTCTTTCTTGAGGAAGCCATTAAGGAATGCTATTTTGACGTCCATTTGCCAGATCTCATAATCATAAAATGCGGGAATTTCTAACATGATTCGGACAGACTTGAGCATCGCTACGGGTGAGAAAGTCTCATCGTAGTAAACTCCTTGAACTTCTCAATAACCCTTAGCGACAAGCCGAGCCTTATAGACGGTCACATTACCATCCGCGTTAGTCTTCTTCTTAAAGTTCCATTTATTTTCAATGGCTCTCTTATCATCAGGCAAGTCCACCAAAGTCCACACTTTGTTCTCATACATGGATCCTATCTCGGATTTCATGGCTTCAAGGCATTTGTTGGAATGTGAGCCCACCATCGCTTCTTCGTAGTTCGAAGGTTCACCATTGTCCAACAACATGATCTCTAGGACAGGGTTGCCGTACCACTCTGGTGCGGAACGTGTCCTAGTGGACCTTCGACGTCCAATACTAAATTGATCTGAAGTTTCATGATCATCATCATTAACTTCCTCTCCAGCCGGTGTAGGCCCCACAAGAACAACTTCCTGTGCTGTGCTACTCTCCGGTTCGAGTGGAGGTACAATTACTTCATCAAGTTCTATTTTCCTCCCACTCACTTCTTTCGAGAGAAACTCTTTCTCGAGAAAGGATCCATTCTTGGCAACAAATACTTTGCCTTCAGATCTGAGGTAGAAGGTATACCCAATAGTCTCTTTGGTATATCCTATGAAGACGCACTTTTCCGCTTTGGGTTCGAGCTTCTCAGGTTGAAGTTTCTTCACATAAGCATCGCATCCCCAAACTTTTAGAAACGATAGCTTAGGTTTCTTTACAAACCATAATTCATATGGTGTCGTCTCAATGGATTTTGACAGTGCCCTATTTAAAGTGAATGCGGCAGTCTCTAATGCATATCCCCAAAATGATAGCGGTAAGTCGGTAAGAGACATCATAGATCGTACCATATCTAATAGAGTGCGATTACGACGTTCAGACACACCATTTCGCTGAGGTGTGCCAGGCGGCGTGAGTTGTGAAACAATTCCACATTTCCTTAGGTGCGTGTGAAACTCGTGACTTAAATATTCTCCGCCATGATCAGATCGTAGGCACTTTATTTTCCTGTCACGTTGATTCTCTACCTCACTCTGAAATTCCTTGGACTTTTCAAAAGTTTCAGACTTATGTTTCATTAAGTAGACATACCCACATCTACTCAAGTCATCAGTGAGGGTGAGAACATAATGGTAGCCACCACGAGCCTCGACACTCATTGGACCGCATACATTGGCATGTATTATTTCCAACAAGTCAGTTGCTCGCTCCATTGTTCTGGAGAACGGAGTCTTGGTCATCTTGCCCATGAGGCATGGTTCGCACGTGTCAAATGATTCAAAATCAAGAGACTCCAAAAGTCCATCAGTATGGAGTTTCTTCATGCGTTTGACACCAATATGACCAAGGCGGAAGTGCCACATGTAAGTGGGACTATCGTTATCAACCTTACACTTTTTGGTACTCACACTATGGACATGTGTAACATCACGTTCGAGACTCATCAAAAATAAACCATTGACCAGCGGAGCATGACCATAAAACATTTCTCTCATATAAATAGAACAACCATTATTCTCAGTTTTAAATGCGTAGCCATCTCGCATCAAGCGAGATCCAGATACAATGTTCATGCTCAAAGCTGGTACTAAATAACAATTATTAAGGTTTAACACTAATCCCGAAGGTAGATGTAGAGGTAGCGTGCCGACGGCGATCACATCGACCTTGGAACCATTCCTGACGTGCATCGTCACCTCGTCCTTTGCCAGCCTCTGCTTATTCCAACTGCACCGGTCTCAAATACCTAGGGGCTACTAAAAGCACTGGTTAGGTACACATCAATAACAAGTATATCACATATACCTTTAATGTTGCCGTCCTTCTTATCCGCTAAGTACTTGGGGTAGTTCCGCTTCTAGTGACCGGTACCCTTGCAATAAAAGCACTCAGTCTCACGCTTGCGTCCATGCTTGTTCTTCTTCTTCCCGGCAACTTGCTTACCGGGCGCGGCAACAGCTTTGCTGTCCTTCTTGAAGTTCTTCTTACCTTTGCCTTTCTTGAAACTAGTGGTATTATTCACCATAAACACTTGATGCTCATTTTTGATCTCGACCTCCGCTGATTTCAGTGTCGAGTACAACTCAGGAATGGACTTCTCCATCCCTTGCATGTTGTAGTTCATCACAAAGCTCTTGTAGCTAGGTGGAAGCGACTGGAGGATTCTGTCAATGACCGAGTCATCTGGGAGATTAACTCCTAGTTGAGTCAAGCGGTTGTGTAGCCCAGACATCTTGAGGATGTGCTCACTAACAGAACTATTCTCCTCCATCTTACAGTTGAAGAACTTGTCGGAGACGTCATATCTCTCGACCCGGGCATGAGCTTGGAAAACCAGTTTCAGCTCCTGGAACATCTCATATGCTCCGTGTTACTCAAAACGCTTTTGGAGCCCCGGTTCTAAACTGTAAAGCATGCCGCACTGAACAAGGGAGTATACATCGCAGCGAGAATGCCAAGCGTTCACAATGTCTTGCTCTGCTGGGAGAAGGGGTGGGTCACCTAGTGGTGCATCAAGGACATACAATTTCTTGGAAGCTATGAGGATGATCCTCAAGCTACGGACCCAGTCCGCATAGTTGCTTCCATCTTCTTTCAGCTTGGTTTTCTCTAGGAACGCGTTGAAGTTTAGGGTGACATTCGCGTTGGCCATTGGATCTACAATATAGATTGTAAAGAAAATTTTAGACTAAGTGCATGATAATTAAGTTCACATAATCAAATTAGTTAATGAACTCCCACTTAGATAGACAACTCTCTAGTCATCCAAGTAACACATGATCCATGTCAACTAGCTCGTGTCCGATCATCACGTGAGACGGACTAGTCATCCATGGTGAACATCTTCATGTTGATTGCATCTTCTATACGACTCATGTTCGACCTTTCGGTCTTCCGTGTTCCGAGGACATGTCTATACATGCTAGGCTCGTCAAGTCAACCTAAATGTATCGCGTGTGTAAATCTGGCTTACACCCGTTGTATGCGAACGTTAGAGCCTATCACACCCGATCATCACGTGGTGCTTCGGAACAACGATCCTTAGCAACGGTGCACAGTTAGGGTGAACACTTTTCTTGAAATTTTATTGAGATATCATCTTATTTACTACCGTCATTCTAAGAAAATAAGATGTAAATATGATATATCACATGCAATCAATATAGTGACATGATATGGCCAATATCATCTTGCTCCTTTGATCTCCATCTTCGGGGCACCATGATCATCACTGTCACCGGCACGACACCATGATCTCCATCATCATGATCTCCATCATCATGTCTTCATGAAGTTGTCTCGCCAACTATTACTTCTACTACTATAGCTAATGTTTAGCAATAAAGTAAAGTAATTACATGGCATTTATGATTGACACGCAGGTCATACAATAAAATAAGACAACTCCTATGGCTCCTGCTAGTTGTCATAATCATCGACATGAAAGTCGTGAATCCTATTACAAGAACATGATCAATCTCATACATCACAAAGCATCACATCACATCCTTTGGCCATATCACACCACAATGCATATGCTACAAAAACAAGTTAGACGTCGTCTAATTTGTAGTTGCAAGTTTTTACATGGCTGCGATAGATTTCTAGCAAGAACGTTTCTTACCTAAGCCAAAACCACAACGTGATATCCCAATTTCTAGTTACCCTTCATAAGGACCCTTTTCATCGAATCCAATCCGACTAAGGTGGGAGAGACAGACACCCGCTAGCCACCTTATGCAAAAAGTGCATGTCAGGCGGTGGAACCAGTCTCACGTAAGCGTACGTGTAAAGTCAGTATGGGTCGCATCATCCCGCAATACCGCCGAATCAAGATAAGACTAGTAGTGGTAAGCATATTAACAAAATCGACGCCACAACAACTTGTGTTCTACTCGTGCATAGATTCTACGCATAGACCTAGCTCATGATGCCATTGTTGGGACACGTAGTAGTAAATCAAAAAAATTCCTACATATCACCAAGATCTATCTATGGAGAAACCAGCAACGAGTGGGGACAGATTGCTTCTTCATACCTTTGAAGATCGCTAAACGGAAGCGTTACAAGAACGCGGTTGGTGGAGTCATACTCGTAGCGATTCAGATCGTGGTGGATTTAGATCTCAGTGCCGAACAATGGCGCCTCCACGTTCAACACACGTGCAGCCCGATGACGTCTCCTATGCCTTTATCCAGCAAGGAGGAAGGAGAGGTTGTGGGAGAGCTCCGGCAGCACAACGGCGTGGTGACGGTGGAGCTACGTGAACTCCAGCAGGGCTTCGCCAAGCGCTACGGAGAACGAGGAAGAGGAAGGGCAGGGCTGCGCCGAGAGAGAGAGAGAAGTCGTGTCTCAAATCAGCCCAAACCCTAGCATATATATTGGAGGAGGGAGAGGGAGGGCTGCCTTGGCCCCTCCTCCAAGGAGGAGAGGTTTGGCCGAACTAGGGGGAGAGTCCACCTCCCACAAGGGAGGTGGATTTCCTCTTTTAAAACCCTTTTGCCCTTTATCTCTTGATCCCAGTCACATGGGACTTTCTAGAAGGCCTTGGCCAGCCCAATAAGGGCTGGAACACCTCCTCTAAGGGCCCACAATGTCCTATGGTCGTCACACCCCTCTCGGGGGTCCTCCGGCACCCTCCTGGCACTCCCGGTACACTACCAATGAGCCCGACAACTTTTCGGTGACCAAAACTGGACTTCCTATATATCAATCATTACCTCTGGACCATTTCGGACCTCCTCGTGACGTCCAGGATCTCATCCAGGACTCCACACAACCTTCGATAATCACGTATACCATTTCCCTATAACCCTAGCATCATCGAACCTTAAGTGTGTAGACCTTACGGGTTCGGGAGACACGTAGACATGACAAGGACATCTCTCCGGTCAATAACCAATAGCGGGATCTGGATACCAATGTTGGATCCCACAGGCTCCATGATGATCTCATCGGATGAACCACGATGTTGGGGATTCAATAAATCTCGTATACAATTCCCTTTGTCTATCGGTATGATACTTGCCCGAGATTCGATTGTCGGTATCTCTATACCTTGTTCAATCTTGTTACCGGCATGTCTCTTTACTCTTTTCGTAACACAACATCCCGTGGCTAACTCCTTAGTCACATTGAGCTCATTATAATGATGTCTTACCGAGTGGGCCTAGAGATACCTCTCCATCACACGGAGTGACAAATCCCAGTCCCGATTCGTGCCAACCGAACAAACACTTTTGGAGATACCCGTAGTGCACCTTTATAGCCACCCAGTTACGTTGTGACATTTGGCACACCCAAAGAATTCCTACGGTATCTGGGAGTTGCACAATCTCATGGTCTAAGGAAACGATACTTGACATTGAAAAGCTTTAGCAAACGAACTACACGATCTTGTGCTATGCTTAGGATTTGGTCTTGTCCATCACATCATTCTCCCAATGATGTGATCCCATCATCAACGACATCTAATGTCAATGGCCATGAAACCATGACCATCTATTGATCAACGAGCTAGCCAACTAGAGGCTTACTAGGGACATGTTATGGTCTATGTATTCACAGATGTATTACGGTTTCCGGTTAACACAATTATAGCATGAACAGTAGACAATTATCATGAACAAGGAAATACAATAATAACCATTTTATTATTGCCTCTAGGGCATATTTCCAACAGGAGGAAGACATCGACTGAGCACATACGCGAAGGTTTTTGGGCCCCTGAAGCTGCAGCCCCGTGGTGGGCTTTCTCCTTCTGTCTCTGCCCCTATAACCACAAATCAAGGAAGGCTCGGCGAGCATGTAATAAACATGGGCGCGAGCCCCCTTTTATCCGTGCTTCTATTATCTGTCTTAGTTTTGCACTTTCGTTACGTGAGGCAGTCTTCCAATCATGACTGGGATACTTAGACCGACGTGTACGTCGTGAGCTCTAGGGGAGGTGTGGCCAAGGCGTTCGGTGGACCCATGCGTCCCGTGGTCCTCTTTGTCCTGCGGGTGATGTAAGTTGGGAGCCCTTTCGACACTCTACATCTACAGGTCCCAGTCCCGCACATTTTCCAGCCGCCGCGGTTGTGTCAGGCCAAGGACGCAACCGCGGGGCGAGGCCTTAACACCCCCGATGCCAGCTGATCACCAAGGACGGCATCAAGGCTGCCGAGTGTCCTTGTGACCGGTAAGGCTCCTGAGGCAAACTGCTCAGGAGCCCCCTTTCACGCTTGAGCAGCTCTACGTTATCGAGTCCCAGTATGAAGATCGACACCTGCATTGTTGCGTTACGTATGCCTGTCCCTGTATGGAGGTGCCACTTGGGTTGTACGACTAGTCATGTTGGCCTGGGTTCTTTGACATTTGAATGCTAGCAGCACATTCACATACGTGAGTCAAAAGACGCAAATGGTCCTGGCCCAGGTAAGGTGGCAGCCATGGAGATAATCGTGCGTGAGACCGCAAAGTGATGTGATGTGTTACAAGGAGGATTCTTATGGATTAGGATCGAGGTCCTGACAAACTGAAGGCCCCTTCGAAATGCATGGTCCACCCCTCTGGCGTCTCGTCGCCGGGTGTGATGGATTGACTCCTGTCCAGCCCCCGCTTAGGTGCGTCTGTCCACTCCACCATGAATTCTGCCAGGGCTTCCCCTTTGATGACCCTGGTCATGCTAAATTCTATGTGCAAAGCCTATAGCTCCATGTATCAAATCTCGGGCAAGTAACATACCGAAGAACAAAGGGAACATCATACGTGATTAACTAAATTCTTGACATAGTGGTTTGACCGATAAAGATCCTCATAGAAAATGTAGGAACCAATATGGGCATCCAGGTCCCGCTATTGGTTATTAACCGTAGAGGTGTCTCGGTCATGTCTACATAGTTCTTGAACCCGCAGGGTCTGCACACTTAAGGTTCGTTGGCGTTTTGGTAGTATAGAGTTATGTATGGTGGTAACCAAAGGTTGTTTGGAGTCCCGGATGAGATCCCGGATGTCATGAGGAGCTCCGGAATGGTCCATATGTAAATATTGATATATAGGAAGTCCTATTTTGATCGTCGGAAAAGTTTCGGGCTCATCGGTAGTGTACCGGGAGTGCCGGTAGTGTACCGGGAGACCATTGGGAGGGGTATTTAGACCCAATAGGCAACATGGGCTGTGGGAGAGTGAATACTAGCCCTTTTTGGGCTGGTGGAAGTCCCACACAAAGCCCATGCAGCTAGGCAGAAAAAACCCAAAGAGAAAAAGTGGAAAAAGGCAAAAATAGGGTGAATCCTAGTCCTACTAGGATTGGAGGTGGATTCCACCTCTCCCACCTGGTTCGGCTGACTCCTAGAGTCTTGGCCGTTGGTAGAAGCCTCCTACTCTCTTCCTCTTATATATACTGGAGGTTTTAGGGTTTTTGAACAGAATTTTTCAGCCACGTGCTGCCCGTTCCTCCAGTGCATAGTTTCTCCTCTACATCGGTTTTCTGCAGCGCTTAGGCGAAGCCCTACCGGAATAGCTCCACCACCATCGTCGGAGCACCGTTACGTTGCCGACGAAATCTTCTTCCTCTCTGCTCCTTCTTGCTGGATCAAGACGGCGGAGATCGTCATCAAGCTGTACGTGTGCTGAACGTGGAAGTGCCGTCGTTCGGCGCTAGATCGGAAGGATCGTGATCAAGTTCGTGGGAGGGATCAAGATCAAGTTCGTGAGATGGGTCGTGATTGGATCGCAGGACGCACGGCGATTTGGATCGCGAAGCCGTTCGACTACACCAACCATGTTTCTTAACGCTTCCAGCTTAGCGGTCTACAAGGGTACGTAGATCTTCTCTCCCTCTCGTAGATGCTCATCACCATGGATAGATCTGCGTGTGCGTAGGATTTTTTTTGTTTCCCGTGCAACGTTCCCCAACATTGGCATCATGAGCTAGGTCTATTTGTAGATGAGATCTCGAGTAGAACACAAAAGGTTTGTGGGTGTTGATGCTTAGATTGCTTCCTCCCTTGGTCGGATTTTGGTTCAGCGGTATTGTGAGATGAAGCGGCCCGGAGCAACATTACTCGTATGCTTATGAGAGACCGGTTCCCTCGACCGCAACTTGTTGCATAGATGGCTTGCGGGTGCCAGTTTCTCTCACTTTAGTTGGATCAGATTCGACAAAGGCGTTCCTTGAGAAGGTTGAAAAGCAACTAGTGTATCACCGTTGTGGTTTTTGCGTAGATGAGAATTGTTCTTGCTAGATACCCGTAGCAGCCACGTAAAACATGCAACAACAATTAGAGGATGTCTAATTTTTTTTGCAGGGTGTGTTGTGATGTGATATATGTGATGTACGAGATCAGCATGTGATGTATAGATTATCACGACTTGCATGTCGATGAGTACGACAACCGGCAGGAGCCACAGGGTTGTCTTTAATTATTGTATGACCTGCGTGTCAATCATTAAGTGCTATGTAAAGCTTTACTTTATCGCTAAACGGTAGCAATAGTAGTAGAAGCATGTTGGGCGCGATAACCCCGATGGCGACACGTTGATGGAGATCAAGATGATGGAGATCATGGTGTCTTGCCGGTGACGATGGAGATCATGCCGGTGCTTTCTAGAGGGAGATCAAAAGCACAAGTTCATGGCCATATCATGTCACTTATGATTTGCATGTGATATTAATCCTTTTATGCACCTTGTTTTGCTTAGGACGACAGTAGCATTATAAGGTGACCCCTCACTTAATTTCAAGATAAATTGTGTTCTCCCCGAGTGTGCATCATTGCGAAAGTTCGTCGTGTTGATACACCACATGATGATCGGGTGTGATAGACTCTACGTTCACATACAATGGGTGCAAGCCAGTGTTGCATGTGCACAACACTCGGGTTAAACTTGACGAGCCTAGCATGTACAGACATGGCCTCGGAACACTAGAGACCGAAAGGTCGAACATGAGTCATATAGTAGATCTGATCAACCTAATGATGTTCACCATTGAAGCCACGTCAAATCATGTGATGATCGGACTTGAGTTGGTGGATTTGGATCATGTGACACTCAGATGACCTAAGGGATGTCAATTTGAGTGGGAGCTTTAGTAATTTGATTAACTAAACTCATTATCTTGAACAATAGTCTAAGTAAACTTTGCATATTTATGTTTTAGATCAATGGCTCGCGGAGTAGCACCCCTGAATTTTAATGCGTTCCTAGAGAGAGCTAAGTTGAAAGATGATGGAAGTAACTTTGTTGATTGGGCCCGTAATCTGAGGACTATCCTCACGGCTTCCCAGAAATCATATATCCTTTATGCACCGCTTGGTGGCCAACCAGAAGACATGACCTCCAAAGACGTTAAGAAAGCTTGGGAGGCACATACTAGAGATTACTCAATAGTTCAGTGTGCAATATTGTATGTCTTAGAACTGGGACTTCAAAGACGTTTTGAACGTCGTGGAGCATATGAGATGTTCCAGGAGTTGAAATTTATCTTTCAGAAGAATGCCCGGATCGAGAGGTATGAAACCTCCGATAAGTTATATGCTTGCAAGATGGAGGAGAACGGGTCTATCAGTGAACATATACTCAGAATGTCTGGGTATTCAACTCGTCTAGCGGAGTTGGGAATTGCCCTTCTACTAGAGGCGATCACTAATAGAGTTCTTCAATCACTACCACCTAGTTACAAGAGGTTTGTGATGAAGTATAACATGCACGGGATGAACAAGTCAGTCGACGAGTTGTTTGCGATACTAAAAGTCGCTGAGTCTAAAATACAGAAAGAACATCAAGTGTTGATGGTCAATAAAACCACTAGTTTGAAGAAAAATGACAAGGTCAAGGGCAAGGGCAAGAAGGGTAAAACCAAGAAGGATGGCAAAGCAGTTGCTACTCCTATAAAGAAGCCCAAGCATGGACCCAAGCCAGAAACTGAGTGCTTTCACTGCAAGGGAACTAGTCACTAGAAGCGGAACTGCCCCAAGTACTTGGCTGACAAGAAGGCGGCCAACGACAAACAAGGTATATATGATATACATGTTATTTATGTGTACCTTACTAGCTCTCGTAGTAGTGCCTGGGTATTTGATACAGGTTCGGTTGCTCACATTTGCAACTCAAAGCAAGAACTACGGAATAAACGAAGGATGGCAAAGGACGAAGTGACGATGCGCGTGGGAAATGGTTCCAAGGTTGATGTGATAGCCGTCGGCACGCTCTCTCTTCGATTACCATCGGGATTAGTGATGAACCTGAATAATTGTTATTTTGTGCCTGCGTTAAGCATGAACATTATATCTGGATCTGGTTTATTGTGAGACGATTACTCATTTAAATCAGAGAATAAAGGTTGTTCTATTTATATGAGTAATAGGTCATGCACCCAATGTTAGGCGTTTATTCATATTGAATCTTGATAGTGATGACAGACATGTTCATAACATTGATGCCAAAAGATGTAGAGTTGATAATGATAGTACCACTTTCTTGTGGCACTGCCGTTTGGAGTCACTTGATTTTGAATCACTTGACACATCTGAACCATGCCTCATGGGCAAGATGACTAAAACGCCATTCTCTGGAACAATGGAACGGGCGATTGACTTATTGGAAATCATACATACTGATGTGTGCGGTCCAATGAATGTTACAGCGCATGGTGGATATCGTTATTTGCTAACCTTCACTGATGACTTAAGTAGATATGGGTATATTTACTTAATGAAACACAAGTCTGAAACTTTTGATTAGTTCAAGCAATTTCAGTGTGAAGTTGAGAATCATCGTAACAAGAAGATTAAGTTCCTGCGTTCTGATCGAGGAGGTGAATATCGGAGTTATGAGTTCGGCAGTCACTTAAGACAGTGTGGAATTGTTTCACAGTTGACACCGCCCGGAACACCACAGCGTAATGGTGTGTCCGAACGTCGTAATCGAACCTTATTATATATGGTGCGTTCTATGATGTCTCTTGCTGATTTGCCACTATCGTTTTAGGGTTATGCATTAGAGACAGCTGCATTCACTTTAAATAGGGCACCATCAAAATCAGTTGAGACGATGCCATATGAACTGTGGTTTGGCAAGATGCCAAAGTTGTCGTTTCTTAAAGTTTGGGGATGTGATGCTTATGTCAAAAAGCTTTAGCCTGAAAAGCTGGAACCCGAAGAGGAGAAATGCGTCTTTATAGGATACCCAAAAGAGACAGTCGGATATACCTTCTATCTCAGATCTGAAGGCAAAGTGTTTGTCGCTAAGAACAAAACATTTCTTGAGAAAGAGGTTCTCTCGAAAGAGTTGAGTGGGAGGAAAATAGAGCTCGATGAGGTTATTAAACCTTTACTTCAACCAGAAAGTAGCGCAGCGGAGAAAGATGTTTTTGTGGAACCTACGATGGTAGAAGAGGAAGTTAATGATGATGATCATGAAGCTTCAGAAGCTACTATTGAACATCGTAGGTCGACAAGGCCACGTACTACTCCTGAGTGGTACGACAACCCTGTCTTGGAGGTCATGTTGTTGGCCAACAATGAACCTACGAGCTATGAAGGAGCAGTGATGGGCCCCGATTCCGAGAAATTGTTAGAGGCCATGAAATCCAAGATGGGATCCATGTATGAAAACAAAGTAAGGACTTTGGAAGTATTACCTGAAGGGCGAAAGGACATTTAGAACAAATGGATCTTTAAGAAGAAGACAAACGTGGACGGTAATGTCACCGTCTATAAAGCTCGACTTGTGGCAAAGGTTTTTTCACAAGTTCAAGGAGTTGACTAGGATGAGACCTTCTCACCCGTAGCGATGCTTAAGTCCGTCAAAATCATGTTAGCAATAGCTGCATATTTCGACTATGAAATTTGGCAGATGGATGTCAAAACAGCGTCCTCATCGGTTTCCTTGAGGAAGAGTTGTATATGATGCAACCGGAAGGTTTTGTGGATCCAGAGAATGCTGACAAAGTTTGCAAACTCCAGCGATCCATTTATGGGCTGGTGCAAGTATCTCGGAGTTGGAATAAGCACTTTGATGAGGTGATCAAAGCGTTTGAGTTTATACAAGTTTATGGAGAAGCTTGTATTTACAAGAAAGTGAGTGGGAGATCTATAGCGTTTCTAATATTATATGTGGATGACACATTGCTGATTGGAAACAATATAGAAATGGTAGAAAGCATGAAGGAATATTTGAAAAAGAGTTTCTCAATGAAGGACCTAGGATAAGCTTGTTTTATATTAGGCATTAAGATCTATAGAGATATATCGAGGCGCTTAATAGCACTTTCACAGAGCACATACCTTGATAAAGTTTTGAAGAAGTTCAAAATGGATCACTCCAAGAAGGGGTTCTTGCCTGTGTTACAAGGTGTGAAGTTGAGTAAGACTCAATGCCCAGTGACTGCAGAAGATAGAGAAAAGATGAGTCTCCTCCCCTATGCTTCAGCCATAGGCTCTATCATGTATGCAATGTTGTGCACAAGACCCGATGTCAGCCTTGCTATAAGTATGGCCAGAATGTTTCGAAGTGATCCTGGAATGGAGCACTGGGCAGCGGTCAAGAATATCCTTAAGTACCTGAAAAGGACTAAGGAAATATTTCTCGTTTATGGAGGTGATGAAGATCTCGTCATGAAGGCTTACGTTGATACAAGCTTTGACACTGATCCTTATGACTCTAAGTCGCAAACCGGATACGTATTTATTCTCAACGGGGGAGCGGTAAGCTGGTGCAGTTCCAAGCAAAGCGTGGTTGCTGATTCTACATGTGAAGCGGAGTACATCGCGGCCTCGGAGGCGGCGAAGGAAGGTGTCTGGATGAAGCAGTTCCTGACAGATCTTGGAGTAGTGCCTAGTGCACTGAATCCAATGAACCTGTTCTGTGACAACACTGGTGCCATTGCTCTGGCCAAGGAACCAAGGTTTCACAAGAGGACCAGACACATAAACCGACGCTTCAACTCCATCCGCGATTACATCAAGGAGAAGGACATAAATATTTGCAAAGTGCACACGGATCTGAATGTTGCAGACCTGTTGACTAAACCTCTTCCAAGGGCTAAACATGATCAACACTACAACTGCATGGGTGTTCGATTCATTACCATGTAAATCACATAGTGATGTGAACTAGATTATTAACTCTAGTGCAAGTGGGAGACTGTTGGAAATATGCCCTAGAGGCAATAAATAAAGTGTTTATTATTATATTTCCTTGTTCATGATAATTGTTTATTATCCGTGATATAATTGTATTAATTGGAAACACATTACATGTGTGGGTAAATGGACAACACTATGTCCCTCGTATGCCTCTAGTGAACTAGCTCGTTGATCAAAGATGGTCAAGGTTTCCCAGCCATTGACATGTGATGTCATTTGATAACAGGATCACATCATTAGGAGAATGATGTGATGGACAAGACCCAAACTACAAACGTAGCATACGATCGTGTCAGTTTATAGCTACTGTTTTCTACATGTCAATCATATGTTCCTATGACCATGAGATCATGCAACTCACGGATACCGGAGAGTGCCTTGTGTGTATCAAACATCGCAACATAACTGGGTGACTATAAAGGTGCTCTACATGTATCTCCGAGGGTGTCTGTTGAGTTGGCATGGATCAACACTGAGATTTATTACTCCGTGTGACAGAGAGGTATCTCAGGGCCCACTCGGTAATACAACATCACAATAAGCCTTGCAAGTAATGTGACTCAGTGTTAGTCACGGGATCTTGTATTACGGAACGTGTAAAGAGACTTGACGGTAACAAGGTTGAGCTAGGTATGGAGATAGCGACGATCGAATCTCGGGAAAGTAACATACCGAAGAACAAAGGGAACATCATACGGGATTAACTGAATCCTTGACATAGAGGTTTGACCGATAAAGATCTTCGTAGAATATGTAGGAACCAATATGGGCATCTAGGTCCCTCTATTGGTTATTGACCATCGAGGTGTCTCGGTCATGTCTACTTAGTTCTCGAACCCGCAGGGTCTGCACACTTAAGGTTCGGTGACGTTTCGGTAGTATAGAGTAATGTACGGTGTTGAACGAAGGTTGTTCGAAGTCCCTAATGAGATCCCGGACGTCATGAGGAGCTCCGGAATTGTCCGGAGGTAAAGATTGATATATAGGTAGTCCTATTTTGGTCACCAGAAAAGTTTTGGGCTCATCGGTAGTGTACCGAGAGTGCCGGTAGTGTACCGGGAGACCATCGGGAGGGGTATTTCGACCCAAGAGGCTACATGCGCTGTGGGAGGAATACCAGCCCTTAGTGGGCTGGTGGAAGTCCCACACAAAGCCCATGTGGCTAGGGAGAAAAAACCCAAAGAGAAAAAGTGGAAAAAGGCAAAAATAGGGTGAATCCTAGTCCTACTAGGATTGGAGGTGGATTCCACCTCTCCCACCTGGTTTGGCCGACTACTAGAGGCTTGGACCTTGGGCCAAGCCTCCTCCTCTCTTCCTCTTATATATAATGGAGCTTTTAGGGTTTTTGAACAGAATTTTTCTGCCATGTGCTGCCCGTTCCTCCAGTGCATAGTTTCTCCTCTAGATCGGTTTTCTGAAGCGCTTAGGCGAAGCCCTGCCGGAATAGCTCCACCACCATCGCCGGAGCGTCATCACGCTGCCGGAGAACTCTTTTTCCTCTCCTCTCCTTCTTTCTGGATCAAGATGGCGGATATCGTCATCAAGCTGTACGTGTGCTGAACGCGGAGGTGCCGTCCGTTCGGAAGTAGATCGGAAGGATCGTGATCAAGTTCGTGTGACGGATCATGATCAAGTTCGCGGGACGGATCGTGATTGGATTGCGGGACGCACGGTGATTTGGATCATGAAGATGTTCGACTACACCAACCACGTTTCTTAATGCTTCCCGCTTAGCAATGTACAAGGGTACGTAGATCCACTCTCCCTCTCATAGATGCTCATCACCATGGATAGATCTGCGTGTGCGTAGGAATTTTTTTGTTTCCCATGCAATGTTCCCCAACAGTTAGTTGCTGCTCTAGTGAAGAAAACCCAAGGTTAAACCCAAACCCGAGACTAAGTGCTTCTATTATGATGACAACGGTCGCTAAAGCGGAACAACCCTAGATACTTGGTACATAAGAAGGCTGGCAACGTCGACATAAGTATATTTGATATGCGTGTTATTGATGTGTACCTTGGTATTACTCCTAGTAGCACATGAGTATTGCACTAGTGGAATCCAATTATTTGCCATGTGCCAGGCCTTTCCCGTCTGCTGGCACATGGCAAAGATGCTCGTTACCGTCAGCTGAAGAAAAGTAGACGACAAAGAACTGGCACATGGCAAAGTCTTTGTTGGCCGTCTGCTAGTCCTTTGTCGTCCGTGCCCAGACGGCAAAGAGACCAAGGGTAGAAGACATAGATGCAAGGTGGGTCCCATTGGACCTTGGGCCTAGCCAGGTCCAACAAAAGGGCTCTTTGCTGTCCGCCAGTCCTTTGCCGCCGGCCGTGTGTGTCTTTGTCGTCCGGGGGCAGACGGCAATGCGGACGTGCCTATAACGGCCGTCCCCCGTCCCCCACTCCTCTCTCTCTCTCACTCCCTCCCCCCACTGCTCTCTGTCCCTCCCTTGCGACAGCCACCGCCGCCATCCCCCTCCCACCACCCGGCCCCACCACCGCGCTACCCCCCATCACCGGAACGTCTCCCTCCTCGCGCCGCCCCCTTCGCTCGGCGGCTCCCCCACACCGCCCCCGACCCCAAGCCGCCCCTCCCATAGTTGACTCCTCCCCTTGCCGCCCCCTCCCTGCATCGCCCCCACCACCGCACCGCCGCCTTCCCTGCGCCCCCCACCACCACGCCGTCACGCCCCACTCTGTACCGCCCCCTCCCCTCGGCGGCTCTCCGCGCCACCCCCTCCCTAAGCCACCCACTCCTCTTGCCGGCTCCCGGCACCGCCCCTCCCCGCAGCTCCCCCATCTTCGCGGCTTCCCTCCCCCCGCCGCCCCCGCCGTCCGCACCCAACTCAGATGAGTGCCCGGCCGCCGTGCCCCTCAATTTTTTTTCCTGTTTTTAGTTAGTTTACTAGGTTATAATCTTTTAGAATAAATTATATAGTTAGTTTATTTTCTGTTTTCCTATTAAATTAGATAGTTAGTTTATTTTTTAGTTAGTTTACTAGGTTAATTAGAAAAAAGTTTGATAGAAAAGTAAAATCTTAGAAGAAAAGAAGTAAAGAAAAAACTAGGAGAAAAGAAGAAGAAGAAGAAGAAGAAGAACAAGAAGAAGAAGAGGAGGGTGAAGAAGAAGAACAAAAAGAAGAAAAGGAGAAGAAGAAGAAAGAAGAAGAAGATGAAAAAAAGTAGAAGATGAAAACAAGAAGTAGGAAAAGTAGAAAAAGACAACCCCACCCCGACACGACACCCCGACACCCCGACACGACACCCCCGACCCCGAGACCCCGACACGGCACCCCTGACCCCGACACAACACCCCTAACCCGACATGACAACCCCGACACCCCGACCCCGACCTGACATCCCTGACACCTTGATCCCAAAAAAGGTGCTCTTCGGCCTTCCAGAGGCCGACCAGGTCATATATTTGTGCTGATTGAGTTTCATTTCAATGTGCAATTGTTTCGTCGCTATGAGGGTCTGTTGTTTGACGACCTCCCCGTGCGTTTGACGAGCTCCCCTGCTGAGTTCGTTGGTGAGCACAAAGGACATCTCCCCCGCCCCCCTTAAAAAATTTGCTCTATTCCGGTCTTCGTGCCGATGAAACTTGCTAGCTATAGGTGTCTTCAATCATCAGTATGTGTCTCCCATTCGAAAGGGTTACATCTATAAATATGCATGCATTTGCATATTTATAACCGTGATTCTTTCAAATTGTCCAATGTTATCCATGGACAGCCCGAGTATGTGTAGATTGGGTTTGTTTTCCCATATGCTTTGCTCCGGATCCGATGCAGAATTTCGTCAGTGCCTCCCTGTTGCTCTCCGGGTACACATCCTCTCTACTTATTGCCGAGATGTGTATCAGGAGAATAGCAGGGAGGTGCTGCCAAAATTCTGCGTCGGATCCAGAGCAAAGCATGGGAAAATGAACCCAATCTACACATATTTGGGTGGGATTAGAACATATCTCTACCTATTAGGGTGTAGGTTGCATGGACGTAATAAAACTGACAAACTTGATTACTAGATGAATATAGATGATGAATTATATATATATATATATCTTGTGTGTTCAGTAGGTAGGCAAGATGAGTGATCGTGCTTGGATGTACACTAGTTACCCTAGTCAGAAAGACATGAACAATGAATGGTTAACAAAAACCAAGGTTTTTTAGAGCCGCATTTTTAAATGGCCAGGAAAAAACATGGTGCCCCTGTCCCAAATGCGACAACATTAAAAGGTAGACAGAGTTTGAAATGGGTAAACACCTGTAGAAGTGGGCTTTTATGCCTAATTATATAGCGTGGAGTTTTCATGGTGAGGCTGACCAACGTGCCAGAGCTAAGGTGGTTCGTCGTTGCACTGACGAGCATGGTACCAGGATCGAAGACATTGTGGAAGACTTTGATGGTGCTCAGGATTCGGATGATGAGATGGAGGAATCTGCAAAGGCCTTCTATGAAATGTTGGAGTCTTCAAAGCGTCCTCCCCACGAGCACACTGAGCTCTGTCAGCTGGATGCCATTGCGCAAGTAATGGCTCTGAAGGCTCAATTCAACCTAGGCAGAGAATGCTATGACGGGATGATGACGATGTTTGGACGCTTTCTACCCAAAGGCCATTTACTACCTGCAAACCTATAGCAGTCAGACAAAATCCTCCGTGTACTTAAGATGCCCTATGAGACGATACATTCATGTGAGAATGGATGTGCCTTATTTAGGCTTGAGTATGCAGCCTTGAACTATTTTCCCATTTGCAATTCTTCCAGGTATATTGTGGTAGACAACGGTATGGGTGAGAAGATTCAAACGAAAATCGCCATTAATTTTCTTCGATATCTGTGAATCGTACCAAGACTTCAACGTATTTTCATGGTCGAAGAGGAGGCCAGACAAATGACATGGCACAAATTGGGCAAAAGAACCAAACTAGATGCAGATGGGAACAAGATGTTGGTACACACTTCATATGATTTTGCGTGGAAGCACTTCGATGCATTACATAAGGATAAATCGGCAGATCCAAGGCATCCTCGAGTTGGCATCAGCACGGATGGGTTCAATGTGTATGGTATGACAGCAGCACAATATAGTTGTTGTCCTGTATGTGTCATTCCACTAAATCTCCCCCTCGATATATTATGAAAAGAAATAACATTTTCCCGATGTTGATAATTCTAGGGCCCAAATATCCGAGGAAGAATATGAATGTGTACATGCAGCCGCCTAAGGATGAATTGTAAGAAGCCTGGGATAATGGGATCAAGACATATGACGTCGCTACCAAAAAGAACTTCAAAATGCATGTGTGGTACATGTACTCAACGCATGACTATCCAACACATGCACTATTCGTCGGCTGTTGTGTGCATGGAAGGGTCCCGTGCCCCGCATGCAAGGCAACTCTTCAGTTCCGTTCGCTATAGGCGGGTCGCAAGTTTTCTTGCTTCGACATGCATAGACAGTTCCTGGATCCAAACCATAAGTTCAGAAAGGACAAGAAGAATTTCATCAAAGGTAAAGTTGTCAAAAACACCACACCACCTGCGTTGACAGGCCAATAGACTCTTGATGAGTTAAACGCTCCCGAGCCTGATCCTTCGCGTGCATGCTATTTCATAGGGTATAATGCGGAACATGCCTGGACTCACAAGTCATGCTTATGGGATCTGCCTTACTTCAAAGACCTCATTTTCCCACACAACATTGACATGATGCATAGTAAAAACAATATGGCGGAGGCCATTTTTGGTACATTGTTTGACATAGAGGGGAAGTAAAAGGATAATCCTAAGGCTGGAATCAACCAGGAGGCTCTATGTGATAGACCGTTACAAAACTTGCGACAACGGAAAGGAAAGCAAAGCGTAGCGAAGCCAAATGCATGGTTCAATCTTGGAAGGCCAGCTATGAGGGAAATGCTATTGTGGGTGAAAATGCGGTTGATGTTCCCCGATGGGTATGCTGCAAATCTAAAGAGGGGAGCGAGTCTTGAAAAATTGAAAATATTTTGTCTCAAGAGTCATGATTGGCAGATATGGCTTGAGAACTAGGTAGGTGGTTTGCTTCATGACTCATGCAATTCATTCTTAATGCTAGCTTTAGCCCTTTACTAATACTTTTTCCTCTCTCTCTCTCTCTCTCTTTTAGGCGCGTCACAATAAGACGGAGGTGCCAGAGATGTATGACCTCTATGAGATGGCCCATACTGCCTCGTACAAGAATGTCAAGGCATTCTCTGAGTTTGACCTCGATCATCCCAAAAACTTCACCAATATCTCCTCCCACCACAAGCTCGTGAAGTACATAGATCATGGGAAGGCGAGGAAAGGGGAGGAATTTAACCTGAGCCAGGGGCCTATTGATCCACAGCTAGTGATGATAGCTAGCAACGGGAGGCCCCATAGCTCGATCACCATTGGAGACGGTGTTATACATTGTCCTAGCACTCTTTGGCAGATAAAGGCACGCCAAACGAGCTCCTGTCCTGAGATAACATCTCATCCACGGCCAGTCGAGCTCGCCATCGAGGTGAGTTTAAAGGACTCAACTATCTTTCCGCATTACGTTGTGTGTGCGAACCAATATGATTACAATGCTAACAATGAGTTGTCTTGCAGGCTGCTATTTTGAAAGAGAGAGAGGTAATGCAAACGCTTTTGGCAGCGAAGGATAAGGAGATGAAGGAATTGGAGGAGAGGACGGCTGCGTTGATGGAGGTGGAGAGGGAACGGAATGATGCGTCTAACAGGGCCATGTACGAGCTCTTCGTGGTAAGTTTCTCCTTCATATTTGTCAAATCTTGCATTTTAATGTTTGTTTCATTCATAAATAAAAAGTTTGAGTTGTCGAAACCAAACGTACAGTCTATGTGCGAGAAGACTGGCCACATCCCTCCGGGATGCCAGTCATCAACATGGCGGGGACAGTGAGTTTCATTTCAATGCAGTGATCTTTTCAGTGTCATCATGCTAACGACACATTACAAATGATGTTTGGTATAGAATATCTCCCGAAACGTATCGCACGACCCTTCTACAGGGGAGCCTTCTCTAGGTGAAACAAGCCAGAACCATCGTGCTTCACCTCCGTGCTGACGAGAATGGTATGTTTTTTTAGTTTTTGCTTAACAACCGCATAATGATGGTTACTTACCTTACCTTACCTCCAAAACAACATATTTTACCCAAGTTAGCTCTCGAATAACCTATATTTAGCTTAGTTTCCTCCGAAATGACACAATAAGCTTAGGTAGCTCCAAACTTGCATAATAAGCTTAGTTAGCTCCAAAATGACCTATGTTACCCAAGTTAGCTATAAAATGATCTATAATTAGCTTAGTTAGCTTCAAAATGGCATAATAAGCATAGATAGCTCCTACATGACCTATTTTCACCTAAGTTTGCTCTAAAATGACATATATTTAGCTTAGTTTCCTCCTAAATGGCATAGTGAGCTTAATTATTTCCTAAATGGCCTATTTTATCAAATATGTCCTATACTTAGCTTAGTTCTCTCCTAAATGACATAATAAGCTTACCTAGCTGCAAAATGGCCTATTTTACCTAGCTTAGCTATTAAATGACCTATACTTAGCTTACTTAGCTCCAAAAATGGCATAATAAGCATAGTTAGCTCCTAAGTGACCTATTTTTACCTAAGTTAGCTCTAAAATGACATATATTTAGCTTAGTTTCCTCCTAAAAACATAGTAAGCTAAATTAGCTCCTAAATGGCCTATTTCATCAAAAATGTCCTATATTTAGCTTAGTTCTCTCCTAAATTACATAATAAGCTTACCTAGCTCCAAAATGGCCTATGTTACCTAGCTTAGCTATTGAATGACTTATACTTAGCTTACGTAGCTCCAAAATGGCATAATAAGCATAGTTAGCTCCTAAGTGACCTATTTTTACCTAAGTTAGCTCTAAAATGACATATAGTTAGCTTAGTTTCCTCCTAAATGACGTAGTAAGCTAAATTAGCTCCAAAATGGCCTATTTTATCAAAAATGACCTATAGTTTGCTTAGTTAGCTCCAAAATGACATAATAAGCTTACCTACCTCCAAAATGGCCTATTTTACCAAAGTGAGCCATTAAATGACATATACTTAGCTTACTTAGCTCCAAATGGCATAATAAGCAATGTTAGCTCCTAAGTGACCTAGTTTTACCTAAGTTAGCTCTAAAGTGACATATATTTAGCTTAGTTTCCTCCTAAATGACATAGTAAGCTGAATTAGCTCTTAAATGGCCCATTTTATAAAAAATGTCCTATATTTAGCTTAGTTCTCTCCTAAATGACATAATAAGCTTACCTAGCTCCAAAATGGCCTATTTTACCTAGCTTAGCTATTGAATGACCTATAATTAGCTTATGTAGATCCAAAATGGCATAATAAGCATAGTTAGCTCCTAAGTGACCTATTTTTACCTAAGTTAGCTCTAAAATGACATATAGTTAGCTTAGTTTCCTCCTAAATGACATAGTAAGCTAAATTAGCTCCAAAATGGCCTATTTTTATCAAAAATGACCTATACTTCGCTTAGTTAGCTCGAAAATGACATAATAAGACTACCTACCTCCAAAATGGCCTATTTTACCAAAGTTAGCCATTAAATGACCTATACTTAGCTTACTTAGATCCAAAATGGCATAATAAGCATAGTTAGCTCCTAAGTGACCTATTTTACCTAAGTTAGCTCTCTTATGACATATATTTAGCTCAGTTTCCTCCTAAATGACATAGTAAGATGAATTAGCTCCTAAATGGCCTATTTTATCAAAAATGTCCTATATTTAGCTTAGTTATCTCCTATGACAGAATAAGCTTACCTAGCTCCAAAATGGCCTATTTTACCTAGCATAGCTTTTAAATGACTTATACTTAGCTTACTTAGCTCCAAAATGGCATAATAAGCATAGTTAGCTCCTAAATGACCTATTTTTTACCTAAGTTTGCTCTAAAATGACATATAGTTAGCATAGTTTCCTCGTAAATGACGTAGTAAGCTAAATTAGCTCCAAAATGGCCTATTTTATCAACAATGACCTATACTTCGCTTATTTAGCTCCAAAATGGCATAATAAGCTTAGATAGCTCCAAAATTACCTATTTTACGAAAGCTAGCTATTAAATGACCTATAATTAGCTTACGTAGCTTAAAAATGGCGTAATAGCCATAGTTAGCTCCCAAATGACCTATTTTTACTTCTCTTCTTCATCTAGTCTTATTCTAATTTTGGAGCTTCCCATTTTGCAAATTACATTCACTTCACGGAAGTTTGCATTGATGGAGTGCTTGGGTTACTTGTATTTTTTATTTTGTATCGATGAACAATGTGACACTTGCTACATATGTATATGAAACTATGTATGTATGGATGAAACTTTTGTAATATGGTTGGGTACGGATGAAACTTTCATAATATGTATGGATGAAACTTATTTGAATATGGTTATTAGTATGGCAACATATTTATTCCTGTAATACATATATATATATATATGTCATATTGCTATGAAAATTGATTTAATAAAAAAAGGAAAATGGCCTTACTCTTTGCCGTCGGTGGGCTGACAGCAAAGGAGGGCCTTGGGCAGACGGCGAATGGGGACCCCAGGGGCAAATGGCCTCACTCTTTGCCATCGGCCCACCGACGGCAAAGGGGACACAAGGCAGACGGCAAAGGGGTGGGCAAGGCCGACGACAAAGGGGGACCCCAGGGGCAAAGGGTCTTACCCTTTGCCGTCTGCGCACCAATGGCAAAGGGGGCACAAGGCCGACGACAAAGAGAGCAAACGGCAAAGAACTGCCGTTAACACCTGACGGCGGTAGCCCCTGTGTCTACCGTCCAAACTCTTGGGCGTCTGCTCCGCGATGGCAGAGATTCTCTGCCGTTTGTGGCCCTGAGGCGGACGGAAAAGGACCGCTTTACCGGGGTTTTCTTTGCCGGAATTTTTGCCATCTGCTGGCAGACGGCAAAGGCCTTTGCTGTTTGGTTTCCTGCCCTTTGCTGTCGGCCATGGCAGACGGGAAATTACGTGATTCTTGTAGTGTTGGATACCGGTTTGGTTGCTAAATGTTAGTAACTGGAAACAAAAACTACACAATAAATTGAGGCTAACTAAGGGTGAGGTGACGATGTGTGTTGGAAGTGTTTCCAAGGATGATGTGATCACCATCGCACGCTCTCTCTACCTTCAGGATTAGTGGTAAACCTAAATAAAGGTTATTTGTTGTTGGCATTGATCATGAACGTGATTAGATCGTGTTTATTGCAATAAGGATATTCATTTAAGTTTGATAATAATGGTTATTTTGTTTACATGAATACTACCTTCAATGGTCATGCACCCAATGGGAATGGTTTATTGAATCTTGATCATAGTAATACACATGTTCATAACATTGATGCCAAAAGATACAACGCTAATAATCATAGTACCAAACTTGTGGCACTGCCGCTAAATGTCATACCAGTATAAATCGCATTAAGAAACTCCATGCTGATGGGTCTTTGGACTAATCCGATTTTGAATCTGTTGAGACATGCGGACCATGCCTCATGGGCAAGATGCCTAAATACCCCATTTTCGGTATGATGGAGCGGGCTAGTAATTTATTGGAAATAATACATGTTGATGTATGCGGACCAATGAGTGTTGTAGCATGTAGTGGATATCGTTATTTACTTACCTTCACTGATGATTTGAGTAGATATGGGCATATTTACTTAATGAAACACAAGTCTGAAACGTTTGAAAAGTTCAAGAAAATTCAGAGTGAAGTTTGAGACCATCGTGACAACATGATAAAAATGTCTACGATATGAGCATGGAGGTGAATATCTAAGTTACAAGTTTTGTATACAACTTAAGACAATGTGGAAGTTGTTTTACAACTCACGCCACCTGGAACACCATAGTGTGATGGTGTCTCCGAACATCATAGTCGTGCTCTATTGGATATGGTGCATACTATGACGTCTCTTATCATTTTGCCACTATCATCTTCAGGTTATGCATTAGATACAAGTGAATTCAATTGAAATAGGGCACCATCTAAATCCACTGAGATGACAATGTATGAATTTGGGGATGCGATGCTTATCTATGATGAGCTCGAACCCAAAGCGGAAAGATGCATCTTCATAGGATACCCTTAGGTAATAGTTGGGTATACCTTCTATCTCAGATCTGAGGGCAAAAGTGTTTGTTGCTAAAAAAGGTCCTTTCTCGAGAAAGAGTTTCTCTCGAAAGAATTGAGTGGGAGAAAGATAGAACTTGATGAGGTTATTGAACCTTTGTTTGAACCGAAGAGTAGTGCAGCATAGAAAGATGTTTCTATGGAACCTACATTGGTTGAAGAGGAAGTTAATGATGATTATGATCATGAAGCTTCGAATGAATTTACTATCGAATCTCGTAGGTTGGCAAGCACGCGTACTACTGTTGAGTGGTATGGCAACCCTGTCTTGGAGGTCATGTTGTTGGACAACGACGAACCTACGAACTATGGAGAAGCGATGATGGGCCCGGATTCCAACAAATGGTTAGAGGCCATGAAATTCAAGAAAGTATCCATGTATGAAAACAAAGTATGGACTTTGGTAGACTCGCCCGCTGAACGACAGGTCGTTAAGTACAAATGGACCTTTAAGATGAATACAGACGCTGATGATGAATGTCACCATTTATAAATCTCGACTTGTCGAAAAGAAGTTTTCACCAAGTTCAAGGAGTTGACTGTGATGAGACTTTCTCACCCGTAGCGATGCTAAAAGTCTATTGAAATTATGTTAGCAGTTGTTGCATTTTTAATTATGAAATCTGGCAGATGGATGTCAAAACATCATTTCCTTAACGGTTTACTTGAGGAAAGGTTGTATGTGATTTAACCAGAAGGTTTTGTCAGTCCTAAGGATGCTAAAAGGTGTGGAAGATCTAGCGATCCTTATATGGGATGAAGAAAGCATCTCGGAGTTGGAATATACGCTTTGATGAGGTGATCAAATATTTTGGGTTTATACAAAGTTTATGAGAAACTTGTATTTACAAGAAAGTGAGTTGGAGCACTATAGAATTACTGATAAGTATATGTGGTCGACATATTATAGATCGGAAATGATATAGAATTTCTGGAAAGCATAAACAGTTGTTTGAAAAGAGTTTTTCAAAGGAAGACCTGGATAAAGCTACCTAATTATTGGCATCAAGATATATAGAGACAGATCAAGATGCTTGATGAGGCTTCCAATGAGTACATACCTAGACAAGTTTTTGAAAGAGTTCAAAATGGATTAGTCAAAGAAGGAGTTCTTGGCTGATTTGTAAGGTATGGAGTTGAGTGAGACTCAAAGATCGACCATGGCAGAATAAAGAGAAAGGATGAAGGTCGTCCCCTATGCTTTATCCATAGGCTCTATATAGTATGCCATGTTGTGTACCACACATGTGTGTGCCTTGCCATGAGTCCGTCAAGGGGTACAAGAGTGATCCAGGAGCAGATCACTAGATAGCGGTCAAAATTATCCTTAGTAACTAGAGGACTAAGGAAATATTTCCCAATTATGGAGGTGATAAATAGTTCGTCGTAAAGGTTTACATCTACATAAGATTTAACACCAATCTGAATGACTCTTAGTAGCAACCCGGATACTATAGTGGAGTAGCCATTTGGAATAGCTCCAAGTGGAGCGTGGTAGACTTGCAAATTACACACGGATCTGAATGTCGCAGACCCATTGACTAAAACCTCTTTCACATGCAAAACATGATCGAACCCCAGAACTCATTGGGTGTCAGATTCATAACAAATCACATAGCGATGTGAGCTAGATTATTGACTCTAGTGCAAGTGGGAGACTGTTCGAAATATGCCCTAGAGGTAATAATAAATTGGTTATTATTATATTTCCTTGTTCGTGATAATCGTTTATTATCCATGCTATCATTGTATTAATTGGAAACTCAAATACATGTGTGGGTACATAGACAACCTTGTGTCCCTAGGATGCCTCTACTTAACTAGTTCCTTGATCGAAGATGGTGAAGGTTTCCTGGCCATAGACATGAGATGTCATTTGATAACGGGATCACATCATTAGGAGAATGATGTGATGGATAAGACTGAAACTATAAACATAGCATATGAATCATGTCAGTTTATTGATATAGTTTTCTGCATGTCAAGTATCTGTTCCTATGACAATGAGATCGTGCAACTCACTGACACTGGAAGAGTACCTTGTGTGTATCAAACATCACAACATAAATGGGTGACTATAAAGGTGCTCTTCAGGTATCTCCGAGGGTGTCCGTTGAGTTGGCATGGATCAAGATTGGGATTTGTTGCTCCGTGTGACGGAGAGGTATCTTAGGGCCCACTCGGTAATACAACATCACAATAAGCCTTGCAAGCAATATGACTAAGTGTTAGCCACATGATCTTGTATTATGGAACGAGTAAAGAGACTTGTCGGTAACGAGATTGAACTAGGTATAGATATACCGATGATTGAATCTCGGGCAAGTAACATACCGACGAACAAAGGGAACAGCATACGGGATAAACTGAATCCTTGACATAGAGGTTCAACCGATAAAGATCTTCATAGAATATGTAGGAAACAATATGGGCATCCAAGTCCCGCTATTGGTTATTGACTATAGAGGTGTCTCGGTCATGTCTAGTGGGCTGGCCAAACCCCCCAGTAAGGCTCAAGTAGCTAAGGGTGGGAAAAACACAAAGGTGGAAAGGTGGAAAGGGTTCCCAAGTGGAGAGGAGGAATCCTACTCCTAGTAGGATTGGAGTAGGACTCCTCCACCTCCAATTTTGGCCAACACTTGATGGTTTCAGGCTGCATCCTACCCTCCCCCTCCTATATATACTAGAGGATTTAGAGTGGGTAGATAACCCTAATTTCCAAGTGCTCCCTCTACTTCCTCTAGATCGTTTTCTCCTTTAGTCTAGTTTCGAAGGTGCTTAGGCGAAGCCCTGCTGAAATAGGTCCACCACCGCCGCTGTCGCGCCATTGTGCTGCTGGAGAACTCGTCTACCTATCTGCCCCCTCTTGCTAGATCAAGAAGGTGGAGATCATCATCGAGCTTTCCGTGTGGTGAATGAGGAGGTGCCATCCGTTCAGCGCTAGATCGGAAGGACCGTGATCAGGATCGCAAGACGATTCATGATTTGATCGCGAGACGGATCTTGATGGGATCACGGGACAAATCATGATTGGATAGGGAGATGGATCATGATTGGATCACGGGACGCTCGACAATTTGGATCGCGAAGACGTTTGACTACATCAACCGCATTTCTTAACGCTTCCCACTTAGCGATCTACAAGGATATGTTGATGCACTTTCCCCCTCGTAGATTGTCATCACCATGGATAGATCTTGTGTGTGCGTCGGAATTTTTTTGTTTCCCATGCAACATTTCCCAACAGATGGGTGGTGACCCTATTGGTGATCAAACAGAAGAATTTGTTATGCTAAACATTGTAGGGAAAGTTGAACCTCCTGAGTCGGCCATAGATCGAGTCTTGTACCAGTAACCCCCATACTTGATTCGTGCTACCATGGGTCCCTACCACAGGTAGGGTATGGTTGAGTAAGTCGTCAAACCCTTTCCTTGCACACACCATTCTAGCAATGGGGGTACACATACCTGGCTGCCTATGGGCCAGGACATGGCCCACCTCGTGAGCCAGGCTCGGCCTAGCGTGTCTCCACTCAAGACAAGGCCCTTGCGAGGAACCTAGGGTCGCGAGGAAGAACGACACCAAGAACAACAAGGATGGGCCTCCTCAGGCACCCTCCGGAGCAGTGGGGATCTCTATGCAAAACCTAGCCTCAGGAGTTAAAGATGACGCTGGGAAGGACAGGCAGGCACCAGCGCACCAGGCGGTGCAGTTCCTCTTTTGTTGTATCACATACAACCTTTCCTCAAGTAAACCGTTAAGGAAACAATGTTTTGACATCCATCTGCCAGATTTCATAATTGAAAACTGCATCAACTGCTAACATAATTCCAACAGACTTTAGCATCGCTACTAACAAAGTCTCATCGTAGTCAACTCCGTGAACTTGTCGGAAACTTCTTCGCGACAAGTCGAGCTTTATAAATGGTGACATTTAGCATCAACATATGTCTTCATCTTAAAGTTCCATTTGTACTCAACAACCTATCGTCCAACGAGCAAGTCTACCAAAGTCTATACTTGGTTTTCATACATGGATCCTTTGTCAAATTTCATGGCCTCTAACCATTTGTGGAAATCCGGGCCCATCATCGCTTCTCCATAGCTCATAGGTTCATCGCTGTCCAACAACATGACCTCTAAGATAGGGTTGTCATACCACTCGGGAGAAGTACGCGTCCTTGTGGACCTACGGGGTTTGATAGTTACTTGATCTGAAGCTTCATGATCATCATCATTAACTTCCTCTTCAACTAACGTAGGCTCCATAGAAACAACTTTCTGTGCTGCAGTACTCTCTGTTTGAAACGAAGGTTCAACAACCTCATCAAGTTCTATCTTCCTCTCACTCAATTGTTTAGAGAGAAACTCTTTGTTGAGAAAGTACCCGTTTTAGCAACAAAACTTTGTGCTCGGATCTGAGATAGAAGGTATACCCAACTGTTCTTAGGGTATTCCAGGAAGATGCATTTTTCCGCTTTGGGTTCAAGCTCATTAGGTGAAAAATCTTTTTTCACATAAGCATCGCAGCCCCAAACATTAAGAAATGACAGCTTAGGCTTCTATCAAACCATAATTCATAAGGTGTCATCTCAACGGACTTAGATGGTGCCCTATTTAAAGTGAATGTAGTTGTCTCTAATGCATAATCCAAAAACGATAGTGGCAAAATTATAAGAGACATCATAGTACGCATCATATCCAATAGAGCACGACTATGACGTTCGAACACACCATCACACTATGGTGTTCCAGGTGGTGTGAGTTGTGAAACAACTTTAACATTGTCTAAAGTTGTATGCCAAACTCGTAACTCAGGTATTCACCTCCATGATCATATCATAGACATTTTCATCTTCTTGTCATGATGATTAAACTTCACTCTGAATTTGTTAGAACTTTTCAAATGTTTCAGTTTTGTGTTTCATTAAGCAAATATACTCATATATGCTCAAATCATGAGTGAAGATAAGAAAAATAACGGTATCCACTTCACGCTACAACACTCTTTGGATTGCATACATCAACATGTATTATTTCTAATAAGTTACTAGCCTGCTCCATCATACTAAAAACGAGGTCTTAAGTCATCTTGCCCAAGAGGCATGGTCCGCATGTCTCAACTGATTCGAAACCGAATGAGTCCAAAGATCCATCAGCATGGAGTTTCTTCATCCAATTTGTACCAATATGACATTTAGCGGTAGTGCCACAGGTATGTGGTACTATCATTATTAACTTTGCATCTATTGACATCAATGTTATGAACATGTGTATTACTACGATCAAGATTCAACAAACCATTCTCATTGGGTGCATGACCATTGAAGGTATTATTAATGTAAACAGAATAACCATTATTCTCTCACTTTAATGAATAACCGTATTGCAATAAACATGATCTAATCATGGTCATGCTTAACGCAAACACCAAATAACATTTATTTAGGTTTGTCACTAATCATGAAGGTAGAGAGAGCGTGCAATGTTTGATCACATCAACCTTGGAAACATTTCCAACACACATCATCACCTCACACTTAGCTAGTCTCTGTTTATTCTGTATATTTTATTTCGAGTTAGTAACATTTAGCAACCCAAGCGATATCCAATACCCAGGTGTTACTAGGAGTACTAGCAAGGTACACATCAATAACACATATATCAAATATACTTTTGTCGACATTGCCAGCCTTCTTATCTACCAAGTATCTAGGGTTGTTCCGCTTCAGCGTCTGCTCTCCTCATAATAGAAGCACTTAGTGTCGGGTTAGGGTTCAACTTTGGGTTGCTTCACTGGAGTAGGAACTGACTTGCCATCCATGAAGTTTCCCTCCTTGCCCTTGCCCTTCTCGAAACTAGTGTTTTTACTAACCATCAACACTTGATGCTCCTTCTGTATTTCTACCTTCGCGGTGTCAAACATCGCGAATAGCTCAGGGATCATCATTTCCATCCCTGGCATAATTATATTTCATCACGAAGTTCTAGTAGCTTAGTGATAGTGACTCAGAGAACTATATCAATCACTATCTTATCTAGAAGATCAACTCCACACGATTCAAGCGATTGTAGAACCCAGACAATCTGAGCACATGCTCAACGATTGAGTTATTCCATTTGCAGGCAAAAAATCCTGTTGGTGATCTCATATCTCACAGCACGGGCACGAGCCTGAGATCCCAATTTCAGCTCTTAGAACATCTTATATGTTCTGTGACGTTCAAAACGTTTTGGAACCTCAATTCTAAGCCGTAATACATGCACTAGTAGAAACCAGGCCTTTCATCCGATGCATTAGTCCAGGTCTGGTTACGAGCCGGTACTAAAGAGGCTATTAGTCCCGGTTCGTGCCGGCTCCAACGGCTAGGAGCAGGTCAACCTTTAGTAGTGGCTCATAAGGGACCTTTAGTACCAGTTCGTGTCACGAACCGGTACTAAAGGGGGCGTGGAAGGCTTTTGGTCAGACTTGGGCCCCACGTGCCTCTTTAGTACCGGTTGGTGGCACGTGCCGGTACTATAGGTTGCCCTTTAGTACTGGTTGGTGACACCAACCGGTACTAAAGACTTCCTATATACATGCTTCGTCCGTAGCCGATCGAAGGGGCTCTCATTTCTCTGCCTTCTCCCCTGTTCTTCTTCTTGCTCGAAGCTCATCCTCCATTTTGCCGAGGATTTGTCAAGATTTGAAGGCACCCCATCTATCCAAGTGTTCACAAAGGTTAGCAACTTTGCCCCTTCATCTCTCATTGCTAGATTAGCTTGTGGTATGCTCAAAGATATGTGATTTCTGGGTTTTCGATAGGTTTTGGGGGAGTGATCATTATGTGGGAGTTTATTTGATTTATATGCAATTTGATCTCAAATTAACTTGTTAGGTTGCTTCTGTATAGGTGTTGTTTATCTGGTGCCTTCCCATCCCCGTCCTAACCACCGTCGGTCGTTCGCACCGTCTTGTCGCAGCACCGGCCACCTTGGTGAGCCTCTTGTTCTTCTTAAAACCTTTTTGTTAAAAAAAATTACTTGTACGATTTAGATAGCTGTGTGTATGATTTACTTACTTGTATTATCGTTAGTTATTCTATAGTATCATGGTTATGGTATCCGCCCACGTCGGCCCTTGTCTAGTCTATGACTCAGATGTGGTATGTCGTTATCTTTTATAACTATTTCACACATCATCTAATGTCTATGAAAATTAATTATGCCACCAAATTGACTTAGATGTTTTTATCTATAGGAAGTAGTTGAACCAGAAATTCCAACCGACTATGTAATTCTGCTCGAGAAGTTAACACAAGCTGAAAAAGAAATTGATCATTTGAAAGAAAAATTGAAAAGAACTGAAGATGAGAAGACGGGATTGGAGTTGCATGTTGCCGATATCGTCGATGATCGCAAGAACAAGATGGCTGGAATGCACTTGAAGCTTAGAAAGATTAGAAAATATGCCATTGATAAAGAGGCTTGGTATCATTATGTCGTTGGCTCAATTGTTACCTTAGTTGCGATTATGATCGCATTTGTTGTTGCATTTACATGTTTTAGATAGTTGTATGTTGTTTTATGAGATGTATGTATAAACTATAAGTATCTATTATTTGTAGTAATAACATTTGGTCATTGCTAGCTCTACTTTGGTTGTAATGTGATGATGAAGTTGTATTAATTGGGTCACTTTGATGTTGTGTAGTGAACATGAGCTGGCAATGGATGTACGATGAACGACTAAGTCCAGAGTTCCTTAATGGCCTGCATGATTTTATTCGTGTGGCTGAGGCAAACAAGCAGAATGGTTTCATGTGTTGTCCATGTCATTACTGTAAGAATGATAGGAATTACTCTACCTCAAAAACCCTTCACTACCACCTGTTGAAGTCCGGTTTCATGTCCGTCTATAGCTGTTGGACCAAGCACGGAGAAAGAGGGGTTATAATGGAAGACAATGAAGAAGACGAGGATGATGACAACTATCCTTTCTCCGATACAACAATGGTGGAAGCTGAAGAAGAGGCATCAATGGGGGAAGCTGAAGAAGAGGCATCAGATGAGCCTGCTGATGATTTGGGTCGGGTCATTGCCGATGCAAAGGGAAACTGCGAAATTGACAAGGAGAGGTTGAAGTTGAAGCGCATGTTAGAGGATCACAAGAAATTCTTGTATCCAAATTGTGAAGATGACCAGAAAAAGCTGGGTACCACGCTGGAATTGCTGCAATGGAAGGCGAAGAGTGGTGTAGCTGAGAAGGGATTTCAAGAATTGCTGATAATGATAAAGAAGATGCTTCCAAAGGATAACGAATTGCCTGAAAGTATGTGCGAAGCAAAGAAGGTTTTTTGCCCTCTAGGATTAGAGGTGCAGAAGATACATGCATGCCCTAATGAATACATCCTCTACCGCGGTGAGGAGTACCAGAATTTGGATGCATGCCCGGTATGCGGTGCACTGCGCTATAAGATCCCCCGCGATGACCCTGATGATGTGGAGGGCGAACGCCATAGGAAGAGGGTTCCTGCCAATGTGATGTGGTATGCTCCTATAGTAACACGGTTGAAACGTTTGTTCCAAAACAAAGAGCATGCCAAGTTGTTGCGATGGCACAAAGAAGAATGTAAGAAAGACGGGATGTTGAGAGCATCTGTTGACAGGTCGCAATGGAGAAAAATTGAGAGGGAGTCTGAGGACTTTCCAGATGACGCAATGAACATATGGTTTGGTCTTAGTACAGACGGCATGAATCCTTTTGGGGAGCAGAGCTCCAGTCACAGCACCTGGCCCGTAACTATGTATCTACAACCTTCCTCCTTGGTTGTGCATGAAGCGGAAGTTCATTATGATTCCATTGCTCATCCAAGGCCCTAAGCAACCCGGCAATGACATTGATGTATACCTAAGGGCACTAGTTGATGAACTTCTACAATTGTGGAAAAAACCAGGCGTACGTGTGTGGGATGCGCACACACAGAAGGTAATTGACCTATGAGCGTTGCTGTTTGTAACCATCAATGATTGGCCTGCTCTTAGTAACCTTTCAGGACATACAAACAAGAGATACAATGCATGCAGGCACTACTTAGATGATACTGAAAGTATATATTTGGATAAATGTAAGAAGAATGTGTACCTGGGACATCATCGATTTCTACCGATCGAGCATATCTTAAGAAAGGCAAGCAACCATTTCAAAGGTGAGCCAGATAACCGGAAGAAGCCTGGCCTCCGTACTCGTGAATATATATTTGATATGCTCAAGGATTTACAAGTAATCTTTGGAAAGGGTCCTGGCAGACAATCTGTTCCGAATGACGCCAACGGACACGCACCCATGTGGAAGAAGAAATCTATATTTTGGGAACTTGAATACTGGAAAGCCCTAGAGGTCTGCAATGCAATCGACGTGATGCACATGACAAAGAATCTTTGTGTGAAGCTTCTAGGCTTCTTGGGCGTGTATGGACAGACAAAAGATACACCGGAGGCATAGGAGGACAAGCAAAGAATTAATGAAAAAGACGGCATGCCTCCAAACCAGTATCAAGGTCCTGCCAGCTATGCTCTTACGAAAGAAGAGAAGGAAATATTTTTTGCATGCCTGCTCAGTATCAAGGTCCCGTCTGGTTTCTCCTCGGATATAATGGGAATAATAAAAAGGGCAGAGAAAAAAATTCAAAATCTAAAGTCTCATGACTGCCACATGATTATGACGAAATTACTTCTGGTTGCACTTAGGGGGCTTCTACCGGAAAATGTTCAATTAGCCATTGTGAAGCTATGCGCATTCCTCAATGAAATTTGTCAGAAGGTAATCATTCCATAAATCCTACCAAGGTTACAAAATGACCTGGTCCAATGTCTTGTCAGTTTTGAGTTGGTGTTCCCTCCATCCTTCTTCAATATTATGACGCACGTCCTAGTTCACCTAGTCGAAGAGATTAACATTCTGTGTCCTGTATTTCTACACAATATGTTTCCGTTCAAGAGGTTCATGGGAGTCTTAAAGAAATATGTTCATAACCTTTCTAGGTCAGAAGGAAGCATCGCCGTGGGATATGGAAGAGAGGAGGTTATTGAGTTTTGTGTTGACTTTGTTCCTGACATTAATCTGATTGGTCTTCCTGAATAGCGACATGAGGGGAGACTCGATGGAAAAGTCACACTACGAAAGAAAGAAGCAATAAATATGGACGGGCATTCTTTCACTCAAGCACACTACAAGATTCTACAAAATTTCACCTTAGTGACTCCATATATTGAGGAACACAAGGATATTGTACAGTCCAAGAACCCGGAGCAGTCTGACCCCTGGATTGAACGTAAACACATGGAGACTTTCGTCGGTTGGTTGCAAAGAAAGCTCATCAATGACAACGATGTTCTATATGAAGTGTACTGGTTGGCCAAGACACCAAGTTCAACTGTAACTACTTTCAAAGGGTACGAGATTAATGGGAGTACATTTTACACGATCGCCCAAGATAAAAAGAGCACCAACCAAAACAATGGTGTCCTCTATGATGCAACCAACTTTGAAGACACATATTATGGTTACATAGAGGAGATATGGGAACTTGACTATGGACCTGATCTTAAGGTCCCTTTGATTCAGTGCAAATGAGTCAAATATACTGGAGGCGGGGTACAGGTAGACCCATAGTACGGAATGACAAAAGTGAATCTCAACAATCTTGGGTACACAAACGACTCATTCGTCCTAGCCATTGATGTGGCTCAGGTTTTCCATGTGAAGGACATGTCTAGCAAACCGAGGAGAAAGAAAGATAAGGAAGCGAATAAATCAGATGATGAGCCAAAGCGCCACATAGTTCTTTCAGGGAAAAGAAACATTGTGGGAGTGGAGGACAAGACAGACATGTTAGAAGATTATGAAAAGTTTCATGAAATCCCTCCCTTCAGAGTGAAGACTGACCCAAGCATCCTGTTAAATGATGTAGATTCTCCATGGTTAAAGCGCAATCATAAGCAAGGGACAAACACGCGGAAAAAGTCTTACACCGTGAGATCCCACTCTGGGATGTGACTGGCTTCACCGTTATCACTTTCTATGTGAAGCAAATGCATGCATTTTCTAGCATGGTATCTTTGTAACAATTTGTACACAAAGTGCATCCAGTTTTTGTCGTAACCCTCTCAACTCTTTCACTACAGGAAACAGGCACTTTGCCGTCCGTCATCCCGGACGGCAAAGGCATGAAACACGGACGACAAAGGCTTTGCCATCCGCCAGCGGACGGCAAACTGTCCAGCTGAATAATCCACGGTAAAGGCCGTTTTGTCATCCGCTGGGAGATGGCAAAGACCTTAGGTTGTTTGCCCTCTGCCAGCAGACGGCAAAGAGCCTGAACGGCACACGTGGGAACTTAGCTCCGTTAGGGGGCTTAACGGCGTGCTTTGTCGTCCGCTGGCAGACGGCAAAGACCTTGCCGTCTGCCCACGGACGACAAAGATCCTAAGGTCTTTGTCGTCTGCCAGCGGACGGCAAACCACCTTTTTTTGATAGCAGGAGCTGGCCTTGGTGGGTTCTTTGCCGTCCGCTGGCGGACGGCAAAGAATCTTAATTCTTTGTCGTCTGCCAGCGGACAGCAAAGAACCCACCTAGGCCAGAGCCAGTTTGCACAGGTAGCTGCCACGTGGCCACTTTGCCGTCTGCTGGCAGACGGCAAAGCTCTTTGCCATCTGCCAGCCGATGGCAAAGTGCCTATATAGCCCCTGTTTTTTTATTTTTTCTTAAAATCATTCAATTTGGCAGAATATTCATATCTATCCAACATATACATATCCAGAACATACATATCATTCAACAAGTTCCAATAAGCATACCAAATAAGTTGAAACAAGCACATATATACCAATAATTAAGTTCCAACATACAAGTCCAACATATATACAAGTTTCCAACAACACACAATATGGTTTCCAACAACATATCCATACATATGTATCCAAAACAAGTTTTCCATAAACATAAAGGTAGCAGAAGTAGAAGAGTACAGTCCATCAATGCAGTCTTCCTCATCTATAGCAAATATGCAAAGTAGGAAAGATATAGTTAGAAGAAGAAGAAGACTAGCTAGAAGAAGAAGAAGAAAATGAAGAAAAATAGAAGAAGAAGAATTTATCTTCTGTTTCTTTTTCTCCTCGCCTCTCCTCTCCTCTTCTCCAAGGTGGTAATGCCATTTTGTAGCTAACTAATCATATCAAGTAATTTTGGAGGAAAAAATGCTAATTATAGGTCATTTTATAGCTATCCTAGGCAGAATATATCATTTTGGAGGTAAGTAACGTTATTATGTATTTTTGAGGAAAATAAGCTAAGTATAGGTCATTTTGGAGGTAACCCAAGGTTATTATGCCATTTTTTTACCTATGTGAGCATATTATGTCATAAATGAACTAGCTAAGCTAATTATAGATCAATATTGAGCTATCCTAGGTAGTTACGCAATTTTGTACCTAAGTGAGCTAATTATGTCATAAATGAACTAGCTATAGATCATTATTGAGCTATACTAGCTCAATAATGCCATTTTCTAGCTAACTAAGCATATCAAGTCATTTTGCAGGAAAAAATGCTAAGTATAGGTCATTTTATAGCTATCCTAGGTGAATATACCATTTTGTAGCTAACTAAGCATATCAAGTCATTTTTGATAAAAATAAGCCAAGTATAGGTCATTTTATAGCTATCCTAGGTGAATATACCATTTTCTAGCTAACCAAGGATATCAAGTCATTTTTGATGAAAATAAGCTAAGTATAAGTCATTTTGGAGCTAACTAGTTCATTTCTTAAGCTAAGTATGCATTTGTTAATGAAAACACTTGGGAAAACTTACCATCAACATGGAGGTGAAGCACCGGTAGGGTTTGGGCCAGGGTGAGACGTAGAAGGACCGGTCAGGGTTGCGGCAGACGCAGAAGGATCAGCCGATGCTTGTCGGAAGGCACACTGCACCAAAGACCATTTGCAATGTCTCCTTAGCATGATGCAACTCAAATGTGAATACTACTCACTAATGACCATTTAAATGAAACTCAGCATGGGTGCTACAGCAATATTGGGCATCGACGGAGGGGTCTGACCATTGTTCTGGCACACGGTCTACACATTTTGTTTTCACGAGTCATTCATATTAGTTAGTGATGAAATGAACATTACGTGCATGATTTGGCTAATATGCAGGAGAAACTTACCATGAGGAGCTCGTATAGGGCCCAGTGAGACGCGTCGTTCCGGTTCCACTCCTCCTCCAACAGCCTATTTGTCCTCTCCTCCATCTCCCTCTCCCTCTGCGCCGCTTGCCTATTTTCCTCCGCCAGAAGCTTTGGTTCTGCCGCTTTATCCTTATGTAATGCATCGAAGTGCTTCCATGCAAAAGCGTCTGAAGTGTGTCCCAACATCGGATTCCCATCTGCATCCAGTTCTATTCTTTTGCCCAATTTATGCCACGTCATCTGTCTAGCCGTCTCTTCGACCATGAAAAGCCGTTGAAGTCTTGGTATGATTGGCAGTTACTGAAGAACATTAATGGGGATTTTGGTCTGACTCTTCTCACCCATACCATTGTCTACCAGAACATATCTAGAAGCATTGCAAATGGGGAAATAGTTCAAGCCCGGATACTGAAGCCTAAATAAGGCACATCCATTCTCACAGGCATCTATCTTCTCATAGGGCATCTTCAGCGCACGCAAGATTTTGTCCGACTGGTACAGGTTTTGTGGCAATACATGGACTTTGGGTTGAAAGCGTCCAAATATCATCATAATCGCGTCGTAGCATTCTCTGCCTAGGTTGAACTGAGCCTTTAGAGCCATTACTTGCGCGATGACATCCAGCTGACAAAGCTTAGTGTGCTCGTGGAGAGGACGTTTTGAAGACTCCAACATTTCATAAAAGGCCTTTGCAGATTCCTCCATCTCATCGTCCGAATCCCGAGCATCATCAAAGTCTTGCACCATGTCTTCGATCCCGGTACCATGCTCGTCGGTGCGACAATGAAGCACCTCAGCTCTGGCACGTTGGGCAGATTCACCATGAAATGTCCAGACCGTATAATTAGGCGTAAAACCCCACTTCTGTAGGTGTTTGATCATTTGAAACTCTGACTTCTTATTATAGTTGTCACAATCGACACAAGGGCACCAGGTTGTTTTCTGTCCATTTGCAAATGTGACTCTCACAAACTCCTTGGTTTTTGTTAACCATTCACGGGTCATGTCTTTCTGACTAGTGTGACCGGTGTACATCCACCCACGATCACTCATCTTGCCTAGCTACTGGACACACACAAAATATATACATAATTCAACAAACCATATTCATCAGTTAATAGAGATTGTCAGTTTCATTACGTCGATGAAACCTAGACGCTAGTAGGTAAAGATAGGTCCTAATCCCACCCGAGTATGTGTAGATTGGGTTCGTTTTCCCATGCTCTGCTTCGTATCTATTGGAAAAAATTTGCAGCACCTCCCCACTGTTCTCCTGATACACGTCTCGGCAATAAGCAGAGAGGATGTGTACCCGGAGATCAACAAGGAGGCACTGACGAACTTCTGCATCAGATCTAGGGCAGAGCATATGGGAAAATGAACCCAATCTACACATACTCGGGCTGTCCATGGATAACGTTGGACAATTGGAAAGAATCACGCTATTAAATATGCAAATGTATGCATATTTATAGATGTAACCCTTTCGAACAGGAGACACATAGTGTTCACGCATACTGATGATTCAATCTACCTACAACTAGCAAGTTTCATCAGCACGAAGACCAGAACAGAGCAAATAAAGGAGGAGGAGGAGATGTCATTTGTGCTCACCCACGAACGCAGGGGCGGAGCTCGTCGAACGCACGGGGAGGTCGTCGAACACCAAACCCTCGCAGCGATGAAACAACTGCACATTTAAATCCACCTTATGAACACAAATATATATATGATGTTTTTCATAACAAAATCGGAAATTATATGACCTAACTCATAATTCACAAATATCTGACCCGTTGGCCTCTAGAAGGCCGAAGAGCACCCTTTCGGTCAACAGGAGGCCGAAGAGGTGTCGAGGGTCGGGGGTGTCGTGTGATGGTGTCGGGGTGTCGTGTCGGGGTCGAGATGTCGTGTCGGCGTCGGGGGTCGGGGGTGTCGTGTCATGGTGTCGGGTTAGGGGGTTCCTTGATGTCGATGAAACCCTAAATAGCAGGTATCATCGGTGCAAGATACATGTGGCGCTCGGCGTTGAACACTAGATCCACATCCCACATGTGGCGCAGCAATAGTTCTGGGTCGGTGTACATCGGTATAATGCGTGTGTGACTTTTTGTTCGTCGAGGCTTTCCCTAAGTAACTCTCGTATCTCACGGTGTGGTGGTGCGCTCTCTCTCACACTGATATGGTGGTGTATATATGTTGGTGGGCACTCTCTCACAGTAATAGTTTGACCGCCGGTGATGGACGCCTCACCTCTTCTCTTCTTGCGCAACATATCGACGAGTATATCACAAAGAAGAGAAGAATGATGAGGTGCCCCCCACGACAATAGTCGGGATTCCTCCATCAAGAACACACATGAAAGTTATTTAAGGAAAGCCTCGACGGACCGTAAGTCACACACGCATTATACAGATGTACATCGACCCACGATCACTCATCTTGCCTAGCTACTGGACATGTGTTGGGGTCGGGGTGTCATGTCGGGGTCTGGGTGTCAGGGATGTCGTGTCGTGGTAGGGGTGCTGTGTCTGGGTCAGGGGTTCCTCGATGTCGATGAAAGCTCGTGTCGGGGTCGGGGTATCGGGGGTGTCGTGTCGGGGTCGGGGTGCTGTGTCGTGGTCGGGGGTGCCGTGTTGGGGTCTCGGGGTGTCGTGGTCGGGGTCGGGGTGTAGGGGGTGTCGTGTCGGGGTCGGGGTGCCGTGTCGGGGTGTCGGGGTCGGGGTGCTATGCCGGGGTCATGGGGTGTCGGGGTCGGTGTGCCGTCTCGGTGTGTCGGGGTCGGGGTGTCGCGTCGGGGTCGGAATGTCGGGGGTGTCGTGTCGGGGTCGAGGTGTCGGGGTCGGGGTCGGGGTCGGGGCGGGGTGACGGGGTGTCGGGGGTGCTGTGTCGAGGTACCGTGTTGGGGTGTCGGGGTGTCATGGTCGGGGTGTCGTGTCGGGGTCAGGGTGTCGTGTCGGGGTCGGGGTGTCGGGGTCGAGGTCGCGGTCGGGGTGTCGTGTCGGGGTCGGGGTGTAGGGGGTGTCGTGTCGGGGTCGGGGTGCCGGGGTGTCGTGTTGGGGTCGGGGTGTGAGGGGTGTCGTGTCGGCGATCCTCGACCCGGTTACGTCGGTGCCGACACCCCCCTCCTCCTCTTGTTCTTCTTCTTATTCTCGGGTGAGGTGCGCGGGCGACGGTGGGGGTGAGTGCCGTCCGGTTTGCCGTCTTTTTCTTTTTTTTTGCTTCTCCTCCTCCTCCTCCTTTTCTTCTTCTTTTTCTTCTTCTCCTTCCTCTTCTTCTTCTCCATCTCCTTCTCCTCCTCTTCTTCTTCTCTCTTCTTCTTCTTCTTCATTTCCTCTCCTCCTCCTAACTAAGTAACTAGCTTACTAACTTAACAGAAAAAATAACTAAACTAAACTAATTAAACCTAAATCTAAAAAACAAAAAAATCTAAAAAACAAAAAAAACATAAAAACTAGACCTATGGGGCGGGGCGACGGTGGCGACGAGGGCCGGTGGGGTGGCGCTGGCGAGCGACGGGGCGGCGGTGGCGACGCGCGTCAGTGGGGTGGCTATGGCGACACGACGGCGGCAGGGGCGCGCGGCGGCGGGGGCCATGCGGCTGCGGGGCGCGGGGCGGCGGCGGCGATGGCGTCGGGGGCGTTGGGCGCTGGTGGCGGGGGCAAAAGGCGAAGGGAGGAGACAGGGAAGGAGAGAAACAGAGAGGCGGGCCGGGGGGCTAACACCCCCTCTTTGCCGTCTGCTAGCGGACAGCAAAGGAGGTTTGCCGTTCGCAGGCAGACGGCAAAGAGGGGGCCATTCGGTCAACTAGTGGGTTGGGTCGTGGGTGGGCCCCCCCTCCCTCTTTGCCATCCGCTAGCGGACGGCAAAGAGTGGGGCCGTTAGGTCAACTAGCGGGCTAGGTCGTGGGTGGGCCCCTCCCTCTTTGCCATCCGCTAGCGGATGGCAAAGCTCCTTTGCCGTCCGCTAGCATACGGCAAAGAGGTGGCTGATGGCAAAGCCACTCTTTGTCGTCTGCCACCTCTTTGTCGTCCTCTTTCTGCTAGTTGATAGCAAAGCCATTCTTTGCCGTCTGCTAGCGGACAACAAAGAGGAGGTAGACGACAAATCTTCTGATTCCAGTAGTGTTTAGAAGTTGCTATGTGGGTGAAATTATGATGTCATGCCAAGTTTCAACCTTTTTAGAGTTCATTTGTACTACTTTTCAATTTCAGGGTCATTTAGCTCAAAATAAATCATTGAATGCATGAAAGATATCAAATTAAGTCAGAAAGGGTTGAAAACTGACGATGTGCCTTTGAATGGTGCATATTAAACACACAAAAATTATGGAGTTAAAATAAGTTATTAAAAATGAAATCCCTTTGTAATAGATGAATTTTCGTCCGAAACCCTCATACTTCGAAAGAGATTGTCCAGTTTGTACACAAAGTGCATCCAGTTTTTGCCGTAACCCTCTCAACTCTTTAGAAGTTGTTATGTGGGTGAAATTATGTTGGCATGCCAAGTTTCAACCTTTTCAGAGTTCATTTGTACTGCTTTTCAATTTCAGGGTCTTTTAGCTCAAAATAAATCATTAAATGCATGAAAAATATCAAATGAAGTCAGAAAGGATTGAACATTGATGATGTGCCTTTGAATGGTGCATATTGAACTCACAAAAAGTATGGAGTTAAAATAAGTTATTAAAATAGAAATCCCTTTGTAATAGATGAGTTTTCGTATGAAACCCTCATACTTTGAAAGAGATTGTCCAGTTTGCACACGAAGTGCATCCAGTTTTTGCCGTCACCCTCTCAACTCTTTAGAAGTTGCTATGTGGGTGAAATTATGATGTCATGCCAAGTTGCAACCTTTTCAGAGTTCATTTGTACTACTTTTCAAATTCAGGGTCATTTAGCTCAAAATGAATCATTAAATGCATGAAAAATATCAAATGAAGTGAAAGGGTTCAAAATTGATGATGTGCCTCTGAATGGTGCATATTGAACACACAAAAAGTATGGAGTTAAAATAAGTTATTAAAATTGAAATCCCTTTGTAATAGATGAGTTTTCGTCCATTTGTAGTACTTTTCAAACTCGAGATATGACATTTCAAATGCCATTTAATCAATTTGTCTTATACAACAGTTTAAGTTGTTCAAACATGCATGGAAATGCCATAAACAGATTCTTCATATTTTGCTGATATTTTTTCATATATTATTTATTTCCATTGGAGTCATATATTTTTTCTATGATTTTCTAAAGTTTAGGGGTTTTTCTGACAATAATAATTAATAATGAATTAAAAAACCTTTAGTACCGGTGCGAGCCATGCACCGGCACTAAAGGTCCACCGCCCCGACTTCGCCACCCCGCCGCCGCGCGCCGCCCCGACACCGTGTGCCACCTCGATGCGCACCACCCTAACGCAGTCAGCCGCCCCGGCATCCCGACGCGGCCCTGGCAGGCCCCACCCAACTCCGGCTCCGGTGAGTGCCCGGCCGCCCCCATATTTTCCCTATTTTTTCTATTAATTTAGTTAGTTTCTTAGATTATTAGGGTATTAGGTTATTAGGTTAGTTAGTTTAGTTAGTTAGTTTATCAGGGTATTAGATTCTTAGGTTCATAGGTTAGTTAGTTAGGTTATTAGGGTATTAGGCTATTAGGTTATTATTAGGTTAGTTAATTAGTTAATTAGTTAGGTTAGTTTAGTTATTTAGTTAGGTTCTTAGGTTAATTTAGTTAGTTAGGTTAGTTTAGTTAGTTAGTTAGTTAGTTAGTTAGGTTATCAGGTTAGTTTAGTTAGTTTAGTTAGTTAGTTTAGTTTAGTTAGTTAGTTAGTTAGCTTCTTAGGTTTTTAGGGTATTAGGATATTAGGTTAGTTAATTAGTTAGTTCATCAAGTTATGACAAGTGGGGCCGCCCCACTAATCCACTGACAAGTGGGGCCGCCCCTCTAATCCACTAATTTTGCTAAGTGTTATTTAATTTGTTAGATGCTAAGTGTTAATTTTGCTAAGTGTTTATTTTATTTTATTTCATAATTAGGTCCTTCTTCTCGACGTCGACGATGCTGATCCCGCATCCTCGTCGTCGAGTCGGCGAAGGAGGTCTGTTGCTTGAGGCGAGGGGCCCTGTCCGGGACTGGGCTCCGCCGGGGTGGTACTGGGAGGTGTTGCTTTCCGCGCGGCGTAGCTTGGTGAGAGCCAGCCCGTCGTCGACCCGGAGGTTCTGTGGTGGCAGCCGCATGGGCCAGGGACGATTCGGAGGCTTGAGTCCCCCGTGGAGGTTGTACATACCATGTCAACAAGGAGAACGAGCACGCCCGTTGCTACATGGCAGATTTGGAGGCCAGGTCCGACAATACCTGGCAGATTCTTGGGGGATCTCACTGGAGCTAAGCTCCTATGACGGTTCCTTCTCTTTGGGTGTCCACCGCCTGCCCCGATATCTGTCGAGCGCTAGGGTTCTAGCTAGATCGATATATTAGCTACTATATATGTATTATTATGATGTATTAGCCGATGTATTAACTATTATCCGATATTATGATGAGATCTTTTCTAAGAACTACTATATATGTATTCGATGATGCATTATTAATTTACTATTTGTTATTTTGCTTCTTGAATGCATGCTAATTTAAATACTAATTTGTTTTATCTATATTATTATGGATTAGTTATTAAGCTATGGACAATACCGGTAGAGCTCATGAAGAGGACATCTTCGACATGATACGCTCCTCCGAAAACCCAGCGGACCTTCTGGGTGAATCACATGATGATGACGACTCACAATATCTGATGATTACGGTGATGTATGTGAGGCCGAGGAAGAACAACTTATGTTCCAAAATCCAGAACAACTAACAATGTCCGGCGAGCTATATACATATTAGCCTCTGGTAATCATTACATGTGTATTAATTGATTTGTTTATATATATTAAAAAATCTTTCTTCTTTTAATTATCATCCCTACGGATCGAGCCAATCTATTAGAAAGGTACGAGGCGGTGCCAAAATATTGGACGGCAACGTAAAGCTCAATCTTGCTGCTTTCAAACATGATGGCGCATCGACTCACCCTGAAGCCAGTGCCAAGACATTTGTGCGTCAATGTGGAGTGGTTGTTAGGGACGAAGTCCCGATCAGAATGCAAGAATGGATTTTGCCAAACAACCAAAACTAGGAGTGAATTATGTCGATAAAAGAATTAAAGATGCCCTTTGGCAAGATTTCATGGAGCATTTCATCCTACCAGATTCTCTCTCGGAGCGCCAAAGGGACAAAATCAAGGACTTTGGTCTTCATAAGATGGCCGGCACGTTCCAGACTTGGAAGAAAAGATTATGGACCGAGTACAACTCTAGAGGCAAGAAGGCGCCCGAATTCACAGGAATATACGAGAAGGTAAGGAATCACTGGGACGCATTTATCGAGTACAAGACATCGGAAGCTGCTATGGAGAAGTCGGCAAAAGAATAAGATAAATGTGGAGAAAAAAAGTATCACCATAAACTAGGGACAAGTGGATACAAGTCAGCCATTCTTAAGTGGGATGCATTAGAGAATAAGATGCATGATAAAGGGATCACTCCAGTAACCTTCCACTGGCCCCGGAGGTGCATGAATTGTTTTTTTGCGCATGGGGGAAAGTTGGACCCAGCAAAAGGGAAGATTATTGCACTGGCCAGTATGAAGCATGCATCAGATGAGTTTATTGAAGCAATAAAATCTGCCCAAGAAGGACGGTTTCACCCCAATAGAGAGAACGACGAGCTTGCACGCACCCTCGGGAATCCCGAACACGGAAGATGAACACGAGGCGTGGGCATTGTTCCGTGGTATGAGGGGTTTGTGGGCTAGAAGGACAGTTATAAAATATGTTCGAGAAATAAGAAGGTGGAAGCAGACCGACTTTGAAAGTTGGAATAGAAGTACGAGCAGCACCAGTTGTAGATATAGGTACAGACCCAACAAAGGGCAACTTCGCGGCAGGAGGCATCGGAACCCGTCCCATCTACACTGCCGAAAAGCAGCGTGGGTTCGGCCGGGCCACCGCTGGGTCACACCCCCGTGGATGATATCACCGAGAAGACATCTTGTGAGCTAATCCAAAAAATGAATAACATACCCGTGCGGGTTGTGACGGGCTATGCTTTACCAAATACACTTGATCTCCTCTGGCATTTCAATCCGGTTCCAGCTGGGTATGCTCGTGTCGCGGAACACGCAATAGAGCCAGGATATGATGAACTACAGCTTGACATCCCTATAGGAGAGGGGGAGTCCACACTGGCAGAAGCCGGCCGTGGTCTCATTCTGTGGAGTAAGGACTGCATCATCTTTCCACACTCGGCGCTAAGGCCATCGGCTCCTCCGAGTATCGATGTCCAGTGCGAGGGATCCTAGCCGGAGGCATCGCAGCGCCGGTAGTCCTCCCCACCTTAAGAGGCGTCCCACTTTTATAGGGATCCCAGCATGAGTACACCCAACCTCGGGATGGAGCACGACGCGAGTCCATATCAGCGATATCGATCTCCACCGCTTGAGCCGACTCCACACCGACAGCGGTCTCGCCAGCAGGGCTCCCAAAAGAGAAAGTCCATCAATAGTCCTCTTCGGAAGAAAGCAAATAAGAAACCGAGCCTCCGGCCAAAAAGAAGCTGCCTTATGACATGACCCCTGAAGAAAACAAAATGGAAAGCGATCGTCAAGTGAAAGCCTTTTTTGCGGAGAAGCCCCTATCGCCAAAGGAGGTAATACCCAAGGAAGTCAAAGAGCACTTTAGGGAACACTTTATTGATCGACCCCCGGCATATGTGGAGCGTATGCCGAAAGACTATGAGCGACAGATTAAGAAGGCAAGTGAGCAGAGAAGTCGGCCCAGCCCAAGGAAGAAGTCGGGAAGTATGGCATCAACGACAGGTGGTACTACTAGCGGGAAAACAGTTCCCCATCTCAGAGAACAATCCAAGCAATCGATCTCTCCACTCAAGGTGAGTACGAATCCAAGCAAGAAATTGATCCAAGCAGTCGACGTTGCTGGCAACCTAATCGACCCCGAAGAAGTAGAGGCTACAGGTCTCACTCTTGGCCAAATCCTTGGCATCGAGGAAATCCGCGGGTACGGTGCAGCTGAGTACGCAATGCAATATGTCGTCGGAAAACCACTTGTCACACCCGGGCAGTACAAGGAACTACCAACTGCGATGCGACAGTTGCATGATTTGTACCTGCGTGAAGCAAAGTGAGGGGAGACGGCAGTCATGGTCAAAGTAAGGAAAGAGCATTACGTCAATGGATGTGACATATGTCTTGAATTCTTAGAACTTTTCCAGTTATACCACATGGACTCTATCGACAAAACTCTCATCAGTTGCTATTGTCTGTAAGTGATTTATATCTTTACTAATTTAAGTCTCTAGCTCAGATATCGTTCATTAGCTTATCCTCACTATATATGTTCTTTTCTACACTATTATGCAGATTGAAGATGTGGGAATTGAAACAAAAGGGAATCGATGGCATTGGGTTCATCGACCCAAATACCGTTCATGGTCATGTGGTAAAACATTATGCCAAGGACACAGAAGATATCTTGGAAAAATTTCTAGAGGCACTAATGTATACCAAATTTACTATAATATTTCCTTACAACATGGGGTGAGTGTTTACTGTCTTGTATACTACAAATTCTATTTTTTGCTTACTAGCTCGCTGTCAAGTGTAGTTGATGAGTTATATGCATGCCTGCTTAATTATATAAACTTCTGCATAGAGACCACTATATCCTCCTAAATATTATCCTCGCGGATGGACTTGTTCAAGTGTACGACTCACTAGATACACTAGAGAAATCATACGTGGACTTGTATTTTATGATAGAACGGTAATTTCAATCTTTATCAACCTCACTTTCTTTCCTTATTTCCTGATATCAAAAGTAATTATAATAACTCTTTCGTTCTTTTTCTTTGCCGTGTAGTGTTTGGAAAAAGATGATAGAAAAAAAACCATCAGGGTCATCAATGGAAACCGAAGCTGAAGTGGAAAAAGATGCAGATAATTAAGTAGTACTACTAGGTTCGTGCATCTCTTTAATTCTAGTTTCAATACCATTATCATGCTTGATTATTAATTATCTTATTGAATTCTATTCTTTTGCAAAGTGTGCAAAGCTGCCACAGGGGACAAATTTATGTGGATACTTCCTCTGCGAGAACATTGGCATCCAGTCCGAATGTCGTATATGTTGCAAAAGAGCATGTGAAAGACAACTCGAGGTTTGGCAGATGCTGTCGAAGCTCTCACCCGAGAAACGCTTTGTAGCACTTCAAGAGGAATTTGCGAGATTTCTTCTTCGACATGTCATTGATGTAAACAGAGAGCACTATTCCTTACCGCCGCCTCAATAATGCCAGCAAATTAGTAGTAGAAGACTGAGATTTCATCCAGAATACTAGCTAGCTAGTCCCGGCCGGGTTTTGGGCCTTAATTTACAAGTCCAGAATGTATATGGATGTGTAATTCCATTTCTATATATACTGTGTATGAGATATTGTATATTATATTACATATACATATGCATCAATTTGTGTACTATTTACAGTATGTAGCACCGTAAAATAAATTTGAAATGAACAAAAAATAGAGAGGAAAATTAAAACCTAATTAAAAGCTAAAAAAACAGAACACTTAGTACCGGTTAGTATCACCAACCGGTAGTAAAGGTCCTCCACCACCAGCCCACGCAGGCAGCTACGTGGTGGGCCTTTAGTACCGGTTCACGGGCCAACCAGTACTAAAGGTCTGGACCTTTAATCCCGACCCTTTAGTACCGGTTGGGGAACCGATACTAAAGGCCCATGCCGACCGGAACTATAGACAGTCATTCTACTAGTGATGACCCACTAAACTATCAAGTAGTCATCGGAATGTGCCTGTGTGATGTTCACAACATCTATAGACGACGCTAGAGGGGGTGGCGCACTGAGCGGTGCATTAAGGACATAAGCCTTCTGTGCAGCAATGAGGACAATCCTCAGATCACGAACCCAGTCCGCAATACTGCTACCATCATGTTTCAACTCTATTTCTCTAGGAACATATAAAAAATCAAGGGAGCTACAACGTGAGCTACAACATAATTTGCAAAGACACTACTGACTATGCTCATGATAATGCGTTCAATTAATCATATTACTTAAGAACTCCCACTCAAATTGACATCCCTCCGGTCAATCGAGTGATACATGATCCAATTTCACAAACTCAAGTCTGATCATCACGTGAGTTGAGGTGGTCAAAATCATGTTGATCATATCTACTATATGACTCATGTTCGACCTTTCGGTATCTTGTGTTCGGAGGCCATGTCTGTACATGCTAGGCTCGTCGATCAAGTTTAACCCGAGTGTTCCACATGTGCAACAATGGCTTGCACCTGTTGTATGTGAACCTAGGGTCTACCACACCCGGTCATCACGTGGTGTCTCGACACGACGAATTTTCGCAACGGTGCACGCTCGGGGAGAACACAATTTATCTTGAAATTTTAGTGAGGGATCACCTTATAATGCTACCGTCATCCTAAGAAAAACAAGGTGCCTAAAAGGATTAACATGACATGCAAATCATAAGTGACATGATATGGCCATGAACTTGTGCTTTTGATATCCACCTATAAAGCACCGGCATGATTCCATCGTCACCGGCATGACACCATGATCTCCATCAACATGTCACCATCATGGTTGTCGTGCCCACCATGCTTCTACTACTATTGCTACCGTTTAGCGATAAAGTAAAGAATTACATAGAGCTTAGTGATTGACACGCTGGTCATACAATAATTAAAGACAAACCTATGGCTCCTGCCGGTTGCCGTACCCATCGACATGCAAGTTGTGATATTCTATACAATACATGATCATCTCATACATCACATATATCTCATCATATAATTTGTTGTATCACATCATAACATACCCTACAAAAACAAGTTAGGTCCTCTAATTGTTGTTGCAAGTTTTACATGGCTGCTATGGGTATCTAGCAAGAACAATTCTCACCTACGCAAAAACCACAACGGTGATACATAAGTTGCTTTTCAACCTTCTCAAGGACCGCCTTTGTCGAATCCGATCCAACTAAAGTAGGAGAAACAGACACCCTCTAGCCATCTTTGTGCAACAACGTTACACGTCAGTTGATGGAACCAGTCTCTCATAAGCGTACGAGTAAGGTTGGTCTGGGTCGCTTCATCCCACAATACCGCTGAACCAAAACATGACCAAGGAAGGAAGCAATCTAAGCATCAACGCTCACAAACTCCTTTGTGTTCTACTCGAAATCTCATCTATACATAGACCTAGCTCATGATGCCACTGTTAGTGAACATTGCATGGGAAACAAAAAAATTCATACGCACATGCAATATCTATCCATGGTGATCACCTTCTACGAGGGGGGGAGTGGATCTACATACCCTTGTAGATCGCTAAGCTGGAAGCGTTAAGAAACGCGGTTGATTTAGTAGAACGTCTTTGCGATCCAAGTCGCCAAGCGTCCCGTGATCCCACCACGATTCGTCCCGCGATTTAATCACGATCCATAACGTGATCCCATCACGATCCATCCCACGATCCAATCACGAATCATCTCGCGATCTTGATCACAATCCTTCTGATCTAGCGCCAAACGAACGGCACCTTCGCTGTCAGCACATGTATAGCTCGAAGACGATCTCCGCCTTCTTGATCCAGCAAGAGGGAGTGGAGAGGTAGATGAGTTCTCTAGCAGACGATGGCATGGCAGCGATGGTGGTGGAATAATTCCAGCAGGTCTACAAAGATCTTTATCGGTTGAACCTCTATGTAAAGGATTTAGTTCATCCCGTACGTTGTTCCCTCTGTTCTTCGGTATGTTACTTGCCCGATATTCGATCATCGTTATCTCTATACCTAGTTCAATCTCGTTATCGGAAAGTCTCTTTACCTGTTCCGTAATACAAGATCACGTGCCTAATATTTAGTCATAATGCTTGCAAGGCTTGTTTTGATGTTGTATTATTGAGTGGGCCCTGAGATACCTCTCTGTCACACGGAGTAACAAATCCCAGTCTTGATCCACGCCAACCCAACAGACAGCCTCAAAGATACCTAGTTATGTTGCGACGTTTGATACACACAAGGTACTCCTCCGGTGTCAGTGAGTTGCATGATCTCACAGTCATAGGAATAGATACTTGACATGTAGAAAATTGAGCTATAAACTGACACGATCATATGCTACCTTTATAGTTTGGGTCTTGTCCATCACATCATTCTCCTATTGATGTGATCCCGTTATCAAATGACATCTCATATCCATGGCTAGGAAACCTTAACCATCTTTGATCAACGAGCTAGTCTATTAGAGGCATACTAGGGACATGGTGTTGTCTATGTATTCACACATGTATCTGAGTTTCCATCAATACAATTCTAGCATGGATAATAAACGATTATCATGAACTAGGAAATATGATAATAACTAATTTATTATTGCCTCTAGGGCATATTTCCAACCGATGCCCTGGCGTGCACTCGAAGTCTGGTAGATCTCTTTCCTTCGAGAAAAAATCATTCCGAAGATTTTATTTTGTATGTACTCCATTTAATATTCCATATCTGCAAAACTCAAAAACAAGGAAAAAACTGGCACTAGGCTCTAGATTAATAGGTTAGTCCCAAAAATAATATAAAATAGCATATTAATGCATATAAAACATCCAAAATAGATAATATAACAGCATGCCATCATCAAAAATTATAGATACGTCGCAGACGTATCACCTAGCCATGAAGGCAATGGTAGGCCAACCCAAGTCACCAACGGAGACCTTGAGACGGACCCTGCACTGGTGTATGTAGTGTTCTATGTAAGAGCGCAGGAGGCACTAATCGATCAGGTCACCCTTGATGTGGTTGCAAATCGCATGTCGTTTGCTCATCGAATCCCGATGGGTAGTGAAGCTACAATCGCCTCTAGGAATCAACCAATGTTATTTGGAAGACCTGTTGGATCCCTGAGGTCTATCCCAGGATACCCTTTAGACGAGCTGATATTGACCCCGGAAGTGCTTCACCACAGTCTGGATGCTTACTGCCATGAGGCTTTACCTAGGGCATGCCGTCCGAGACGTCATCGCCACCGTAACCCTGCAACCTTGTTCCATGGCCTACTCGACCCTGGAGCTAAGGCATATGGAGAAGCCTCATCGACTGCTGAGCACGTCGGTTCTGAAGCCGTCAAAGACGAAGCAAGTCCATCAGAGTAATTGTCAGATCCTAGTAGCCTTTTGCACTGTAATGCTATATTCGCGTATTTCCCTTGATGTTGTAGAAAGACCACCATAATAAACTTACAGGATGCACACCTGCCATTATTTATAAGGTCACTATGCGTGTCTAACTTAAATTAGCGGACGTGTGGCTTCAGTGAAGAATTTTTGGGCGTGATCACCAAAGCCACCTGACCAGCAACCATAGTGATTTATCATTTTGGGAAATTATTATCCGAGACTTTGACCTCAACGACTCTAGAAATGGAGACAATACCAAGCTCACACGGGTGCGAAAATTTTGTGTCCCTAAACCACACACTTTATGTGAGGCCACGCCCTTGACCATCACGAGCATCCCTCAACTTGCAAGCTACCCCCACAGCCATTTTGACCCATGTTGCGCTCTGAGAAATTATTTGAAAACAACCCTGGGCACAATTCCGGATAGTTTTGTAAGATACTACGAATTTTGAACCACAACATTTTTTACCCTAACCAGCAAGCCCAGTGCCAGCTGTTCAAATCAAGGATCATTGCTTGTTTCTTTGAATTTTGGACAGTATGCATATTTTCCCCGTTAGAACCCCATTGCCAGACCAGGAAGGACAAATCCTCTGAACTTCTCCAAGATGAAGAAGAGTGTGTCACGACACCGAGGAGATTCCCTCAGAATCCTATAGATCATACCTCGTGATCACGCATGCATATGTTTGTTAAATCTAACATTTGGATGCATGATACGATATTTTTGGCATATCTTAGAATGTATGCTATAAATGATTGTCTTGATTGCACCTGCATGTGAGTGATTTTCTTACCGTGTTTTACAAGAGATTTTTTCTCTCCCTAACAAATGTCGAGGACAAGATTTTATTTAAGGGGGGTAGAGTTTGTAGCGCCCCAAAAATGTAATCATATTTTTTAATAATTGAAAATTTGGCCAGAAATAGAACTTTATATTATTTTGCACTTCTGCTGATTTCAGAACCTTTCTTTTCAATAATTCCTCCCTCCAAGTATAGAATTTTGGAAAGTAAATATGCTCTTGAGTATTTTCCTTCAATTATATTATTCCATTTACAATTTTATCAGGAACAATTTTTATAATAAAACATGCCAACAACTAATTCCATTAATGGTATTTTCAGTTTTGAAAACATCCCTCTTGCATTACAACCTATTTAAATATTTCTTTAGAAATCCTACAAAAATTTGGAGATGTCACAAGATGTGTAGGATTCACTTTTATACAAAATAAACCCATTGGAGTCCTTTGTATGTTTTAACCAAGCAACCTCATTTCTATTATGGTCCAGTTTGGCAGTTTGAACTGCAACCCCATTTTCTTTTGCTCTGCAGCCATGAATTATTTCCTCCTAATAGTACTTCCAATCAAACACTTAAGTCCAAGAGATCTACCCAATGTCAATTTTTTAGTTGGCCAAATTGCCCCCTTCATTTTCTATCCAGAATTGATTTTCACCAAAACTTGCATGATCCTTTTTTCTTTTTTTTCCAAACTGACCTCACCAACCTATTTAGCATCTAAAGAGACCCCATCCTACAAAGTCTTGTTCTTAGAAAATCCTCATAGGCTGCTGTGGCATTTTGTCAAACACCAAGAGTGCATAGCCAGATTTGACATGATCCAAAGACTGCTGTGGGAACTGGCCTCCTTGACTTAACCAACATGTCTAATAGCCACCCCTATGCATTTAGCCTAGCACTGTTAAATTTAATTAGCATACAAGCATGTTTGGTCGCCCTGGCATTTCAATGAGCATGTGGCGTGCATGCCCGGAGCACGAGCAGAGCACGAGTTTTGCACGTGCTCGCGCCCAAGCCGACGCGTCCCTTGGCCTTTCCCCAGCCATAGAGCCACACCCTCGCCCTCTGGTTGATCGCTAGCAACGTCCCGACCGCCTTCCTGTGCCTCGTAGAGCCGCTGTTGTGGCTCCTTGGTGGCTAGCAGGCGGTCTCATCCCTTCCCTGTCGGGGCTGGCATCGCCCAAGTACCCTCCGCTCGCCAGCTCGCCCCCTTGAGCAGTGACTAGCTCATCCTCTCACCCGTATCTCCATGTCAGCCCTCGCCACGTTCATGAACCGCCACTGTCACCGCATTCGGAAATTGCCCTGGCCGGTGCTTTCTGTGCCACCTGGCATGCCCCCGAGCCATACAACTAGCCATTCTCACCCCGAGACGCATCGCCTTCCTCGACAAAACCCCTGTCTAGTCCCCCACCTCTCTTGCCCGCAATTGATGGCCGGCGCTCGTCCTTATCCACGGGCCGCCGCGGAACTGACATTGGCTAGCTATATGAAGGTCGCCCCCCCCGCTCCATCAGCCTCAGACAGCTCCACCGCTTCGTGTTAGAGCCTCCCCAAGCGGCCAATTAACTGGAAGTGGTCATCTCCCTCTCCTCCGGCCATGAAACTCGCAGGTATCTCTCTATGAAATTCATAATCTCAGAGCTCTCCCCACTACATTAGCTACACCAGTGATCTTCCCAAGGTGCCCTGAGTCCTTTCCCCTCTCGGTTTTCTCTGGGGAACCTCCCTAGGCCAAGTGCATTGAGGAGCCAACGTCGTTGTTCGCCAAGATCAGAGCCGTCGATGCCCCTGAGCTCATAGGAGACGGTGGCGTACCTCCCCTTGCTCATAGCAAGCATCTGAGCATAGTGGTGCGGTCGCTGTGCTCCATGGTGCCCCCCGCCACCGGCGAGGACCACTGGGAGATCTTCCCCTATTCGACAAGAGGAGGGAGAAGGCCGTTTTGACCGCAGGTCAAAGCTGACCGATGGGCCGCACACGTTAGCGACCAAGTCGTGCATAGGCGTTCTAAGTGAAGGCGCATGTCCGCACTATGTGTCTTTGCTTGTTGAAAACATATTGTCCTTGAGGCATTTTCTTTTCTCTAGACTATTTTAAAAACAGAAATTTGATTGAACTTTGACTCGCCATATATTTTTAAACCACTACTTCAAATAAGAAGATTCTTTTTCTGTTATTTCCTAAATATCATCTAGTTTATTTTCATATTTATTTTAAAAATATTCCAAAAACTTTTTACTACTGTTTTGGAAATATGTGTTGATTTCAATAATTTCAAAAATACCAAAAGTGGAGGGAAGAATACTTTCAAATTTTCGGAGTGCACCCCACCGTTCTGCAACCTCAAGGCAAGCATCTTGAACACTTGATATGATACTATTTGGTCGATTTCTTGCTAGGAGAAGTCAACCATCTTTATGTCACATGAAATAATGAAGTTTGCATATGATAATAAGACATGCATGAATGCATATGGTGAGGATTTATTTTTTGTGTTCATGTGATATATATGAGAAGTGGTTACAATCTCATGCCATGCAGATCCAGACAAACTTTGGGGAGAAGTTTCGTCGTGGATAAAGTATTACCGTGAAACCTGGTATCTCGTGGTGACAAGAGAAATCAGTTAGGGCATGACGAGGCAAGATGGGTGGTGCCCATGTTGGTGATTGAACAAAACAATTTGTTGTGTTAACCATTGCATATAAAGTTCAACCTCCTGAGTCGACCGTAGATCGAGTCTTGTACCAGTAACCGCCATACTTGATTCGTGCTACCACGGGTCCCTGCCACAGTAGGGTATGGTTGAGTAAGTCGTCAACGCCTTTCCTTGCACACAGAGTATAGAGGCCCTAGTGAAAGATACAAATGATCACTAGTAGGCAAGCCACTTGGTCCGGGGCCATTGTTGTTCCAGTTGGACCAAGGTTGTAGCGCCCCTGTTTGCGCGCGTTATAAATTGTGTGATCCCATGCTATTCAAGATTGTGGTCTCCCCACTTAGAGTTTTACCTAACCAATGTCGTGGGTGATTCCAGGCATCGGTAAGTTAAGATGGTGTGTGCGGGTCAGGTGTGTTTTCAACTTAAAGACCATAATTGGAATTAGTCTCGAGATGACTAAAGAAATCCGTTACTTGGGGGTAAAGAGTACACCCTCTACAGAGTATAAACCTATTCGAATAGTCGTGTCCACGGTTAAGAACAACAGTCTTAAAGTCGATCTTTGGAGGAAAACTTTCAAACCACTTTGTCATGAATGGTGACAGATGATATCTATGATTATTATTGTTGTGGACTAACCATTTCTATTATGTGAATTGTGGAGTACCACCCGGGATGGTCCTACCTCCTCGATACTCATACTATTATTTATTGTATTTATGATCCCTTTATGTGTCCTCGCTCGGACACCCGATTGTGGCACACTCGTTATTCATTTTCACTATAAGCCCTTTATGTGGCGTCGCTCAGAAGCCCGACTGTGGCATGCCCGTTGTTTATTTTACTATAAGCCCTTTATGTGGTGTCACTCGGACGCCCACCTATGGCATGCTCATTGTTTATTTTTACTATAAGCCCTTTATGTGGCATCACTTAGACTCCCGACTGATGCATGATTATAATCTTAACCTTTCGAGGCGTCGCATCAGACACCCGATTGGATTATTTCATTTTTATTTCTTGATTGCCTAATTATTTATAGCATGAATAACATGCTTGCTTGCAGTATGAATTTTACCTTGTGACTGATTCAAATATCGTAATTTCATTCAGTGCATGATTACCACCAGATATATTATATCTGTTCTCTTGATGCTTGCGTGTACATTCGAAGTACTCATTGTCCTGTCCCTGGCTATTGTCTTGTCTAGATTGCATATTTGGAGAGGAGCACGATGACGACAACCCCAGAATCTAGGCATCAAAGATAGCAACCGAGCAAGATATGAGTTATCCACAACAGTTGTTCCTGTGGGAAATGGAGTCCCATAGACGTTGATGATCCACAAACCGCTTCCGCCATCTACCACTAGAGACCTTTTTTGTACTCCATAGACCACCATTGTCTTGTACTTCAGATTTTGTATTTTTCTTGTAAATTCTTTATCAAGGATGTGTCCACCAGCTAATGGTAATCCTGGGGCTGGTGTGCATAAGGACTAGTTACTGGGAAATTAATATTCTGGAAAGTCGGTCCTAACACATGGCCCCAATGCGAAAGATGGTGGATGAGGGGCACAAGGAGATGGTCATCATGGAGGCAATGAAGAAGGAGATTGAGGAACTCCGGGCCCAGCAATCCATCAAGAAATAGATAGTAGTGGGCCAAATTGTTTTCTATGTCTTCTTTCTTCAGCCTCTTCCTTCTTATTTTGCCCCCGTGTCTTTGGGGAGTTACCGCATGTGGCATTTTTTATTACCATGTATATGTAATAGAATTATCATCCTTTGACGCTGCAAATTTGTTGTTACATTATTTTGTTCGTATTTACATGTATACAAGTCAAAAACAAACGAAACGTCAAGTTCTTGGCGAGGGACGAACAAAATAATGGTTACGTTGAGCGGGGCAATGGGATCACAAGCAATCTAGCTCCTCCATCTAGGCGCATTAACCACATGATAAATAGCGGGTCGGACACCATTCATTCAGAAGTTGGGAGCAAGGTGAGCGGGGGGTGGATGTCAAAGTATCGCTTCCCGATGAGCATGCGCATTAGACTACTCTCATATGTTCCGTCGAGCATGCACGACGGACATATCTCACGCATCCTGTCGAGCCTGGATGGCGGACAGCTCGCACGTGGCCCGTCAAGCCTGCACGATGGAAAGCTCGCATGCTACTTGTCATCAACAAGCACCTTGCACGACACCCGCATGTCAAGTATAAAAAATGGACGTGTAGCACGAAATGGTTATCATATAAGTTTTGTATTTATGGGAATTCAAAAAAAGTTTATCAATGATTCCGACTGAGCTATCATGCCTAAATGTTTTTAATCCATTCACATTAGTATCAAAACGGACGAATTGGTGCACTAGAGGACACATTGGGTGTAGTTTCACCACCAAAGGTGACATGTTCCCTATCGAAATCACAAGGCGAGAGGATGTACTTCTAGTTCAAAATTTGAACTACGCATAGTAAATCCCTAGAAAACTCAATTAATGTATGAAAAGGGCCAAATTGGTGCACTAGACGATGCATTGAATGTAGTTTTGCCACCAAAGGTGACATGTTCCCTATCGAAATAACTAGGCTTGTTGCATAATCTTTGGCTTGTAAGATGCATGTCCCAAATTCATCAAAAACAAATCACACCATATATGTGTCATGGCATGACATTGTGTAAGTTTCATGAATTCCTAATGAGCTTTGGGTTCTCAGAGATTATAAAACCAAGATGTTTTTATTTCAGTGACCTTAAGTGCCTGGCATCTAAACATGGACACAAGGACACAAAATGGTTTTTATTCCATTTTGGTGTCCAAGAGCGCGTGCTTGTAGTTCAAATTTGAGTTCTTCACATTAAGTGCATGGCTAGAAAATTCAAATGTCGTTTCGACCACAAAGGTAGCATGTTCCCTATTGAAACCACAATGCTTCTCATGGGAAGCTCCAATTTGTAAGAGGTTTGTCCCAAAACTTGCCCCAGATTGGTAAAAAAATTACCATGTCCTATAATTGTCATGTTTCAATAATTTCAGACGAGTTCTGAATTTATGGGGGTTTAAAATATAAGTTTCTCAACGTTTGTGGCCTAGTCATGATGCCGAGATATTTTTAATCATTGCATGGGACCTAAACAGGGACCCAAGGACATATAAATGATATGCTAACCATTTTGGTGCACTAGAGCATGTGCTTGTAGTTCAAATTTGAATTATGTACATTAAATGGATAGAAAAGCTCAATTAATGTATAAATGGGCACCAAATAAGTCCTGAATAATTCAACATTTTAGCATTGCAGCTGTATTAGTCTATGTTGCATGTAGAAAAAATATCAACGCAAGAATATACATTGATTGTCATTATCTCCACAGAGGTGACATGCATGTTCCTTATCGAAACAATGATGCTTCTTAAGAGGAGCAGAAGGAAATGACAAGCGGTTTAAGCAAGGTAATTTCTGCAGGCACTGAAATTGTAAGTAGCAAGTAGTTTGACAGCAAGGTAATTTGTAACGAGCAAGTAATGGTAACAATAGGTAAGGTGCAACAAGGTAGCCCAATCCTTTTGTGGCAAAGGACAGGCCAAAACAATCTCTTATGATAAGAAAAGTGTTCTTCAAGGTACACGGGAATTTCATCTAGTCACTTTCATCATGTTGATTTTATTCGTGTAAGCTACTTTGATAATTTGATATATGTGTGGACCGGTTCTAATGTGTTGTTCTTACTTGAACTAACAACTATGATTAAACCCCTTGCAAGAATCCACAACTACGAGAAAAATATTATGACAAAGTCTAACCATAGCATTGAACATGTGGATCCAAATCAGATCCTTACGAAGTAGCACATAAACTAAGGTTTAAACTTCTACCACTCTATCAACCCATCATCTAATAACTACTCCACAATGCATTCCCTTAGGCCCAAGGATGGTGAAGTGTCATGTAGGTGATGTTCACACGACACCACTAAGGGAATTAGAACATACATATCATCAAAATATCGAACACATATCAAATTCACATGATTACGTGCAACATGACTTCTCCCGTGACCTCAAGAACAATGGTAACTACTCACAAATAATACTTATGCTCAAGATTATAGGTGTATTGAATAGAATAATGGATCTGAACATATAATCTTCCACCAAATAAACCATATAGTAATCAACTACAAAACGTAATCAACACTACTAGTCACCCATAGGTACCAATCTGAGGTTTCGTTACAAATATTGAACACAAGAGATGAACTAGGGTTTGAGAGGTGATGATGTTGTTGAAGATGTTGATGAAGAATGGACTCCCAAGATGAGAGGGTTGTTGGTGATGACGATGGCTTCGATTCCCCCATCTGAGCAGGAAGTTCCCCTCGCGGAATCGCTCTGCTAGAGGGCAAAAGTGCTCCTGCCCGAGTTCCGCCTCGAGGCGGCGATGCTTTGTCCCGAAATTCATCCTCTTATTTTTTTTCTAGGTTTTTCCAGAATTTATACTAGAGGATGGGCTCTGGAGGTGGGCCAGGGTGAGCACCACCCACTAGGGCGAGCTTGGGGCCTGACGCGCCCTGGTTTATGTTCCTCACCAGGTGGGGGCCCTCCGGTAGATTTTTGCTCTAGTATTTTTCATATTTTCCATAAAAATTCTCCGTAAAGTTTTAGCTCCATTGGGGATGTGCAGAATATGTATGTATGACATGATTTTTCAGGTCCCGAATTCCAGCTGTCGGTATTCTCCCTCTTTGTGTAAACCTTGCAAATTGTGAGTGAAAAGGGCATTATTATGCATAAAACATTATAAATAACAGTAGGAAAACATGATGCAAAATGGACGTATCAACTCCCCCAAGCTTAGACCTCGCTTGCCCTCAAGCGAAAGCCGATATCGAAGAACATGTCCATATGATTTTGAAAGACAGGTGTCAATAAAACAAAATATAGACATAGTAGCATCATGCTTATTATCATAACAACAACAAACTTTAATATATAACTTTTATTTTATAACAAGATCATATAACTTCTTATGAGCAAGTAACAATTCATCACAACATGGAAGTATAAAGCATAAAACCTTGCTGGAAACCAACAAACTATGTTCTCGATCAACTTTGCAACTCCAATTGATCATATTTTCAAGAAGGATCTCATATCGGAGCCTTTTGGTAAGCCACATACTCGACCATCATTTAGTCTTCCATGATTGCTAACACTCACAGCATGCCCATGAGCAAAAAGTTCCAACTAGACACATAGAAAGATAGGGGCTTATAGTTTTGCCTCCCAAAGTATTCACGTCAAGGGTGATGTCAACAATAATAACTCATGCTCACTCATATCCAACTGGATATATGTGCCTACATCTTTTGTCACCAAATGATGCTTGCAAAAGGAGAAAAAGAAAAAGGAATAGGGAAGAATGGTTTGACTCTTGCATAAAAGTAAACACAAAGTAAAAGAGAGGCCCTTTGCAGAGGGAAGCAGAGGTTGTCATGCGCTATTTAATTTGTATGCCAAATCCCTTAGCGCAAAAGAACATCACGTTGTATTCCCCTTGTGATAGAAACCTTTATTATGCAGTATGTCGCTTTTATTACTTTGCCATCACAAGTTCATGCCACGCTCAATTTTCTCTTACACTAATTGTTCCAACACTTTTAGAAGCAATTTTTATTACCTTGGTGCACCGATGACAACTTACTTGAAGGATCTTATTCAATCCATAGGTAGGTATGGTGGACTCCCAATCATGACTTTGGGTTTGGGGATTTTGGATGCACAAGTAGTATCTCTACTTAGTGCAGAATTTTTGGCTAGCAAAGATATTGAGCAAGCGTTGAATGATCTATGACAATGTAACTTCTATGTGAGTCTGAACAAACATAAATGAATATGTTGTCTTCCTTGTCCAATGTCAACAATTTTGGCATATAATATTTAATGGGGGATCACAATCATAAAAGATGTCCATGATAATGTATTTGCATGTGAATCTTCTCTTCCCTAATTAATTTTTTCATGAGTTGCATCATTGACTAATGCTATGTTTGCCAATCTCCAGTAAATTCTGCTATTTACACTTATCTTTATGTGATGTCATTACTCACTATAAGATCAGCATATGATCTTTTTCATTTATTTTCATTATTATGATTCCAGCAAGAAAGTAAAGAGGCAAAAGCTCAAACTAAACTTTAGTATATAACTCTCACTCGATTACATAGATAGATAGATCATGAAAATAGCACTCACAAATAGATCACTCTAAACTTTTATTCAACTAAATCACGAAAAAGCTAAGCATCAAAATAAAAAGAAAAGGTAAAAATTGATGGTGATACGATACGGGGGCATCTCCCCCAAGCTTGTCTCAAGACAAGGGGAGTGCCCATACCCGTGTACTCAAGTCTCCTTTGTTGATGCATATGATGAAGGTGTTGGTGATAAATTGTCACACTTTAGCTATAATACACACTTCAATTTATGGATGACGCTCCTGAGGGTGATGATGTGCTCCTCCAGCGAAATATTTTCACGAGTGAGGAATTTATTCTAAACAAGAACCACTTTGAAAGCCCTAAAAGTTTCAATTTCAAGAGGGGTGAGATGACGGTAATAAGGCCGAAGGATATCTTCTTCTTCCTCCTGTTTTGTGGGTATGGATTGCCCTCCTTCTTGAGCCTGATCATGCGTAGCTTCCATGCCCTTGTCCTCATTGTTGGCTTCTTTTCGCTCTTCTCACTTTAGCTCCATCTTCATCAACCAAACAACCTCTTCTATGTTATTGGGGGAGGAAGAAGACATGATGCCTAGCTTGATAGATTTGCTAGGAAAACAACATGAAACTAGAAGAGAGGAAAATCTCAAGATGTAGTGGTCAAGACAATCAGGGGTACATATATAGGGGATTTTTATTCTTGGAACTCAAGCAAACCAAAGGAAAACGGAGTCAGGAAGGTTCTCGAGGTGGGCACCACACACCAGGGTCCCTGGTGTATGGTTCTCACCTCAGTTGCCTTCCGCTTTATTTCGTTTACTTACCGTATATATAAAAAAATTCCTGATTTTTTCGAGTCCGTTTACTTACCGTATCACGTACCTCTTATTTTTCATGATTCTGGAGTGTTCTGGAAGGTTTATCTTATGTGTTCCTCCGATGTCATGGTTTGGATAACATTTCTTTCAACATTGATCAGCGTACCTCAGATATAGTGTTTAATTATTTGTCCATTGACCACCTTCGGGTTAGTACGTTCCGCATTATTAATGTTGATAGCTCCAGAATGATAAAATTCTTCGACAACATATGGTCCTTGCCATTTGGAGAAAAGTTTTCCTATAAAAAAACTAAAACAATAATTGTACAAAATAACATATTCTCCAACCTTGAATTCCTGCTTTTCGATTCTTTTATCATGCCATCTTTTAACTTTTTCTTTAAATAACTTGGCATTTTCATAAGCTTGGGTTCTCCATTCATGTAATGAGCTAATATCAAATAACCTCTTTTCACAGGAAAGTTTGAAGTCATAATTGGGTTCTTTAATTGCCCAAAAAGCTTTATGTTCTAACTCTAGAGGCAAATGATAAGCTTTCCATATACCATCTTTATGGGGACATACCCATAGGATTCTTATCAGCTATTCTATAAGCCCAAAGTGCATCATGTAATTTCTTAGACCAATTCTTTCGATACCAATTGACAGATTTTGTAATATCAATTTTATTTCTCTATTGCTAAGTTCAACTTGACCACTAAATTTAGGATGATAGGGTGATGCAATTCTATGGTTTACATCGTATTTAGCAACCATTTTGCGGAAAGCACCATGGATAAAATGTGAACCACCATCAGTCATTAGATATCTAGGGACTCCAAACTTCGGGAAAATAACTTCTTTACTCATTTTAATGGAAGTTTTATGATCCACACTACTAGTTGGAATAGCTTTAACCCACTGAGTGACATAATCAACAACAACAAAAATATGAGTGCATCCATTAGAGGAAGGAAAAGGTCCCATATAATCAAAACCACAAACATCAAATGGTTCAATAACAAGTAAATAATTCATAGGAATTTCCTGACGCTTACAAATATTACCAATTCTTTGACATACTGATCACAAGACAAGAAAAACTTACGGGCATCCTTGAAGAGAGTAGGCCAATAAAAACCAGAATATAATACCTTATGGGCAGTTCTATCTCCCGCATGATGTCCTCCATAAGCTCCGGAATAACATTTCCGTAGGATGTGTTTATGTTCATGCTTAGGTACACAATGTCTAATAATACCATCAACTTCTTCTTTATAAAGATGTGGATCATCCCAAAAGTAATGTCTTAAATCATAGAAGATTTTTTTTCTTTTGTTGGTATGTGAAACTAGGTGGAATATATTTGGCAACAATGTAATTAGCACAATCAGCATACCAAGGATTGTTTTGAGAGACATTTATTGCAGCTAATTGTTCCTGAGGAAAACTATCATCAATAGGTAGTGGGTCATCAAGAATAGTTCCTAACCTAGACAAGTTATCAGCTATGGGGTTCTCAGCTCCTTTCCTATCAATGATATGTAAATCAAATTCTTGAAGTAAGAGAACCCACCCAATGAGTCTAGGTTTAGCATCTTTCTTTTCAATAAGGTATTTTAGAGCAGCATGATCAGTGTGAACAGTAACTTTGGAATCAGCAATATAAGATCTGAATTTATCACAAGCAAACACAACTACTAAAAATTCTTTTTTAGTAGTGGCATTATTTCTTTGGGCACTATCTACAGTTTTGCTAGTACAATGGATAACATTTAATTTCTTATCAACTCTTTGTCCTAGGACAACACCAACATCATAATCACTATAATCACACATAATTTAAAAAGGCAAGTTTCAATCAAGTGATTGAAGAATAGGTGTAGTGGTTAAGGCTTTCTTAATTGTTTCAATGGCTTCATCACAATCATCATCAAAAACGAAGGGAATATCCTTTTGTAAAAGATTAGTAAGAGGCCTAGAAATTGCTGAGAAGTATTTAATAGACCTCCTATATAAACCACTGTGACCAAGGAAACTTTGAATAGCTTTAGCATCTTTAGGATAAGGCATTTTCTCAATTGCATCAACTTTAGCTTGATCCACCTAGATACATCGTTCAGAGATTTTTATGCCCCAAGACAATACCTTCATTAACCATCAAGTTGCACTTCTCCCAATTCAAGACGAGATTAGTTTGTTCACATGTTAGGAAAATTCGATCAAGGTTTCTGAAGAAATCATCAAAAGAAGTTCCGTAAACGGAAAAATCATCCATGAAAACCTCCAGAATCTTTTCACAAAAATCACAGAATATAGCAGTCATACTTCTTTGAAAAGTAGCATGTATTGGATAAGTAGAAAGGCATATGTCTACAAGCATATGTTCCAAAAGGACAATTAAAGGTGGTTTTCTCTTGATCAGAGTGTGACACATGTAGTTGAGAGAAACCAGAATATCCATCCAAGAAACAAAAGTGTGTGTGCTTTATTTAGTTTTCTAGTACCTTTCAAGCATTTGAGCAATGAAAGACAGAGGGTAATGATCTTTTCTAGTAGCTTTTAAGCATTTGATCAAGAGACAGGATCAATGAAAACCACCTTTACTTGTCCTTTTGGTGATCCTGTCTTTTAAGCACACACACTTTAGGTGGAGGATCAATGAAAACCACCTTTACTTGTCCTCCACCTAAAGGTGATCCTATCTTTCAAGCATTTATTCATCATACTTCAAAGGGTAAGGCAATTGATCATACTTTAGAGTGTAAGGCAATTGTTTTAATTCAAAGACAGGATCACCTTTAGGTGGAGGAGGACCTCCTAGACATTCAATAGGCAAATTGTTTTAGTAGAGGTTGTTGTTCAAAGAAATTTTTATCTATCTCATTTCTTTCATGCAAGTGCATATCATTTTCATGGTCTAGCAAATATTGTTCTGCTGGATCGGTAGGAGGAACGACAATCGAAGAAAGATCAATTATTTAATCCTTACTAGATAATTCTTTATAAAGGTGTTGTCTACTAAACTTGGAAAAATTAAACTCATGATACACATCACCAAACGTAACACTGACAGTTTCCTTTTGACAATCCATCTTAGCATTAACACTGTTCAAGAAAGGTCTATGAAAGATAATGGGACAAAAGTCATCTTGTGGGGAACCAAGAACTAGAAAATTAGTAGGATATTTTATTTACCCAGACAAAACTTCAACATCTCTAACAATCCCAGGTGGTGTGATGGTGTCTCTATTAGCAAGTTTAATAGTAACATTAATTTCTTCTATTTCAGCAGGTGCTATTTCATTGATAATTTCTTGATATAAGGTAAAAGGAATAGCACTCACGCTAGCACCCAAATCACATAAGACATGATAACAATGATTTCCTATTTTGACTAAGACAATAGGCATGCCAACTACAGGTCTATGTTTTTCATTTTCATCGGGTTTAGCCATTCTAACACCTTCATCACAGAAGTAAATAACATGCCCATCAATATTTTCTACCAAGCGATCTTTAACCATAGCGACACTAGGTTCTACTTTAATTTGTTCAAGGGGCTTAGGTGCTCTAATATTATTCTTGTGAACCACAGTTGATACATTAGCATGTCCGTTTATCCTAACAGGGAAAGGTGGTTTTTCAATATAACCAGTAGGCACAAGTGGATCAACATTGTAAATGATAGTTTCTTCTTTAGCTATGACTAGTTCTTTAATTTCCTTTTTAATAGGGGGTGGTATTTAAACAACTTCTTCTTAGGGACATCAGCATGAGCAGAAAATGATTCACAAAAAGAGGCTACTATCTCAAAGTCAAGTCCATATTTAGTGCTAAATAGTGAAAAGCATCGGTATCCATAAAATATTTAACACAATCAAATTCAAACTTGATACCTGACTCATTACCTCCGTCGAGTTCCCGATCTTCAGAGTTGTGTTTAGTTCTTTCCAAGATATCCCACTTGAATTCAATAGTATTCTTCATAAAAGAACCAGTACAAGGAGTATCAAGCATGGTTTGATCATTGTAAGAAATCTGAGCAGAAAAGTTCTGAATAATAACTTCTCTCTAGATATCATGATTGGGGCATGAATGTAACACTGACTTAAGCCTCCCCCAAGCTAGAGCGATGCTTTCTCCTTCATGAGGTCAAAAATTATATATAGAATTCTGATCACGATGAACTAGATGCAGAGGATAAAACTTTTAGTGGAATTCCAATTTCAGTCGATTCTAGTTCCATGATCCAATATCATCACATAGCCTCTACCATGTAAATGCTTTTCCCTTCAAAGATAAAGGGAACACCTTCTTATTACCTTCATCTCCGGATAAACCTACAAGCTTAAATAATCCACAAATTTCATCCACATGTATTTGGTGCATATCAGGATGTTCAGTTCCGTTTCCTGCATAAGGGTTAGCTAGCGGTTGTTCTAACATACCCGAAGGAATTTCATAACCAATATTATCAGTTAGTTCTGTAGGTTGAGGAACCACTAATTGTGGTTTCGGTCGAGGTGAAGATACCCTGAACAAACCCTCAAAGGACTGCTTTCCATGGTATGCAAGTGACAGTAAATTTCAGCACGTAGTATAAGTTTTTCCTTAACGATTTCCACTTACCAAGAGCACTTCACTCCCCGAAAATGGCACCAAAAAATATTATTCATGACCCACAAGTATAGGGAACCAATCATAATCCTTTCGATAAGTTAGTGTCGAACCCAACGAGGAGTAGAAGGAAATGATAAGTGGTTTTCAGCAAGGTAATTTCTACAGGCACTAAAATTGTAAGTAGAAAGTAGTTTGATAGCAAGGTAATTTGTAATGAGCAAGTAATAGTGACAATAGGTAAGGTGCAGAAAGGTAGACCAATCTTTTTGTGGCAAAGGACATGCCAAAACAATCTAATATGATAAGCAAAGTGTTCTTGAGGGTACACGGGCATTTCATCTAGTCACTTTCATCATGTTGGTTTGATTTGTGTTCGCTACTTTGATAATTGGATATGTGGATGGACCGGTGCAAAGGTTCTGTTCTTACTTGAACTAAAAACCTACTTATGATTAACCCCCACATAAGCATCCGCAACTACGAGAAAAGTATTAAGACAGTCTAACCATTGCATTAAACATGTGGGCCCAAATCAGCCCCTTACGAAGGAGCGCATAAACTAGGGTTTAAGGTTTTGTCACTCTAGAAATACTCCACAATGCATTCGCTTAGGCCCATAGATGGTGAAGTTTCATGTACTCAACATTCACATGACACCACTAAGGGAATCACAACATACATATCATCAAAATATCGAACACATATCAAATTCACATGATTAGTTGCAACATGACTGCTCCCAAGACCTCTAGAACAAAGGTAACTACTCACAAATAATACTCATGCTCGAGATCATAGGTGTATTGAATAGCATAATGGATCTGAACATATAATCTTCCACCAAATAAACTATAAAGTAATCAACTACACAAGGTAATCAACACTACTAGTCACCCACAGGTACCAATCTGAGGTTCTGGTACAAAGATTGAACACAAGAGATGAACTAGGGTTTGAGAGGAGATCGTTCTATTGTAGATGTTGATGAATAATGGCCTCCCCAAGATGAGAGGGTTGTTGGTGATGACGATGGCTTCGATTTCCCCAACCGGGAGGGAAGTTCCCCCGGTGGAATCGCTCCGCCAGAGGGCAAAAGTGCTCCTACCCAAGTTCCACCTCGAGACAGCGGTGCTTCATCCCAAAAGTGCTCTTATTTATTTTCTAGGTTTTTCCAGAATTTATACTAGAATATGGGCTCCGAAGGTGGGCCAGGGTTAGCACCACCCACCAGCGTGCGCCTAGGGGCCCTGACGTGCCCTGGTGTAAGTTCCTCACCAGGTGCCCCCACTATCAGTGTCAAAACCAGCGGATCTCGGGTAGGGGCTCCTGAGCTGTGAGTCTAGAATCAATGGTAACAGGGGACGAAGGAGACGTTGTTTACCCAGGTTTGGGCCCTCCTATGAAGGTAAAACCCTATGTCCTGCTCAATTATATTGATGTGTATGAAGGTTACAGAGTTGATCTACCTCGAGATCCGATAGCTAAAACCCTAGATGAGTTTCTCTCCCCTACAATCTAAAGCCCCCTCGGTTCATATAGACACCGGGGGGTACCTAGGGTTTACACATGATAGGTCTCCTGCGGGGGATGGAGATGTCAATTTCCTCATATTGACTTGGAGTGCACGACGCGCTTTTGAGACTTCCTTCTAGAACACGGGGTCATGGCGTATCCGGCCCTTCCTGCGATAGTCAAAGAGTGGCCCACCAAGACGTCCTATTGGGAGATAGGCCAATGGCCCAAGGACCCCTTAGTCCAGGACTCCCTCAGTAGCCCTCAAACTAGCCCCCAATGGTAAGAGTCAAGACACTGGCAGATCCACGTGATCAGAGTCTTCGGCTTGCGAGGTGAGTTCTTCTTCCCATCAATGATCAGCCGAGACTAGTCTGGCTTCCAAGGATGCATAATTTTTCTGATCATACGATCGTCCGAACGCCATGAGTTGCTTATCCCCAAAGACCAAATATCAAAGTGTAAACAGTGTTTTCTAATAGGCTTTTTGACGAAGGGTCGCAGCCAATCATGACCACTGAAACAGCTATGAAAACTTGATTCACGGTTCGAGGCTATTTTTAAATTGGCACGACTCATCAATGTATAGATCATCCTTCGTTCCGCACGGGATATGATTAATGCCCTATGTTTTCTCACGTGTGTGTAATGGCACGGATATTTTGGGGAGCAGCGAAGCCTGAGGCGTAGTAAAAGGGAGGCTATTGTTATTATAGTACCATAAATGGGTGGAAAACCAGCAAGGCCTATTCATGCTCCCAATTCGCATCCCTTGCTTCCTCAACCTTCCCAAGCTCGGAGAGACCAGATCTAGTTCTCCCTCCATTTCTCCTTAGAGTTTAGCCATGGCGGGTTCAGGTCCTATGGGCAAGTGGGAGGCCTCCACGGTCACCAACAAGGACATCCTGGCTCTCAAGCTCGCTAGCTACATCCCCGCCAACCCTCTTGCACCGTGCTCCAGAGGAAAAATAGGTGGTCCCCATGCCGAAGCCGGGTGAGAGGGTGGTTTTCGTCCCCCACTTCCTTCGGGGACTAGGCTTTCCGCTCCACCCCTTTGTAAGTGGCCTTATGTTCTTCCATGCCCTTCGGGAACTCCTTCATGCATATTTCGGCATTCATCATTGTCTCCGAAGCCTTCCTGCGGGTCAAGCCGCACTTCGGCCTGTGGCTCAAGGTATTCAATGTCAAGCCGAAGATAGTTGTGGATGAGCACGCAGACTCCAGAGGGGCGGTACTCATAAGCTCCCATGTGTCGAGTGGCTGGGCGGTATACAATCAAGATCTGGGTGGGTGGCAGCTCACCGAGTTCAGATAAGGACATCCCACGAGGTTAACCTCGTGGCTCAGGAAGGGCCTGGACAGGGGGTCGGACGCAAAGGTGAAATCACTATAGAAGCATATTTCCTCGATAATCATGGCCAAGGTCGAGCTAGTTAATGTGGTCCAGGTCATGCTCCAATATCGTCTTCTTCCCTGCTAGCAACGGGCCTCCCCAAGGTGGGCTCATCAGCTTGGGGATGAGCCTACAGTGCGGCAACTCTTCCGCACTGCCCATGAGAAATTGTGGAAAGTGGTATTCAAGCCCTGGAAAAACCGGCTGGCCGAGGAAGAAGACGTAGGTCTCGACACCAAAACCCTCCTGCCCAGGTATGATGGAATTGTAATTCTCTAGCTCTCTTCTTTGACAAAAGCGCTGAACACCTTCCCCCTCATCTTTGCATAAATGATTGAGCAAGGCCACAGAAATTAACTGCCCGGCCCCACAACCCGAAGACCCCAGGTTGGATTTGTTGACGGCAATGCTCAACGTGGCGCCGTAGATGGTGCCAGAGAAGAAGGAGAAGAAGAAGAAGGCCAAAGAAGGTCTTCGATCGAGGGCTCTTCCAGACACTATGTCCGGGGAAACCCATGCCTCTTCCACTCACGAGGAGGAGCACAAGGATGGAGGGGATAACAATTCTCCCCTCACAACAAAAAGGGCAGCATCAGCAGACGCCGCGGAGGACCTACCTACTCCTGCCCCGAAGAGGTCATGCCGGACAAAAGTAGTCCTAGCTGATGACACTTTGGACTCCGATGAGAAGTCGGAGGACATTGAAACGGTTCCTCGAAGGAACCCAAGGGTCAAGCCCCCAGCCTAGAGGTATATATGTGAATACCCTCTGAATTATTTATATGAATTTTTTAATGTTTTAAATGGACGTATGCCTTTTAGTCTGTAGCCCACCGCGCATTCTCCCCACGGACCAAATATCGGATGGGGAGTCTCCACCCGCCGAGCTGGCGGAGAGTAGGACTGCATGACACCCCACACCTCTAGGGGCTTCGAAAGGGGCCGTGGAGGTGTCATCGCGCCAGGCTCCTTCAGAGACGAACACAGGTGGTGGGGGTGATGATGTCGTGGACGATGTGAAGGCCTCGACCGCCGAAGACCAAGGGGAGGAAACTCTCCTGGCCGCTAAGGAGGGCGGACGAAGGAATGTCCAGTCCCCTCCGAGGACATCTCCTGAGTGCACTATGCCTCCGGAGCTACCATCTCAATCCCCCGTCAGAGATCGGGTTGGCCGGTCACCACCGGTGCCACCCGTGACTGGGTGGCCGGTCATTATGGAGGAGGCTCTATCAATTGCCTCCATCTCTAAGGATCAGCACACTCTTATGGGTTCGGTTTTGTAAGGCATTCAGTCCATTGATAGCGGACTGAAAGAGGCCTTCAATGGTCTCTTGATGGGCTTCAAGGTTAGCCACGTAATACCTTTTTCCTGAAATTTTTAGTTTTATTAAGTTTGTGCTATCTTTATATATATTATCCCCCAAGCCCTGGGTGAGTTTGGAAAAAACACACTCAGGGGTCAGATACACGGGAATGACTAACGATGCCGAAGGCATCATCATTCCCGCACTATTCTAAGAGAACCTAGCACAGGGTCATGTTCTGACGTCCCAAGAGTTTGAATGCACCTAACCTATTTTTTGTAGGCCTCGTCATCGGTGGTGGTTGTCCATGCCACGGATCTTGCCAAGCTAAATCGGAAGCTCAAGAGCTCCGAAGAGGAGCTTGATTCCCTGAACAAGAGATTAGATGGGGCGCAAGGTAAGCCGAATGGTAAGCTAGTGTAAGTAATTATTTATTGCTTCCACAAGTTCGGCTACGGTGGTTGAAACCCTCAAGGACGAGCTAAAAAGGATGAAGTAGGAGGCCGCAGATGAGAAGGCGGCAGCCGAACAAGCAGCAGCTGCACTATCCACATTCAAAACTGCGAGCGGGAAGCATGAGGCCCAGGTGGAGGACATGTAGCAGGATCCCAAGGATGCCAACATGAAGAGCGAGGCCCTAGAGAAGAAGGGCAAAGAGCAAGCCACTGAGCTATCCACGCTGAAGTATGAGCTCCAAAAGGAGCGGGTGGATAGGCGGATCTTTGAAAAAGAAGTCTGCCAGGTCAAGGCGGTCAAGGATGGTAAGTCGTATTTACTATAGTGTGCCTTTGGTGGTAGTAGGTTTGCATTGCTCACCATCGTGTGGCATTCCTCGGGTGCCTGTATGGACCTCCAAAAGAGTGCAGCAGGCACGAACAAGTTTTATGCTTCGCGGGAGGAGGAGGATGAGGCTCGGCTTTTTTGGGCACAGTTTGAAGCCCTTGAGCGCTCTCCTCTTCTGATTGAGTAGATGAAGCAACTTATGGAGCTGCACAGGATGGCGGAGCTGGCCATGAAGGATCTCTGCATCCGGTTATGTCCTGCAGAGCCATTGGTGAGCAGCTACTTCGGCTTGGTGTGGAAACTATGTGAAGTTGCGCCACAGATTGACACGCCAAAGCATTCTACATGCATCGAGGGAGCTCGGATGGCCTTTGCAAGGACCATGGTGCACTGGACGAAGCTCAAGCCGACTAAGATGTCCACCGCACCTCCGCCCTTGGAAAGGAGCATAGGTGCCCCAATAAATACTTCTCTGCAGTGATGGAGGGTGCTCGGGCAATAGAGGCCCGATGCTCTAAGGATGTTTTTTATGAATGAGCACGCTGTAATATGTCCGAAGACTGTTAGCGCTTTATAATGAGGTTGCATGGTTTATCATGTGTTTTGAGTTTTGCATTTATTGTGACTCCTATGTGGCCGTTTTATCTGAAAGTTGCGAGTCATCGGCTTCAGACCACATGTAGGTACTACGCGAGGTGTTTCTGCCCCCACATTATGACCATTAGCCGAGGTATCGGTGCCTGAAGGCGGTAGTGCGAGGGGAAGAAGGCAATCAGACTATGATGCTTTATTGCTTTCACTTAGCCATAGGAGCTTAAAATGTGCGGGGGCTAATGACTAGCCCCCAGTGTTTTGTGATGTTTGGATGTACTCAGGCTAAATCCAGCATCACATGGTTTGTACTAGTACCAAACCCATCGTATGACACGGAATAACCTCTATCGATTTTTTAGTATGACACTTATGCTCGGATTTGCAGACCAGTTCTCGGTTACTATGATAGTCCGTTTTTGTCTTTCTCCCTTGAGGTGCTTGACCAGGAGAGCTGGAAGCACAATTGCAGTGGTTCTCCTGTTGCCCTTTTAGCCGAACGAGCGGAACGTAAGAGGGCAAACACAGGAGCCGGGAAACCCAACTATTGACCCAAGACATAGTTCGGATCCAATGCATATAAAGAAAAATCAAAGACGCCGAACACGTGATCAATTGTGTTGGGGTGTGCTTAGGGTGATATTTAAAATCAATCCCCCAGTCTATTAGCCGGTTGCATCGTAATGTATACCGAACAGTTTCACAATAAGCATTGATCTGGGAAGAATAGAGTATGTAGCATAAAATACAGCGAAGAAGCCATGTACAATGGTCTATTAGTTTCTCATTAATTCTTATAACTCAAATTGCCGAAGCCACTTTTTACAAGTATTTGACGAGCAAATATATAGTTAGAGAGGAGAGGTTGTACCCGGGTTCTTTGATGGGTGGCTTCATGTACTCGATGTGCCCAGTCGCGTGTCCGCTCCTGCGCCCCCTAGGGAGTTGCATTCCTTTAAGGGTGATTGGTGTCGGCGAGTGGACCTTGGGAAGAAGATCTTGAGAAGTCTCCGAAGTATGGATGACCTTTACGTTTTAGCAGGTCCTTGATGGTACCTGTGGTATGTCCGAGGACATGTACTGGCAGTAGTTCGGTCCAGCAGAATGCTTTGCCTTTGATAATTGTCCCCCACTGCTACCCATGGAATCTTGAGTGCAAAGTTGTTCTGTCTTAACATTTGTTTCACATGCGCTAGGGCTATGTAGTGGGGAGTGTGTCCCTATTTCTGGGGAGAAGAAGGTTCCGGGAGTTCGGACTGAGACCGAGCTCGTTTGTCAACCCTACGTGCCTTTATGGCAGATTTCATTGTTGGCCGATCGTCACCGTAATAGAATTCGGCCCCCAGGGCCAATGCATGTTCCTCAGTTATGAGGGAACGCTCCGTGTTGCCGTTGACAGTAATGACCCCCTTGGTCCCATGCATCTTGAGCTTGAGGTATGCGTAGTGTGGGATGGCGTTAAAGCGAGTGAATGTTGTGAGGCCCAGCAGGGCGTGATAACCACTGCAGAAAGGCACAATGTCGAAGATCAATCCTTGCTGCAAAAGTTGTTGGGCAAACCGAACACTACTTCCAGGTTCACAAAACAATGGTGGATAGAAGCAGTTCCATCTAGAGGTAAAGACTATGAACATTATATATGCCACTCACATACCCAAAAAGAAGAGGAAAGTCGCCCTTCGAGAGGTCTACGCCATAGAGCATGTAGCCCTGAAGTATAACCCATGGTCGGCATACCCGACCACCTTTGATCGACGAGACCATCCAACTGTAACCATTGTTCGGACCGCGAGGCTCGTCATCGTCCTTGCTGCGAGTTTGCTAGTTTATTTGAAAACCCAACAGTTACGGTTGGTGTGGGTGTCGGGCTTCTCTTGGGTGCCATGGATCTGGCAAGGACTGTCCATGATTTTTTCCAGCGAGGTACATCCGTCACGATTGTCTTTAGAAGGTTTCTTCCACTGCCCGGATCCGGGGTTGTGGAAACCAACATTAACGGCCGTGTCATCGACATCACCATAGTTGTGTTGGCGTTAATTTTGTTGCATCGTGGTTTATCGTTTCCATCCGGAACTTCAGAGGTGCTAGGGTCTTTGGGGTTGTGGCTTCGTCTAGATAACCAGTTATCCTCGCCCGTGCAAAAGTCGGTCATGAGTGATGTAAGGGCGGACATGGTCCTAGGCATGTCCTGACTGAGCTGCCGAGCCAGCCATTTGTCCTGAATATTGTGCCAAAAGGGGGCTATTAACTCGGCGTCTGGGCAATCGACAATCTGGTTCTTCTTGGTCAAGAACCAATTCGATAATTTACAAGCCGATTCGCCTGCTTTCTGGACAACATTGCTTAGGTCGGAGAAGTCTAGTGGCCATACATAGGTTCCTTGGAAGTTAGATCGGAATGCATCCTTGAGATCCTCCCAATTCCTGATAGAATTTTCCGGGAGGTTGTTTAACCAGTGCTGAGATCATCTCCTCATGCCATATGAATGTGGAGGAGGAAATCCTCAATCCATAGTGCTGGGTCAGTTGTTCCATCATACTGCTCTATGTTCACAGGTTTAAGCCCTTTTGGGAACTGATGTTGCATCACCTTGTCGATTAAGCATAGTGGGTGGGCACCGCCTCCGACCCGGGCTATGTCATGCTGGTAGTCGGCACCTGATCTGGATCGGTTTTGTTCTCGACCTCTGTTGTTGCTATCGAGCCAAGGCTGGTATCTGTCCCGTCTATCGAGGGATTACCCTCTAGATCCGTAGATGGATCTCGTGTGACCTGTTCTATAATCCAGGTTGTGTCGCAAGTCATAGGTGTCCTTAGGTTCTATTGGCTCTTTTCCCCTTCTCTGGGGTATTGCTGACCTATAACTGGCATCGCCAACCGTCCTATCTCGTCCTCGGGGAGGGCGGTCCGGCTGGTCGTATGGAGTGTGCTTGGGAGACGGTATATTAGGGACCTCGTCGTCGAACTACGGCAGCAGCCGTCGGCATGGATAGCTCTTGGGTTGGTCCAATAGACAAGTACCGTACCTTTCCTCGGCTGATAGAACCCTCGTCCATCTATCATTGAGGGTATCCTGTTTGGCCTTAGGCTACCGTTCTTTTGCCTTTAGGATTAGGTCAGTGGCTATAAGTTTTTTCCTAAACCGTTCCTAATCCTGAAGGTTTTTGGGGACGGTGAACTCTTTGGCTTCCAGGCTATCCTCCTCCTCGAAAGGGGGATTGTGGTCATCCTCAGAATTGTTTTGATTCTTGAGGTCAAGCTGATCTTACAGCGTCTCCTGGTCCTCCAGCAGCTGCTCGGCGATATCAGCATCGCCGAGGTCTTTCGGGGTGTCATTTTCCCTGGTGTCAGCAATGGCTTCCCTTCCCTTTTTGCCTTTGATCGTTTGTGTTGCTTCCGGCGCCTTCATGGCTTCTCGCCAGATTTATCGCCATTATTTTCGGGTGTGTGCTCACCCTTATCGGCTGGAGTATCCACCATGTAGACATCGTAGGTTGAGGTGGCAATCCATCGCCCGGTGTTGATCGGGGTGGGAGCACAATCCTTCTCATCCATGTTTTCTACCACCTCGGAGGCATAGTTCAACATATCGGCCAAGTATTCGACAATGGCTACTAAGTGGGTGGTGGGTGGGATGAAAAATTCCCCTTGATCTGCCTTCAGACCGATGTGAGAGTGGATCGGGGTTGGGTTGTTAGTGATTCTCATCAATAGGATCCGATCTAGAGCCTCTTTGAGTGTCGAGAGCTCGACCGGGTCAATCTTCCGACAGATTTCGGAGTTAACCTCTAATGCATCCTCACAAGGAGTGTGTTCCGTAGGAGCTGCCTCCTAATCATCCGATACTATGGCCAGATCTGGACTAAAAGCCAGATCATCGTCGGGTTTGGTCCCATGGGCGGGGTCGAGAGCGAAATCCGAAGTCAAGGCCTACGAGTCTTCGGGCGCGTCAGATGGGATTGCGAGCCTTGTGAACAAAAGATCGCCCCAAGAGTCTACGAAGAACTCTAGGTTCCTGAATCTGACCTCTTGATCAGGGGCAAAACTCCTAACCCGGCCAAGACGGTCGGTCGGATTAGCATGCAGCACAATGCTGCCAAAAGCGAAGATCCATCCTCGGACAAAGGAGTCCATGTTACAGACTTCTTCGCTAATGACTAAGCGAGCCATCTATTCCTTTGGCAATCATAGCGGAACCCTCAATGAAAGCACCAATGTCGGTGTCATAACCGGCGGATCTCGGGTAGGGGGTCCCGAGCTATGATTCTAGAATCAATGGTAACAGTGGATGAAGGAGACGATGTTTACCTAGGTTCGGCCCTCCTATGGAGGTAAAACCCTAAGTCCTTCTCGATTATATTAATGTGTATGAACGTTACATAGGTTATCTACGTTTAGATCGGATAGCTAAAACCCTAAATGATTTTCTCTCCCGTACAATCTAAAAAAAACCCGGTTTATATAGACACCGGGGGGTACCTAGGGTTTACACATGATATGTCTCTTGCGGGGGAGGGAGATGTCGATATCCTCATCTTGACTTGGAGTGCATGATGCGCCTTCGAGACTTCCTTCTAGAACATGGGGTCGTGGTGTATCCGACCCTTCCTACGATAGTTAGAGAGCGGCCCACCAAGCCAGCCTATTGGGAGATAGGCCAGCGGCCCAAGGACCCCTTAGTCCAGGACTCCCTCACCCCGTCCGGTAGATTTTTGCTCCAGTATTTTTAATATTTTCCATAGAACTTCTCCGTAAAGTTATAACTCCATTGGGGATGTGCAGAATAGGTATCTCTGACATACTTTTCAGGTCCCGAATTCCAGTTGTCGGTATTCTCCCTCTTGGTGTAAACCTTGCAAATTATTAGAGTAAAGGGCATTAGAATTACCAGCCCAAGCATTATTATGCATAAAAACATTATAAATAACAGTAGGAAAACATGATGAAAAATGGATGTATGAGTAAGTTTCAAGAATTTCAGAGAAGTTTTGGATTTATGGGGATCTAAAAGTCAAGTTTCGCAATTTTTGTGGCCTCATGACGACTCTGAGATGTTTGTAATGCATTCACGTTCATTGCATGGAACCTAATCAAGGAACCCAAGGACACAAATATGTTTTTTCAACCCAATTTGTTGGCATAGAGCATATGCTTTTAGTTCAAACATTAATTATGCACATTAAATGCCTAGAAATGCAATTAGTGTAGTATACAAAAGGCTAAACGAACCATGAATAATGTAAAGCAGTTCTATACGCTCATCTAGGCCTCGTGCATGTGTAAGCATGGTGTGTGCACGTGTCATGCTAGCTTGAGCTTCCTTATTTCATAAGTTATCCAATTTATATCAAAATGATGTTCTATCCAAACTCGCTTCTCCCGCCAGTCCCCCAATCTGTCTCCCGCCATTCCCCCAATTGGTTTCCCCCTGAAGTATTCGGCCCGTCAACAACCTCCTGGACGAGGAGAACGAGACGAAGTAGTCTGAAGAGCAGGAAAAAGGGGCATCACGGCATCGAGTATGAACAAGACGTCATTATGAGCCCATGCAGGGGTCGGTAGGCGACGCCATGCCGCCTTCGCACACGATTTCTAGTACTACCAGAAATGTCTGTGATATGTACCTAATCGGACGAGGTGCCCATTGGGGCACACCTTGTAAATGATAGGAAACTACTCTTACCAACAAGTTGCATGTTACCAGCCCCTAACCCAGAAGAATGGAACTCGGAAGTTAAGTGTGCTTTGGGTGGAGTAGTCCAAGGATGGGTGACTAGTTGGGAAGTTGGTAGATCTCAAGGTTTATTTATGCGGTGTGATACGATCACTATAGGCATTATAAATAAATGCCTATAGTGATATGTCATTCCAGCTAAATAAATCTTGAGATCATTGTTTTGAAAATATCCATGATTTTCTTTTGTTTTTTTGAAAATATCAATAAATGCGTGTAGTGCTATGTCATTTTGTGTAAATAAATCTTGATATCCTTCTTTTGAAAATATCCATGATTTTCTTTTGTTGTTTTGAAAATGTTAAGGACCGATTACGTCTATGTGTGTGTGTTGACGATCTTCGAACTTGCCTCGCACTCCACATGATCCGACAAAACAAACAATTCACACAATAATCATAACCGTATCACAACTTAGAACAACAACAAGTAAAACTAATAATACTAACAAAATCAATAACTCAAACAAAGAAAATAAAAAAAGGAAACAAAGGATCTATCCAAAACTCCAATGCAAAGCTTTTGCTAAGGTAAAACAACAAATAATAGTTTTATGCACCTAATAAAATCTTCACATAAAGGAAATATATGTTTTCTTGAAATAACAGAAAGTATTTCACCTAACATTTTCTACACAAAAAGAATTACTTTAAAACATATTATGAAACTCTACATATGCCGAAAACAATGTTTCCTACTAAACAAACAACAAAAAAATAAAATTATTTTTATTATCAGAAAATAAAATACTTATTGCTAACCAAAAAAACAAAGTAGAACATGTCAACAAAGCTAGAACAAAAAAATTAAAAAGCAATTAAAACAAAGGAAATGGAAATAAACCTAAAAGAACTAAAAGCACTATTGTTTTACCAAAAACTCAATTTTAATTAATCCTAAAAATTCCAAATTTGAATCCACTGATAAAACTAACTAGTATTAACCCGTATAAAAAATAATAACTCAAAAACCTATTTTTAATTTAAAGTTATTCAAAATCTCATGATTCAAGGAAATTTAAATGAATTCAATTTTAAACTACTCAAAATTGCAAACTAATGACACTAACAGGAAATTCATAATATTTGTGACCTTATGCAAAAAAATTCACTCAACAAATCTAAATAATCTAGGATATATTCAAAATCAAAAATCAGAACCTATTCTGTTTAGAAAAAAAAACAGAAATAGAAAAAAATAAACTAGCGCACAAGGGGGCGACGTGGTAGTTCCTGGTAGGTCGAGGGTGTGTGCGTGTGGGTGTAAATGAGCAAACGCTCAATAACTAAAAGAAAATGATTCGGCCCTTAAGTTGTTATAATCTGGATCGGGAGATCCAGATCCAATGGCTTAGGGAGGTGATTGCTCACAGTGGGGAAAAGTTGTCGGCGATGGTGGACTCTGGCAAGGCAGGAATGGCGATGAAGCTGCGAGGGTGCTTCCGGTGGTCTTTGCCGATAGAAGATAGGTCCACACAGCACCAGTGGTGCTCTGTAGTCGAACTACGACTATGGTTGGGCTCGAGGGTGAGGGAAGTGAGCATGCAAGGCGAGCTCTAGGGCCATAGGGTTTTCGGGTGGAGCTCCGACGACGTGGTCTAGTGGCAGTGGTGCATGGGAGGGGTGGTTCTAGGGTGGAAGAGGGCGCGGGGCTCTCGGGCTTCATAGCCAGGGGCTCGAGTGCATGGGAAGGGAGGGGAGAAGCGATATCGGCTAGGATCCCACGAGGTCAACGTCGGGAAGGAAAGAGGGGGTGGAAGGAAAGACATAACAGGTGGGAGATATGGTCGGGCGGTGGGCCGGAGGTCGTAGACAGAGGGAGAGCGTGCAGTGCTTGGACGGCCGATCCAAAAATGTCGAATCTGATTCAGAAGGAGATATGGGCCCGATTCGCTAGTGGGTCGCACTGTTTATTTCCAAAAGAGTGCACACCATTTCCTATTTTTAAACCTCTTCCTATTATTTAGAAACAGGAAAGTAAAACTAAAAAGCGGAAATAAAGATAACTCAAAATATAGATGTATTATATATCAAAATTATCAAAGAGGTAAGTGCAATATTTTTAACATTTTTCCACGGCCAAAATATTTATTAGAATTTTTTTTTCAGAAAATGCTCAAAATGGTTTACTTCCTCTTTCAAATGATTTTCAAATAACCCCCTTGTTCAAATGGTCAAATGGTTTAACAAAAATGCCCCAAAATTGGAGGGTCATTTTCCTCCTCTCATTTTCAAAAATTTGAGAGGTTTCACTATTTGAACTTAAATGAAGGAAAAATTTGAAAGGGGTTTCGAAAAACAGCAAAAAGCTTTCAACTATCATTCATTTCATCAATGCAAATACAACCAACATGTATGGATGCATAAGTATTTTTATATCATGCCAAAATGAAATTTTGGGATGTTACACATTCTGGACATGTTTCCTTGTCGTGAAGGGTTGTTTCAGTATTTCTTCATCTTGCGTTGGCGTCCATTCAGCAACGAACTCTGCCAGGGATCTGCTGTGTAGGTTGTTGTGCTTTCAAGCCTAGGTGAAACTAGCGAGCTCCAACGCCAACTCAACAATCCTGCCGGTTGCCTACGGATTCCTCGTCATGCGTTGCAACTAGAAGCGAGTGACGACAGTGGTGTGTTGTGCTTGGAAGTAATGGCCACCTTTCAAGAGGCCATGAGAAGGCTGAAAAGCCGTTTTTGCACCCCAAATTACCTTGACCTAGCCCCCTGCAGGAGAGACGTGACAAAGTACACTGGTTGCTACACCATCGTATGCCTTTGCGTAACATGTTGTCATGCTTCTTGTGTCACACTTGTATAATTAGCTCCTTGTCTTGTCGAGGTTGACCTTGGCTCACTGATTACCAGCTCAGGGGCTCTGTCTCTCCCTCCTTAGTTTCCGTTGACGCTAACAACGCAGTGCTAACCACTTGGTTTGTTCCCGCCAAATATAGCAACAACAGATCCTATTGGGGATATACCCCATGGATAATCATCCCTAAAGGTATGACCCGGTGTATGTAGTGGCGGGTTACCAAAGATAAATGTAAATACTTCATAAAGGGCCCGCCAGCTACGATGGCAGCTTGATAGAAAGGTTGTGCGCTCTCGAAGGCCGGCTCGTGGGCTGGGCTCAGCAGGCTGGCTCAATGAAGATATCTCGATATGTATATTTCTTAAAAGATAAGACAATTAGGAGCCATTTTAGATGACGGGTCCTGGTGCAAACCGGCCTCTATTGTAACCATGGTAGTCAACCAATATATAAAGGTGAGCCCTGGAGATAGAGGGAGGATGTAAGAAAAAAACACGAGACCTAGGTCAGCGATTCCACGCCCTTGTAATTGAGATAATCGTAAATATACACAAAGCAGGACATAGGCTTTTACCTCGACGAGAGGGGAGAAACCTGTCTAAACCCTTGTCTCTCATTCCTGATCAAACCCCATCCAAGTAACCACCTAGTTGCGATGGCCTCACACCTAAGTTCTCTCGCGTGGACATCTGCCATGACGAAACCACGACAACTGGTGCCCACCATGGGGCCTTCACATGGTGGAGTTGAGTTCTTCGACAGAGCCCTTCTAGGTTATAGGAGATACACATTTGGCTTGATGACCAAGAGCCTCCATGGCAAGCTGTACCTCAACGATTTAGATCGGGGCCCAAGGCCGACTCAATCGAGTACACGCACCGGTTTCCATTCAAGAAGACCCACGTCCTCATGGGCAAGATCGGCGCATCAAGACCCAAGACGGACATCTACACCAACACCATCGAGCCTCCTCGGCATGCTCATCCCAGTCGACGTCAAACCAGCAGACGACATGTCTTCGTCGGTTTTACTCAAGGACTCGATCATGCATATGGAGCAGCGGTCAACGGAGACACATCGATGGCGAGTCTTCCATGGGGACACTGAGTCGATCTGTCCACTTTTTGACGATAGGCTCGAGGGCCCCTCAGGAGACGAGGTGACAAGGGAACCCCATGAGTCGTCGCGCCAATTTGCCATTCTCATGGCCGGAACAATGGCGGTTCATGTCACAGCAACGATCGGGCGAGAAACGGAGCATTCCTATCTTCCGAAATGGCACGGTCGACCACACCCCCGGCTCAGGCCATGGTTGACCTGATGGCGGAGGTTAAGAAGTGGCACAATCCTAGCTTGCATTATGCATCATGTCATCATGTTATTTTGTTTTCCTTAAACTTGAAATGGGGATTGCATAAACAATAGAAGATCGTCCTAATAACAGTGATTCAAATGGATTTTCTAAATGAACCCAAAATATCTTGTAGAATGTTCATCAGTTTTGGGAAAGCCTAAATGCCTCACCAAAAATTATGCATATTTTTAAAGTCATATTTGGGCTCTAGTTTAACTCCCTAACATATTTGAATTGGAGTTGTTAATTCTAGAAATAATAATTTATAACTCCAATTTAATACTGGAAATACATGGGTGGCTTTGGAATATTTCAAAAGGTGGCATAAAACTTTTCCAGGATTTTATGAAATGGTTTAATGTTTTTTTCAAACCAAAACAAATAGCAGAAAAAAGAAAAGATAAAACAAAAAATAGGAATAGGGGGCAAACCTACATGGGCTTACCTAGTAGAAGAGGCCCAGCCCACCAGGGGCTGGACCGTCTTCTTTGTCATACCAGTAGGTAGAGGACAGCCATGGAGAGGGCACCGAGCTCCCGGCCACCTCCTGCTTTCTCCCCGCCAGCGCGATGGGTGGGATAGGCCTCCCGCATCCATATGGATCGATCCAACCCTCTCATTCCCTCTCTTCTTCGCAATCTCTCTTCCTCCCACCATGCCCGAGCGCCACTCTCGCCACCTCTCGTGACCACCGACCACCTCTAGCCTAGGTACCACGTCCTAGAGGCCCGACATCGAGCACCGTGTCTTCAAGCCAAAGAAATTGACCCGGTTTGCAGCACAACCTCGCCGACAATATCGTCTTGATCGTCGGTAACCAATCACCATCATCATCGATTCGTCGCCCTCAGTACCTCCCCGAGCCCGTCGTTGCCTCTACTAGAACCACAGTGAGCCACTACTTCGTTCCCCCTTGTCCTCGTCATCAAATTAGTCCCCTGCGCCATAGTTTAACCATGGCCGAGACCTCCTTGCCGCCGAGCTCGTTGTTGTTGTTGCTAGCAAGGTCTGGTGACCGAATTGAGCTCGTAGACGTCCTCCCCATGCCTTCTTGGCGTCGTGGATGCTCTTTGTCATTGTTTTTGCACACTGTATCATCGATCCCGACGATATCCGAACTCTGGCAGCCGCATTTTCCCTCGCAACCATCGCTTCAATACACCCCTGGCCACCCCATGATGATCGCTGGATGCACTTCAACCCTAGCTACGCGTAGAGCCCACCCATGCAGCCATGGTCCTCATGTATCGCGATCCCCAGCATCTTCGATGAGATACCACCACAGACTTGGGTCACTGGCGACCAACTCCATTGGCGCTCACGTGGCCATCATTAGCACAAACCTAATGACCCTTTAGGTCAGTGATAAGTGGGTACCCACTGATAATTAACCCATGGTTTAAATAACTATTTGGTTAAATTAAATCATGTGGCCCAATCGTCAGTAGTACCTAGCCACGTCATAATTGACTGGACCCACTAGTCATTGACTGAGCCGGGTGTCATGTGGACTGCTGAGTCAGCCATTGATTGACCCCACATGTCATACTCTGTGGCTAGTTGATGATTGAATGATGACTTAGTGCTCACGCAATAATTTGATTTCTAGATTTTAGATAAATCTGAAATGATTTATCTATTTTCACATAAGGTATAAAACTTATAAAAATCATAAAAAATAAACTATAACTCGGATGGAAATAATTTATATATGAAAAATGATTAGAAAAATCCAATGAAAATGTTTTTTCATGATCAAGCATGTTTGAGCAAGTTAACATCACCAACTAGGACATTTCATGATTAGGTCAATTTGTGACATTGCATTTGGAGTTGTAATTGAAACTTCTTTGAATTCCACTTCAATTAACTTTTTTAAATATCTCTCTAGGTCAATTAGGTACCTTAACTTGTCATGTCATACATCATGTTTGTGCATTGCATGAATTGAATGTTGTCCCCTCTTGTTTTTTGGTGCTATTCCTTCTCGATGGACGGTGGTTCCGACGCTATGATCGGTGACACTAATGAAGAGAAGTACTATCTTCAAAACTGTGAGTCAAGCAACAATCCCTTGAGCATAATAATATAAATCCACTCAACATGAGTATCAACTTCTTGAGCCTTGTTTGCTTACTCATCCATGCTTCCTTACTGTGCTTGCTATGCTTAGAGTCGTGTCGGGTCTAATCCATCTAGGTGATGAATCAAAATGCATGTGTTCATGTCCTACTTTGTGAGAGATATGTGTGCGTACACGATTTGGTAAAGGTAGCAATGAGCGGCCATTTAGGATTACATTGCAGGTTGTCTCATTGGGACCATCCTTAAGAAGTGAGTTCTGTGTATGTTATCCAAGACAAGATACTCCCTCATTGTGCTTCCGCTTGAAGGTTTCCGATTTGCCTTTTTACTTGCACATGGCGATAAGTGGCAAGAGCATGTGTGAAAAAGTATACCACTGCAGGGTTTAATGATTTGTTCGAATAGCCACGTCCTCGAATACAGACTACTTGGGAAACTTATGTGGTTCATAGACAATTGAAATGGATACTCTAAAATGCGCAAGATTAGCATGAGTGCTGTGGATGGCCTTCTCGTAGGGAGACGGGAGTGGATACATAATGGTGTATTTATTTGGTGTTTATATGGACTCGTGTGCAATATCCCACCTCCAAGTAAGTACTCGTAGCCATAGTACAGGTTAGCTAAGAGTCAAATATGGTTTGTTGCAATGAACTAGACAACCCCCTTTGTTGAAAATGATGCATATGTAGATAGTTCTGATGTAAGTCTTGATGAGCACCTTTGTAATCACGGTTCCTTAATTTATGTTTTTGCAAAGGAAATATCAGTCTCATTAGTGTTTCTTATGACGTGAAGTTTTGGGCTTCTGTTGAGCCCTGGTACCTTGCTATAGCTTCGGCCACATTGATTGACCGTCACATATCCTTCTTTGATGCTTCTCTATCCTACGGCAGAAATGTCATGTGGTGTAATGGAGTCCATGTAGCTTGCTATGACTCGTCTACACACATTCTTGACCGACACCTGCAACGATGGGTTATGTATGCCCGTGCCTGTATGGTTGTGCCACTTGGTCCTATAACTAGCCATGTCGACCTGGGTTCTTGAACATACAATTGCTAGCGAAATATTCATATACGTGAGCCAAAAGGTGCAAATGGTCCCGACCAAGGGAAGGTGGCAGTCGTGGGTATTACCGTGCATGACGCCGCAAAGTGATATGATGTGTTACATGCTAGACTTGCATGGCTTAGGATTGGGGTCCTGACAGCGTTGGTATCAGAGCTTGACTGGATGTAGGATTACCAAGCCAAACTGGTCGATGTCGAGTCTAGAACCACTTTAATTATGTAAGGTAATTGATTGTGGAAGGGAACATAAGATTCTTTTTACTCCTTTCCTTGTGTCACTCTAATTCTGAGTCACCCTCTTCTTTACTCTACGGGTATTAAGAACTAGGTTTTCTCACATATCTGTCAGGATGACGAGGTACTATGCTAGAGACCTTATAAGAAAGTTCATGTCTTCCTGGATCGATGTCTCCATAAGAATTCATTGTTATGTTGTCAATTGTGTTGTAGGTTGCCTCATAGTTCATGCTCGTACAACCATTATGTTGTCTGAGTTATCCAAGGTTTATAAAAATTTGATGCAATTGCAAATTTCTTCCTCTTATTCCCGATGTATTTTGCGCAAGACAAAGCACACTAATTATTGTGTTGAGGTACTCTATTACCTCGACATATTTGGTTCAAGTGTTAGGAAACCATGTTGTCTGAGAGAACCACCTAGTAATCTAGCTATGTGTTGTGTTCCCAGTGTGATAATTCTAACCCTCATAATCGAAAGCATTCTATGATGCTATTTAGTCAATAGGTACTCTATCTCTGGGTTCTTGAACCCAAGGATCATTCTGCTCACTCCCGTTGATAGCATTTGCTCGCTTCTTTAGGATATTAGTTACCTTGTTCTAGTTTCCAAGGTTTGTCGTACATCATTCTTCTAATACCATGAACCAATTATGGCAGAAGTTCCTCGTGAACTGAAGATCGCAACAAGAGTGCTCTTGATGAGTTCTCCATAAATTGTTGTGAGCCTGCCAAACATACCTTTTTGTATGGGTTATCTAGAAGAAACATGTTGAACTTTGTTTGACATATTCAATCTATGTATCTACAACTCAGGAAAAATCATGTGCTCTTGAGTTGCCCTCCTTTAATTGTATTCCGACCTTCATCTAACAATGGATAGGCAAGAGTAGTTGTGAATTTGTCTTGATCGACGCATATTAGTCTTGTGGTCTGTAAAGCCATTCTATTTCAGAATTATTAGGAGAAGCAAACTCTGGTACCTCATCCATTTCTTGGATTGGGTCAAAGTAGTTGTATTCCACAGATCAAAATGCCAATCCAGCATTTGTTCTGTTCTACCATGCGGTATTACACTCTTCATGTCAGGATGCCATGAGAATTGCACAACGTCTTATGAATTCCTGACACAGTGCTACTTCTCACCCTCATCATTCATTTCTCGGTCTGCATGTTGGTTGCAACCGGAATACTGACAAGTGAACCATGATGTGCGAAATCAATATTCCAAGGAACCCCGTTACTTGGTAGTTAATGGACAATAAATTCACTCTTAGTGTGATGGTTATTGAATTGTCATCCTAAGATTGACCGTGCTACCTAGTCCTCTTTCCTAGTGCACTCTTCGGTCAATGAGTTCGGGTTGTGTCAATCCCTCGCTCTATTGATCATATCATCTCGCCCTGGAAAGTGAGATTGTTCTCGAGCTTAATAAGATATTGGTGGTTCGTAATTTTCCGACTATCTTCTCGAAAGTATTACCAGGATGTCTCCTAACCGTTATGTTGAGTTCGTGATCAAGTTGGTTTTTCTATAAGACACCCGTTCTCAAAGACTTTGTGTTGGATACCCTGAGTTTGTTGGTTAAGCTAAACAACAACTTTGAGAATTGAAAGATAAAAGCTTGATCTAACTTAGCTCATGTCAAAGGGATATATTTTGTGTTTGTGTGTGTGTGTCAAAGAAAGATGATACCTTCCTTGGTTGATCCTTGTAGTCTATTGATGCATCTATTGTCTAGTCCAATCTTTGATTTGATAGTGGGCTATCATCAAACCAAAATCAGAACCAAAGATCTTCCTCATGTTGTTTTTACTCGTGGATGTATCCTCGAGCATACACCATTATATCTTTTGGTCTGACCAATGCTATCACATTGTTATCATAGTTGTGGAATTCTATCTATATGGATATCTTGATGAACTGTTATTGAGAACATCAGTAACACCTTTGTATTTTCTATAACTTACGTTGGACATTAAGCTAGTGTTGGAAAACTTTTGTAAGCCTGTGGCCTCACTCGTCAGTTTGACCTCCCAACGTCACATTTGATTGGACCCACCAATCAGTGATTGAGCCGAGTCTCCTTTTGACTGCTGAGTCAGTAGTTGACTGACCCCACATGTCATAGACTGTGGCTGGTTGATGATGCAATATTGACTCAATGTTGATGCAATAATTTGATTTCTAGATTTTAGATAAATCTAAAATGATTTATCTATTTTCAAAAAAGGTATAAAACTTCTAAAAATCATAGAAAATAATGTATAGCTCGTATGGAAATAAGTTATATATGAAAATTTTCTGAAAAATCCAATGAATATGTTTATGCCATGATTATGCATGTTTGAGCAAGTTAACATCAACAACTAGGACATTTCATGATATGGGAAATTTGTGAAATAGAATCTGGAGTTGGAATTGAAACTTGTTTGAATTCCACTTCAATTAACTTGTTTAAGTATCTCTCTAGGTCAATCTAGTACCTTAACTTGTCATGTCATACATGTTTGTGCATTGCATGAATTGAATGTTGTCCCCTCTTTTTTGTCGGTGCTATTCGTTCTCGATAGATGATGATTCTGATGCTATGATCGGTCACACTAATGAACATAAGTACTATCTTCAGAACTGCCAGGCAAGCAACCCCCCATTGAGCATACTGATATAAACCCACAATCTCCCTCCATCTCTCTTTTATTGCATTAGGACAACAACGATTCAACTGTTACATTTTCTCGGTAGTTTAACCCGTTCCTTTGCAGACCTGTCTTTGCCACAGTAAATAGTTGAAACCACTCAGCATGAGTAGCAACTGCTTGAGCCTTGTTGTGCTTACTCATCCATGGTTGCTTACTTTGCTTGCTAGGCTTAGATTCATGTAAGGTCTAATCCATCTGGACGATGAATCGGAATGTATGTGTTCATGTCCTACTATGTGAGAGGTAAGTGTGTGAACATGATTTGCTAAAGGTAGCAATGAGAGGTCATGCAGGAGTACATGGCGGGTTGTCTCATTGGGACCGTCCTTAAGAACTGAGTTATGTGTATGTTACCCAAGACATGATACTACCACACAATGATCTCTAGTAACTCAACCCCTCTCGGCCAATTAATTGCGTTCAAATCTGTCGAGGACTTGTAACTAGTTTTTGGTGTTTGTAGGAAAAGTGTTGGTAGCCATACATAGTGCTTCCCGATAGGGTTGGCTTTGATGCGGTATATACAAAGTGGCACGGTGTACCAAGTGGCACCCGAACGGTGGGCTTGTGGAACCCTAAGTACATTGTTTGATGTCGTAGAGGAAACTTCGGGTGGATTTCCTTGCCGGTTCAGTCTCAAATAGGCGATAATCCTTGACTAGGGTCTTGGGTGGTTAACGATCATGGCCGACTCCCTCGCTAGGCTTCCGCTAGGAAGGTTTTTGAGGTGCCTTTTTACGTGCACATGGCGATATGTGGCAAGAGTGTGTGTGAAAAAGTATACCCTTGCAGGGTTTAATGCTCTATTCAAATAGCCACATCCTCGGATATGGACTACTTGGAAAAGTTATATGGTTCATAGCCAATTGAAATGGATACTCTAAAATGCGCAGGATAAGCATGCGTTCTAGGGATGGCCTTCTCATAGGGAGACGGGAGAGGATCCATAGTGGCATATTGATTTGGTGAATATTTGGACTCATGTGTGATATCCCACCTCAATGAAAGTACTCGTAGCCATAGTACAAGTTAACCAAGAGTCAAAGATGGCTTGTTGCAATGAACCCCACAACCCCTTTGTTGAAAATGACGCATATGTAGATAGTTCTGATGTAAGTCTTGTTGAGTACCTTTGTACTCACGGTTTCTTAATTTATGTTTTTGTAGAGGAGACATCAGTCTCATTAGTGTTTCTTATGACATGAAGTTCTACGTTGACCAGATTAGCTTGGGAATCCTAGAGATAGGTCTAGCTCCTTTGGTAGGGTCATTGTAGATTTTCAGGCTTCTCCGACCGCTTCTAGTAGAAGTCTATACCCAGACATGTTATGCTTCCGCTCGTTGCTTGTATGAGCTGAGTGTTGGGTGATGTGACCCCTATTTATAATTGTACATATGTTGGCTCATGTGAGTCTTTAATAAATAATTGATTCATAGAGTTATGTTGTGACGTCATGTTGTATCTACGCATATAGTGCACATTGTGTGTATGTTTAGAATTCATTGGTGTGTGTGGGATTCGACACCTAGTTGTATACCTGTGGTAGCCTTCTTTACAAGGAAATGTCTCTCTGTTCTTCCATTGAGCCCTTGTAGCTTGCTACTGCTCTAGACACATTGATTGACTGGCATGTATCCTTCTTTGCTGTTGTGCCTGTCCCTATGGGGGGAATTTTACGCAGTGTAATGGAGTCCATGTAGCTTGCTACGACTCGTCTACACACGTTGATCACTGAAACCTGCATTGTTGGGTTATGTATGCATGTCCTTGTATGATTCTGCCACTTGGTTCTATAACTAGTCATGTCGACCTGGTTTTTTTTGACATATGATTGCTAGCGACATACTCATATACATGAGCCAAAAGGCGCAACCGGTCCCGACCAAGGTAAGGTGGCATCCATGGGGATTACTGTGCATGAGGCCACAAAGTGATATGCTGTGTTCCATGCTAGTCTTGTATGGCTTAGCATCGGGTTCCTGACACGAAGCTACTACAGACGCCAGTAACCATGGGAAATCAGGAAAAACACTATGTGACGCTAACCACACTTCACGGGCAGATGGTCAAGATCCAAGAGGAGATCGACACCGAGAATGCTTGGATGGCGGAATTGTAGACTCGCATCCATGATGAAACTAAGCATTTGAAAGAGGAAGCATGGAGGCTAGGACTTCGTCAAAATACCTCTGATGTTTTCCATCATAGGAGCATCAGAGCCGGCTTCCCCTCAACCTGGAACCTCAATGTTTGTTTTGTCACACCCTAGCCCACTCAAGCGGCTGGCCAGCCACGTCTGGACTAGCCACACGATCCATCGCATCAGAGCCGGCTCAATCACCACCTCGGTGGTTCTAGACACCTCTAGGTCATTACTCTAACCCCATGGATTATTTGTTGGCAGCAACACACAATTTAGAGGCACTTCCCATCCAATGAAATTCCCTGAAAGAGGTGGAAGCCAGAAATGCCATTGAGATGATGAAGACCGCTGTGACCCGGCCGGTGCAGTACTCTTACATTCATGATCGGATGCACTCGAAGCCATACGCTAGCGATAAAAAGAGACGTCACATGGAATTCTCAACAGTTTCTAGCAGTGGGCGTAGGCAGCACGCCTAGAACTCCCCTGCCCGACCAGTTTTGTCAGATGCATAAGCGGTGGTTGATGTGTCTCGAGCCATGCATCAAGCGGAGGTTAAGGCAGCATCCGCAAGGGCGGGTTAGCACCCTCCTCCAATCCCCAACCAGCAACCATGGCGGCTGGAGTTAGAAGCAAGGCGATCGGGATCCCTTTCTTATCCCCGGCTCGGTGTATGCCTAAGGATTTTAAGGGCCTTCCCAAAGTACCCAATTATACAACAGATCTTGAGCTGGCAACGTGAATCGAAAGATATGAGTTAGCCATGGATATGCTTGATGCCAGTGAGGTGTGTGCACAAGATACTTGACCATGATGGTAGAAGGCCAGGCTCGAACATGGTTGACGAATCTCCCTCCCAATTTCATCAATACTTGGGAAGACCTGATGGAACATTTTATCACGGACTTTCGAGGAACTTGCAAACTCCCAATGAAAATTACGGATCTTCAGCATTGCATCCACTACACAGACAAGTCTGCTCGTCAATGGAATTGACGGGTTGCATAAATCATCCACTCTTTAGGCAGCATCACTACTGCTCAAGCCGTCTTAATTTTGGAGAAGAATTGACACTTTCGGCCATTTTTTAAGGATGTTCTCACGAGGTATGTTGAGTCAGACAACAGAAAGGATCCCCGCTCGGATGAGGACAAAACTAGAAAAAACAAGAAAATAATGGTGGCATGGGTCATCAGCAAAACCATGGTCACAATGGGAATCCAGGAAATCAAGGCTATAATGGTAAACGAAAGCAGACCGGGGGCGGATCATATTTCATTGCTAATACCAACACTGGTTTCAAGAATCAGTGCCGTAATAACTACCCCTGACGATCTTACAATGGAAATAAGTTGGATAACAATGAGGAGGCACTCAAGTCACCTTGTCCCAAGCATAGCTTCCCAAATAAACCGGCCACCCACTCATGGGAAACTGCTACATATGCGAGTCCCTGACCTTTGAAGTGGTGAATATCAAGAGCCCTTACCACACCCTCTTTGGATGTCCGACCCGCTTAGTTTTTGGCCCAACCTTGCTATGTTTATCTTAAACTCAAGATGCCCAGACCAAATGACACCAATATTGTGGATGGAAGCCGGAAAATAGATCAGGAATGTGAGGAAGGGGATACAGCTTATGCTGCATCTACTTGTGCCACAAAGGAATTGAAGTTTTACACATCCAACATTGACACGGTAGATATGACCACTCTCAAGAAGCCCACCACTGTGTTTGAGCCTCAATTGAAGTTCAAGCTGGACAAGGACACAAAGAAAATTGATTTGGCCTTGCACGACTCATCTCAATTATTCACTATTGGGACCGGCGTGGATCCCAAATAAGAAAGCGTGCTCACCAAGTTCATCCATGAGAATCGCGACATCTTTGCATGGAAACCTTCTAACATGAATGGAGTACCAACAAAACTCACTGAGCACCACCTTAATGAGGATCCAAAGATGTAACCATTACGGCAATACCTCCATCGTTTTAACAAGGAAAGATGCAAGGCTAATGGACAAGATGTGCCCCGGCTCCTAGCTGTCGGGTTCATCGTTGAATTTTTTCACCCTGAGTGGTTGGCAAATCCAATGCTTGTTCTGACCAAGAATGTCACTTGGTGTATTTGTGTTCATTACACAAATTTCAACAAAGTTTGTCCCAAGGATCCTTTTGCTCTCCCGGGCATCGACCAGATCATTGATTCTATAGCTGGCTATGAGTGTGTATGTTTCTTGGATGCATACTCTAGCTATAATTAGATTAAGGTGGCCAATGAGGAACAAGAGAAGACGACTTTCATCAGTCCTTTTGGTGCTTTTTTCTGTGTCTATATGCCTTTTGGGCATGAAAGTGTGGGGGCTACTTATCAACGCTGCATTCAGAATTGCCTCCATCCACAGATTGGACGCAATGTTCACGCCTATGTTAATGATATCGTCATAAAATCCAAGAAAAGGAGACGCTTCTAGATGACCTCAAGGAGACATTTGATAACCTTTGGTTGTGCCAAATGAAGCTCAACCTGGCCAAGTGTGTTTTGGTGTTCCTGTAGGTAAATTACTGGGATTTCTGGTTTCTGAACGTGGTATTGAAGCTAACCCAGATAAGATCAAGGCGGTGACATCGCTTGCTAGGCCGACCAATATCAATCAGGTTCAGCGCATGGCTAGTCATATTGCGGTGTTAAGCCGGTTTATAAGCCATTTGGGAGAAAAGCCGATTCCTCGCTATGAGATGTTGAAAAAGACACACGATTTCACCTGAACCGATGCAGCCAATGAAGCATTTGAAGCACTTAAAAGACACTTGGCTGAGCTGCCCATCCTAGCCGGCCAGATTGAAAAGAAGCATATTCTCCTGTACATTGCTGCCAGCTCCAAAGCAATTATCGTCGAGTGCAAAGAGGTGGGAAAGGAGTACCCAGTACAATAGCTTGTCTATTTTTCTGTGAAGTTCTAATTTTGTCCAAACAACGATGTCTACACTGGCAAAAGTTATTCTTTGGCGTTTTCGTGGTGAGACGAAAACTAAAGCATTATTTCAAGGAGCACGAGTTCTAGAGAGCTAGGAAGGCGATGTGCACAAAAGGCGGAGCCTCGTCGCATTCCTCTCACCGCCAACTTAAACAGTGGGCGCGCGAGGATAATATGACAGATCCCTCTATCGGCGCACAGAAACCTCTGAAATGGTCCAACACTCCTATCATCTTCGACGCCGAGGATCACCCTGATCGCATAACCGCGGTCGGGTGCCTGCCGTTGTTGGTCTCGCCAAAAATCCGCAACCTCAAGGCGACGAAGATGTCAGTCGATAGCGGAGCCAGCCTGAACTTGATCTCGCTCGATGTCATTCGAAGGCTGTAGATTCCCGACGAAGATCTTGAGCCGACATGCGCTTTACATGGGATCAATTCAGGAAGGCCTCAGCCAAAAGGCAAGGCCACGCTACCAGTGGCATTCGGTAGCAATATCAATTTCAGAACAGAGAAGATCTTCTTTGACGTTGCCGAGATCACATTGTGGTATAACGGCATTCTTGGGCGTCCGGCACTGGCCAAGTTCATGGCGGCCACTCACTTCGCTTATAACATGTTGAAGATGCCTGGACCGATGACCGTCATTACCATCAACTCCGACAAGAAGAGCACACTTATCTATGCCGACCAACTGTACCGGGGTGCAACCGCCGCACCTACCGCCAAGGCACTTGCTCCTGCCACTGAAGCCCCCGTGGGGGAAGAAGACCGGCAAGGCCTCTGGCACACATTCCGGCAAGTGCACCTATCCTGAGTGTTGCGATGTTGATGAAGATGTACCAGAGAGCTCCATTAGCAAGAGCAAGAAGTCCAAGGCAGCTCCGCCAGAAACCAAGAAGGTGACCGCCAAGGAGAATAGCATGGGGGGAAATTTTACCATAAGTTCCACCCTTGACGACAAATAGGAAAGCGCTCGTCGCCTTCCTGCAGGGGAATGTCGATGTGTTTGCATGGAAATCATCTGATATCCCCAAAGTTCTTAGGAAGGTGATTGAGCACCACCTTGCCGTCTGTGCGCACGCGCGGCTCGTCAAGTAGAAGGTTCGGAAGCAAGCTTTGGAGTGGCAACAGTTTATTGCCAAAGATATCAGGAAGTTAGAGGCAGCTGGTCTGATCAGAGGAGTACTCCACCCTACGTGGTTGGCCAATCCATTCGTAGTGCACAAGGCGAATGTGAAGTGGAGGCTATGCATTGATTTCACGGACATCAATAAGGCCTACCCCAATGATCCTTTTCTCTTGCCGCGCATCGACCAGATTGTGGACTCCACCGCTGGCTGCGACTTGTTGTCTTTCCTTGATGCCTATTCCGGTTATCATCAGATTTTTATGGCCAAGGAATACGAAGAGAAGACTGAATTTATCACCCCATGTGGCACGTACTGCTTTTGACGTATGCCTTTCAAGTTGAAAAGCGCTGGTTCTACCTTCGCGAGAGCGGTCCAGATAGGTTTCGAACCCCGACTGCATAGAAATATGGAGGCTTATATGGATGACATAGTGATCAAAACCAAGGACAAGGCCATGCTCATCGTGGACCAAGAAGAGACGTTCGCCAATCTGCGCAAGATCAACATGAAGCTCAATCCCGAGAAATGTCTGTTCGGTGTACCATCCAGCAAGCTTCTTGGGTTCTTTGTGTCTCAACGTGGAATCGAAGCAAATCACAACAAGATCAAAGCAATTGAGCAGATTGAGGCACCAAAACGAGTGAAGGACGTGCGACGCCTTGTCGGTTGTGTTGCTGCTCTGAGTAGGTTCATCTCAAAATCTGGTAAGCGTGCCCTGCCCTTTTTTAAAATCTTGAAGAAGGCAGGTCCTATGAAATAGATTCTGGAAGCAGAGGCAGCGCTGCAGGATTTGAAGAAGTACCTTTCCTCTCCGCTAGTCCTTGTCGCGCCAAACCCACAAGAGCCATTGCTGCTGTACTTGGCGGCAACAAATCAAGTGGTGAGTGTTGCATTAGTGTCTGAAAGAGAGGTTGACAAAGAAGCAGCGGCAAAAGTAGAGGCGCCAAATAATGAGCCAAGACAGCCTTTGGTAGGGTCTATTGCCGGCAAGGAAGGATCTGCGTAGTTGAAAGAGATAGTTAAGAAGAAGAAAGTGGTGCAGCGACTAGTCTATTTTGTCAGCTCCTTGTCGCAGGGGGCTAGATCAAGGTATTCTGGCATACAAAAGTTGCTCTTCAGCCTTCCTATGGCCTGGAGGAAGCTGCGCCATTACTTCCAAGCACATGAGATCATTGTTGTCACCCGCTTCCCACTACAACGGATAATGAGGAACCCAGAAGCTACCGGTAGGATTGTGCAGTGGGCTTTGGAACTATCAAGATTTGGTCTTATGTTTGAAAGCATTTTGACCATTCCGAGCAGGGCCTTGGCCGAGTTTGTTGCGGAATGGACCCCGACGCCCGATGAAGAGATCCCAGAGTCAACTCTCCCCGACAAGGAAACTGATCGAGAGTGGATCATGTATTTTGATGGAGCTTTCTTGCTGCAAGGCGCTGGTGCCAGAGTGTTGCTTGCCGCACCCAACGGAGAGCAGCTCAGATATGTGATCCAGATGCACTTTCCTTGGGAGAGATCAATGAACAACACTTCTCAGTACGAAGGGCTTCTTGCCGGTCTCAGGATCATGGTGGACCTTGGGATCAAGAAACTTATTGCTAGAGGTGATTCTCCACTTGTCGTCAAACAAGTAAACAATGACTACAAGAGTCTGCTGATGGAAGCTTATGTAGATGAAGTGAGGAAGTTGGAAGAATGTTTTGATGGACTGCAAATGGAGCAGGTTCCACGTGCGGAGAACAACGTTGCCGATGGCCAATCAAAATGTGCCGCCCTTAAATTACCTATGGAACCAGGAACTTTCATGCTCCAACTAACTCAACCCTCTATGACACCATCAACTGGCGAAGAGAAGAGAAGGAAGTTAAGTTCCGACAAGTATCTCCCGGTAGGGCTCCCTGAAGCCACAAGCAAGAAAATTGCCCAAGAGAACGGCGGGCTTGCCGGTGAGTACTACGCTCCGGCAGGGCCGTCAGCTCTTGTCGTAGAAGCGTGCGCTCCCGCCAGGCTTGCCGGGGCGTAGCAGTATCTGACAGGCCCTCAGGCCCTTGCCATCGAGGCAAATGCTCCCCTGGCACAGGATACACCTTTCGTTCTTGTCGTCGAGCCCCAAGCTCTAGCATGGGCACAACATCTTGTCCAATTCCTTCAGACACGAGAACTCCCCAAGGAACAAGAGGAAGCAGAGAAAGTAGCCCGCCGGTCTCATATGTACCAGTTCGTAGACAACGTCCTGTACAAAAAGAGTTCGAACGGTGTAAAAATCAAGTGCATTTCTCGGGGGAATGGACTGGAACAGTTGGCAGAGATACACGGAGGTATATGTGATTTCCACATAGGATCAAGAGCACTTGCCGGAAAGGCATTCCGGCAAGGTTTCTTCTGGACCACTGCCCTCCAGGATGCAACTACATTAGTAACCAAGTGTGAAGCATGCCAGTTTCATTCGAAGAAACTACATCAACCAGCTCAAGCCCTTCAAACAATCCCTCTCTCCTGGCCATTTTTGGTCTGGGGGCTCGACATCTTGGGCCCCTTTCCCCGCGCTGACGGGGGCTTTGAGTACTTGTACGTGGCAATCGACAAGTTCACAAAGTGGCCGGAAGTGGAAGCAGTGAGGAAGGTGACATCACAGTCAACGTCACATTCTTTAAGGGACTAGTTTGTTGCTTGTGTGTTCCCAACAGGATCATCACCGATGGCACACAGTTCACGAGCCGCACCTTCATGCAGTATGCCCACCCGAGGAGCAATGGCCAAGTAGAGAGGGCTAATGCTGAAGTGATGCGAGGTCTCAAGACAAGAACTTTTAATAGGCTGCACAAGTGTGGATGAAACTGGATTGATGAGCTGCCGGTGATTCTTTGGTCGATCGGGACCACACCAAATCAAGCTACCGGCTAGACACCCTTCTCCCTTGTCTATGGGGTGGAGGCAGTGCTCCCCACGGAACTCATATACGGATCACCTCGAGTGCTCGCTTATGACGAGCTTGAGGAAGAGCAGTTGCGGTAAGACGACGTGACACTCCTTGAGGAAGATCGTCTTCAGGCTGTTGTGAGAGTTGCACGCTACCAGCAAGCCTTGCACCGCTACCATAGATGCAAGGTCAATGCTAGAAGTCTTGAGGAAGGTGACCTTGTTCTTCAGCAAGTTTAGTCCGCCAAGAATCCAAACAAGTTGACGCCAAAGTGGGAAGGCCCTTATCGGGTAGTATGAGTCCCTTGGCCCAGAATAGTCCGCCTGGAGACCGAGGATGGCGTTCCAGTAAGCAACTCCTGGAATATCAAACATCTTTGTAAGTTCTAGCCATGAGGCGTGGTTGCCGGGCCAGCCCCGTCAACCACTTTTTGTACAAGTCTTGCCGCTGAAGCATGTAATCCTTCATACAAAGCCAGTCTCAGAACTTGTACATAGATAAATAAAGATAAGTGTTCTGGAACCTTGTTCGGCTCTCATGTTTACTTATGTGCATGTTTGTCTGGAGAGTTGTGTTACGCTTAATTTTGGCAAGAACTAACGAACCGCCGAGGTTCCATATCCATAGTTCCTCTTCTTTCTTTGTCGAATAGACAGAAGGATCCCTTGTGTGCAGCTTTGCTGGGGGGATGATGGTACAGATACCTATGAGCGCGATGTTCCAAAAAACTTGCCGGAAAGGCAATAAAAAGATAAGTTGCGACAACCCCATGAGAAACTTTGTTGTAAAGTTAGTTTCCTTGAGCGGTTTCGACTTCCGTATGGAAAACCTGCACCCATGGGAACCTTGACACGATTGAATGCGCCCTCATTGCGTTCAGGACCGCTCAATGGCTTAAGTGGCTTCACTCACGCTCCTTGTTTCATTTCGAGTCCACTCAATGATCCAAGTGACAGCGCTCGCGCCCTTATCCCGTTTTGAGTAAGGCCGACGCCCTGAACGGCCGCGCCAAGGATGGCAAGGTATGTTACCGACAGTGCCAGCGCCAGCAGGCTAGTAAGGACCCGTTCCTCAAAACTCTTGCGGTAGGACTACACACGCCGACAAGATTTTTCCAGAAAGGGCGTAGGGAAAGTTTCATATATAGAATCAGCCTAACAAGGAAGATAATGCACATTCATTCATTCAAAACGGGATGAAATTTACATAAGATACCGCTTTTTTTAAGTACATCTTTATTTGACTTTCTTCCCTAGGGGAGAGTACAAGAAGAAAAATATGGAAAGGAGAGGTGGGATACAAGAAGAAAAAGATGGCGAGAGGCCCACGGCAGAAGCCCGTCCTGACCCCTCTGGACCAACACCACACGGACGAGCAGGGCTGCCAGATGGGCACGAAAGAGCTGGTCCCTCCCAGACCAGCATTGCACAGAGGAGAAGGCCGGAGCGGGCGGAAAGGAGGATGGACCCCTAAAGCCAAAGTCCGCGGGCCTGCTGGAGCTAGAATATGAGGCAGCACCCAGGAGAGGCGTGAGGCTGGCGACGCTAGTGCGGTCAGTGGTCAGTCCGAGCTCGAATCTTTGGGCTCCGACATGACCGCCCAAGGACCGGACTCATCGCCGCTGTCTTCGTCGTTGTCCTCCACATCACTCTCGCGGAGGATAGGCTTTCAGCAACTAAGGCGGATGCCGGAGCTCCCATAAATCTTGATGGAGAGCGTATCAGCCTCCGTCATTTTAAAATTAAGAACATGCCCTACTTGGATATTGTGGGCACGGGAGAAGCTCTTCCAAACCGCACCTGAGGAACATGATGCGGCACGTTGGGTAATCAACATCCACCCGCGTCGCACCGTTGCAGCACCCTGCCACCCGCAGCCACAGGAAGGATGGTCGGTCATTCTCCACTGCCCTGGCGAAGGGGCGTGGGAGATGCAAGTGGCTCCGAAGGGGACCTCCCAGCTCAAGGACGAAGTCCAGCGCCGTCCCCTCGGCATGGGCCTCTTCGTTGGAGATGCTTGGCATTGGAGAAGGGGTGGATTAGTGCTCCGCCTCCCTCGACCTCGACCTCCGCAGCTGTCGCGGACCCTCACACCTCCTCCTCCATGAGAACTCGAGCCTCCCGCCTCCTCCGCGGCTGAAGCAGTGGTATGATCCTGAAGAGAGCTCCTCCTTGCAGCCAAGGAAGGAGGTCACCCTCGTCCACTGGTCATGGCGAAGGCGAACACTGCCTGGAGATCGAGAAGACAAGGGAGGAGGCGGGCTACAGAGTGAAGGGCGGAGGAAGGTTGGATGAGCTCCGCCCCTGCCGTCCCCAATTTATAGGAGGAAGCACGGGGGCTGGCTCTCCCCCACTCAAAAGGACGCCGACCACCTCCTCCAATAGCGGTGCCCTCGTTCACGAAGCGAACAACAACCACCCCGTCGCCGAGATCCATGGCACCGCAGTTACTGCCTTTCCTTAGGGACTTTAAGTCACGGGCGCGCATTGCTAGCCCCCTTGCTATGCATGCGGCACGCGTGGCGGAAAAGACCTGACGCGGTAATTAAAAAAACTCGACAGCCGCTTCGCGCACGTATCCCACTACCCGCATTCAATGGGCATCGTGGGCGAGCGCAACAGGCTCAATGATCACAACTGCAGGGCCCCTTCCACACGTGCCCTGCAATGTTTGGGCCTATCCCAACAGTGCCTCGCGACATGTATGGCCCAGGCCCGAGGGCTCGTGTCGGTGCACTACAGTTTTTGGGCCATCTAGTGCCCCTTTACTCATGCGCGGGTAGTTGTAGCTACCCCGGCGGCAGGACCTACCGAAGAATTACCAAGCACCAGCATACAAGACTCAAAACTACCGGCAAGACCTTGCCGGGAGGGCCGTAGAACCTCCAGGCCCCCACCAAGGCAAGGTCCAGGCAAGGTGAGGCCCCGGTAAGAACCGCCAGCGCACAAGACAGGTGTTGATCCACCTGGACGCATGTTGTGCCATCAACGTTGGAGGGAGCTAAGCGGCGTCGATGGGATGACCCCTGTCCCGTCCCATTGATGGACTGAGGCCCCTGACGCTGCATTTATTGCTCTTGTCCAACTCCATCAGGGTGAGGTATGATAGCACAATAGCAGCACTGTGCGTCCCATGCGCACACTATATGCAACTTTTGGGATTCCCTTAAGTATAAAAGGAGGCCCAGGGCGTTACAGAAAAGGACTTTTGGGACCTTTGGAATCTTTAGGGTTTTGACCTTTCACATAGTTATACAGTTAACAACGACCAAGTTCGCGTAGCAACCGTTCATGGCGCTCCTGTAGCTAGAACCCTAGGACAGGATCAACACAACCAAGCAAGAGTAGGGTTTTATGCATCCGTGCGGCCCAAACCTAGGTAAAATCTCCCCGTGTGCAGCTCATCAGACCATCTCTTTGTGTCAGCTCACCCCCTTGCCGAACGGAAAGGGGCCCCCGTGGTCCCATAGGTGTTCGTTCCCACGACACTTGTGGTGACATTGGAGTATCTAGGTGACATTAGAGTTGGTTGATCCGTATCATATGGTGTTATTCTAGTACAAACTCTTAGAAAGATTGATCAGAAAGGATAACTTTGTTATTTTAGTATGAACTCTTGGATAGATAGATCGGAAATGATAACTTTAAGGTGGTTTTGTACCCTACAAAAAATTTCTTCTTATGCTCTCCACTAGATAAGAACTTTGGAGTGATTATTCGTTGGATGTTGAGGGATGGTTGTGTGATCCAATTCTATTAGCATTGTTGAGATATTGCACTAGCGAAAGTATGGACCATAGGTCTTGTTTTCAAGCATTGCAATACCGTTTGTGCTCACTTTTATCACTTCCTTCCTTACTGTTTTTATATTTTCATATAACAAAACTCAATATCTACTATCATTACTGCACTTGTATCACTATCTCTTCACCGAAGTACTGCACTTACACAATTTCCCATTGTATTGGGTGTGTTGGGGACACAAGAGATTCCTTGTATTTGATTGCAGGGTTGTTTGGGAGATACCATCTTCATCCTACACCTCTCACGGATTCATAAACCTTAGGTCATCCACTTGAGGTAAAATTGCTATTGTCCTACAATACTCTGCGCTTGGAGGCCCAAAACGAGTCTACAAGAATAAAGTTATGTAGTAAACATCAAGTTCCTTTATGGCGTCGTTGCTAGGGAGGTGGGTGCTTGAAGGTATATCTTTAGATCTTGTGATTAAATCTTTAAGCTTCTTGTTTTTCACTATTTTGGTTTTATAAAAGAAAACTACAACAAAATGGAGTTTAGGTTGCATCAATTGCTTCGTCTTTTTAATGCCTTTCGTGAAAATGGTGGCTCGGAAAATTGTGCTCAGTTGGTAGAGGAAGAATTTATGAATATACTTAATGAGAATTCCTTGAATGAGGAGCATGATAGCAATATTTTCATTATGAATTTTCAGAATATCAGTGATGCTAATGATATGCAAAGCCACAAGCTTGGGGATGCTATGTTTGATGAAGATGGTATTTTTTGTCCCCCACGTTTTGATGAGAAAACTTATTGTGATGATGACATGCCTCTCCTATCTATGATGATTATGATAATGACATGTATGCTATAAAGAGTAATGACAACCATAAACTTGTCATCATGATTTTAATATTCAAAGTGGTTACGTCAATTAGGTACCTCATGATAGTTATTTCGTCCAGTTTGCTCCCACTATTATGAATGAGAAGAAGTTTGCTTATGTGGAGAATGATAAATTTTCTATGATTGTATATCATGAAAAGAATGCTCTATGTGAGAGTTATATTTTTTAATTCCTTCATAATTCTACTGAAAATTATTCTGATGGATGAACATATGCTTGTAGGAATTACAATAATATCAAGTTTCCACCCTATGTGTTCAAAGTTTTGAAGTTGTGCTTGTTTTGCCTTCCAATGCAAGTTGATTCTTGTTCCCATGAATTTTTTCTCACAAAATCCCTATGCATATTAAGTGGGTTAGACTTAAATGTTCTTTCCATGTTATTCATGATGCTCTCTTGCATTTTCAACTTTTATTCCTATACGAGCATCATTGAAATCACCATGCCTAGCTAAAAGACATTAAAGAAAATCACTTGTTGACAGACAACCCAACACTTTTTATTTATGTTCTTGTGTTTTCACATGATTAAAATAATTTAGTAATCATTTTTTATATATTTTATTTCAACAAAGTGCCAAGTAAAGCCTTTGGTATAGTGTGGATACTTGCTTGTTTGATTGTGTGCAAAAACATAATGTTTTGTGCCCAGTATATGAATTGTATGATTTTACTAGAGAGTCAAACAATTGTTAAATTTTAACAAAAATTTCTAACAAATCTATGCATTTTCCTAATTTTTCAGAATTTTTAGAGTTAGGTAAGTATGGTGATCGTTAAGATCTTTAGAAATTGTTCTGTTTTTGACAGATTTGGTTTTGCATGCATAGTTTGCTTGTTTCATGTATTTACATACCTTATATTTTGGGATATAAATTTTGGGAATTATTTAATACACAGTTATTATGGGAGAACAATTATGAATCTTGTCTTGACAGTACCTAAATGAATGATCTATGTTTACTACACTAACTCATCTCATGAAGTTCCGTTAAGTTTTGTGTGATTGAAGTTTTCAAGTTTTGGCTAAGATACCGATATGAGGTGAATAAGGATCATAAAGGAACTAATATTGGGGATTACCAAGTCACCCCCATGGTAATATACAAGGAGTACTCAAGCGTCTAAGCTTGGGGATGCCCCGGAAGGCATCCCCTCTTTCGTCTCCAACATTATGTGTATATCTTAGTTGAATCTATATTTTTCTTCGTCACATGATATGTGTTTTTCTTGGAGCGTCATTATAATTTTTATATCTTTTATATCTTATTTATAATATATTTTTTCAAAAAAAGTTCCAAGAATTGCATTAGGATGCTTGTTTTGCATTGTGCTGTATAAAAACAGAAACTTTTGATGTAGTGTTTGAATTTTCATATTTTACTGGAACGTGGAAACTTTCTGAAATTTTTAAAAAATGTTTTTATATAAATTCTGTAGAAATTCCTAAATTTTCATAATTATGTGAGTTATATAGGTACACTGTTTTAACAGATTGCTATAGACTGTTCTGTTTGGACAGATTGTTGTCATAGTTTTGTTATCTACTTTTCCTATAGTTTCCATAGCCTATATTGGTCGATATAAATTTTGGAAATTATAGTAAACAGTATATTATGTTTTAAGATTATTATGCATCTTTCCTTGGCATTACATAAATAGTTGATTTATTATTATGTCCACTCACCTATCTCACGAGTTCTTTTCAAGTTTTGTGTGGATGAAGTTTTTGAGAATAGGTGAAACCGGGATATGAGAGATTGAAAGAGATACAAAATCACAATCTTGGGGATTACCAAGGAACCCCAAGTAAATATTTCAAGAAATCACAAGCATCTATGCTTGGGGATGCTATGCATCCCAGCTATCTTCGTCAACTATCGGTTAGCCTATGTTGAGCCTAAATTTTTATTCGTTCACATGATGCGTCCTATTCATGGGGTGCTATTTTTATTTTTCTTGATGTTTTAAAATACTAAGATATGAAAATATTTATTGAGAGATATAGAGAGTACTCACACAGTTACTTGATTGTTTACCTACTCATTAATGTTCACTTATATCTTTTGAGAGTAATTTAATGTTTACTCCTGTGCTTCACTTATATCCTAAGAGTAAATTGTGAATGAATTGAATATCATAAATCTTAAATTATCAATGTATATTCCTATTTGTAGCTTCACATCTGGTTTTTATAAAGTTAAATCTATTGAAGTTTGACAATCACAATATTGGTCATACAAGCAATTCATGAATGCTTAGTATAAGGAAGAGAACTTTCACAGACAAATATATTATGTTGCACATCTTCTATGATTGAGGATACCCGTTAATTATTTTAAAAATTGAGCAAACTAGTGTAATTTGTACAAGGAAGAAAATTTAATGATTTACGGTTGCGCATATTTGCATAGAAATGATATTGTTATGGATCCTCCAACATGTGATGCTTCTTTAGAACGTTTTGCTAGCCAAAAATTCGTACTAAGTAGAGATACTACATGTGCATCCAAATCCTTGATCCAAGTTTCTTCCATGAGAGTCCACCATACCTACCTATATTTGGTATTTCACAGCCATTCCAAGTAAATTTGCATGCGCCATCTCTAAAATTTCAAATGAACAGTTGTTTTGTGTTCTTGGACCGCTTATGGAGCGAAAGGGGGTGGTCAGTATCTTCCATGTTAAGCGGGTTATTCTCATGATGAGTGTTTATTCACTCATCCTTGCATGGTAGGGGAGGTAATAGGGATTCCCAGTCCCAAAATAAAAATGGAAATAATTAAACAAAACTCCCCCAGGAATGTTGTTGGTATGGACGATACCCGTGGATTCGGCTAGCCGTGGAGTGTGTTTGTTGGTGGAGGGGGAGTAAACCTTTACTTTTACCACTTGGGAACCTCCACTAATGTGTTTAAGATGGAAGATATTGATAACTTGGTCGTAGCGTTGATAGGAAGGGTGCACCTCTCAAAATTATATTCATCTCTGTTTTAAACAATGAGCTCTGGCAGATATGCAAATCCCTGCTTCCATATGCGAAGGGACAATCTATTTACTTTTCCTTTGAGCCAACTTCTTATTTCAACCCACTTCTATTAGTTGCCAAGCATCATATGGTGGGGAAATATCTAGGCACATATGGCGAGTCAAATATATTTGATCATGACTTGTTATTGTTGACAATTATCTCTATGATAAATGAGTTGGGAGGCGAAACATTAGGCCCATATATTTCTTTGTGTTCGATGGATGTCATTTGTTCCAAAAATATGCTTTGAGTAATAGCAATCATAGAAGACTATATGATGATTGAGTATGTGGAGCTCTTACTTAGACTTTGTTGAGAATAAGTTGAATTGCAATTGTTTGATGACTACGAACATAGGTTGTTAAGTTTCAAGAGAATTCATTGTTTGAACCATCACATGTGAATTGGTTGCTACTTTATCATGATGAGTTTTATAATGACCTGGCCCTTAGGGTTACAGGTTGATTCTAAAAATTTATATTGAAGAACTGTCTCACTACTTCATACGAAGCTGATCCTTGGGGGCTATAAGAGTATACATGAATGGCATGAAGGTAAAATCTTATCTCATATTTTTTTCTTCATGACGCTGACCAGGTTCATCTCAATCTCTCACCTTTTAGATAGACGGGTTAAATACTATTTGTACAAGTTATCAGTCTCGAAAGCAGAAAATTCAAGAAGTTCCAGGTTTGCTTTCCCCTTCTCCAACATCTTTGGCTCATGCTTAGCTACAACTTTAGCCAAAGTAGACGAAATTCTAGGAGCTTGGAAGTCTTCTTTAACAACAACTACTTCTGTGTCATCATTTGTGGTTGATGGATTGGCATCATTCACGTTGGACACAGGGCTCGTAGGATGAGGAGTTCTTGGCAGCTGAAAGACTGGTTTAGGCAGTACACCTTGACCTTCAGCCATCTTTTCTAAAAGCTAGCTCATTGGCGTGGGCCATCTCCACATCCAGGGTCGACACAACATTTAATTTCGGGTTATCTCCACCTGAAGGTTCAACATGAGAATCTGTTTCATCTGGCGGTGGGGGTGGAACTTGATCATCTATAGCACCAGAAGACAACCCGATTGTCTGTTTCCTCAAATAGCTTTGGCCCTATAGTCATAAAAATATAGAATTAAGGAAGAGAACAAATTGTGACAAGATACATAGCATCAGTTCAGGTAGGAGCTTACACACGATTGATGGGGAAAGGTGGAAGTTGTGTTGCCGTTGAGTCGCCAGACGAAGGCGGTGATTCCTAATAAAGTGAGTTAGAAGGACTAAGAGGCTTCTTGTCCACAAGCAGTTGGACTATGTGGCACCTCAACACGTTACCTATGGGTGGCGGGCTCAAGATATAAGTTGGGCACCAACTCGCCCGAGTTGGTTCGGGTCTTGCGGTTTGACTGGACGGCTTCTTGAGTTTTCTTCAAAGGAAAGTTGGGGTCTAAGTGAGCCTCTGGGTGAGAAAACGTAACTTTCCTGGTGACTCATCTTGGCTTCCTTGGGATATATGTTTCTGATGAGTTGGAGGAAATTGAAATTACATCAACATCGCCGGCTTGGCTAGTTTTGGTGTTGCCCTAGGAAGAGGATGCATCAGTAAGTGCAATGAATAAACAACCAAGGGAGTCAAGTTCTACCTTAGATTCTTTTCCTGATGACAATTCATGAGCTGGGTCATCTATTTGACTTGACAAAGGAGTAGAAGCCTTGGGCATGGCCTTCTAGAAATCTGAGTCTGCCTGCAGTAATATAAGCCAGATAATAAGTATGACGGGTCAAAGTAAGGTTGACAAAGAAATGAAACATACTCATAAAAGTTCATACCGGAGGAATTCGATTCTTCAATAAAAAAGGAGTCAGTCTCATAATGCTACACTTATCTTTTGAGTCACAAAATAATCTTTTGCTAGCCTTGTATGGCATCATCAGTCAATCCTTTCTAGCTGAAGTGTTAACCATCTTTTAACTACTCATATAATTGCACATCAAGTCGCCTCTCACGCTAACAAGATGGATTCGCCAAGTTATCCAACATCATATCAGGTCGATCTCAGTAAGGCCAGGTGTAGTTAAAGCTCTTAATCTTGTGTGCAGAGGTGCTAGCAGGTCCCTCTGCTCAACAGTTGGCCAACCCGGGAAATCGGTGTTGGTGTTAAGCCGTTCCAATCGGAACCCGACAAACAGTTCTACCCTGTAGGGGCAGTGTTTTTACAATTGAACTAGGTTTGGTTCCATCCTTTAGGATGAATCGCCAATTTTGACTCAAGAAAAGGGCTATTTTTCATTTTCTGAATAGAGATGCTGCCAAGTTCTACACTCGAGCCATGCTTGGTCTCTGTCTCACGGTTAAGATAGAAAACTCCCTAAAGAGGGTCACAGACGGCTTGATCTAGAGGTATACTTCACATAAAACTTGAAATTTATAGATATTGGTCATGGAATCGGGACCAATATCCTGAGGCCTAAGGTTGAACAAATGTGAAAGATGCTTGAAGAATTTCGAGCTGGGTGGTTGAAAGCCCCTATGGAAGTAATCAGAAAAGATGAAAATTTCTCCTTGCTCAGGCTAAGTGTGGGGTTCTTCTTCAGGTACCCACCATCTTATAACCTTTCGAGCAGGCAAATGACCTTGACTTACAAAATTCTCTAAAGTGAGTGTTGACTCCTAAGATCTTATCCAACCACAAAGGTGTTCTTGGGGGCCATGGCATCTTACAGATCAGCTACAAAGAGAAATAAGAAAAATGAGATGGTGCATATTTGAGCCGCTAACAGGAAAACAAATTGACAAACCGGTCAACACTACTCGAATCAGCATCTTTGCCGTCAGCCAACTCTTTGTCGTCTGCTAGCTGACGGTAAAGAAGGTCTTTGCCATCAGCTTGCAGAAAGCTAACGGCAAAGATGTTGCTCACGGCAAAGATCATTTTTGCCGTTTGCCAGCTCTTTGCCGTTTGCTAGCGGATGGCATAGAAGCTTTGCCGTTTACTAGCAGATGACAAAAAGCCTAGCTAGCAGACTGCTAACGGCCACTTTATTTGCCGTCTGCTAGCAGACGGCAAAGAAAGTGGCCGTTAGGAGTCCGCTAGCTAGGCTCTTTGCCGTCTGCTAGCCGACGGCAAAGAGGTGACCTAAATATCTCTCTCCCCTCTCTCTTTCCCTCTCCCTCTTTCTTTCCCCTCTCTCACCCCCGTGCTCGAGCCGCTGCCGCCCCTCCTGCACCGTCGCTGGCCGCCCCGCCCTGCTGCGCCGCTGCCCGGCTGCCCCAACCCGTCGTGCCCCGCGTCGCCCCGCCCCGCCACCCGGCCGCTCCTCCCAAGCCGCCCGCCACCCCGCGCCCCCGCTGCCCCGGAAACGTCGCCCCGTTGCCCCGCCGCACCGGCCACGACACCCCTCCCATGCGGTGGCTGCCCGAGCACTGTCGTGAGGAAGGCCGTGGCGCCACACCCTCCCCTGCGGCGGGGCTCCCCCCTCCTCAACCGCCCCTCCTCCACCGGTAGCCCGCCCCTACCCCGCGGTTAGCTCCTCCTCCTCCTCTTATTTTTTCTTTTTTTTAGTTTTAGGTTTATGCGTAGTTTGGATTTAGTTTGTTTTAGTTTTAGTTTTACGTTTAGTTTAGTTTAGTTTTAATTAGTCTTAGATTTAGTTCTGAAAAAAGAAGAAGAAAATAAGAATAATTAGAAAATTAGGAAGAAGAAGAAGAGGAAGAAGAGGAAGAAGAAGAAGAGGAAGAGGAAGAAGAAGAGGAGGAAAAAGAGGAACAAAGTCGATGACGGTCTGTTGGGTCTCACTCTTCCTCTTGAACAAATATACCCAAGTATATCTCAAGTAATCATCCATAATCACCAAGCAATATCTTCTTCCACCAAGACTATCAAAAGATCGAGGCCCGAAGAGATCCATGCGAAGGAGCTCTAAGGTCCTCTTTGAGTAGATTGTTGTAGTTGGACGATGATCCTTTTCATGTAGCTTTCCTTCAATGCAAGCACCTCAATCACGATCTTTGGCAAAACTCACATTTGTTATTCCAAGAATGTGATCCACTTTGAGGATACTTTGCAAAGATCTCATATTGACATGGGCTAGTTGGTGATGACAAAGACATCCCACATTAACTTTAGCCATTAGACATGTCCCAGTCTTAGTGGGTCACTCAGAGAAGTTAATCACATAGAGACCATTTTCGACATATCCAACAAAGGCTACTTTAAGAGTCTTGATCCACAAAAGGGTCACAACATCAATGCCAAATAAAATACTAAAGCCCATGATTGCAAGTTGGCGAACGGAAAGTAAATTGTATGTAAGGGTCTCAAGAAGCATCACTCTCTCAATAGTTAAACTTGGAGAGATAACCACCTTACCAAGACCCAATACCTTTGAGATCGCATCATCTCCAAATGAGACTTGGGTGGCCACAGATTCATCGGGTTGAACATCCACCACCAAGTCCTTGCTTCCGGTCATATGATTTGTTGCTTCGCTATCGAGCAACCATGAGACTCCCCCGGAAGCAAAGTCCTACAAGAGATCAATGTTTGGTTTTAGGTACCCATTCTTTAATGGGTCCTTAGGAACCCAAATACACCATTCATTGTACTCATAACAAGAACCAAAATATTTGGCATAAACATGCCCATCACTAGCATGACATAAAACATAAGAGGGGTTAAAGTTGCCGGTCTTGTTGGGGTGGGTGATATTGCCCTTATTGGCATTACCAACCACAACTTTGTATTTCTTCTTCTCATGAGGACCGTCTCCTATTCTTACAAAGGTTTCCTTGATTGGTGCAATTTCCTTGGTGTTCACCATCTTCTTCTTGCTTGCTTTTGGGTTCAAACCCAACTCCTTCTTTTGCAACAACTTCCTTCTGATTACTCAAGAGATCATTGAGCATATTCTCCCCTTGCATACATGTCACCAAGCCCTTTTCAATCTGCTATTTTATTTTAGCATTTTCCTCCACAAGATGTGCATGCTCACAACATGGGTTAGTAGTAGATGCATTATCAATTAGAACAAAAAGAGGACACGTGGCAATTTCCTTAGTGAGTTTTACTTGGAGTTGATCATGCGACTCCTTAAGAGAGGCATGAGCGCACTTCAATGCCTTGTGAGCATTGTCAAGTGTGTCAAGCTCAACCTTGAGTGGATCATGGCCAACTCCAAGTGCAACCTTTTCAGACTTGAGCACACGGTTAAGAACAATAGCATGATCATAATGTTTACTTAATTTGGCAACACCATCATTTTGTGACTCCTCAAGAATCATACGAAGACCTCACTCTTCCTCAAGAGCAATAGATAGATCTGCTATCTCGTCGGCATAATCATGACTATGGCCTCTCAACTCCTCAAGAAATTCTTCTTGAGACTCAATAGTGTCCTGGGCCTCACCAAGTTGTTCCAAGAGAGCGACGAAGTGCTTCTTTAACTCTCCCTTGAGTTTACACATGAATTTGTCAAACTCATTTTTATCCTCTTTCGCCTACTCATGTTCATCCACACATTCTAAAGGCAGAGTGGAAGAAATATAATTCTTAATGTTTGATGATTTGGCATTGGAGGTTACCTTGGTGATACCTTTAGCCATGAGGCACCTTGCGACGGTGTTCTCATTGGGAGCGTCGAAGAGTGACCCCTTTGTTCGGGTAGAGGAAGCAATTGCCACGGATGCCATTGCCATTCCTTCACCACTTGTATCTTCGTCATCAACATCATCATCTGAGGCATACTCTTCTTGAGCCACCAATACTTTGTGAGGAGCCTTCTTGGTGAAGTTAGTTTTGTTAGGGAAGGACTTGGCCTTATATTTGCGAATGAGCATGCCACCATTGTCTTCCCTCTTATCATATGGGCAATCCACCACAAAGTGACTCACATTACCACAGTTGTAGCATGTTCTCACACGTTGCTTGCCCTTTGACCCATTTGAGTTGTTCTTGGAGAAGTTGGGCCTTATGTTTCTCTTATTGCCCCAAAATTGTCTGGATGCAAGAGCCATGTGCTCATGATAAGCATATTTGGTGTCCTCGGGGAAACCCTCTTCTTCTTCTTCTTCCTATTGACAGACCTGGGCCTTCAAAGCAAGGTTGGGAGAGAATTTCTTTGACCGTTGCACGCGAGCGAGAGAATTGTCAGCTGTCATGTTCAAGATGTTCATTGTAATAAATTCATCCAACACATCACCAGAAGACAAGGTGCGAAAGTCCGGCCTTTGAGAGATCACAGCAGACATGGCCTTGTTGTAGGGCATGATGGCCTTCAGAAACTTACGCTTGATCCAAGTATCATCCACATCCTTGCTGCCATGATCCTTGAGGGAAACGGCAAGAGTGGTCACCCTTCTATAGAGGTCACACAGTTCCTAATCCTCTATCATCACAAACTCATCTAACTGATCAAGGACAACTTCATAGTTTGACCGTTGAATTATTGAACTACCCTTGTACATGGAGATAATGTGTTCCCAACACTCTTTAGCAATAGTGAAGGGCCATAGGTGAGGTAGGTCTTCAGTAGGAACAACATCTTGGAGTATGAACAAGGCAGACGAATTTAGCTGTTTATCCGCTTGTCCTCTTGGAGTAAGGTTGCGAGGATCATGAGGATAGTATCCTTCTTCAATGAATTTCATGAGATGAATTGAGCTATGATCTAAATGAGAGTTGATACTGAAAACCCAGTTAGCAAAATCATTCTTAACAAGTTTAGGAGGAGGACCATGATTAACTATATGAGGTGGGTGCACTAGTCCTCCATAGACCATGGTAGGGGGAACTAAGGCAAAGCTTTCCGACCCATTAACTCCTTGAGAACAATTATCCTTGTCAGCACTAGCCTCTTGCTTACCGGAGTTGACATCCGATGATGAGTTAGTGGGTTTAACCACATGGACCGCATCGGTAGAAACTTTAAGAGTATTAAGGAAATCTTTGAACATGGATTGAACCTCGGTCGCCATGGAGGATTTGAGTAAGGACAAGGCCTCATTCAAATCATCGCATGAGACCATGTTCACTCCCAAGGCCTCGGGAAGTTCTCCCACATGCTCCCCTTCGCCAGCCATACTCTTTGGGTGGGGAAACCCTTAATAAAGAGACATGGCTTTGATACCAATTAAAAGGATCGATATGGTTGACTAGAGGGGGGTGAATAGGAAACTAACACCTTTTAACTTTTCCTTAACAATTTAGACTTAGCATCAAATAAGCTGGCTAGATGTGCAACTAGGTGAGAAACCTATATGATGCTAAACACAACAAGCACAGAAGCAAGCAAGGGATACAACACAATAATAGCTTGCAAGAAGTAAAGGTAAGAGATAACCAAAAGTGGAGCCGATGGAGACGAGTATGTTTTACCACAGTTCAAGTACATCTCCATTCGAGCGGTGTAGGCACAATGCTCCCCAAGAAGCAACTAGGGCCACTGTATTCTCCTCACGCTCTCACACAATGCACGATGCCATTATTCCACTATTTGTGCCCTTGAAGGCGGCGACCTAACCTTTACAAACAAGGTTGGGGCTATCTCCACAACTAAATTGGAGGCTCCCAACGACACCATGAAGCATCACCACAATGGAATGTTTCTCCGAGGTGACCTCAACATTCTAGGGTGCTCAAACACCCAAGAGTAACAAGATCCGCAAGGGATTAGTGGGGGGAATCAAATTTCTCTTTGTGTAATTGTAGATCGGGGCCTCCTCAACCAATCCCTAGAAAATCAACAAGTTTGATTGTCTAGAGAGAGAGATCAGGCTAAAATGGAGATTTGAGCAACAATGGATCTTAGGGAAGGAAGAGGTGTTCTTCTAGAAGAAGACCTCCTTTTTATAGTGGGGGATAAGATCCAACCGTTATCCCCGCTCTCAGCCCCGCACGTCGCGGTACTACGGCATCTGACCATGGTACTACCGCAAGGCCTTGCGGTACTACCACTGCAACATGTGGTACTACTGCTTGCCTGGAAGTATTAGACGTAGGCTGATTGCACTAGGCATCTAGCGGTAGAACCGCCGGAGCGGTACTACCGCGAGCCCATGTGGTACTACTCCATGGTCGGTAGAGACTGGCACTAGAGAAGCACGGAAGTAACAAATTACTTATGTCCCTGCCTCCGCTGAGGGTGAAGTTGCGAAAAATCCGGCACGGTAGTACCGGAAGTGCATCATGGTACTACCGCAATAGGGCAGATGTAAAAAATTACATCCGCGCCTACTACTGCAGGCGCACGTACTAGAGAAGGGGACAGCGGTACTACCGCTCCACTCAGCAGTACTACCACAAGCTCGTGTGGTACTACCACCCCCTTTAACGGTACTACCGCTGGCGATTGAACGCAAGTACCCCCGTAGGCTTCACTTTGGAGAGACGAGGAAAACTAGTTGGTGCACCATTGAAGCAAAGGAAAGGTGGTGCAAATAGAATAGATGTATACGTGTTGATTCCACCAAACCTTTCCAAAACAGACCCCCTCTTAATAGTACAGCTTTCCTATGACTCAATCCACCGAAAGGAAACGTAGAGAACAACCACCTTTGATAAGCTCTAATGGGCACTGAATCGTCTCATGCCTAGACATGAGATATCTGAAATGCTCAATGCACACGATTAGTCCGCAAAGGCATTTTCATCAATTACCAAAACCACTTAAGGAGAAATATGCTCTTACAGGTGCTATCGTACATCCACGTTTATGGAGTCTTCAACCCACAGAGGGTAACAGTCGCGAGAGTCCATGGAGGGGTCCACCCATAAGGGTCCACGAAGGAGCAACCTTGACTATTCCATAACGGCTTCCGTCCATGAAGGACAAGCCTCACTTGGGGTATATCTTCACGAAGTAGGCGATCTCCTTTCCGTTACAAACTTCTTGGTTCACTCCACAACACGAAATAGGAGGCTCCCAAGCGACACCTAACCAATCTAGGAGGCACCACCCTCCAAAAGGTAATAGGCTCGATAATGTCGATGAACTCCTTGCTCTTGTGCTTCAAGATGATAGAATCCTCAACACTCAATCACTCTCTCATAGATTTGGCTTTGGTGGAACAGATTGATTGGGTATCAACCAACTTGGGGAGGCTAGAGATCAAGATTCATATGGTTGGAATGGAATGACAAGATCTCAACACATGAGTAGGTGGCTCTCTCTCAGAAAATCAGTTGGTATGAGTGGGGATCTATTCTGAGTGCTTCTCTTGCGAGTGAGTGGTGGTGGAGGGGTATATATAAGCATCTCCAAAAATCCAACCATTACACCTTAAGTGACCAACTTGGTGACACCGATGTGTAAATGTCGATGGTACCGAGTTGCTCCAAAGGTAGCAACTTTTGAATCTCGGTGAGACCGATACATAAAACTCGGTTGCACAGATTAGGTGACCAACGGTGAGATTGCTAAAATCGGTGATGCCGATTCAACAAACTCGGTCGAACCGATTTTGTGAAATTGGGTAACAGAATTTTGGCAACCCAAACTCGGTGGCACCGAAGCAGAATCGGTTGGACCGATGGGTTAGGGTTTGGCTTGAGTCTGTCTGAGTCTAGGAATGGGTGGCACCGAGTGGAAATTGTTGGTTTCACCGATCTTGAGTGTGTGGATTTGGACAAAATTTTGTGGAAGAGGTAGCTTTTTGGTGACTATCACTTGTGCAGGTATGAGCATTTTGTTCACCAACAATACCTTACCCCATTTTAATAGTATTGCCTTTCCTATGGACTCAAAGTGATTTCTCACAAAGTAAAATGTAGGGTCCTCTTCCTTGAAACTTTGATAATGTTATCTCTTCTCCTTCTTCTTCATGTGGATACTCCCCATGATCCTTTTGCCAAACCATCTCTCTCTATGGACTATATCTGAAATACTCTAGATGAAAGTATTAGTCCAAGAGACAATGTATGTTGTCATAAATTATCAAAACCATGAAAGGAGCATATTGTGCTTTCAATCTCCCCTTTTTTGGTAATTGATGGCAACATGCAATCAAAGATTCAAATAAAGATATGCATGTATATAATGAAGACGTTGAGAGTCACATGACATAGACTTGCTCCCCCTAAATCTTTGCAATCCCTTTAAAAGATAGTTGCTTTGGAATGCATGGACACACATATAGTGGAAGAGATATAATAAGTCATGTGTATCTTGGTCATATGAATTGATACGTCTCCAACGTATCCATAATTTATGAAGTATTCATGCCATGTTTACAATAATTTTATATGATTTTGTTATGATTCTATTAGAACTAACCCTAACGAATGATGTTTTCAGCAGAACTACCATGGTGCCATTTTTGTGGAGAAAAAAAAGTTCTCGGAAGGGGCTGAAATTTTAGCATGATATTTGATGGACCAAAAGAGACCCCTGAAGAATTGGAGTTGGGCCATAGGAGCCATGATGAGGCCACAAGCCAAGAGGGAGCGGCCACCCCCCTAGCCGTGCCTAGGTGGTTTGTCGTCGCCTCATGGCCCCCCTTAACGTGAGACCGACACCAAAAAGTCCGATAAATACAAAAACCTCCAAAAAGAAACCTACATCGGCAGTTCCACCGTTGCAAGCCTCGAGAGCCATGAAAAACCAATCAGGAGCCTGTTCTGGCACCCTGTCGGAGGGGGAAACCATCACAGGAGGCCATCTTCATCATCTCGGTGGTCTCCATGACGAGGAGGGAGTAGCTCACCCTCAGGGCTTAGGGTATGTACAAGTAGCTATGTGTTGGATCTCCTTCTCTCTCTATCTCTCGTGTTCTTAATATGGCACGATATTGATGTACCATGAGTTTTATTGACATAGATGAATCATATGGAGTTTTCCCCTCTCTATATTCTTGTGATGAATTGAGTTTTCCCTTTGAAGTTTTCTTGTCGGATTGAGTCTTTAAGGATTTGAGAGCACTTGATGTATGTCTTGTGATGGGATATCTGTGGTGTCAATATGATGTTCTATTGATCCACTTGATCTATGTTTTGGTGATCTACTTGCTGGTTCCGTGACCTTGGGAATCTATGCATAGGGGTTGGCACGTGTTTTTGTCTTGAATATCCGGTAGAAATATTGGTTCACTCTTTGAAGTTCTTTGTGTTGGATTGAACATGATGAATCTGAAATTTTGTGATGCATAACGTATAATCAAGCCCATGGGTACTCTTGGCGACATTGGAGTATCTAGGTGACATTAAGGTTTTGGTTGATGCGTATCTTAAGGTGTTATTTTAGTACGAACTCTAGGGATGTTCATGACACTTATAGGGATAACTCATAAGTGTCACATCCCTAGTTTCACCTTGCTTGCTAATGCACTCATGCATGCATTTTTATTTTCTTATGTTTATGAATTGAGGAAATGATGAAGCCTCAGAATTCATTTTATTTGCCAAAATAAGAAATATAAAAATTGCTTCAAATAGATCCAAGAAAATGTTCCTAGCGTTCTAATAGTATATTGGGATGAGGTAAAATTCAAACCAATAATTTTGGAATCACGTGAATATTTTATATTGGGAATTAAAATTAATCAAATAATAGTTGCATTGGATCTACATTTATAATATATAAAATATTAGTCCAATAGTTCTGAAACTTTTTATGTGGCAGTGCTTATACCCACTTGTCCACATATAGTTTTCTCAGGATTTAATAAAATGGTTTTCTATATTTGGTAAACTAAAATGAATGTCAGAAAACAGAAAATAGAAAATAAAAAAATATTAACCTGACTCACCTGGCCGGCCCAGGAGAGGAGCTCGCCCAGCCCACCAGGGGCAGGGGTGTCTTCTTCCTCCTCCTTCCAGAAGGACCAGGCAGGTGTGTGGCGAAGCGTCGACACTGTCTGGCCACCTCCTCCTTTCCCCCGGCTCATCTAGCGACGCCTGGTGACACTTGGACCTCCCTCGTGCTCATCCTCTGGCCCTGCTGCCTCTCCTTCTCTCTCTGCTCCCTCTGAGCCTTGGAACAAAGCTCCCTGAGCTCGCCGCCGTCGTAGTGTCGCGCCCCTGGCCGCTCCCCAGCCTCTCCATCCACCCCACGAGGTCGCCTCGAAGTCTAGAAGCTCCAAGATGAAGGAATGGAGCCTAGGAGCCCCTCAGCATCACCCCCGTCGCTGTCTTCCACCTCGGTCTCCAGAGATCATCTTTGCCAATTGGTCGCAAGCAGACCATCCCCGAGCTCTCCGACAAAGCCATCAGACCCGTTGTGAGCACCCGGTCTCCTTACCCCTAACCTCATCGTCAATTCCGTCCCCTAGCTCCTAAGCCACCGCAGCCAAAGCTCCAGGCCACCATAAATGGTGTCGTCGTGGATAGGAAGGCCATAGCTTGTGGCTGAGCTTGTGTTCGTGCTTCTGGAGGCCCTAAGATGCTACCTAGCCCCTCTATTTGCTCGCCTAAGCACCCTAGCACCGCCCCCTACAACCGAGCTGCTGTAGCCGCCAAAGCTCGTCGCCGACATCTGCTCTGGCCACCTGACAACCAACCTCTGCCTCCCCTTGATGCGGCCGAGCGAGAGCTATCACCTGGTGCCCTTAGTGCACCAGATGGCTGCCGGAAGTGCAAGTCCGGCGAGCCACCATCGTGTACTGTGGTTGTCGCCGGCTGATCTCCGGTGTGATGATGTGGCAGGGTAATTAGTGGCTAATCAAGCCACTAACTAACCCTCCAGCCACTGACAGTGGGCCCTGGCCTGAGTCAAACCCTGGGTCAACTCAGGATTAATCCTCGAGTCACTCACTATAGGGTCCCACCTGCTAGTGAAACTAGCCAACCCTGAGAGACTGACCAGTGGGCTCCATTGGTTAGGTTTGACCTCGACCTAGCTTAGTTGACTGCTAAAGCAAGGATGATGCACTAAATGATTTTCTGGTATTAAAGATAATCAGGAAATTCTAGAAAATAGTATAAACTTTTAAAAATTATAGAAAATAATCTGTACCTCAGATTGAAATAATTTATATATGAAAAATGATCAGAAAAATCCAATGAATCTGTTTATGCCATGATCATGCATATTTGAGAATGTTAACATCACCAACTAGGACATTTCATGATTAGGATTGTTTTATAAATAGTGTTGGAGTTGGAATTTAGTATATATTTGAATTCCAATTCACCTAATATGACTCTATATAGCACTAGGTCAATTCAATGCCCTAACATGTTATATCATACATCATGTTTGTCGCATTGCATTGAATGTGTTCTTTCTTGTTTTGTCGGTGTTTGTCCCTTCTCGGTAGACGATGGTTCCGACGTTGTGATCGTTGACTCTATGAAGAGAAGTAATATTAATTTTCAGAACTGTTAGGCAAGCAACCCCTCCTTGAGCATCCCGATAATATCCTGCTCTCTCGCTCCTGCTCTGTTTTATTGCATTAGGACAATCACTATTCAACTGTTACGTGTTCTCGGTAGTTGAACCCATTCCTTTGCATGACTTGTTTTTGCCATAGTAAATAGTTGAAACCACTTACCATGAGTAGCAACTGCTTGAGCCTTGTTGTGCTTACTCATCGATGTTTGCTTACTATGCCTGCTATCCTTAGAGTCATGTCGGGTCTGATCCATCTGGGCGATGAATTGGAATGGTGGTGAACATGTCATACTGTGGGAGAGCTAAGTGTGTGAACACAATTTGGTAAACATAGCGATGAGAGGCCATGTAGGAGTACATGCTAGGTTGTCTCATTGGGACCGTCTTTAGGAGTTGAGTTTTGTGTATGTTATCCAAGACAAGATACTACCATGATTTGGACCCGAAACCAATGGTCCCTCTCGGCTTATTAATAGCCTTGATCTCTATGCAGGAGTTGCAACTAGTTTCTGGTGTTTGTAGGATGTGCTAGCGACCGTGCATAGCACTGACCGGAGGGGTACGCTATGGCGCGGTAGATGCTCCAGTGGCCGGGTGTACCAAGCATAGAACCATCCGTCAAGGTGGGCTTGGGAACCCTGTACACATCGTTTGGGGCCGTAATGGAAACATCGGCCACACTTCCTTGCGGGTTCAGTCTCAAATAGGCGATAAACCTGGACTAGGGTCTTGTGTGCTTGACGGTCATGGCTGACTCCCTCGCTAGGCTCTGCTTGAAGGTTGCCGAGGTGCCTTTTACGTGCACATGGCAGTTAGTGGCAGGAGCGTGTGTGAAGAAGTATACCCCTGCAGGGCGAATCAATTTGTCCGAATAGTCACGTCCTCGGATATGGACTACTTGGAGAACTTATACGGTTCATATACAAGTGAAATGGATACTCTAAAATGCGCAAGATAAGCGTGAGTGCTATGTATGGCCTTCTCATAGGGAGACGGAAGTGGATCTATAGTGGTGTATTGATTTCGTGAATATGTGGACTCATGTGCGCTATCCCACCTGAAAGATTGTAGCGACCCGACTCAAAACGAGTCAAGCCTCTGTGTGTTCTGTGCCATCCTTGGATCAGTATGCTGGCACACACAGTACATCAATGTATATATCAAAGTGCAATCACATGTAAATAACGTAAAACTGATATATACCTTAAAATAGCAGCGGATACAGTCAACGGGAGTGGAGTCCCAATAACACCAACGGCAAGTTGAGTGCGGACCGTAACCCTGAATCGTACTTTTATCCGTCGTAGAAGAGTATCTGCAACATAAGACGTTGCAGCCGTGTAGGTCAGCATTTTGAATATGCTGGCAAGATCACCATAGAAGAACATAAGAATAAAGACTATTCTATATGCAAAGGCTTTGTGGCTCTGTGTCTGAGTTTTTGCGTAAAAGCTGATTTTATTTTCCTACAACAAAAAGAATATCAGGAATTTCACTATAGAGTTACCTATCATGACATGGTTCCGCCAACCAATGTCTCAATGCCCATAAGTATCATAAGTTGCCCACAATTAGTTATCAGTCCAGTGTTGAGAGTTCAGAGATAGATCCAAGTCTAGAAGCTCAAATTGTCCGTAACCGGGGACACGGCTAATCGATTAGGTTTAACTCTGCAGAGTGTTGTGTACTTTACCCACAAGATTCTTTCCCTCCTGGTAAGTCCTCGCACTGCCTGGTGTTTGAGAACAGGATGAAAGAAACATGGTCTTTCGGAGTGCTTCCCTGAGTGTCCGACAGTGCCCATCCCAATCCTAACGTCGACTACATCTCGTAGCACTGCCCAGCAGAGTCACAACAAAGATCAACCAAGCCAGAGCCCATAATGACTTGTGGCTACACAGGTAAGCTTCCGGGCATGAAGTATTCATCCTTCTCTTTGAGTCTGGGTGAAGCTTTCCACAAGATGTCATGGCGCTTCTCCATGCATCCCGGCCACTCACTGGTTTCTCCAGGGTGCCCAATCAACCATCCTTCACCCAGTAGTGTGTATTGAAAACTTGTCTTCTCGAGTCTTGAAGTCTTGAGGTCTTGAAGATGCAGGACTTGAAGATGTCTTCATGAAGTCGTCGTTTTGACGTGGAGTCCTTCTTCACACCACTCACGAACACTCATACCAGACCCCGTCTACTTTAGCATAGCATTGCACTAACTAGCGTTCCCGGGGCTTTAGTAACCAGTGGTGGGTTCCTACCTCATGCATTCTACTCAACTACAAGAATTTCAATAACACTATGGGAGGGATATGTTGAATGATGTCACTACATGCAATAAAAACATAGGTATGAAATAGATGGTCAAGGTGAACTTGCCTGTACTGTTGACGAAGAGAAAGATCGCTCTCAGAAATAACTTGATAGACTATTCTTCACTCTCCGATGAAATCTATAATCAAGCATTACATACCTATAAGCAATCATACTAGCAATCAATTCTAACAATCACAAGGTAACACAAGAAACAAAATCAACAAGGTTGATGAAAGAAATACTTAAGACAAAGTTGAAACACAAAACTCCAACAAATTCAAAAGTAACACAAAACCCAAAACAAAGTAAAATATAATAAAAGGATTTTAGTAAATATTTTGTTAGCAAAATGAATTACTTTTGAAGAACAAGTAAAACTATGCAAACAATATTCTAAACAACATAAGTGTTTGCCTAATGAACTTAACTACAAGCACAACCATAAACTAAGAGAAAACAAATTATGAAACAACTTAGTTAACAGAAAGTCATTAAATAAAATCTTTATTATAAAACAGAATTAAGTCATCTAAAACTTTGTGAAAATAATTTCTATGAAAAACTAAATTGTTTTATAAGACATTACCTAATGATTAAGGATATAGTTTTCCTAGCATAATAGAGAAAAACTAAATTATTTTATTAACAAAACATTACTTAACAGAAAGGAATTACTACAAATTTTATTTGAAAACATAATCTAATTATATAAAACTTTAGTTAAAAGTACTAGTACTAGCTAATTTGTTTTAAATAAACTATACCTATTTGAAAGAGGGTATAGATCCCTACAACAAAATTAATAAACTAAACAAATTAACTTTTGTTAACAGCAAGTAAATTACTAAGGTTTGGAACAACAAAACTAAATGAAATCTAAAATATAATGTAAATCATATTCAGATTTTCAAAATAAAACAAAGTAAATCAATATAAATGAACTGATATGAAACTAAACAGATTCTGTTTGGTTTTGAAAACACTATTTAAAAATTATTATAAAAATTCTCAAACTCTACCAAATGATAGCTATGGTCACTAGTGACAAGTAGGAAAAAGAATCATTCAAAAATTCATTTTAGAACTCATGATATTTAGAAAACAAAATTTAAATCAAATCTGTTCAAATTCAAATTTATCTGTTCAAACATGGTCAAATTTGATATGTACAGAAACTAGATAAATTTTTTGATCTAATGCAAAAAGAATCAATTCAAAATAGTTAAAAACATAAAAGATATAAGCAAAACAAATTTGAAACTATTCTGGTAATAGAAATTAAAACAAAAGAAAAAGTTTTGTTTCGAACGGATAGGTGGACTACGTGGCATCTCCTGATTGGTCTAAGTGTGCGTGTGCTAGGGAGTTTCGGGCGGACGACTGAGACATAACAGAAAACGGTTCGGTCAATTTATTTGAAAAGAAAACTGGCCGGTTCTTTCTAAGAGAACCGAAGGGGTACGGGGATCTAATCTACGTCGTTGATTAGGGATCGGACGAGGAGGGTGCTCACCGTGGTGGTTGTTGGTTCTGGCGAGGGTTCCGGCAACGGCAGAGGCGTTGAGGTCACCGGGGATGCGCCTACGGTTGTCTTTGGTGTCGGGGAAAGGGTCCGGTCAACGGCGGCGAGCGTGGCGATGACGATGGTGGCGTCGGCGAGGCTCGAAGGCGACAGGAGCGAGCGGCACGAGCTCCGGGGCGGCTCGGTGGAGGTGGGGCTCCAGCAAGGTCGTAGGTTAGGGCATTCCAGGGGGTCTCCGGCAAAGCAGAGGGGTGGGGTGGTGCGCACGGGTGCGGTGAGGTCGAAGGAGGGTTCGGTGGCGCTCGGGGAGGTCGGAGTGGAGCTGTGGAGCAGAAATGGCGCGGCGGCCGTGGTGAAGTCCGGCGAGTGATTCCGGCGAGGGGAAGGCTCGGGGAGAGGGGGAAACAATGAGAATGGAGGGAGGGGAGTGGTGGGTATTTATAGGATGCCGTGGGGCGCTCGGGGAGTAACGGAGGAGGTGGTCACAGCGGGGGTTGCCGGCATGGTCTTCGGGTGAGGGGGAGGAAAGAGATGACCGTGACGGCTTTGATTCGGACAGCGGGCCCCACATGTCATAGGGAGAGAGGGGGGGCGTGATCGACGGGCGACCGGCTCGTAACGGTCTCGGCATTTAATGCTGATGGGCTGGCCGTTTTATTATAAAACCGTTACCGTTTTTCTATTTATGATTTTACCAGAGCCATAAAACTTGTTCAATGCATTCGAATAAATTCCAAATATAGTCAAACTTTATGTCAAAATTAACAGAATATTAAATGCCATTTAATGGACATTTTTATTCTGGCATTTGAATAATTTGGAAAAAATATTATTTTCAGAAATTGCCCTTTTGCTTTTAAATCCCTTTGCAAATATTTTTCAGAATAACCCCTGGTTTTTATTATTCAAATAAATCACCAAGAAGTCCCTGGTGTGGAGTGTCATGTTACTCCTCTCAAATTTTTTTGTCAGGGGTTTGAATACTTTGAAAATTGGAATAGGAACCAAATATGAAATGATTCCAAAAGAAAATCCAGAGATTTTCACATTCACTATTCAAAGATTTATTGTAAACTTCCAACTCATATTTCATATAATTTGAAGAAACCATTTTATCTTCTCTCATGAAAATAATTTAGTTGCTTAAAGTTTTCTGAATTTGAAATATTTTCAAAATGGAAATTCAAATCATTTTCAAATCCCTTTTCATTTCTTTAAATGGAAGAAGTCATGTCATCTTCACTCTAGGGTTTTGTGATGAAATGAATTTGAATTCCTGGTGATCAAAATGCAGATTGAAAATTTTGGGAAAGTCATTTCATTCCCTCTCATCAAACTTTCAAAATTTTCAAAAGTTTCAAATTGCACTCACTTTCAATCATTCAAGCAAACAAACAATCATTCTATATTTATTATAACATTCCAAAGTTTGGGATGTTACAAATCTACCACACTTAAAATGAATCTCGTTCTCGAGATTCGGAAGGGCTAGAAAGAAAAGGTTAGGTTTTGGGTTCTTCTAACAAAACTCCATTGACCTGGAAATGTGGGTCTACCACACTTGAAATGAGAGTTACTGGTCCTTCAAAATCTTGACAGTCCTATGGTGCATCTGTCTGTTCACATTCTTCACAGCATCTTCCTTGGTGATGATCTTCGGTTATATCAAAATCTTGTGTCCTCACAAGAAGGTGTACTTCCTCCAATACTGGGTCTTCTTAGCTGACAAGTCTCGTGATCATTCTAAATAACTTATCGACGATCTCATGGTGGTCTACCATTAGTGGTTATCCTATAGTGAAATGGGTCTTGGCTTCATTCCTCACTATAAAAATTCCTACGTGTGACAGCAGCTGTCATGTACAAGGGTTTCATCCTACCGTTCTAAGGCTTAAACAAAAGCTTCAAAGAATGTCGTCTCTTTACTATGGGTAAGTCACTCAGATTTACCATTCCGAATAGCAAGAGAATGATAAGAGTAAGTCGTCATGGTGGCCAAGCCATGCCACACTAAAATCATTACCTTGTATAAGGTTTAGTAATCTCGTATTCTAACACTTGGGCTTCCTCACTAGCGTTGTAGAAAATGTCTCTTGTCAACGAACAAAGTTCGGATAAATCCATTGATTCTGCAAGCTAAGCAAAAACATCTATCGTTTCTTCACAACTCTCAGGTTATCGTATGCTCCTAAGAAAACGTTTGCGGACATAGGTCTGGCTCCTTTGGTAAGGTCGTTGTAGGTTTTTCAGGCTCTTCCAGCCACTTTTAGTAGATGTCTGTACCTAGACATGTAACTTCCGCTTGTTTGTTTGAATGCTCTGAATGGCGGGTCTTGTGATCCCTTCTTGTAACATCTTACTATGTTGGCTCTTTGGAGCCTTCTAAATAAATGTTGTATGTTGTACGGTTATGTTGTGATGCCATAGTTGCATCTATGCATATCGGGCATGTCATGCATATGTGTGACATGCAACAGTGTGTATGGTATTCCACACCTAGTTGTGTGCCTATAGTATTACCTTTTACGGGGAACTGCCTCTTTGTGCTTCCATATAGCCTTGGTAGCTTTCTACTGCTCCGGACACATTGATTGACTGGCATATATCCTTCTTTGCTGTTGTGTTTGTCCCTTCGGGGAAATGTCTCGTAGTGTAATGGAGTCCTTGTAGCTTGCTATGACTCGTGTACACACGCTTGAGGCCGACACCTGCCTGTGCTTGTATGGATGTGCCACTGGGGTTCTACGACTAGTCATGTCGACCCGGGTTCTTTGTCGATTGAATCCTAGCGACATATTCGCATACGTGAGCCAAAAGACGCAAACGGTCCCGGCCCAGGTAAGGCGGCAGTCGTGGATATTACCGTATGTGAGGCCGCAAAGTTTTGTGATGTGTTATAGGATGGAATCTCATGGATTAGGATCGGGGTCCCGACAGTGTTGGTATCAGAGCTTGACTGTCTGTTGGATTAGCAAGCCAAACTGGTCGATGTTGAGTCTAGAACTGCCTTAGTTATATAAGGGAATTGATTGTGGAAGATAACGTAAGGCTCTTTTTACTCCTTTCCTTGTGTCATTCTAAATCTAAGTCACCTTCTCATTTTCTACGGGGATTAAGAACTAGGCTTTCTCATCTATCTATCGGGATGACGAGTTACTATGCTCGAGACCTATAGGAAAGTTGTTGTCTTCTTGGATCGATGTCTCCATAAGAATTCTTTGTTATATTGTTAGTTGTCTTGCAGGTTGCCTGATATTTCATGCCCGTATAGCCGTTATGATGTCTGAGTTATCCAAGGTTTCTAAATTATCTGATGCAATTGTAAAACTCTTTCGTCTTGAGTCATTGTCTTTCAGGCCAGACTAAGCACACTAATTATTGTGTTGGGGTACACCATTACCTCGACGTGTTTGTCGAAGTGTTAGAAAACCATGTTGTTTTAGAGAACCACCCAACAGTCTACTTGTGTTCATGTTTTCAGTGTGATAATTCTAGCCATCATTATCGAAAGCATCCTGTGATGACACTTTGTTAGTAGGTACTCTATTTCTAGGTTCATGAACCCAAGGATCATTCTGCTCACTCCCATTGATAGTATTTGCTTGTTCCTTTAGCATATTAGTAGCCTTGTTATAGTCTTCAAGGTCCGTGGTATGTCATTCGTCCAATACCATGAACCAACCCCGACAATAGTTCTTTCTGAACTGAAGATCACAACAAGAGCGCTCCTGATGAGTTCTCCATTCCATAGTTGTGATTCTGCCAATTCTACCTTTCTGCATGGGTTATCCGGAAGAATTATGTCGAACTTGTTCGACATGCTAATCTATGCATATACAACTCAAGAAAAATTAGGTGCTCTTGAGTTACCTGTCCTCAATTATATTCCGACCTTCATCTATCAATGGATAGGCAAGAGTAGTTGTCCAATCGTTTTCATCGAAGCATATTATTCTTATGGTCCATCAAGCCATTCTATTTCAGAATGACTAGGAGAAGTAAACTCCAGTACATCATCCATTTCTTGGATTGGGTCAAAGCAGTTGTATTCTGCATATCAAAATATCAATACAACTTTTGCTCTGTTCTACCTTGAAGTATTACCCTCTTCATGTCAAGACTGTCATGAGAATTGCACCACCTCTTATGAATTCTTGATAAAGTAGTACTTCCTGCTATCATTATTCATTCCTTGGTCCTCGTGTTGATTGTAAGCAGAATGACGATAATTGAACCATGATGTGTGGAATAAGTAATCCTAGCAATGTTATTGAATCGGAATTTTAAGATTGGTTATTGTGCTACCTAGTCCAACTTTCATGGTGCACCCTTCGATGTTAGGATTTTATCCATCCCTCTCTCTTTCGATAACATCATCTAGCCGTGAAAACAGAGATTGTTCTCGAGCTTAATAACGTATCAATGGATCATGATTTTCCGAATATCTATGTTGAGTTCGTGATCAAGATGGTTTTTATATAAACCACCCCTTCTCCAAGACTCTGTGTTGGATATTCTGACTTAGTTGGTTATCCTAAACAACAACTTGGAGAGTTGAAAGATAAAAGCTTGACCTAACTTAGCTCATATCAGAGGGGTATCTTTGTGTTTTTGTGCTTGTGAGTGTTGAAGAAAGATGATATCTTCATCGATTGATCCTTGTGATCAATTGTTGCACCTATCATCTTGTACAACCATTGATTTGAGTTGCGTTATCGTCAAACCAAATCAGATCCAAACATTTTCCTAATGTTGTTTTACTCTAGGATGTATCCTCGAACATACACCATTATATCTTTTGGTCTGACCAATGCTATCACCTTGTTCTCATAGTTGTGGAATTCCATCCATATGGATATCTCAATGAATTGTTGTTGAGACCATCAACAATATTTTTCACGTGTTCCATGATTCATGATGAACATTAAGCTAGTGTTGGAAACTTTGTAGACAATATCTTCGTGTTTCGTACATTAAGTATATGTTAGGTGTAAGGAGTGACTTGCTCTAAGATCACATGCATATACTGCAAGTTGTCACCGTGAACTCAAGAAAGTTTGTTTTGTTTCTCTGGAATCATCCCAAGTCATTCATGCATGTGCGAATGTATACTATGGTCTGGGAGATTAATTACCTCCATTCCACATGTATTCCCTAGCACCCAAGCCACTGATTGATTTATTTAAGGAAAAGTTCCTTCTTAAGAGCTAATCCGGACTGATGTAAGGACTTCGCTATCCATCAATAATGGTTCCCACCAAGAACTCGATAGTGTTTTGTTGTAAGACCTCAATATGCTCACAATTGTCTTGGACACTATGTTCGTGTGGGCCTTGCAATCCAGCTCACGTTTTGGACTTGTCTTCCACAGTTCATCTCCTGAAAATTCCGCAATGTCATCTCGTCGATTTGTGTTGCAAACTTTCCTCTTCAGACATGCCGATTCTAGAATATCCTGGCACCAACCAGATCTTAATCTCAGGCAGGTATAATGGTTGGGACATTTCCCGAGAATTATAATATTGGTCTCGCTATAATCGGTAAAGTGATGTTGTGGCTAACACACCTGCCGGAAGACCTATCATTGTGGTATCTTGTATGAGAAATATTAGCCATTTCCCACGAGGACATTATATGACTTATTTTTAGAAGTTGTTCCTCATGGACCTTTTCATGCTCCCGAAGTCCGATCTGTACTTGATGTTCTACATACCAAACGTTATTTTTTGGTTATGTTAGTACATCAAGGAGAACATTAGAAGTGGAGTGCTAAATGTCTCTCGGTCGATCATCCAGATTTTGCTACCTTAGCATTGCTAAGGTGAAATCAGAGAAAGTGTTTGCCTTCATTTGCATCTGCATCCTCCACCACTATTCATCATGGTAGTGAGAGCATGCTCAGAAACTAGGTTATATACTTGGTATCAATTGGAATATCACTATAGGAAACAAGTACTTTGTCGTCCGCCATCCCTGATGGCAAAGGCATGAAACACGGACGGCAAAGGCTTTGCCGTCCGGTAGCGGACAACAAACCGTCCGGCTGAATAATCCATGGTAAAGGCCGCTTTGCCGTCCACTGGCAGACGGCAAAGACCTTAGGTTCTTTGTCGTCTGCCAGCAGACGGCAAAGAGCCTGGACGGCACACGTGGGCACTTAGCTCCATTAGGAGGCTTAACGGAGGGCTTTGGCATCTGCTGGCAGACGGCAAAGACCTTAGGTTCTTTGTCGTCCGCCCACGGACGTCAAAGAACCTAAGGTCTTTGTCGTTTGCCAGCGGACGGCAAACCCCCTTTTTTTATAGCTGGGGCTGGCCTAGGTGGGTTCTTTGCCGTCCGCTGGCGGACGGCAAAGAATCTTAATTCTTTGCCGTCTACCAGCGGACGGCAAAGAACCCACCTAGGCCAGCCCTAGTTTGCACAGGTAGCTGCCACGTGGCCACTTTGCCATCTACTGGCGGACGGCAAAGCTCTTTGCCGTCTGCCAGTTGACGGCAAAGTGGCTATATAGCCCCTGTTTTTTTTGTTTTTTCTTAAAATCATTCAATTTGACAGAATATTCATATATATCCAACAAATACATACCCAGAACATACATATCATTCAACAAGTTCCAATAAGCATACCAAATAAGTTGAAACAAGCATATATATACCAATAATTAAGTTCCAACATACAAGTCCAACATATATACAAGTTTCCAACAACACATAATATGGTTTCCATCAACATTTCCATACATATGTATCCAAAACAAGTTTTCCATAAACATAAAGGTAGAAGAAGTAGAAGAGTACAGTCCATCAATGCACTCTTCCTCATCTATAGCAAATCTGCAAAGTAGGAAAGATATAGTTAGAAGAAGAAGAAGACTAGCTAGAAGAAGAAGAAGAAAATGAAGAAAAATAGAAGAAGAAGAATTTATCTTCTATTTCTTTTTCTCCTCTCCTCTCCTCTCCTCTTCTCCAAGGTGGTAATGCCATTTTGTAGCTAACAAATCATATCAAGTAATTTTGGAGGAAAAAATGCTAACTATAGGTCATTTTATAGCTATCCTAGGTAGAATATATCATTTTGGAGGTAAGTAAGGTTATTATGTATTTTTGAGGAAAATAAGCTAAGTATAGATCATTTTGGAGGTAAACCAAGGTTATTATGCCATTTTTTTACCTAAGTGAGCATATTATGTGATAAATGAATTAGCTAAGCTAATTATAGATCAATATTGAGCTATCCTAGGTAGTTATGCAATTTTGTACCTAAGTGAGCTAATTATGTCAAAAATGAACTAGCTATAGATCATTATTGAGCTATACTAGCTCAATAATGCCATTTTCTAGCTAACTAAGCATATCAAGTCATTTTGCGGGAAAAAATGCTAAGTATAGGTCTTTTTATAGATATCCTAGGTGAATATACCATTTTCTAGCTAACTAAGCATATCAAGTCATTTTTGATGAAAATAAGATAAGTATAGGTCATTTTATAGCTATCCTAGGTGAATATAACATTTTTCTAGCTAACTAAGCATATCAAGTCATTTTTGATGAAAATAAGCTAAGTATAGGTCATTTTATAGCTATCCTAGGTAGAATATATCATTTTGGAGGTAAGTAAGGTTATTATGTATTTTTGAGCAAAATAAGCTAAGTATAGGTCATTTTGCAGGTAAACCAAGGTTATTATGCCATTTTTTACCTAAGTGACCATATTATGTCATAAATGAACTAACTAAGCTAATTATAGATCATTATTGAGCTATCCTAGGTAGTTATGCCATTTTGTACCTAAGTGAGATAATTATGTCATAAATGAACTAGCTATAGATCATTATTGAGCTATACTAGCTACTAATGCCTTTTTTATCTAACTAAGCATATCAAGTCATTTTGGAAGAAAAAATGCTAAGTATAGGTCATTTTATAGCTATCCTAAGTAGAATATACCATTTTCTAGCTAAATAAGCATATCAAGTCATTTTTGATGAAAATAAGCTAAGTATAGGTCATTTTGGAGCTAAGTGGTTCATTTCTTAAGATAAGTATACATGTGTTAATGAAAACACTTGGGAAAACTTACCATCAACATGGCGGTGAAGGACCGGTAGGGTTTGGGCCAGGGTCAGACGTAGAAGGACCGGTCGGGGTCGCGGCAGACGCAGAAGGATCGGTCGATGCTTGTCGGGAGGCACCCTACACCAGAGATCATTTGCAATGTCTCCTTAGCATGATGCAACTCAAATGTGAATACTAGTCACTAATGACCATTTAAATGAAACTCACCATGGGTGCTATAGCAATATGGGGTATCGACGGAGGGGTCTGACCATTGTTCTGACACACGGTCTGCACATTTTGTTTTCACGAGTCATTCATATTAGTTAGTGATGAAACGAACATTACCTGCATGATTTGGCTAATATGCAGGAGAAACTTACCACGATGAGCTCGTATAGGGCCCGGTGAGACGCGTCGTTCCAGTTCCTCTCCTCCTTCAACAGCCTATTCGTCCTCTCCTCCATCTCCCTCTCCCTCTGTGTCACCTGCCTATTTGCCTCCACCAGAAGCTTTGGTTCTGCTGCTTTATCCTTATGTAATGCATCGAAGTGCTTCCACACAAAAGCGTCCGAAGTGTGTCCCAACATCGGATTCCCATCAGCATCCAGTTCTATTCTTTTGCCCAATTTATGCCACGTCATCTGTCTAGCTGTCTCTTCGACCATGAAAAGTTCTTGAAGTCTTGGTATGATTGGCAAATACCGAAGAACATTAATGGGGATTTTGGTCTGACTCTTCTCACCCATACCGTTGTTTACCAGAACATATCTGGAAGCATTGCAAATGGGGAAATAGTTCAAGCCCGCATACTGAAGCCTAAATAAGGCATATCCATTCTCACAGGCATCTATCTTCTCATAGGGCATCTTAAGCGCACGCAGGATTTTGTCCGACTGGTATAGGTTTGGTGGCAATACATGGCATTTGGATAGAAAGCATCCAAATATCGCCATAATCACGTCGCAGCATTCTCTTCTTTGGTTGAACTGAGCCTTTAGAGCCATTACTTGCGTGATGGCATCCAACTGACCAAGCTCATTGTGCTCGTGGAGAGGACATTTTGAAGACTCCAACATTTCATAAAAGGCCTTTGCAGATTCCTCCATCTCATCGTCCGAATCCTGAGCATCATCAAAGTCTTGCACCATGTCTTTAATCCCGGTACCATGCTTGTCGGTGTGACGACGAGGCACCTCAGCTCTGGCACGTTGGGCAGACTCACCATGAAATGTCCAGACCGTATAATTAGGCATAAAACCCCACTTCTGTAGGTGTTTGATCATTTCAAACTCCGACTTCTTCTTATAGTTGTCGCAATCGACACAAGGGCACTAGGTTGTTTTCTGTCCATTTGCAAGTGCGACTCTCACAAACTCCTTGGTTTTTGTTAACCATTCACGGGCCATGTCTTTTTGACTAGTGTGACCGGTGTACATCCACCCACGATCACTCATCCTGCCTAGCTACTGGACACACACAAAATATATACATAATTCAACAAACCATATTCATCAGTTAATAGAGATTGTTAGTTTCATTACGACGATGCAACCTAGACGCTAGTAGGTAAAGATAGGTCCTAATCCCACCTGAGTATGTGTAGATTGGGTTCGTTTTCCCATGCTGTGCTCCGGATCCGATGCAAAATTTCAGCAGCACCTCCCCGCTGTTCTCTTGATACACGTCTCGGCAATAAGCAGAGAGGATGTGTACCTGGAGAACAACAGGGAGGCACTGACAAATTCTGCATCGGATCCGGAGCAGAGCATGTGGGAAAACGAATCCAATCTACACGTACTTGGGCTGTCCATGGATAATGTTGGACGATTCGAAAGAATCATGGTTATAAATATGCAAATGTATGCATATTTATAGATGAAACCCTTCCGAACGGGAGATGTATAGTGTTCACACATACTGATGATTCAATCTACCTATAGCCAGCAAGTTTCATTGGCACGAAGACCAGAACAGAGCAAATGAAGGGTGAGGAGGAGATGACATTTGTGCTCACCCATGAACGTAGGGGCGGAGCTCGTCGAACGCACGGGGAGGTCATCGAACACCAAACCCTCGTAGCGACGAAACAACTGCACATTTAAATCCACCCGATGAACACAAATATATATATGATGGTGTTCTTCAATAAATCGGAAATTATATGACCTAACTCATGATTCACGCATATATGACCCGTCGGCCTCTGGAAGGCTGAAGAGCACCCTTTCGATCTACAGGAGGCCGAAGAGGTGTCGGGGGTCGGGGGTGTCGTGTCGGGGTGTCGGGGTGTCGTGTCGGGGTCGAGATGTCGTGTCGGGGTCGGGGGTCGGGGGTGTCGTGTCGTGGTGTCGGGTTAGGGGGTTCCTCGACGTTGATGAAACCCTAAATAGCAAGTATCATCGGTGCAAGATACATGTGGCGCTCGGCGTTGAACACTAGATCCACATCCCACAAGTGACGCCGGCGCTCGGTGTCCCGTGCGCAGCAATAGTTCTGGGTCGGTGTACATCGGTATAATGCGTGTGTGACTTTCGGATTGAGAGGCTTTCCTTAAGTAACTCTCATATCTCACAGTGTGGTGGTGCGCTCTCTCTCACACTGATATGGTGGTGTATATATCTTGGTGGGCACTCTCTCACAGTAATAGTTTGACCGCCGGTGATGGACGCCTCACCTCTTCTCTTCTTGCGCAATATATCGACGAGTATATCACAAATAAGAGAAGAATGATGAGGCGCCCCCATGACAACAGTCGGGAGTCCTCCATCAAGAACACACATGAAAGTTATTTAAGGAAAGCCTCGACGGACCGAAAGTCACACATGCATTATACCGATGTACATCGACCCACGATCACTCATCTTGCCTAGCGACTGGACATGTGTCAGGGTCGGGGTGTCGGGGTGTCATGTCGGGGTCTGGGTGTCGGGGATGTCGTGTCGGGGTAGGGATGCTGTGTCTGGGTTAGGGGGTTCCTCGACGTCGATGAAACGTCGTGTCGGGGTTGGGGTGTCGGGGGTGTCGTGTCGGGGTCGGGGTGCCGTGTCGTGGTTGCGGGTACCGTGTCGGGGTCTCGGGGTGTCGTGTCGGGGTCGGGGTGTAGGGGGTGTCGTGTCGGGGTCGGGGTGCCGTGTCGGGGTGTCGGGGTCGGGGTGCTGTGTCCGGGTCTCGGGGTGTTGGGGTCGGCCTGCCGTGTCGGGGTTTCGGGGTGTCGTGTCGGGGTGTCGGGGTCGGGGTGTCGTGTCGGGGTCGGAGTGTCGAGGGTGTCGTGTCGGGGTCGAGGTGTCGGGGTCGGGGTCGGGGTCGGGGTGTCGTGTCGGGGTCGGGGTGTCGGGGGTGTCGTGTCGGGGACAGGGTGCTGTGTCATGGTCGGGGTGTAGGGGGTGTCGTGTCGGGGTCGGGGTGTAGGGGGTGTCGTGTCGGGGTCGGGGTCGGGGTCGGGGTGTCGGGGTCGCGGTCGGGGTCGGGGTGACATGGTGTCGGGGGTGCCGTGTCGGGGTGCTATGTCAGGGTGTCGGGGTGTCGGGGTCGGGGTGTCGTGTTCAGGTCGGGGTGTCGTGTCGGGGTCGGGGTGTCGGGGTCGGGGTTGGGGTCGGGGTGTCAGGTCGAGGTCGGGGTGTAGGGGTGTCGTGTCGGGGTCGGGTTGTGGGGGGGGCATGTCGGCGATCCTCGACCCGGTTACGTCGGCGCCGACGCACCCCTCCTCCTCTTGTTCTTCTTCTTATTCTCGGGTGAGGTGCGCGGGCAGCGGTGGGGGTGAGTGTCGTCCGGTTTGCCGTCTTTTTCTTCTTTTCTTCTCCTCCTCCTCCTCCTCATTTTCCTCTTCTTTTTCTTCTTCTTATTCTCGGGTGAGGTGCGCGGGCAGCGGTGGGGGTGAGTGCCGTCTGGTTTGCCGTCTTTTTCTTCTTCTCTTCTCCTCCTCCTCCTCCTCATTTTCCTCTTCTTTTTCTTCTTCTCCTTCCTCTTCTTCTTCTTCTCCGTCTCCTTCTCCTCCTTTTCTTCTTCTCTCTTCTTCTTCTTCTTCATTTCCTCTCCTCCTCCTCCTAACTAAGTAACTAACTTACAAACTTAATAGAAAAACTAACTAAACTAAACTAATTAAACCTAAATCTAAAAAACAAAAAAATCTAAAAAAACAAAAAAATGTAAAAAACAAAAAAACAAAAAAAACTAGACCTGTGGGGCGGGGCGACGGTGGCGACGCGGGCCGGTGGGGCGGCACTGGCGAGCGACGGGGCGGTGCTGGTGATGCAGGCCGGTGGGGCGGAGGTGGCGACTCGGCGGCTGCGGGGGCGCGCGGCTACGGGGGCCACGCGGCGGCGGGGGCGCGTGGCGGTGGGGGTGACGGCGGACGCGGCAACGGGGGCGCACGGCGTCGGGGGTGCGAGGGTGCATGGCGACAGGGGTGCGGGCGCACGACGGCGGTGCCGAGGGCGCGCGGCGGCAGGGGCGCGCGGCGGCGGGGGTGTGGGCGCACGGCGATGGTGGCAAGGGCACGCGGTGGCGGTGGCGCGGGGGCGCGCAACGGCGGGGCGACGAGGCACGCGGTCGCGGTGGCACGGGGGTGGTGGGCGCTGGTGGCGAGGGAGACGAGCGAAGGGAGGAGATAGGGAAGGAGAAAAAGAGAGAGAGAGAGGCGGGCCGGGGGGCTAACACCCCCTCTTTGCCGTCTTCTAGTGGACGACAAAGGAGGTTTGCCATCCGCAAGCAGACGGCAAAGAGGGGGCCGTTAGGTCAACTAGCGGGCTGGGTCGTGGGTGGGCCCCTTCCCTCTTTGCCGTCCGCTAGCGGACGACAAAGAGTGGGGACGTTAGGTCAACTAGTGGGCTGGGTCGTGGGTGGGCCCTTTCCCTCTTTGCCATTCGCTAGCGGACGGCAAATCTCCTTTGCCGTCCGCTAGCAGACGGCAAAGGGGTGGCTGATGGCAAAGCCACTCTTTGCCGTCTGCCACCTCTTTGCCGTCCGCTTTCTACTAGCTGATGGCAAAGCCATTCTTTGTCGTCTGCTAGCGGACGGCAAAGAGGAGGCAGACGGCAAATGTTTTGATTCCAGTAGTGTATGCATTCTGTTTGCCGAGTTGTTCTATAACCATAGTTTCCTTTCCAAGATGAGTATGCCATTCGTTCAAATTCTTTCGAACGATCATCTGTGAATTGCCTTAGGCTGGTGTAAAGAGTTTCAATGATCTCTGGATCAAAAGTAATTCTCTTGCCACTTAAGGAATAATCCTATGAGTCACCTTTCCCTAAGGTGCTCGTTATGGTATGAAGGGCAGCTAACTCCTCGCTACATTGAAACCATGCTCCATCTTAGCTAAGCGTGGAATTGTTGCCTACCAATTGAACTTCCGTTATCTGCCTCATTCCATCATTTTTGTTTTCTGTTTCGAGTCTCATCTCAAGAGATTGAACCTTTCTGTTTTTATATTTTCAGATTACCAAAACATATATCTACCATCCATATTGCACTTTTATCACCATGTCTTCGCCGAACTAGTCCACCTATACAATTTTCCATTGTATTGGGTGTGTTGGGGACACAAGAGATTTCTTGTATTTGATTGCAGGGTTGCTTGAGAGAGACCATCTTCATCCTATGCCTCCCACAGATTGATAAACCTTAGATCATCCACTTGAGGAAAAATTGCTACTATCCTACAAAACTCTACGCTTGGAGGCCCAACATGAGTCTACAAGAAGAAGGTTGCGTAGTAGACATCAAACTCTTTTTTTGCGCCGTTGCCGGCGACGTGAGTGCTTGAAGGTATATATTTAGATCTTGCAATCAAATCTTTTAGTTCCTTGTTTTTCACAAGTTTGGTTTTACGAAAGAAAACTACAAAAAATGGAATTGAGGTTGCCTCATATGCTTCATGTTTTTAATGTCTTTCGTGAAAACATGGAAAGAAAAATTGTGCTCAAGTGTTAGAAGAGAAGTTATTATAATGTTTGGCACTAAACATTTGATTGATGAATATGATTGCAATGTTGTTAGTATGAATTGTCTGAATATCAGTGATGCTAATGATATGCAAAGCCACAAGCTTCGGGATGTTATGTTTGATGAAGATGATATTTTTAGTCCCTCATGTTTTGATGAGCAAAACTATTATGATGATGGCATGCCTCCTATATATGATGATTATGATGATGACATGTATGTTATAAAGAGTGATAATAACCATGAAGCTTTTCATCATGATTTTAATATTGAATATGGGTATGTCAACCAAGTGTCTCATGATAGTTATTATGTTCAGTTTGCTCCAACTATTATGAATGAGAAGAAATTTTCTTGTGTGGAGAGTAGTAAAATTTCTATGCTTGTAGATCATGAAAAAGGATGCTTTATGTGCTGGTTATATTGTGGAATTCCTTTATGATGCTACTGAAAATTATTATTCAGGAGGAACATATGCTTGTAGGAATTGCAATAATATCAAGTTTCCTCTCTATGTGTTCAAGGTTTTGAAGTTATGCTTGTTTTGCCTTCCTATGCTAGTTGATTCTTGCTCCCGTATATTTTTTGCTCACAAAATGACTATGCATAGGAAGTGGGTTAGACTTAAATGTGCTTGTCATGATGCTCTCTTTCATGTTGCAATTAATATTCCTATGTAAGCATCATTGAAATCACTTTGGCTAGCTAAAAAGCATTAAACAAAAGCGCTTGTTGGGAGACAACCCAACACTTTTACTTTCTGTTTTGATGTGTTCACATGATTGTGATACTGTAGTAATCATGTTTGCTTCTTTTATTTCAATAAAGTGCCAAGTAAATCCTTTGGGATAGTGTGGATGCTTGCTTGTTTCATTCTGTGCAAAAACAGAATGTTTTGCGTCTAGTATATGAATTGTCTGATTTTGGTGGAGCGCCAAACAATAATGAAATGTTAAAAGAACATTTGTATGCAAATTACTTGTGATTAATAAATGTTCAGAATTTTTGGAGTCAGGGAAGTATGATGATCATTCAGATCTTTACAGACTGTTCTATTTTTGACAGATTCTGTTTTGCATGCATAGTTTGCTTGTTTTAGTGTTCCCATAGCTTATATTCAGTGATATAAATTGTGGGAATGATGGAATACAGTACTTGTTATGTTATAACAATTATGAATATTTTGTGTCGGGGTGAGACACCGATATGAGGAGACTAAGGAGTGACAAGAACATAATCTTGGGGATTCCAAATGCACCCCAAGGTAATATCCAAGGAATACTCAAGTGCCTAAGCTTGGGGATGCCCCGGAAGGCACCCCCTCTTTCGTCTTCAACACTATCGATATATCTTACTTGGAGCTATATTTTTATTTGTCAAATAATATGAGTTTTCGTTCGAGCGTCATTGTATTTTGTTTTTCTCTGTTAGGTGTTATTTATAATCTTTTTTTCCAATAAAAATTCCCGAGAATTTCCTTTCGGGTGCTTCAATTGCATATTTGATGTGTGCTGTGTAGAAACAGAAATTTCTACTATAGAGTTTGAATTTTCATATTTTACTAGGATGTGGAAAGTTTCTTAAATTCTTATAAAGTATTTTAATATAAATTATTTAGTATGTCCTAAATTTTCATAATTTTGTGAGCTACAGAAGTACATTGTTTTCATAAATTTCTACAGACAATTCTGTTTGGACAGATTGTTGTCATAGTTTTGTTATCTACTTATTCTATAGTTTCCATAGAATATATTGGTAGATAGAAATTGTGAAAATGATAGTATAAAATACCTAATATTTTAAAATTATTGTGCAACTTGTCTTGGCAGTACATAAAGAGTTGATTTATTATTATGTGTACTAACCTATCTCACGAGTTCTTTTCGAATTTTGTGTGGATGAAGTTCTTGAGAATAGGTGAAAACGTGATTTGAGAGGATTGAACAAGATACAAAATCTCAATCTTGGGTATGACCAAGGCACCCTAATCAAATATTTCAAGAACTCTCAAAGCTTGGGGATACTATGCATCCCACCTCTCTTCGTCAACTATCGGTTAGCCTATTTTGAGCATAAATTTTTATTCATTCACATGATGCGTCCTATTCTTGGAGTGCTATTTTTTATTTTTCTTGATATTTAAATAAAATAGTCAGATATGAAAACCTTTATTGAGATAGAGAGAGAGATAAAGTCCTCACTTAGCTAGTTAATTGTTTCACTACTCATTGCTATTCACTTATATGTTTTGGAGTAGTTTTGATATTTACTCTCGTGCTTCACCTATATCCTATGAGTAAATGGTTGAATGAATTGAATATCATAAATCTGAAATTAGTTATGTTTTATATGCGTATCCCATAGGGAGTAATGACTTCACATATCGGAAGTATAGGTGGTAAAATTTATTGAAAGTTAGCAAACACTGCACTGGTCACTTGAACAATTCATGAAAGAATATTGAAGGAAGAGAGATTTTACATATAAATATACTATCTTGGACTTCTTCTACGATTGTCAGTACCCATTAATTATTTTCAAACTTGAGCAATTTAGTTGAAGTTCGAGAAGGAAGACAACGTAATGAGTTATGCTTGGGTATATTTGTATAGAAGTTATATTGTTATAGATCCTCCAACATGTGGTGCTTGCTTCCACCTCATAATAGCCAAAACTACTACACCACGTAGAAATACTAATTGTGCATCCAAACACCCTTAAACCCAATGTTGTTCCATATGAGTCCACCATACCTACCTATATGCAATATTTACCTACCGTTCCAAGTAAATTTGCATGTGCCAAACTCTAAACCTTCAAATAATATTATGTTTTGCATGCCCGAATTGCTCATATATTGACTAGGGGCTGTCAGTATCTTCCATGCTAGGTGGGTTATTCTCACGATATGTGTTGATTCACTATCATTCACGACAAAAGTGGCTGGTATTCGGGATGCCCAGTCCCATGATCAAAAAATTAAAATTAAAATATAATCAAACAAATCTCCCCAAGGATTATTATTTGTATGTATGGTACCCGTGGATTTGGCTCGCCATGGAGTGTGATTTTGTTTGGTAACCGCCTATAATGTATCTAGCATGGAAGATACCGAGATCTCTCGGTTGTTATGTTAGCAATGAAAGCATACCACTCAAAATTATTATTCATCTCTTTTTAAAAGCTCGAGCTCTAGATCCTCTGCAAATCAATGTTTCCCTCTGCGAAGGACCTATCTTTTACTTTCTAGTACTTACCTTTATACAAGAGTCATGGTGATCTTCACCACTTCCTATATTTTGCCTTTTTATCTTGGCAAGCATAAAGTGTTGGGGAATGATCTAGGCATATATGTCCATTCAAATATGTTTGATCATGAATTATTATTGTTGAAAATTATCTACTCCCTCGGTTCCTAAATATAAGACCTTTTAGAGATTCAACCATAGACTACATACGGAGCAAAATGATTAAATCTACACTCTAAAATATGTCTATATACATTCGTATGTAGTCCATAGTGCAATTTCTAAAAGGTCTTATATTTAGGAACGAAGGGAGTATATGATAAATAAGTTGGGAGGAAAAACTTTAAGCCCCTATCTGTCTCTGTGTTCGACGGATACCATTTGCTCTGAAAATATGCGTTGAGAGTTAGCAATCATGGAAGACTATATGATAGTTGAGTATGTGGAAGTTGCTAAATCAAAGATCTTACATAGACCCTTCCTGAAAATAAGACGAATTGCAATTGTTTGGTGACTGAAAGCATAGGTTGTTCATTTTCAAGAAACATTATGGTCTATACTGTAACATGTGAATAGCTTGTTACTTCATCATGACAAGTTTTATGACATGAGCTACTGTTTATGATATATAATGACGCTAGAAAAAGTGATTGAAATTATCATTGATCACATTTGTGCACCTGGTAGCATTCACACTTCATAAATAATTTCTTTTATCATTTACCTACTCGACTATGCGCAGGAATTAAGCTTGGGGATGCTGATACGTCTCCAACGTATCCATAATTTATGATCTATTCATGCCATGTTTACAATAATTCTATATGATTTTAGTGTGATTTTATTAGAACTAACCCGGACTGACGTTGTTTTGAGCAGAACTACCATGGTGTCGTTTTTTGTGTAGAAATAAAAGTTCTCGGAATGGGCTGAAAATTTAGTATGATTTTTTTTATGGACCAAAAGAGACCCCTGAAGCATTGGAGTTGGGCCAGAAGAGCCACGAGTCGGCCAGAATCCAGGAGGGCATGGCCACCCCCTGGACGCACCTGGGTGGCTTGACGTCGCCTCATGGCCCACCTTGACGTGAGACTGACGCCAAAAATTCCTATAAATACGGAAACCTCCGAAAAGAAACTTAGATTGTGAGTTCTGGCGCCGCAAGCCTCCAGAGCCACGAAAAACCAATCAGGAGCCCAGTCCGGCACCCTGTCGGAGGGGGAAACCATCACTAGAGGCCATCTTCATCACCCTGTTGGTCTCCCTAATGAGGAGGGAGTAGTTCACCCTCTCTCTCTCTCTCTCTCTCGTGTTCTTGAGATGGCACGATCTTGATGTACCGCGAGCTTTATTGATATAGATGAATCATATGGAGTTTTCCCCTCTCTGTCTTCTTGTGATGAATTGAGTTTTCCCTTTGAAGTTTTCTTATCGAATCGAGCATTTAAGGATTTGAGAACACTTGATGTATGTCTTGCGATGGGATATCTGTGGTGACAATGGGATGTTCTATTGATCCACTTTATCTATGTTTTGGTGATCAACTTGCGGGATTCGTGACCTTGGGAATCTATGCATAGGGGTTGGCACATGTTTTTGTCTTGAATCTCTGGTAGAAACTTTGGGGCACTCTTTGAAGTTCTTTGTGTTGGATTGAACATGATAATTGTGAAACTGTGTGATGCATATCCTATAATCAAGCCCATGGGTACCCATGGTGAGATTGGAGTATCTAGGTGACATTATGGTTTTGGTTGATGTGTATCTTAAGGTGTTATTTTAGTACAAAATCCAGGGCTGTTCATGACACTTATAGGGATAGCTCATAAGATTGATCGGAAAAAGATAACTTGGAGGTGGTTTCGTACCCTACAATAATTACTTTGTTTGTTCTCCGCTATTTGTGACTTTGGAGTGAACTCTTTGTCACACGTGAGAGATTTACATATGATTCAATTAAGTTAGTATAGTTGACAGAACTTGCACTAGTGAAAGTATGAACCCTAGGACTTGTTTCTAAGCATTGCAATACCGTTTGTGCTCACTTTTGTCATTAGTTACCTTGCTGTTTTTCAGATTATAAAACCTATATCTACCATCTATATTGCACTTGTATCACCATCTCTTCGCTGTACTAGTGCACCGGTACAATTTGGCATTGTATTGGGTGTGTTGGGGACACAAGAGATTGTTTGTATTTGGTTGAAGGGTTGCTTGAGAGAGACCATCTTCATCCTACGCCTCCCACGGATTGGTAAACCTTAGGTCATCCACTTGAGGGAAAATTGCAACTGTCCTACAAAACTCTGCACTTGGAGGACCAACAGGAGTATACAAGAAGAAGGTTGCGTAGTAGACATGATGCATCAAATGTATATGAATGAGATTTATCCTTGTTCAAGACTTCACTCTTGCAAACAATATGTGCAAGAAGCAAAAGTTCATCTTGATCAAAGATATGATGCATGTACTTACCTTGAGTTCTTTAGCATTCTAGTAACAGAGATACACTTGAGCAAACAATGTTAGGAAACACAAGAGTATTCTATCAATCAAAAGCAATAGAACTCAATAGTACCAAGATGTGGAGAACATATAGAAGATAGTATTCTTTAGGATTGATATGACTCCAAGATCATTTAGAGCTTTCTCCCCGTTAGATATGAAAATAGTGGATCATCTTCTCCCCCTGAATCTTAGCATGTAGATATTGGGATTATATAGGGTGAGGAAAGTCTAACATGAATAATCAAATGAAATAAACACATCTTTCTCCCAAACATATTTTATCCCCCTACTTTGGTGTTCTCCCCTTGTCTATATAAGTCTAAACTTTGACATTTACCTCTCCCCCTAAATTATATCTCCCCCATTGCATACTCATGTATCTCCCGCTTTAGATTTGAAGCTTTGGTATTTCTCCCCCTTTGGCATTAATTACCAAAAAGGTTAGATATAGGTTCAGATACATGCATTATTGATAAAGATGGGATCCTTGAGAAGAAGGGTAATAGAATGTAGGGTTCATAGAATATGAAAATAATGGAGAAAGTGAGGGCATCATTGAAATTTATTTCTCTCCCTTTGGCTAAACTGTGAATTTGTAGAACTTCTCCTCCTTTGAGTTAGGGATCCTTGAATTTATTTCTCCCTTTTTTAATAAAGGGAAAATCTAAGGATTGAAAATATCATAGAAGGATCACAAAGATTTACACATACAAACAGAGATTGAAAAACAATATTAAGTCGGTGGCTCCAAGACAAACTAGTCGGTGGTACCAATTGTTGGAAATATGCCCTAGAGGCAATGAATAAAGTGTTTATTATTATATTTACTTGTTCATGATAATCGTTTATTATCCATGCTATAATTGTATTGTTTGGAAACAAATTACATGTGTGGGTAAATAGACAACACACTGTCCCTAGTATGCCTCTAGTGAACTAGCTCGTTGATCAAAGATGGTCAAGGTTTCCTAGCCATTGATATGAGATGTCATTTGATAACGGGATCACATCATTAGGAGAATGATGTGATGGACAAGACCCAAATTATAGACTTAGCATATGATCGTGTCAGTTTATTGCTACTGTTTTCTGCATGTCAAGTATGTGTTCCTATGACCATGAGATCATGCAACTCACGAACATCGGAGAATTGCCTTGTGTGTATCAAACGTTGCAATGTAACTGGGTGACTATAAAGGTGCTCTACAGGTATCTCCGAGGGTGTCTGTTGAGTTGGCATGGATCAAGACTAGGATTTGTTACTCCGTGTGAGGGAGAGATATGTCAGGGCCCACTCGGTAATACGACATCACAATAAGCCTTGCAGGCAATGTGACTAAGTGTTAGTTGCAAGATCTTGTATTATAGAACGAGTAAAGAGACTTGCCAGTAACGAGGTTGAACTAGGTATGGAGATACCGACGATCGAATCTCGGGCAAGTAACATACCGAAGAACAAAGGGAACATCATACGGGGTTAACTGAATCCTTGACATAGAGGTTCGACCGATAAAGATTTTCGTAGCATATGTAGGAACCAATATGGGCATCCAGGTCCCGCTATTGGTTAGTGACCATAGAGGTGTCTCGGTCATGTCTACATAGTTCTCGAACCCGCAGGGTCTGCACACCTAAGGTTTGGTGATGTTTCGGTAGTATAGAGTTATGTATGGTGGTGAATGAAGGTTGTTCGGAGGCCCAGATGAGATCCCGGACGTCATGAGGAGCTCTGGAATGGTCCGGAGGTAAAGATTGATATATAGGAAGTCCTATATTGGTCGCCGGAAAAGTTTCGGGCTCATCGGTAGTGTACCGGGAGTGTCGGTAGTGTACTGGGAGACCATCGGGAGGGGTATTTCGACCCAAGAAGCAACATGGGCTGTGGGAGAGTGAATACTAGCACTTATTGGGCTGGTGTAAGTCTCACACAAAGACCATGTGGCTAGGGAGAAAAAACCCACCGAGAAAAGGTGGAAAAAGGCAAAAATAGGGTGAATCCAAGTCCTACTAGGATTGGAGGTGCATTCCACCTCTCCCACCTGGTTCGGCCGACTCCTAGAGGCTTGGCCCTTGGGCCAAGCCTCCTCCTATCATCATCTTATAAATACTGGAGGTTTTAGGGTTTTTGTACAGAATTTTCAGCCACGTGCTGCCCGTTCCTCCAGTGCATAGTTTCTCCTTTAGATCGGTTTTCTGCAGTGCTTAGGCGAAGCCCGGAATAGCTCCACCACCATCACTAGAGCACTATCACACTGCCCGAGAACTCTTCTTCCTCTCCGCTCCTTCTTGCTGGATGAAGACAGCGGAGATCATCATCAAGCTGTACGTGTGTTGAACGCGGATGTTACATCCGTTCGGCGCTAGATCGGAAGGATCGTGATCAAGTTTGTGGGACGGATCGTGGTCAAGTTCGCGGGACGGATCATGATTGGATCGCGGGACGCACAGCGATTTGGATCGCGAAGATGTTCGACAACACCAACAGTGTTTATTAACGCTTCCCGCTTAGCGATCTGCAAGGGTACGTAGATCCACTCTCCCTCTCGTAGATGCTCATCACCATGGATAGTTCTGCGTGTGCGTAGGAATTGTTTTGTGTCCCATGCAACGTTCCCTAATAGTGGCATCATGAGCTAGTTATATGTGCAGATGAGATGAAGCGGCCCGGACCATCATTACTCGTACACTTACGAGAGACCGGTTCCCTCAACCGCAACTTGTTGCATAGATGGCTTGCGGGTGGAAGTTTCTCTCACTTTAGTTGGATCGAATTCCAAAAAGGCGGTCCTTGAGAAGGTTGAAAAGTAACTAGTGTACCACCGTTGTGGTTTTTGCGTAGATGAGAATTGTTCTTGCTAGATACCCGTAGAAGCCAAGTAAAACATGCAACAACAATTAGAGGACGTCTAACTTGTTTTTGCAGGGTATGTTGTGATGTGATATGGCCAATTACATGATGTCATATATGTGATGTATGAGATGATCATGTGATGTATAGATTATCACGACTTGCATGTCGATGAGTACGGCAACCGGCAGGAGCCATAGGGTTGTCTTTAATTATTGTATGACCTGCGTGTCAATCATTAAGCGCTATGTAATGCTTTACTTTATCACTAAATGGTAGCAATAGTAGTAGAAGCATGTTGTGCGTGACAACCCCAATGGCGACACATTGATGGAGATCATGGTGTCTTGCCGCTGACGATGTAGATCATGTCGATGCTTTCTAGATGGAGATCAAAAGCACAAGTTCATGGCCATATCATGTCAGTTATGTATTGCATGTGATGTTAATCCTTTTATGCACCTTGTTTTGCTTAGGACTACGGTAGCATTATAGGGTGATCCCCCACTTAATTTCAAGATAAATTGTGTTCTCCCCGAGTGTGCACCGTTGCGAAAGTTCGTCGTGTTGAGACACCACGTGATGATCGGGTGTGATAGACTCTACGTTCACATACAACGGGTGCAAGCCAGTGTTGCACGTGCAGAACACTCGGGTTAAACTTGACGAGCCTAGCATGTACAGACATGGCCTCATAACACAAGAGACCGAAAGGTTGAACATGAGTCATATAGTAGATATGGTCAACATAATGATGTTCACCATTGAAGGCACCTCAACTCACGTGATGATCGGACTTGAGTTGGTGGATTTGGATCATGTGACACTCACATGACCTAAGGGATGTCAATTTGAGTGGGAGCTTTAGTAATTTGATTAAGTAAACTCATTATCTTGAACAATAGTCTAAGTAAACTTTGCATATTTATGTTGTAGATCAATGCCTCGCGCAGTAGCACCCCTGAATTTTAATGCGTTCCTAGAGAAAGCTAAGTTGAAAGATGATGGAAGTAACTTTGTTGACTGGCCTGTAATCTGAGGATTATCCTCACGGCTTCCTCGAAATCATATGTCCTTGATGCACCGATTGGTGACCAACCAGAAGACATGACCTCCGAAGACGTTAAGAACGCTTGGGATGCACGTAGTGGAGATTACTCAATAGTTCAGTGTGCAATATTGTATGGCTTAGAACCGGGACTTGAAAGACGTTTTGAACGTCATGGAGCATATGAGATGTTCCAGAAGTTGAAGTTTATCTTTCAGAAGAATGCCCGGATCGAGAGGTATGAAACCTCCGATAAGTTCTATGCTTGCACGATGGAGGAGAACGGGTTTTTCAGTGAACATATACTCAGAATGTCTGGGTATTCAACTCGTCTAGCGGAGTTGGGAATTGCCCTTCCGCCAGAGGCAAGCACTGACAGAGTTCTTCAATCACTGCTACCTAGTTACAAGAGCTTTGTGATGAACTATAACATGCACGGGATGAAAAAGTCAGTTGCCGAGCTGTTTGCGATGCTAAAAGTCGCTGAGTCTAAAATCCAGAAAGAACATCAAGTGTTGATGGTCAATAAAACCACTAGTTTCAAGAAAAATGGCAAGGTCAAGGGCAAGGGCAAGAAGGGTAAAACCAAGAAGGATGGCAAAGCAGTTGCTACTCCTGTAAAGAAGCCCAAGCATGGACCCAAGCCAGAAACTGTGTGCTTTCATTGCAAGGGAACTCGTCACTAGAGGCGGAACTGCCCCAAGTACCTGGCTCACAAGAAGGCGGCCAACCACAAACAAGGTATATATGATATACATGTTATTGATGTGTACCTTACTAGCTCTCGTAGTAGTGCCTGGGTATTTGATACCGGTTCGATTGCTCACATTTGCAACTCAAAGCAAGAACTACGGAATAAACGAAGGCTGGCGAAGGACGAAGTGACAATGTGCGTGGGAAATGGTTCCAAGGTTGATGTGATCGCCGTCGGCACGCTCTCTCTTCGATTACCATTGGGATTAGTGATGAACCTGAATAATTATTATTTAGTGCCTGCGTTAAGCGGGAACATTATATCTGTATCTTGTTTATTGTGAGACGGATACTCATTTAAATCAAATAATAAAGGTTGTTCTATTTATATGAGTAATATATTTTATGGTCATGGACCCAATGTTAGGGGTTCATTCATATTGAATCTTGATAGTGATGACACACATGTTCATAACATTGATGCCAAAAGATGTAGAGTTGATAATGATAGTACCACTTTCTTGTGGCACTACCGTTTAGGTCATATTGGTGTAAAACGCATGAGGGAGCTCCATGCTGATGGACTTTGGGAGTCACCTGATTTTGAATCACTTGACACATGTGAACCATGCCTCATGGGAAAGATAACTAAAACGCCGTTCTCTAGAACAATGGAACGGGCAAGTGACTTATTGGAAATCATACATACTGATGTGTGCGGTCCAACGAATGTTACAGTGCACGGAGGATATCGTTATTTTCTCACCTTCACTGATGACTTAAGTACATATGGGTATATTTACTTAATGGAACACAAGTCTGAAATGTTTGAAAAGTTCAAGCAATTTCAGAGTGAAGTTGAGAATCATCGTAACAAGAAGATTAAGTTCCTCCGATCTGATCGAGGAGGTGAATATCTGAGTTATGAGTTTGGCAGTAACTTAAGACAGTGTGGAATTGTTTCACAGTTGACACCGCCCGGAACACCACAGCATAATGGTGTGTCCGAACGTTGTAATCGAACCTTATTAGATATGGTGCGTTCTATGATGTCTCTTAGTGATTTGCCACTATCGTTTTGGGGTTATGCATTAGAGACAGCTGCATTCACTTTAAATAGGGCACCATCAAAATCCGTTGAGACAACGCCATATGAACTGTGGTTTGGCAAGAGGCCAAAGTTGTCGTTTCCTAAAGTTTGGGGATGTGATGCTTATGTCAAAAAGCTTCAGTCTGAAAAGCTGGAACCCAAAGCAGAGAAATGCATCTTCATAGGATACCTGAAAGAGACAGTCGGGTATACCTTCTATCTCAGATTCGAAGGCCAAGTGTTTGTCGCTAAGAACGGAACATTTCTTGAGAAAGAGTTTCTCTCAAAAGAACTGAGTGGGAGGAAAATAGAGCTCGATGAGGTTATCGAAATTTTACTTCAACCAGAAAGTAGCGCAGCGTAGAAAGATGTTTCTGTGGAACCTACAATGTTAGAACAGGAAGTTACTGATGATGATAATGAAGCTTCCGATCAAGATACTATTGAACCTCGTAGGTTGACAAGGCCACGTACTCCTCGTGAGTGGTACGGCAACCCTGTCTTGGAGGTCATGTTGTTGGACAACAATGAACCTATGACCTATGGAGGAGCAGTGATGGGCCCGAATTCCGAAAAATGGTTAGAGGCCATGAAATCCGAGATGGGATTCATGTATGAAAACAAAGTATGGACTTTGGAAGTATTACCTGAAGGGCGAAAGGCCATTCGCAACAAATGGGTCTTTAAGAAGAAGACAGACGCGGACGGTAATGTCAAAACAGTGTTCCTCAACGGTTTCCTTAAGGAAGAGTTGTATATGATGCAACCGGAAGGTTTTGTCGATCTAGAGAATGCTGACAAAGTTTGCAAACTCCAGCGATCCATTTATGGGCTCGTGCAAGCATCTCGAAGTTGGAATAAGCGCTTTGATGAGGTGATCAAAGCATTTGGTTTTATACAAGTTTATGGAGAAGCTTGTATTTACAAGAAATTGAGTGGGAGCTCTATAGCGTTTCTAATATTATATGTGGATGACATATTGCTGATTGGAAACAATATAGTAATGCTGGAAAGCGTGAAGGAATATTTGAACAAGAGTTTTTCAATGAAGGACCTAGGAGAAGCTGCTTTCATATTAGGCATTAAGATCTATAGATATAGATCAAGATGCTTAATAGCACTTTCACATAGCACATACCTTGATAAAGTTTTGAAGAAGTTCAAAATGGATCAGTCCAAGAAGGGGTTCTTTCTTGTGTTACAAGGTGTGAAGTTGCGTAAGACTCAATGCCCAGTGACTGCAGAAGATAGAGAAAATATGAGTGTCATCCCCTATGCTTTAGCCATAGGCTCTATCATGTATGCAATGCTATGCACAAGACCCGATGTCATCCTTGCCATAAGTATGGCATGAACGTTTCAAAGTGATCCTAGAATGGAGCACTGGGCAGCGGTCAAGAATATCGTTAAGTACCTGAAAAGGACTAAGGAAATATTTCTCATTTATGGAGGTGATGAAGAGCTTGTTGTAAAGGGTTACATTGATGCAAGCTTTGACATTGATCCGGATGACTCTAAGTCGCAAACCGGATACGTATTTATTCTCAACGGGGAAGCGGTAAGCTGCTGCAGTTCCAAGCATAGCATGGTAGCTGATTCTACATGTGAAGCGAAATACATCGCAGCCTCGGAGGCGGCGAAGGAAGGTGTCTGGATGAAGCAGTTCATGACAGATCTTGGAGTAGTGCCTAGTGCGCTGAATCCAATGAACCTATTCTGTGACAACACTGGTGCCATTGCATGGGCCAAGGAACCAAGGTTTCACAAGAGGACTAGACACATAAAGCGACGATTCAACTCCATCCGCGATTACATCGAGGAGAGGGACATAAATATTTGGAAAGTGCACACGGATCTGAATGTTGCAGACCCGTTGACTAAACCTCTTCCAAGGGCTAAACATGATCAACACCACAACTGCATGGGTGTTCGATTCATTACCATGTAAATCACGTAGTGGGAATATGCCCTAGAGGCAATGGATAAAGTGTTTATTATTATATTTCATTTTTTTATGATAATCGCTTATTATCCATGCTATAATTGTATTGATTGGAAACACATTACATGTGTGGGTAAATAGACATCACACAATCCGTAGTATGCCTCTAGTGAACTAGCTCGTTGATCAAAGATGGTTAAGGTTTCCTAGCCATTGACATGAGATGTCATTTGATCGCGGGATCACATCATTAGGAGAATGATGTGATCGACAAGATCCAAACTACAAACGTAGCATATGATCGTGTCAGTTTATTGCTACTATTTTCTGCATGTCAAGTATGTGTTCCTATGACCATGAGATAATGCAACTCACGAACATCGGAGGATTGCCTTGTGTGTATCAAACGTCGCAACGTAACTGGGTGACTATAAAGGTGCTCTACAGGTTTCTCCGAGGGTGTTTGTTGAGTTGGCATGGATCAAGACTGGGATTTGTTACTCCATGTGACGGAGAGGTATGTCAGGGCCCACTCGGTAATACAACATCACAATAAGCCTTGCAAGCGAGTAAAGAGACTTGTCAGTAACGAGGTTCAACTAGGTATGGAGATACCGACGATCGAATCTTGGGCAAGTAACATACCGAAGAACAAAGGGAACATCATACGAAATTAACTGAATCCTTGACATAGAGGTTTGACCGATAAAGATCTTCGTAGAATATGTAGGAACCAATATGGGCATCCAGGTCCCTCTATTGGTTATTGACCCTAGAGGTGTCTCGGTCATGTCTACATAGTTCTCGAACCCGCAGGGTCTGCACACTTAAGGTTTGGTGACGTTTCGATAGTATAGAGTTATGTATGGCGGTGACCGAAGGTTGTTTAGAGTCCCGGATGAGATCCCAGACATCATGAGGAGATCTGGAATGGTCCGGAGGTAAAGATTGATATATAGTAAGTCCTATTTTGGTCGCCAAAAAAGTTTCGGGCTCATCGGTAGAGTACCGGGAGTGTCGGTAGTGTACCGGGAGACCATCGGGAGGGGTATTTCGACCCAAGAGGAAACATGGGCTGTGATAGAGTGAATACTAGCCCTTGTTGGGCTGGTGGAAGTCCCACACAAAGCCCATGCGGCTAGGGAGAAAAAACCCTAAGAGAAAAAGTGGAAAAAGGCAAAAATAGGGTGAATCCTAGTCCTACTAGGATTGGAGGTGGATTCCACCTCTCCCACCTGGTCTGGCCGACTCCTAGAGGCTTGGCCCTTGGTCCAAGCCTCCTCCCCTCTTCCTCTTATATATACTGGAGGTTTTAGGGTTTTTGCACTGAATTTACAGCCACGTGTTGCCCGTTCCTCCAGTGCATAGTTTCTCCTCTAGATCGGTTTTCTGCAGCGCTTAGACGAAGCCCTGCCGGAATAGCTCCACCACCACCGCTAGAGCGCCATCACGCTGCCGAAGAACTCTTCTTACTCTCTGCTCCTTCTTTTTGGATCAAGACAGCGGAGATCGTCATGAAGCTATACGTGTGCTGAACGTGGAGGTGCCATCCGTTCGGCGCTAGATCGGAAGGATCATGATGAAGTTCGTGGGACGGATCGTGATCAAGTTCATGGGACGGATTGTTATTGGATCGTGGGATGGATTGTGATTGGATCGCAGGACACACGGATCGCAAGACGTTCGACTACACCAACCGCGTTTCTTAACGCTTCCCCCTTAGTGATCTTCAAGGGTACATAGATCCACTCACCCTCTCGTAGATGCTCATCACCATGGATAGATCTACGTGTGCGTAGTAAAGTTTTTGTTTCCCATGCAACATTCCCCAACACCGATATGGCGTTATGCAGCTCATCTATGAATCGGTAGAACCGAGTCTTTTGTATCGAAGGCTCCGAGGCATAAAACAGAAACTTGGAAATGTTTGAGAGACTTGCGAATTTATTTGAAATTTTGTATCAAGGTATTAAAAAGATTTTGTAGGGGAAATGCAAAAGATTTTTACAAAGAGATATCAACTAGAGAAGATTTGAATGGTTCCAACAAAACTTGCAATAGAGAATGAACCAAACAAGATTCTTAACTAGATGATGGGTGGTGACTAGGTCGCCTATATTAGAGTATATTGACTTAGGAGCCAAGCAAGAATACTTGATCATAGGTCATACTCATCGTTAAGCTCAAAATGGCGTTACCATTTTTTGATTAAGCATTTTAATGTCTTCATATCACTTGAGTTGCTTTATCTCATGACTTGGAGTAAATACCTTTGAGTGATGTTGTTGACGTAGCTTGTAGGTGAACTTGATGAGTATGCTCGAAGTTGATGAAGTTCATCTTGAGTTGGGAGCAATCCTTATTGTTTTCGTTCTCTTTTCATCTACATATGTTAGTCACGCAAGGAAGAACATGATATGGCCAAATGACATGATACTAATTGAGAGTTAACAATTGAAAAATATATGTCAACGATATGTTTTGTTGTCTTCCTCCTTTCATTATCAAACAGAGGTGTGGATACTTGGTCATGACAAGATTCCTTAAGATATGAGTTGATGGCAATCTTGTGGAGTGTTGTTCTTCCAATTACCTACAAAAGGATTAGATGCAAGACAAGGGAGCATAAATTCCAAGATATGTGATATTCCAGATAATAATAGGATGGAATAAACAATAAATCTCATCCCCTTGCATATATCCGAGTGAGCTTAGCTCAATTAGGAAGCATCAATGATGTTCAAGTCACTCCTCAAGCGACAAAACACTTTTTCATAAAGTGGCTTAGTAAAGATATCAACCAATTTCTTGTTAGTACGAACATGCTTAAGATTAATATCTCGTTTGGCAACATGATAACGAATGAAATGATGTCAAACTTGAGTATGCTTGGTTCAAGAATGTTGCACAAGATTATGACCAATATTAATAACACTCTCATTGTCACAAAGTAATGGCACATTTTCACCATAGATTCTATAACATTTAAGCGTTTGTGTCATCCATAATAATTGTGCACAACATGATCTAGCAGCAATGTATTCATCTTTGACTGTAGAAAGAGATACAGAATTTTGTTTCTTGGAGGACCAAGACACTAGAGATCTGCCAAGAAATTGACATGTGCCCGAGGTGGATTTTATATCAACCTTGTCGCCGGCATAGTCCGAGTCGGAGTACCCAACAAGATTAAAAGAAGATCCCTTGGGATACCAAATGCCAAAGTTTGGTGTATGAATCAAGTATCTCACAATGCATTTCACAACCTTAAGATGACATTATTTAGGTGTAGCTTGATATCGGGCACACTACACACACTAAGCATAATATCGGGACGGGAGGCACATAGATATATCAATGAATCAATAATTAATCGATAAACCTTTTGATCAACCATTTCACCCTCCTTAGTAAGGTCATCGTGTCCGCTAGTGGGCATGGGAGTTTTCATACTTTTGCACTCTTGCATGTCGAACTTCTTGATCAAGTCCTTGGTGTACTTTGTTTGAGAGATGAATGTACCTTATCTCGTTTGCTTGATTTGTAGACCAAGGAAGAATTTAACCTCACACATCATAGACATCTCATACTTCTCTGACATCAACCTTCCAAATTTCTCACTAAATTGTGGATTAGTAGATCCAAAGATAATATCATCCACATAAATTTGGCACACAAATAATTCACCATTAACTCTCTTTGTGAATAAGGTTGTGTCAATTTTACCAATTCCAAAACCTTTTTCAATGAGAAACTTTGTTAGCATTTATACCAAGCACGACGAGCTTGCTTAAGGCCATATAAGGCTTTGCTAAGTTTGTAAACGTGGTCAGGTTTCTTAGGGTTTACAAAACCAGGTGGTTTCTTGACATAGACCTCTTCTTCTATCTCACCATTTAAGAAAGCACTTTTAATATCCATTTTACAAAGCATGATATCATGGTGATTGGCATAAGCAAGAAGAAATAGAAAGACTTATAGTCTAGCAACGGGGGCATAGGTCTCGCCATAGTTCATACCTTCGACCTGCATATAACCTTGGGCTATGAGGCGAGCCTTGTTGCATATGTCTTGACCATCTTCATCTTGCTTGTTCGTAAATACCCATTTCATGCTGATGATGTTTTGGTCGTCCTTGGGCTTCTCCACGAGTGTGAACACTTCGTTCCTCTCGAAGTTGTGAAGCTCTTCATGCATAGCATTCACCCAATCCCCGTGTTCTAGAGTTTGTTCAACCTTCAAGGGTTCAATGCTAGAGATGAAAGAATAATGCTCACAAAAGTTAGCCAAGTGAGTTTTAGAGCGATTGATCCTCCCTGTTTGTATATCACCAAAGATTTGGTTTAGGGGATGGTTCTTGGTCACTTGTGATCGAACTCGGGGTAGATTTGGCTTGTTAGTTGCAGGAGATTTTTCTTCTTCATCATCTCCTTCAACTCCATTGTTTTCGAAGTGGTCGTCTTCTTGAGGTGGTGCTGGATCTTCATGGTGCACTTACTCCTCCTCTTGATCTTGTCATGTACCACTTGTGGATGCTTCCATGTCATTTTGTCGGTAACCTTGATCTGAAGTAGGAGCTTCCACTTGGGTTGATGAAGTGCTTTCCTTCACCACCATGGGACGAATCTTAACTATGGGGAAATTTTGGATAGCTTCCGAAGGATCTTTATCACCTACATAATTTAGCAATTGTTCGACTTGCGAAGCATTAGACTCATCAAACTTCACATCTACCGTCTCTTCAACTTTTCGAGTGAAGTTGTTGTAGACATGGTAGGTGTGAGATTCGATCCATAACCAAGTAGGAAACCTTCATGAAATTTGGGAGTAAATTTCGAACGGTGATGCTTATGAAGAATGTAACACTCAGAGCCGAATACACGAAAGTATCCAACTTCGGGTTTGTTACCGGTGAGAACCTCGTACGCCGTTTTACCAAGAAGATTGTGCAACTAGAGCCAGTTTATGGGATGACATGCTGTTTCCACGGCCTCTGCCCAAAAGTGTCTTGGCGTATTGTATTCGTCAAGCATCATTCTTGCCATCGCAATGAGGGTTCGGTTCTTTCTCTCAACAACACCATCTTGTCGAGGCGTGTAAGTAGCCGAGAACTCATGTGAAATACCCTCTTCATCAAGAAAGGTATCCACATGGGTGTTCTTGAACTCCGATCCATTATCACTTTGAACCTTCTTGATCTTTACCTCAAATTGATTTTGCACTTTGAGTGCAAAGTTCTTGAAGACCTTTTGTACCCGTGAATTATCATCAAGAAAGAATACCAACGTAAATCTGGAAAAATCATCAACTATAACAAGACTATATGAGTTTCCACCGAGAGTCTTGTAAGCATTGGACCAAAAAACCATCAACTGTAACTCGAGTGGCCTCTTAGTGGTCATGATGTTCTTGAGCGGATAACTTCCACCTACTTGCTTTCTAGATTGCGCATGCATACATGTCCTAGCCTTGTATGCCATAGCCAACCTTTAGATGATTTTGCAATGAGACAAGTATGAGGTTGGGCCTTTTTAGTGAAATCGACAATGTATAGATCACCTCTATGAATACTGATACAGACAATTTTATGATATTCAAAGCGAAACACTCGGCAATCTACGTTGTTGAATAACACATTGAAACCGAAGTCTGCTAGTCTAGATACGGAAAGAAGATTATAGCTAAGGGATTCAACAAGCATCACATTTTGAATAGAGCTATCATGAGATATGGCCACCTTACCAAGGCCAAGTACCTTACCCTTAGAGTTTTCTCCAAAGGTCACATACCTCGTAGGACCTTCATTAGGTGTGATCTCTTGGAACATGTCTTTATCACTAGTCATGTGATCCATGCATCCAGTATCAAGAATCCACTCTTTTCCACTGGACATGTAATCCTTGAAGTTTGCCATTAGACTTAGATTATTCATGATCTTTTCATGCTCGATATCGAACAACTCATCTTCATCATAGTAGCCATGTTCTTCATTGTCACCATATGGTAGAATCTCCTCGTCATAGAAACCAAGAGACATGTTAGAATCGTAACCATGACAATGTTCAAGTTTATGAATGTGAATGGCTTCAATAATAATGTTGTTGATAGTTGTGACATATCCTTTAGCATGCATAAGATCATGAAGCTCAAATAGACATTTATCAATGTTTGGATCACTGGGCTTCATTTTGTGAAAAGCAACAGTTTTATGAAGAATTTCATCAAGATTACTTGATGTAAGATTTGGATATCGTTTCTCCAAATCATTCCACAAAGTATAAGCACATGCAAAGTAATTCAATTGAGAAAGCACAAATCTTGGTAAACCTCTAACAATAAGGTTGACAGTTCTAAGGTTACCAAGCATGTCAATTTCTTATTCCTGTGTGGGATGCAATTCATCAATGGGGAGCACATAAGGTTTTTCAATATGTTTTCTCAAATGGAATTTTTCAAATAGATCAATCATGGAATTCTTCCATTGACTATAGTACTCTCCATCAAGAATGGGCACTCTACAATACAAACTCTCCACATAAGACACATCCATATTCCTCCATGGTGATGAGACCGAAGCAATGGATACCAAAGCTGTGATACAAATTATGGGATCACTAGAAGAGTATGTCTAGAGGGGGTTGAATAGACTACTAGCAGGAATTTAAAATCTACACAAGGTGGAAAGTTATGTGTTGGTAGATTTTAGCAATTATAGCAAGTCTAGCACACCCTACACATGCAAGTCATCAAGTATAGCAGCGGAAAGAAAAGATATTGCAAATGGAAGTAAAGAGTAGAGGTAGTAAGATCAAACGCATGAAGGACACCGAGATTTTTCTAGTGGTTCCGATAGGTGGTGCTATCGCACGTCCACATTTATGGAGTCTTCAACCCACAAAGGGTAACGATCGCGAAGTCCACGGAGGGATCCACCCATAAGTGACCACGAAGGAGTAACCTTGACTATTCTATAACGGCTTCCGTCCATGAAGGACTAGCCTCATTCAGGGCATGTCTTCATGAAGTAGGCGATCTCCTTTCCCTTACAAACTTCTTGGTTCACTCCACAACATGAAGTACGAGGCTCCCAAGCGACACCTAAGCAATCTAGGAGGCATCACCCTCCAAAAGGTAATAGGCTCGATAATGTCGATGAACTCCTTGGTCTTGTGCTTCAAGATGATAGACTCCTCAACACTCAATCACTCTCTCACAAATTTGGCTTTGGTGGAAGAGATTGATTGGGTATAAAGCAACTTGGGAAGGCTGGAGATGAAGATTCATATGGTTGGAATGGAATGGCATGATCTCAACACATGAGTAGGTGGCTCTCTCTCAGAAAATCAGTTGGTATGAGGGGGGCTCTGTTCTAAGTGCTTCTCTTGCGAGTGAGTGGTGGTGGAGGGGTATATATAGGCATCTCCAAAAATTGAACTGTTACCCCTTAAGTGACCAGCTCGGTGACACCGATGTGTAAATCTTGGTAGTACCGAGTTGCTCCAAAGGTAGCAACTTTTGAATCTCGGTGAGACAATGTCGGTGCACTAGAGTTTTGGGCCTCCTAGTGCCCCTCTACTTGTGCACGGGTAGTGGTAGGCGCCCTGGCGACAAGGCCCAGCAGGGGGCTTGCCAAGTACCGACGCAGAAGAATTGAGACTCCCGGCAAGACCTTGGCGGGATGACCATCAGAGCCCCGGCAACCCCCGGCAAGGAGAAGCCCCGACAAGGCCCCGACAGCGCACAGGCCAGGTGTCGATCCGCCTGGACGCGTGTCGTGGCGTCGGCGCCGGAGGGGGGCTAAGCGGTGCCGATGAGACGGGCTCCTGTCCCGCCCCGCAAAACTACTAGGGAAATGCCTATACGCAGGAGATTAGTAGTAGCGCTTTTTCTAAGAAAACGCTACTACTACTTATTAGTAGCGCTTGTGCATGGTAAGCGCTGCTACTATGAACTTACTAGTAGTGTTGTTTTCATAAAACACGCTACTAGTAAAATTGTGAGGCCGTTGCCGGCAGGCCGGGTGTAGTAGTAGCACTTTTATTTAGGAAGCGCTACTGCTACAGAACTTACCAGTAGTGCTGTTTTCATAAAACACGCTACTAGTAAAATTGTCATGCCATTGTCGGCAGGTCGGGCGTAGTAGTAATGCTTTTATTTAGGAAGCGCTACTACTACGTTCAGTAATAGTAGTGCTTCCTAAATAGAAGAGCCACTACTATGGGGTCCTTATCCACACCAACGCCTGCGCTCAACCTCACTCCCCCCTCACACACTCTCACTCTCGCTGTCGCCCTCCCCGCACGGCGCCGTCCCTGCGCGCTCCCCGCCGACCACCCTCGCCCGCACTGCCCGACCGCCCTCGCCCGCGCCGGCTCTTCTCCCGCCGATCGCCCTCGCCTCCGTCGGCTCTTCTCTCCCCCGCCGGCCAACATCCCCCACACCGGCCTCCTCCCTTGCCAGCCGATCTCCAGCGCAGGCCCTCCTCCCCCGTTGCCCCCCCCCCCGTGTCGGCCATCCTTCACCGAGAGGTACTCCTCCTCCCTCCTCCCTCCTTCTCCCTCTAGGTTAATTTGGTTTACTAACTAGGTTAGTTAGATGTTTTTTAGATGTTTGGTTAACTAATTTGGTTACTAAGTACATGTTAATTAGGTTAGCGCAGTAGTGGTACTATTAATTAGATGTTTTTTACTTAGGGAAGTAGGTTAGGTAACTAAGTAGATGTTAATTTAAGGCAGTAGTGTTTAGTTTATAGAAAAAAATCAATATACTTTTTACTATCTTTTAGTAAGTGTTTAATAGAATTAGTTAGAAAATTAATAGAACTAGTTAAACAAGTTTATTTTTAGTAAGTACTATTTTATTTTATTTATTGTAAGTGCTTAGTTGAACTAGTTGAATTAATAAACTAGTTTATTTTTAGTAAGAAAATTTAGGTATATGAGATTTTATGATCTAATTGAATTTTTATTTATTTATAGTAAGTCCTAAGAGGAGGATAATAATGTTTTTGTTTATATTTAGTTTTTGCAAAAATCAAGGAGCCCCTGCATGATCCCTGTGGTCGTCCCCATCACCGACCACCTCAGACCTCAAGGTGAGACCAGCCAAATCCCCATGTCAATGACGATGTAGATGTTTTGGTGGTTGTAGTAGAATAGTAGCTACATGAGTAGCTGCGACAATTTTCATGGAATATGTGACATGTAGTGTTCTGTAGTACTAGTGCTTGCCCACGTGTCCTATGTTTGCAGGCAACACCTCACAGTAGCCTATGTTTTGCTGGATTGTTGATTCCTTTCCGTTCCGGTAAATTTCAGGTGTTCGGTATGTCCTATTTTAGCAAAGGTCATGACGGATTTTTTTTCTTGAATTTTGGCATGACAAGTGCTAGAATACCTAGGAAATATCGAGTGACCCAGATTTGCTAGAAAGAGAATTAAACGACATTTTGAGTTGACTATAAGTCTGTCGATGCTCCATACATGATAGTCAAAAAATCAGTGAGGGAGAGTCTCCACCATATATGAGAGAAGAAGAATGCCGACTGTTGTCGTGGGGGTCTCTTCTCCTTCTTCTCCTTGTGCTATTCCTTTGTTATGCACTAGGGGAAGAAGGAGTCGCGACCATCATCGATGGTCGAAAAATCAGTGAGGGAATGTCCACCATATATGAGAGAGGAAGGAGAATCCCGACAGACCGATAGTCAACCCGTGATGAATAATAATGATCTAATTTAATTTTTATAGTACATATATTTAAGTTTAGAAGTTTATTAATTTTGTTTTCATCATTAAGCATTTGTTCTCAATGTCGACGATGCTTGGCCCGCATCCTCGTCGTCGAATCGGTGGAGGAGGCCTGCTTGATTATAGCGGCCATGTCCGGGACTAGGCTCTGTCGGGCTGGTACTGCGATGTCCTACCTTTCGGGGCATGCAACATGGTGAGGATACAGCCCGTCGTCGACCCAGAGGTTGTTTGGTGGCGGGCGCATGGGCCACTATCGGTGCAGAGGGAGCCGGCCCCCACAGAGGTGATACGTCCCCGTGTTAGGGAGGAGGACGAGCACATCCGACGCTATATGGCTGCGTTGGACGCCAGGTTCTCCAATACCTGGCAGGTTCTTCAGGGATCTCACCCGAGCTATGATCCTGTGATGGTTCCTTCTCTTTGGATGTCCACCGCCCGCGCCGATACCCGTCGTTCGCTATGGTTCTAATTGTATTAGTGATGTATTAGTGATACTATTCGACGATGTACGGACGCAAGAGGTGATTTATTTTTGCTTATTAAATGCATGCTAATTTGAATACTAATTTTTTTATGATTTAGTTTCGCTTATTGAATGCACGTCTGTTTGATATATGGAACATGTTGACTTTAGGTCTGTTTCGGCTCCTTGTGTTTCTTTCAGTGAGGGAGAGTGTCCACCATATATATATATATATATATATGAGAGAGGAAGAATCTAGACTGTTGCCATGGGGGTCGCTTCTCCTTCGTTCCAATGTGCTAGACATTTTGGTGTAATACACTCTGGGACGAATAGAGGATCCACCATCACTGATTGTCGCAATATCAGAGAGAGTGCCCACCATATACGTGACATGAGAGTTTAGGAAGGAAAGACTCGACAGACCTAAAGTCAACCCATTGCATATTGAGTAATAGTGATCTCTATGTTGATCAGTTTTCTCGTAGTTTCCTGCGATCGATTTAAAATGTCTCAACTATGAACATAGGAAATGTCTAACGACGAAAGGGAATTTGCTATGTGCGAATACTGCGAAGACGAGCGCGGACTATGCGACAGGACTATCCTAGTTGATGGTAGGCGCTTCAGCATCACGCTGGATGAGACCTTCAAAGTGGATACAGTAAGTCACAATGACAAGTCTTTTTTCGTAATTAAGCATGACTTCTGCTTCTGTTGCTTCAACTTATAATTTTAATTTTTTACTATTCTACTAGCGTATCCCCTGCCATGCAAGAATTTCTGTCTTGGATAAGATTGGTTTCAATACTAAAAAATATATAGAGTTAAAGATAGTTCACTTGAGGACCGAGCATGGTTTTAGTTTTGCGGTAAAATTGTACCATGCAAACACCTATTGATATTTTGAATGCAAAACTTGGCAAGCACTATGCAAGGCTTATGCATTTGAGCCTAATATGCTTATCACCTTTGATATTCGCCCGGAAGATGAAATTGAAGGTAATATCGACATATGGGTCGATGTGCAGACGCCTCCAGTTCTACCATTATGTGAGTTTCTCAACCATATTTATTAAGTAATTTATATTGTTTATTTAAAAATAGTTGACAACTTATTTGCATTGACAGCTTATTTTCATTCTTCAAAAAATGTACGAAAGATGGTAGACAGAACCTACTACTACAGTGATGAAGCAGAATTAACTTATAAGGAGAACGATCATCTTACCGCATTTCTTAGTCATCTTGAGAATTACAATAGCTATTATCAAACTACTGCACATTATGGTCAATACGTGCCACTAGTGCACGTGGTGAACTATGGTAACATCCATGGAGATTGCAAGGTAAGATTTTAATTCTACTATTACGACATCCGTGCATCTTTTGCATAAATTCTTCTAAAACTAAACTACATTGCTAACTACAAAGTTATTACTATGTTTTTCAACAGAAAATCCTGAATGATTGTGTGCCTCATCTGATGTTTCCGAGAGGTCGCATTGTTGTTACGAGCTTAGGACCACCATGGCCAGGTCAGCCTACGCATCACTCCTGTCCATACCGGATTTCTAAACCGATGCAGTCATGACAATCAAAGATTGAAAAAAATGTATGGTCAATTGTTGAGAGCTACTTGGAAGCAACATTGTGTGTACGCCAAGAATGGGAGACAGGATGATCTCCGTTCTCCATAATCGAGAGTTAGGGCCTATCTTGTTTTATGATATTGTACCTAAGAGAGGGTAGAGTAGGCCCTATGAGAGACGACTAGGTCCTTGGTACTATGTGTTATTATGTGCTACAATGTGTTAGATTTGATGATGAGGAGGAGGAGGAGTTGTAATTATGACTAGTGACCAACTTGTTATATGATGTCTCATTGACGAAAATGATGATGATGAGGAGTTCTTATATGACAATGATGTATTATGATGATCTGATGAAACTACAATATAGATACTGTATAAATACATCACAAATACGTAGAGGGTGTAAATCTGCACAAGCAGGAATACTAGCAGTAGCACTGGCAATTATCTAATAGTAGCGCTGGATTAGCAGCAACGCTTCGTTTGTCCAAGCGCTATAGATAGTTAGCAGTAGCGCTTTCCGGGCAAGCGCTACTGTTAAGAGCACATAGTAGTAGCGCTTGCCAGGCCAGCGCTACTACTAAAACTTAGCTGTAGCGCGATAGCAGTAGCGCTGGACCCAGCGCTACTAATATGCATATTTCGAGCACTACTACTAGGATTTTCCCTAGTAGTGTAGGCGGACAGAGATGCCTGACGGTGCATTAAATGTGCATATCCTACTCCGTCAGTGTTTGGTATGATAGCACTATAGCTCTGTACACCTCATGCATGCACTGCATGCCACTGTTGGGATCCCCTTCAGAGCATCAAAGGAGGCCCAGGGTGATACGGTAGAGGACTTTTGGGACTTTTGGAACTTTCTAGCTCACACGCGTGGCAGCTGCTCATAGTGCTCCTATTGCTAGAACCCTAAGAACACTCTAAATACAACCAAGCAGGAGTAGGGTTTCACGGATCTGTGCAGCCCAAACCTAGGTAAAGATCCCCGCGTGTTATTCATTAGACCGATTCTTTGCACGATCTTTCCCCCGCCGAACTAGAAGGGGTCTCTTCGATCCCATAGGTGTTCGTTCCCCACGACATCTTTGGCACGCCAGGCAGGGGGCACTAAATCATGCGAAACCATTCTGGCGATCACTGCGCCAGTTTCTTCATACTCATCGTCGCCATGGCCCCCAAGAAGAAGGGTCTGACGGCGGTTGGCCCATCCACGTCCGCCGTCCCTGTATCTGCACAGCCAGGGGATGGCATGGATGCGGGTGGAGGAGGAGGAGGCAGTGGTTCGGAACTTCCGTGACGCTTCGGTGATCTAGGCCGAGCAAGCGGCGATGCTCGCCATGGAGACGCCCATGGCAGCATCAAGAACCCCCGTGCCCCTGGGTCTCAAGACGGAGCGGTACCACCTACGGGTGGTACGGCAAACTGCAGGGGCGGAAGGGTATCTTGCAGGGCACCGACGCCGACGCCTACGCCGCGACCTTCCCAGGACGCGCACGAAGAGTCGTGCCATGGTACCCGCAGCTCTCAACGCCAGCACGGAAAAGCTCCTATGCATCACTCCCAAGGTGCGCAGGACCAGCATACTCGTCAGCATGCTAGTGGGAGTGGCATGCCATCGCGGGATCGCGGCAGTGCTCTTTCTAACACAGTTAGAAGTCAGAGCACCTCACGTTTCTCGCGCCGTTCTCTCCCGACCACATCGGAGGAAGCGATGGCGTGGGCACAGCTACTCCTAAACATACCTCCTACTGCGGAGAAGCTCGACGAATGGAGATCCACCATCCAGAGCCTCCTTAGCCTCACAGATAAGTTTTTGTCCACCGAGCCGGCTCACACCAGTGGTGAGAGGGCCGGAGGCGGTGCAATTTCGGCACATTCTCCTCCACAGCAGCAACACAGGGCACCAACTAGATGGACCGACACTTATGATGGCTACTCGACAGCGTCGTCTGACCCACGGACATGCCGCGATCAACATCAAGTTCTTCGAGAGCGTGGCAAGGAAGACGCTCGAACTGCAATCGAGCGGTGGCGGGAAGTGTGCCTCTAGTTTGATAGACACGTGGGTCCCATTGTAGACAAGTCTGCGCTAGGTTATCCTGTCAGCTTACCCTACGAGGTGCATTGTCCAACGTTTACCCGTGAGCTATGCCAAGTCTAGTGGCCCAACTCCCGTACGTTCAAACCAAAAGTCCCAGAGAAGTATGATGGCAAGACTCATCCGTCAAAATTCCTGAGCATCTACACCATTGCGGTGCAGGCTGCCACGGGGCACGATGACAAGATACCCACAAACTACTTCACGTTGGTGCTTAAGCCCAACGTCAGGTCGTGGTTGATGCACTTTCCAGAGGGGTCCATCGTGTCTTGGGTAGACCTGTGCCACGAGTTTGTTGGCGCCTTCACATGAGGTCATCAAGCTCTCAGCCAGAAAAGCGATCTGCACATCAACCCTCAGAAGGAGGGCAAAACTTTGTGCAAGTACATCCAAAGGTTCAGCCGCATGCACCACAACATACCAGATGTTCATCCTGGTGCTGTTATTAGCGTGTTCCATCAGAAAGTGTGCAACCATAGGATGTGGGAAGAGATGGCGATGAATAGTGTCAGGGACATCACCGAGCTTTATACTTGGGCAGACAAATGTGCTCGGGCTAAAGAAGGGAGGAGACTCCCCGACGAAGACATCGGTGCAAAGAAGGGCCGGCGGCGGAATAGTAAGCTCAAGGGCAAGACCGTACTTGCTGTCGAGGGATCCGATAAACCCAATGTCACCAAGAAGGCCAAGGTTGATGACCCCGGCAACGACGTTGCCAGGTGCGCCTCTTGCCATGCTATGGTGGTAGCCAATAAGCCAGAAGGCTCCGGCAAGCAGTATTGCAAGATCCATCACGCCAAAGGCCATGATCTCCAAGACTGCCGGCTAGTTGAGCAGCTTGCCGAGAAGCAAAAAGCTGAGTACAAGAGGCGAGATAAGGAGAAAGGCCTGGATGGTGCTGAGTCGTCTGGTAAGAAGCGTGTTGGCCGAGGGGGTCGCTGCAGCAATCTCAAGCAACAAAGAGATCGGCCCGCTCGTGGCCATGACAAGCAAGAGGGAGATGATGATGATGTCGAAGAGGACGACGAGTCCGGCGAGCATGTGTTCCAGAAGGCTACAGAGATGATTTTTATCGAAGGAGGTGCCTCGTCGCATTCCTCTCACCGCCAAATTAAACAGTGGGCGTGCAAGGTTAATGCGGTGGAGCTCTCTATTGATGCCCAGAGACCTCTGAAGTGGTCCAACACTCCTATCATTTTCGACGCCGAGGATCTCCCAAATTGCACAACTAGGTTCGGGTGCGTGCCATTGTTGGTTTCGCCAATGATTGGCAACCTCAAGGTGACAAAGATGCTAGTCGACAGTGGGGCCAGCCTGAACCTAATCTCGCCTGATGTCATCCAGAGTCTGCAAATTCTTGATGACGATCTCTAGCCCATGGGAGCTTTCCAAGGGGTCAATTCAGGGAGGATTTAGCTGAAGGGCAAGATCACACTGCCGGTGACGTTTGGTATTGATATAAATTTCAGGACAGAGAAGATCGTTTTTGACGTCGCCAAGATCTCATTGCTGTACAACGATATCCTTGGTCGCCCAGCACTGGCCAAGTTCATGGCGGCCACCCACTTCGCTTACAGTGAGCTAAAGATGTCCGGGCCAATGAGCGTCATCACGATCAACTTCGACAAGAAAGGTGCACTTCTCTGTGCCGAGCAGCTCTATCGGGAGGCAGTTGCAGCACCTGCCTCCAAGGCACTTGCTCTTGCCGCTGAAGCTCCCGAGGGTAAGAAGACCAGCAAGGCCTCTGGCGCACATTCTGGCAAGCACACCTCCTTGGAGTCCTGCTCTCCCGTTGACGATGTGCGAGAGAGATCCATCGGCAAGAGCAAAAAATCCAAAGCAAGTCCGCCAGAGACCAAGAAGGAGCCTGCCAAGGAGGACGACACGGGGGGAAATTTCACCATAACTTCCACCCTTGACGACAAATAGCAAAACATGCTCGTTGCCTTCCTGCAGGCGAATGTCGATGTGTTTGCATGGCAACCATATGATATCCCCGATGTTCCCAGGGAGGTTATTGAGCACCACCTTGTCATCTGCCCAGATGCGCGGCCCATCAAGCAGAAGGTCTGGAAGCAAGATTTGAAGCGTCAACAGTTTATTTCCAAAGAGATCAAGAAACTCGAAGTAGCTGGCTTGATCAGAGGAGTACTCCATCCAACATGGGTTGCCAATCAAATTGTAGTGCAAAAGGTGGATGGAAAATGAAGGTTATGCAATGATTTCATAGACATCAATAAAGCCTGCCCCAAAGATCCTTTTCCCTTGCCGTGCATCGACCAGATTGTGGACACCACCACTGATTGCGACTTGTTGCCTTTCCTTGACGCCTATTCCGGTTATCATCAGATTTTCATGGCCAAGGAAGACGAGGAGAAGACCACTCATCACCCCGTGTGGTACGTATTGCTTTTTGTGTATGCCTTACGGGTTGAAAAGTGCTGCTTCTACTTTTGCAAGAGCGGTCCAGATTGCTTTTGAGCCCCAACTACATAGAAATATGGAAGCCTATATGGATGACATGGTGGTAAAACCAAGGACAAGGCTACGCTCATATCGGACGTAGAAGAAACATTTGCCAACCTGTGCAAGATCAACATGAAGCTCAACCCTGAGAAGTGTGTGTTCGGCGTCCCATTTGGCAAGCTTCTTGGGTTCTTTGTATCTTAACAAGGAATCGAAGCAAATCCTGACAAGATCAAGGCAATTGAGCAAACAGAAGCACCAAGACGGGTAAAGATGTGCATCGTCTTGTTGTCTGTGTTGCCGCTCTGAGTAGGTTCATTTCAAAATCTGTTGAGCGTGCCCTGCCCTCTTTCAAAATTTTGAACAAGGTAGGTCTGAAGAAATGGACTCCGGAAGCGGAGGCCGCACTGCAGGATTTGAAGAAGTACCTCTCCTCGCCGTCAGTCCTAGTCGTGCCAAAACCACAAGAGTCGTTGCGGCTATATCTAGCGGCAACAAATCGGGTGGTGAGTGCTACACTAGTGGCTTCAAGAGATAGCAATGAAGAAGCAGCGGCAACGACAGGGCCTCCAAGCGACGAGCCAGGACATTCCCCAACAGGGTCTGGTGCCGGTAAGGAAGGATCTGCGCAGTTGAATGAGGCAATCCAAAACAAGACAGATGTGTGGCGCCCAATCTATTTTGTCAGCTCCCTATTGCAGGGGGCAAGGTCGAGATATTCTGGCATGCAAAAGTTACTTTTCGGCCTCCTCATGGCCTCGAGGAAGCTGGGACATTACTTCCAAGCACATGAGATCACCGTCGTCACTCGCTTCCCGCTGTAGCAGATTTTGCGGAACCCAGAAGCTACCGACAGGATTGTGGAGTGGGCTTTGGAACTATCAAGCTTTGGTCTCAAGTTTGAAAGTACTTTGGCAATCCAGAGCTGAGCCTTGGCGGATTTCATTGCAGAATGGACCCCAACACCAGATGAAGAAGTTCCGGAGTCAACTCTCCCCGGTAAGGAAACTGATCAAGAATGGATCACGTATTTGGATGGAGCTTTCTCGCTGCAAGGCGCCAGTGCCGGACTACTGCTTGTCGCACCAACCGGAGAGCCCCTTAGATATGTGATTCAGATGCACTTTCCCTGGGAGAGATCAAGGAACAACACTGCCAAGTATGAAGGGCTGCTTGCCGGTCTCAGGATCGCGGCAGACCTTGGGATCAAGAAACTTATCGTCAGAGGCGATTCTCAACTTGTCGTCGGGCAAGTGAACAAAGATTTCGAGAGCCTGTTTATGGAGTCTTATGTAGATGAATTGAGAAAGTTGGAAGAACGTTTTGACAGCCTGCAAATGGAGCACGTTCCACATACAGAAAATAGTGTTGTCGATGGCATGTCAAAGTGTACTGCCCTTCAGTTACCCGTGGAACTAGGAACTTTGTGCTCCAACTAACTCAACCCTCCGTGACACCATCAACTGGGCAAAAGAAGAGAAGGAAGTTAAGTTCCAGCAAGTATTTCCCGGCAGAGCTCCCGGAAGCCACCGGCGAGAAGGTTGCCAGGGACAACGGCATGCTTGTCAGCTATCGATGTGCTCCGGTAGGGCCTCCGTTTCTTGCCATGGAAGCACACGCCCCTGCCAGGCTTGCTGGGGTGCAGCAGGCTCTGGCGGGTCCTCATGCCCTTGCTGTTGAGGCAAATGCTACCCTAGCAGAGGATATGCCTTTAGTCCTGGTTGTCGAGCCTCAGGATCTAGAACGGGCGCAGCACATCGTCGGTTTCCTTCAGAGAGGAGAAATCCCATAGGAACAAGAGGAAGCAGAGAAAGTAGCCCGCTGGTCTCATATGTACCAGTTTGTAGATGATGTCCTATACATAAACAGACTGAATGGTGTGAAACTCAAATGTATTTCCCGAGAAGATGGACAAGAGCTGTTAGCGGATATACATGGAGGCATATGTGGCTCCCACATAGGATCAAGAGCACTTGCCGGGAAGGCATTCTCGAGAGTTTCTTTTGGCGCACTGCCCTCCATGATGCAATGAGATTAGTAACCAAGTGTGAAGCATGCCAGTTTCATTCGAAGAGATTACCTCAACCAGCTCAAACCCTTCAAACGATCCCTCTCTCTTGGCCATTTTCAGTCTGGGGGCTTGACCTCTTGGTTCCCTTTCCCCATGCTGCCGTGGGATTTGAGTAGTTGTACGTCGCAATCAACAAGTTCACAAAGTGGCCAGAAGTGAAAGTGGTGAGGAAGGTGACAGCACAGTCAGTCGTCAAGTTCTTAAAGGGACTAGTTTGCTGCTTTGGTGTTCCCAATAGGATCATCACTAACAACAACACACAGTTCACGAGTCGCACCTTCAGGCAGTATGTCCAAGACCTTGGCAGCAGAATCTGTTTTGCTTTCATTGCCCATCTGGGGAGCAATGGCCAAGCGGAAAGGGCTAATGCTGAAGTGCTGCGAGGCCTCAAGACAAGAACTTTTGACAGGCTGCACAAGTGCGGAAGGCAATGGATTGATGAGTTGCTGGTGGTTCTTTGGTCAATTAGAACAACACCAAATGGAGCTACCGGCTAGACATCCTTCTCCCTCGTCTATGGGGCGGAGGCAGTTCTCCCCATGGAAATCATATACTGGTCGCCTCGAGTGCTCGCTTATGATGAGTTAGAGCAAGAGCAGTTGCGGCAAGATGACATGACGCTCCTTGAGGAAGACCGTCTTCAGGATGCTATGAGAGTTGCACGCTACCAGCCAGCTTTGCGCCGCTACCATAGTTGCAAGGTTAATGCTAGAAGTCTTTTGGAACGCGACCTTGTTCTTTGGCGAGTTCAGTCCGCCAAGAATTCCAACAAGTTGACGCCAAAGTGGGAAGGCCCTTATCAGGTGGTATAAGTCACCAGGCCTGGTGCAATCCACCTGGAGATCGAACATGGCATCCCAGTGAGCAACTCCTGGAATACCGAGCATCTTCAAAAGTTCTACCCACAAGGCACGGTTGTCGGGCCTCCCAGTAACCACCTTTTGTACAAGTCTTGCCGCTGAAGCATGTAAACCTTGGTACAAAGCCAAGCTCAGATCTTGTGCGTAGTTCAACAAAGATAAGTGTTCTGCAATCCTGGTCGATTTTCATGTTTACCTATCTGCATGTTTGTTTGAGGTGTTGCATTACACTTAATCCCGGCAAGATCTAACGGACCGCCAAGGTTCCATATCCATATTTTCTCTTCTTTCTTTTTCTCAAAGGACAGAAGGTCACCTCACGTGCAACTTTGCCGAGGGGAGAATGGTGGTACGGATACCTATGAGCAATGTCCCCAATTTTTTTGCCGAAAGGAGTACGGCAACAAAAAGATAAGTTGCAAAAACCCTAAGTGAATTCTTGTCGTGGAGTTATTTTCTTGGGCGATCTCGACTTCTGTATGGAAAACCTGTATGTGGAGGAACCTTGTTGCGATTGGTTGCATCCCTATTCTGTTTTGAGCCCGCTCAACAGTCTAGGTGGCTGCACTGGAGGCACCGGGGGCTCTTGCCGGCAGCAATTTCGCCAGCAGGCTGCTAAAGTACCACACCTGGCGCTCATGGGAGAGGTGTGTGCACAGGCAAGTTTCCAATCAAGCGTAGGGTGAATACATACAAAGAGAAATCAAGCAAGGAAGATAACATAATAGTTGTTCAAAGAATAACAGACAATATTACTTAGGCCTTGCCGAGGTTCTAATATAAAATAAATTGTTTTTGGCATCTGTGGCAGCGAGGAGTAAGGCAGCTAATCCTGGCGATCTCCTTCAACCTTCTTGACTTGGCTTACCTTCTCGACGATGGGCGCGACAAGTTCCTCAAGTGCCTTGATGTCTAGACTCTTTGGCAAGCGGTGGAGGATGTTGGTGAGGTTGAGGTCGGGGTTCCTGTATGCCACCTTGATGAGCACCTTGCGGAGAATGACCTAGCAGAGCTTGCGCGATTCGCTGGCCAGGTGGGATGCCCAGTCGGAGTGAAGCTGCTCAAAGGCCAAAAGCAGGCTATCGAAGAACATGGTCACCTTGGTGCTTGTGGACATCCTGTCATCGGGAGAGTACATGGGGCCCTCTAGGCCCATCGCGGACAGTTGCTTGGCAAGCTTCTCTGCGACGTCGAAGAGTTTCTCAGTCTAGATTTCCACTCCATGCACATAGTTGTGGTGGGCATTAGCGGTTCTCTCGTGAAGCTCTTTATCATCATGGAGCTCCTTGACTAGAGCCTTCTCTCAGGCCTTGGCAGCCTCGAGGGTCCCGGTCAGCGTGGCCAGCTTCAGGTTCAGGTCGCTGATGGACTCGTTGGCTGAAGAGAGCTACTTGGTCTTGTCAGAAATGGTGACCTACATCTCCACAAGACTGGCGACGGCTTTGTCCCTTTCAGTGTTGAGAACCGAGACCTCCTTGTCGAGATCCTCGAGGATCGCCTCCAGCTTCTTCACCCTCTCCTCCTGCAAGTTCTTGGCGGCCTCGGCAGCTTCAGCTGCGTCGACGGCCTCCTTCACCTTGCCAGCGTGGTCCACAGTTAGGGCCTGAAGCGTCTCCTTATGCTTTTGCTCCAGCTCCTGGGTCCGCCACGCAACGAGATCCTCGAGCTCCACTTCCTTGTCGCGAAGCTTGTCAACAAGCACTTTCTCGCAAGAGGAAAGGTCCTCCTCATGGGCATCGATCAAGACACGGCACTCCGTCAGGCAGACATCCTCTGCGGCAGCCCGTTGTTTGGTCTCTTCCTGTGCCTGCTCGGCATCGAACTGCTGCATGAACAGTTGGCTCCAGCCTTGGCTCAACTGCGTCTGGCCAATCTTTAGATCCTTGGAAGCGTGGGCAAACCAAGCCTGAGTTTCTTTGACGCGCTCCTGGAAATTGGCCTTGGCCGCTTGCATAACCGCATCCCTAGAGTCCAGTTTCTCCTTTCGGGCGCGGTAAAGCGCTTGAAGTTTTCGGAAGCTGTCACCCATGGTATGAAGGAGCTGCTCCTCTTGGGATTTGCTGCTAGCGCCTGGCCCATCAACGATGTCGAGCTCGGCAGCAGTGATTGCTTCCTCAACAAGAACTCCCCCTTCGGGTGGCTCCCATGTGCTTGCCGCGCCTGGGATGCTGACTAACAAGTTGTCGCTGACCTTGAAGTATCTGCTCGACGAAGGAGCTTCGGACGGAGGTGACCAGTCCTCGACGACCGCCTCCCCGGCAGCTGGGGCCTCAGTGGTTGGCGTAGCGCCTAGCACTCCTGCGGCAAGGATGCCGTCAGTGCGACCACTGGCATCCCCACCGGCCTTCTTTGCGGCCTCCCCAGCGGTCTTCTTGCCGACCTCCTCTTTCTGCGCAGGCTTGGCGGCCTCAGCGCTAGCAGCCTCAGAGGTAGCATTCTTGGTGGCTTCAACGGCCTCAGTGGTAGCACTCTTGATGGCCACCTCGGCAGCAATCCTGTCGACCTTGGCGGCGGCATCCCTAGCGGTCTCCTCGATGACGGTGTCGACGTCCATGCCCTCCATCGAGGGAATGTCTCGAGGACAAGAAAGCAAACCAAACGAAGAAAAGGTGGAAGTTCAAGAAGACAAAAAAGACAAAAATAATAAAGAGTATTTGCACCAACGATGGTTGCCGGCGAAGGCTGCCGGTGCCTATGCTTGTTGGCTCCTCCTCGTCGCGGTAAAGCGCGCTGGAGGAGGTCCTTGCTCGGGACCTGTCTCTAGGTGGCGTAGATGACAAGGGCGGCATGCCCGGAATGGTCGCTGATGTTTCTCCTTGCCGTCGTCCTCCTCTTGCATGTCCGGTGATGTCAGCAGTAAAGATGTACACCCCAGCACTTGCCAGCGGGAAGTGAGTAGTGGGCTCATGCTGGGGGCTCCGTTGGGGACTGAGTCGAGGGCTGTGTCGTGGGATAGCCTTCAGGTTGACGGCAGTCATCCTTGGCACGCCTCAGGCGCTTGGCGATGACTCCACGACCGTTGAGGTCCTCACCATCTTCGCTACCCACTGCGCCAGTGTTTCCACGTCCTTGTGGAGGCAAAACGAGGCGAATCAAATGAGTAAAATAAAAACCAGAAATTACAGAAGTAAAAGATAACGGCAGGACCCTTACTCCTCATCTTCTTCTCCCGAGAAAAGGGCAGAAAGGTCCAAGGCGACCTCTGCCGTGGTGCCCATGGGAGGACGTTGAGGGGTTCTCCTAGATCACTTGGCCGCGGTGGGCGCGGGTTGCTGATGGGTTTCTTGTCAGCGCGCAGCCTTGCCGGTCCCCCCTTACCATAGGCTGCACTACTTGAAGGAGCTTGACGGATGGCGATCCCAGAGGCGGTGCTTCGAAGGACGCGCCTTTTCCTTTGCACAAGGGATGGGGCCTCCTTGGGAAGCTCCTCCTCAGCCGCGTCTTCGGCAGGGCAGCCCTGGGCAGACGTGCCACCTTGCTCCTTGGTGGTCCTACCCTCCCCGATGAGGCCTTCGTCCGATAGTGTTTCCCCTTCGCCGGCTTCATCTTCAAAGAAGCCGGCGCTCCCGACTTCCACGGCGAGATCTGCTTCCTTCGTGTTGTTGGCGATGTATGCTAGCTCCTCCTTGGTGGTGTTGTGGACGAGGCCCTCTGCCCCACGGAAGGCCCTTTCCACCAAGTTATCAAAGAATTCTTGCACCTACTCGGCAGGCGGCTCGATCCAAGACGCATCGAGGCTGTGGGCGTCGAACACTAGGATCATGGCAACTATTCTACCTAAGGCGGAATTGTTGCACAAGGGGACTATACTTGTCGGTAGCTCAGGTACCGCAGCACCCCTGAACTGCTTCTGGGAGAGGGCTCCGTGCTGCATAACAGCCAGGTTGTGGTTCAGCCTGGGGCACAGTCTCATGATGTCTGTCGTGTTCCAAAAATCCCGCTGGCCTCCCCTTATTCTGCAAGGGAGCAATGCGCTGGCGAAGGAAATCGGTGCCTACCATCTCCACGGTAAGGCCGGCGTCCCTAGGGCAGTGGATCCTGGTGGTCGCGACTGCAAGTTTCCCATCCTCGAGGTCAATGGCACCCCAGTCCTCGCCATGCACCATTTTAGCTTGCCGCGACAAGCAGAAGGGCGGGACTTTCTCCTCCCAAATCCAGCACCATTTTCCCCGCCACTTGTCCCACCTATCATAGTAGGCCCCGTTGGGGTAGACCTCCTTGGTTCCTGGCCGTGGAATCCAAGTGACAGCACCGGAAAGGGCTCTGCCTGGTTGGATGTGAGGGGAAAATTAGTGGTGGAAAAGATCGATGCTGGGGACTACTCCGGCAAAGTTTTCGCAAAGGTGGGAGAAAACTGCCATGGACATCACGGCATTCGGCATGAAATCCAAGAGTTGGATGCTGAAGGTGGACATGAGGTTGTTGAAGAAGTCCGAAAAAGGGGGAAGAGCCTGCAGTAAAAGTAATCGGCAAAGAAAGGGTCTTTGCATGGTCCGTCCTCGGAAGGGCCTGGACTCACGCGGGTGGCGGAATGCCCCATCGTCCTCGTCACCCACATCCACCAGTATTGCTTCTTCAGGACGTCCACGCCAAGCCCCGGCGGAAAGACGACGTGCTCCTTCTGCATCCTCACTATCTTATTCTCCGAGACACCCTCTGCTTCCTTGCCTTTGCTAGCTTTGGGCGGCATGGTGGTGACAAGGGTGGGGACTGAGGACGAAGAGGGAGTAGGGGTGCGGATGGGTGAAAGGGGCTCTATTTCGAGCTCGGGGAGGAAGACGACGGCGGTTCTCAGATTGGGAGAGACTAGAGGTAAATGAGCAGCGCCTTTGCAATTTCCCCTTTATGGGGAAGGCGTGGGACAATCTCTTTACTAAAATAAGATAACATAGAAATGTTTCGCGGGAGCGCTGCTATAGTGGCTGCGCCACGAAGGAATCCCACGTCCCGCATTCAATGGGCGTCGTGGGGAAGCACAACAAGTGCAATGATCACAACCGCAAGCCCTGCCACGCGTGCTCGCACACCGTTTGGGCCTAGCCCAATAGCGTTTCATGACGTATGTGGCCCAGGATCGGGGGCTTTCGTCGCTGCACTAGAGTTTTGGGCCTCCTAATGCCCCTCTACTCGTGCATGGGAAGTGGTAGCCGCCTTGGTGACAAAGCCCAGCAGGTGGCTTGCCAAGTACCAGCATAGAAGAATTGTGACTCCCGACAACACCTTGCCAAGATGACCATCAGAGCCCCAGCAAGACCTGGAAAGGCCCCGCCAACGCATAGGCCAGGTGTCAATCCGCCTGGACGCGTGTCGCAGTGTTGGGACGGGCTCCTGTCCCGCCCACAGGCAGACAGAGATGCCTGACGGTGCATTAAATGCGCGTGTCCTACTCCATTAGTGTTAGGTATGATAGCATTGTAGCTCTATACACGTCATGTACGCACTGTATGCCACTGTTGGGATCCCCTTAAGAGTATAAACGGAGGCCCAGGGTGATACGCTAGAGGACATTGGGACTCTTGGGACATTTGGGACTTTTGGGACTTCTGGGACTTTCTAGCTCGCATGCGTGGAAGCTTCTCATAGTGCTCCTGTAGCTAGAACCCTACGAACACTCTGAATACAACCAAGCAGGAGTACGATTTTACGCATTCGTGCGACCCAAACCTGGGTAAAGATCCTCGCATGTTGTTCATCAGACTGGCTCTTTGCATGAGCTTTCCCTCGCCGTACCAAAAGGGGTCCCTCCGATCCCATAGGTCTTGTTTCCCCACGATAGACCAAAACATAAAAATCAGTTGCACCGATTAGGTGACTAATGGTTAGTTTGCCAAACTCGGTGACGCCGATTCAACAAACTTGGTCGGACCGATTTTGTTAAATTGGGTAACAGAATATTGGCAATACAAACTCGGTGGCACCAAAGCAGAATTGGTTGCACCGAAGGGTTAGAGTTTGGCTTGAGTCTGGGAATCGGTGGCACCAATTGGAAATTGTTGGTTGCACCGATTTTGACTGTTTGGCATTGGACAGACTTTTGTGGAATAGCTTGTGGGTGTTTTTGGAGACTATCTCTTGTGCATGTATGAGCATTTTGTTCACCAACAACGCTTTACCCCCTTTTAATAGTATTGACTTTCCTATGGACTCAAAGTGATTTCTCACAAAGTAAAATGTAGAGTCCTCTTCCTTGAAGCTTTGCCAATGCTATCTCTTCTCCGTGTTCTTCATGGGGATACTCTCCACACTCCTTTTGCCAACCCATCTCTCTCCATGGACTTTATCTGAAATACACTAGATGAAAGTATTAGTCCAAGAGACAATGTATGTTGTCATGAATTATCAAAACCACTAAGGGAGCATATTGTGCTTTCACCTCTCCATCCGGCTGTGGCCCACAAAGACACTATCCAACAGCTATTTAGGCTTGGTTCAGAGGCTTTGCAACGCCACGCCCCGGATTCAAGTCCAGAAGCGCTCTGTATGCATTGAGGGAGCCCGGATGTCCTTTGCGAGGACCATGATGCATTGGCCAAGGGTGAAGCGATTCGATATGGCTACCGCGCCCCACCTCCTGAGAAGGAACAAGGCACCACAAGTTCTACTTCCCTGCTGCGATGGAGGGTGCTCGGTCGGTAGAGACCCAATGGCCAAAAGATGTAATTTATGAGTGAATGCACTATCATGTTCCCTATGAAAATTTCGCTTTATAATGCTTGTCCCGAATGTATCATAATTTGTATTATTTTGTCTCTTGGGTGGCCGTTCGAACTGAAAGTTGTCAGTCGTCGGCGTCAGCCCCGATGAAGATACTACAAGAGGTGTTTCAACCTCTGAACCGCAACCCTTAGCCGATAGATCGATGTCCGGAGGAGTTAGTGTGAGGGAAAAAAGGCAATCAGACTATGTGGCTTTAGTTCTTTCACTTAGCTGTAGGAGCTTGACTGCGGGGGCTAGTGACGAGCCCCTAGTACTTTGTGCTTGTCGGATGAACCGAGGTTTGAGACAATGACCACATGGTTTGTGAAGGTACAAACCCATCGTATGACACAGAATAACCTCCATCGATTATTAGTTTGACACTTAGGCTCAGATCGCAGACCGATTCTCGCTTATTATGACAGTCAGTTTTCGGCTTTCTCAGAGGTATTTGGCGAGGCGAGTTGGAAATAAAATCATAGCGGTTCTCCCTTTACCCTTTTAGTCCGTAGGGAGCGCTCTGTATTGCCGTTGACGGTGATGACCCTCTTGGAACTGGGCATCTTTAGCATTAGATAAGCAAAATGGCAAAACGACAATAAACCAGGTGAACGTTGTGCAACCGAGCAGTGTGTGATAGCTATTGCGAAATGGGACAATGTCAAAGATTACGTCTTCACTGCAGAAGTTGTCGGGTGAGCGGAACACTACTTCCAAACTTACCGTGTCTGAGCAGCGGTACTCCATGCCTGGTATTACTCCTTTAAAGGTAGTGGTGTTGTGTTTGAGTAAATCAGGTTAAGGCTACTTCCTCCTTTCATGAGGACTCTAGTGAGGTGTTACCCAACCATGATGGAATATAAGACAAGGGCTGCCGATCCTCCATGATGGATACTGGTCAGATGATCCCTACAGTCGAAGGATATCGGGCAAGCTGACCATGGATTGAATTTTAGGGCTACGGGCCCTTCGGTGTAGACCTCCCGAAGGGCGCACTTCCTCTCCTTCTTTGGTATGTGTGTGTAACGTATATCATGTTCATAGTTTTACCTCTGGAGGGAACTGCTTCCATCCTTCATTGTTCAGATTGTGTGGCTCTTCATCATCCTCGCTGAGTGCGCCTTTGCCTTGTTCCTCGGCTGCAAGTTTGCCAACCTGCCTAAACACCCAACAGTTACGGTTGGTGTGTGTGGCGGGCTTGTCTTGGGTGTTTTGAAACTAGGAGGGACTCTCCATGATTTTGTCCAATGTGGTAGGTTTGTACCTATTACCTTTGGAGGGTTTCTTCCGGTGTCCGAATTTTGAGCTGCGGAAGCCGGCATTTTACAAACATGTCATTGGGGTCACCGCTGTTGCAGTGGCGTTTATATTTGTTGTGATGTGTCTTGCCATTTAAATCCCAAACTTCTGAGGTGCAGGGGTCTTCGGGATTGTGGCCACGACGAGTTAGCCAATTTTCTTCGCCCGCGCAAAACCGGGTCATGAGTGAAGTGAGGGTGGACATTGTTCTTTACCTCTCTCGCTCGAGTTGTCAAGCCAGCCATTCATCCCCGATGTTATGCCTGAAAGAGGCTATTGCCTCGGCGTTCGGATAATCAACGATCTAGTTCTTCTTAGTTCGGAACCGATACAAAAATTGCATGGCCGATTCGCCAGCCTTTTGGGCAAGTTGCTCAAGTTGGAGGAGTCTGGGGGGCGGACATGAGTGCCCTGGAAATTAGACCAAAACGCATCGTCGAGATCTTCCCAACTTCCAATGGAGTTTTCGGGAAGACTGTTTAACCAATGTCGAGTTGGCCCTTTAAGCTTTAGCGGTAAGTACTTCATGGCATGAAGATCATCTCCCATAGCCATATGAATGTGAAGAAAGAAGTCTCTGATCCACACAGTAGGGTCTTTGGTACTATCGTATTGTTCTATATTTACGGGTTTAAACCCTTCGAGAAGTTGATGCTACATAACCTCGTGTGTGAAGCACAGTGGGCGGGCGGCGCCTCTGACCCGGGCGATGTTGTGCCGGAAATAGGCTGTTGCTGGTGCCTGGTATGGTCCTCGATATGCATCGCTATGGTTTAGCTAAGGTTGGTGTCCATCCCGTCTAATAGGGTAGTACCCTCTACACCCATAAATGGATCTAGTGTGACCTGCTCTACAGTCCAGGTCCTACTGCAAGTCATGCCGATCATTATGTTGTGTTAGGTCCTTTCCTCTCCCGCGGGGTAACGTAGGTATGTACTCGGCCTCTATAGTCGTTTTATCCCATCCTTGAGGGAGTGTTCTGTCTGGTCTTATTGAGTGCGCATGGGACATATGGGCTCTAAGGCCTCGTCATCGAATTGCGGCAGCAGACACCAACGCGGGTAGCTTTTGTTTTGATTCGGCTGCTCAGTGTCGTACCCTTCTTCAACTGCTAGGACCTCTGTCCATCTATAGTTGAGGGTATCTTGTTCGGCTCTGAGCTGACGCTGCTTTCTTTTAGGCTTTGGGCGGTGGCTATGAGCTGTCGCCCGAACCGTTCCCGATCCTGAGGGTCTTCATGGATGGTGAAGTCTTCGTCTTCAAGGTTGTCATCATCGTCGACTAGCGGAGGCAGTTGTCGTTCTTGGAATCTTTGAGGTCCTCGGGGTCTCGCTGATCATCGGGCCTCTCGGGGTCCTCCTGTGGTTGCTCGAGTGCTTCGAGGTCGTTGGGGTCTTCCAGGGTGAAATTTTCCCCAGCACCCACGATGACTCCCCTTCCCTTATTTGCCTTGGATCGCTTGCGCTGTTTCCGACATTTTGAGGGCTCCTTGGATTTGTCTCCATTTCGCTTAAGGGTGTGGTCTTCCTTGTCAGCAGGGCTGTCCACCATAGAGACGTCGTAGGAGGAGGTGGTTGTCCACCATCCAATATTGACAGGGGTCGGGGTGCCGACTTCTTCATCCATGTCCTCCTCCCAATCGGAGGCGTAGTCCAACATATCGGTTAAATTTTAGAAAGTGGCTCCCAAGTGGGTGGTGTGTGAGTTGTGAAATTCCTCCTGCTCAGACCTCAGGCCAAGTTTAGATCATCCACGATTTCCAACGACTGGATCTGGTGAAGCATCTTGTTTAATAGCGAGGGGCTATCTGGATCAGTCTTTCGAGGGTTTTTGGAGTTGACCTTCGGAGTATCCATGTGGTATGTGTGTTCAGCAAGGCCAAACCCTGGTGCTCGGGCGCTGAGACTGGATCCGAGCACGCGGTCGGATCTCCCACAGAGATGGACCCAAGAGTGGGATCGAGCAAGAGACCTGCAGTTAAGGCTTCAGGACTTTTGAGCTCATTGGATGAGACCGAGAGCCCAGTCGGGAACATATCGACCCGGGAGTCGGCGAAGAATTCTAGATTCCCGAACATGATCTCTTGACCGAGGTGAAAGCTTCCAATATGGCCAAGATGGATGGTGGGATCCGCATGCAACGTGATGCCGTCGAACACAAAAACCTGCCTAGGGACGAAGGTATCCCCGTTGTAGACTTGATCGTTGATGATTAGGTGAGCCATCAACCCTTCTAGTGATCTCATGGCGGAACTCTCAATGAAAGCACCAATGTCAGTGTCAAAACCGGCGGATATCGGGTAGGGTGTCCCAAACTATGGACCTTAGATCGATGGGTAATAGGGGACAAAGGAAACAATGGTTACCCATGTTCAGGCCCTCCTCGGGAGGTAAAACCCTACGTTCTTCTTGATTGTATTTATGTGAATGGGAATTACATAGGTGATCTACCTCGAGATCATATGAGCTAAAACCATAGATGAATCGACCAGGGGTACCGAGGGTTACACATGGCCAGCTGTCAACAAGGATAGATGCACCGATCTTGTCTTCAAGACTTTGAAGACATGCCAAGTCTCCAGAGCTGGGGTCGCCACAGCTAGGGATAGATTCACCGATGTTGTTAGACAACGCGGGGTCGCCACATAGTCCAGCCTTCCATAGAATGGCCTAACAAGTCGGCCCATGAGAGGTGAGCCGACGGCACAAGGACCCCTTAGTCCCAGACTCCGTCGCTCAGGTTGCTTTCCATCCTATCAATCTCTTCTACCCATGCCAAATATGTGAGAGAGTGATTGAGTCTTTAGGAGACTGTCTTTTGAAGCACAAGAGCAAGGAGTTCATCATACTTACCACATGTATTACCTTTTGGAGGGTGATGCCTCCTAGATTTTTAGGTGTCGCTTGGGAGCCTCCTACTTCACGTTGTGGAGTTGAACCAAGAAGTTTGTAAGGGCAAGGAGATCGCGCACTTCGTGAAGATCTACCCCGAGTAAGGCTAGTTATCCATGGACAAAGGTCATGATGGCATAGCCAAGGTTGCTTCTCTGTGGACCCTTTGTGGGTGGAGCCCTTTGTGGACTCTCACGTTCGCTAAACTCCATGGGTTGAAGTCTCCATTAACATGGATGTACAATAGCACCACCTATCAAAACCACGGCTCTCCGTGTCAACCTTGCGTTTGATCTTCCAATCCCAATCCTCTATTTATATGTGAGTGTCTTTACTTTCCACTGGTATACTCGTAGACATGCATGTATAGGGTGAACTTGACTTGCAACAATTGCTAAAACTTTCCTAAAACTAAAATTGGGAAAAGGTTAGGTTTTTTATTTATCAAGTAGTCTAATAAACCCCCCCCCCTCTAGACCTACTTTCGATCCTACAAGTGGTATGAGAGCATTGGTCTCTGTTGGATTGGTTTCACAACCTAGCATTGCAAAGGTCCATATTTTGATGGTACAAACTTTGTTAGTTGGAAGCATAAGATGAAAATGCATATTCTTGGTCATAACCTTGTCGTATGGACTGTTGTTCGTGTTGGCTTGCAGGGTGAATTCTTTGGCGATGGAAATGAACCAAATCATTAAGCAACCGCGGAAGAACTGGATATGTTGCAATACAACACTCAAGCATGTGACATTCTATTCAACAACCTATGCCCCGAAGAATTCAACAAGATTAGTCGTCTTGAGAATGCAAAGAAAATTTTGGATACTTTGGTTGGTATGCATGAAGGTACCAAATCCATCGAGGAATATAAGTTGGATGTGCTATAAAGTCAACTTGACAAGTTGAAGATGAAGGATGGTGAAGGATTCTCATAAATGTACTCTAGGCTTTCTCTCATCACCAATGAGATTATTGGCTTAGTAAGCGAAGACATGACTGACAAATTCATCATCAAGAAATACTTAGAGCCTTTGATGGGAAGTACAACCCCATGTACACATTGATACAAATGAGGAAAAACTACAAAGATCTTTATCCCACTGAAGTCATTGGAAGGATTGTTTCTCATGAGATGTCACTCAAAGATAAGGAAGAGCTGCACAACAAGTCAAGCGGTGCTTACAAAGCTTCAAGTGACACCCCCGCTACATCAAGAGACAACCTTGTAACAAATGAAGAGATAAGCATCATGGTTAAGAAATTCAACAAGTTCTACAAGAGTAGAGGCAAAGAGAGAAGCTCCAACTCAACATATAAAGAAAAGCGTTCATCTATTCCTGACCGGAATTGTTACAATTGTGGAAGGCCCGGACACTACTCCAATGAGTGCACGCCCCCCCCCCCCACACACACACAAAATAAGAGAAGATTCACCTGGGAGAAAGAGCTCTAGAGATGAGTCAGTTGGGGGAGATAGAAGGAGTAGAGATGATCATTATGAACGAAGACTCTCCCGGAGAAGTAAAGACTCAGAGAAGATGGACAAGTACACCAAGAGCTACACACGAAGAAGACATCAAGCTCATGTTGGTGAATGGGTTTTCGGTTCCGAATATGACAACCACTCTGAGAGAATCTATCACTCCGACTCCGACTATAGTCAAGATGAACGTGTTGCCGAACTTGCACTTGTTTCCTCCAAGTCCTATGACACATTTGATTCACGAAATGAAGGGAGCAAAAGCTTCTTCATCGCTAAAGGAGCCAAGGTATGACACCTTGAATACATTGACTTTAATAGCGATGAGGATGCCTTACTTGGAGATGATGGCTTGCTATTTGACAAAACTAGTGATATTAGTCAAAATGAACTTGATAATAATTGTGCTAGTCAAGATAAGTCATGTGATGATGATAAGAAGTAAATAGAGTGACTAACTAAAGAATTAAACAATCTTAAGTTAGCCCATGAATCTATTCTAGAAGATCACAGAGAGCTTGTAAGAACTCATGAGAAGCTACACTTCAAGAAGCTCAATTTAGCGTAAAAACATGAATTTCTTAGAACTATCAATGACGATCTTCTAAAGGACACCTCCTCTTATCTATCCAAACTACTACTCTTGTCTACAATCATTCCACAAGTTAAAACTAATAAAATTAGTAACAAAGGCAATACATGTTCTTCATCTAGTAGCAACAACAAAAATGATAAATCCAATGATGTCTCTTCTAGTAGTTCTATTGATTCCACTAATGATACTCTAAGTCAAGTTACACTTGAGCAAGATAATGATCTATTAAAAGGGATTATAGAAAAGGTGTCTATAAAAGTCTTACTATATCTTAGCAATTTGAGGAGATTGTATGCAAGCGTGGAGGATACAGGAAGAACCAAGGCATTGGATACTTCAATGCCAATGGAGTTGAATGGGAAGAAGGTCAATAGACCAAGCCGAAGTTTGTTCCTCAAAAGGAGAAGTATGAACATACTCTCCCCAAGGTAACGTAAGTTCAAGATGACCTTCCACCACAAAATAACAAGCTCAAGGGCATGGACAAGCTTCAAGAAGAGATCGACACATGAAGTTGAGTCCCAAGCCATGTTCTAGTGGGTTCCCAAAGCTACTACAAGATCTACCTCAACAAGTTCTACTTCAAATCCAAGGATCCCCATAAAATTGATGGGCTACCAAAGAAAAAGAACTAGAGAAAGTTCTTTGAGGGGTGACTCCGCCAACAAAATTCACTCATATTCATATTTGGCAAGGACTATTTGCAATCAACTTCATCTTTATGCAATAGTTCAAGGAGTCACACATCCCCTCATAGGTAAGCAAGGGACAAGTTAATGAATGAATCAATGGACATCATCATATATGCATTTCACTAAATGTACATAGATATCCATGTATTTATTTCTTGTGGGAATAACCCATGTAGGTGAGAAGAGTACGAAACAACAAGGATTGCTCATAACACAAGATGATCGTGATCAACTACTGAGCATCCACTAATACAACACCTACATGAAGTCTTCTACGACAAAACCCAATGTTACTTTATCCCTCTTAGGGGGGAAGTCACATCAATGGGGAGCTTTATTCTAATACCAGAGTCAAAGCATCTCTTAAAGATGTGAATACATTAAACGCTTTATGTAAAAGTGGTCACACCACTTATGCTTAAACGATGAGTATGAGCTATGATCAATTATTCTTACTTGGCTCCTAAGTCAATATACTAATATATAGATGACTCCGTCATCGCCAAAGTGCTTGGTACGTACTAGAGTGATTTTGCATGTTTCCCATATTTCATTTGACATTTTATTGTGTGAGATTGTTGGTACACATATCTTTTCTCATTCGAAGATATCCAATTGCTGTTATTTGGCTTTCATTTTCTCTTGTCAATTGGATATACAAGAATGCCTAAGTCCCTCCCTCTAGCTATCTATGATTTCTATTCTCAAATTCTATGCAGGCTTCATCATAAAGCTTGAGCAAGCACTGTTCGAACCCTCTGTGTTAGGAGCACTCGGAGTTCCATTTCGACAAAGATCTGACTTCCAAAATCTCCCATGTGCATCTCGGTGTAACCAACATCAAAATCTCGATTCCAATGAATTGCTGGGTTGATCTGTATTTTGCCCTCAGTGCAACCAATCCTTCAATCTTGGCCTCACCGAGTTTCACTATCACCTGACAGTTATGAAACTCGATGGCACCAAATTTTCCAATCAGTGTCACCGACAGCAACAAGGTCTATATATTCCACGGACACGAAGTTAAAAATTACTACGACTCTTTGGCCTCCCACACATGTTTGTTGGTGCAGCTCTTGTCTCCGGCCCTCCACCTCGTCTCCAGCGTGCCCTCACCACCATATTCCTTCGCCGTCGATGGCAACGACCCCTACAGTCGCCACGGCAGTGGATACTTCACCGAGTTAGGGTAAGGTTTTGGCCCCCTATGTGCTCCACCTTCCTATTCATGCGCGTTAGGTTTTGTGTCTCATCTTTCCATGGTTTGAAATGACTCTATCCTCATAGCATATCAATTGGAATAGCAGAACACAAAAATTTAGGTTTAGAGTTCCGTAACCTACATCTCGATATCACTAAGTGGAAAGGATCGGTGAGACCGATTTGGTGTTGGGGCTATGAGAACTTTCTCTATGAGACCAAGTCATTCTTTTTGGTGAAACCGGGAATGTGACCAAGTTTCTGTCATAGGAGAAAGTCTGTCTGGGTAGCTCCAAAAATTGGAACTTGGTGGAACCGAATTACATGTTGTAGAATTCTGAAACTACATTTTTTAGCTCAAACTTTAAAAATATTATGTGTTTTGTGATGCTCATCCCTTCTTCTCAACTAAATCTATTTACAAGGTCAGAATGTTAGGCTCACAAGATAGTGACAACGATTCCAGATAGCAAAGTGTTGACATGGATGCTGGCACTAGCCCAGAAGCTAGTTCCTCATCTTCAGAGGAACTAGGCACTCAGAGTTCTCATGGGTTTCCTAAAGTTGCTACAAGGACAAGGAGGAAACTAAGTTTAGATGAAGAGGATGCAGACTTTATTCCTGAAGATGTCACCAAGAAATAGCAAGACAAGAAGGAAAAAAGCTTCAAGGAAATCTACTAATGCTGCCACTTCTTCCAAGAGGCCACTTAGGAAAGAATATGCCAATTTTGGAGCGAAGATAACACTGGAGAGTGCAAAGGCTAGGATGACTCTCACTCATGAGTCCCTAAGGACTTCAAAGTTTATAACCAAGAAGGCATGAGAGAAGAAGAGTGCCAGAATGAGAATTGTGCATGTTATTGGCAGGCCAACCTCCACGTACGAGGATCCCGCAGAGTAGGAAGAAGGTGAAGAGGAAGAACCAATTGCAAAACCTCCTCCTTCCAAGATGAAGATATTGCTTTCTAATGCAATGCATAGGCATGCTCTATCCAAGAGCAAGCAAGCAACTCCAAATAGTCTTGCATCATCCAAGCCCAAGAGAACTATCAGGGACATTCCATATGTTACAAGTAACAAGGGTTCCACAACCAGATAAGATGTTGACGAGGGAAATTTTATAGTGTTGGGAAAGCATAGACCTAATCTGCCAGAGCATAATAATGCTCATATAGTTGATGTGTACATGAAGAAAAGGAAATATCAAGGGCTGAGGAAATGGAGAGCAAATGACCCATATGCCTCCAGGAGGAGGATTGCTATTGATGATAGGTTCTATACTAAGGAACAATAGGATTTCTATGAGACTATCCTATTTGACAAGAGCCCAGTAGTCAGTGACATGAGATATGTTGATTGGGCCTACATCAAGGAAAATGTGGACTACTTCCCCAATGTGCAGGACAACATCAGATACATAGACATTGAGAACGTTGTTGAGAGAGTTCACAACTTGGAATGACATGAGGATTATGCAGTTCTACTGCATAGCTCATTTCTACCCAGATGGTCGTATCATATGGATGACCGAGGGAGTCAAATATTAGTCTATTGTGGATGAGTGGGCTACCATCTTAGGAGCACCACATGTAGAAGAAGGAGATCTTGACGTCTACACAGAAGCCAAGATGAGTCACAAATCCATTTGTAATATGTACACTCCTATCCCTGTTGCCTATGTGAACAAACATAAGTTTGGCTATGTCTATCATTTGCAAGCAGGACTACCCACCACCAACATGATCATGAGATATACTTTGATGCCCAAGTCAAGAGATGATAAGATGACTAGGGGGTACTCCATTAACATGTTGCACCATATACACACCCACACTACATTATGGTGATGGATTTGATTGTAGAGACAATCAAGAGGACATCTGCTGATCAGAAACGATCATGTGGATATGCACCATACATTTAGATGCTCATCAACTCCAAGCTAGAGAAGAATGTATATGCACTTGATCGTCCGCATATGCCACTTCAACCAGAGCTAGAGGACAATGTTGTGGTGATGGACCCCTCTCATCCCACTTCAGCTACTGCACAAGCAGAGGCAGAAGCAGCTAGAGCCACTAGTTCTAAAGTGCCTAATGCAAAGAGTGATCAAATGAAACTTCTCATCAAATATGTCCAATACATGGAGAGGAATGTTGCTGATATTCTTAAGAATGAGAAGAGCATTGTGATGATCATGGATACAAAGTTTCATGCTATGGACAACAAGGTGGATGAGCTTGCCAAGAATGTCACTAAGTTAAAGTAGGATCTTGACCGCAGTGACCACTCCCCACTCCTCTGATAATGATAGTCCTCCTCTCCGGACCAACACTCGGTTCAAGACTCAGGAAAGATCGTATGCCACGCCAGTTCTCGAGTCAACACCATCTTCATCGGCACCATCTATTGCTCCGACTGCTCCTTCAACACCTCCAATGTCTACGCCACCACCCCAGAGGACATTTGCAGAAGCTTTCACGCACAACCATCTCTCTACTCCTTCAACAGCTACTAGAGGAGATCAGGCCCATAACGATGTTTAGCTATATATTCTTTGAACTTTTTGGTAATTTGCTGCCAAAGGGGGATAAGTAATATAGATCATAGGGCTTTGAGCGAGAGTGTGTTTTGCCTTTTGTTGCTCTATTTGGCTTCAAAACATTTTATTGTGTGTTATGGCTTAAACTTCATTGTGTTTGATCGTACGTTTTGATGGTTGATGCTAGTATGTCATATCTTTGTGTTGCTTATCTTATGATCATTCACATATGTTTGGTGTAGTGTCCATTATTATTCACTCATATCATTTATGCTCACCACCAAGTTGCATGTGACATGGAACAGTGACCCATGAACCTAATTGATTGTGCATTCACATCGAACGCAAATTTTAAATAGTGCAAAAATTTAGGGGAGCTCTTGCTTATCACATACCTCTCAAAGCGAGGATGTTATTCATTGATTATATCTTTTATGGAAGCTTTGATATATATGTTGTCATCGATTACTATAAAGGGGGAGACAAAAAGCACAACTTCTCCCTAGGTGGTTTTGGTAATTAATAACAACATATATTTCACTTGACTAATGTTTCCACCAAGTGTATCTCAGGAAAAAGTTCAATGATGGGATAGCAAAAGGATTGTGTGAAGAACCTCCCCAAGTAAACGAAAGGAATAGGATTGGCCATGCTTCAAGCTACAAGAATCTAAATTTTATATTTTGTGAGAAATCACTATTGAGTCCATAGGAAAGCCAATACTATGAAAAGGGATGAGGAATTATGATGATATGGTTGCTCAAGTGCTTAGAGATTAGCCACCAAAAATACTCACCCATTCTCCCACAAATATTCTCTTTCCAAAGCCCAAACTCCAAAATCAGTGACACCAACAATTCCCATTCGGTCCCACCGAGTTTTCCCTCAGACAAAACCTATGCCAAACCCTAGCATCTCGGTGACACCAAGTTTTCCATTCGGTGCAACTGAAACCAGTGACCAACATTCGGTTGTCCTATTTGTAAAAATCGAAATTTTTGAGTTTTAGGAATCAGTGACACTGAGTCTTGGTAACTTCCTAGGACACCCATATAGGTACCATCGAGATTCATATATTGATCTCACCGAAAAGGCCAAAGATGCAACATTTTGCACTAGTCGGTACAACCGACTTTTACTTCGGTTTCACCAAGTTGGTCAATAATGTTGTAATGGTTGGATTTTTGGAGATGCCTATATGTACCCCTCCACCACCTCTCACTCGTAGCGGAAGCACTCAGAACATACGTACAAACACTTGCCATATCCAATTTTCTGAGAGAGAGCCACCTACTCATGTGTTGAGATCAAGATCATCCATTCCAACCATATGGATCTTGATTTCTATCCTCCCCAAGTTGCTTTCCATCCAATCAATCTCTTCTACCCATGCCAAATCTTTGAGGAGTGATTGAGTGTTGAGGAGACTATCCTTTGAATTGCAAGATCAAGGAGTTCATCATACTTACCACATATATTATCTTTTGGAGGCTGGTGCCTCATAGATTTGTTAGGTGCCGCTTGATAGCCTCCTACTTAGTGTTGTCCAATTGAATCAAGAAGTTTGTAAGGGCAAGGAGATCATCTACTTCGTGTTGTGGAGTTTAACCAAGAAGTTTGTGAGGGCAAGGAGATCGCTTACTTCATGAAGATCTACCCCGAGTAAGGATAGTCCATCATGGACGAAGGTCATGATGACATAGACAAGGTTGCTTCTCCGTGGACCCTTTGTGGATGGAGCCCTTCGTGGACTCTCGCGGCCACTACCCTCTATGGGTTGAACTCTCCATCAACGTGGATGTATGATAGCACCACCTATCGGAACCATGCCAAGAATTTCCGTGTCAACCTTGTGTTTGATCTTCCTATACCTATCCTCTTTTTACATGTGCTTGTGTTTACCTTCCGCTGCTATACTCGTGGACATGCATGTGTAGGGTGAATTTTACTTGCAACAATTGCCTAGAGCTAAAATTCACCCCCCCTCTAGACCTACTTTCAATCCTACAGGTGAGGGCAATGAAACCCACATGTGTAGGGGATAAATTGTAGCCTTTCTCGATAAGAAAGAGTGTCAAACCCAATGAGGAGCTAAATGTAGAACAAATATCCCTCAAGTTCAATCGACCATCGATACAACTCTATGCACGCTTAACATTCGCTTTACCTAGAACTAGTATGAAACTTGAAGTACTTTGTAGGTGTGATAGGATAGGTTTGCAAGATAATAAAGAGCACATAAATAAAAATTAGGGGCTGCTAAGATAAAGAAACAACTAAATTATTTGTCCCTAGGCAATCGATAACTAGACCAATAATCACTATTGCAATTTTATATGAGGGAGAGGCATAAGATAACATACTTTCTCTACTTGGATCATATGCACTTATGATTGGAACTCTAGCAAGCATCCACAACTACTGAAGATCATTAAGGTAAAAACCAACCATAGCATTATAAGGTGTTAGGTGATCTTTACTCCCATATGCAACAACCCACCTACTCGGGTTTATGCTTCTGTCACTCAAGAAACCCACCATAGGAAAATCATGAACACATTGCGACATCCTACAGAGAGGATCCCTCATGCTTGCGTGACACAGAGAGCACCATAGGATAGCACCAATAATAAAACATGCAACTCAAACCAATCATCATCATCAATCAACCCATAGGACAAAACGGATCTACTCAAACATCATAGGATATCCATACATCATTGGGGAATAATATATAGCATTGAGCACCATTTTTAAGTAGAGATTACAGAGGGGAGAAGGGGTGTTGAACCGCTTCATAGAGGGGGAGAGAGTTGGTGATGACGGCGGCGAAGTTGTTGGTGTAGATCGCCGTTACGATGATGGCCCCGTCGGCATTCCTGTGCCACCGGGAGACAGGAGGAGAGAGCCCCCCTCCTTGACCTCCCCCTAGATGGGAGGAGGGTTTCCCCTCTCGTCCTTGTCCTCTATGGCGGCGGAGGGGCGGGATCTCCTTCGAGATTGGATCTCTCTCTCTCTATATATATATATATGTGTGTGTGTGTGTGTGTGTGTGTGTTTCCTTCTATTTTTGTGTTCCCAGTTTCTGGCCTTTCACCGTTTCTCAAATATCTTCAGATTCGTAACTCCGATTGGGCTGAAATTTTTAGGGGATTTTTATTATAAAAATATATTCCTTGCGGCAAAAGGAGAGCTCCAACCGGCTTACGGGGTGACCACAAGGGCCCATGGCGCGGCCAGGGGGTAGGTCGCGCAACCTCCTTGTGGTCACCTCGGGCATCATCTCGCGTTGATTCCTTTCCCAAAAATCACATATATTTCAAAAAAATCTCCGTAAGTTTTTATCGCATTTGGACTTCATTTGGTATGGACCGTGAAACAAAAAACATGCAACAAACAGGAACTGGCACTGGGCACTGGTGATACGTCTCCAACGTATCTATAATTTATGAAGTATTCATGCCATGTTTACAATAATTCTATATGATTTTGGTATGATTTTATTAGAACTAAACCGTACTGACGCTATTTTTAGCAGAACTACCATGGTGTTGTTTTTTGTGCAGAAATAAAAGTTCACGGGACGGGCTGAAAATTTAGTATGATTTTTTTGGACAAAAAGAGACCCCCGACGCATTGGAGTTGGGCGAGAAGAGCCACGAGGAGGTCACAAGCCAGGAGGGCACAGCCACCCCCCTGGTCACACATAGGTGGTTTGTCATCACCTCGTGGCCCCCTGGACGTGAGACCGACGCCAAAATTCCTATCTCAAGCTAGAAACCTAGATCGGAAGTTCCACTGTCGTAAACTTCCAGAGCCACGAAAAACCAATATTGGCCCTCTACGGCACCCTACCGGAGGAGGTCACCATCACGGGAGGCTATCTTCATCATCCGAGAGGGGCCATCGACACCATGGAGGCCAAGGACCAGAGGGAGAACCTCTCCCCGCCGAGGGGGGCCATGGAGGAGGAAGCACAAGGGGGAGACCCTCTCCCCCTCTCTCCCGGTGGTGCTGGAGTGCCACCGGGGGAACCATCGCCGTGGTGATCATCTTCATCAACATCACCGTCTTCATCACTCTCCTCATCTCCTTTTAGCAGTCCACTCTCCTACACCCCGTTGTAATCTCCTACTTGAACATGGTGCATTATGCCACATATTATGATCCAATGATATGTTGCCATCCTATGATGTTTTGAGTAGATTTGTTTTGTCCTTTGGGTTGATTGATGATCTAGATTGGTTTGAGTAGTATGTTTATTTTGGTGCTGTACTATGGTGCCTTCCGTGCCATGCACACGTGTAGGATTCCCTTTGTAGGGTGTTGCAATACGTTCATGATTCGCATATAGTGGGTTGCTTGAGTGACAGAAGCATAAACCCGAGTAAGGGGGTTGTTACGTATGGGATAAACGGGACTAGATGCTTTAATGCTATGGTTGGGTTTTACCTTAATGTTCTTTAGTATTAGTTGTGGAAGCTTGCTAGAGTTCCAATTATAAGTGCATATGATCCAGCTAGAGAAAGTATGTTAGCATATGCCTCTCCCTCATATAAAATTGCAATAATGGTTTCCGATCTTGTTAACAATGTCCTAGGACAATTCCGCACACCGACCCATCATTATTCCACACTCACTATTTGTAATATATTGTAATATATTCTAAATTTATGATAACAGCACCTAGTTTTATATTATAGTTCTCCGATATCATGCAAAGCTATCCTCTTCATACCCATAACGTAGTTTTATTTCTCGTTTCTAGTTCGAAGCAAACGTTCGGTGTATGTAGAGTCGTATTAGTGGTCGATAGGACTTCAGAGAATATTGATCTTACCTTTAGCTCCTTGTGGGTTTGACACTCAATACTTATCACTTCCATCTTTGGAAATTGCTATGATGATTCCTGCACTTCAGGATTATCAAGCTCTTTTCTGGCGCCGTTGCCGGGGAGCAATAGCATGGGTTTGATATTCTCCTGTGTGCTTGTTTGCTTTCTTCACTAAGTAGATTTTGGTTTCCCTTTTTTCTTTCTTTATTTTTGGTTTAAACAAAAAAATATTAAATAATGGAAAATACAAAAATAATTACTTGCCTCTTATGCCTAAGAAGTTTTTCAAAAAGAAAAGTGATTGGAAGGTTGTGCATTGGAGAAGTGAGGGTCGACCTTCAACACTTGTCTTCATGCTCATGGAAACAATGTAGAATTTTTCATGGAAGCTTCTGAAAAATAATTATCCCCTTGTATATATCCATTGTACTATAAAAATAATGTGCCAAGATTTGCTTTTAGGATGATTAGATTGCTTGTCTGGTGTGTGCAGTGCAAGAACAGAAACTTTGGCTGTAGTGCGTGAATTTACATTTTTACTGGAATGTCAAAAGTTTCTTAAATTTTTACATGGTACTTCTATGCAATTGTTTTATTTTTTTCGTAATTTTTAAGAATTTTTTGAGTTAGGAAAGTATATGAAGTTTCCATATTACTAGAAACTGTCTTGTTTTTGACAGATTCTGTTTTCTATGCATTGTTCTCTTATTTTGATGAATCTATGGGTTGTATCGGGGGGTATGAACCATGGTGAAGTTGGAATACAGTATATATAATGCTAGTATGAATTTTTAATGTGTTCACAACAGTACTTAAAGTAGTATTTTGCTTTATTATACTACCGGATCTCACGAGGGTTTTGTGAAGTTTTGTGTGAATGAAGTGTTGGAAGATCGAGGAGGCATCTATATGAGAAGAATACGGGGAGACAAGAGTTCAAGCTTGGGGATGCCAAAGGCACCCCAAGTAAATATTTGAAGTAAACTCAAGCATCTAAGCTTGGGCATGCCCCGGAAGGCATCCCATCTTTATTCTACAACAATTATCGGTATACCTCGGTTTTTGTTTTGTTCACATGATATGCGTCTTTAGTGTTTTTATTTTCCTTTTATGCACCCTTCTAGTATGAGTTATTAGTTCATTGATTTATAGAATTCTCTTTGTGATTCACTTAAATCTTTTGTGTATGGCTTTGTAGAATGCTCTTTGTGCTTCACTTAAATCCTTTGAGTATGGCTTTGTAGAATGTTGTCTGTGCTTCACTTAAATCTTTTGAGTATGGTTTTATATAATGCTTCGTGTGCTTCACTTATATTTTTTGATCTTGGATATTGGTTAATATATATTAATTGTAGAATTATATATGAACTTTAGTTACATCTTTTAGAGTATGAATAAAATGATCATCGGAATTTGGCTTGGAAGAGTATCATTAAAATGTCATGCCTAGCTAAAAAGGCATTAAAGAAAAGTGCTTGTTGGGAGACAACCCAACACTTATACTTTATGTTTTAATGTTTTCACATGATTAAGATACTTTATTAATCATTTTTTCTACCTTTTATTTCAATAAAGTTCCAAGTAAAGCCTTTGCGATAGTGTGGATACTAACTTGTTTGATTCTGCGCAAAAACAGAAAGTTTTGCGTCCAGTATTTGAATTATCGGATTTTACTGGCTAGTCAAAACTTCTGAAATTTTTACACAAAATTTCTATGTAAATTCCTTTATATTTCCTCATTTTTTAGAATTTTAGTGTTAGGGAAGGTTGGTGATCATTCAGATCTTTACAGACTTTCTATTTTTGACAGATTCTATTTTGCATGCATAGTTTGCTTGTTTCAAGTGTTCCTATAGCTTATATTGAGTAATATAAATTATGGCAATGATAGAATATAGTAGGTATAATGTGGGAAAAATTATGAATCTTGTCTTGACAGTACCTAAGTGAATGATTTATCTTTATTACAGTAACCCTTCAGACGAAATTCCGTTAAGTTTTGTGTGATTGAAGTTTTCAAGTTTTGGGTGAGATACCGATATGAGGGGAATAAGAAGTGACAAGAAACCAAGATTGGGGATTACCAAGGCAACCCCAAGGTAATATTAAATTAATACTCAAGCGCTTAAGCTTGGGGATGCCCAGAAGGCATCCCGTCTTTCGTCTTCAACGCTATCGATATATCTTATTTGGAGCTATATTTTTATTCGTCACATAACATGAGTTTTGCTTGGATCATCATCTTATTTTGTTTTTCCCTGTTAGGAGTTATTTATAATCTTGTTTTTTCAATAAATAGTTCCAAGAATTTCATTAGGATCCTTGCATTGCATGTTTGATGTGTGCTATGTAAAAAAACACAAACTTTTGCTGTAGTGTTTGAATTTTCCTATTTTACTAGAACATGTAAAGTTTCTGAAATTTTTACACAGTTTTTACAGATAAATTCCTTTGGAGTTTCTAAATTTTCATAAATTTCATAGTTATAGAGGTACATTGGTTTAATAAATTTCTACATATTGTTCTGTTTAGATAGATTGCTGTCATAGTTGTGTTATCTACTTATCCTATAGTTTCCATAGCCCACATTGTTAGATATAAATTGTGGAAATGATAGTATATAGTACCTAATGTTTAAAGATTACTGTGCAACTTTTATTGTCTGTACATGATGTGTTTATTCATTCTTTTGTGTACTAACCTATCTCACGAGTTCTTTCTGAGTTTTGTGTGGATGATGTTTTGAGAATAGGTGAAACCGGGATATGAGAGGATTGAACATGATACAAAAGATCAAGATTGGGCATGACCAAGGAACCCCAAGAAAATATTTATAGAACTCTCAAGCATCTAAGCTTGGGGATGCTACACATCTCACCTCTCTTCATCAACAATTATCGGTCAGCCTATGTTGAGACGAAATTTTTATTCGTTGACATGATGCTCGCTATTATTGGAGTGCCATTTTATTTTGTTTGTTGTTTCAATAAAATCTTTGGATCTGAAATTTTCAATACTAGAGAGTCCTCACATGGCTATTTAACTAAGTCACTACGCATTGATCTTCACTTATATCTTTTTTGAGTAGTTTGTCATTCACTCTCGTGCTTCACTTATATCCTATGAGTAAATGGTTGAATGAATTAAATATCATAAATCTTAAGTTAAAAATGCTTCATATACTTATCCCATGGGGAGTAATGACTTCACACATAATAAGTATAGGTGGTAACATTTATTGAAGTTAGCAAACACCGCATTGGTCACTTGAACCATTCATGAAAGAATATTGAAGGAAGAGAGATTTCACATATAAATATACTATCTTGGACATCTTATATGATTGTGAGCCCCATTAATTATTTTCAAAATTGAGCAAATTATTTCAATTTGGACAAGGAAGACAACGTAATGAGTTATGCTTGGGTATATTTGTATAGAAGTTATATTGTTATGGATCGTCCAACATGTGGTGCTTGCTTCCACCTCATAACTATCCAAAACTTCAACACCAAGTAGAAATACTACTTGTGCATCCAAACACCCTTAAACCAGTTTTGCCATGAGAATCCACCATACCTACCTATGGATTGAGTAAGATCCTTCAAGTAAGTTTTCATCCGTGCAAAATGCAATAAAAATTGCTCCTAAATATGTATGATCTTTTATTATAAGGGAAAATAAGTGTTGTACGAAATTGTGATCGTAAAGAAATAAAAGCGATGGACTGCACAATAAATGTTTCTATCACAAAGGGCAATACAACGTGACATTCCTTTGCATTAATTCTTTGCACATCCAAAAAAAAGTGCATGACAACCTTTGCTTCCCTTTGTGAAGGGCCTATATTTTACTCTCTAGTACTTACCTTTACGCAAGAGTCATGGTGATCTTCACCACTTGTTATATTTCTGCTTTTTCTCTTGGCAAGCTTCATGCGTTGGGGAATGACCTAGGAATATATGGCCATTCAAATATATTTGATCATGAATTATTATTGTTGACAATTATCTATATGATAAATAAGTTGGGAGGCAAAACTTTAAGGCCCCTATCTTTCTCTATGTTTGACAAATGCCATTTGCACTAAAAATATGTTGTCAGTGTTACCAATCATGGAAGACTATATGATGGTTGAGTATGTGTAATTTTCTTAACCAATGCTCTTACATAGACCCTTCCTAAAAATAATATGAATTGCAATTGTTTGTTGACTGAACTCATAGTTTGTTAGTTTTCAAGAAACTTTCTAGTTTATACTTTAACAAGTGAATAGCTAGCTACTTGATCATAGGAAGTTTTATGAGATGAGCTACTATTTATGATACATAATGATGCTAGAAAAAGTGATTGGAATTATCATTGATCAAACGTGTGCACTTCCTAGCATTCACACTTCACAAATTATTTCTTTTATCATTTACCTACTGGAGGACGAGCAGGAATTAAGATTGGGGATGCTGATAAGTCTCTAACGTATCTATAATTTATGAAGTATTCATTCCATGCTTGCAATAATTCTATATGATTTTGGTATGATTTTATTAGAACTAACCTGGACTGACACTGTTTTAAGTAGAACTACCATGGTTTCGTTTATTGTGCAGAAATAAAAGTTCTCGGAATGGGCTAAAAATTTAGTGTGATTTTTTGGACAACAAGAGACGCCCGATGCATTGGAGTTGGGCCAGAAGATCCACGAGGAGGTCACAAGCCAGGAGGGCGCAGCCACCCCCTGGTGGTGTTTAGGTGGCTTGTCGTCACCTCGTGGCCCACCTTGACGTGAGACCGACACCAAAAATTCCTATAAATATCAAAACCTCCAGAAAGAAACCTAGATCGGGAATCTTGCCACCGCAAACCTCCAAAGCCATGAAAAACCAATCTTGGCCCTCTCCGGCACCCTATCGGAGGGAGTCACCATCATTTGAGGCCATCTTGATCATCCCAGAGGGGCCATCAACACCATGGTGGCCAAGGACCAGAGGGAGAACCTCTCCCTACCCAGGGGCGCATGTAGGAGGAAGCACAAGGTGGACACCCTCTCCCCCTCTCTCCCGGTGGTGCCGGAGTGCCGCCGGGGAAACCATCACCACGGTGATCGTCTTAATCTACATCACCTTCTTCATCACCATCCTCATCTCCTTTTAGCGGTCCACTCTCCCGCACCCCTCTATATTTCCCAACATGAACATGGTGCTTCATGCCACATATTATGATCCAATGATGTGTTGCCATCCTATGATGTTTTGAGTAGATTTCTTTTGTCCTTTGGGTTCATTGATTATCTAGACTGGTTTGAGTTGTATGTTTATTTTAGAGATGTCCTATGGTGCCTTCCGTGCCACACACATGTGAAGGATTCTCGTTGTAGGGTATTGCGATACATTCATGATTCTCTTATAATGGGTTGCTTGAGTGACAGAAGCATAAACCCGAGTAAGGGGGTTGTTGCGCATGGGATAAAGGGACTTGATGCTTTAATGCTATGGTTGGGTTTTACCTTAATGATCTTTAGTAGTTGCGGATGATTGCTATAGTTACAATCATAAGTGCATATGATCCAAGTAGAGAAAGTGTGTTAGCTTATGCCTCTCCCTCATATAAAATTTCAATAATGATTTCCGATCTTGTTAACAATTTCCTAGGACAACTCTGCACAGAGACCCATCGTTATTCCACACTCGGTATTTGTAATATATTGTAATATATTCTAACTTTATGACAACAATGCTATTTTTATATTTTAGTTCTCCCATATCGTGCAAAGCTATCCTCTTCATACCCACAACGTAGTTTTATTTCTCGTTTCTAGTTGGAAGCAAACGTTCGGTGTACGTAGAGTCGTCTCAGTGGCAGATAGGACTTGAGATAATATTGATGTTACCTTTAGCTCCTTGTGGATTCGACATCCCATACTTATCACTTCCACCTTTGGAAATTTCTATGATGATTCCTTGAACTTTGGGATTATCAACTGTATCAATATGTTAGTCCCAAAAATAGTATAAAAAGTTGCCAAAAGTATATGAAAGTTGTAGAATATTGGCATGAAACAATCAAAAATTATAGATACAACGGAGACGTAACAGGCGATAATGCAGCCCGCCAAGTGGCATGCATCCTTGACGCACTTCGGTGCCTCGAACTGCTCGATCACCGCAATCTTGGCAGGGTTGGCTTTTCTCCCCCGTTGTGACACAAGGAACCCGAGGAGCCTGCCGGATGGGACTCCAAACACACACTTCTCGAGCTTGAGCTTTAAGTTGGTCGTGTGCATTTCTTCTAGGTCTTAAATCAGTGTGTCCTTGTCCTTGGTCTTGACTATGATGACGTCCATGTAGGACTCCACATTTCTGTGCGGCTGCATCCCAAAACCAATCTGGACGACCCTTGCGGATGATGAACCCGCACTCTTCAGCCCGAACAGCATGCGCCTAAAGCAGTACGTGCCACAAGGGGTGATGAGCATTATTTTCTCTTTGTATTCCTTGGCCATGAAGGTCTGGTGGTAACCGGAGTAGGCGTCAAGGTAAGACAGCATGTTGTAGCCGACAGTTGAGTCCACTATCTAATCAATGTGCGGCAAAGGGAAAGGATCCTTCGGGCCTGATTGACATTAGTGAACTCAATGCAAAGTCTCCATTTCCCTCTCACCTTACCCACTACCACAGGATTCGCCAACCATGTTGGGTGGATCACACCCCTGGTCAGGCATGTTGCTTCCAGTTTCTTGATCTCTTCGGCAATGAACTCTTGTTGTTCCAGCGCTTGTATCCAGACCTTCCACTCGACGGGCATGCATGAGGGGAGACTGCAAGGTGGTGCTCGATCACCTCCCTTGGAACACTAGGGATGTCATATGATTTCCAGACAAACTCAATGACATTTTCCCGTAGGAAGGAGATGAACAAGCTATCCTATTTACCGTCAAGGGTGCCACTTATGTCGAAAGTACTTTCTTCGTCGTCTTCCCATGCAGCCACTTGTTTCGTCTTGGAGATGGTCACTTTGTTTCTCTTGCTCCTGGCAACAGAAGTCTGTAGTGATTCATTGATGGCCGTGTTGTGCTCTCTGACACGCTTCCTAGAGCCTTCACAAGTCTTGTCGGAAGTCTTGTTCTTGATCTTCCCCCTCGTAGTTTACCGACAGGAGCAAATGCCTCGTCGGCCGATGCTGCCACTACCTCCCAGTAGAGCTTATCAAAGTAGAGGACCGTGTCCTTGTTGTCAGCATGCATGGTGAAGACGCTCATCGGCTGGGGCATATTGAGTGTGTTATAGGCGTGGTGGGAGGCCGCCATGAATTTTCCCAACACCGGTCGGCCCAAGATTCCATTGTATGGTAGTGACATCTTGGCAACGTCAAAGACAACCCTTTCCATCCTGAAGTTGAGTTCGCTACCAAACGTTACCGGCAGGGTGATCTTCCCCTTTGGATACGATCTTCCTGGGTGGAACCCTGGAAGGACCCTATCTGTTTTGCAATTCGTGTTAGGAATCTGTAGCTGCTTGATCATGTCTGGCAAGATCAAGTTGGAACAAGCCCGATTATCGACCAACATATTTGTGAACTTGAGGTTGCAAATTGTTGGCGAAACCAACAATGGAACACACCCGATGGTAGTGGTGCGGTCGGGGTGACCCTCTGCATCAAAGATGATGGGAGTGTTGGACCACTTGAGTGGTTTTCATGACTCTGCCACCGGGTCTACTGCATTGACTTCGCAGGCCCATTGTTTAAGTTGCTGGTGGGAGGAGTGAAAAGATGCGCCTCCGTCAACACACATAGAATACATAGCCTTTTGGAATTCCTCGCCGTCAGATCCTTCTTCACCCTCGTCATCATCATATTTCTTGTCTTGGCCCCGCGCAGGCTTCTCCTTTTCTTGCTTGGCCTTTCCACAACGACCACCAGAATTCTTCTTGCCAGATCCACCGACACTATCTTGGCCCTTCTCAATGTCATGCCTTTAGTACTCTTGCTTCTGCTTCTCGGCAACTTTTTCTAATTGGCGACATTCGGTGATGTTGTGGCCTTTGGTGAGGTGGATCTTGCAGTATGGCATGTCAGACTTTTCTCCTACTACGGCCTCGTCGTCTCAGTAGCAAGCGGTAACATCCTTGACGGCCCCCTTGAACTTGGCCTTCTTGCCGGTGCTGGTGTTGCCGGTGCTTTCAACTGCCATGACTGCCTTGCCTTTGCACTTTTGATTGTGCTTCCACCCCTTTTTCGTGGAGGCGGGTGCACCTTCGTCATCGTCGGAGTCGACTTCCATGCCAGCATCCTCCCCAGGGAGTCTTCTTCCTTCTTTAGCCCACGCACACTTGTCGGACAGAGCATAGAGCTCGGCGACATCCCACACCTTGTTGATTCTCATCTCCTCGTGCATCCGGCAATTGCGTACGTTCCCATTGAACAAAAAAATCACCATGACAGGATGGATCTCTGGGATGTTATGTTGTACACAACCGAACCTGTGAATGTACTTGCGGAGGGTCTCGCCATCTCACTGGGGAGCACATGCACATCGCAGGGCTGCCCTAGGAGTTTGTAGCCCCCATGGTATGTGTCAATGACCTGGTTGCATAGATCCTCTCAAGAGGAAATGCGCCCCTCTGAAAAGTTAATCAGCCAACTCCTCACATTGGGCTTGAGTGCCAGCGGGAAGTAGTTGGCCAGCACCTTTTCATCACGTCCCCCAGCATCCAACATTGCGATGATGTAGATACCAAGTACCCTGATGGACCGATCTTGTCGTTGTATCATTGTATTTATCCGGCAGCTCTGCCTTGATGGACCTCTTGGAGGGCTAGCGGACTTGCCGCAGTTCCCGGGTGAACGCCAGCAACCTACTTCGTAAGATAGGCTGTCAGGAACTCCTGGCACAGGCTCGTCGACGTTTGGATCCGCACAACCATCCGATTGGCGATGTGTCTCCTGCCGCCTCTTGATTGTTGTGTGCGCGTCCTCCTTCTATCTGTCCTTCAAGACTTAGCGTTGGTCTTGCTTTTGTCATGGGTCCGTCAAGGCGTAAGACATTTTGTCTTGCATGTTTGTGCGTCCAGTAGCTTGTTGCTATTGTGGGGGCGACTGCATTGTAGGTGCCCCGCTAGCGTCACGTCCGGCGACGAGCCTCGTCAAGGCCGCCTGACATGTGCATGAAGGTTCCGCCACATCTGACTTGTCGCGGTTCACGAAGCTCTATAGGCTCTGTATAGTCGCCCTCTAGACCTCCATATTTTTGGTGCATGCGGGAAGTTTGGTAGCAGCTAGGCCTGCACCAGGGATTCCCCCGTGGTTTTATGCATGAAGCGGTGCAAGGCGTGGGTGGCGCTCTTACTCCTTACACTGCCTAGAGGAGCATTCTCCCATGCCATCACCTGTTGTCCATTCTCACCAGGGGTTTGTCGATGAGCTTGGCCCTAGGCGTCCTTTGAGTGGCACATAGGAGTCTTGTCCACACGCCGCCCCGGGTCATCATCCACGGGGCGTTGGTTGCAGTTATCTCATGAAGTATGCGGCGGAGGCGCCATTGCCGATGTAGCATTCACCACTGCTGTTGTGGTAGCGTTACCCTTAGAAACCACTGGTGCGTCCAGGGGTGCTACGATAGCTGGGTCTGTGTTGTGGCTCGTGGAACTCTATGCAATGTTGTCGCTGTGCTCACCAGTGCAGTGTGTGCGATGTTTGCCCCGCCTTTGTCGCCCGTAGCAGTCGGCAAAGTCAACTTGGACGAGGACAGGATGGCTGTCGACGCTCCCTTCGCCTTCTAAGGTGCCATGGGCGTCGTCAAAGGCTTCGACAAAGGCACGTAGAAAATTGGTGAATATTCACACACCAAGCCCCCTACCTGGCGCGCCAAACATGTCGGGGTACGACGATCTATGGAACCCATTAGGTCCATTTTGCGGTTCTACTGTGGGGACCCTAGATGCATAAAGAGCATCACCAATCAATACGTATGTGATGGTTTAGACTGGTTCGGGCCGCTTCGAAGCATAAATGTGTATGGCGGATTATATGCGTTCACCATACAGGAGCATCGCCACCCGACAAGGGATGCTCGAGTGGCACAGCTACACGTGTAGAGTGAACGGGGTGTCGACCTTTCTAATGGTAGCCATGGGTCTCCTTTTATATGCTAAGGGGCTACCACAGTGCTAAAATGGTCATTACATGGATAAATAGTGTATACTATAGCAGTGAAGACTATTGATAGGTGCTAGAGTGGGAAATACCTAACTTTGACGGGACTAGGACATGCGCGTTTAATACGCCATGAGGTGCATGCTGGCGATGTCTTCGTGCAAAGATTGCCTCTCCTTTTGTGTCGTTTCCCAGATACCTCTTATTCCTTTGCCACACCATGGGACGGGTGCCATTATAACCGATGTAAATCCACCGAACTGGCACGCGCCCCGACCAGCTCCACCTAACCGTCTACCCGCTCGACACCTAGCTGAAGTAGACAATCAGCCTGGCGACATGGAGCGATAGCTTGACGGGTGGAGATTCTGGCGGGAGTGTTCGTAGTTGGGTTTTATCTACCGGCAAGGAGGCTTGTCAGTTACCATTGTCCTTTCTTGAGGTTGCTTGGAGGTTGTCGTGCGCCTCACAAGGTCTTGCCGGTCCGGAGGTCGTGGTCGCATGTGCATAAGCTCGGGTACTAAGGGCCCCATTTCTTAGTACACCGACATGAGACAACTCAATATTTATTCTTTATGTTTTAGTATGTTCACATGATTAAGCTATTATATTGAATATATTTTATGTCTTTTATTTCGAATGTGCCAAGTAAAGCCTTTGGGATAGTGTGGATACTTGCTAGTTTGATTATGTGCAAAAAAGGAACTTTTCCGTCAAGTGAAGAATTTCTCTGATTTACTAGAGATTCAAACAATTCTGAAATTATCTATGCAAATTCTATGCGTTTTCATATTTTTTATAGAAAAAATAGAGTCAGTGACGTCTGGTGTTCATTCACATCTTCACAGATTGTTCTGTTTTTGATAGATCTTGTTTTGCATGCATAGTTTGGTTGTATACCTGTTTCCATATCTTATATTCAGTGATATAAATTCTTGGAATGATAGAATATAGTACGTATTATGTGGGGAAAATATTGAACCTTGTCTTTACAGTACCTACGTAAATGATCTATCTTTATTACACTAATCCATCTCACGAAGTTTTGTTAAGTTTTGGCTAAGATAACGATATGAGAAGGATAAGGGGTGGTAAGACCATAATCTTGGGGATGACCAAGGCACTACAAGGTAATATCTAGGGAAGACTCAAGCGTCTAAGCTTGGGGATGCCCCGGAAGGCATCCCGTCTTTCGTCTTCGACACTATCGGTATATCTTACATAGAGCTATATTTTTATTCGTCACATAATATGAATTTTGCTTGGATCATGAGTTTTTTTAATTTACTTGCTTATATTTATAGTCTTTTTTTTCACTAGTAAATCCAAGAATTTCCTTTAGGATGCTTCAATTCCATATTCGATGTGTACTGTGTAAAAATAGAAACTTTTACTGTAGTGTTAGATTTTTCATATTTTACTGGCACGCCGAAAGTTTCTGAAATTTTTACAAAGTATTTGAATACATAATATTTATCATTCTCTAAATTTCCATAATTTTTCTAGATACACAAGTACACTTTTTAAATTAATTTCTAGAGACTGTTCAGTTTGGACAGATTCGTGTCTTAGTTTTGTTATCTACTTATCCTAGAGTTTTCATGACCTATATTGGTAGATATACATTTTGGAAATGATAGTATAAAATATCAAATATTTGAAAATAATTATGAAACTTGTCTTCAGAGTACATGAAGTGTTGATTTACCATTGTGTGTACTAACCTATCTCACGAGTTCTTTTTCAGTTTTTTGCGGATGAAGTTCTTTGAGACTTAGGTGAAACTAGGATATGAGAAGATTGAAAGAGACATAGGAGGTCAAGCTTTTGGATTCACAAGGCACCCCAAGTAAATATTTTAATAAGTCTCAAGGATCTAAGCTTGGGATGCTATGGATCCCACCTCTCTTAATAAAACAAATATCGGTTAGCCTATGTTGATCCTAAACTTTTATTTTGTCCACGTGATATGTGATATTATTGGAATGTATTTTAGTTTTATTTTTTGCTTTGATATAAATCTCATATCTGAAAAGCTCTATTGATAAAGAGTCCTCACGTAGTTTGATGTTTACTCTGTGCTTCACTTATATCCTAAGAGTAAATTGTGAATGAATGAAATATCATAAATATGGAATTATCAATATGCAATAATTTTAGTAGAAGTTTCACATTTGGTTTAGAAACTAAAATCTACTCAAGTTTGATAATCACAATATTGGTCATTGATACGTCTCGAACGTATCTACTTTTCAAAACCCCTTTTCTGTAGTTTTGTCCTCTAATTTGCATGATTTGAATGAAATTAACCCCGACTGACGCTACTTTTAGCAGAACTACCTTAGTGTTATATTTGTGTTGACATAAAAGTTCTAAGAATTGGATGAAAAAAATTTAGAATTATTTTTGGTATTTATAATGAATTATGGAGCAAAAAAATACTGGAGGGAGGTTGCTAGGGGGGCACAAGAAAACAAGCCCCACCCCCACCCCCCTGCCGCCCCGGAGGTCGTGCCCTGCTGGCTCGTGGGGCCCTAGTGGCTCATCCAACCTTAATTCCAGTCCTATAAAGTCACATCTTCTAAGAAAAATGAGAGAGAAGTTTTCATCGCATTTCACGAGACGGAGCCGCCGCCACATATTGTTCTTTCTCCGGAGGTCTAATCCGGAGCCTTTTTTGGGCTTCGAAGCGAGGAATTTGGGTTCTCGTCATCACGAACCCTTGTTCATCAACACCGCCATGCTCACCACCGGGAGTGAGGAATTCCTTTGTTGGCTTGTTGGACAGTGGTGGGATTGGATGAGATTGATCATGTAACCATGTTAAGTTTGATAGGGCTTGATCCCTAGTATCCACCATGTTCTGAGATTGATGTTGCTATGACTTTGCTATGCTTAATGCTTGTCACTAGGGCCCGAGTACACAGATTATAGATCTGAACCTATTATGTTTTCATGAATACAAGAGTGATTTGGATCCTATCTTGCACCTATTACTTGTCATGCTCCGCATACCCCAAGGTGACAATAATTGGAATTCTCTTCGGCGATTGCCGTTGTTTGAGGAGTTCATGTATTCATGTTAATTCTTTGTTTCGGTTCTCTATTAAGAGGAGGTCGTAATATCCCTTAGTTTCCAATAGGACCCCACTACCACGGGAGGGCATGACAAAATATGGTATGCAAGTTCTTATCGCAACAATGCATGACTATATACAGAATACATGCCTACATTATATTGATGAATTGGGGCTAGTTCTGTGTCGCCCTAGTGTGTAACTGTTACATGATCAATGTCAGCTAAATCACTATCCATCACTGATCCACGTGTGTCCGATTTACATATACTCAATCTTTCTAAGTTACCACGATTGTTGCTACTGTCACACATGCTACTCAATTTCTACTATTACTGTTGTTACCAAAATTGCTGTTGTCACTATTGATGTTACTATGGCTACTACTATTTTCTTTGCTACTAAATCCTTGCTATAGAGAGATATCCCAGGTGCGGTTGAATTGAAAACTTAATTCTGAAGGCCAATAAATATTCTTTGGATCCCCTTGTGTCGAATCAATAAATTAGGGTGAAATACTACCTGTGAAGATTGCCGTTATCCCCTATACTTGTGGGTTATCAAGACTTTTTTCTGACGCCTTTGCCGGGGAGCATGCCTTTATTTATTGTGTTAACTTGAGGATATCAAATTGTTACTATGAAGAATCTGAAAGACAATCGAACTATGATCATCCCCTCTCGCACGAGAGGAGGTAACGAACTGCCATCTAGCTCCACCTTTGATTCACCTACTCCTTTGAATCAAATTGTTACACCACCACCTGTTGATCGTCCTGAGATGTCACATGAACTTGATGATGCTATTTATGAAATTAATGATGATACTATTGCTATAGATATTGAAACTGAAATTGTGCCACTAAGTGAATTACATGATGCTCATATTTCTAGAGCTAGCGAAATTGAGAATACTGAAACTGGTGAAGACTTTGAATCACCCGTTACAGCTTGCTCACCTAATAGATATGAATTTCCTTATTTACCTAAAGGTTATGTTATGGATGGTGATGTAGCTAGGGATTTTCTTTCCCGTGAAAATAGAGATGACTTGAAGAAACAATGATGCAAACTAAAAGAAAAATATATGATGGAGAAAATGAAACGTGACCCTAAACTTGTGACTTCTCCTATATTTGTTACATGTAAGTATTATGAGTTCTCTAGTAGAGTCCTATAGTACAGTATGATCATTTCCATGGTTATGAAAATTAAACTGTTGTGAAACACCTTATGAAATTGAATGATATTGTTGCTTTGTTTACCAATGATGAAAAGATTCACTACTGTTATATCCTTAAGATTTTTACTTTCTCGCTAAGAGGCGGGGCCATAGAATGGTTCCTTTCTGTTGCGCCTAGTTATATGCGTAGTCCCTAGGATATGCTTTGCTAATTTTCAGAAAAATATTTCCTACTCATAAGAAACAAGCTGCCTTACATGAATTATTTAACTTTGGTCAAATTGGGGGAGGCTTCTCCGGTTACTAAGAGCTTTGCTTGATTGTCCTCTTAAGAAGAATGAAATTCTTGATATGTTTTATAATGGAGTAACCAATTCTTCTAGGGACTTCGTATATTGTTGTGCTTGTTGTGTTTTTAGGGAAAGAACGATGGGAGAAGCGAAAGAATTATTGAGTAACTTATTGCAAAATGTCGATGACTGCACACTTCCTGAACCACCCCCAAAACCTATTCAAAATAAAAGATGTATCCTATTCCACAATCCTCAAGACATGAAAGAAGCAAAAGATTTATGAAAGAGAAAGGTATTAAAACCGAGCATGTCAATGAATTACCACCTATTGAAGAAATACACGGACTTGACACCCCAACACAGGTAGTAGAGGTAAACTCTCTCCATTCCTTTAATGAAAGGAATTTATATTCTTGTGCCCATGGTTCCTTAGTTGTACTCATTCATACCCACGCTCTTAACTTTTGCTCACTTATCACCACTTCTTAGTCTGAAACCCTGAGAAATGGTCACACGGGGGATGCTGTCGGGTTAATGGTTTGACCATTAACTCTAGCGTGTGGAGCCGCGCTGGATTGTGTCGCCCGTTGGAACTGCCAGGTGGGGCCGCGTTGTACTGTGTTGCCTTCTGCTACTTCTTGAGCATGCGTTGGTTTCCCGTGAATAGGAACGGTTTGATGCAGCAAAGTAGATAAGTATTTCCCTCAATTTTTTAGAACCAAGGTATCAACCCAGTAGGAGATACAAGCAAGCCACAAATAGATATACCTGCACAAGGAATGAAACTCTTGCACCCAACGCTATAAAGGGGTTGTCAATCCCTTCACGGTTATTTACAAGGATGAGATATAGTATAGAGAGATATAATAGGATGCTTGAACATAAAGTAAAACTAAAAGTTAAAACAATGCAGCAAGTATTTTTGGTTTTTTTGGTTTTAGATCTAAAAATATAATGTGGAAAATAGACCCGGGGGCCATAGGTTTCACTTGATGGCTACTATCATGATGGCAAGCATTATGGTGTGTGAACAAATTACTATCGAGCAATTGATAGAAAAGCGAATAATTATGAAGATATCCAAGGCAATGATTATGCAAATAGGCATCACGTACGTGACAAGTAGACCGAAACGATTCTGCATCTACTACTATTACTCCACACATCGACCGACTCCTGCCTGCATCTAGAGTATTAAGTTCATGAAGAACATAGTAAAGCAATAAGCAAGATGACATGATGTAGAGGGATAAACTCAAGAAATATGATGAAAACCCCATCTTTTTACCCTTGATGTCAACAATACAATACGTGCCTCACTACCCCTACTACGTCACTGGCTGAGGACACCGCAAGATTGAACCGAAAACTAAGCACTTCTCCTATTGCAAGAATTACCAATCTAGTTGGACAAACCAAACCAATAATTCTAAGAGACTTGCAAAGATATGAAATCATGCATATAAGAATTCAGTAAAGACTCAAATAATATTCATGGAGAATATGAACATAAACTCACAATTCATCTAATCTCGACAAACACACCGCAAAAGAGTATTACATCGGATAGATCTCCATGAAGATCATGAAGAACATGGTATTGAGAAGCAAAGAGAGAGAAGAAGACATCTAGCTACTAGCTATGGACCCGTAGGTCTGTGGTGAACTACTCACGCAACATCGGAGGGGCAATGGAGTTGATGTAGATGCCCTTCGTGATCGAATCCCCCTCCGGCAGATTACTAGAAAAGGCTCCAAGATTGGATCTCTCGGGAAAGGAGGCTTCTGGCGGCGGAAAAGTGTTTTCGTGGCTCGCTTTGATAATGATGGAATATTTGGGTATTTATAGGCTGAATATTAGGGTTAGAGGAGTTGCCAAGAGCCCACTAGCCAGCCTGGCACGGGGTCCCCCCTGGCTGCGGCAAGTAGGCTTGTGGCCCCGTGGCAGCTTGAAAGCACATTTGCTCCCATGGTGGTTTTGGTAATTAATAACAACATATAAGTCATTGAACTAATGTTTCCACCAAGTATATTTCAGGAAATGTTCAATAATAGGATTGGCAAAAGGACATTGTGGACATACCCCAAGATGCAAGGAAATAGGTTCGCCAAGCTTGAAGCAAAAGGACTCTACATTTTATATTTGTGAGAAATCACTTTGAGTCCATAGGAAATCCAATACTATTAAAAGGGGGTAAGGTTTTGTTGGTGAACAATATGCTCAAACGTGAACAAGTGATAGTCGCCAAAAACATCCACAAACTCTCCCACCAAAGTGTGTTCTATACCTAACACTCAAAATCGGTGCAACCAACTTTCCCATACCGGTGCCACCGATTCTAGAACATAGATAGAATCAAGCCAAACCCTAGCCACTTCAGTGCAACCGATTCCATACCGGTGCCACCGAGTTTAGGTTGCCAACTTTCTGTTACGCAAATTCACATTTTTGGTCCCACCGAGAATGTTGGATCGGCGTCACCGAGATTGGAAATCTGACCGTTGGTCACCTTATCGGTGCAACCGAGTTTCCTATATCGGTCTCACCGAGATTCAAAGGTTGCCACCTTTTGGTCACTTCGGTACCACCGAGATTAACACATCGGTGTCATCGAGTTGGTAATTTTGTGTGTAACAGTTGTTTTTGGGGATGCCTATATATAACCCTTCACCACCACCTACTCGAAAGATAAGCACTCAGAACTATTACATACCTATCCTATCAGATTTTCTGAGAGAGAACCACCTACCCTTGTGTTGAGGTCAAGATCTTTGACTCCAATCAGATGAATCTTGATCTCTAGCCTCCCCAAGTAGCTTTCCACCAACCCATCTCTTCCACGATGCCAAATCTGTGAGAGAGTGATTGGGTGCTGAGAAGTCTATCATCTTGAAGCACAAGAGCAAGGAGTTCATTGTCATTATCGAGCCTATTACCTTTTGGAGGGTGGTGCCTCCTAGATTGGTTAGGTGTGGTTTGGGAGCCTCCTACTTTGTGTTGTGGAGTGAACCAAGAAGTGTGTAAGGGCAAGGAGATCGCCTACTTCGTGAAGATCTACCCATAGTGAGGCTAGTCCTTCATGGACGGAAGCCGTTATGGACTAGTCAAGGTTGCTACTTCGTGGACCCTTTTGGGCGGAGCCCTTCATGGACTCTCGTGACCATTACCCTCCGTGGGTTGAAGACTCCCTAAACGTGGATGTACGATAGCGCCACCTATCGGAACCACGGGAAAAATCATCGTGTCTACAACTGCGTTTGATCTTCCTACCCTATCCCTTCTATACATGCTTGTTGTTACTTTCCGCTGCTATATACTCTTAGACATGCATGTGTAGGGTGTACTTGATTCGCCATGAAATGCTTAAACTGTCAACCCTAAAACTTGGTGTAGGTAAAACTTTTATTTTGTCAAGTAGTCTAATCAGCCCCCTCTAGACATACTTTCGGTCCTACACAGCTCCTCTGCCTAGGTTCTCAAGTCTCGTGGCTTCCATATATTCCAGAAAAATCTTTCCGGAGGTTTTATTCTGTTTGGACTCCATTTAATATTCCTGATCTGCGAAACTCAAAAATGAGGAAAAAACAAAAACTGGCACTAGGCTCTAGATTAATAGGTTAGTCCCAAAAATAATATAAAATGGCATATTAATACATATAAGCATCCAAAATAGATAATATAATATCATGAAAAATCAAAAATTATAGATACATTGGAGACGTATCACCTTCCTTTGACCATTCTGACATGTGGGGTTGTGCTAGACCGTGTCGCCCGTTGGACCTGCCAAGTGGGGTCGCTTTGGACGGTGGCGTTGGTTGGACCTTGGTCATGGTTTCGTTTGGGACACGTGCATGCACTGATGCATGCTGCCATGATAAGCTTGCTATGCATGCGTGACATGATCCAGCGAGCCTGCCTGCATGCAGTCATGCCGCCGCCACACACGCAGCCTTCCTGTGAGCCGCCACGGACGCATCGCCTATCGCTACTGCCGAGTCATACCTTCTCGGACGCGCCTCCAAGATCGATTCACAGTTCATAGTTCACACTGTCTCAGCCCTTGATCTCCGCAGCATCAATTCAGCATGGCATTTAAAGTCTAGGGCATACCAATCGACATGCGGCGTTTGAACATAGCAAACAAGCGGTCGGTGCCCTTATTTAAACTGTCCACCCATCCACCTATTCTCCACACATACATTTGTGTCAATCCCCTTCTCCTCTTCACCCCATCCAGAGCACTCTCCAAGCTAGGTGAAGATGCAATACTACGGCCCCACGTTCCAAATGCCACTTGTTAGGCCGGAGAGGTAGACCCCACTATTACCATCATCGACAAGACTTGAGGAACTGCGTCCAAACTCCAGCTCTCTACTGTCATGGCTCATCGCCACCTTAAACAACAGGTTATGTGTGTTCCACCTACTCGGGAAGGTGTTTCTGTGTGGGTGCGAGCTCATCGCATTCACAACCTACAACATCTGTATGGATGTCGATATGATCTTCTCCAACCACAATGTCATCCATTGCCTCCCCTACCTCGTCGGCGAGAACGACAGGGAGGTGGAGGAGTGAAGAGGAGGCATGGAGCAGCAAAGAGGAGGCGTGGAGAAGCTTGCCTTTCCCTAGAGTATTAGATGCTAGGGCTTTATTTCTATGTTATTTTATGTATGTCGGTAATAACTATCTAGCTATGTTATGCTTGCTACCCTAAATGAAGAACTATCTATCTATTTTATGCTTGCTAGTTTTCTTTATTATTTTTTAGCCCATTCGATGATATTTAGACCTTGGCTTCAAACAATGCATAAAACTTGTTCCCTCACCGTATCAAAACATCAAGCACAGGAGTCCTCTTCTTAAAAAATGATAAAACATGTTCCCTCACAGTATGAAAACATCAACATATCAACGCATAAAACCTTTTTGCATGCGCGGCTAATGGGCTAGTTGAAGTGTCAAACTGATAAAAATGAGCCATGTCGATGTTGACAAGAAGAATAAAAAAAGCTAACAATTTTGAACTATTGTCGGCGGTCTAGGTTTGTAGGTCCTGCCGGGGGTGGAGGGGACAACTGCAGGATGGGCTTTGGAAGGGGGGAAGCTACTCCCTCTGTCCAGTCGTTTGCATACAACATGCGCATGCGAACGGCAACGCTTAATCACTATTTTGTAGGCCTCTTTTTTCTTTGGTCCTTAGACATCCAACGCCATGCGACGGCCCAACAAGGGCTGGAGACAGTAACATAGTTATAGCAATCCACAGAGCACATGATCCACAAATTAAACTTACACCACACTAATAACATATCTAACGAGTGATGACCAGCAAGTAAGAAAATCCTAGGGCAACTATACAAAAATAAAATCCTGAAGCTATCAGATTTGCCTGCTTATTTTGAATCATCTGCCTCAGGTTCTTGTTCATCTTGTTTAATTCTCCCTTCAGATCCGCATCCCCAATTTCCGGAGCGACACTTTTAGAGACCAAATTCTGCACGGCTGACGGTAGATTGAGGTCCCGGGTTGGGCCCCATTGAATTGAATCAAGCCCTCCCCTCAAAGCCTTAGAACATAGTCATCCAATCATTTAAAATGTGTGCACTTCTTCACGATATGAAAAGAAATCATGAGCCCTAAATCCCAGATCCAACAAAAAAGAATTAAATAAAAAGAGGAAACCATGAAATCCAACCTGCCCCTCTGGCTTGCTCTCGCATTTCACAAACTCGCACCCAAGTTGTCGTTCCTCTCCTCCTTCGAAGTCAACTATTTCAGTGGTGCGGTGCGTGGGAAGTCAGGACATGGCTGCATGGGCAGTTAACCATACTAGGTCCACACGGGGGCGGGAGGCTGAGATGGAGCTCGACATATCTCGTCGCCAGGGAAGACGAAGCACATGAGGGGCTCCTGTTGTTGTCACAGAAGAAGAAGCAGAGGAAAGGGGAGGCAATGGCGCATTGGTGGTCGAGCAGAACCAACCTCTCACCGTCTCGCGGATTGCCCAATGATCAGATGATGCGGAGCAGTCCATGTGATCCAGCGGCACGTAGCCTGACCTCGACATTCCTTCTAGAATGCCATATCTGAGGGCTGACGCTTGGTACTAGGGCATGATCGGATAGCTGCAGTTAGACGCTAGGGTTTCGAGAGAAGCTGCATGGTTTTGAGCCAATCAACAGGGTTATTTTAGGTTTGACCAACTTTTGAAATGACTTTAACTAAATAAAAAAAATAAAAAAAATCTGAAATCTTCGCGTGTCGTCGTTTTATAGGACATATTTATTATTAGAAACTATAAACTTGGTTTAGGGTCATTTTTATGAAAAAACTTTTTTGAGGTGAGCTACCACTTCCAAGCTCAAATGAGTATAACTAATTCAAAAAAATCAAAAAAATGGATGACATGCCCCCAATGTCGTTGTATGTTACATGGTTATCACAAAAAATAATAACAAAATAATATCATTGGTTTTATGAACATTCTCATGAAAACTCCTTAACAAAAATGAGCTATCACGTACGAGGTTGTATAGAGTTCGAGAAGAGAGTGATAGTAAGTTTAGGTTTTCGTTTTTTTAAACATAAAAATCACCAAAGCTTTGTATCAGTGTCAATAAGAAGGATTTGAACTTATTTTTTCATTATCAAAATTTTGTCATGTGTAATAATTCATATTTTGTCGATACCATCATCATCAATAAAAACAATAACAACAAAGCCTTTAGTCCCAAACAATAATTCAAATTTTGCAAACATCACATCACAAATGTACTTGAAATGTTGTCCCGAATTTCAAATTATTACAAATCTTAAAATTGAAAGGTTAGTTCAAATTCAATTTTTGCCTTTAATTTTGAAGGGACCCAATTTCGAATTATCACAAACCTTAAAGTTCAAAGTTTACAACTTGCATTCAACGTTCAAAGTTCACATATTTGCCTTGCTCCTTTTGTTCCTAGACAGTTTAACAGACTTGCTCCTGATTTCCCTAGCTGGTATATCCACCCTTTTCTTCTTCTTCTTTAGTACGGAAGAATTGACTATTTTTGAAGAGCTGCCCTATCACATATAATGTCGGGTCATGTAACAGACCGGCTCTTGGATCTTTTTCAACATGTGTTCTGTAGCAAAATAGAACACTTATGGATTTCCCAAACATATATTTACCGTGTTGCACCGCAACCACGAGCAGGGATTTCATTTCAAAGACAAAGGCACTTTTCCAGGATATTCGTACCGGGTTACATTACGACCACGGTCAAGGATTCATTAATATCAGATTAATATCAGTTCAAGAGAACCTCTAGAACTACATTATTATGGGTTATGCAATCCCAAGTCGCTGCAGGCATACGGCCCGACACTTGGGGGCTACATCATATGATGTTTTTTTTTCAAATGGAGAAGTGCATATCATTCCAGAGCCGCTGCAGGCAAACAACCCGGCACTTGGGGCTACACTACTCAGATCAAATTTTCTAAAGTCCCAAGTCACTACACGCATGCGACCCGGCACTTGGGGGCTATAATATTCAGGTGTTCAAATAGATTATAAGGTCCAAATTGAAGACCCGCCCCATCACATATTGATGAGCTGGCCCTTCGGGGCTACACATTTGAAATTCAAGACATTCAATCCATATCTGGCGGCTTAGAAGACAACCCGAATTTCTCTAAATATATCTATCTAAAACATTCAAAATCAAGTTCAAAAGTCCCAGCTTGTTGCAAGCAGAACAACTCAGCCCTTGGGGGCTACACCAGTTGAAGCTTTATAAAGTATAAGACAGTTACAAGTCCCAGGCTGCTACAGGCAAGACAACCCTGCACCTGGGGGCTAGACAGTCAAATATTTTATTGGAAAGCACCAAGTAATCATGGATACACTTGTAGCTTATGGGCTACAGGTAATATGGAGATAAAAAATAGTGGAACATTTTCAAGCTATCAATTTTGAGTGAGCTAGGTCTCATGTCTTGGTGAAGTTGAAGCACTGAAAGCTGGTTCAACATTACATGGATTTCTTTATTCCCAATAATTTTATCAAATCAACTAGAGTCTTCTTGTTTGGACCTGGCAGCACTAATGATCACAACCAGGCATCATCAATGATTATGACCCGGTGGAGTTTATATGTGCAACCCGGCTTTACAAGTTGGCAGGTTCTACATCCATAAATCAGCAATATTTTTTATGCTAAGTTGGCATCCACTATGTCGGAAGACCCAACAAGTTCCCCGCATCCCATGAAGTGGTTTAACAATGGATGAATTTCTATTCCCAATATTTTTTCAAGCCGAAGCAATGGAAGCCAGCTCAACTTCATATGGTTTTCTTATATCCAATAATTTCATCAAGCCAAAAGCATTGGAGGCCGACTCAACGACATACGTGTGTGGCATTCCCAATATTTTATTTCAAAGGACACTGACAAGAAAGATGTTTGTGGAGACGGCTCATTAATATGAAGAAGAAACCCGGATATTCATGGAGCCACTTCATTAGATTCAGCCGGCCAATGGAGCAAAATGGTACCTTAACATATTTGTTATTATTATTTCAGGAGCTTACCAGGAATAAATTCGAGATAACCTGGAGGCTAATGTTGGGGATATTCCCCACGGTTTGACCCAGCCAGGAGTATAACCCGACCAAGAGTATGTCCCGGCCAGGAGTATGACCCGACCAAGAGTATGACCCGGCCCACATTTGGCGGCTCATAGGTCACCTCTATTACCGGGTCACGGGACGACCAGACCTAAGGCCGAGTGTGCAAGTCGGCATAGGGCGGCACAGGGCCGGGCCTGGAGGGCCGGCTCACAAAGAAGGCCCTAGGAGAGGAAAGACTCCCTCAAAAAGGAAACAAGACTCGGATTACGATTCAAGAGAGACTAGTCCTAATCCTACTCCCAGTAGAACTATACATGTAAACCTACTCCTTCTATCTATATAAGGAGGGTAAGGCGCCCCAAGAGGGACAAGTAAAAGTAGTGTTTAGCGAGAAGACTTGCGATATTATTCCCTTGCATGCACCTTTTTGTTTAATTCTCATGCCAGGAACGGATACACAATAATGGTAGAGAACACCATTGCCTACCGGAACGAGCTGGCTGCTACAGAGGGCGAGGTCCAGCCATGAGACACTCAGGTACCTGAGCAGGAACACTTTCCCGAACCTGGCGGCTATCAGGAGTGGTGATCACCAAGCTAGGAAACTTCTAAGGTTGGGGGAGTAGTATTTGTCACCAGCATTATATTCATATTCATATACTTCTTATGAATTGTCGGTGTTTATCCTCTTTCATTGTATATCCATGTTAGCTTTATTTTTCCGCATTCTTCTTGTGTGTTTGAAAAACTTTGAAAATCCAAAACTATTTCTTGCTTCTTTTTGGTTTTTTCCTTTCCTTATTTAATTACTTGTAGTACTAAAAAGAAAACCCCGAAAAGTTTTGCTTTGCATGTTGGGAGCTTTTCCGTGTAAATAGTTTTTCTCGTTCTTGTTTTCCTTGAGTTAATTTCCTTATTTGAGAAAAAACTCCAAAAATATTTTAGTGTTATTCTATGAATTTGTTTTCATTTTTGAGTGAATCGTTGAAAGGAGAAGACCAAGATGAAAATGTTGAGTGGCTCCTATATGCTTTTGTGTTAATTTAACAAAGAGCCAATTTTACATCGTATTCTCCTTTTTCTAAACTGCCCTACAGATTTTAGCTTAGTCCACATCATTCTTGCATTTTTATTATTATCATATCATTTGGTCATGCAAATGAAAGGCAATGATGACAATATTTGGTGAAGTTATCTTGGCAAAGAAAGCTGGGATGAACTCTTCTTATTTTTTGATTTTTGTAAATATGTTTAGCTAGTTTGACCTTGATTCAGTATATCATGAGTAGACATGTTTATGATAACAATTAGAGATTTTAGTTTCTCATGCCATACTAAATAGCTAGGAGTGGATAATGATTTATCTTGTGTGTCAACATGCATTAAAATGGTTAATATGGTATGGTAGTATGGTATTTCCCTTTGAGTAATTCGAGCGGTCTGAATTGGTCCATGTGCAAACATGTAGTTGATTCAAAACCAATGCAACCTTCATGATGTTTAAATTTAGAGTGTTTGTATCCTACTCATGCTACACTCAATGTTAATTATTCACAATGCATGTTTATGAGCATTGTTGCTCTCTAGCCGGTCGCTTCTCAATCTATTGCTAGCCTTCGCCTATACTAAGCGAGAATCCTGCTTGTGCATCAAAAACCCTTAAACCAAGTTATTCCACATGAGTCCATGATACCTACCAATTTGTTGTATTATCCTGTCGTTCCAAGTAAATTTGCATGTTCCACCTCTAAATATTCAAATAAACATCTGATTTTTGCACTCGTCTCGCTCATGGAGCGTCAAGGCGGTGATCATTATCTTCCATGCTAAGTGACTTATTCTCAAGATGGTCATTTATTCACCGTTATTGCACGAGAGAGGCTGGTAAAAAGGAAGCCCAATCCTGCTTAATCAAAATAAATTAAAGAAAACTCCTTGGGGCCATTGTATGTTGGAAGGCATCTGTGGACTCATCATGGATTTGGTCAGCCATGATTTGTGTATGAATGCTGGGTAGGAGTAAACTTTACTATTCTGTTTGGTAACCACCAATAATGAGTTTAACATGGAAGATATTGAAAACCTTTTTCATAACATTGACAAGAAAAGTGCACCATCCAAACACTATATCTTCACTCTTGTTTTAACTTTGAGCTCTGGCACCTCTACAAATCAATGCTTCCCTCTGCGAAGGGCCTATCTATTTACTTTTCTGCTAAGTCATCATCCTCTTATTAAAAGCACCAGACCGGAGAGCACTATTGTCAGTTTCACGCATTGAGTGTAGTTAATGTTGGATATGAGCATGACTGGATCTTTTCTACCCTAAATTATAAAGTTTAGTCACTGCTTGAATCTTAGAGGTGCTCTGCATTTACATTTTGCGGTCTTAGAAAGGGCTAGTGAAATATCATGTTACCATATTATATTATGATTGTTTTGAAAAATTGTTGGCATGTGAGATATTTTATTATTGCTTGCTAGTTGGTTATGTATTTCCATGAGTTAACATAATGTTTAGTTGTTGTCATGGATGCACTTAATTATGATTTATGTTGAACACTTGAGCATTAGCTAAGCATGTGTATAACAACGAGAACAAAAGAGTTTGTAAAAGTTTCCTTTATCACTTTCAGTTTATCAACAGAATTGCTTGAGGACAAGCAATGAGTAAAGGTTGGGGGAGTTCATACGTATCCAACGTATCTACTTTTCCAAACACTTTCTCTCTGGTTTTGACCTCTAATTTCATTGATTTGAGTGAAACGAACCCGGACTGATGCTATTTTCAGCAGAACTACCTTGGTGCTATTTTTGTGCTGAAATAAAAGTTATCGCAATTGGACGAAACTTTTTGTGAATTATTTTTGGGATATATAATGAATTATGGAGCAAAGAACCACGGGAGGAAGGTTGTCAGGGGGCACAAGCCAATAGGGCACCCCCCTAGGCCACGTCGTGACGGCTTGTCAGGCCCTCGTGGCTCCTCCGACCCTAAATCCATCCCTATCAAATCACATCTTCGGAGAAAAATCAGAGAGAAGTTTTCATCGTGTTTCACGAGACAGGGCTGCCGCCACCTCCTGTCTTCCTCTGAAGGGATGATCAAGGGAAATCATCATTGTCGCCAACACCAACCCTTCTTTATCAACACCGCCATGATGCTCATAATCGGCAGTTATTAATTACTTTGTAGGCTTGCTGCACAATGGTGGTATTGGATGAGATTGATCATGTAATCGAGTTAAGTTTGATAGTATGAACTACTCCCTCCGTCCCAAAATAAGTGACTCAAAAATGACACAATTTTGCACTAACTTTAGTACAAAGTTGAGTCACTTTTGAGTCACTTATTTTGGGATGGAGGGAGTATATTCTAACATTGATGTTGCTATGACTTCGCTATGCTTAATGCTTGTCACTAGGGCCCGAGTGCCATGATTTCAGATCTGAACCTATTATGTTTTCATGAATATAAGGGTGATTTCGGTCCTATCTTGCAAGTTGTATGCACCTATTGTGTGTCATGATCCGCATACCCCAAGGTGACAATAATTGGGATTCTTTTCGGTGATTGCCGTAGTTTGAGGAGTTCATGTATTCACCATGTACTAATGCTTTGTTCCAGTTCTCTATTAAAAGAAGGCCTTAATATCCCTTAGTTTGCAATATTACCCCGCTGCCACGTGAGGGTAGGACAAAAGATGGTATGCCAGTTCTTATCGCAAGCACACATTACTATATATGGAATACAAGCATACATTATATTGATGAATTCGATCTAGTTCTGTGTCGCCCTAGTGTGTTACTATTACATGATCAATGTCATCTAAATCATTATCCATCACCGATCCATGTGCCTACGCTTTACATATACTGAATATTGCTAAGTTATTACTATTGCTGCTACTGTCACACGTGCTACTCAATTGCTACTATTACTACTCTTACCAAAATTGATGTTGTCACTATTACTGTTACTTTTGCTACTACTATTTGTTGTGCTACTAAATCCTTGTTATAGAGAGATATCCTAGGTGCGGTTGAATTGACAACATAACTGTCAAGGCCAAATAATATTCTTTGGCTCCCCTTGTGTTGAATCCATAAATTAGGGTGAAATACTACCCGTGAAGACCGTTGCGGTCCCCTATAATTGTGGGTCATGAGTCATACAAGCAATTCATGAATGATTAGTATAAGACAGAGAACTTCCACATACAAATATATTATCTTGGACATCTTTTATGATTGAGAATACCCATTCATTATTTTCAACCTTGATCAAATTGTTGAAGTTGAACAAGGAGGAGAATGTAATGGTTATGTTTTGGTATATTTGCATAGAAGTTATATTGTTATGGATCCTCCAAAATGTGGTGGCTGCTTAGAACTGTTTGCTAACCAAAACTTCGTACTAAGTAGAGATACTACTTGTGCATCCAAATCCTTGAGAAAAGTTTCTTCCATGAGTGTCCACCATACCTACCTATATATAGTATTTCATTGCCATTCTAAGTTGCATGTGCCGCCTCTAAAACCTTCAAATAAACATTCATTCTAAGTGCCTATACCGCTCATAGAGTGATCGAGGCGAGTAGTATCTTCCATGCTTAGTGATTAATTCTCATGTTGAGTGTTTATTCTCTTATCATTGCATGAGTGAGTCTGGTAAAAAGGATTCCTGGTCCTGCATAATACAAAAATAAATAAACAAGAACCCCCATAGATAGTTGATTGTTTGGAGGGCAACCGCGGATTCAACCAACCATGAAATGTGTTTGAATGGTAGAGTGGGAGTAAAATTTCAATTCTGTTTGGGAACCGTCAATAATATTATTAGCATGCAATATATTTAAATCCCTTGTTGTAACGTTGCCAGGAAAGGTACACCACCCAAATTATATTCATCTATGTTTTAAACAATCAGCTCTAGCACCTCTGCAAACCCTGCTTCCCTCTGTGAAGGGGCAATCTATTTACTTTCATGTTATTTACTTTTCATGTTGAGTCAACTTCTTATTACAACCTCAATCTATTAGTTGGCAAGCACCATGTGGTGGAGAAAGATCCAAACACATATATCCAGTCAAGTATATTTGATCATGATTCATCACTGTTGACAATTATTTTCATGATAAGTATGTTCGGAGGCGAAACATTAAGCCCTTATCTTTCTTTGTGTTCGATGGATATTGTTTGTTCTAAAAATATGCTTTGAGTATTACCAATCATAGAAGAGTATATGATAATTGAGTGTGTGGAGCTCTTACTTAGACTTCATGATGCATTGAAATTGTTTGATAACTAAGAACATGTGTTGTTAAGTTTCAAGAGAATGCATTGTTTGAACCATGACATATGAATTTATTGCTACTATATATTAATGAGTTTTATGAGAAAAAGTTGTTTGTTATGATGCTAGAAAAGGTTATTGCAATTATCATTGATCAAAATTATATACTATGCTAGCATTCACACTTCATAAATTCTTTCTTTTATCACTACCTACTTGAGGACGAGTAGGAATTAAGCTTGGGGATATTGATATGTCTCCAATGTATCGATAATTTATGAACTATTCATGCCACATTTGCCTATGCTTACAATAATTTTGTATGGTTTTGATGCACTTTATATGATTTATTTAGAACTAACCAAGACTGGCGCTATTTTCAACAGAAATTACCTTAGTGTCGTTTTTGTGCAGAAAATAAAGGTTCTCGGAATCGCCCGATACTTTTTTATGATTTTTTCTAGAGAAAATAAGAAATAACGGAGCGAAGAACCACCAGAGGGGAGCTACCTATGGGACACAAACCAATAGGGCGCGCCCAGCCCCCTGGGCGCGCCCTAGTACCTTGTCGGGCCCATGTGGCTCCAACTGACGTGACTCCAACACTAAAAAATCCTATAAATCCATGAACCCCCAAAAGATAACCGAGAACTTCTGATTTGTCACCACAAGCCTCTATACCAAAGACAACTCATCTAGAGACCTGTTCCGGCACCCTACCGAGGGGACAATTATCACCGGAGGCCATCTTTATCATCTCGGTGGTTTCCATGACAAGGAGGGAGTAGTTCACCTCGGGGCTGAGGGTATGTACTAGTAGATGTCTGATTGATCTCTCTCTACTATGTTCTTTATATCTCATGATCTTGATGTATCATGGTCCTTGTTAATATAGTTATATCATATGATGTTATTCCATTGCTACCTTGTTGTGATGAATTGAATCTTTCCCTTTGAGATCTTGTTCTGTCGGATTGAATATTGGATTTGATATCACTTGATGTAGGTCTTGAATGTGGATACCTATGGTGACAATGAGGTGTCCTATTGATTCACTTGATATATTTGTGATACTCAACTTGTGGATTCCCGTGCTGACATTGGGGTGATCTATATATAGGGGTTGATACACGTTCTTGTCCTACATTTTCTGATAGAAATATTGTGGTAATCTTTGAAGTTCGTTGTGTTGGATTGAATATGATGAATCAGAAATAGTTTGATCCATGTCCTATAATTAACCCACAAATACTTGCCATGACATTGGAGTATCTAGGTGACATGAGGGTTGATTGATATGTATCATAAGTGTTATTTTATTATGGCTACTAGGGTTGTTTCTGACACATATAGGAATATCCCAATTGATTTATCAGAAAGGATAACTTTCAGGTGGTTATACTACCGACAACAATTTCCTCTTATGTTCTCCATTACTTATGAACTTTGGAGTGATTCTTTGTCGCACATTGAGGGATATTCATATGATTCTATTATGTTAGCACTATTGAGAGATTGCACTCGTGAAAGTATGAACCCTAGGCCTTATTTCCAAGAATTTATCCAACATTCTGCTTGCTGTTTGCCACTTGCTACCTTGCTTTTTTATATTTTCAGATTATGAAAGACTATTTCTATCATCCATATTGAACTTGTATCACTGTATCTTCACCGAACTAGTGTACCTGTACAATTTGCAATTTTATCAGGTGTGTTGGGGACACAAGAGATTTCTTGTATTTGATTGTAGGGTTGTTTGAGAGAGACCATCTTCATCCTACACCTCCCACAGATTGGTAAGACTTAGGCCATCCACTTAAGGGGAAATTGCTACTCTCCTACAAAACTCTGCTCTTGGAGGCCCAATAGAGTTTACAAGAATAAATTTGTGTAGTAGAAATCAACTATGCATCGGAGGGCAAGAGTGACAACAGCTTTTTGCACCGATGACACCAAGAATAAATTTGTGTAGTAGACATCAGCTACTTGAAGGATCTTACTCAATCCATAGGTAGGTATGGTGGACTCTCATGGCAAAACTTGGTTGAGGTGTTTGGATGCACAAGTAGCATCTCTACTTGGTGTGGAAGTTTTGGCTAATATGAGGTGGAAGAAAGCACTACATGTTGGAGGATCTAAACCCATATAACTTCTACTTGGAGGCAGGCAAGAATAATCTATTATGTTGTCTTCGTTGTCCAACATCAACTTCTTGGCATGTAATATTTTAATGAGTGGTCACAATCATAAAATATTTCCAAGATAATATATTTCTATGTGAATCTCTATTTCTTTATCACTTCCTTTTCAATTGCACCAATGACAAATTACTATGTTTGTTAACTCCCAACAAATTTCAATCGACATACTTTTTATATGTGAAGTCATCACTCCCCATAAGATCATTATGTCTACTCTTCGCTTTTATTCTATTATTCTTTATTCATCACTCTCAAGAGCATAGTAATCTAGCAAAGCACTATCATCAAAACTAATTTTTATTATATAACTCTCGGGCTTGCTTACATAAGGGGAGTAAATGCAAAAACTAAAAGGTAGATCATACTAACACTGTATTCTACTAGATCAAAACAAAATCCAAAAGGAGCGAACTAAGATAAACAAGAAAAAGGAAAAGGAAAAAGGTGTGATGCTGATACGATACCAGGGCGCCTCCCCCAAGCTTGGCACAAGCCAAGGGTAGTGCCCATACCCATGTGTTTAGATGTCCTTCTCTAGAGGTGATGGTGGTGGAGTTACTAATGAGGATGGAAGCTTGTCCTCCGTCTTCCAAGACATAGGCTCACCATCGTAAAAAGATGAACAAGTCTCCGGAATCCTCAAATCTGCAGATAAACTCATTCTCTTAAATCTGTATTCATACTCATAGTTTTGGTTTTGCAGATCATAGGTCTGGGCTTGGAGATGCTCAATTTTCTCATAAAGCTTGAAGATGTTCTCCCCAATGTCCTTGGTGTCCACCTTGTGTTTATGGGTAAACTCCAAGATCATCATATGATTGGCATCGAGTCCTAGTTCCACCATCCCTTGGCACTTGAAGACTTCTTGCTATATTGCTTTGAGCCTTGTTTCCATGCCTTCGGTTTTTGTTGGCCCCTCAACATCACGGATGTGGAGCACCCCCTAATGCATCTCAATGGTTTGAGGGTGTTGCAGCACCACTGCAGTGTAAGGGTTGATGACCTTCTCGAAAAACTTATCCCTCGGAGCACTGGGGGATGCCATGACGATCTAAATCAGCGGCAGAAACAGCTAAAACAAAAACAAGATGTAATGTCGTGATACGAAAGTGCAAACCTTCAGGAGATTATATAATGATTTTTAGCCGACCCGAAGGGGTGTACCGCAGGAAAACGGATTCAGGAGGGCGCATGGGGTGGTGACGACCCCCCTAGGCGCGGCCAGGGGGTGGTCGCGCCTAGCAGGCTTGTTGCCTCCTCGTGCATCTTTTGGACTACTTTTAATTTTCCTAAATCTTTAAATATTCCAAAACTGAGTAAAATTGCTATTGGGAAAGTTTTTGAGTCGGTTTACTTACCGTACCACGTACCTATTCCTTTTCAGAGTCTCAAATGTTCTGGTAGGTCTCCCTAATATGCTCTTCTGGAGTTATGGTATTTATAACATTGGTTTCAACATTAATGGGAGTACCTAAGATATAATGTTTGATTTGTTACCCGTTTACCACCTTCGGTTTTGTGGCTTCAGCGTTGTTGATCTTGATGGCACCGGAACGATATACTTCCTCAACAATGTAAGGCCCTTCCCATTTAGAGAGAACTTTTCCTGCAAAAAATATTACCCGAGAATTGTATAGCAAGACATGATCACCTATATTGAATTCATGGTTTTGTATCCTTTTATCATGCCATCTCTTAACTTTTTCTTTAAACAACTTGGCATTCTCATAGGCCAAGGTTCTCCATTCATCAAGTGAGTAATATCAAATAACCTCTTCTCACCAGCAAGTTTGAAATCATAGTTGAGATCTTTGATTGCCCAATAAGCTTTATGCTCTAGCTCTAGAGGTAAGTGACATGCTTTACCATAAACCATTTTATACGGAGACATACCCATAGTATTCTTATAAGCAGTTCTATAAGCCCATAATACATCATCAAGTTTCTTAGATAATTCTTCCTAGATCTATTAACTATCTTTTGCAAGATCAACTTAATTTCTCTATTGCTTAAATCTACTTGACCACTAGATTGAGGATGATAAGGAGATACACTTCTATGATTAACATCATACTTAGCAAGCAATTTACTGAAAGCGCCAGGAATAAAATGTGAACCACCATCAGTCATTAAATATTAGGGGACTCCAAATCTAGGGAAAATAACTTCTTTAAGCATCTTAATAGAGGTGTTATGATCAACACTACTAGTTGTAATAGCTTCTACACACTTAGTAACATAATCAATAGCAACTAAAGTATGAGTATACCCGTTGGACGTTGGAAAAGGTCCCATATAATCAAAACCCCAAACTTCAAAAGGTTCATTAACAAGAGAGTAATTCATAGGCATTTCCTGACGTCTACTAATATTTCCAATTCCTTTACATTAATCACATGACAAGAAAAACTTATGAGCATCCTTGAAGAGAGTAGGCCAATAAAAACCAGATTGTAATACCTTATGTGTAGTTCTATCTCCATCGTGGTGTCCTCCATAGGCTTTGGAATGACACTTCTGTAGGATCTATTCCTGTTCATTCTCACGTACACAACGTCTAATAACACCATCTACTCCTTCTTTATAAAGGTGTAGGTCATTCCAGAAGTAATGTCTTAAATCATAGAAAAATGTTTTCTTGTGTTGGTATGTGAAACTAGGCGGTATAAATTTAGCAATAATGTAATTAGCAAAATTAGCATACCAAGGATCATTGCAAGAAGCATTTATGACAGCTAATTGTTCATCAGGAAAGCCATCATCAATAGGTAGTGGGTCATCACGAACATTCTCTAACCTAGACAAGTTATATGCTACGAGGTTATCAGCACCCTTTCTATCAACAATATGCAAATCAAATTCTTGTAGCAGAAGAACCCATCTAATCAGTCTAGGTTTAGCATCTTTCTTTTCCATAAGATATTTAATAGCAGCATGATCAGTGTGAATAGTTACTTTGGAATCAACAATATAGGGTTTGAACTTATCACAAGCGAACACAACCGCTAAAATTTCCTTTTCAGTGTGGTAGCATAGTTTCTCTGAGCACTGCCTAGTTTGCTAGCATAAGGAATAACATTTAATTTCCTATCAACTCTTTGTCCCAGGACAGCACCAACGGTATAATCACTAGCATCACACATAATTTCAAAGGGTAGGTTCCAATCAGGTGGTTCAACAACATGTGTAGAAATCAAGGCATTCTCTAGAATTTCACAAGCTTCTACACAATCATCATCAAAAATGAATGGAACTTCTTTTTGCAAGAGATTAGTGAGTGGCCTAGAAATCTTAGAGAAGTGTTTAATAAATCTCCTATAGAAACCATCATGACAAAGGAAACTTATTATACCTCTAATATCTATATGACACGGCATTTCTTCAGTAGCATCTGCTTTAGCTTTGTCAATACCTCTTTCAGAAATTTTATGTCCGAAGACAATGCCTTCATTCACCATAAAATGGCACTTCTCCCAATTCAATACAAGGTTAGTTTCTTCACATCTCTGCAAAACTCAATCAAGGTTGCTCAAACAATCTTCAAAAGAAGTTTCGTAAACGGAAAAATCATCCATGAAAACCTCAACAATCCTTTCACAAAAATAAGAGAATATAATAGCCATGCTTCTTTGAAAGGTAGAAGGTGTAGTGCATAAACCAAAAGGCATACGTCTATAAGCAAAGGTACCAAAAGGGCAGGTAAATATGGTCTTCTCTTGGTCCTCTTTTGACACATGTATTTGAGAGAAACCAGAATAACCATCTAGAAAGCAGAAATGTGTGTGTTTGGATAACCTTTCTAGCATTTGATCAATAAAAGGTAGAGGGCAATGATCTTCTCTAGTAGCTTTATTCAATTTCCTAAAATTAATTACCATTCTATATCCTGTAACAATTATCTGCGGAATTAATTCATTTGTATCATTAGGAACTACGGTAATACCTCCTTTCTTAGGGACACAATGAGCAGGACTAACCCATCTACTATCAGCAATAGGATTCAACTGTCATTGGTGATCGACAACGGGTTTAGCATCAGGATCCATTTTAATTTTGTGCTGACATAGAGTGGGCCTAATGCCCTTAAGATCATCAAGAGTATCCAATAGCAGCACGGTTCTTCCTCAGAGTTTTCAATAATCTTTGTTCTTCATGCTCTTAAAGGTTAGCACTAATAATAACATGATACATCTTCTTCTCATCAAGATAAGCATATTTCAGAGTATTGGTAATTGTTTAAGCTCAAACATGGGATCACCCTTGGGTGGAGGAGGATCCCCAAGTATTTCAATAGGAAAGTTGTGTTTCAGGATAGGATGTTGATCAAAGAAAATCTTATCTATTTCATTCCTTTCATTCATATGCATGTCATTTTCATGGTCTAGTAAATATTATTCTAAAGGATCAGTAGGAGGCACAGCAAAAGAAGCAAGACCGATAATTTCATCCTTACTAGGCAATTAGTTATGATGGGGTTGTCTACGAAATTTAGAGCAATTAAACTCATGAGACGTATCCCCAAAACTTACGGTAATTGTTTCCTTCTCATAGTCTATCCTCGCATTAACGATATTCAAGAAGGGTCTACAAAATATAATGGGGCAAAAATCATCTTGTGGGGAACCAAGAACAAGAAAATCAGTAGGATATTTCATTTTCCCACACAAGACTTCAACATCTCTAATAATCCCAACTGGTGATATAGTATCTCTATTAGCAAGTTTAATTGTAACATCAATTTCCTCTAACTCAGCTGGTGCAATATCATTCATAATCTCTTTATATAAGGTAAAGGGAATTGCACTCACACTAGCACCCATATCACATAAGCCATGATAACAATGATCTCCTATTTTAACAGAAACAACATGCGTGCCAACAATGGGTCTATGCTTATCTTTAGCATCAGGTTTAGCAATTCTAACGGCTTCATCACAAAATTGAATAACATGCCCATCAATATTATCAACCAAGAGATCCTTAACCATAGCAATACTAGGCTCAACTTTAATTTGCTCAGCGGGTGTAGGAGTTCTAGCACAGCTCTTACGAACCACAGTTGAAGCTTTAGCATGTTCCTTTATTCAAACAAGGAAAGGTGGTTTCTCAATATAAGCAGCGAGAATAATATATAGGATCAACATTATAAGTAATAGTATTCTATTCAACTTTAATAGATTCAACTAATTTCACTTCAATGGGAGGATGATATACTTCTCCTTAGGGAGATCAACATGGGCATCAAAATATTCACAAAAAGAATCTACTATCTCAAAGTCAAGTCCATGTTTAGTGCTAAATTCACGAAAAGCATCAATATCTACGAAGGATTTAACACAATCAAACTTAAGGTTCATACCTGACTCCTTACCTTCGTCGAGTTCCCAATCTTCAGAGATGCGTTTAATTCTTTCCAATAAATCCCATTTGAAATCAATATCCTTCTTCATATAGGAACTAGGACAAGAAGTATCAAGCATGGATTGATCATTACGAGAAAGCCGAGCATAAAAATTCTGAATAATATTTTCTCTCAAGATCTCATGATTGGGGCATGATTATAACATTGTTTTAAGCCTCCCCTAATCTTGAGCGATTCTTTCTCCTTCACGGGGCCAAAATTTATAAATATAATTCCAATCACGATGAACTAGATGCATAGGGTCGAACTTCTGATGAAATTCCATTTTCAATCGGTTGTAGCTCCATGATCCAATATCATCACATAGGCTATACCATGTCAATGCCTTCTCCTTCAAAGATAAAGGAAATACCTTCGTATTGACGTGATCCTCAAGGAAACCTGCAAGCTTAAATAATCAACAAACTTCATCCACATAGATTAGATGTAAATCAGGATGTAGTGTTCCATCTCCTGCATAAGGATTAGCCAGCAGTTTCTCTATCATACCCGAAGGCATTTCATAATAGATATTTTCAGTGGGTTCAGTAGGTTGAGGGACAACTCTTTGTGTTTCCGGTCAAGGTCAAGATACCCTCAACAATCCCCTCGAAGGATTACTTTCCATAGTAACAGGTGACTGTAAATTTTAGTACACTATATAAATTTTTCCTTACCAGATTCCAGTTACCAAAGGCGCTTCACTCCCTAGAAACGGTGCCAGCAAAGAGTCTTGATAACCCACAAGTATCGGGGATCTATTGTAGTCCTTTCGATAAGTAAGAGTCTCGAACCCACCGAGGAGCAAAAGGAAATGACAAGCGGTTTCCAGTAAGGTATTCTCTACAAGCACTGAAATTATCGGTAACAGATAGTTTTGTGATAAGATAGTTCTTAACGAGTAACAAGTAACAAGTGTAGCAAGGGTGCAAAAAGGTATCCCAATCCTTTTTGTATCAAAGGAAGGGCCTAAACAAAATCTTATATAAATCAAAGCGCTCTTGAGGACACATGGGAATTTCTCTCAAACTAGTTTTCATCATGCTCATTTGATTCGAGTTGTTACTTTGATAATTTGATATGTGGGTGGACCAGTGATTGGGTGCTGCCCTTAATTGGAAAAACCTCCCACTTATGATTAACCCCTATTGCAATCATCCGCAACTACGAAAGAAGAATTAAGGTAAAACTAACCATAGCATGAAACATATGGATCCAAATCAGACCCTTACGAAGCAACACATAAACTAGGGTTTAAGCTTCTATCACTCTAGCAACCCATCATCTACTTATTAATTCCTAATGCCTTCCCATAGGCCCAGATAATGGTGGACTGTTATGTAGTCGACGTTCACATAACACCACTAGAGGAGAGACAAATACATCCCATCAAAATATCGAACGCATACCAAATTCACATGATTACCTATAACAAGACTTACCCCATGTCCTCGGAAAGAAACGTAACTACTCACAAAACATGTTCATGTTCATAATCAAAGGTGTATTAATTATCATAAAGGATCTGAACATACGATCTTCCACCAAGTCAACCAACTAGCATCAACTACAAGGAGTAATCAACACTACTAGCAACCCACATCTACCAATCTGAGGTTTGAGTCAAAGATCGGATACAAGAGATGAACTAGGGTTTGGAGAGGAGATGGTCTTGGTGAAGATGTTGATGGAGATTGACCCCCACTCGATGAGAGGATCGTTTGTGATGACGATGGCTTCAATTTCCCCCTTCGGGAGGGAAGTTTCCCCGAAAGAATAGCCCTGCCGGAGCTCTAGATTGGTTATGTCGAAGTTCCGCCTCGAGACGGCGGTGCTTCGTCCCAAAATCTCTCTTATGATTTTTTTTCTTGGTCAAAACCCTCCATATAGCCAAATACGGGCGTCGGGGGCCTGCCAGGTGGGCTACATGCCTGCTAGGCACGGCCAGGGGGTGGACGCGCCTGGCAGGCTTCTGACCTCCTGGTGGCCCACCTCTAGCATCTGTTTCGCCAAATATTTTTTATATATTCCAAAAAAATTCTCCGTAAATTTTCAGGATTTTTGGAGTTATGCAGAATAGGAATCTCAGATTTGCTCCTTTTCCAGTCCCGAATTCCATCTGTCGGCATTCTCCCTCTTCATGTAAACCTTGTGAAATAAGAGAGAAAAGGCATAAGTATTGTACCATAACGTGTAATAACAGCCCATAATGCAATAAATTTCAACATAGAAGCACATGGCCACCATTCATCGTTGTTTACATGCTACGCTACATCATTGCACATCCTAGTACACTACCAGAGGCATTCATATAGAGTCATCTTATACCATCATTGAGTTTTAATATCAAGTTGTAAGTAAATAAAAGTGTGATGATCATCATCATTAGAGAATTATCTTACAGAGGAAAGGATGATGGAGACTACGATTCCCCCACAAGTAGGAATGAGACTCTGGACGAAAAATAAAAAAATGAGGGCGGCTAAAAGAACCCACCTATTAAAAATGAAGAGAAGATAAAAAGGGGGAGCCAAAAACTGCCCACCTTAAATGAGAGAAAAATAATGAAGGGCTTTGCTACTATCCTTTACCAGCCTTGTTCTTCAAAGTAGCACCATGTTTTTCATATAGAGAGTCTCCTGATTTGTCACTTTCATAAACTAGTGCGAATTTTCATTATAGAACTTGGCTTGTATATTACGATGATTCTCTTCCTCAAATGCCCGAGGTCTTCATGAGCAAGCAAGTTGGACGCACACCCATTTAGTTTCATTTGATCTTTCATACACTTATATCTCTAGTGCATCCGTTGCGTGGCAATCCCTACTCCTCTCATCGATATCGATTGATGGGCATCTCTATAGCCCGCTAATCCACTTTTTGACTCCTTTGATATCTACCACCATACTCTATTACACTAATATTCTATATCCATGGATCACGTTCAAGTATTGCGTCATGGTTGAATATGCTGAAGCATGTTAGAAGTACGAGCCAATTGCTTGGTTTGACACTGGGGTGCTCATGATTTATACTTTATGCTAGGAAGACTTAGCATGACAAACTATGTTATATTGTAAGGATACAGTTCTTTAGCATTTTTATTTTGAAAGAACATTACTTTTTGCTAGTAAAACGACAGACTATTACCTTGAATCACTTGTATCTTAAAATTCATGACATGATTAGACATTTGTTCAACATTATGTTAGGTAGCATTCCACATCAAAAATTATATTTTTATCATTTACCTACTCGTGGACGAGCAAGAATTTATCTTGGGGATGTTGATACGTCTCCATCATATCTATAGTTTTTGATTGTTTCATGCCAATATTCTACAACTTTCACATACTTTTGGCAACATTTTATAATATCTTTGGGGCTAACATATTGATCCAGTGCATAGTGTGAGTTTCTGTTTTGTGTGTGTGTTTTTTTCTGTAGAAAATCCATTTGAAACGAAGTCTAAACACAATCAAAATTTACAGATATTTATTCTGGAATATATGTGATTTTTGGGAGTCGGAATCAACACAAGACGGTGCCCAAGGTGGTCCCAAGCCAACAGGGCGTGATTAGGTGTATGGCCGCGCCATGAGGATTGGGACTCCCTCATAAGTCGGTTGAGCCCCTACTTTTGCTGAAAGAAAGACAATTAACCAAGAGGGAGTAGTTCACCTCGGGGCTGAGGGTATGTACTAGTGATTGATCTCTCTCTCTCCTGTATTATTGAGATGCCATGATCTTGATGTATCATGGGACTTGTTAATATAGTTGTATCATATGATGTTATTCTCTTGCTACCTTGTTGTGATGAATTGAATCTTTTTGTTTGAGATCTTTTCACGTTTCATTGAATATTGGATTAGATATCACTTGATGTAGGTCTTGCATGTGGATACCTACGGTTACAATGGGGTGTTCTATTGATTCACTTGATATATGTCTTGCTCAACTTGTAGATTCCCATGGTGACATTGGGGTGATCTATGCATAAGGCTTGATACACGTTCTTGTCCTACTTTTTCTGATAGAGATATTATGGTAATCTTTGAAGTTCTTTGTGTTGGATTGAATATGACGAATCTAAAATTATTTGATCTATGCTGAATAGTTAACCCACAAATACTTGCGGTGAAATTGGAGTATCTATGTGACATTAGGGTTGATTGATATGTATCATGGGTGTTATTTCATTACGAACACTAGGGATGTTTGTGATACCTATAGGAATAGCCCAATTGATTTATCAGAAAAGATAACTTTGAGGTGGTTTTAATACCTACAACAATTTCATCTTATGTTCTCTGTTACTTATAAACTTTGGATTGATTCTTTGTTGCTCATTGAGGGATGATCATATGATTCTGTTATGTTAGCAATGTTGAGATATTACACTCGTGAAAGTATGAACCCTAGGCCTTATTTCCAAGCATTTATACAACATTCTTCTCACTCTTTTCCACTTGCTACCTTGATTTTTTATATTTTAATATTATAAAACCCTATTTCTATAATACATATGGCACTTGTATCACCATGTCTTCTCCGAACTAGTGCACTTAAACAATTTTCCATTTTATTAGGTGTGTTGGGGACACAAAAGAATTCTTGTATTCGATTGTATGGTTATTTGAGAGAGACCATCTTCATCCTACACCTCCCAGGTATTAATAAACCTTAGTCCATCCACTTAAGTGAAAATTGCTACTGTCCTACAAAACGTTGCGCTTGGAGGCCCAATAGAGTTTACAAGCATGAAGTTGTCTAGTAGACATCAAGAGTGACACTCTTCTTCCTAACATAGAAATTGATTCGGACGGGATTGAAGAGGGGCCACTATATCTTAATTCTATTGTTGTGTTTTACCATAATGAACATTAGTAGTTCGGATGCTTGCTAATATTTCCAACCATAAGTGCATAGAATTCCAAGTAGGGGATGGCATGCTAGCACTGGCCTCTCCCACATAAAAACCTTTAATCAGTCTAGTGACACAACCAATCGCTTAGGCAAAATTCCGCAAATCCTACCACAACTTTTCCACACTCGCTACATTTACTATATTCTTCTTTTATCAAAAAAGCACCTAAATTATATTTCCACACTCTTTATTATCTTACAAAACTATCTTATCACACCTACAAAGTACTTCTAGTTTTATTCCCGCAAAGTAGTTTATTTCATGTGCGAGGTATTGTGAACATTTTTGCGCGTAGAGCTGTATCGATGCTTGATATAAATTGAGAAAATATCAATTCTACCTTTAGCTTCTCATTGGGTTTGATACCCTTACTTATCTAAAAAGGCTACAAACGACCCCCTACACTTGTGGGTTATTAAGACGTTTTTGTAGCCTCTTTGTCAGGGAGCAATAACATGGGGTTTATATATTCTTGTGTGTGCTTGTTTGCTCTATCTCAAAGTAATTTTATTTTAAGATCTTGTTTTATATCTTTAGTTATGGTTAGGAAATGTAAAGTACCAAAAATAGTTGTACTTCCTAACCGAGTGGTTGAGGAACCACCCAAAATCTACCATACTACTGAAGCTTTTTACTTATATCATTTTTTATCCCTTTGTGCTCGTGCTAAAAACCCAACTAGCTTAATTGAGGGAAAATAATTAGATGAGCATGCTTATTTTGTGCGACATCGCATGTCTAAAAAAGGGAAATTCTTATGGCATAAAATTGTTTGTTTGTATTGTTATGCTTGGAACTTATGTGAAATGCATGATTTTACTTATTGTTTTGAAGACACTGAATATTACCTTCCTTACCAATGTGAGCTTAATTGTAATGAAATATTATCTTTATATGTGAAGGATTCATATAGTTATTATGATATTGAACAATGTAAAGAATTTGTTGCTTTTAAGGGTGCCTATGAAATTGCTTCCTAGATTGAAAAGTATGATGCTACTCTTTACAAATCTGGATTTTTTCCATACCTAATTATTTCTATGAAAACAATGCTTCTAATACTTATGTTAAATAATTTATTGAGAGAATGTCTCTTGACTGGGAAGAGACTAATATTTTGTAGGAATCTATGGAAGACGAAATTAATGAAACTGTGAGCTCATTAGATGAAAAAGATGATGAGGAGAGCGATGAATAAAACAAGGAAGAGTGGATTACCTACCCGCACCCACCTTCTATTGAGGGTAACTCCATATCACATACATTCTTTAATTTCCCTTCACACATACCAAACGATGAATGCTATGATAATAGCTACGATTCCTGCATGTGGCTATGCTACCAATACAAATTTTGCTTATAGAGATGAACTTGCTATAATTTAAGAATGGAACTGTTGCTATTGATCCCACACATGATAGTCCTATTATCTTTTTGAATTCTGCCAACTACACTATATCAAAGAAGTTTGCACTGATTAAGGATTATATTGATGGGTCGCGTTTTACTATTCCACATAACGATTTTGACGGATATAATATGCATGTGCTTTCTGCTCCTACTTGCAATCGCTATGAGAGAGAAACAAAATTTTCACATCTCTATGTTTCCAATACGATTAATTTGCAAGAAACTACTTAAGCTATGTATTGGCCTTTACTTTGGGTGAATGAAAAGTTCTTTTATGACATGCCATGAGTTAGACTTCATTTATATATGATATGTATTAATTTGCACTCAGTACTTGATTATAAATTATTTATTATTAAAATTGTATTTGATATACCTTTGGATCCGGGTGGATCAATTACTTCAGCACTATATGCCTAGCCAGAAGGAGACAAGCCAGAAGTTTTAGAGAGTCATTTATTTCTTTGTGATTTTAAAATAATTAAACACAAAAATAAACTGGGGAACTTAAAACATTTTCAAAAAGAAAAGTGAAAGTGAGAAAGTTGAGCACCGTTGAAGTGGGGGACGTCCTTGAACTTTTGTTCATGCCCATGGAAACTTTGTGAATCTTTACTACTTTAAAATTTACAAAAAAATAATTGTACTCTTGTAAAAATCCATTGTATTATAAAAATTATGTGCCAAGATTTACCTTTAGGGTGTTTAAATTGCTTGTTTGATATGTGTTGTGCAAAAACAAAATATTTTGTTGTACTATTTGATTTTTCCTATTTTACCGGAACGTCAAATTTTTTTGACATTGTTAAATTGTACTTTTATGTAATTGTTTTTATTACGTACTAAATTTTCAGAATTTCTCGAGTTACAGAAGTATATGTTTCGCGTGCATTTTTATAGATTGTCCTATTTTTCATAGATTGATGTTATAGTTTCTTTGTCTCCTTATGTTTGAATTCTTGTTGAGACCCATTGACTTGGCAGCCATATAATTTTGATAGCATATAGTGGGTAATGTTATGTTATAATTATACAATAATTTTATGGAAGGACATGATGGGATTCGATGTTATATGTACTAACTTTGCGAATGTAAGTTCTGTTAAGTTTTGTGTGGATGAAGCGTTTAAAGAACGAGGAGGTATCGATATGAGAAAAATAAGGAGAGACAAGAGTTAAACCGTGGGTATGAAAAAGGCACCCCAATTAAATATTCAAGGATAATCAAGTGTCTAAGCTCGGGATGCCCCGAAAGGCATCCCATATTTCTTCGTCAACAATTATTGGTACATGTGGGTTGTTGTTTTGTTCACATGATATGCATAAATTCTTGCAGCGGCATGTGCCTTTTATTTTTATTTTAGCAATGCACCATGCTGGTATGGTAAATTCCATGGTTGATTTAGTTTATTCTCTTTGCAGTTCACTTATATCTTTTGAGTATTGCTTTGTAGAATGCTTCATGTTCTTCACTTATATTTTTTGAACTTTGGATGCCTATTTCTATACATATAGAAAACCGTTATTAATAAAATGTTATTTTGCTTCACTTATTTTTTTAGAGTGGGGTCTTTTGTAGAAAGAATTAAACTCTCATGCTTCACTTATACCTATTTAGAGAGTCAACAGGAATTGGTCATTCACATGGTTAGTCATAAAATCCTACATAAAACTTGTCGATGACTGAATATGTTATGTTTGATTCCTTACAATAGTTTTGCGACATTAAGATGGTAATATGTGGGGGCACTAGTGTATGATTATTGATTAGTAAGAATATTGGTGTTAATGTTTCGGATTCCCGAAGCAAGCATGTATAGTCTCTAGTTATGCAATGAAGTTGGAGCATAATTTATCGTTGATTAAAATCCTTTGTGTTGTTTAATCAGGGGCGCATGATGGTTAACTCCCTACCAACCTCCTCCCTTGGGGCATGTGAGTAGTAATTTTCTTCGAGAGAGCTAATAAAACTTTCAAAATAAGTATGAGTTCTTCCTGACTAATGTGAGTCCATAGATTGTACGCACTCTCACCTTTCCGCAATTTGCTAGTTTCTTCGGCGCCGTGCACCGCCCTTTCTCACCTCGGTAGTCGGTGCAAACTTTTACTGATCCGTCCAAACCCCATTTTATTATACGCTCTATTACACATAAGTCTCCTTATATCTTCCACAAAACAGCCACCATACCTACCTATCATCATTTACATGGCCAATCCGAGATATATTGCTGTCCAACTTCCACTGTTACATCACATTACTTGTGTGTTCATCATCATATTGCTTTGTATGATCATATTGCTGACATAGTGTTTATGGCATGGCCACCATTCATCATTTTTACATGTTACACTAGATCATTGCACATCCTAGTACACTGCCAGAGGCATTCATATAGAGTCATCTTATATCATCGTTGAGTTGTAATATTGAGTTATAAGTAAATAAAAGTGTTGTAATCATCATCATTAGAGAACTATCCCATTGTGGAAAGGATGATGGAGACTATGATTACCCCAAAAGTAGAATGAGACTCCGGGCGAAAAATAAAAAAATGGGGGAGGCCAACAGAACCCGCCTATAAAAATGAGGAAAAGAGAAAAATGGGGAGGGAAAAAGTGCCCACCTTAAAAATGAGAGAAAAAGAGAGAAGGGAGTTTGCTACTATCTTTTATCGCACTTCTTCTTCAAAGTAGCACCATGTTCTTCATATAGAGAGTCTCCTGATTTTTTAGTTTCATAAACTAGTGGGAATTTACATTATAGAACTTGACTTGTATATTCCGACGATGGGCTTCCTCAAATGCCCGAGGTCTTCATGAGCAAGCAAGTTGATGGCACACCCTCTTAGTTTCATTTGAACTTTCATATACTTATATGTCTAGTGCATTCGTTCCGTGGCAATCCTTACTCCTCAAATGCTTGCTAATATTTCCAATCATAAGTACATAGAATTCCAGGTAAGGGCTGACATGCTAGCAGTGGCCTCTCCCACATAAACATTTGATATCGGTCTAGTGACTTAGCCAATTGCTTATGGACAATTCCACAAATCCTACCATCACTTTTCCACACTCGCTATATTTAGTTTATTGTTCTTTTATTAAAACAACACCTAACTTCTATTTCCATGTTCTTTATTATCCTGCAAAAATATCTTATCACACCTACAAAGTACTTCTAGTTTTATTCCCGCGAAGTAGTTTATTTCTTGTACGAGGTATTGTGAATAGTGTTGCCAGTAGACTTGTATCGGTGGTTACTAGAACTTGAGAGAATATTAATTGTACCTTTAGATCCTTGTTTGGTTCGACACTCTTACTTATCGAAAAAGGCTACAAACGACCCCCTACACCTATGGGTTATAAAATGTGTGCGAGTTGTCCACTACGCAGGCTCGACGAGACGTGCGCGAGCAGTCTACATGGCAAGCTCGTCAGGAATCAAGCCTTTGACCTCCAACCTCCGCTCGCCTCACTCCCAACATCTGAATTAATGGTGGCCGACACACTGTTTATCATGCGGTTAATGCACCTGGATAGAGGGAGTAGTTTTCAAGTGATCCCATTGCCTCACTCAACATAACAATTGTTTTGTTCGTGCCTCGCTAAGAATGTGACTTGTAGACTATTTTTGACTTGTATACATGTACCTACGAACAACAAATTGGAAATGGAAACGGATAGTAATTGTCTTAGATATTTAGGATAATTTGAAATTCCACATGCTGCAACTCCCAAAGACACAAGGGCAAGATAAGAAGGAAGACGACGCACAAGAGGGAAGGTGCGGACAACGATCTGGGCCGTTGCTCTTTAATTCTTGATGAATTACTGGGCGCGGAGTTCTCCATCTCCTCCTTAATCGTGTTCACAGACTACATGTACTATCACCTCTTCTCTTCCATCTTTTGTATTGTTGCCATGGCACAGAATTTCAGCTGGAAAGTCTCGATGCTCTCCTTCACATACGCATGAATTTGCTTGGTACCAGCCAAGGATTCTTACACCAATTGCATGTGCTGGATGTGGAGCTTCGCCAAGTCATCGATAAGTACCTCGACGAGGCCTTTCGGCTTCTCCATCGAGGCACTACTATGCTCATGCAGGTTCTTCCAGCCAGTGGTCAGCTCCATCTGCTTGTCGCGCTCGTTGCCAAGCTTTGCCTTCTTGCCAGTATGTTTCACAATGAAGTCGGTTGCCTTGTTAAGCAAGGCATTGCTCTTCTCCAGCAGATTTGCCAAGATGGTGATCACCTCCTCCTTATCATCGAGCTCAATGCGCATGTTGTTGCTGGCTGAGGAATCCAACACTTCCATCTCATCTAGTTTGCCTCAAAGGTGAATGCGCTTGTGAGATCCCTCGCTCTCCCTGAGAGATTGTTTGAGGACTCCATGACATCGTCGGACATCTCTATTCTGGCTAACATGGCGAGGCGGCGGGACCTCTCTGTTTCTTCAACGGCTGTCACACCATGTGTTTGTATCACTTTCTTATGCTTGGATTTATATAATTTGGAACCAATTAAAACTTTTTGAGTGCAGGCTTGTTTGAATTATCGATTGTTATGTTGAGTTTTTCTAGCACTCTTTAGATTCTATCCCTCTCCATATTCATCTTCCTTGACCCAAACTTCTTGCCCAATGATCATGCCATGTGAATAGTGCCCAAAACTATTTTTCTCAAATATTATTTTGACCAAAAAGGATTTATTCAAATTAGGTTTTCAAAAACCCCTGAGTTGAGGTTTGCATTGCAAATCCTCAAGTTGGGTGGCCCTTTTTCCCAAAGGCTTTATTTGAAGCCTATTGTATTTATGACTTCCCAAAACCACCAAATATGAATTTTAAAGATTATTTTAATATTTTATTTAAAATCTTTTTCTTAAGGCTAGAAATGGTTTTTCATAGGGAAAATTATTTAAATGCTTCCAAAATATTTGAGAAAAAATAGGGAAATTCAGTGGACATATGTTTTCCATATATATATATATATATATATATATATATATATGAGTTTCAATAATGGGCAAAACCCCTCAAAACCCTTTCTATCCAAATCAAGCTTTTGGAATATTTCTGTAAGAAATATTCTCAATGAAGTCCAAGAAAATTCCACAAGTCAACACTATCATAGGTGATGATCTTGCACATTTTCATATCAATCCAAGTTGATTTGATTCATCAAACTATGCCAAACACCTCCTTGTCCAAAGTTAAATTTGAGCAACTCTACATTGTGAAGTTTCTTCCCTTGAACCCAAACTTTGTGGACATGTTCTAATCACCAAATAATGATGCTACACTAAGTGGTGAATTAAGTGGATTAGCTTAGCATGACTAGATCTGCAGAGACCAGATTCTGTTGATTTCTAGAGTTCCATAAGGTTACATTGTGAACTTTCATAAATCAAGCTCAAACTTCGTGATGAGGCCTAATTCTAATCACCATTTGATCCTGTGAAATCTTGTGGCAAGAAAATTCCATTTGCTTGACCTAATCCCCATCAAACACTTCTTGGATGAATCCAAGAATAAATAATTGAGCCCCCTCCACCACTCTCCTTGGCCCCAAATTTTTACCACAACATCATGCAGTCCCTCCCCACCTCCAGTAGAGTCCCTAGCGCCAAAGAGCATGAGTGCATGGGGTAAAATCTCCATTTCCCTCTCTGGACAGTATCTTTTCTCTCCTCTCTTACTTCACTCTCTCACTCATGGCTACTCTAGAGCATCCAAGGCTCTTTCCCACTTTCTTTATTCCACCTTCAGCTATGGGACACAAGTGGACACGCCAGAGCGCGTCAAAAGCTTTGGCATGCCGGCCAAAGTCGTGCTCTAGAGCAAGCATCCACGCTCGAAAGGGTTGACCTCCCTCTCCTGCCCATACCTGACCACCTCAGGCCTCCCCCTCGCGCCAGTCGATGCACCTCAACATCCACAACACACGAGGGCAACGGCCCCTTCCTCCCCCCCTCTCTGTCACCATCCCGCACACGTGCTCGGTGCCGCCCAGCTCGGCCAATTACGGGGATCACACGTGCACGCTCCTGCTTCCCCTTTTTCTCCCCTGGACGTGGACGAGTCCCAGGTAGACTCAAGACACGTTCTCTCCCCCTCCCGTGGCCTCTTGCCTCAGTCACGAGCTCGCAGGTGCACCCGAGCTTGGTGGACTGAGGGCTGGATATTTAAGCCATTCCCGAGATCTCTCCTCCCCTCTGCTGACTCCCTCTCCACCCACCTCGACCCCTAGCAGATCCTGAGCCCCTCCCTCTCACCCTGTGCTCTGGATCGAGCTCGACGCCGCCGCCTCTGGTCGCTATCAATCTCGCGATAGGGAGCCCCTCCGGCCCTTCTTATTTTTTGGTTGCTCCTCCCTCGCCCCACTGATGTGTTTCCCCCTGTTCCTCGTTCATTTTGCAGCACGGGACGGCCCGGGCAATCACCTCCTGAATCCCCTCCGCCGCAGCCTCCTCGCTGTCGACAACTCCGGCCACCCCCGCCGCACCTTCGACCTCCAGGAGAACGGTGGCTGGACACCGAGCCCATCCTGGCACTTGCCCCTCGCCGTTGTGCCCTACACCATCACCGGTGAGGCTCTCTCCTCTCTGTCCCGAGGTGGGAGAAGGACCCAACAGGGGGGTCCCACCTATTGGCCTCTCACCTCCCCCTCCCATGCCTCCCTCTTCCTGGCCACTAGGCCCCACTCGTAAGGTTTGAAACCTGGCGCGCGTGGGGGGCGCCAGCACGCCTGGCCTAGCTAGCCACTGGGCTGGCCCAGCAGCTGGCTGGCTCTAGCCCTGGGCACAGGGCCCTTCTCCTTTTCTTTTTCTTCCCTGTTTTTCCAATACTTCCACAAACCAAAATAAAAATCCAATGCCCAATATTTTTCCACCATAAATCCTAGAATATTCCATAGAATTTAATAGTGCCATTTGTGAAAAATGTTGGAAACTTTTTATGCACTATCTTATTTGAAAACCTACTTTTGACATCTTTTTGCCTCTGTTTAATAGTTTCAAAAATGTTTTTACAACAAACCCCTAGAAACATATTTTTTGCATAGTTTTTAGTATTTATCAGAATAGGGTAGCATTTTAGTAGTTCACTTGTGTGCTCTGTTTTTATGTGATGCTTATTATTATCGTTATTTATCGTGGTGAGAGATTGCGTTGGTGACGAGGGAGTTGGACCCGAAGACTTCAAAGACACCGAAGACTTTGTTGAGCCAGGCAAGCAGCCCTTTGACCATGTTAAGAAACCATTTTATTTGCATGACATATAGCACTTTACTTTCATTATATTTGATCATGTGATGTGGTGTCCACCTTGGTGGGATGCCCTGATACTTCTTGTTGATACTTGCATCCTGCATGACCCTACCTCCTTATGAGGGTTGTGCGGTGGGTGTAGATCGGAGGCTAGTAGATGCTACACAAGTGGGACCAGGATTTTGCATGGTGATGGAAATGAAGAGATGATTTCATAGACTTTTCGAAAAAACCGTTAGGTGCCACTAATGCCCGAGGTAGATGATGTTGAGTCGGGTGACCACTTGAGAAAGAAATGGTGTACCGGAGCAAGTGGGTGTGAGCGGTTTTCGAAAATGGATTGGTGTAAGTTGCGACCATTACTCCAACCTTACATGCGCAACCACGATACCCATTATGGGATGAGGCTCTATTGATTACTTTTGTGGGTACTAGCAAGGAGCTCGCATTACTAGTTGCGGGAGTGGCGTGGTCACTCTCGATACGGGGTCGTAATGGTATGGACGATCATGCGTTGTCTTCACAGGCACCGGGCACACTGTTGGTCCCTGCATGGATGCTACGAGTGATGTACATAATGTGGGTTGGGTACCAATCGAGTGGACTCTTTGTTTAGTATCGCCAGGGGAAAGGCATTGTTCGGGTGCTTACCTCAGGTATGTAATATACCGCGAGTCATGGATGACACAGAAGTTCCCCGAGTCTTGTGGGTATAGTGTGCAACCTATGGAGAGTGTAAGACTATTAGAATAGCCGTGTCCAAGGTCAAGGACAGTTGGATGACCGCTCTTGTGATACGTCCAAACTTTTTCCTAAAAACTTGGTGCGTGTGTGGGTGTGGGTGGATGACACAGAGTTGACACATGGGATAAGTCAGATGACTTGACGTGATTATTGAGCATGAGATGTTCAATGCCCTGTTTGTGATGATATCTATAACTTGTTCATATGGGTATCTGCCAACTGTTGATGCATGCTTACCTAGCAACTTGATCATGTCATTGCATTCAAAATTAGATTTCTGCAAAATACCTACTTAGTGCTATAGCATGCATTACTATTGCCTTGTTCCAAACATGGGTTGCTTGCAAGTACATTGAAAGTACTCATTGGCTTGCCACTGGTTATTTAATTGGCCAGGCATGGAAGAACAGGAGTACTGTGAAGAGTTCGTTGGTGACGAAAATGCAAACTAGGACGCTTCCCAGTCAGAATGCCTGTAGGTTTAAGGTAGATGGCAATGGGTTCACGCTTTCGATCAAGATTTCCGCTGCTTGTTCTGTTTAAGAGTTTGGCCCTTATGACCCTATCTATGTAAGACTAGACCTCCATGGTCTTTAGTTGTGTAAGACGCTAAATGAGGATGTAAGACTCTTGTTATTCAGCTTTTGCGTGTTCAGTGAGCGTTGACCTTTGGGATCACTGTACACGTGCATTTGGCGATCAAGACTTATGAGTCGGGGTCCCATAGAGCTGGTATCAGAGCCATCCTGGCTGTAGGAAGCCCCTTAGTTAGCATGGATGTTAGTTAGGATAAAACCGTTTTCAAAACTACACCTAGCACCTATACTTAGGAGTTTCTGCACTTAGTACCTCTTGTATTCCTCACATAGCACTATACTGACTCTCCTTCCTTCAAACCTTTGTAGATGGCCGTCGTACCCGAAGCCTTCCTGACATCCGGCTTTCCCCTACTTCTTGAAGATAGCCTAGAAAAGTGCTAGTTTTGCCAACCACCCATTTACCTCTACCACAAGCACTACGTCGATGCCGTCACGAAGGAGTACCACGTGGATTTTGTCGTGAACGCCAATGACTCCTTGGGTAGTTGGTTCTTTGAGGGACCACAGATGGAGACCATAGCACTCGTAGTCGGGATAGCTACACGCAAGGCACTTCTGCAACCGCGAGACATCATTACAGAGATGGCTGACGAACCGACTACTCGCTACCTTCCTTTCAGGAAGCATGTTCTTGGCGAGAGCTAGACATTGGTTCCATCCCAGGAGGATGGCACACCACTCAGGTTCCAGACATACTTCAGCCTCTCCGCCGATAGTCTGGTTCACCACTTGATTAAGGTGTCCGTGAAGCTCCGTGAGGAACTTCGCCACAACTAGGAGCTACTTCTACAAACCAAGATGAAGCCAGACAAGATCAAGAAGGATGGAGCTCCCGAGGGACGACCAACTATCGCTTATCGAGGAGGAGTACCCCCAGCTAGAGATGCACCCACATGTCATCGTCGCATTAGTGCGAAGGAGTATCATGAGCTCTTCACTAACCCGCTAACGAAGCATCGTTGGGAAGGACCTCATTGTTCTCCGACCCCCTCGACCGGAGACGATGCCTGTCCGGAGGACGATCAGGAGGAAGACCCAGAGGAGCGTGACTACGAGACCGAGCACTCCACCACCTGAGTCCGAGAACCCCTAGGGTAGGATCAGTCATGTACCCTTCATGCGAAATCGAGTCCGTGTAATGGTTCATATAAAACCATGTGTGCTTGTTGATTATTTTGCTGTTTGTGTTTCAATGCAAGTCGTGCTTTTGCCTTAGGAAACATGTAAGCGACTCCGTTCTCTATCTTACCTTAATATATGTGTTGGTCTTTCGACCTTTGTTTTAACACACCTGCACTAGACCAACCCCCTTAGGCGCGCTTTTCCATTGTTGCTTTTCCTCTTGTCTATCCCAGTTGTTTGACTTGGCTGCTCCAAACAGGATGGTGACTTATACCCGCAACATCTCCTTCGCCAACCCTGAAGCCGGCAACTCAAGCCAGCAACAGAGAGCTGGTGGGACTGCTCACGCTGGAGGACACCAGGAGCAGCCACAAGGCGACATTCCCCCGCCACCACTTTCACCGGAGAACATGACCATAGCTCAGTTTTTCCAAGTTCTCCGGGAGGAACGCCAAGCCAACAGTGTTGCTATTCAACAGATGGTTCAGGCCCTTGTGCACAACCAGCAGCAAGGCAGGAATGGCAATGGCCGCTCCACTCTGTCTGAGTTCATGAGGAATTCACCCCCAACCTTCACCGAGACTGTTGAACCCTTGGATGCTAACGACTGGATCTGCACCATCGAGGACCTCCTTGCACTGGTCAATTGCAATGAGGACTGTGAGAATGTGCTTTATGCCTCTCACTGCCTCGGAGGTACCGCCCGAGCTTGGTAGGATGGATTCAAGGTCATGCAAGGTGAACGTGTGATCACTTGGAATGACTTCAAGGAAGGATTCCGCACCACCCACATTCCTTCTGGGATCATGGCTATCAAGAAGAGAGAATTCCGAGTGCTGAAGCAAGGAAGTGGCTCTGTCAAGGAGTACCTACAGAAGTTCAACCTGTTGTCAAGGTATGCACCTAAAGGGGAGGCTACCAAGAAGGAACGCTTCATGGAAGGACTTCAACAGACCCTGCAGTATCAGCTCATCGTCTGCGACTGTCGTACCTTCTTCAACTTGGTGAACAAGGACCTCATGCTAGAAGACAAGCGTCATGCCATAGACGACACTCGCAAGCGCAAAATAATCAGCAAGGGTAGCTCCAGCAACCAGAAACTTCGCCCCTGGCAGCTAGCCCCAGCCAAGCCGACCTATCAGCCACAGCAGGCTAGACCTCCTGCGCTTTGTCCGAGCGACCAGCCTCAGCAGTATGCCAATCCCAGGCAAGCTTATAACAACCCCAAGAACAACAATGGTGGCAGGAACTACAACAACAACCCTAGGCAAGTCGCTTGTTTTGGATGTGGTCAGCAAGGCACATCTCTAGGTTGTGTCCCAACAAGAAGCCAGATGCACCGCTCCCCAATGTGTCGAACCAAGGTCAAGGCCGTGGAGCACTCCCCAAGGAACCCCGCTCCCTACAACCAGCCGAACAATGGCAAGGTACGTGTGAATCACGTCACCGCAGAGGAAGCCCAGGAAGACCCGGGCGTCATACTGGGTACGTTCCTCGTCAACTCAACCCCAACAACAGTACTGTATGATTGTGGAGCTTCGCAGTATTTTGTCAGCCAAAGGTTTGCACTAGAGAGTGTCATGAAGCCTACACCCCTGGGTAGTCGTATGTTAATTCAAACCCTCAAATCAGTTATGAAGTCTGGGATAGGTTGTAAAGGGGTGGAGATTAACATCAACGGGGTAGATTTTCTAGCAGACCTCATCATCCTGAAGTCAGAGGGCTTGGATGTGATCCTAAGCATGGACTGGTTAACCAAGCACCGGGTCTTGCTAGACTATGCCAAGAGGATTATCACCATGACCAATAGCCAAGGAGTGGAAGTCAAGTATGTTCCCAACCCTACCTCCACTCAAGCCCCTTAGGCTAACTGTCTATCGGGAATTGAGTTGGATCAAGTGCGAGCGGTATGTAAATAGCCAGATGTATTTCCTGATGAGCTGCTCGGGATGCCTCCTAACCGCGACATTGAGTTCATCATTAAGCTATTGCTCGGATCAAGGCCCATTTATAATAAGCTCTATAGGATGGGATCCGAAGAGTTGGCTAAGTTGAAGAAGCAACTGGCAGAGCAGCTCAGAAAAGGATTCATTCGCCCTAGGGCCTCTCCTTGGGGATCACCTATTCTATTCGTGTCAAAGAGGGATGGCACTATTGGACTCTGTGTCGATTACCGTTCCCCCAATGAAGTCATAATAAAGAACAACTACCCACTCCCTAAGATTGAAGACCTATTCAATCAGTTGAATGGAGCCAAGGTGTTTTCCAAGATTGACCTTAGGTCAGGGTACTACCAGCTGAAGATCAGACCTCAAGACATTCCGAAGATGGCATTTCTAACCCGGTATGGCCTGTATGAATACATGGTCATGTCATTTGGGTTACCAATGCCCCTGCCTACTTCATGTACCTCATGAATAAAGTCTTCATGGAGTACCTGGACAAGTTTGTTGTCGTCTTCATTGATGACATACTCGTCTTCTCCAAGTCTGAAGAAGAGCATGAGAAGCACTTGAGATTGGTCCTAGACAAGCTTCGAGAGCACCAGCTTTATGCCAAATTCAGCAAGTGTGAATTCTGGCTGCATGAAGTTGGATTCTTGGGTCATGTGTTGACTGTAGAAGAACTGTCAGTGGATCCTGCCAAGATTGAAGCCATGACTGAATGGCAGAACCCAACCACCGTGAAGGAAGTCAGGAGCTTCCTCGGACTCGCGGGATATTACCGCAAGTTCATGGAAGGGTTCTCGAGCATTGCCCGACCCATGACCCAGCTTTTTAAGAATGACAAGAAGTTCGAATGGACAGCTTAGTGCAAGGAAAGCTTCTAGGAGCTCAAGAAGAGATTGACCACAACCCCAGTTTTGGCCACCCCCAATATTCACAAGGAGTTTGTGATATATTGTGATGCATCGAGAACTAGGCTTGGAGGTGTTCTGATGCAAGAAGGTAGAGTTGTAGCATATCTATCAGGACAACTACTTCCTCATGAAGAGAACTGCGCTACTCATGATCTTGAGTTGGCATCCGTGGTTCATGCCTTGAAGACATGGCGACATTACCTTCTAGGGAAGAGATGTGAGATATACACAGACCACAAGGGTTTGAAGTATATTTTCACCCAAAGGGAATTGAACATGAGGCAGCAAAGATGATTGGGGTTGATCAAGGATTACGACCTCAGTGTTCAATACCACCCCGGAAAGGCCAACGTGGTAGCAGATGCCTTAAGCAAAAAGGCTTGTTCCTTGAATGCCATGATTAAGGAAAGGCTACCCGCCCTATATGGAGAGCTTGAAAGCTTCGCCTTGGAACTAGTTGCACCCGGATTCCTCGCCAACCTCGAAGTAAAGCCTACCTTGATGGGTGATATCAAAGAAGCTCAGAAGGGACACGAGAGCATTGAAGGCATCAAGAGAAATATCAAGGCAAAAAAGGCCTCAGGATTCTCAATGGATGAACATGGAGTTGTATGGTTCGGGAATCGCATCTGCGTACCCAACAAACAGGATCTCAAGAACTTGATCTTGCAATAAGCTCATGACACTCCATTCTCCATCCATCCTGGAGGAACTAAGATGTATCAAGACCTCAAGGAAAAGTTCTAGTGGAATGGCATGAAGAGGGAAATAGTCACGTTCGTTGCTAAATGTGACATATGCCAGAGAGTCAAGGTAGAGCATCAGCGACCCACTGGACTATTGCAGCCTCTCAAAGTGCCTGAATGGAAGTGGGACAAAGTCGTAATGGACTTCATCACCGGTTTACCAAGGTCAAGTAAAGGACATGATTCCATTTGGGTCATTGTCGATCACCTCAACAAAGTAGCCCACTTCATTCCCGTTAACACAACCTACAATGGGAACCAATTGGACAACCTCTACATCAACCGGATTGTAAGCCTCCACAAGGTTCCTAAGGACATTGTATCGGACCGAGGCACCCAGTTCACCTCAAGGTTATGGAATAGGTTCCAAGAAGCCTTGGGAACCAGGCTCTCTTTCACCACTGCTTTTCACCCTCAGGCCGGTGGACAGACGAAACGAGTAAATCGAATACTCGAAGACATGCTCCATGCCTGCATTTTGGCGTATGGAGCCAAGTGGGACGATTGCCTATTGTTCACCGAGTTCTCCTACAACAACACCTATCAGTCGCGCCTTCATATGGCACCATTTGAGGTGTTGTATGGATGCAAGTGCCGTACTCCCCTCAACTGGTCGGAAATCGGAGAAGAGCTAGTCTTTCGCCCAGATATCCTTCATGAAGCAGAAGAGCAAGTTCAGCTCATCCGAGAGCGACTCAAGACCGGCAAGACTAGGCAGAAGAGTTATGCCGACTCTCACTGCCGGGACATGAGTTTCCGTGTTGGAGACCATGTTTACCTCCGTGTCATGCCTCTCTAAGGAACCAAGCGATTCCACGTCAAGGGGAAACTTGCACCAAGGTTTATCGGCCCCTTCAAGATCACCGACAGGCGAGGAGAATTTGCCTATCAACTAGAGGTACCTTCCGACCTATCAGATGTGCACAACGTCTTTCACATGTCACAACTCCAAAAGTGTCTCCAAGTTCCCAACCTCCTTGACCTCTACAAGGACATGACCATCAAGCCATCGATCTTCAGCCAGACCCCACTTATCGTGAAAGGCCAGTTTGCATTTTGGATGAGGCAAAAGTTTGCACCCGGAGCCGCACCATCAAGTACTTCAAGGTTCAATGGAGCAACCACACTGAAGCACAAGCACCTGGGAGCGTGAACACTATCTTAGACCTGAGTTCCCTTATCTTTTTAGCACTTAGCCTAGGAATCTCGGGGGCGAGATTCTTGTAAGGGGGGGGGGGGTAGGTCTATCACACCCTGTGTTTGTATCACTGTGTTATGCTAGGATTTATATAATTCAAAACCAATTAAAACTTTTTGAGTGCATGCTTGTTTGAGTTATCTATTGTTATGTTGAGTTTGTGTGGCACTCTTAGATTCTATCCCTCTCCATATTCATCTTCCTTGACCTAAACTTCGTGCCCAATGATCATGCCATGTGAATACTGCCCAAAACTATTTTTATCAAATATTATTTTGACCAAAAGGGATTTATTCAAATTAGGTTTACAAAATCCCATAAGTTGAGGTTTGCATTGCAAGTCCTCAAATTGGGTGGGCCCTTTTTCCCCAAAGGCTTTATTTCAAGCCTACTATATTTATGACTTCCCAAAACCGCAAAATATTAATTTTAAAGATTGCTTTAATATTTTATTTAAAAGCTTTTTCTTAAGGCCATAAATGGTTTTTCATAGGGAAAAATTATTTAAACGCTTTCAAAATATTTGAGAAAATTTAGGGAAATTCAATGGATATATATTTTCCATATATATATATGAGTTTCAACACATGGTCATGTTCAAAATAATGGGCAAAACCCCTCAAAACCCTTTCTGTCCAAATCAAGCTTTTGGAATATTTCTATAATAAATATTCTCAATAAATTGCAAGAAAATTCCATCAAGTCAACACTGTCATAGGTGATGATCTTACAAAGTTTAATATCAATCCAAGTTGATTTGATTCATCAAACTATTCCAAACCCCTCCCTGTCCAGATTCAAATTTGAGAAACTCTACATTGTGAAGTTTCTTCCCTTGACCCCAAACTTGGTGGACATGTTCTAATCACCAAATAATGATGCTACACTAAGTGGTGAATTAAGTGGATTATCTTAGCATGACTAGATCTGTAGAGACCAGATTCTGCTGATTTCTAGGGTTCCATAAAGTTACATTGTGAACTTTCATCAGTCAAGCTCAAACATGGTGATGAGGCCTAATTCTAATCACCATTTGATCCTGTCAAATCTTGTGGCAAGAAAATCCCATTTTCTTGCCCTAATCTCCATCAAACACCTCTAGACTGAATCCAAGAATCAATAATTGAGCCCCCTCCACCACTCTCCTTCACCCAAAAATTTTACCACAGCATCATGCAGTCCCTTCCCATCTCCAGTAGAGTCCCTGGCGCCAGAGAGCATGAGTGCATGGGGTAAAATCTCCATTTGCCTCTCTGGACAGTATCTTTTCTCTCCTCTCTTACTTCACTCTCTCACTCATGGCTACTCCAGAGCATCCAAGGCTCTTTCCCACTTTCTTTATTCCCCCTTCAGCTGTGGGACACAAGTGGACACGCTAGAGCGTGTCAAAAGCTTTGGCATGCCGGCCAATGACGTGCTCTGGAGCATGCATCCACGCTCCAGAGGGTTGACCTCCCTCTCCTGTCCATACCCGACCACCTCGGGCCTCCCCCTTGCGCTAGTCGATGCACCTCGACGTCCGCAGCACGCCAGGGCAACGGCCCCTTCCTCTCCCGCTGTCTCTCACCCTCCTACACACGTGCTCGGCGTCGCCTAGCTTGGCCAATCACGCGGATCGCATGCGCGCATGCTCCTGCCTCCCCTTTTGCTCCCCCTAGACGTGGACAAGTCCCAGGTAGATCCCAAACACATTCTCTCCCTCTCCCGTGGTCTCTAGCCTCGGCCACGAGCTCGCGGGAACACCCAAGCTCAATGGACCGAGGGCTGGCTATTTAATCCATTCCCTATATCTCTCCTCCCCTCTATTGACTCTCTCTCCACCCACGTCAAACCCAAGCAGAGCTTGAGCCCCTCCCTCTCACCCTGTGCTCGGTATCGAGCTCGATGCCGCCGCCTCTTGTTGCCGTCGATCTCGCTATAGGGAGCCCTCCAGCCCTTCTTCTTTTTCGGTTGCTCCTCCCTCGCCCCAGTGATGTGTTTCCCCCTCTTCCTCGTTCATTTTGCAGCACGAGATGGCGCGGGCAATCACCTCCCGAATCCCCTCTGCCGCGGCCTCCTCGCCGCCGGCAACTCCGGCCACCCCTGCCACTCCTTTGACCTCCAAGAGAACAACGGATGGACGCCAAGCCCATCCCCGCACTTGCCCCTCGTCGTCGTGCCCTACACCGCCGCCGGTGAGGCTCTCTCCTCTCTATCCCGAGGTGGGAGAAGGACCTGACAGGGGGGCCACCTGTCGGCCTCTCACCTCCCTCTCCCACGCTCTCCCTCTCCCTGGCCACTGGGCCCCGCTGGCTGGCTCTGGCCCAGGGCAGAGTGCCCTTCTCCTTTTCTTTTTCTTCCCTGTTTTCCAATAATTCCACAGACCAAAATAAAAATCCAATGCCCAATATTTTTCCTCCATAAATCCTAGAATATTCCATAGAATTTAATAGTGCCATTTGTGAAAAATGTTGAAAACTTTTTATGCACTATCTTATTTTAAAACCTACTTTTGGCATCCTTTTGCCTCTGTTTAATAGTTTTCAAAAATGTTTTTTCAAAAACCCTAGAAAAATATATGTTTGCATAGTTTTTAGTATTTATTAGAATAGGGTAGCATTTTAGTAGTTCATTTGTGTGCTCTGTTTTTATGTGATGCTTATTATTATCGTTATTTATCGCGTTGTTGATGAGGGAGTTGGACCCGAAGACTTTGTTGAGCCAGGCAAGCAGCCCTTTGACCATGTTAAGAAACCATTTTATTTGCGTGACATATAGTATTTTACTTTCGTTATATTTGATCATGTGATGTGGTGTCCACCTTGGTGGGATGCCCCGATACTTCTTGTTGATACTTGCATCATGCATGACCCTACCTCCTTATGAGGGTTGTGCGGGTGGGTGTAGATAGGAGGCTAGTAGATGCTATGCAAGTGGGACTAGGATTTTGCATGGTGATTGAAATGAAGAGATGATTTCATAGACTTTTTGAAAACCCCATCGGGTGCCACTAATGCCCGAGGGAGATGATGTTGAGTTGGGTGACCACTTGAGAAAGAAGTGCTGTACCGGAGCAAGTGGGTGTGAGTGGTTTTCGAAAACGGATTGGTGTAAGTTGCGACCGTTACTCCAACCTTACATGCGCAACCACGATACCACTTATGGGACGGGGCTCTATTGATTACTTTGGTGGATACTGGCAAGGAGCCCGCATTACTAGTGGCGGGAGTGGCATGGTCACTCTCGATACGGGGTCGTAACGGTATGGACGATCATGCGTTATCTTCATAGGCACCGGGCACACAGTTGGTCCCTGCATGGAAGCTACGAGTGATGTACATCATGTGGGTTGGGTACCAATCGAGTGGACTCTTTGTTTAGTATCGCCAGGGGAAAGGCATTGTTCGGGTGCTTACCTCGGGTATGTAATATACCGCGAGTCGTGGATGACACGGAAGTTCCCCGAGTCTTGTGGGTAAAGTGTGCAACCTCTGGAGAGTGTAAAACTATTCGAATAGCCGTGTCCGCGGTCAAGGACAGTTGGATGACCACTCTTGTGCTACGTCCAAATGTTTCCTAAAAACTTGGTGCGTGTGTGGGTGTGGGTGGATGACACAGAGATGACACATGGGATAAGTCAGATGACTTGATGTGATGATTGAGCATGAGATGTTCAATGCCCTGTTTGTGATGATATCTATAACTTGTTCATATGGGTATCTGCCAACTATTGATGCATGCTTACCTAGCTACTTGATCATGTCATTGCATTCAAAATTAGCTTTCTGCAAAATACCTACTTAGTGCTATATCATGCATTATTATTGCCTTGTTCCAAACATGGGTGGATTGCGAGTACATTCAAAGTACTCATTGGCTTGCCACTGGTTATTTAATTGGCCAGGCATGGAAGAACAGGAGTACGGTGAAGAGTTCGTTGGTGATGAACATGCGAACTAGGATGCTTCCCAGTCAGAATGCTTGTAGGTTTAAGGCAGATGACAATGGGTTCACACTTTTGATCAAGACTTCCACTACTTGTTCTGTTTAAGAGTGTGGCCCTTTGTGGCCCTATCTATGTAAGACTAGACCTTCATGGTCTTTATTTGTGTAAGACGCTAAATGTGTATGTAAGAGTCTTGTTATTCACCTTCTGTGTGTTCAGTGAGCATTGATCACTGGGATCACTGTACACGTGCATTTGGTGATCACGATATATGAGTCGGGGTTCCCACAACGGCCTTGGTCTTTGCTGCCTAGTTATGTCCCGACCGAGAAATCCTCCTACCGGCCATGGCAGACGCAAAGAACGACTAACAAGAAAGAGTTGTTTTTTACTGATGAGGAGAGGAACGTGCAATGATTTTTGAGTAGTTTTTTTATAGCCTACTGGTAAACAGGTGCTAAGTGGGAACATGCTTAGGTTTGGTAGGTGTAAATAGATTTGCAATTAATTATAGCGTGGTAATTTGGAATGTTACGAGAAACAAGCTCAAAATTTATTGATGGATTTCGTTTCGAATCCCGAAACGGTTTAGAAACCGTGTGGCATGGCGTACGTGGGTCCGCGTTCTCGGGTATTAATGTGTACGCCCACTATCACACATGGTCCACACATTCTCATTGTGCCCCATGGATGGGCTGGCACACTTGCCATGGGTGCCAACCATAAGTGAATAAACGGTTCAATACACTACTTGGGCCTTTTCCTCTGGTTTATATGATGTGCGACCCCAAATTAAACACAACAATAGAGCCAGCCAACTAGCCAAAGGCTTACTTCACGAGACTTGAGTTCGATCCTAGTCCAGCCTCTTTTTTCCTTTTCACTTTTTTTGTAAATTCAAATGCCTTTTAAAATATTCTTATCCTTCAAGCCCTAACTCTAAATCTTTTTCCTTTTCACTTCCGTTTTTGTAAATTCAATTGCCTTTTAAAGTATTCATATCTTCCAAGCCTTAACTTTCTGACATGTTATATATGGAAATTGCTCACAAAATGTGTAGATTTCAAATATGCTATTATCTTGCATGTTACAAATTTCTAGAACATTGTGAATACACTTCAAAAATCATCCAATTATTATGTTTTTACGCAACACCACTTATTATGTTGTTTGTTGTGTGGAGATTTCAATGAATTTTCTGATATCGTCGAGTGAGTATAAGAGGGTGATTTTTTCCACCTGCCGAACACACGGGCATGTTTGCTAGTACACTACAGAAACGCTCGAAGAAACGTTGGTACTTCATATAGGTTAGGGACAAAGTTTGACGCTTTTATATGTGATTAGCAACTTAAAGTTGTGAAGAGAAAAAGGAAAAAGAGAGAGAGAATGGAACAATTGTTCCATTGATTAAAGATTGGGGTATTTATACCCTCGTTACAAGGCGGGTACATAGGAGGCAGTTGCCAAAACATGGGCACCGACACAGTATGGAATTATATTTAATTAACCTAATTTATTAATTTCTAAAAAAATTATCGGTATGCAAAATGTCCATACAGTTATAATAAAATACGCTAAAAAGGAAGCATTGGCTGCCTTCCGACGACGGTCTGCTGGCACTCCATGGTCAGCAGCACCCTTGCGGCCATTAGTTCCGAGTGTCCGGACCCGCGGCCAAGGTACACGTCTTCACTCGCGCAGCTACTGGCGCTGGTAGGCTATTGGGGCTGTTGGGTTTCATCCTGTATGGCTTGACAGTGTGCAATCGCGTGCATGACACGTTCGGGGAACCGCTCCATCTCCATGTATTCCCACTGGTAGTGAATTCCACCCATGACCTTCCTCCACAAGATTTCACGTTGGTATACCTCTACGTCGACAGGGACATCATCTCCATCGACGACGCACTCGAGCCTAGTCACATAAACGTCAGGATCGATGATGACACAACCGCCTCCGAGCATGACGAAGCGGCACATAAACCCGCTCATCATTGAATCTCACAAGGATTCTGGCCATTCTTGGCAGGGCATCCGGCTTTTGAAGGGCATCCGGTGACGACGGTTCTTCGGGTGGGTCATCGATCATGCAAACAAGAAGCTCTCGATCGTTTGCGTGGTGCATGGCAAGAAGCTCTTTATACTTCTTATGCAGAAAGAACAGCATCTGCCCAAGGAACGACACGACGATATCGGTGTCGATGGGCCATGACTTCTGCACCGACTCGTTCTTATCGCCAAGGGCGTAATCCAAGAAGGGGTCAACGTAGTCGACCTCTGAGCTTTGGTTGTGTGTCAAGGGGCCATCGTCGACCTCCGAGCTTTGGTTGGCTAGCAAGGAGACAATGTCGAGCTCCGAGCTTTGGTTGCCTGATATGGTTGGAATAATTAATGGAAGATAGGTGTGGTCTAGATCTGCACACAGTGTCGCTGCGTTGCCGGAAGGATCATATAGAGCTAGACACTCGCTGGTGGCAGGAAACCGACGGAGGAAGAGGCGGCAAGCGTTGTCTTGGATTGCGAGACACGCTTATAACACAATTATTTTCTGCATTGGGAGTTTGTGTGTTCGTAGGTACCAACTGGTGCACGCCAGTTGTACTAGGCTGATTTTGGGGTTCCTCCTAGTTTATTATGCATGTAAACTGTTAATTGTGGTGTTCAAATGTTATGTAATTGTATGTTTAATTTGGTTATGCATATTGTATTTATAAGCATATATTTTGTTATTTTCTAGACATAACAAATCACGTCGTGAAAGATTAAACCAAGAAACACGACAATGATGATTTGAAGAATCATCGACAATTGTTCACAATCGTTTGCCCACACCACACACATCTTACTAGAAGAAATTTTTTGTTTTATTTTGGCTCATCGCATACAGTTCATCTGAGTGGCTTGTATGCTGTCTATCGGTCTTCACATACAATTCAGATAAATGTCCTATTTGTCGGGTATCACACACATATTGTCAAGCCGTGTTATTTTGGCTCATCGCACACAATTCATCTGAGTGACTTGTACATTGTCTATCACACATATCTTGATCTGTCTAACCGTTTGTGTTATTTTACCTTATCACAAATAGTTCATCTGAGTGACATGTATGATGTCTATCGCACACATAATCATCCCAGAAATCATTTGTCTTCTGCTGGATCAGCGCAAACAGTTTATCTGAGTGAACTGTACGTCGAACATGGCACAATTCTGTATTTGATTAAGCGTTTGCTTTATATTGGCTCATCGCAAATGGTTTGTCTGGATCAATTGTTTGCCACATATCGCACATACAACTGTTTTCTGAATTGTATTTGATGGATCTGCCATCGCACACAGTTCGCGTTATTGGCGACGAAGTTAGAACTATATCGTTTGCGATTCATGCTTCGTGCATAGTTTGGTTGAAGGGTCTCAGCTTAATTGGACCTTCCTGCAATAATGTCTGTCGAAGCCTCGATGACGCTACGCCCCTGCCCGCCTCTCGGTCGACGCTTCCCTGCTATCGAGGCCACAACCTCAATCGCCCCATCTTCTATCTCTACCGCCAGTGGAACGAACTAATCAAACCCCGTAGTCTATATACTTTGCATGCATTTGTGTAGGTTAGCTTGTAGTGCTAATTAGATTCAATTGCTAGTTATATAGGATGAGGTTATACAGATTAGCTTGTAATGCACATAGTTACATTAGTTTGTTGTGTAGTTTAGTTGTACTTGGCACATATTAAGATGTAGATACCTAGGTCTAACTTATACTTGTGAATTCGTTATTACCACAAATTAGGATAGATTAGTTCATACAGTGTAGTTTAGTTTGTATATAGTTTGTATAGGTTAAATAGATTTGTTGTTCGTTCTTAATTAGTTGTTAATTTTGTACCACATTAGTTGAATATATTTACATCTCACAACTTAATTTACATTAATTGCAAATTCATTTTTTATTGTAGTGCCTTCTAGAACTTTGGCAATATGGTGAGTTTGCCTCTATGCAAGGCTGATTGTATGTCTTTATTTTTACAAAAATGAACAAGTAAGAGATGTGTTCCTTTTGTTGTCATGTCTCAACTTTATTTGGTTTATGAAGCGGATATTGATATATTAGCTCACTTTAAAAACAATTTTTTGTGACTATTATGGTTATATTTCCACTTCATTATTAATGCAGATTTGTGATTCAGAAATTTGGTGGTATATTATATGTTGTGTATCCGAATACCCGGTTTTTGTTTCAAAATTATATACTTACACTCGAATTGCCCAGGCTTCATAAAATGTCTGGCTCTGCCACTGAATTAGTCTTGATTTTGTTTTGAGAGGAGTTTTCTATAAGAATGGTGGAATAGAGATATAGGAGAGAAATAATGAAGATAAAAAAGGTGAAGGGAAAAGAAATAAGACATAATGACAAGTAAGGAAGTCGGGAAGAGTAAAGAAGGAAGAAAATAGAGAGAAGAAAGCTCCTTAGGGAGACATACATGATCTAAAGCCATTTTTCTTACGTGTTTAACATATTGTATCGCTTTAACTTGAACACAACAATGGACCTGGTGTGTTCTAGGTGAGGTGTGGCGACAGCCGGGTTAACATGTGCAACATTGTATCTCTAACAATCGCTTCTCCCTAGTGCTAGTAGAAGATTTCAACTGGAAGGCGGTATGTTTGTAACAACGAATGATTTCATAACTGGATGAAAAGATCAAAATGCTATATATAAGATTTTAGAAACAATTCTTTTTGCATGGATACCTTTAGATGTCTTTTACATGCATGTAAATTTTCATAAATTAATCATAATTTGTACCCTCTGCAAAAAAGACAAAGTTTTGGCCCAAAAACAATAAGGGAAGGACTATTTTTATACATGTATTCATCTTTGCTGTGTACACTGTGTGCTAAAATATATATTGCTGAAAATGTATACGCACATACTAAACATTTATATGTATGTGTACACTTTTTAAGAATTTTTGAGGTTTGTAAAATCAGATTTTCAGGTAAAAAAATTAAAGAGCTGTGTCGACACCGGACTCCAAAACGTAGCGCTCCTACTGTCCCTACTAGTCTGATTTGCCCCCCCTCCCCCCTCTTTCATGACTGGCGCAATAAACAGTTTGTCTCCCTAGCAAGCTAACGTCGTTCAACTACAGAGTGAGAATTGACTGAATTCTCTCCACTCCAGCTGCAGAACCCAAGAGAAAACTATTGGTCAGGCAAGCATGCATGCATTATTAATGGGTTTTAATGTATTGCAGGCATGGAAAGTCCTAGAGGTCGGTCTGGCCAGAGGACGTGCATCCATGCAAACGTAAAGCACTCATAAGTGAATATAGTGCGAAGTATACTCTTTTTTCTTTTCTTTTCTTTCTTTTGCGGGGAGTGCGAAGTATAGTCTTCATCATGTGACCAAAAGAGTTAAATTAGTTTTCAGAGGAGTACCGTTTTGGTTCTTGAAAGCATATGCTTCCAAATAAATGGTGATTGTTTTTTCTTTAAAAACTATTTTTAGATGTTTATGTTAATGTAACAAGCGTGTTTGACAATTTTCATATGAAACGAAATATCACTACTAGGTTGACGGAAAATCGACATTTGTTCGTTGTACTTTTTTGTTATAAATGTCAAAATGCTTAAAGCTAGTTACCTACAAATTTGCAGGTAGCATTTTAGTGTGATAATGAATACATGTACTGGTTTTTTTAAGTTATAGAATATTTTTTAGACACGCATGAGCATGTGCTCCTTACGGCAAAATTAGATTTTTGAGTACTACTCATTAACGAATATGTAATATGTGTGCCCAGCCGCCCTCCAGATGAGTTGTTGTGTGCTTTCTAGCCTATATCTATAGCTCCATGTCCTTTTGACATTTTATGCATGGCTATATATCCTACCATCCTCATATGGTTCTTGCTTACGTATACAGCTAGATCCATCACTCATTTCACCGACAGTTAATTTTGAACAGAGGGAGAAACAAATAAATGACCAACACGCCGTCACACATTCTGTTACAGGAATCACACCTCATTTGTGTACTCCTCACATACTGCTGCGTTGGTGGCTAAACACTACATGGTCATTCTCTACAATCTATTGCCCTAGGGAATTCTATATATTGGCAACAGTGCTAAACTTCTACATCTTATAAAATGGTAAGAGAAATATTTTCATTCACTATGAATTTTTTATTTATTTATTTTGTTTTTCCAATTTGTTATTATTCAGTTTCAATCGTGTATGCATCCATTAGATTGGATTAGCATTGGTGTGTGGCGAGGACTGGCATGTTTAAATCATGCATGACATGTTATTTTCTTTTGTACTTTAACTAACAATTAACATGTGCACTCAAAAATATTTCGGTCTTAGATTGGTATGAGTAGGGCCGAGTAGAACGCCCATGAATTTTCTCATCAACTAGATGAATTAATTTTAAGATATAGGACTTCCCTATTAGAACAGGTTTCTCAAAGGGGTCGCCTGTTCTTCGATCAAATATTCTTCTTTTTCCGTGTACTCGAGTTCAAATACCTGTGGATTTTTTGTTTCTTTATTGGCTTCATATAATTCTGAAAACACAAGTTTTCAAACTATGATGATGTATCGGCTATGGTTTGTTTGCGATACAATGTACTATTGGCTATGGTATGTTTAGGTAAAGTTACGAATATCTAACATATGCGGTTTGTTTAGATATGATTACGTAGATCTACATCGATGTCCAAGGTGGTATCTCTAGATCTGAAGAGAGTGATTTCGGAACAGTGCTTTAAAAGGAAAGTAAATATCTGTAGAAAATAAGCACTTCAACAAGTCAGCCCTCCCTTTTTTTGACAAAGCGAATGAAGGGAAGATCTTCGAGCTTTCTCCAGCGGCGGCTCATGTAGTGGTCAGCATCTCTAACTCAACTGTTGGTTGCCGTATGTCAAGACTTTCCCATAGTTTTCACACTTACACGAATCATAAAGTCATGAACGATTGTGAACTGTGAAATGGGAATAGTTATTTCCCTGAGAGATGATAATTAAAACCGCTGAAGGAAACTAAACATATATAGATACCAGCATTTTGAGCAGGATGGAATGTGCCGAGAAGCCTCGTCGCCGCCATGATTGGGCGAGTAGTCTCCGCAGCGGGGGCGAAAGGAATGAGGGAAGGGGGCAATGGATACTAGTACATGTCAGTAGGAAAAGCAATGTCACAGGTCCATAAATTGTGGTTTGAATGGAGTAATTAAGAGAAGGAAATAAGGAAGAGAGAGCAAAACGATCGATGGCATCTGCGAGCTGAAGATGTTATTGCTCTAGCAGCTCATGCATGCCTGCACGGCACTGCACTGCACTGCACTGCATGCACTAGCTGCGGCATCCGGCCGGCTTGAATGGTAAGTTCGTCTCGGTATCCGCGCTAGCTCTCTCTCCCTCCCTCACGCTAGCTCCTCGTCCATGTAGGTTATTAATGGAAGGGAAGGATAGAAGATCGAGGAGAGGAGTGGACGGCTGCAGGGAACCCTACTTTAACTCCATCTCCATGCACACTACCACGATCAATGTCTTGTGTGTGACTAGTACTGTACGTGTTTCAAGTCAACTTGGATCGAGGTGTCCCATGCCAAGGCTATCACTGACATGCATGCATGACTGGCCAACCTTCACGTACGTACGTGTGCGTGCAACAAATTAGATGACGCGCCAAATTAGCCCTAGCTGAGCTTTAGCCATGCCATGTTGTAAATCACTCTAGCTTAGTCTTTTATTAGCTCTATTTTGCTTAGCTTAGCATACCACAATCTTGGAGTCAGATTCCAGCATTAGCTTTTGAACGCCAACCTTCGATGCAAGTTGCACCACACGACCACATGCCAGAAGGATCAGCTAGCTCGGGATCAGGGATGGTTTGGGTTCGGGAAAAAAAATGGCGTGCTCTTGATATATCCAGACCTAATAGTGGGTAGTTCTCGCATAGAGATTAGTTTTTTTTTAAATAACAGTACCCCTGTATCAAAATATAAGACGTTTTTTAGACTAAACAACGTTTTATATTTTGATACGGACAGAGTACATGATTATCTTCTTTGTCCTCGTTATTGTTACAGTATGATTGTATGAATGAATGACGCATTGCATTGTTTTCAAGCATATATGTGGTTGGGCCTGAGCTTCTAGCAGTTAGCTAGGTACGTAGGAAAAGAACAAAATATAAGAGGAGAAACGGTGTGCATGCATGAATGAGTGCATGGTGTCTCTGTCATCATCACCTTATGATGCAGCACCCAACCAGCACTCAGTCTAGGCAGAAGGGTCGTGTAATGTTACAGGGACTCCTACATGTCATTCCCCATCAGTCTCTCTCTTCCCATCTTCCTTCTTCCAACTCCTCCCTCTAACTCTCCCTCTAACTCTCCCTCTCTCTCTCTCTCTCTCATTCACTCACTCACACACGCACTCACAATGCATACAGTACTACTAGTACTAACAGACAGGCAGACAAAAATTTAAAAGCACATCCTAGCTAGCCTCTTCTGTCGATGGTAAAAGTGGAAGAGATTGAAGAGAGAAATTGAAGGGCATGCATTCAAGTTTCCCTTGAATGCCACTAAGGACAACACAGTGTCTGCAGGCAATTACGCATCCTCCCATCTTGTCCCATCGATCTTCTCTTCTTCTTCTTCTTCTATTCCACTGTGATCTCTGGCCAGTCATTTAACATAGCTATCAATTTCAACGTACAAACAGAACAAAATAAAATAAAAGGCAGTGCTTCTTCAGGCTGGAATGGAAGCTGCGGACGCAATATATATCTGACCTGATATAATGCATGCGCCAGCTCAGTGAATAAGAAACATTTTTTAGGGCTAGCTGTACATGCTTTCAACACACTAATGACTTTGTGGCAGAGCTAGAAACAGATGGTTTTATGTGGATGTCTAAAGAGATACGTTGTCACGTCATTAGATGTAAGAGTTATCCCGTCTAACTTAACTGTCGGAGAGCCAGTGCGATTCTAAGCCTGAAGTCCAATGGGGATATGTCATGCATTCCGATAGCATCTTTACTCGACCCGAAATAGACGTTTGTCCCTCTTTATAAAAAAATACAATTTGAATGAAAGATACATGGTGTTTAGAAAATCATACATCCACTAGTACAAAATAGGGTACTAGTTCCGGTTCTAGAGGGTCTTTAGTTCCGGTTCTGAAACCGGAACAAAACTGGCAAGACTAATACCCTAAACCTTTAGTCCTGGTTTACTTACGAACCGGGACCAAAGTGGCTCCACGTGGCCACTGCGGGGCACCCAGGCAGGAGGACCTTTCGTTCCGGTTAGTAACACCAACCGGGACCAAAAGTCGCTGGGTTCTTTTTTTGGAAGAGGGGGGTTAGGGGGTTTTGGAGGGTTAATATAGGAGGTTCATCACTAGTAGAAAATAGGGCTTTGGTCTAGCCTGAAAAACCCATTAATCCCGGTTCACTCACGAACCGAGACCCATGGGGGCATCGGTCCGGGTTTGTGAGGCTAGGGCGCCGGCCGGGCCTCGTGGGCCATTCATCTCGGTTCGTCTTTCCCCTTTGGTCCCGGTTCCAGACACGAACCGGGACCAATGGGCCTCGCTTCTGGCCCACAACCATTAGTCCCGGTTTGTGGCTGGAACCGGCACCAAATGTTATCCTTCAGTCCCGGTTCCAACTACAAACCGGGACCAATGGTTTGGCCTATATATACCCCCTGCCCGCGAGCAGAGCAGTGCACTGCTCTGTTTTTTTAACCGTCCGTGGAAGAGCTTTGTGGTGCTCTAGCTCACCTCCTATGCATATGAGGTGTTTGATGAAATGCCCGAGCCACACTTAAGCTTTCTCCTCTGAAAGCTCCTTGTCCAAACTTCATTTTCCTCGAGATTTGTTTAGGTTTGGCGATCCGTCCCGTCCCGTCCCCGTCCTCATCGCCATCAATCGTCCGGGCCCATCTCGGCGCCGGCACCACCGTGGTTAGCCTCTTCTTCTTATCTTCTTTCTAAAAGAAAAAAGTTCTTACTTTTATGATTTAGATAGATACTTGTGTAATTTTTTTACTTTTATTATTGTTTGTTATTATATAGTGCGATGGTTTTGGTATCCGCCTCTGTCGGCCCTCGTCCTGTCTATGATTCGGATGTACTATATATTATTTTTTATAACTATTTGTTTTATTTAGTGTTTACGACAAGTATGCCGACCAACGTGACATAGATTTTTTAATCTATGAGGTATGTGAACCGGAAATTCCAACCCACAGAGAAATTCTTGTCGAGAAGTTAAATTTGGTTGAAAAAGAAAACAATGACTTGAAACAAAAATTACAAAGAGTTGAAGAGGAGAAGATGAAGTTGGAGTTGCATGTTACCGATGTCGTCGACGATCACAAGATCAAGATGGATGCAATGCGCTTGAAGATTAGGAAGATTAGAAAATATGACATTCATACCGAGGCTTGGTATCATTATGGCATTGGATCAATTGGTACCTTAGTAGCGGTTATGATCGTATTTGTTGTTGCATTTAATTTTTTTACATAGTTTCAATGTATGTTTTAATTAGATGCTCTAGAGAGCTATATGTTGTTCAATAATGAGAACTATGTATGAACTGTATGTATTTATTTTGGTCATTATTGTACTTTGGCTTTAATGTGATGATGAATTTCTATTAATTTGGTCAATTCTATATTCATGATATTTTATAATGGTTTTTAATACACTTTATTATATAACGTATGCAGATGAACCGGCAATGGATGTACGATGACCGACGCACCTCCGAGTATATTAAGGGCCTGCATAATTTTCTTGAAGCGGGTGAGGCAAACGAGCAAAATGGTTTTATGCATTGTCCATGTACTGCCTATGAGAATACGAAGGCTTTCTCCAACTCTAAAACCCTTCACTTCCACCTGCTTGAGAAGAGTTTTATGCCACACTATAATGTTTGGACCAAGCACAGAGAAAGAGGGGTTATGATGGAAGACAACAAAGAATAAGAGGATGATGACAACTACCCGCCCCCTGAATACGGTGATGCTGCAATGGGGGAAGCTGAAGATCAAGAGGAACCAGACAATGTGCCCGATGATGATCTTCACCGGGTCATTGTTGATGCACAGAGAGAATGCGAAAGTGAAAGGGAGAAGTTGAAGTTCGATCGCATGTTAGAGGATCACAAAAAAGGGTTGTACCCAAATTGCGAAGATGACAACAGAAAGCTCGGTACCACACTAGAATTGCTACAATGGAAGGCAGACAATGGTGTATCTAACAAGAGATTTAGTTCGCTACTGAAAATAATGAAGAAGAAGCTTCCAAAGGATAACGAATTGCCCGACAGTACATACGAAGCAAAGAAGGTTTTATGCCCTCTAGGATTGGAGGTGCAGAAGATACATCCATGCCCTAATGACTGCATCCTCTACTGTGGTGCGTACGAGGATTTGAATGCATGCCCGATATACGGTGCATTGTGGTATAAGATTAGAAAAGATGACCCTGGTGATGTTGAGAGCCAACGCACCGGGAAGAGGGTTCCCGCCAAGGTGATGTGGTATGCTCCTATAATACCACGGTTGAAATGTCTGTTCAGAAACAAAAAGCATGCCGAGTTGATGCAATGGCACATAAAAGACCGTAAGAAAGACGGGAAGTTGGGAGCACCCGCTGATGGGTTGGAGTGGAGAAAGATCGAGAGAAAGTGGAGCGACTTTACAGGTGACCCAAGGAACGCATGGTTTGGTTTAAGTGCAGATGGCGTTAATCCTTTTGGGGAGCAGAGCAGCAAGCATAGCACATGGCCTGTGACTCTATGTATGTATAACCTTCCTCCTTGGTTGTGCATGAAGCGGAAGTTCATTATGATGCCAGTGCTCATCCAAGGCCCTAAGCAACCCGGCAATGACATTGATGTGTACCTAAGGCCATTAGTTGATGAACTTTTACAGCTATGGAATGGAAGAGCTGTACGTGTGTGGGATGAGAACGAACAGGAGGAATTTGACCTACATGCCTTGTTGTTTGTAACCATCAACGGCTGGCCTGCTCTCAGTAACCTTTCAGGACAGACAAACAAGGGATACCACGCATGCACACACTCTTTAGATGACACCGACATTATATATTTGGACAAATGCAGGAAGAATGTGTACCTGGGGCATCGTCGATTTCTTTCGACCAACCATCAATGTCGAAAGAAAGGAAAGCATTTCAAAGGTGAGGTAGATCACTGGAAGAAGCCCGCCCTCTGTACTGGTGATCACATACTTATATGGTCAATGATTTATAAGTAATCTTTGGAAAGGGTCCTGGCGGACTATCTGTTCCGACTGACGATGTGGGACGCGCACCCATGTGGAACAAGAAATCTATATTTTGGGAACTACCCTATTTGAAAGACCTAGAGGTTCATTCTACAATCGACGTGATGCACGTGATGAAGAATCTTTGCGTGAACCTTCTAGGCTTCTTGGGAGTGTATGGGAAGACAAAAGATACACCGGAGGCACGCGAGGAACAACAACGTGTGCATGAAAAAGATCACATGCATCTAGAGCAGTATGAAGGTCCTGCTAGCTACGCTCTTACCAAAGAAGAGAAGGAAATCTTCTTTGAATGCCTGCTCAGTATGAAGGTCTCGTCTGGCTTCTCGTCGAATAATAAATATGGCAGAGAAAAAGTTCCAGAACCTGAAGTCTGATGACTGCCATGTGATTATGACGCAAGTGCTTCCGGTTGCATTGAGGGGGCTTCTACCAAAAAATGTTCGATTAGCCATTGTGAAGCTATGTGTATTCCTAAATGCAATCTCTCAGAAGGTGATCGATCCAGAAATCTTGCCAAGGTTAAGGAGTGATTTGGTGTAATGTCTTGTTAGTTTTGAGTTGGTGGTCTCACCATCCTTCTTCAATATCATGACGCACGTCCTAGTTCATCTAGTCGACGAGATTGTCGTTCTGGGCCCTGTATTTCTACACAGTGTGTTCCCCTTTGAGATGTTCATGGGAGTCTTAAAGAAATATGTTCGTAACCGTGCTAGGCCAGAAGGAAGCATCTCCATGGGCCATCAAACAGAGGGTGTCATTGGTTTTTGTGTTGACTTCATTCCTGATCTTAAGAAGATTGGTCTCCCTCAATCGCGGTATGAGGGGAGACTGACTGGAAAAGGCACGCTAGGAGCGGACTCAATAGTATGTAGGGATGGGTATTCTTGGTCTCGAGCACACTACACAGTTCTACAGAATTCTATCTTGGTGACCCCTTATGTCGATGAACACAAGAATATTCTACGCTCCAAACACCCGGAGCAGTGTGACGACTGGATTGCATATGAACACATCAGGACTTTCGGCAGTTGGTTGCAAACACGTCTCATGGGTGACAACACTATTTCTGATGAGTTGTACTCGTTGGCAAGGGGACCATCTTTGACTGTATTGACTTACAAAGGGTACGAGATAAATGGGAATACATTTTACACGATCACCCAGGATCAAAAGAGCACCAACCAAAAGAGCGGTGTCCGCTTTGACGCAGCAACCAAGAGGGGAAATGACACATATTATGGTTACATAGTGGACATATGGGAACTTGACTATGGACATGATTTCAAGGTCCCTTTGTTTCAGTGCAAATGGGTCAATCTGTCAAGAGGCGGGGTACAGAAAGATCCACAGTATGGAATGACAACAGTGGATCTAAACAATCTTGGGTACACAGACGAACCATTCGTCCTAGCCAATGATGTGGCGTAGGTTTTTTATGTGAAGGGCATGTCTACCAAACCAAGAGAAAGAAAAGATAAGGAAGCGAATACATCATACGATGAGCAAAAATGCTACATAGTTCTTTTAGGAAAAATAGACATCGTGGGATTGGAGGGCAAGACAGACATGTCTGAAGATTATGAAAAATTTCATGAAATTCCTCCCTTCAAAGTCAAGGCTGACCCAAGCACCCTATTAAACGATGAAGATTATCCATGGTTACGGCGCAATAAGCAAAGGACACAAGCGAAGAAAAACTAAAGAATTTCTCTCCACAACTATATCATTGCAGTTACATGTGAAGAAATGAAATGCCTTTTGTAACACACGAGTTTTTGTCCGAAACCCTGATACTTCGAAAGATATTGTCCGTTTTGTACACGAAGTGCATCCAGTTTTTGCTGTAACCCTCTCAACTTTTTATAACATGCTATGTGGGTGAAATGATGATACCATGCCAACTTTCAACCTTTTAATAGTTCATTTGTAGTGCTTTTCAATTTCTGGGTCATTTAGCTCAAAACAAATCAGTAAATGCATGAAAAATACCAAATGAAGTCAGAAATGGTTGAAAATTGATGATGTGGTTTTGAATGGTTCAAGTCTGGAGTTCAACTAAGTTCAAAAAAATGTAATCCCTTCGTAATAGATAAGTTTTCGTCCGAAACCGTGATACTTCGAAAGAGATTGTCCATTTTGTACATGAAGGGCATCCTATTTTTGCCGTAACCCTCTCAACTTTTTAGCGCATGCTATGTGGGTGAAATGATGATACCATGACAACTTTCAACCTTTTGAGAGTTCATTTGAAGCGTTTTTCAATTGCAGGGTCATTTTAGCTCAAAGAATGAACTAATAGCAAAAAGAATGAACTGAGAAGCTTTTACAAAGCTATGCAACTAAAAAGGCACGCTAGAAGAAAGAGCGTCGTTGTCGATCTACCCCCTCCCCGATAACTTCGACATGAGGGGGGTGTCGAACATGCATGAAAGATAGGCGGTACGATCGCCTGACCAACTATCGAGGCCACCCAAACCCTAGAAGAAAGAGCATCGTTGTCGTTTGCCCCCTCCCCGATAACTTCGACATGAGGGGATGTCGGACGTTAGACATGAGGGGTGAGCATCGTTGTTGGCTACCCCCCCTCCCCGATAACTTCAACATGAGGGGGGACTTCAAACGTCGGACATGAGGTGTGAGCGTCGTTGTTATGTGGAATTTTTTATGTTCATATAGAAAACTCCGGTAAAATAGATTTATCAAGAATGCCCCCATTATGGATGTGCACAAGTTGATCCATTTTTTTCTGATCCCATCTATATATATTCTTCTATATGTCATGTTGTGTGTCAAAGTATTGAATAAATCCATGCCTTCATCATTAGCTGGAAGTAACCGGCGTATGATGTTACGAAGCTCTTCAAAGTTGTTTTGGAACGGAGTTCCGGATAGAATAATTCGCTTTTTGGTATGAATTTCAGCAACGGCCTTCCAAATAGCGATATCCGGAAGGCTCTTGCTGAACTTCATACCAAAAAGCTAATTATCCCATCCGGGACTCCGTTCCAAAACAATTTTGGAGAGCTTCGTACCATTATGAGCCTGTTACTTCCGGCTAATGATGAAGCCGTGGTTTTCTTGAATTGTTTGACACTAGACAACGTGACATATAGAAGGGTAGATGAGATCAGGAAAAATATGGACCATTTTCTACACATCTAGAATGGTGCCATTTTGTTAAATCCCTAAAAGGTTAAGAGAATCCCCTCTCGCCGGACCAAACCCTAGAAGCATCAAGGGCCACCCCTAACCCTGGAAGCGTTGTCGAGGCCACCCCAAATCTTAGAGAAGTATATTAATTGCTATGTTTTAATATTTGCAGAAACTATGGATCAAAGAGACTTGGAACAAGAACAGTTGTTGGGGGACATAATCCGAGGCGGTCCTGATGCTGTCTTGTTGTTTCTCAACGACCCCGATGGTCTTGAAGGAGAGGATTACTGCTCCGGTGATCGAATAATGGAAGAGGAAGGACATGATCATGATGGCTCCGGTCACCGAATGCCGGAGGAAGAAGGAGACCATGGTGACGGCTCCGGTGACCGAACGGAGGAGGGAGATGTTGCAAAGTCCGGTGAGGTATATATATTAATTAAGCATGTGCTGACTAGCTAATTGATGCATTAATTGTTTTGGTATGTACATATATTAACTCGTATTTCTTCTTTTATATAGCCCTCCGGATCGAGCCAAACTTCGGTAACGAGACGAGGCCCGAAGAGAAGGTTGGGCTAGGAAGAAAGGTTCACGATCACAACACTCGTGGACGATGGCCTACGGATTGAACCAAAGCGGACCAAGGATACATTTGTTGCTCAGTGCGGAGTTATTGTTAGGGACAGCATCCCGATCAAAATCAACCAATGGAATAAACCTAAGGACAACAACACTGAAATTTCTTATGTAACCGATAGACAGAAAGATGATCTTTGGACCTCGCTAAAGGCAAATTTCACCCTACCGCCAAAGGAGGATCCGAATAACCCTATTATACAACCACTGGTCAAGGCGTGTGCTCTTAAGAAGATGGCAGATCTATTAAGGAGGCGGAAGAATGAGTTGAAATCAAAGTTGTCGACAAAGGGAAGACTCCAGAATTCATCGGCCGATTTGAGAAGATAAGAGATTACTGTCCCGAATTTGTGGCTTACAAGACATCGGAGAAGAGTAAGAAAATGTCTGAGATAAACAAGAACAATGCTACATAGAAGTAGTATCACCATCACATGGGGTCAGGTGGCTACCTCAAAGCCCGACCGTTGTGGGACAAAGTTGAGAATGACCTGCTTCCTAAAGGGGTCGAACCAGAGACATTGAATTGGCCATGCCGTTCAAGGACTTGGTTCTTTGGGGTTGGGGGAACTATGGACCCTGAAACAGGGAAGTGTCGTTGGACGAACGAGCAACTTGCAATACCCATCAAGAGGCTTCAAAAGTATATCACCGCAGTGCAGGAAGGGACGTTCACTCCCGATAAAGAGAAGGACGAGCTGACTGAGGCCCTCGGACACTACTAGAAAAAAAAGCTGTTAGTGGCGCACCTTTTTTGGCTATTAATGGCGCACTATAGGTGTGCCACTATTATCACGCCACTACTAATAAATAGTAATGGCGCACGCCTGGTGCGCCACTGTTAATCTACATAACAGTGGCGCACCACCTGGTGCGCCATTACTATCCCAGACACTAAGGGCGCAGGTAAAGTGCGCGATTACTAGGCCCAGAAGTGCGCCACTGCTGTTACTCCAAGGGGCCATGTGTACCTTGTGCTCTGGGTTACTAATGGCGCACTTTTAGATAATGCGCCACTAGGGTGTTTATTTATGTGCGCCACTAAAGTGCAATATGGTGCGTCACTACTATGAATATTAGGAATTATTATTTTTTGCTTTTCTGATATTTGCACAGGTTACAAAATACATTACAACAGAGAATATAAACAGCACAACATATAAACAGAAGATTTATCGAATACAATAGAATATTAGTCTCTGAATACAATTCATCATATTAGTCTCCGAATTCAAAATACAGAACAAAGTTAGAACATCACAAGTCTTGAGACCGTGAGTTGCGAGTTTGTCTTCACATTACAAGTCGATATCTAGAGGGTTGCGGTCACGATGAGCATCATCGCAATGAAACTGATCTTCATCCGGTTCCTCCTCCGCTCCCTCCTCTCTCCCGCTAGATAGCGCACGTATCAAGCTTCCGCCTCCGCCCTAGTGGTGTACCCTTTGTAACTGTTACCGCTAAAATGGTGAACCTGTCTCCGACACTCCTCACAGTCGTCATAGACTCCGGGAACCTCACCCTTGTACACGACATACGACGACATCTCTATGCACTAGACAAACAAAGCGTTAGTAGCAATTCACAGATAATATATAAGCAATATATAAGTATGCAACAAAAGGATCGAAAGAGAAAAGCAACACATTAATAGCACGATTCATGGTCCTACTAATAAATAGCATCGATTACATATAAGTTGAACGACTGTCCAAACTAAAGAGACATACAAGTTCATTAAAGTTTAATTACAACATGAGCTAATCGATATTTCAGAACTACATAGCATCAATACTTTCGACTCGACTCAGGGACCGGAGCATGGATGAAGCTGCCGTCTTTCGTGATGCTCATGAATGTGCGGTCGTTGTCAGCCTGCATTTGTAGCATTGTTTCTATTTCACTGTTGGACGGTTGATATTTGAGGTAGAACTGCCCCAAGGTATGAAGGACATCTTGATAGATGATTTCCGCAAACTCCGACTGGATGCGAAAGAATTCTTGTCTGATGTCCTCGTCCTAGATTGCCGACAATCTGCCAGGCGGTTGCTTGATGTAGGGGAACGTCGTTACGTGGGTGAACACGTGCTTGCCGTACCTACAAATTGGCCTCCTGAAGGTGCCTCCAGATTTGGCGTAGCCGGGGAGAGCATCATCAAGAACTTTCTTGATATTTGTGTAGTCTTTCTTCGACTGACGGTCCGAGTCTAAATACGTGGCCATGGAATATTTCGGGCTTAAGAGGATGAGTGTGCAATGTGTGTCACTGCACAAAACATGGAATGTTAGAAAAAAAAGAATGATCGAAATCTAAGAAATCATATGTTACGGGGCGGTGAGGGGATGACTTACTCGGAAAAGTAAGACACGAGGAAGTTATCCTTATCTGGGTTCGCCTGAATGACGCCTTCGAGGTATGAACTCACGACTTGCCGGTCCCCAGCGTTGTCCAAGATCTTGGCACGCATGTAGAAGGGGTCGACTATCACGATGTCCGCGGTCTTGTCTCTAATGATCCGCATCTCCATACTAAGCGAAAATAGCCGAACGAAGGTGTAGTGCAGCAGATAAAGGTTAAACATAGCGAAGATGTCATCAAACCGCAGGACGATCATATGCCCGATGGTGCTATCGACAAAGCCCTTGCCCTCTGGCACCTTGGCCATGAAAACCGGGTATGCCACATCATTCTCGGAGAGACGCCGCTTCTCCATATAAAGAACACCGTCATGCAGACTCCGCATAGCACCGGTTGCAGCATTGAGCAGATTAGTCGATAGCATCGGCCTACCCGCCACATGCACCCTCCTCGAGATATCCTTAGGTATTGGTGGCCCGTCCTGAGCACGGATCGTACTCGGTGCCGGCTGGCTCGCACCCTTGTTATTTTTTCTTTTCAGTCCCTTCTGCTTCTTCTGTTGTAATGGGATCGAGTTCTGCTCAGAGACCACCTTCTTGAGTGTGTTGGGGCTTATAATATTTCACACCTCAGCTATTTGAGTCTCGGTGAAGGCGGCAGCTGGAGGCGTCTCCTGAGAACTGAACAGATGCCGCCTGTTGCAATTGGGTTTCTCCACGGTACCAGCTAGATCGCGATCGTCTTTTGCAGGGTTGGGTTCTTGAGAAGGACGCCCCAAGAATTCGTCACCGTACCCATGTTCGTTGATTTACTTATCGACGTTGGAAAATGTACCATCGTCGTCGTCCGGATCTTGTGCCATATGAGTGTCCGGATCAGCTAACGGCGGTAGCATTGCGGCGGTCTTGCCATGGCTTGGCGCCGGCACGACTGGCGGTGTTGTCTGTGGGGTGGTGTCCCCCGCCCCCAAACGAATCTGGCTCTTTGGCCAAAGCATGGACCAGTTTAAGCAGGCGTTGAGGGTCATCACATCATCTTCGTCGGCCCCAGGGGGTCAATACGGAGGTAACAAGTCGTCGCAGCCCCGCAGCACCCGAACCAGTTGAACCCTATACACAATGGGTGGCATCGGATTACCGTGGAACACGCGGTTGCCCGGTTCAACGATTTTGGCCTTGGCGACATCGATCAACTCACCGTCCACGAAGTGCAGGAGAGTGCATGGAACATTGGCGGCGCCCTGCGAAAACATGTAGGGCGTCAGGGATGCCCAGTCAAAGGCAAGGAGATGAAGTCATCGGCCGAGGCTTAGTTACCGTGATGGCGTCGAGCTCGGCTAATGTCGAGGCACCGCCAACGGCGGGCGTGCAAGTGACGGAGGGGCCGCTTGCTGCCGAGGTGCCGGCCGGCATATTCTTCCCACACCCGGGCACATTAAGCTCCAATATCGGCGCCGTCACCGGAGACACCAATGCCGCCTCCGCCGAACACACCAATGATGGCGCGTTGTGCGAGTTGCTGCCCGTGAAGATGGGAATCGGGGGCGGCCCCTGTTGGCCGCCCGCAATCCACCCTCGCAGCCCATCAAGCAAGGAAGGCATAATGACGGTGATTGTCGCTCCTAGTAGGTCTCGCACTTTCTCTTGGACTATCTCCGGAATCCGCGCCACTTGTGCCTTGATTTCTTTAACCTCGCGCTCCTGGCTTTCCGAGCTGGTCTTTCTCTCCTTTTGCCCAGCCTTATAGTATTCCGACCATTTCATGGACAAGCCTTCGCCGGCCACACGACCAGCTGACGACGGCTTATTGAAATTATCCTTGTGTTTCATTACGTTCAACGCCCTACTTAAAGTGGTGTCCCAAGGGGCAGACGGGGAGCTCTGAGAACCCACGCTAATGCTTACAGTTTCCTACGGAAGGAACGTGAACCATTTAGAAATTTGGCTTCATTAATTAGAATGCAACCATATGGAGCTAATTACTCGGGGTGTATTCCTTGCCAGAACACACTCAAGCTCCTTCACCTTCGGATCCGTGGTAAGCTCCTTTGTTACTGGGTCCACCTTGTACCGGGCCCTGACATAGTTCCTGGTCTGCTTTTCATGGTATTTATCGAAGAGGGGCGATAGGCCTTGCTTGGCACGCTCCGCGTCCTCCTTGTCCCATTTAGGTTCCGCCACTCTGTAACCGCCGGGGCAGAGTTTGTGGACCCCTAAGTTCAAGTCCCGCATATGTTTCCCCCACTGACTTGATTCCGCGGATGCGTTGCTCTCGCACTTGATCTTGAACTCCAGGTAGTTAGCTTCGCTGATCGTAGGATTTGTCTCCTTGATCTTCTCATAACTATCACCACTTAGAATACTTCTCTTCACCGTGGCTCTCCAAGTAGCCAGGGCCGTGCTCATCTTCTGAGGGCGACATTGTTCACTTTATTCCCTGAGAGGCGTGTGTTTGCGAAGTCACCGGGGAACTTGTATTGTTCGTGCAGCTTCGTGAACAGGAGGTTGCGTAAATTCCCTTGGTCATGATGCATTAGGTTCTCGGTGTTGATCGAGATGGTGCTCCGGAGAATGCACCCGAGTTGTCCCGCGTACCCACCGACTAATTCTTTGGACGCCGTTGCATGCCTACTGGAGGACACTTCAGTAAATTCCTCCTTGACGGTGCCGAGCACGTTCGGGCGCCGGTCCTTCCGTTGCCTCTTCGGTTGGCTGCCATCTGTGCGTTCGCTGCCATCATCAGGTGGCATCCCTGGCGGCACCATCAGTGGTGTCATCCCCGACGCCACTAGGGGTTGTGTAGTCAGGATCGGTGTCTTCCGCGGCGTCCTCATAGCGGTGAGGTTCTTCCTCCATCTCCTGGGACAACTTCCATAATGGCTTGCCCGAACCGCCGGCCTCATCTTTGTCGGCCATGTTCGCTCTAAATAGGAAAAAAGTCTACTAGAGTTATTGGATGAGATCAGGGTAGTATCTATTCTTCCCAAATTTAGAGGAATATTGCCCTTTGACTCTACGACTGTATCTGTATCTGTATCTATATGAGTATGTGTATGTGTGTAGGCTCTACAATTCAATTCAAAATATTACACCGTCCTACTGTATCATCATTTTCATTCTCATTCTCATTCCCATTTCACCCAATATATCCTCTCCACAAACATTCTGAATATTACAACCATCTTTAACCAACTACTGTAGTAGCAGCATATATCCCCACCTTATTCATATACTACTAGGTCACACCATCACTTTCACCTATCCTATGCACAAGTGAGTGGGTGGGAGTGGGACAACAAGGCTTCATATATTTTCACATTACAGACAACCTTTTATCCAAAAATATAATTTTCTCAACCCTCCCTTTCATTCATGGCCTGCCTAATCTACCTCATTCATCCATGGCCTGCATAATCCTACTTACTTGACCCTGTCTGGCATTTCTTTATTTCCTCCATAGCATTTGCTTCATTTTTAATTCTGTATATGTTATAATCACATTTGAGGCTACAGATTAACCATCAGCATCATATCATTTCACCTATCCATGAGTGGGGAGCAAGTGCGTATTCATGTTATAAACACCCCTTTACCCAAAAGATTGTTCCAAAACTCCCCTTTATATATCCACTGCCTACTGAATTAGCTCACTCACTGCTGCCAATTAGTAATAAACTCTCTGGTTTCAACTCCACCAAACTAAGTGCACTATTGCTCTTTCTGTAGGAAGAAAAAATAGTTTGCATTTCAACTTAAGGGAAAACTATAAAAGCCACTTAGAAATATTTGCTTTGTAGAAATAACATTGTCTCTAAATGTTGATTAATTTTTGTTTCGGTTGAGAATCGTGCACCTTCTAGGTCAAGAAAATTGGGCATGACCTTTGATAATTTTCTTGACCTAGGAGTGCCCCATTCTCAACCGAAACGGAAATTAATCAACATTTCAGGAGAAAGGGGTAACTACTTGTCCCTGCACAAAAAAAGGCCTACATATATCCAGTGTGTAGTGCCAGGGAAATCAATTTGAGAATACATTAGAGGGCCTGGCAGCGGTTAAGTGACTCAATTCTTGACCTGCTCTCCTGCTCTCTCGACACACCTAAAACCATACTGATCCAGGAAGCACAGGAAGATCATCTCCAGCCCGAGCCGTGCCGGTGGCGGCCTGAGGGTATCCAACAAGAAGATCAACTATTTAATGACTAATTAGGTGCTCTAGGTAATGATCAGGTTAAGTTGATGTCTAATCTAAAGTCAATTAATATCCAACAATGGTGTCAAAGCTGATGTGATAATCTTATAGAGTCCTAATTTTGATTATGAGATCTTGTTAAGTCTCAACCTGCGTAATTAGCATGTTAATGATCAAGTTTTACTTGTATTTGCGACGAAATGAAACTAATAATTAGATTATGGTAGTAATGTTTACTTGCTGACGATAGTAAGAAACATTAGCAATCAGAAGCAAGTGATTCATCATGGCAATTGAAAGAAAATAAATGAAATCCTAATTTTGCAAAATTCCCAATCCCCAGAAAAAAAATCCCCAAATACAAAACCCTAGCGTGTTGATTCCCCAAAAACGATCTTGTGCACTACAATGAAGTAAAATAAAGAAGAGGTTCAGTACCTCAGCTGACGACTCTGCGCTGCCGCCTCTCCCTCACGCCGTCGCTGTTCTGACGAAGAGGAAATACGGGAACGACGAAGATGGGCACGTGCGTCGTTGCCGCCGATGAAGGCCTCTGTTGAGTCGACGCAGGCGAAGGGTTAGGGTAGCGGATCGACGACAGCTGGAGGGTGAGGGGGCGATTGGACGGCGGCCGGGCAGCACCGCAACGAGGGGAGCCAGTCGATTTGGCGGCTAGCTCGAGCGGCTTACCAGCGATGGGGGCCGAGAGACGATGCCGCATCTCGACTGGCTGAATGGCAAGGGGGCGAGAGATGACGCCGGTGGAGTGCGGGCGGCAGTGGTGTGGAGTCACGGCCCGGACGTGGGGTGCCGCGGCGCCGGACCGGAGGCGGCATCCATGGCGAGAGGGGGCAAGGGGTGAGATGCAGATTGGGGAGAAGGACGACCGGCTGGGTCTTGGATATTTTAGTGGGGGGAGGGTTAGCAATGGCGTACCTTTTAGGGGTGCACCATAAAAATTGGTATATCAATGGCACACCTTTTAGGGGTGCGCCATAAACACCGTGATAGCAATGGCGCACCTTCTCCCGGTGCGCCATTACTAATTTTTTTTTATTTTTTGGATTTTTAGTTGCATGTAATAATTTAAGATTTGAGATAAAAGAAAAGGAAAATGCAAATGTAGTGATAAAACCATTATGCAAAGACATAGAATTAGATGACATGGTTGAAATCAAGTGACATGAAATAACAGTCATCAAAGATTGAGCTTGCCACTGACACACACACATGGCCGACACGTCGTGATTCAATCTTATCTATCTTTTCACAATCTTCTTGACTTATTTCTCGCGGTTGAATAATTTAGCCCCGAAACCCCTTGAATTCTTATCTTGAACGGACGTCCTTTAGGTAGGGTGGTCCTGCTTCTTCTTGTGGTGTATGGTACTTCATCGTTGTCATCATCTTCCATCTTCGGGTTGCCGTACTTGTCGAAGTCTTGCTCATTGGCGACTCCATGCATTCCTATGATGTTCCTTTTGCCTCTCCTCATGACAACACGACTGGGCTTTGACGGGTCGGTAATGAAGAAGCATTGGTCCACTTGGCAAGCCAGTACCCATGGCTCATTTTTCGCGGTGATGTTTGCGCCCGCGGTCTTGGGTTTGGCTTCGGGTATAACCATGGTGGTGAAATACCAGTCTTATTTTAGGACGCTCTTGGCCCATCTGACACGGAACATCGGGACCTTCTCTCCAGCATAGCTCAGCTCCCAGATCTCCTCGATCCTTCCGTAGTATCTGTCCTTGTCGTTACCGGTGTAGGATTCCATCGTTACCCTGGAGTTCTAATAATCGCTCTGCATGTCCTTTTCCTCGGTGTAGAATGTGTAGCCGTTGATATCGTACGCCTCATAGGTCATCAGGTTGTGCTCGGTGCCCTATGATAACGCGAATATGAGTTTTTCTTCTGCGAAAGAATCCTCATGTAAAGGGTACGATAGAAGCTTGTCCTTGAACCAACGCGTGAAACATGAGTTGTGCTCTTTGATTATATCTTCGTCCGTCCTCTGTTGGCCTCGGTGATTGTACGTCTTCTCAATAAAGGTTTTGTGCTCTACCACCCAAGGATCGACCACGTCTATGTGTTTTAGCACGACTAGGTTTGCTGTTTCAAAGTTGGCGAGTCGACCCTTGAAGTCGACATGCATTTCGCGGCGACCCTCACGGTGACCCCATCCAGCAAGCCTACCAAGGTGCCTATTGACGGGCAGACCAACGGGGTTCTCGATGCCTAGATAATTTGTGCAGAAGGAGATGCACTCTTTGGTCAGAAAGCCATTGGCTATGCTTCCATCTGGACGTGCCTTGTTGCGAACGTCTCCTTTGATGACACCATTCATCCTTTCGAACGACATCATGTTGTGCAGGAAAGTCGGCCCAAGTTGGATGATATCATCCACGATATGGACTAGCAGATGCACCATAACGTCGAAGAATGCAGCCGGGAAGTACATCTCAAGCTCGCATAGTATCACCACGATCTCTTCCTGTAGCCTTGTGAGTTGCCTCACGCCAACTGACTTCCGAGAGATGATGTCAAAAAAGTTGCATAGGCCAAATAGCATTTCACGGACGTGCATGCCCATGATCCCATGGATTGTAACTAGAAGTATCTGCGTCATCAGCATGTGACAGTCGTGAGATTTCATCCTGCTGAACTTCTGCTTCGTTGAGTCTAGGTATCTGCTTATCTTCCCCGCGTAACCGTAAGGAAGTTTTACTCCGACGAGGCAGGTGAAAAACTGCTCGATCTCCTTCTGACTTAGAGTGAAGCACGCGGGAGGGCAGTCATATTCGATCTTCTTGGCCTTTTTGCCTTTGCGACGACTTTCTGTGTCCTTCGCTTCATCATCATCATCATCATCATCATCATTAGGGCGTTTTGCGTGAAGCTACTCCCTGATGCCCATTGATTGCAAGTCTTCCCTTGCTTTCAGCCCATCTTTGCTCCTCTCTGGCATGTTGAGCAGGGTACCAAGCAGACTCTCGCACACGTTCTTCGTGATATGCATGACATCAAGGCTGTGAGGCACACAGAGGATCTTCCAGTACGGCAAGTCCCAGAAAACAGACCTCGTTTTCCATACCTTCAGCAGCGGCTTTGGCGCCTTTCGCTTCTTTCCCGGCGGTGGGCACTCTTTCCAATTTTTCAACAGCTCGTCTATTTCCTCGCCGCTCCTCGTACGTGGGGGTCTTCGGGGTTCGGTTTCACCATCGAACAGATCCTTGCGTTTTCTCCATGCGTCATCGTCGCGAAGCCACCTTCGATGTCCCATGAACACGGTTTTCGAAGACCCAGGATCTCTATCTAGCTGGCGATACGTTGTGTCATCCATGCACCTGACGCATGCACAAAATCCGTGGACCACCTGCCCCGTGACATATCCGTAACCGACATAGTCGTGCACCGTCGTGAGCAGTGCGGCTCTCATAGGGAAATATTGTTTTGCTGCGGCATCCCACGTATTAGCTGGCGTTTTCCACAGCGTGTCTAGCTCCTCTTTCAGCAGCCCTAGATACAGATTGATGTCGTTCCCTGGTTGTTTCGGCCCTTCAATTAGCATTCTCATGTGAATGTACTTCCTCTTCATGCACATCCAGGGGGGAAGGTTGTACATCCACACAAACACAGGCCAGGTGCTATGTGTGCTTCTTTGGATGCCAAACAGATTGACTCCATTGGTGCTCGCGCCTAGCATGATGTTCCTTGGATCGTCCCCAAATTCTGGGAGTTCGAAGTTCAACGCTTGCCACTGGCTCTCATCCTTAGGGTGACTCAACATCTTGTCTTTTTTATTTATCTCCAGATCATTTCCGTCATCTTCTCGCTTCTTCTCCTCCCTATACGCGTGCCAACGCAGGAGCTCTGCTTGCTTAGGGTCCGCGAAATACCGCTGCAGACGAGGAGTGATCAGAAAGTACCACACCACTTTTCGAGGAGCTTTCTTCCTCTTCTTGTATCGAGTGACGCCGCACACCAGACATATGGTAGACTCCGCATGCTCGTCCCGATAAATGATGCAATCATTTACGCACACATGGTATTTCACGTGCGGTAAATCCAGAGGACACACGAATTACTCGCCTCCTCGGAACTGGTCAGGCACTTGTTCCCCTTGGGAAGACGTTCGTGCCAAAATTACATGTTCTCGTCGAAGCATGCGTCGGTCATTTTGTGTTTTACCTTCATCTCCAGAGCCATGAGCATTACTTTCAGGCGGGTATCCTCGGGCCTGCATCCTTCATACAATGGAGTAACTGCGTCTATCTCCAGTTGATCCAGCTTGGCTTTCTCTCGGGCGGCAGCTCTTGCATTACCCGTCTGCTTGAGAAGCAGCTCTTGAATATGATTGTCCTGCACCCAGCCCATCGATGGTCCATCGTCATCTGCTCCGGCATCTTCATCTTCATGATCATGCCCTTCGTCTTGATCTTCCTCATCATCATGTTCGGCATCTTCTACATGATGACTGTGTCTTGCATCTACTTCGTGATCATGTCGTGGAGATTCTTCATCTTCTCGCCCGCCCTCGCCGCTATTGTCTTGTTGCCCTTCCTTATTTCTTGCGCAGACCCCATGGACGACTTCATAATCATCTTCATCACCTTGCCACCAATAGCCATCCATGAAACCACGCACGAGCAAGTGGTCCCGCACCTGTCTGGACTCCGGGTCCATAAGGCTCTTTAGCTTGCATCTTCGACACGGACATCTTATCTCCATCTCGTTCTTTTGAAGCATCTCGGCCTTCGCGGAGCTCAAAAACCTATTCACGATGCCTTCGGTCATCGTGCGGACCATGGTCGCCTGCGGGGTAGAGCAAAACGATATTTTAGAACCAAAATTTTTTTTGGCATGACTTTGCCTAAACATAGGACCAAAAAGAATGCATAGTGCCAAATTCTCGCCAAAATGGAAATGAATCAACATTCCGGAAAAATATTGGCAACTATCGCATACCTGCAAACGCAAACATATGCAACACCACAAACATATGTAGATCTAGGCCAGAAAAAGTGTGTACGTTGGAGGGAGAAAAAAGTAGATCTAGAACATAAAGAAAGCTTTCCCCTTACTTACCTATCAAAAAAAGGAACTTTAACCACTTAATTTGGGTGAATCTATGGTGCAAATGAGGTGAGGAGGAGGAGGCAGCCGAGACCAAGCTTGGTAGAAGTGGAGAGAATGAAGTGGGGAAAGTGAGTGTGGTAGGTGGCTGTCAAAAATATCTATCTGCTCTCAGGTTACCAATGGCGCACCTCCTAAGAATGCGCCATTGGTAACCAGGGTTACTAATGGCGCATCTGGTGCGTGGTGCGCCATTACTAGTTTTGAAAAAAAATTGAATTTTTTTTGTTAGTAGTGGCGCACCGTGGGTGTGGTGCGCCATTACTAGTTAAAACTAGTAATGGCGCACTTTCCCCTGGTGCGCCACTACTAAGTCTGGGAAGGGTGTGGGGCCAGGACAAAACCAGTAATGGCGCACCACACACCAGGTGCGCCATTAGTAATATGGCCATTAATGACGCACCTATATCTGGTGTGCCACTGCTATATAGAAGTGGCGCACCACATACATGGTGCGCCATTAATGTCCATATTAGCTATAGCCGTTTTTCTAGTAGTGGGGAATCCTGAGCACCCTGGACGAACACGAGGCACACCAGGCTTCGTTCCGTGGAAGGTTGGGTTTGCCGAAGCAGGCGGTTACAAAAGCCGACAGAGAAAGAGGAAAGCAGAGTTGAGCGACATGTAGAAGCTTAATGCAAGACTAGAAAAGCTAGAGGAACTTGAGAGCCAACGAGGTGCCGGCCAACCATCTCAGCGGCACGAAGCTACCCCAGAAGCTACCCCGCCATCTCAGCGAAGAAGCAGCGTGGCTTGCATGGAGCTCATTCAGCCTGACTTCATGGCTCCTAGCTACCCCATGGATACTATCACGGAGGTTCAACATTGTGAGCTTTGGACGAAATTCCGGAACCTTACTTTCAAGGCGTCTCTCGGCTCTGTTGCACCTCCTCAACCCAATGGAACGTTTCACTGCCTTCAGATTCCACATGGCTATGCTGTTGTGATGGTGGATGAGTAATGGAGGGATTTGATGAGCTTGAGCTTGACCACCATACAGGTGAAGGGGAGAAGAAGCTGGTTCATGCTCTGAGGAGTACATGTCTATGGTGGAAGGAGTACATCAAGCTTCCAAACTGGATGCCACCATCTCCTCCTCCTCCGATGCGTCAGGGCACTCTCCCTCCTCCTCCTCCTCCGGTGAGTGATCAGGGCACTCCGCCTCCTTCTACGACTCATTCGGCGCGTGAGGGCACTCCGACTCCTCCTTCGCCTACTCCGGTGCGTCCGAGCAGTCCGCCTCTTCTGGCGCGTGATGCCACTTTGCCTCCTCCTTCTCCTACTCTGGCGCGCCAGGCCACTCGGCCTCCTCCTCCTCCGGCGCGTCAGGACACTACGCCTCCTCCGATGCGTCAGCCACGATGGAAGAGAGACACCACCGCTGCTCCGGCGGCAAGCAGTACAATAGGCGGGAAAAATATAAATTTGGTCCAAGCCTCAAGCCTGTTACAAAGTTACCATACGAGAGGACTACCGAAGAAAGCGCCGACATTAGTAAAGCCGAAGTGAAGGCCCATTTTGCATGGAAACAACTACCTACGAAGGAAATGGTAGATCCGGTGAAAGCGAAGCGCACTCTGGATGCCCTGAAGCGACCATCACCGCCTCCGCTGCCATCAAACTATGACCGCTGTATTATAAAGACATATAATGAAGCGTAGAGGTCGGGAAGTACTTCTAGTGATGCCCGAGTCAAACAACGAAGATGTGGGAAAATAATTCCCCAGCTTGGCAACAGGAGCAGCAATCGTGCCCCCCGCTCAAGGTGTCTAGCGATATTGATCATCCGGTGCTACTGCCTGGTACCAAACTTGGTGATTAGTTGGGGGATGATGTACATTTTGAAACGGCTGAGGTAACCAAAGAACAACATGAATATGTGCATGGGAAGCCTCTCGTCAAATCTGATCATCATCCTCTAATAACGATGATGAACAATTTGCATGAGTGGTACATGAAAACCTGTAGGGAGTCTGGGAGAGACACTATGTATGTGGCAGTGAAACCAGAGCACGTATTCATTGGACTCGGTGTGATGCCTATTGAATTTTTGGAGCTATTTCAGTTATTCAATCAACGGGCCCTTGACAAACAACCCATGACTGCCTAATGTCTATAAGTATTACTTGTATAGTTAAGTCTCTAGCTCAGCTTGTTTATTGCATGTATATATAATTATCATCACTATATTATGCAGATTGAAATCGTCAAATGGACAAAAAGGAATCTTCGACGTTGGGTTCATTACCCAGATGCCGTAAATGAACGAAATGAAACCAAAGCGACTGAGAAGAACTTGCTAAAGTCTTTCTTTACACATCAAAACAAATGGGAAATACTCTTTCCTTACAACTTCAAGTGAGTGTTGCTGTCTTCTCTATATACTCGGTTTCGCTTACTCGAGGTTGAGTAATGTAACTGATGAGTTATATATGCATGCATAGTTTCCACTATATTCTGCTATCGGGGTTTGGAGGAAGTTCACCCGAAAGGTTCCCGATCCAAACGGAGAGTTGCGATTTACGCACCCCAAAGTAAGTAGTACTAGCTAGTTGCGCGCATCTCTAATTGATTCAAAATTTCTTCAATATATCATTACCATGCTTGCTTATCAGTTTGATTTAACTCTATTCTCGTAAAGTGCTTGTACCAGGAAGAAGGGACTGTTTTATGTGGATACTACATATGCGAGTTCATTCGCCACTCTACCCGTGAGCGGGGCTTACCTGATAAACAATTTGAAATATGTAAATAATATTCAGAATTTTATTTTATATATTACGTTACCATCAATTGTGTTGAGTTTTATTCATATATATGCATGTATTGACCCCCTTCTTTAAATTAGATCCAGTAGATGCGGGAAGAACTCCTACCACATGATCGCATACGAGCAATTCAATAGGAATTGGCGGGATTCTTTCTTGACCATGTCATACCTAAAGACGGAGAATACTATGTTTATTTGTGGTTGGATCTTAGAGATTATAAGAGATCTTATATTGTATATATGTAGCTAGTAGCGTCGGATAGATATACGAAAACTTGTTGTTTGACCAATCTCTCGGAGAAAGAGAGGTCGATCACTTCTCTTTGTATATGTTCATGACGATCTTGTGTACTTAATGGTTCCTTCATTTGCGTACTAGCTAGCGTGTCGAGTTCTCTCTATATTAGATAGCTAGCGTCGACCAAGCATGGAGGAAGAAAGGACACTTCTCTCTATTAGCTGGCTAACACAATATGAAACCCCTAAATTAACCCTCCAAAACCCCAACCCCCCCTTCAAAAAAAAACCAGCTCCTGCCAGATGCTAACGCGTGGACACCTTTTGGTCCGGGTTGGTGTTACCAACCAGGACTAAAGGTCCTCCTGTCTGGGCTCCCCGCAGAGGCCATGTGGAGCCCCTTCTGTCCCGGTTCGTAAGCGAACTGGGACTAAAGGTTTGGGGCTTTAGTTCCGACCTTTTAGTCCTGGTTCCAGAACCGGGGCTAATGGGCCTCTAGAACCGGGACAAATGGGCCGTTTTCTACTAGTGCATATTGTGTTAGGTAGCTAACAGAGATAAGTGACCTCTCGTTCTATGTACTTGGTCGACGCTAGCTACTATATATACATATAGAGAGAACTCGACGCTAGCTAGTAAGAAAATGAAGGAAACCATTAATTACATAAGAGTGTTATGAACATATATAGAGAGAAGTGACATCTCTTTCTCCGTTCTTGGTTGAACAACAAGTTTTCGTATATCTATCTGACGCTACTGCATATATACAATATAACATCTCTTGCAATCCCTAACATCATCTACCTAAGATACAATTGCAATTCCACATGGTATTCTCCGTCTTCAGGTATGACGTGGTGAAGAAAGCATCCCACCAATTCCTCTTGAATTGCTCGTATGCGATCATGTGGTAGGAGTTCATCCCGCATCTTTTAGATCTAATTTAAAGAAGGGGGTCAATACATATATATGAATGATACTCAACACAATTGATGGTAATATATAAAATAAAATTGTGAATATTATTTACGTACTTCAAATTATTTTTCAGAGAAGCCCTGCTCAGAGATCGAGTGGCGAATGAACTTGCATACGTAGTATCCACATAAAATAGTCTCGGGTTCCTAGTACAAGCCCTTTACGAGAATAGAGTGCAAACTAATAAGCAAGCATGATATGGTATTGATGAAACTAGAATAAATTAGAGATGTGCGGAACAAGCTAGTACTACTTAGTTTGGGGTGTGTAAATCGCAGCTCTTTGTTCAGACCGGGAACCTTTCGGGTGAACTGTTTCCAAACCCTACTGCGCAAAGAAAATGATTACTTGATATCAGGAAATGAACGAAAGTTGCCAATATTGTCCAGGTATTGATTGAACTTACTTCTGGAGCATTGCAGTCATGTCCGCATAATCCTCGGGATCTTTACGTCTTTAGTCTAAGACAATTACTAATGCCCCGTCAAACTTAATGGATAGCAGAATAAAGTGGTACCTACGTATGCATAACTCATCAATTACATTACTTAACCTCGAGTAAGCGAAACCGAATATGCAGAAGACAGTAACACTCACTTGAAGTTGTAAATAAGGAGTATTTCCCTTTTGTTTTGATGTTTAAGAAACGATTGTAGCAAGTTCTCCTTGGTATGTTTGACTCTGTTTAGTACCGATCATTCATTTATGGTATTTGGGCTAATGAACCCAACGTCATAGATTTATCCTTTTTTGCATTCGACGGTCTTCAATCTGCATAATATAGTAAGGATAATTATATATACATGAAATGAACAAGCTGAGCTAGAGACTTAAGAAGTAATACTTACAGATAGTAGCAAGTCATGAGTTATTTGTCGAGGGTCTGTTGATTGAATAACTAAAATAACTCAACAAATTCAATAGGCATAAGGTCGAGTCCAATGAAGTTGTGCTCTTTTTTAATTCGGATATACATATTGTCTTTCCCAGACTCCCTGCAGGTTTTCATGTACCTCTCATGCAAATTGTACATCATCGTTGTTAGAGGAGGATGATCAGGTTTGACGAGAGGCTTTCCGTGCTCGCATCTAAAGTCTTGTACTACTACCTTAGCCGTTTCAAAATGTACATCATCGCCCAAGTAATCACCAAGATTGGTACCGAGCAGTAGCACGGGATGATTAGCGATATCGCTAGACACCTTGAGCGGGGGCACGATTGCTTCTCCTGTTCGCCGAGTTGGGGAATTGTTTTACCACTTCTTCGTTCTTCGACTCTTACAACACTGGAAGTACTTCCCAACCGCCGCGCTTCATCATATGTCTTTACAATAATGCGGTCATAGTTGGATTGTAGCGAAGGCGGTGATGGTTGCTTCAGGTCATCCACAGTGTGACTCGCTTTCACCAGAGCTACCATTTACTTCGGAGGTGGATGTTTCCGTGCAAAATGGTCCTTCACTTCGGCTTTAATGATGTCAGTGCTTTCTTTTTCTGTCCTCTGGAAGGTAACTTTGGAAGGTGCTTGAGTCTTGGACCAAATTTGTATTTATTCCCACCTATTGTACTACTAGCCGCTCGAGCGGCGGCGGCTCTCTTCTGTTGTGGCTGATGCGCCAGAGGAGGCAGAGTAGCCTTACGTACCAGAGGAGGAGGAGGAGGCGGAGTGGCCTGATGCATCGGAGGAGGATGAGGAGGAGGCGGAGTGTCCTGACGCGCTGGAGGAGGTGGAGTGGCCTGACGTGCCGGAGGAGGCAAACGAGGAGGCGGAGTGGCCTGACGCACCGGAGGAGGCAAAGGAGGAGGCAGAGTACCCTGACACGCCGGAGGAGGAGGTGGAGGAGGCGAAGTGCCCTGCCATGCCGGAGGAGGCTGAGTCTACTGAGGATTCCAGTTTGGAAGCTTGATGTGCTCCTTTCTCCATAGACAGGTACTCCTCAAAACATTTTCCAAAAGAATAATATCCTCTTCACCTGAAGGTTTGTCAAGCTCCAACCCCTCAAATCCATCCATTATTTCATCCACCATCACAATAGCATAGTCGTGTGTAATTGGATGGCAATGGAAAGTTCCCTCCGCTCGAGGAGGTAGAACAGAGCCGACCGCCGCCTTGAAGGTCAGGTTCTCGCATTTCATCATTAGCTCACAATGTTGAGCCTCCGTGATACTATCCACGGGTTAGCGAGGAGCCGTGAAATTAGGCTGAACGAGCTCCGTGGAAGCCATGCTACTTCTCCGCTTAGATGGTGGGGTAGATTCTAGGGCAGCGTCGATGGAAGGATCTTCGTGCCTCTCAGATGGTTGGCCGGTAGCTCGTTGGCTCTCAGGTTCCTCTAGTTTTGCTAATCTTGCACTGAGCTTCTGCTTTTCGCTTGCTTCCTATTTCCTCTTTCTCTCTTGGCTTCTATAACCAATCCTGTTGGGAAACCCATGCTTCCACGAAACGGAGCCTGATGTCCCTCGTGTTCGTCCAGGGTGTTTAGGATTCATGAGGGCCTCTATCAGCTCATCCTTCTCTTTGTCGGGAATGAACGTCCCTTCCTGTGATGCCTTGATTGTTGCCTGAAGTTTCCAGAAAGGTATTGCATGCCGCGCGTCCATCCAAACACAATTCCCTGTTCTTGAGTCCAAAGTTCCCCCAACCCCGAAGAACCAAGTCCTTGAACGATTTGGCTAGTGCAATGTCTTTGGGTGGACATTCTTAGCAAGCAGGTATTCCTCAGCTTTGTCCCTATCACACCCTGTGTTTGTATCACCTTGTTATGCTTGGATTTATAAAATTTGGAGCCTATAAAAACTCTTCAATCATTGTGCTTGTTGGAATTTTTGCTTGTTTGCTTGTTGATTGTGGTTTGTGGCACTCTTAGATTCTATCCCTCTTCATATTCATCTTCCTTGACCCAAACCTCTTGCCCAATGATCGTGCCATGTGAACAGTGCCCAAAGCTATTTTTACCAAATTTTATTTTTGACCAAAAAGGATTTATCCAAAATAGGTTTTCAAAACCTGCTGGAATGAGGCTTCCTTTGCAAGTCCTCAAATTGGGTGGATCCTTCTTCCCCAAAGGCTTTACTTCAAACCTACTATGTTTCTGACTACCCAAAACCACTAAATATTAATTTTAAAGATTATTTTAATATTTTATTTAAAGGCTTTTTCTTAAGACCAGAAATGGTTTTTCATAGGGAAAAATTATTTAAATGATTTAAAAATATTTGATAAATTTCGGGAAACTCAGTGGATATATATTTTCCATATATATGAGTTTCAATACATGGGCATGTTCAAATCATGTGCGAAACACCTCTAAACCCTTTCTGTTAAAATCAAGCTTTTGGAATATTTCTATAAGAAATATTCTCAATAAATTCCAGGAAAATTGCAACAAGTTAACACTATCATAGGTGATGATATTGCAAAGTTTCATCTCAATCCAAGTTGATTTGGTTCATGAAACTATTCCAAACCACTTCCTGTCCAGATTCAAATTTGAACAAGTTTACATTGTGAAGTTTCCCCCCTTGACCCAAACTTTGTGGACATTCTCTAATAACCAAATAATGATGCTACACTAAGTGGTGCATCAAGGGTAATAGCTTAGCATAACTAGATCTACAGAAATCTGATTTTGTTAGTTCCTAGGGTTCACAAAGTTTCCCTTGTCAACTTTGCCCATTTGAGCTCAAATTTGGTGATCCATCTCATTTTCACCGAGCATTTGACCATGTTGAATATCGCAGTAAGTGGGTGGATGTTTCTTGCCCAAACACCCATCAAACACCTTGTGGTGAAATGGTAAAGTCTCTGTTTTCACCCCCATTCTCTATTTCCCTTGATTCCAAATTTTTACGTCACCCTCTAGCAGTGCCCAAGCACTCAAGTAAAAATCCTAGGTCCTTAAGCCACTGGGAGATGGGGTGAAACCCCCATTTTAGCCCTAGACAGTCCTGAGTCCATCCCTGCCCTCATCTCCCCTCGTAGTGCCCTCCTTCACTGGCGGTGAGCGCCCTTCCCTTCCCGTAAAGAGGAAGGAGATGACAGGTGGACCCCACCTGTTATGCCCACACCCCTCTCCCTCTCCCTCTCTCTCTTGCTGATGCTAGGGCCCGCGCATCAGGTTCAAACCTGGCCGCACGCGCGCCCGCAGTGTCACACCCCAGATGCGATCCTATCCTTATTTTGCCATGAGGGCCTCGACACGGATAGACGCGCATCTCATCGTGTTGCAAGAATGGATATCATTACATGTACATGTACAGAATAGATGAGTATATGGAATTGGCTTACACTGGCCACAGGCTACATCAATATCACATCAATACAACAACATATCCAAGCATCATACAGAAGAGCAGGGTCCGACTATGGACGAAAAGAAACGACAAAATGACATCCATCCTTGCTATCCGAGGCTACCGCCCAGAACCCATCCTAGACCGATGATGAAGAAGAAGAACTCCAAACAAACAAGCATCGCTTTCACATCAAATCATCACATTACCTGTACCTACAACTGTTGTTGTAGTGATCTGTAAGCCATAGGGACTCAGCAAACTCATTTCCAAGGGTATCAAGACTATTAAACCTTAATGGGTGAGGTATGGTTAAGTGGTGAGGCTGCAGCAAGCGATGAAGCATTTATTGAGTGGCTAACTACCGAATACAGAAAGTAAAGTATGGTGGTCTACGCATAATGGGCGTGAACTAGTAATGATCACTAACTGATCCTGAACACCTACATACGTCAAACATAAACCCACCATGTTCTCTCTCGGATAAGGACTCACGAGAAGAGATAGTCATCGTTACGCACACAGTTGGTGTATTTTATTAGAGTTTACTTCAAGTTTGCTATGACCAGGTGTTAAACAAAATATCCAAGTTTGCCACATAAACGCGGGCACGACTTTCCGAAAGATTTAACCCTGCAGGGGTGCTCCAACTCGTCCATCACAAATTAACCACACGCAGCGGGAATAACCTTGACCACGGATCTCGTGATCATCCTAGGCAATTCCAAAGGAAATCCGACACCTCGAGATAACCTGAAGAAGATCAGAGTTCCTCACTCAAGACGTTCGAGAAAGGTAAAACAAATCCAGCAAGGCCGCCCAGCGTGTCGACGATCCCGATAGGAGCCGCGTATCTCATTCTAAGGACACGACAGATGAGCGATGGTTACCACGCCAATCACCGAGTTGACCTGGGTAGCATTAATAAGCTGCTCTGGGTTGGACTAACACTCATGAGGGGCATTGGCCCGGCTTGTCGATTAATTATCCACGGGTGCCGACGGGTCCCTATGCAATTTTATTAGTTATTAGGCAAATGTAGTACCAATATTGGGACTTGCCTGACAAGCTTATCCTAAAACGAAAATCAACGGGGTCCCCATGACAACCCCGATCATGTTAGGAGCGCTTAGTTATGGAACATAACACCGGTTCACAAGTAACTAGCACGACAAGAGTGGAAATAAACACCGAGAAAAAGCCAAGCCTTCCACCCTTTACCAAGTGTATATGTGCATTAAATTAAATAGCAATAATATTGTGATAACAAAATAATGTCCATGTTGTCTCATGGAAGCAATTGCACCTGCAGCTAGAAACGTTATAAGAAGGGCTGAGCAAGCGGCAACATAGCCAAACAAAGGTTTGCTGGGATGTGGAGGGGTTAGAGACTTTTCATGGCAATGTTGTGAGGCTGGACAAACAACTGGTAGGTAGCGAGACATAGAGATAAAAGAGGGACAACTAGCATAGCAATGATAGTAGTGGTATCCATGGAAATGTGTCATCTTGCCTGGGATCCCGCTTGGAAGAAGAACAAGTCCAGGAAGAAGACGAGCCAACGTAGTCGAATGAATCCTCACACTCCGAACGCTTTCGGAACTCTATCGAGAAAAAGCAATCTGGAACAAACAATCAACACATGGTACACCACAACATATGCATGACAAGAAGCACAAAACAAATATGATGCATGTCCATTTTAAATATGCAAGGCATGGCAAACACAACAAACAACTACTACATATTAAGTGAAGTTCAATATGCAACGAGTTGCATATTGACGGAACTCCATGATTAATTATTTAGTTCACTCTTGTTTAGGTACTCATCAATATTATATGTTGTTTAACATGGCAAACGATGAAGCAATAACAAACTACATCATCTAGGCATTTTAAATGAGGCCAGAAGCAACATATAGCATTTCCGAAACATCCCCATAAGCATAATATGTATTTGGTACAGATCTTTCCTAACACAATTTTAGAGTTTTTAAACAGACAAATAAATATCACCATGTGATTCTACGCATTTTGTAGCCAAGTTACATATGTAAAACATTTGCATCGGAGCTATGTTTAATTAATTATGATATAAATCATTTTAGAATGGCATTGATGCAAATTAATGCAACCAGCAAGTTTAAGTATTTTTTATCATGTGTGAAAGTTGTATATTTTGAATCTACATAAAATTCTAGTCAAGTTTCATATATAAAGTTTTTACATACAATGTACGGGTGAAAAGTTATTAACAATTTAAAAACAGGGGTTTTTCTGTAATTCTGAAAATCATTGGATAATGGTTAAATTCTCAGCATAGGGGAAAAATGCATCGGGCTGAATCTGGCTCTGGCCCAATAGCAACAATGGGTGACGGATAAATAAGGGGTGCTCTAGGTTGGGGATAGCTCACCAGAGCGGCCCGTGGGACAGTCGGGGAAGCAGGCTGGGCTTGGCGATGGGCGCGACCCACCTGTCGCTGGTCAACGCGGGAGGAGGCTCGAGCAGGCGTCGTCTCCCTCGTCTGCTCGAGCCCGAGTAGGACGCTGGTGGGGTCATGGAGGGGGCGGTCCGGCGGCTGACGGCTGGCAGCGGGCATGGGGATGGGCAGATCCTGGCTGGGGCCCCTGGATCCGGTGACGGAGGTGGCCGACAGAGAGCAAAGGGCCGGCGGCAGAGCTCCTGCGAGATAAGTGGAGCTCGGGGTGAGCTCGGGCATGGGGAGGATGGGGAGAAGGAGGGAGGAGAAGGGAAGACAGAGGAGGGCACCGCGAGGGCAGCCAGGTCCGGCGAGGCGACGACCTCAAGGGGCTCTGGCGAGGGGCGACGGCGCTGGAGACCTCGGGCGGCCGCAGACGAGGCTCAGGCGGCTACAAGGGGAGGCTGCAGTGTTGTGGTCGCCAAACATTGTTTGGGTTGGCTGCCGGACATGTCCGGTAGGTGGGATTTTGGTGACTTTCAGCTCGAGATCTCAGATCTGAGGGCTAAAATTGGCTCTGGAGGTGGGATTTCGGGGGAGAGGGAGGTGGAGCTAGTAGGTGGGGTTTTCTAGGGGTGTGGCTGCAATTTTACATGGAGGAACCATAGAGAGTGAGGGGGCTCTATCCATGGCGGTTTAAATAGGGAATGGCACTAGGGGCTAGTTGAGTCTCGTCCGTCCGATTGTGATCTGATGACCACGAACGGAGGGGGGGCATAGTTGGGCTACCGGGCTATGAAGTTGGGCCAGGTGGGGATGAGAGAGAGGTTGCGGCCCATGACAAGAGTTTTAAATAGAGAAAATGTCCGACGAATAACCGATGACAATACTGCTATGGTTGACCCATGGGGTATCAAACGAACTCGAAATGCGATGAAATTTGGCAGGCGGTCTACCTACACTATAATTATACCGCACGCCAAATTTTGACCCAATCCGGGAATATTTTTCGGGCGCTTTAAAAACATTTTTTAAATGATTCCGTGGGCATGGGCGTGTGTGGTTGGTCTCGAAATGGGCAACGACAAGAACGGCGAGAACCCGCAACTACGAACGGATGCAAGTTTTCGAAAACGAGAGATGATGCCTTGCAGATGATGTGAATGATGCAATGATGAATGCAACAACCAAACGAAACACAGAAGAGAATGGAAATAAAAGGGGAATATTTTGAGCATCGGTCCCGGGCTATTACAACTCTCCTCCACTACACGAGGATCTCGTCCCGAGATCTAGAATGAGAAGGGGAAGACAAAGAGCAAGAGGTAAATCTTAGTTGCTTCTTTGACAAATGAGTGAAACCAATGAAACATGAAGGTTGGAAAGGGATGAAGAATGACATGAGGAACAAGCAAGAATTCACAAGAAATTTTGGCAGCACTTTGGTAGGAAAGAGAGGCAAAATTTGATAAGAAGGAAAAGAACTTGAACATAGAACACAACACTTTGGTAAATGAATAAGCAAAGAAATAACATGATCTTAATCAAACTAGACGTGAGTTGAAAAGAGCAACACCACAATGCTCCCGGAACAAAGGAATAAAAACTAGATCTTTGGAGACAAGAGAACGGAGAAGAAAATCACAACTTCTACCACCAATGAATTTGAAAGCATGGTTGAACAGAGTTGATGGAGAATCAACAACGAAAAGAATAGGTTGTTATGGTCTTATGAAAAACATCTCAGAATTATGAGGTGACAACCTGCCACAACAGAAACAATTACTTGCTTGAGAGCAACAAGATATGCACAACTTCTTACACCAAGAGGAAGAGAAAACTTGAATCATTTATGACACCATGATAGCAACAATCCTTAGGAAATGCTTTAGGTGAAATCCAACCCAAGATAACTCCAAGAATACAAGATGGGTTTACTTATCTTATTCTTGAAAATTTACCTCCGAGACTCCTCATAATCAAGAATTTAATAACACCATCTCGAAAGACAATGGAGAAGGAATTGAACTTAGAGATCCAAGATAAGAACACTTAAGCACCTCCAACAAGAATCTTGAAGAACAATTCGAGACGAATTAAATCCTTAACAAACCACCAAGAAGAAGCATCGAGAAGAACTCCGGAATGGAAGGATGAGCAAAAGAATGCGGTTGGAAATAATAGATTATGAAGTTGCAAAGATTTAGATGAAGCTTCGCTAAGAGATGCTTGAGAAAAACATGGAACTCCAGAAAAGAAAATCTGAACCACAAGAATAGAGAATTGATATCTTGAACAACTCCGGAAGAAGGATTGAGATCGCCTTGACCAACAAGAATAAGAATTATGTTATGATTATCCTTCATCAAGTTAAATCGATGACAAGCAACAGATTTAGCATACCACTTATTCTTTTGAAAACAATATGAAAGAGAGATAGAGATCAAACTTGACGAAGTCTTGAACGAGAACAATGGTAAGAATTGAAATGAATGAGGATACTAGGAATTAATGAAGATACATGAGAAAGAAGACACCTCAGTCTGCCTAGAGAAAAATTTGATTGAAGCACCGGAATACTTGAGATACGACGAAGAGACAACAATTTAGAAGAATTGAGAATGAAAGCTGAAAGCTGATAATGAAGAAATCTTATGAAATGATGGCCTTCGGAGGATTGAGAATGAAAAGAACTCTGAAATGCACTGGATAGATAAGGATGGAATTACTGATGATCAAAAACAATTTGAGATAATAGCAACAAGCTGAAACCATGAATCTATGGGAGAACAAACAACGATTTAAGAGAAGCTCTCCTTCAGTCTTCAATGTTGAGAATGGTGACGAGAACAACACCATGAATCACTGAGACACTCCGGAATAATGAATGAGCAAAGGTCGAGCCAACGATGAAAGTAATTCGAAGCGATCATGAAGAAGGAATATGACTGATGAAAATCATTCTTACATCATATTGAAAATAACTTGAGGACATCTCCGGAAAGAATAGAAGAGAGGCCTGGGGAAAAACCTGTGGGTTATGCGCCCACTCAAAGAGAGCACGGTTGAAACAATTGCTTAGGAAGAAAGATTGTACCGGTAGAAATGAAAACTTGAAGAGGTGAAAACCTCAAACTAATTTGGAAGGATTGAAAGAAAACATGAATCTTCTGAGGTATCTTCATCACTCCATATAGAACATAGAGGGATGAATTAATAAGAGAGGCTTGATGAGAATTCGAACACAGAAAGCATTTAATGAATGAAAAGATATGATGAACACTGAGATCTAGAATTGAATCCACGGGAGAAGAATAAAAACAAGAACAAGGAATACGAGGATAGATCCTGAAATTGTAACTCTTGAGAATCTCCACAAGAGATCACCAGATACAATATGAAGAAATGATAACAGAAGTATTGATGAAGAGAAAGGCACTTGGAAGAGAATTTAATCATTGAAGAAAAAAGGCGGGAGGGTGTGGAAAACAAAGAAAACTCGGGACGGATGAAATGAACTCTGGAAAGAATAAGAGGATTGATCTTGCAATGTTGAAGAGGATAGAATTATCTTGAAGAGAAGCACACCGGATGAAAAGAATTGATATGACAGCTTGATTGAGAAAAATAAGTAGCATTCCCAGATAAGATGAGAACACTTCTTAGGAAAGATATGAAATCACCACTTGACATCGAAGCAACTCGAATTACCATATACAAAAGATAAGAAAGGATGGGGATTACGAAACAATCCAGAAAAAATACATGACAGAGATTCCGGTCCATATTTTGTGGTAAGGATCACACGGGCTGGATGTTATAGTAGCCATCATGTGCAAGGCAGTGCACACAACATACGATGCGCCCCTGAGTCGTAGCAAGCTACAAGGACTCTTTAAGACACAACGAGAACCGCTGTAAGAAAGACCGTGAACAAACGAATCCACTAGATGTCCAACCCCAACCTCACATCATGATTTGTTTGAAGATAGCCTAGGTAACTACTTGAATTCCCACCTAAGAACTCGCAAAACGTTCTTGGTTATGCAATCGGGTGTTGGGGATACAAGGAGGAAATATCTCACACAACTAACAAGTCGTACACCCCAACTGTATCCATCCTTCAACACATAACCAAAGGCTTTGGAACTCCATCTATCTTGGACCCTCGAAAACACAATGATACAAAGAATGGCAGTACATCCGAACTCTCTCCACCAGTACTAGGGATGTCAGACTCCTCTCTCCACTACTAGTATTGAATCAATTTTGAACATCCTCCGTCCTAAGATACTAAGGAAACTGAACAATAACGATGTGCCAAGAATCCCTTGGAGCTCAACTCCCCGGAAAAAATCAAGTCAGACAGGAGGCACCAAGACAAAACTCTGTGACATCACATCATAGAGATTCCAAAATACCCGCATGATCCTAAAAAATTTGTGTGAGAAGAGGGTAGAATCAAAATTCTTAAGTCATAATTCCTCACCAGAGCATAGAACAGAAGTAAAAAGAATCCTACTCTCCGATATAACTAGACTCAAAAATAGTTTTTAACTAGACTCAACTCGGCCAAGTTCGATCAATCAAGGGGGCTCCTAGGTCAGTACTGGCTCTGATACCAACTTGTCACGCCCAAGATGCGATCCTATCCTTATTTAGGCACGAGGGCCTCGATAGGGATAGAAGCGCATCTCGTCGTGTTGCAAGAATGGATATCATTACAAGTAGATGTACAGAAGAGATGAGTATATGGAATTGGCTTACACTCGCCCCAAGCTACATCAATATCACATTAATACAACAACATATCCAAACATCATACAAAAGAGCAGGGTCCGACTACGGACGAAAACAAACAACAAAATGACATCAATCCTTGCTATCCCAGGCTGCCGCCTAGAACCCATCCTAGATCGATGAAGAAGAAGAAGAAGAATTCCAAACAAACAAGCATCGCTCTCATGTCAAATCATCGCATTACCTATACCTGCAACTGTTATTGTAGTAATCTGTGAGCCCCAAGGACTTAGCAATCTCATTTCCAAGGGTATCAAGACTATTAAACCTTAATGTGTGAGGTATGGTTAAGTGGTGAGGCTGCAGCAAGAGACTAAGAATTTATTGAGTGGATAACTTACGAATACAGAAAGTGAAGTATGGTGGTCTATGCATAACGGACATGAACTAGTAATGATCACTAACTGATCCTGAACACCTACTTATGTCAAACATAACCCACCATGTTCTCTCTTGGATAAGGAATCACGAGAAGAGATAGTCACGGTGACGCACATAGTTGGTGTATTTTATTAGAGTTTACTTCAATTTTGCTATGACTGGGTGTTAAACAAAACATCCAAGTTTGCCACATCACCGTGGGCATGACTTTCTGAAAGATTTAACTCTGCAGGGGTGCTCCAACTCGTCCATCACAAATTAACCACACGAAGGGGGAATAACCTCGACCACAGATGTCGTGATCATCCTAGGCAATTCCAAAGGAAATCCGAAACCTCAAGATAGCCCAAAGAAGATTAGAGTTCCTCACTCAAGACGTTCGAGAAAGGTAAAACAAATCCAGTAAGGCCGCCCGGCGTGTCGACGATCCCGATAGGAGCCGCGTATCTCATTCTCAGGATACAACGGATGAGCGATGGATACCACGCCAATCACCGAGTTGCCCCTGGTAGAGTTAATAAGCTGATCTGGGTTGGACCAACACTCATGAGGAGCACTCGCCCGGGTTTTTGATTAATTATCCGCGGGCGCCGGCGGGTCCCTATGCAATTTTATTAGTTATTAGGCACATGTAGTACCAATGTTGGGCCTTGCCAGACAAGCTTTATCCTAAAACAAAAATCAAGGGGGTCCCCATAACAACCCCGAGCATGTTAGGAGCGCTCAATTATGGAACATAACACTGGTTCACAAGTAACTAGGGCGGCAAGAGTGGAAATAAACATCGAGCAAAATCTAAGCCTTCCACCCTTTACCAAGTGTATATGTGCATTAAATTAAATAGCAATAACATTGTGATAACAAAAGAATGTCCATGTTGTCACATGGAAGCAATTGCACCTGCAGCTAGAAATGCTATAAGAAGGGATGAGCAAGTGGTAACATAGCCAAACAAAGGTTTGCTGGGATGTGGAGGGGTTAGAGGCTTTTCATGGCAATGTTGTGAGGCTGGACAAACAAGTGGTAGGTAGCGAGACATAGCGATAAAAGCGGGACAACGAGCATAGCAATGATAGTAGTGGTATCCAGGGAAATGTGTCATCTTGCTTGAGATCCCGCTTGGAAGAAGAACGAGTCGAGGAAGAAGATGAGCCAACGTAGTTGAACGAATCCTCACACTTCGAACACTTTCGGAACTCTATTGAGAAGAATCAATACGGAACAAACAATCAACACACGGTACACCACAACATATGCATGACAAGATGCATAGAACAAATATGGTGCATGTCCATTTTAAATAGGCAAGGCATGGCAAGCACAACAAACAACTACTACATATTAAGTGAAGTTCAATATGCAATGAGTTGCATATTGACGGAACTCCACGATTAATTATTTAGTTCACTCTCGTTTAGGTACTCATCAATATTAAATGTTGTTTAACATGTCAAACGGTGAAGCAATAGCAAACTACATCATCTAAGCATTTTAAATGAGGCTAGAAGCAACATATAGCATTTCCAAAACATCCCAATAAGCACAATATGAATTTGGTCCAGATCTGTTGTAACACAATTTTATATTTGTTAAACAGCAAAATAAATGTCACCATGTGATTCTACACATTTTTCTAGCCAAGTTACATATGTAAAACATTTGCATCGGAGCTACGGTTAATTAGTTATGATATAAATCATTTTAGCATGGCATTGACACAAATTAATGCAAACAACAAGTTTAAGTATTTTATCATGTGTGAAAGTGAGATATTCTGAATCTACATAAAATTCTAGTGAAGTATCATATATAAAGTTTTTACATACGATGTACGGGTGAAAAGTTATTAACAATTTAAAAACAGGGGTTTTTCTATAATTCTGAAAATCATTGGATAATGGTTAAATTCTCAGTGCAGGGAAAAAAATACATCGGGCCGAATCTGGCTCTGTCCCAACAACAACAATGGGCGATGGATAACTAAGGGGTGCTTTGGTCGGGGGATAGCTCACCAGAGCGGCCTGGGGGTCGGTTGGGGAAGCAGGTTGGGCCTGGCGATGGGCACGACCCACCTGGCACTGGTCAATGCGGGAGGAGGCTCGAGCGGGCATCGTCTCCCTCGTCCGCTCGAGCCCGAGCAGGAGGCCGGCGGGTTCATGGAGGCGGCGGTCCGATGGCTGACGGCTGGCGGCGGGCACGGGGACGGGCAGATCCGGCGAGGCGGTGGCCTCAAGGGGCTCCGGCGAGGGGCGATGGCATTGGACGAGGCTCAGGCAGCTGCAAGGGGAGGCTGCTGCTCTATGGTCGCCGGACAGTCTGGGTTGGCCGTCGGACATGTCCAGTAGGTGGGATTTGGGCGATTTTCATCCCCAGATCTCAGATCTGAGGGCTGAAATTGGCTATGGAGGTGGGATTTCGGGGGAGAGGGAGGTGGAGCTAGCAGGTGGGCTTTTCTAGGCGCGTGGCTGCAATTCTACATGGGGGAACCATAGAGAGTGAGGGGGCTCTCTCCATGGGGGTTGAAATAGGGAATGGCACTAGGGGCTGGTTGAGTCTCATCCGTCCGATCACGATCCGGTGACCACAAACGGAGGGGTGGCTAAGTTGGGCTAGCGGGCTGTGAAGTTGGGCCAGGTGGGGATGAGAGAGAGGTTGCAGCCCATGACAAGAGTTTTAAACAGCGAAAAACGTCCGACGAATAACCGATGAAGGCACTGCTACGGTTGACCCATGGGGTATCAAACGAACTCGGAATGCGACAAAATTTGGCATGCGGTCTACCTACACTATAATAAGACCACACACCAACTTTTGACCCAATCCGTGACTATTTTACGGGTGCTTTAAAAACGGGTTTTTTAAACGATGTCGCGGGCACGTGTGTGTGTGGTTTGTCTCGAAATGGGCAACAGCAAGAACGAAGAGAATCGGCAACTACGAACGGATGCAAGTTTTCGAAAACGAGAGGTGATGCCATGCAGATGATGCGAATGATGCGATGATGAATGCAACACCCAAATGAAACACAGACGAGAATGGAAATAGAAGGGGAATCTTCTTGAGCGTCGGTCCTAGGCTATTACACGCAGCCCAGTTGGGCCGGCTTGGCTGGTTGGCCCACTGCGGCTGGGCATTTGGCCCAGGGCACAGGATCCCTTTTCTTTTTCTTTTTCTGGTTGATTTCTGAAAATTCCACAGGATTAAATAAAAGTCCAATGCCCAATATTTTTCACCTAAATTCCTCGAATATTCCATAGAATTCAATAGTGCCTTTTGTATAAATTTTTGAAAATCTTTTATATACTGTTTTATTCTAAAACCTAAATTAGGCATCTTTTTGCCTCTGTTAAATAGTTTCAAAAATGTTTTTCATAACAAAATCTTAAACAAATATTTTAATATAATATTTAGTATTTATCAGAGTAGGGTAGCATTTTCAATATTAGCTTTGTGTGCTCTGTTTTTGCGTGATGCTTATTTTTATCGCTATTTATTGCGACAATAGATTGCGCTATTGACGAGGGAGTTGGACCCGAAGACTTTGAAGACCCCAAAGACTTTGTTGAGCCACGCAAGCAGCCCTTTGACCATGCTAAGAAAGTTTTTCATGCATGACATATAGCACTTGTTGTTTCGATGATTGATCATGATGTGGTGCTCCCCCTTCGGTGGGGTGCCTCCGATACTTTTACTGTTGACACTTGCATCGTGCATGACCCTACCACCTTATGAGGGTTATGCGGGTGGGTGTAGATAGGACGCAAATAGATGCTACGCAAGTGGGATGGGATTTATGCATAGTGATGGACAGGGAGAAATGATTGCAAAGACTTTTCGAAAACCCCGTCGGGTGCCACTAATGCCTGAGGGAGATGATGATGAGTTGGGTGACCACTTGAGAAATAAGTTGTGTACCAGAGCAAGTGAGTGTGTGTGGTTTTCGAAAACGGATTGGTCGAAGTTGCGACCATTATTCCAACCTTACATGTACGACCATGATACCCCTTATGGGACATGGCTTTGTTGATTACTATGGATGGTGCTAGCAGGGAACCCGCATTACTTGTGGCAAGAGTGAAGTGGTCACTCCTGAGACGGGGTCCTCCCAGAAGTGGAAGGCCATGCGCTATCTTTACAGGCATCGGGCACACCGTTGCATGCCCTCAAGGATGATATGTGTGATGTATATCATGACGGATGGCACCAACGAGTGGACTCTTTGTTTAGTATCACCATGGGAAAGGCATTGTTCGGGTGCTTACCCCGGGTATGTGATGTACCGCGAGTCGTGGATGACACAGAAGTTCCCCGAGTCTGGTGGGTAAAGCGCGCAATCTCTGCAGAGTGTAAAACTATTCGAATAGCCGTGTCCATGGTCAAGGACAGTTGGATGAATGCTCTTATGCTACATCCAAATGTTTTCACAAATGATGTGTGTGCGTGTGTCGGTGACAAGGATGGTACTTGATCTAAGTTCGATGACTTAGCATGACGATTGACTAAGTCCGATGACTTAGCATAATGAATGAACATGATATGTTCAACCCCTTCTTATGATGATATCTGTAACTTTTTTATATGGGTATCTGCTAACTGTTGATGCATGCTTACCTATTACTTGATCATATCGTTGCATTAAAAATTAGCTTTCCGCAAATTACCTACTTACTGCTATATCATGCATCATTATTACCTTGTTCCATAACTTGGGTTGCTTGCAAGTACATTCAAAGTACTCATTGGCTTGCCACTGGTTATTTAATTGGCTAGGCATGGAAGAACAGGAGTATGTCGAAGAGTTCGTTGGTGACGAACATGCGAACTAGGACGCTTCCCAGTCAGAATGCCTATAGGTTTAAGGCAGATGGCATGCGTTCATGCTTTCGATCAAGATTTCCACTGCTTGTTCAATTTAAGTGTTTGGCCCTTGTGCCCCTATCTATGTAAGACTAGACCTTCATCGTCTTTATTTGTGTAAGATGCTAAATGTGGATGTAAGACTCTTGTTATTCAACTTCTGTTTGTTCAGTAAGCATTGATCTCTGGGACCACTGTACACGTGCATTCGGTGATCACGACTTATGAGTCGGAGTCCCCACAGAGTTGGTATCAGAGCCATCCTGACTATAGGAAGCCCTTAGTTAGCATGGGCGTCAGTTAGGATAAATCCATTTTCAAAACTACACCTAGCACCTATACTTAGGAATTATTTACTATTTACCTCTTCCATTATTCACACAACACTTTGCTGACTCTCCTCCCTTCAAACCTTTGTAGATGGTTGTCGTACCCAAAGGCTTCCTGACCTTTCGCTCTATAACTGGGTTATTTGGATCCTCCTCTAACTGGGTTATTCGAAGCCTAGTCCCGGACATGGCACCTCTCAAGCAGGTTGTTGCCACCGAGTTGACCATGGGGATGCCGGTCGGGCATCATCGACACAACGGCTACGTTATACCACTAAACATTTAAACATCTAAACATCATATATCTGCCTAATATAACATTGTCGATATCGTCGGGGACTCTGACTCCCTCACCGACGATCGTTAGGGACTCTTGCCTCACCGATGATCGTCGGGGACTCCTCGATATCGTGTCACCGACGATCGACGATACTACATTATTTCTAACTAAAACAACTAAAACATAAAAAAACCAAAAAAACTAAAACATAAACACAACTAAATGAACTAAAACAATCCGAACACTTAATTAACTAAAACAACTAAATCACAAAAAAACTAAACAACTAGAACATAAAACAACTAAATGAACTAAAACATAAAAAACTAAATTAACTAAAACATAAAACAACTAAACAACTAAAACGATCGTCGAGGAGCTTACCGGGGGGCTGAGAAGGAGAGCAGCGCGATGGTGACGAGTGGCAACCTGGCGGCGTCGGGGCAGGGCGATGGCGACGAGCAGCGATGGCGACGAGCAGCGGCTGGGAGAGGGGCGACGGCAACAAGCGGCGACGGGGAGAGTGGCAAAGGCGACGAGCGGCGATGGCGTCGGGTCAGGCAACAGTGATGAGCGGCAACGGGGATGGCGACAATGCTAGTTAGGCGCCTAACTAGCACTTTGAATTTAGGTCGAATTTTCCCTATAAGCGCATCTATATTCACTTTTGCTATTTTTTATGTGTTTTTTTTGCATATTAAAAGTTTTAACAAAAAATACTTTATGAATATTCTTTTTGCTATTAAAGTTTTTAACAAAAATAACTTTGATAATTTTAGTTGCATAAATTTTATATAATATTCAGTTAAATACCTTTTATCGGACGAAAACACGTCTATTACAAAGGGATTTCAATTTTTAACATATTTGAACTCAAGACTTCTTCTGCATTCAATATGCATCGTTCAAAGCCACATCATCACTTTTCCATCCTTTTCTGATTTCATTTGCTATATTCCGTGCAATTCATGATTTATTTTGAGCTAAAATGACCCTGAATTGAAAAGCACTGCAAATGAACTCTAAAATGGTTGAAAGTTGGCATGGTATCATCATTTCACCCATATAGCATGTGCTAAAAAGTGAGAGGGTTATGGCAAAAACTGGATGCACTTCGTGTACAAAATGGACAATCACTTTCGAAGTATCAGGGTTTTGGCCGAAAACTCGTCTGTTGCAAAGGGATTTCAGTTTTTTAAACATATTTGAAATCAAGACTTTTTCTGCATTCTATATGCACCATTCAAAGCCACATCATCCCCTTTCAACCCTTTTCTGACTTCATTTGCTATTTTTCATGCATTTCATGCTTTATTTTGAGCTAAAACGACCCTGAATTAAAAAGCACTGCAAATGAACTCTAAAATGGTTGAAAGTTGGCATGGTATCATAATTTCACCCACATAGCATGTGCTAAATAGTTGAGAGGGTTACGTCAAAAACTAAATGCACTTCATGTACAAAACAGATAATTAATCTCTTTCGAAGTATCAGGGTTTCGGACAAAAACTCGTGTGTTACAAAGGGAATTCAATTTTTTAAACATATTTGAACTCAAGACTTTTTCTGCATTCAATATGCACCATTCAAAGCGACAACATCACTTTTCAACCATTTTCTGATTTCATTTGCTATTTTTCATGCATTTCGTGATTTATTTTGAACTAAAATGACCCTGAATTGAAAAGGACTACAAATGAACTCTGAAATGGTTGAAGGTTGGCATGGTATCGTCATTTTATCCACATAGCATGCGATAAAAATTTGAGAGGTTTATGACAAAAACTGGATGCACTTCGTGTGCAAAATGGACAATCTCTTTCGAAGTATCAGGGTTTCAAACGAAAACACATCTGTTACAAAAGGCATTTCATTTCTTGACATGTAACTGTAGTGATATTCTAGATCAAAGCCATCATCAAAATAGTTGTGGAGATAAAGTCTTCAGTTTTTCTTCGCGTGTATCCCTTGCTTATTGCGCCATAACAATGTATAATCTTCATCGTTTAACAGGGTGCTTGGGTCAGTCTTCACTTTGAAGGGAGGAATTTCATGAAACTTTTCATAATCTGCACACATGTGTGTCTTGTTGTCCACTCCCATGATGTCTCTTTTCTCTAAAAGAACTATGTGGCGCTTTGGCTTATCGTATGATGTATTCGCTTCCTTATCTTATCCTTTTCTCGGTTTCGTAGACATGTCCTTCACATAGAAAACTTGCGCCACATCATTGGCTAGGACGAATGGTTCGTCTGTGTACCCAAGATTGTTCAGATCCACTGTTGTCATACCGTAGTGCGGGTCTACCTATACCCCACCTCTTGACAGATTGACCCATTTGCACCGAAACAAAGGGGCCTTAAGATCATGTCCATAATCAAGTTCACATATGTCCACTATGTAACCATAATATGTGTCCTTTCCCCTGTTGGTTGCTGCCTCAAAGTGGACACCACTGTTTTGGTTGGTGCTCTTTTGATCTTGGGCGATCGTGTAAAATGTACTCCATCTATCTCGTATCCTTTGTAAGTCAAGACAGTCGAAGATGGTCCCCTGGCCAGCGAGTATAGCTCATCTAAAACACTTGTGTTACCCATGAGATGTGTTTGCAACCAACTTCCAAAAGTCCTGATGTGTTCACATGTAATCTAGTCGTCACACGGCTTCGAGTGTCTGGAGCGCAGAATATTCTTGTGTTCATTGACATATGAGGTCACCAAGGTAGATTCTATAGAACTGTGTAGTGTACTTGAGACAAAGAATGCCCGTCCATACATATTATTGAGTCTAGTCCTAGCGTGCCTTTTCCAGTCAATCTCCCCTCATACCGCGATTGAGGGAGACCAATCAGCTTAAGTTTAGGAAAGAAGTCAACACAAAACCCAATGACCTCCTCTGTTTGATGGCCCATGGAGATGCTTCCTTTTGGCCTAGCACGGTTACGAACATATTTCTTTAAGACTCCCATGACCCTCTCAAATGGGAACATATTGTGTAGAAATACAGGGCCCAAAATGCCAATCTCGTCGACTAGATGAACTGGGACATGCGTCGTGATACTGAAGAAGGATGGTGGGAATACTAGCTCGAAACTGACAAGACATTGCACCAAATCACTCTTTAACCTTGGTAGGATTTCTGGATTGATTATCTTTTGAGAGATTGCATTGAGGAATGCACATAGCTTTGCAATGGCTAATCAAACATTTTCCGGTAGAAGCCCCCTCAATGCAACTAGAAGTAGTTGCGTCATAATCATGTGGCAGTCATGAGACTTTAGGTTTTGGAACTTTTTCTCTGCCATATTTATTATTCCCTTTATATTCAATGAGAAGTCAGATGGGACCTTCATACTGAGAAGGCATTCAAAGAAGATTTCCTTCTTTTCTTTGGTAAGAGCATAGCTGGCGGGACATTCATACTGCTTTGGATGCATGTCGTCTTTTTCATGCACACATTGTTGGTCCTCCCTTGCCTCCGGTGTATCTTTTGTCTTCCCATACACTCCCAATAAGCCTAGAAGGTTCACGCAAAGATTCTTCGTCACGTGCATCACGTCGATTGTAGAGCGGACCTCTAGGTCTTTCCAATAGGGTAGGTCCCAAAATATAGATTTCTTCTTCCACATGGGTGCGCGTCCCTCAGTGTCACTCGGAACAGATAGTCCGCCATGATCCTTTCCAAAGATTAATGGTAAATCGATGACCATATCAAGTATGTGATCACCAGTACGGAGAGCGGGCTTCTTTCGGTGATCTGCCTCACCTTTGAAATGCTTTCCTTTCTGTCCACATGCATGGTTGGTCAGAAGAAATCAACGATGCCCCAGGTGCACATTCTTCCTGCATTTCTCCAAATATATACTTTCGGTGTCATCTAAATAGTGTGTGCATGCGTGGTTTCCCTTGTTTGTCTGTCCTGAAAGGTTACTAAGAGCAGGCCAGTCGTTGATGGTTACAAACAACAACGCATGTAGGTCAAATTCCTCATGTTCGTTCTCATCCCACACACGTACACCTCTTCCATTCCATAGCTGTAGAAGTTCATCAACTAATGGCCTTAGGTACACATCAATGTCATTGCCGGGTTGCTTAGGGCCTTGGATGAGAACTAGCATCTTAATGAACTTCCGCTTCATGCACAACCAAGGAGGAAGGTTATACATACATAGAGTCACAGGCTATGTGCTATGCTTGCTGCTCTACTCCCCAAAAGGATTAACACCATCTGCGCTTAAACCAAACCATACGTTCCATGGGTCACCTGTAAAGTCTCTCCACTTTCTCTCGATCTTTCTCCACTGCAACCCATTAGAGGGTGCTCTCAACTTCCCGTCTTTCTTACGGTCTTTTATGTGCCATTGCATCAACTCGACATGCTTTTTGGTTCTGAACAGACATTTCAACCGTGGTATTATAGGAGCATATCACATCACCTCGGTAGGAACCTTCTTCCTGGTGTGCTAGCCCTCAACATCACCAGGGTCATCTCCTCTGATCTTATACCACAATCCTCGTACGCACCGAAGTAGAGGATGCAGTCATTAGGGCATGCATGTATCTTTTGCAACTCCAGTCCTAGAGGGCATAGAACCTTCTTTGCTTCGTATGTACTGTCGGGCAATTCATTATCCTTTGGAAGCTTCTTCTTCATTATTTTCAGTAGCGAACTAAATCCCTTGTCAGATACACCATTGTCTGCCTTCCATTGTAGCAATTCCAGTGTGGTACCGAGCTTTCTGTTGTCATCTTCACAATTTTGGTACAACCTTTTTTTGTGATCCCCTAACATGCGATCGAACTTCAATTTCTCCCTTTCACTATCGCATTCTCTTTGTGCATCAACAATGACTCGGAGAAGATCATCATCGGGCACATCGTCTGGTTCCTCATGATCTTCAGCTTCCCCCATTGCAGCATCACCATATTCAGGGGGCGGGTAGTTGTCATCATCCTCTTCTTCTTTGTTGTCTTCCATCATAAACCCTCTTTCTCTATGCTTGGTCTAAACATTATAGTGTGGCATAAAACCCTTATCAAGCGGGTGGAAGTGAACTGTTTTAGAGTTGGAGAAAGCCTTCGTATTCTCACAGACAATACATGGACAATGCATAAAACCATTTTGCTTGTTTGCCTCAGCCGCTTCGAGAAAATTATGCAGGCCCTTAATATACTCGGAGGTGCGTCGGTCATCGTACATCCATTGTCGGTTCATCTGCGTGCGTTATATAATAAAGTGTATTAAAAACCATTACAACATATCATGAATAAAGAAATGACCAAATTAATAGAAATTCATCATCACATTAAAGCCAAAGTACAATAGTGACCAAAACAAACACATACAGTTCATACATAGTTCTCATTATTGAACAACATATAGGTCTTTAGAGCATCTAATTAAAACATACATTGAAACTATGTAAAACATTTAAATGCAACAACAACTGCGATCATAACCGCAACTAAGGTACCAATTGATGCAACGGCATAATGATACCAAGCTTCAGTATGGATGGCATATTTTCTAATCTTCTTAATCTTCAAGCGCATTGCATCCATCTTGATCTTGTGATCTTTGACGACATCGGTAACATGCAACTCCAATTCCATCTTCTCCTCGTCAATTATTTTCAATTTTTCTTCAAGTAATTGTTTTATTTTCCAACTAAATTTAACCTCTCGACAAGAGGGTCAGTTCGAATTTACGATTCACATCCCTCCTAGATAAAAACATCTATGTCATGTTGGTGGGCATAATTGCCATAAACACTAAATGAAACAAATAGTTAAAAAAGATAATATACCACATCCGAATCATAGACATGACGAGGGCCGAGGGGGGCGGATACCAAAACCATGGCAGTATATTATAACAAGCAATAATAAAAGTAATAAAATTGTACAAGCATCTATCTAAATCATTCAAGTAAGAATTTTCTTTTATGTTACAAAGAAGATAAGAACAAGAGGCTCATCGCGGTGGTGCCGGTGATGAGATTGGCATGGGCGATCGATGGAGGTGAGGGCGAGGACGGGATAAAATGGACCACCAAACCTAGACAAATCTTGAGGAAAATGGAGCTTGGAGGTCGATCTTGGAGAGGATAAAGCTTAAGTGTGGCTCGGGCATTTCATCGAACACCTTATATGCATAGGAGGTGAGAGCTAGAGCAACAACACCTTGCACACATCGGCGTCCAAAAAACAGAGTGAGTGGGTAGGGGCGGGGCGGGGGTATATACAGGCTTATATCTTTAGTCCCGGTTGGTGGCTAGAACCAGGACAGAAGACAGACCTTTGGTCCCGGTTCCAGCTACCAACCGGGACTAAAGGTGTTGGGCCAGGAGCGAGGCCCGTTGGTCCCGGTTCGTGGCTGGAACCGGGACCAAAAGTGTTAGATGAACCGGGACCAATGGCCTCCGAGGCCCTACTGGCGCCCTGGCCTCACGAACCGGGACTAATGGCCCCTTTGGTCCTGGTTTGTAAGTGAACCAGGATTAATGCCCTTATCATGGCCTCAACCAAAGCCATGTTTTGTACTAGTGATCGTCTGATTAAAAAAAGGCATGCCATGGGTAATACTCTGCTTATTCAAACAATTGTTGGGCTTGAAAATAAATTTTCACAAGAGTGAATTGTTCTACTTTGGGAGAGCCAAATATGAACAATAGGCATATAAATAATTGTTCGGGTGTGAATTGGGAAGCTTACCGTTCAGCTATTTAGGTATACCCATTCATCATCCTAAGCTATCTAACAAGACTGGAAGTGTATTGAAGATTGATTTGAGAAGAAGGTGAGCTGCTCGAAGGGCAAGCTTTTGTCTTATGGAGGACGGCTAATTCTGATTAACTCGGTGTTGACGAGTATGCCTATGTTCCTTTCATCCTTCTTTGAGATACCGGTAGCGGTAAGCAAGAGGTTGGACTTTTATCGATCATGCTTCTTTTGGCAGAGTGGTGAGATTAAGAAGAAATACAGACTCACTAGATGGCATATTATATGTAGACCAAAGGACCAAGGAGGTCTGGGCATTGAAAATTTAGAGGTAAAGAATAGGTGTCTACTCAGTAAGTGGCTGTTTAGATTATCTACAAAGACAGAAGGTATGTGGGTACAAATTTTGCGTAAGAAGTACTTACAATCCAACACCTTGGCCCAGATCACAGTTAGAGCCAACGATTCACCATTCTGGAAAAGGTTGATGAAAATGAAAGTAGCCTTCTGCAAGAGAACTAGATTCATTATTAGAAATGGGAAGACCACGAGATTCTCGGAGGATACATGGCTAGGGGAGACGCCTTTAGCCATACAATATCCGACTCTCTATAATATTTTCAATGTAAAGAGGCATACATTGCCACAATATTACAGTCAAATCCTCTGAATATTCAATTTCGATGAGCTTTGATAGGTCATCGATGGGAAGCTTGGTTACACTTAGTTACGAGACTCATGGAGGTCCAATTATCAGACCAACCTGACAGGCTTTAGTGGAAGTTAACGAATACTGCCATCTTTACAGTGAACTAAATGTAGTTGAACATAATTGATACATCAATTATCTCCCATTCGATTAATGTTTGGAAGAATCAAAGTCTTCATGTGGTTTGTTCACAAGAAGGTGATTATTACTAAGGATAATTTGGGAAGGTGCTATTGGCAGGGAAATATACGAGTTTGTTTTTGTGATAATGAGGAAACCATCAAACACCTTTTTCTCCAATGTCCATTTGCAAGAATTCTATGGCAAACAGTTTCTATATCATTTAATATCAAACCTATGGATAGCATCAACAAGTTATTTGGGACGTGGCTAAATGGGGTAGATACGACATATGCCGGACATATTCGCATAGGCGTATGTGCTCTTCTTTGGGCTATATGGAACTGCACGATGGTATGGTTTTTAATAGGCAAATGCATATAAATTTTTTGCAGGTACTACATAGGGCATCGGCGTTGATCCGTACATGGTCCTTACTCACTCCTACGGAAACCAGGGAGCCTGTGGTTACTGGGTCTATCCAGTGGGAGATGGTAGCTCGGGATATCTACAACCAGTTTGGATGGCAGTCCAGTAATAGGATAGATGGTTAGGAATCTAGACCTATTTTAGACGTTGTGGCATATTCTTTATGTTCATTTACTTTGTGGCTCTTTCAGAGCTTGTTTGGAACCTCGGATTCCTTTGTTTGCACAACTTGTTTACATTCATTAACAAAGAGGTCGCATGGATCGCGCTGATGCAGAGGCCGGAGGTAATCCTACTTTTCTAAAAAAAGAGAAGCTGAGCATGCTAAAAAGCACGGGCAGTGCACTACTAAACACTTCCACCAAGCCATCGATAAGAAGCACAATAGATGCTAGCTAGATCACTTCGGTACCAAACCAAGGCCTCTAATGCTACAGAAGAATCGGATAACCATGGGAGATTATTTTTTGATGCTCACAACGTAGAACAATTCTACAATAATTTCCACTACAATAAGTATATACAAAGTCTCAAAAAATAAAAAAGAAGAAAATAAAACTAGTAGCTATTATGATACAAAGTACCAACAAATCAACCAATACCAGCTCTTGGGAACCTCATTGTGCCAACATCAGCCATGAAAAGTGGCCAGCAACTCAATCCTTGGATGTTGTCTTGAATTTATCCTTGATACTTAAAGTGAGTAGAACTAGATCATTCTTGAGGAAACAGAGATCCAGGAATTTCTTTGCATCCAAAGATGCCAACAGCCCATGATGATGATGTTCGAAGGAAACTTATGCGGAATGGAATCTAGAATGGAATGATTTCATCCACCAAAGCTATACCCCTTTGTTTAATGATGGTAATAGAATTCCAACAATCTAAAGCAAAAGGGTAGTCCTAAAGAAGGTGCAAGGATGTGTCTTCAGGTCCATCAGCACAAATGGCACAAGGATATGAAGGGAGATGGAAATTCTTCCCATGGAGGAGATTTCTTGTACTAATTTTGTCATTTAATACCAACCAAAAGAGGTTCTTGTATCTGGGCATTACAACACTTCTCTATATCGACATAAATATCGCGTGAGCTTGTGGTGGTTGTCTCAAGCCCTTTTACATATTGATAGAAGAATACATGATTTTGCCCCTTGAGGAAAACCACTTATCTGGCCGATCTATGAGTTGGATGTTCCTAATCAAATCTTGGAAAAGATTAAATTGTTCATAGGCTTGTGCGGGTACTTAGGTGTAAAAAAGGTTTTCCAAAGCACTAGTGTCTTTAATTCCATGACGGAAGTGTCAATTCTTATGGCAAAATAAAATAATTCAGGGAGATGGTCCATCAAAGGTTCCTTGTTCCATTTATCTTGCCAAACCAAAATAGTATTACACTTACCAATTGAGAAACTTATCATAGTTTCAAATTCCGCAGGAGCTTGGCAATGTCCCTCGACCAAAAGGAACCGACATGATTATGAGAGAGAAACTTTCCTTCAAAAAAGTATTCCAAACTAGTTTGATCCAGAGTGTAAGTCTTCAGAGTTCAAAATTTATGTAGGTGTTTCCTCAACAAAAAATCGTTGTGAGTGGCAAGGTCAAGTACTCCCAACCCTCCCTGCTCTTTAGAGAGACAAGTCTTCAGAGTTGAACAATTTGTGTAGGTGTTTCATCAGCCAATCATAGCATTGTTCTTATCATCCATCCCATTTTTACCCAAAAGCAGTGCCTAAGAAAAGTATTCAGTTGAGCAACAATACTAGTCAGGACAGAAAGGGAGCTAATGAAGAAAATTAGAAGGCTTGAGCACACTGATTTAACTAACACCAATTTCTTTTCATATGAGCACATTTGAGCATCCAGATAACCTCCTTTCCACACTTTGCAAAATGGCACAAAATCCTCCAACTTGGGTAGAGAGGCACAAAGTCAAACAAAGCTAGGGGCACTGACCAATACAACATCCTCAAATAGAGGCCAGAGTAAACATCTTCCAATCGAGGAGTCTTAATTTGAACTATGATAGATTTCTCATAGTTGCTCTCAATCCATTGTAGGCTAAGAAATGCACAATCAAATTATTTATTTAAATGAGCTGAGTAGCAGAGTCGGGCATCACAATGACAATATTATCAACATATTAGATAACTGGAATATTAGTACGAGAGGTATTGGCAAAAGGGGTTGTAATCAAAGGATTATTATGGATTGTAGAATATCAGCCGACACAAAATAAAGGGGAGTGGGGATCCCGTTGATGCACCCTTCTTTTGCACAAAAGTTTCTTCCCTAGAAATCCATTCAGAAGAACTGAAGAAAAATGGGTGGAATAGATCATATCAATCCATTCCATCAATTTTTCTCGAAAACCTCCCACACAAGATCTCCTTGATAGTGTGGTGCTCCAAAAGCCTTCTCAAAGTCCAGCTTGAAAATCACAATCTCCTTCTTTGTTTGGTGACACTAGTGAACGAATTCATATGCCTAACCAAAACAGTCTTGGATAGATGATCTATTTTTAAAAATCCATATCGATATCGATGAAAAAGATTCAAAACTAGTCTTTGCAATTTGTTTGCCAGTAATTTGGTGATAATTTACACAGGACAACTTAGCAAAGATATGTTCCTAAAATCAGTTGTCCTAACAGGAGCATCCTTCATTTGAATGAGTGTTATGAAAGAAGAATTGATACTTTGAGTGTTAACTTTCCCCTCATAGAAATCAACAATATGTCTATAGAAATCAGAAGCAATAATGTCCCAACAAAACTTGATGAAATCAGTGTTAAAACCATCTAGACCTGGTGCTTTATTAGAGGGAAGTTCTCCAATAACAACATATATCTCCTCTTACGCAAGGGTGCTTCCAAACCAATCAGATCCTCTCTGGGAGTTAGTAGCGCTGGGAGATTTAGCAAGTTGAAAGTTATCATTGACAAACCTAGACTCTGAAACAATAATGAAGTTGTTTCTAAATTTCATACCCTTGATGTGCAGAAATTTAGTATTGGTTCCCCCTTTATGATCCATCTTGTAGTGGCCATTTCTTACTGGTGGGTGTGCTAATTGCTTAGAAGACTATGAATGTGGACTTTTAGGATCTTTACACCATTCCATTCAGTGGTGTTAAATGGCTTGAACTCCTTCAAAATATCAAAATATAATACTACTTCATTTACTCATGGGATATTACTAGTGGTAGGATCACTTTTGCACCTTCCATTGTAAGTATTGCTAAATAGTAGTGGCAGGCGTGTCGGTGTCAAAACTGGCGGATCTCGGGTAGGGGGTCCCGAGCTATGAGACTAGAATCGATGTTAATAGGAGACGAAGGAAATGATGTTTACCCAGGTTTGGGTCCACCTATGGAGGTAATACCCTATGTCCTGCTCGATTGTATTGATGATATGTAGGTTACAGAGTCGATCTACCTCGAGATCAAATAGCTAAACCCTATATGAGTTGTCCTCTCTCTACAACCTAAAATCCTCCGGCTTATATAGTGGCTGAGGGTACCTAGGGTTTACACATAGTCGGTTGCACATCAAAGGAAAAAACATGTCTATCTATGGTCGACAACTTAGAGGACACACCACGGCTCCTTGAAGCTTCCACACTAGCGACGGGGGCCCTTGATCATCCAATGCTCATCCTGCGGCCTATACAGTCCGGCCCATGAGAAACAGGTCGGCTATCTGAGGACCCCTTAATCTAGGACTCCCTCAGTAGCCCCCGGACTAGCCTTCAATGCTAAGGTATATCCGGATAATATTCGTGTGTCATAATCTTAGGCTTGCAAGGCGTGTCCCCCTACTCCTTCTTGTTCGGTAACCAACTAGTCATCGGTGAAATCCCAAGCGTCACGAGCTCGCTAGGCCCATTATTATAACCGTAAGCATTTCTTGATTTTCGCGCATCATGGGGAGACGAGTGGTTTAGTGATTTTTCTACAAGACTACCCCTCTGCAACGGAGGTACCACTCATTTAACGAAATCGTGGTCTAGGCCACATCCTCTTCCTCCTCCCCATCAAAAAAACTCTCAGTGGAAGATCACCACGAAAAACATGGTGAGCGCCCCCCCAGCTCTTCCTCGTGCCCTTACGGCTCCCATCCCGAGGATTGGACCAGCTGACCCGTATCGCTCCTACTACTGCGTAATTTGGAGAGCCAGGCTTACCTTCCTTCCTCGGATCTGGAAGTGTCCCGCACATGCTTATCTTCATTCAACGACGAAGTTTTCGGGGAGAATTTCCCCAATCCACAAAGGGAACATGTATGATTTGTGCCCTTTCTTCCGCGGGGTCTAGGGTTTTCTATTCACCCATTCTTGAGAGGGTTACTGGAATTTTATGGGATCTAGCTCCACCATCTCACCCTAGGGTCTATCCTGCACATCTCGGGCATCGTCGCCCTTTGCGAGATGTTCCTGGCTTGTGAGGCACATTTTGAACTATAGAGGAAGTACTTTCGCCTCATCCCTCGAACTTGGGACGAGACAATCTTGGAGGTCGGTGGAGCCGAAGTATGCCGCATAGCGGGGCGGGGTATCCGATGGGAACACCAAAGCAGTCCGAAGAATGGTCTTAGGAATGGTTTTATATCGAGGACGTCCCCTTATTCGATCTAGCTCGAAAGGGTCTGCCCGAATACTCGGACGCCCCCTTAAAGAAAAGGTACAACTGGCGACAAAAGAGTTCATCCCAAGAGGACATCGTTGAAGTGCAACGCTTGGCAGACCAGGTGAGGGTACTATCCCACCATAAGGTGACCAGGATCGACGTCATGGCCGCTGCCATCACCCGATGCGTGCAGCCTCTTTAGCAAAGGATACACCCCTTGTGGTGTTACAACGGGACAAGCGACACCACACACTCCTGAAGACTGGGTCCTGCCGATCAGACAACATTGGCTGCCACGCTTGCTGACCTATACAAAGGGGAGCAAGAAGACTTTATTCAACGGTCAACCAAGGAGGGATACTCAAGCCACAATCCCATCGAATAGGTAAGCCTTTCAACTCGTGACCACAATTCCGGTTTCCATTTGTCCTTTTTCTACCGAAGCTTTCAACTTTATGTGAACAGGACTGGAGAAGCTTTATCGAGACAGTTAACTGTCTGGCCCGTCGGCCCAAAGACTATTGTCGCGACGATGATCTGGGCTTTCATGAGGACCCGGATCTGTCAATTGATCTTGAAGATGGGGTTTTCTACTAGGAGAGTCTTGACCTCTCCAAGGTGGCTATCATAGCCGATTACCCTCGTTCGTTCCATTCTCTTGCGACAAATAAGAAGGAAAGATCTTCCCGCAAAAGGCAAGCATCTTGCACTGCCCAAAACGCACCGGCTCCTCCTCCCAAGAATCATTGATCCGCACAGCATACACCGGCAATGGCAGCAGTTCCCAGATCGGAAAGCAACAGGGATCCAACGAATGAGCCGGCTGTGAGGACGAGTCCATCCACTCGTTCAACCCAGAGGTATTTTGTTGATATATTTATTTGTTATCACAAGTGATAGATCCTCATAGCAGATTTTATATCGAAATTCCCATGGAAAAACTCAGCCTTCATCTGCCAAGGAGGTTGCCAGAGTGTCCGCGGAAGCTCAAAATTCCAGGGCTTTGGCTCATGATGAACCTGCTACGGAGGTTCCCATGGCCAATCTGGCCCCTGCTGATTCTGGTGACACTATGTCTGTTATCAATTCTGAAGTAGGAAGCACCATGAATCATCAGCGACAACGGGAGGCCCTGTGTCACCCAATATTATCCGAACAGGAGTTAGGTGCTCTATGCACAGCGGGCGCGCACATCGGTCCTGCCTGAGCTAGGTTCGGGAAGGTCATGAAATTGATATCCTCGAGCCTGCAGGTACATAATCGGTTTTGTAGAGTCCGAACACTTGTGTAAACCTAGTAACCCCCGAGCCTTAAATTGGTGGAACGACCGAATTAAGGGTCCTTGTTTTATTTCTAATGCAGGCCTCGAAGCAGCAGAGCGAGCAAATGGCCAAGGAACTAGAAGCCAGCCGAACACATGTTGAATCAGTGAAGGCCGAATTGGAGCAAGTGAAGAGCTTTACTCGGGAGGCACATGGTGAGTATATCTGTGCTGTTGATCTTAGTATATTCCTATGATGAAGCAAGGGTACTTTTTAGCAGCTGAATCAATAGGGAAAATGCAAATAGATTTGGATACAGCCCGAGAATGTCAGCGATACGCCGAGTCCCAGCACGAAGCCGGTTGCCGTGTTTTGGAACGACACCTTGAAGAGAGTAACCGTCTTCAGGCAAAGAACAAACAACAGGTCGAGGAAATTGAGAGATCAAAAACTCAATTGGCCCATGTCCAAGAAGAGAACCAGAAACTATAGAGGGGCATGTTCGGTAAGTGTGATTCTAACATCGACAAGTACTTCTTATAAATGAAGTATAATAGGCATGCCTTTGACTCATGTGTAGGTCTCTTGTCTGGGTGACTCGAAGAAGAGATCAGATCCTACCAGGGGAACCTTCTGAAGGAACTTTCCTCCCTTCATGAACGTGCTCGGAAGGCCATAAAAAGCATGGTAAAGGCGCTATGGCCCACCGAGCAACCTCCGAAGGGAATGACCGAACTAGTCGATCGATTCAAGGGAGCCCGAAGTAGGTTCGAGCTATGGATGACATCGGCTTGCCGGGAGGGAGCACGGGAGGCATGGGCGATGATCAACACCCGCTATACCGGACTTAACCCCGAGCATATGGCTTGGGTTGGGCCAGTAGCGTCAGATGGAAAAGAACTGTCACTCCACCTGATGTACGACCAAGTTATGAATGTCGTTTGTCTCTTGCAAGAAGACTGCTCCCTGGACACTATAATCGATAATCTCGATCAGCAGCCAAATGTATGATTATATGTAACTATGTACAAATAATTGAGTAGTTGTTCCATCTGTGTTGTAAACTTTGTCTTAACCGGCCATTGGCTTCTGCCTCCCGTGCTAAGAGCTTAGGAGTGTTACTCCTAATTTATCACCCTGGAAGAGTGGATTATGTTTAGCGAACCAGGCAATCTGGCCATTTGGTGCGAACAGACAGAAAGCACACTTGGAGATATGTTATGTTACTACTTAGCGTAAGAAACATCTTTCGAAGAAAATAGTACCTCTATCGATACCTTTCTTCAGGGTTCTACGAAGATCGTAGGTAGAAGGCCGTATACTGCTAGTATACGGCTAAGGGCTTTTGAGAGAAAAGAAGCCCAAGTAGTGGTGATAACAACCATAGTCGTATTAATTGCTTCCGTGACAGCCGCCCAATTGTCTACTTAAGATAGATAGCTTTTGGCTGCACCCATCTGAGGTACGTATCCGGATGACCCAGTCCTAACAATCGTAGAGGTGCTCCCTTTACCCTCTAGCCGAACATTCGGGAACATAGAGGGTAAGCAAAGGAGCGAGGCAACCCAGCCTGCCAAAGTCTTAGTTCAAATTGATGCATATGATGGCTTAAACGCGACAAAGGAAACGAGTGTACACAAGAAGTGTGGATAAGTGCTTATAATATGAAAGCATTGGCTTCAGAAAGAAACCCCCACGTGTTGTGTTCGGATTTGACACTTAAGGGTGTAAGCAGAGAATCTTAGTAAGATTGGTTGAGCCGAACATATATTTGTGAAGAAAAGAAAAAATTCAAATCAACCAAACAACGAGGTGGGATGAGAAGAAAAAAGTAAAGAAAAAGGAGGTAAAGGGTAAGGAATGTGACGACACCAGTTTATCTATAGAAGCGTCGAAGACAAGCTGCGTTCCATGGGTTTGGTTCAAGGCGGTTGTCCGACGGGTTCCGAAGACGGTAAGCCCCTCCCGCTAGTACCTCGTCGATTATGAAGGGGCCCTCCCATTTGGGCTTAAGTTTATGCTTCTGCTTCTCCGGGATGCGTAAGACGAGTTCACCCATATTGTACGCTTTTGCCCTGACCTCCCTACTCAGGTAACGTCGGGTCTGCTGTTGGTAAAAAGTAGAGCAAGCCCTGTTGGGGAACGTTGCATGGGAAACAAAAAAATTCCTACGCACACGCAGATCTATCCATGGTGAGGAGCATCTACAAGAAGGAGAGTGGATCTACGTAACCATGTAGATTGCTAAGCGGGAAGCATTAAGAAACGCGGTTGGTGTAGTCAAACGTCTTCGCAATCCAAATCGCCTAGCGTCCCGCGATCTCATCATGATATGTCTCGTGATCCGATCATGATCCGTCCCGTGAACTCATCATGATTCGTCCCGCGAACTCATCACGATCCGTCTCGCGATCTTGATCACGAGTCGTCCCGTGAACTCATCACGATCCATCCCACGAAGTCATCACGATCCGTCCCGTGAACTCATCACGATCCGTCCCGTGAACTCATCACGATCCGTCTCGCGATCTTGATCACTGTCCTTCCGATCTAGCGCCGAACGGACGGCACCTCCGCGTTCAGCACACGTATAGCTTGATGACGATCTCCGCTGTCTTGATCCAGCAAGAAGGAGCGGAGAGGAAGAAGAGTTCTCTGGCAGCGTGACGGTGCTCCGGCAATGGTGGTGGAGCTATTATGGCAGGGCTTCGCCTAAGCACTGCAGAAATCCGATCTAGAGGAGAAACTATGCACTGGAGGAACGGGTAGCACGTGGCTGAAAATTTTGTGCCAAAACCCTAAAATCCTCTAGTATATATAGGAGGAGAGGAGGAGGAGGCTTGGCTGCCAAAGAGGCATCCCTTGGGTCGGCCGAACCTAGTGGGATTGGAGGATTCCTCCTCCAATCCTAGTAGGACTAGGACTCCTCCTTTTTTTTGCCTTTTTTTACCTTTTTCCACCTTTTTCTCTTTGGGCTTTTCTTCCTAGCCGCATGGGCCTTGTGTGGGAATTCCACCAGCCCACTAAGGGCTGGTATTCACTCTCCCGCAGCCCATGTAGCCTCTTGGGTCGAAATACCCCTTCCGATGGTCTCCCGGTACACTATCGGCACTCCCGCTACACTACCGATGAGGCCGAAACTTTTCCGGTGACCAAAATAGGACTTCCTATATATGAATCTTTACCTACGGACCATTCCGGACCTCCTCGTGACATCCAGGATCTCATCCAGGACTCCAAACAACCTTCGGTCACCATCATACATAACTCTATACTACCGAAACGTCACAAAACCTTAAGTGTGCAGACCCTACGGGTTCGAGAACTATGTAGACATGACCGAGACACCTCTACGGTCAATAACCAATAGCGGGACCTAGACGCCCATATTGGTTCCGACATATTCTATGAAGATCTTCATCGGTCGAACCTCTATGTCAAGGATTGAGTTAATCCCGTATGATGTTCCCTTTGTTCTTCGGTATGTTACTTGCCCGAGATTCGATCGTCAGTATCTGTATACCTAGTTCATCCTCGTTACCGGCAAGCCTCTTTACTCATTCCGTAATACAAGATCCCGTGGCTAACACTTAGTCACATTGCGTGCAAGGCTTATTGTGATGTTGTATTACCGAGTGGGCCCTGAGATACCTCTCCGTCACACGGAGTAACAAATCCCAGTCTAGATCCATTCCAACCCAACAGACACCTTCAAAGATACCTGTAATGCACCTTTATAGTCACCCAGTTACATTGCGACATTTGATACACACAAGGCACTCCTCCAGTGTCCGTGAGTTGCATGATCTCATGATCAAAGGAACATATACTTGACATGCAGAAAACATTAGCAATAAACTGACACGATCATATGCTACATTTGTAGTTTGGGTCTTGCCCATCACACCAGTCTCCTAATGATGTGATCCTATTATCAAATGACATTTCATGTCCATGGTTAGGAAACCTTAACCATCTTTGATCAACAAGCTAGTCTATTAGAGGCATACTAGGGACATGGTTTTGTCTATGTATCCATACATGCATCTAAGTCTCCGATCAATACAATTATAGCATGGACAATAAACGATTATCATGAACAAGGAAATATGATAATAACTAATTTATTATTGCCTCTAGGGCATATTTCCAACAAACCCGAGCTATGTCGCGCTCTCCTTCTAAGGCATCCAGGTCGTTGTGTCGATCTAACTCAGCTTCCTTTTCCTTGTACATGCGCGCCCTTGGTGCATCATGAATAATATCAGAGGGGGGGACTGCTTCTGCCCCTTAGACCATGAAGAACAGTGTGTATCCCGATGATCTGTTCGGGGGGTGGTGCGTAGGCCCCATAGAACGGAATCGAGCTCCTCCACCCAATGACAGTCAAACTCATGAAGAGATCGGACCAAACGTGGCTTAATGCCAGTCATGACGAGACTATTTGCTCGTTCGACTTTTCCATTGGTCTACGAATGATACACTGATGCGTAATCAAGCTTGATGTCCATCTTTGTGCACCAGTCCTTGACCTCTTGGGCCATGAAGTTGGATCCATTGTACATTATTATACTGTGCGGGACATCATAACGGTGTACCATGTCGGATATGACGTCGATTACTGGTCCGTACTTGGCCGATTTAACGGGCTTTAACTCTATCCATTTGGTGAACTTGTCAACCTTGACCAGTAAGTATTTATTCTTCTTGGTCCCCCCCCTTTAAGTGGTCTAACCATGTCCAGCCTCGAGACCACCAAAGGCCAGGTGATCGGAATAGTCCGAAGAGCTTTTAGGGGCATGTGACTTTGATTTGTGAAAAGATGACACCCCACACAGTGTTTGACAAGTGATTGGGCGTCCGCCCGAGTCGTGGGCCAAAAGAAGCCAGCTCGGAAGGCCTTGCTGGCCAAGGCTCTTGCTGCGGCGTGATGACCGCCCATCCCAGCATGGATTTCAGCCAAGAGCTGTCGTCCTTCTTCCTCAGATAGGCACCGCTGTAATATTTCGGTGGTGCTTTTCTTGTATAACTCAACCTCGTGTACCTTGTAAGCTTTGGATTGCCAAATTATGCGCCATGACTCTGCCTGATCGTCAGGGAGTTCTTTACAAAGAAGGTAAGCGAGAAAGAGCTCAGTCCATGGCGCTATTACTGCCATGACCTCATGAGCTGAGGGCGTTTCATCCATTATGTAGCCGCCGATGATTTGGTCGTCTGGTTCGTTTATAGGGGGAACAACCTCTTCTGGCATATTTGGACCAATGCCCTTATTATCGTCTTGCCAAACCACAGATGGCTTAAAGAGTCATTCTAGGAAAGTGATTTTTGGGACAGGGTCACGCGTAGCCCCCATGCGGGCCAGTACGTCGGCGGATTGGTTGTTGTCGCGAGCGACATGGTGAAATACCAACCCCTCGAACTGTGAGGATATCTTTAGGACGACATTTCTATATGCCTCCATCTTCGGGTTTTTGTATCGAATTTGCCATTGATTTGGGAGATGGCCAAGTTGGAGTCTCGCCATACCTCTATCCGTCGCAGGGCCATTGATACTGCCATCCAAAGGCCGTGCAAGAGTGCTTCATATTCGACTGCATTGTTGGAGTCAGCATACATGATCTGCAAGACGTATCAAACGTTGTCGCCTGTGGGGGATGTGAGGATAACTCTAGCCCCCAGTCCGGCCAAGGTTTGGATCCATCGAAGTACATTGTCCAATGGGAGTGTGTACTATATTCCCTGGGGAGCTCGGCCTCTATGCACTCAGCCAAAAAATCTGTTAGTACCTGAGATTTTATGGCACGTCGTGGCTTGTAGGTTATTTCAAAGGGAAGGAGCTCAATAGCCCACTTGGCTATGTGGCCGGTGGCGTCCCTGTTGTTGATTATATCGTTCAGGGGATCATCGGATGCCACCTTTAACGAACACTCTGGGAAGTAGTGTCTGAGTTTTTGTGATGCCATAAGTACTGTGTAGGCTATCTTCTGGTAGTGCGGGTATCTAGACTTGCATTGCGTTAGTACTTCTCACACGTAATAGACCTGCTTTTGTGTCTGGAATTTGTGTCCGTCCTCCTCTCGTTCGATGACGAGCACTGCACGATATGTATAATAACATGGGTTCACCAGCGCCTGGTGGTGTGAGTATGGGATTAATTGCCAACATTGTTTTAATTTCTTCTAATGCAGCAGCTGCTTTGCTTGTTCACTCAAAATTGTTGGTCTATTTCAGCAGCTTATAGAGCGGTAGAGCCTTTTTCTCCAAGGCGAGAGATAAAGCGGCTTAGCGCCGCTATGCAACCAGTCAACCTCTAGACATGCTTTAGCTCTGTCGGAATTGCAAGTTCTGATAGAGCGCGTTCTTATCCAGATTCGCTTTTATTCCTATATGAGAGATGATGAATCTAAGAAGTTTACCAGTAGGAACTCCGAATACACATTTTTCCGGGTTGAGTCGTATGTCATACTCGCGTAGGCTCGAACAGGTTTGTCGTAGGTCGTCGATCAACTCGCTGACATGTTTGGTTTTGATTACCACATCGTCCATGTATGCCTCGACTGTCTTATTGACTTGTTTCGCGAGACAAGTCTGGATCATGTGCTGGTATGTAGCCCTAGTGTTTTTATCCCAAAGGCATCGTGTTGAGGCAGAATGGCCCATAAGGGGTGATGAATGTGGTTGCATCTTGATCGGATTCCTTCATTTTAATCTGTTGGTATCCGAAATAAGCGTTGATGAAACACAACAAGTCATGTCCGGTTGTGGCGTCGATTATCCGGTCTATGCGCAGTAAGGGGAAAGGGTCCTTAGGGAAGGCCTTGTTGAGGTCTTTGAAATCGACGCAAAGCTGCCAGGATTTGTCTTTCTTTGGTACCATCACCAGATTTGCCAACCATTTGGGGTACTTAATCTCCCGAATGAATTCGGCCTCTAGCAGTTTAGCTAATTCTTCACCCATAGCTTGCCGTTTGGGTTCGAAAAAGCGGCATAGAGTCTGCTTAAAGGGCTTGAAGCCTGCCATGACGTTCAGACTATGTTCTGCCAGCTGTCGTGGGATTCTAGGCATATCGGAAGTATACCAGGTGAAGATGTCCCAGTTTTCCCGTAAAAATGTCCGTTGTGCTTCGTCCACTATGGGATCGAGCTGAACACCAATGGACGCTATCTTGTTGGGGTACGTCGGGTGCACTTTAAATTTAACGATTTCATTTGCGTGTTTAAAGGATGTGGGCTTGGGCCTTTTGCTAAGGATCACATCGTCCTTTTCAACTGTTGACTAAAGTAAATTTAACGATTTCGTCTACGGGTTTAAATGACATGGGCTTGGGCCTTTTGCTAAGGATCACGTCGTCATTTTCAACTGTTGACTAAAGTGCAGTCACTTCTTCTGCAGCGAAGGTCTCGGCTAGTGCCTCGAGGGCCAATGCTGGTGTTTTCTTTTTGTCCTAAAGAGCTATGTTCGGATCACTGACGATTTTGATTACTCTATTTGGTCCTGGTATTTTGAGTTTCATATACCCATAATGGGGTATAGCCTGGAACTTTGTGAAGGCGTCACGTCCCAATAGGGCGTGATAGCCGCTGGGGAAGGGTACGATATGGAAGAGGAATTCTTCGGATCGACAGTTTTCAGGCGTGCGAACACTATGTCCAGGACGATACGTCCCGAACATCACGCCTCTTTCCCCGGAATGATTCCCTGGAAAGTCGTGTTGCTATGCTCGATGCGAGATCGGTCGAACTGCATTTTTTCCAGGGTGTCTTTGTTGGTCAGGTTTAAACCATTGTGGTCGTACATTAGCACCTTGTGTAACCTGTATCCATCGATGATGGGGTTCAGGACTAGTGCGGCCAGTGCATGACCGGGAAGAATGGTTGTTCGGTCAATATCTCCGAAGGTAATGGGTATGTCTGCCCATGCACTTGTTGCTGCCACATGGTAGACCTCTTCAAGTTCTTTAAGAGCTCTTTTCCTCCTATTCCTTGAGGGGAACATTTCGTAGATCGTGAGGACTTCGACGTTGTATTCGGGTGACGATGTGGAGCGCCTATTCGGCGGTAGTGCCTCAAGAATGGCCTCATAGATTTTTGCGACCCGCCTAGCAACCTAGCAAGCTCTAAGGCTGTGAGTCAGGTTCCTGTTAAGCGATACGGAATGCATAGGGCATGGTTTGTCCAACAACCCATCAAGGACAGTACTAACCCCTGTAAGGGGCCTGTTCCTCTTTTCGGCGGGTTCGAATCTGACTGGTCGCTTTGGAGGTATCCTCTATTTCCGATCTCCTCTAGGGTGATCGATGAAGGTTAGTTCCAAAAATAACTGTTTGGCTTGCCAAGCACTTTCTATGGCACAATATTTCTATACCAAGTCTGATAGCTCGGCGATGTGTTAGCGAGACAGTGCGTTAAGAATCCCTTCATCATGGCAATTACGATTGAAGGTTGCCATTATATCTTGCTCACTAAGACATTTTTCTCTGCTTCTAGCGAGCAGGAGTCTAGCCCAAAAATGATGAACTGACTCTCCTGGTAATTGTTAAATATCCCGTAAGTCTGAAGACTTGGGCTTTGGTGCGATACTTGGATGATTGGCTTGGGTGGTGGGTGGGAATCTTTTTGTCTCCATGCCGCGTTGGGAGTTCGGAATCACTGACTCCGAACTATGTGCCAGATCAGGGACCGACACTGGTTCGTCTCCAGAGCGAACTCCGGTGTTTGGGTTACAGACAAGGTCTCGATGAATGGAGGGCGGGGTATAAATTGTTTTTAATTTCGGTCGCTGGGGGGACGAGCCCCTAGCCATACAATCAACGGTGGCGACCTAGTGTGTGACCGTGGGGACGCAAATCTCCCTGTCGTCGGGTCTAAGCCAGAGCCGGTCATAGACCGGAACCTGGTCGTCGGACATATGCATGGTCTCAATCGATCGAATAGCTCGTTCAAAAACGAGGCGATGGTAGGATGCATGTTGCTAAAGCGAGTGGAGTCGATATGCGGCGTTGCACTTCCGAAGCTGCACGAGAGCGGATCTGGGTCCTATTTAACTGTGGTAGATCCCTTCACAACTGCCGGATTGGGCATTCTAGACAGCCCGGGGGTGATGACTTCATCTGAAGAGGGGGCCAACATCTTCGGCATTGAGGCGTTGAGACCTGCGGGCTTCTTCAGAAGAGTCGAGGGTTCTATCAAGATGAGTTGTCCCCGTGAATGAGCGACGAACTCTAGGGTTCCGAACTTGATTCTTTGATCGGGGAAAAAAAATCCGATCTAGATAAGGTGGCCGATCGGGTCGGCATGCGACAAGATGCCGCCGCTCATGAGAATCTCATGAGAGGTGAGAGTCCACTGACCCCAGATCTCGTTGCTTGTGGCAAGGCGAGCCATCGATTCCTTTGACGATCATAGCGGAACTCTCAATGAAAGCACCAATGTCAGTGTCAAAACTGGCGGATCTCGGGTAAGGGGTCCCGAGCTGTGAGACTAGAATCGATGGTAACAGGAGACGAAGGAGACAATGTTTGCCCAGGTTCGGGCCCTCCTATGGAGGTAATACCCTACGTCCTGCTCGATTGTATTGATGATATCTAGGTTATAGAGTCGATGTACCTCGAGATCAAATAGCTAAACCCTAGATAAGTTGTCCTCTCTCTACCACTTTAAACCCTCCGGCTTATATAGATGCCAAGGATACCTAGGGTTTACACATAGTCGGTTGCACATCGAAGGAAAAACATGCCTATCTACGGTCGATAACTTGGAGGACACGCCACGGCTCCTTGAAGCTTCCACCTTGGCAACGTGGGCCCTTTATCATCCAATGCTCATCCTGCGGCACATATAGTTCGGCCCATGAGAAACAGGTTGCCTATCCGAGGACCCCTTAATCCAGGACCCCCTCAGGTGCATATCGAGTTAGGCCTCTTACTTCTATAATAACATTCCACTAAAGTTCCTGCATTTTTACCCACCACCATAATTGGCCACAAACGAGTGGCGTGTGCACTTATGGGATCGTCACTGGTATTTGAGGTACCAACGCATGCATCCCAATGACACTATATAGTGGAGTCAGAGCAGGATGATCCTCATGGTATCTTCAAGTATGTTTGCAGTCTCTACAAGGTACAACAAGGGGCCACGGTGTGCAAAGGTTTTATTGTCCTCAATGGTAGATGCGCGGGGGGGGGGGGGCATGCATCAAACTAAGCTCATTTGTTGGCCATGTCATCATTCACCCAATGTTTTTCCTACTGCCCTTGCGTTTTGTGGACATTTAGGAATTTCATGAAAATTCCATCCTTCACCCCCCCACCTCCTATAAAACCTCCACCTGGGTCAAGTCTAGGGGTACGTCTTTGTCTTGCATGTTCCTCACATCGTCTAGAAACGGGAAGAATCACCCCTACGCAATCTCTTCCAACTCGCTATCCATCTTGGCAAGCAGAAAGGAGGGACTATTTTCCTGTGAAATCTGTAGAGTGGAGTGGCATCTTCCATATGTTGTAAAATGAGTAATGCATATATTTTGTAGACCAAGACACTCCCCGGTGTAGTGTGTTACCAGTGGCGGGTGATTTTCAACGCATGCCACTGCTATTTATTTTGCAACTTTTTAGTAAGCTTAGGTTTTTGTTATTTCCGGGATAGACTTAGGGTCCAATTTCTGTGAGGTTGAAGTTACTTAATTAGAAGATTCATGTAAACTTTCGAAATTTTGTTGTGATGATTTGCTAGTTTTAGGGCATTAAATGAATTTCCAGGTATTTGATGGAACTAAATGGCTTTTGATTCTAAAATATAGTAATTAAGTCTTAAAAGGTGAAGCTTGGCATGATGTCATGATATGACCCCTAAAGGATGTGATAAAAAATTGAGAGAGTTACGAAAAAGGTGTGATGCAGTTTTGATTACAAAGTAAAGAGTCTCCATGGAAGTATCCGAGTTTTGAACAGGAGTTGTTGGGTTTAAACGGGAACTCCTATTTTCCATCATTTCCCTTACAACATTTTTCTATTTTATATAGAGAGAAGTCTATATTGCAACCTTGAACTCCCACCAAAGTCATACAACCCTGAACTTCAAAACCATATGCTTTACAACCTCAAACTTTCAAAACCAGACAAGAATCAAGCCTGAACCAGTTTTGACAGGTTTTGACTAGTCAACTGCCTAGTCAGCACCCAGACAGTCCACCATGTTAGTGCCTCATGCAAAAAAGTAGGGCAATGAGAGGCCTTTTGCCTCCATCGGCGTTCTAACCCTAGGTGGCTAGGTAGAGACCGACTATGATAGCCACTATGCTAGCTGTATGTTTGTGTTGGAGAGGTAGCCCGGCATAATTTCAGGTAAATAGCCTCAGCGGATCAAAGGGCAGTCGAGGTCGTGGCGGGGCGCACAGGCGCCACGGGGTAGCAACGTTCACTAGTGATGGCCATTGCGACTGGGCACGGAAGGTGGGTTTGTAGGCATGGGACGTGCGAGCCAGGAAGCTCACGAGGCAGGAGCTCGAACTCGAGCTTGAGGGCACCCATAGCGGTTCGGGCGTGGCGGTCTCGTGAGGTGGATAGGGAGAGGGAGATGAGGGATCAGAGGTGCGGGGCGGATGGTGGGCTCAACGGCCGGCGGTTGCCTGTGGTGGCAGTCGTGCGGCCCGGGGCGATGCTCGGACCGGGGCTGGTTTGGCCATTTGAGTGAGAAGAGAGAGATAGAGATAGGTCAACTTTATTTTGAAGGGAGATAAGTGAGTAGGATTTTGACTGGTAAAAACCAGTCAATACAGAGTTGAAATCGTTTTGACTACGTTCAGGATTGATTCTTGTCTGCTTTTGAATCTTCGCGGTTGTAAAGCAGACGGTTTTGGAGTTCGGGACTGTATATAGACTTTGGTGGTAGTTCATAGTTGTAATATAGACTTCTCTCTTTTGTATATACCCTATTTAAAGTCTGATATTCGATGGACATACATTTAAGGAATTTAAAGCACTTCTATGAACTTAATGGACATAAATAAAATTTGAACAACATGTACCTTTAAAATGCCCAAAAATTGTTGCAAAAATATCATTCAAGTCATTTAATTATTATGCATTTAGGCCATATACGCAAGAAACAACTACAAATCATTATATTGATATGCGGCACGCGTGCCTCCGGGCCGTCTTTTGTTTATAAAAATAACATCATAGCTTTTTCAAATATTTTCAAAATTTCGACCACATACTCTACATGTCATATAATGCATACATGCAAAGTTTCATAGTTTCCAAACAATATTCAATTTTTTTCCAAAAAATCATTTTACTTAACTAAAAGTAAGTCTGTGTGTTTGAATTTTCACACATCTAGATTTGAAAAGTACCAAAACAAATCATAAGAGCTAAATATATGCTAACTAACAATATTTGTGATATTTCTTCCAATTTGTGGATTTTCTTAATCTAATTAAGTTTAAATTTCAATTATATTCTATGAAAAACTAGTTGATTCATAAAATTCATAAAATATACATAGTAAATAACTTTCAAATAATTTATCATACAACACCAGAAAATATAACAATAAAATCCTAGAAACTACAAAAAAAATACCTAAAAATATCATACCAATTCGGGCTTATCTAGGTTTTTTCTTTTTTGCGTGGTTGGGCTTGTCTGGTTGCCGACCACACCAACGGTAATACCTGAGCACGGTGAAGCCTGGCATGGACAACAATGTCGCAAGATGCATTTTCTAGAGATTCAAAATTGTATCTACACGTGGAGAAACATATTTTGTTCATGCACAAAAAAGTAAAGTTATTGTATTTTCTCAGGCTACTTATATTCCTTCTTATAAATATATAGCCATATATGGAGAAATGACATCAATTGATTTCACAATGGATGCAACTATATATTCAAGTCGCCCAGCTATGCGAAAATGAGGAGCTAACCCTAAATAAGTGTGTCAACCCTTGACTCTGACAGTTCACCGCACCAATTTGTCTCACGTCTCCTCTCACCACCTGCTCACTAGTAATTGACTCAGTTAGCTACTGCTACCATAGCTAGCACGGTCCGCTCGGTCTATATAACTCCCTCAACCTTAGGCTTGGAACATATCCCTAGCACCAACGTACGTACACTAGCACTTGCAGCAGCTAGCTCTAGCACGCTGTTAACTAGACACAAACATCGATATCCAAGAGCAGTAGTTAAGAAGGAAGAAGATGCCGCAGACCCCATCGACCCGTTGGTGCCCGACGCCTGAGCAGCTGATGATCCTGGAGGAGATGTACCGGAGCGGCGTGCGCACACCTAACGCGGCGGAGATCCAGCAGATCACGGCACACCTCGCCTACTACGGCCGCATCGAGGGGAAGAACGTCTTCTACTGGTTCCAGAACCACAAGGCCCGCGAGCGCCAGCGACTCCGCCGCCGCCTCTGCGCCCGCCACCAGCAACCCTCCTCGCCAGCGGCTCCTCCTCCTCCTCCTCATACTGGTGCTGCCGGTGGCGGAGGCAATGCTGCTGGTGCTTCCGCGGGCGTGAACGCGATGCACCCCGCGGTGATGCAGCTACACCACCACCACCACACATACGCTACCAGCTGCTTCATGGCGCCTCAGGTTTTTTAGTTTTCTATTGCTAACAATTAGGAGTAATTTCTCCACGCGCATATACCAATATTTATTCCTGAAATTTTTCTAAAGAAAGAAAGACAATATAGCCATAAAAATTAACTCATGGAATATATATTTATATGTAGGGCTACTTTCAGCAGGAAACAGCAGCAGCAGGAGCGCTTCCAGTTTCAGGGTTGGAGTTTGCAGGCAAGACTAGCCAGCAGCAGGAATGGATGGTGCAGCAGCAGATGGTGATGGAGAACAGCAACATTAACAACAGTGCAGCAGCAGCTGGAGGCAGCTCCGCAGCCGCCGGCAGTGGTATGAATAATATGACCCCGCCACCATGGCCATGCTGCCGGCCGCTCAGAACCCTAGAGCTCTTCCCTACAAAGAGCACCGGCGGCGGCCTCAGGGACGAGTGCAGCAGCTCCAAGTCCTCCTCTTGCTCCACCTCCACAAACTAGCTAGCCTGAAATGATCTCTACTCCGACTAAATTATCTGTAGCTAAAGTTACCTATGGTTTTCCTGGTGATCTGTGTGTTTTTAGTTGTACTTTAGATTTTGTTTTGAACTGCTCCTCTCTAATACGGCGAGCAGTGTGTTGCTTGTGTTTGACCTGACGAATTGCTATGTATTTTCTTGCCTAAGTTGCGCCGTTGAGTTTGTCAAGCCCTGTGTGTTGCTAGTTTTTGTAACATGTATGCTCCGAGTACAAGTCCACTAGCTACTTGTTAATTAGGCTGCTTTTGGCACTGTGGTGAAATACTATAATTAATCTCATTTGATTAAGTCGTACGTACACATTTTCGTATTTGCATCCTGCTTGTTCCTGCAATCAGTTCGTTACGGTTGTTTCATTTCGCCGTACGTGGGGCGAGAAACAGGATAAAGGTATGCAAGATTGTGGTAAGCGTACGTGGTGCATTCGTTTTCAACTTTTACGCTCATTTGTGTTCTGGTATACATACTTTTTTTGTGTGCAGAAGGTATATATGTATATATGTATATATATATATGTATATATATATATATATATATATGTATATATATATATGTGCAATTCGTAAAAAAAACATACATATATATGTGCGAGGGAGGTGAAGAGGCACAACGCCCAGCTTAATGTACACTTACATATTGTATATATAAGTTTCACCAGAAATATAGTTTTACTTGCATAAATATACATATTCCTCAAAAGTATAGTTAAACGAAATTTGTAATTTCCAAATGTACGTTTTTTGTGTTTAGATCGGAACGATCTTGATGCGGAGGTGTTACCACTCGGCTAGCTAGTGTCTTTGTGCATTTGGGCTTTCAATTCTATTTGACTTATACACGCGTGTGTGTATTCTCTCTACAAATCTGAAAATTGGACCAGCTAATTGTTCAATATATTCACCAGTCATTTTTTTCTTTTTCCTGTCATTTTTCCTTTCATGGTCTGATCCAGTTTTTTTGTGTAAATTTTAACCAATGTTGTCTTTTTCTTCAATAAATTTTACACATGGTTAGGTTCAGTTTTCTTGTGTATATTTTACGCATGATTAGGTCCAGTTTCCTTGTGTAAATTGTACACATGGTTAGGTTCAGTTTTCATGGTCTGAAACAGGTTTTCGCCCCGTTTTATAGATAAAGCATACGTCCAAACAACCATATCTGAAACAGGTTGGCCGTCATAAAAAAGAAATGTTGGGGCTACAACACAAGGATGCCCAAATGAAAGAAGAAGAAATGAAGCGGCGTCCAGGGGCAAGCTACTAAGCAGGCGAGCGGTCGGAGAGCCAATGCGCGGTAGACACCAGGGCGTCCAGGAAAAGCTGAAGTCGATCACGATCCCTCGGCTTAGCGAGCGGATGCCAGTGCTGCAGGAAGGCAAGAAATTTAAAAAACGAGTCAGAAGCACGTCGCGGGAACACCCGCTCGATCACCATCTTGTTACGCGTAATCCAGAGAGTCCACATCATAGCCGCGAAGATGAGCCAGAACAGTCGGCGCTTACAGCCAACCTGAGTGGCCCTAACCTATAGAAACTCTTCAAGGTCATGGGCCTCCCACTCTGGCCCTAGAGCGTCACGAACAAACCACCAAAGAGCCCGCGCTGCTACGCAGGAAAACAAAATGTGTGTTCCCGTTTCTGGGACATGGCACAGAGGGCAAAGGTTGTTGCCCGGACCATGGCGTTTCAGCACCTCGGTCCCCGAAGGTCGACGGTCTCGGAGAAGCTGCCATACAAAAATCTTAACCTTCAAGGGCAACGGTGCCTTCCATAGTGGGGATAGCCACTACAACACCGGTAAACGACAAAGTGCCTGATAGGCCGAGCTAACGGAGAATTCACCCGAAGGAGAAAGGCTCCAAGAGACAGAGTCAGGGTCCTGGGACAGAGGAAGAGGGACTACTGCCCTCAGGTCTGTCCAGTCCCGTACCTCATCTGGTCCGAAGGAGCGGCAGAACGCAATGTTCCATCCCTGCTCCAAGGCAGCCGCATATACAAGGCTGGCCAGGTCCTCACAAATCGCAAAGAGCCTCGAGAATCGCAAGTGTAGAGGCTCGCCCTCAAACCAAGGATCCAACCAAAATTGGGTCCTAGACCCATTGCCCATCGAGAAATGCAAGCCCAGCCTAATCTCTTCCTTGATGGTCTGAATAGATTTCCAGAACTGGGACCCAGCCGAGTTCGAGCAAGCCAAGAGGGGTTGGCCCTGCAAGTACTTGGACTCAACCAGATGCAGCCACAACCCCCCATCTCCCCGCAAGATCCGCCAAACCCAACGCAGCATAAGCGCAACGTTCATCCGGCGAGATGCAGGGATGCCTAACCCACCTCAGTCCTTTGGCAGGCAAATGTCAACCCACTTCACCATATGGTACTTGGGCCGACCATCCCCTGCCTGCTAGAAGAACCTAGCCAGCTCCTTGTCAAAGGAGCTATGCACACCTTCGGGTAAGATGTACATCCCCATCATATACATGGGGAGGCTGGCAAGGTTAGAGCTAATGAGGATAGTTTTGGTACCTTTAGAAATGAACCTACCGCACCAGGGTTCCGCATGGGACGCTACTCGTCCCACAAGTGGGTCATACCCGCTCACCAAAATCCTGAAGTTGGCCAGGGGCATCCCCAAGTAAGATATGGGGAATAACGCCAACCTACAGTTGAGGTTATCCACGATCCGAAGCTGCTCAGCCTCCGAATAGCCAAGGACCACCACCTCGCTTTTATCAAAGTTAATCTTAAGTCCAGATATTTCCACAAAGCAGAGCAAAAGGAACTTAAGATTAACAATGTCCGAGTCCGAGCCTTTCACCATAATCATGGTGTCATCCGCATAATTAGTAACCCCCCCCCCCCCCTCATCTGGGAAGAGGTGGTTAACTACACCCTTATGGTGGCCGTCCAACTTGGCCTTATCTAAGATGCCCGCAAGGGCATCAACTGCGAGGTTGAAAAGCAAGGGGGAAACAGGGTCCCCCTTCTTTACCCCTCTAGAAGCTTGAAAAAAGGGTCCCACTTCGCCATTGATGTTGATTGCCGTCTTCCTAGATCTAACCAGTTGCATGATCCAGGAACACCACCTCTCGTCGAATCCGCGTCACTCCATCACCAACCTCAAAAAGGACTAGTCCAGACGGTCATACGCCTTCTAAAAGTCCAATTTAAGGAAGAACCCCTTAAGCCCCTTCGGCGCCACCTCGTGGACGATCTCGTGAAGGGCAAAAATCCCGTCATGGATCCGCCGCCCTTCAGGAACATGGACTGAAGGGGGTGAGCAATCCTTTTCGCCATCGGGGATAAGTGGGTTGCGCAAACCTTCCCAAAGATTCGCTCCAACACGTTGATCACCGTGATGGGGCGGAATTGCCGAATATCCGTCGCCCCAACTACTTTGGGGATCAGGGTTATAGCTCCATAGTTAATCCTAGCCATGTCCAAGGTTCCAATATAGAGCTCATGAAACATGGGCATAATGACCGGGCGTAGGATCTCCCAGAATTTCTGGAAAAAAACCATCGGGAAGCCATCTGGTCCCGGGGATTAGCAATCTTTCATAGAGGCAATCGCACGACCCACCTCCTCATGGGAGAATGGGATAGTAAGTTCCGTATTCTCCGCATCTGAGACCTGGTCAGTAAGCGGCCAAAAGTCCGCGCAAAGAGAGACACCTCCGCGCGGCTCAGTCGAGAACAACTCCTTGTAGAAGGAGTAAATGTGGGTGGAGATGTCCTCTGGGCTTTCCAGAAGAACATCACCATCCCAGAGGAAAGGGATGGCACACTTCCGCCTGCGGCCATTAGCAATCGCCTGAAAGTAGGCAGTGTTCGCATCCCCCTTAAGGAGCCAGTTCTGCCCCCCTCAACGCTGCCGGAAGAACTCCTCGCTCTTGTAAATGTCCATGAGCGAGGCCTCGAGGGCGTATCTTCTAAGCCAGTCGTCAGGAGACAAGCCCTACCCGTCAACAAGGTCGTCCAAAACCTTAATCTGGTCCAGCAGGGCCCCTTTACGGGCAGTTTTCATGGTTAAGACCTTGTTATTTAGGGATAAAACATATCATGATTCTTGAGGAGATACCCAAACTTTGATCCGCGAAATAATTTGTTGCAAAACACCTCGGTATCTTTGTTATAAATTACACGGTAATTTACGCACCGTGGGCCTAATAATATAAACACAAACATCCGTTGTAAGTTTTGACCTGAGGAAAAAGTGTTGAAACATACCCCAATAACTTCAATAAAAATAGCATGGTACTTATGCACCGCTGATCTGATAGCTCACGTATAAGCACCATGGAAAAAAAATATCCGAGAAAAAGTATGTTGAATAATATATACCGGTAATTTGTGTGTAAATAATGGTAATATACGCACAACAAAGGTAACAACTCACATACAAACACTATGCTAACCATTTGACTCGGGGGGAATTATTAAAAAATAAACCACGATAACTTTTCTATAAATAGGATGGTAATATAAGCACAACAGAGTTGATAACTCAGGTAGAAACACAATGGCAACTCTTTGCCCCAGGATAAGAGTTGTTGAAATCCATACATCGGGTAAATTCCGTGCAAACAACATGGTAATATACGCACAATAGAGTTTATAATTCACGTACAAACACCATGATAACTTTGACTAGGTTTTTTTTATTTTAAAAAAATAACCTCGATAACTTTGGTGTTATGATACGGTAATATTTAATCGCTTACCTGATAAGTTACGTGCAAAAATGAAGGTAATTGTGACCCATGTGAAAGAAGTTGTTTAAAACATATCCTCGATAACTTTTACAACAATAGCATGGTATTTTACGCAACACAGACCTGATCATAGGTGGTGAACGGAGCGGTCTGATATCGACCCAGCCAAGCACACACCTAAACGAACTGACTCGATATGAGCCGCAAAGTTCTGTTAAAAATACCTCGCAATAACTCATGTGTAAACAACACGATAATACACGCACACGAGAGCTAATAACTCATATACAAATATCGTGGTAATTTTTTGACGGAGGGAATGAAAATTATTGAAAAGCATACCTCGATAACTTTTCTGCAACATGATAATATACACAACATAGTTGATAACTCAATGCAAACACCATAATTATTTTTTTCTCCAGGAATAAGGTTTGTCGAAAACATATCCCAGTATGATACAGGGCAAACCCGTAGATGTCGATACTTCAAGAATTGGAAGAAGATGCCATGAAGAACACGAAGAACATGGGGCTGAACGGGGAGAAATCACAAGAGGAAACACTCAAGAACAAGCCAATCACACATCCAATAGACTCAAAACCACACAAGATCCACAAGGTACAAGAAGAACAAAGGGAAAAAAGGATACATGGTAGAGTTCATCCCAAATCCCATGGGGAGATGGGGCCTTGGTATCTCGGAGGATCTTCCCTAGATATGGGCCTTGACATCCATAGGATCTTCTCACGTAGAGGTAGCAATTCCAAGGGAGAAGGCTATGGAAGTAGCAATGCTCAACTAGTCTATGAGCTAAACCATTGCTAACCCTAGAATGGAGGTGGAAGAGGAGTACATATAGTGCAAGCCACGAAGGGGTAAGTGAGGGGGAAAAGTGATACACGGGCTAAGGACCAAGTCTCTGCGCGTACGCAGGGCCCGAAGTTTCGGGTATGGCCAGAAGTTCCGGGCTCCTGAGGTTCCAGGTGAGCCCCGGACAAGGTCCGGGTTATCCAGAGAGTTGGTACATTGTTGGGACCCCGATCCTAAGTCATAACAACCCAACCTGTAACACATCACATCACTTTGCGGCCTCACGCACGGTTATTGCTACCTCTTGAGCCTGCGTTGGTTTTCCCTTGAGGAGGAAAGGATGATGCAGCAAAGTAGATAAGTATTTTCCTCAGTTGTTGAGAACCAACGTATCAATCCAGTAGGAGGAACAAGCAAGTCACCAATGGATGCACCTACACAAATAATCAAACTCTTGCACCCAACGCTATAAAGTGGTTGTCAACCCCTTCACGGTTATTTGCAAGGATTAGATCTGATAGAGATAGATGTAAATGATTGCAGAAAGTAAAAGGTAAATAAATTGCAGCAAGATATTTTTGGTACTTTTGGTTTATAGATCTGAAAATATAATATGGAAAGTAGACCCGGGGGCCATAGGTTTCACTAGAGGCTTCTCTCTTGAAGGAAAGTATCATGTTGGGTGAACATATTACTGTCGAGCAATTGGTAGAAAAGTGAATAATTATTAAGGTATCCAAGGAAATGATTATGCATATAGGCATCACGTCTGTGTCAAGTAGACCGAAACGATTGTGCATTTACTACTATTACTCCACGCATCGACCGACTCCTGCCTGCATCTAGAGTATTAAGTTCATGAAGAACAGAGTAACGCATTAGGTAAGATGACATGATGTAGAGGCATAAACTCAAGAAATATGATGAAAACCCCATCTTGTTACCCTTGATGGCAACAATACAACACGTGCCTCATTATCCCTACTTTGTCACTGGGTGAGGACACCACAAGATTAAACTCAAAACTAAGGACTTCTCCCATTGCAAGAATTACCAATCTAGTTGGCCAAACCAAACCAATAACTTGAAGAGACTTGCAAAGATATGAAATCATTCATATACGAATTTAGAAAAGACTCAAATAATATTCATGAATAATCTGAACATAAACCCACAATTCATCAGATCTCGACAAACACACCGCAAAAGAGTATTACATCGGATAGATCTCAATGAAGATAATGAAGAACATGGTATTGAAGCAAAAAGAGAGAGAGAAGAAGCCATCTAGCTACTAGCTATGGACCCATAGGTCTGTGGTGGACTACCCACACATCATCGGAGGGGCAATGGAGTTGATGTAGATGCCCTTCATGATCGAATCCCCCTCCGGTAGATTACCGGAAAAGGCTCCAATATTGGATCTCTCGGGAACGGAGGCTTCTGGCGGCGTTAAAGTATTTGCGTGCCTCTTTTTGGTATTTGGGGAATATTTGGGTATTTATAGGACGAAGATTAGGGCGAGGAGACCTGCCAAGAGGTGGCAAGCCTGCCAGGCATGGCCAGCGGGGGTGGCCGCGCCCTCTGGCTTGTGACCTAATTCCGAAGATTTTATTCCGTTTGGACTCCATTTAATATTCCATATCTGCAATACTCAAAAACAAGGAAAAACAGACACTTGCACTAGGCTCTAGATCAATAAGTTAGTCCCAAAAATAATATAAAATAGCATATTAATGCATATAAAACATCCAAAATAGATAATATAATATCATGACACAATGAAAAATTATAGATACGTTGGAGACGTATCAGTTATCTCCATGGCTGCCACCTTACCTAGGTTAGGACCGTTTGCTTCTTTTGTCTCACATATGTGAATGTGTCGCTGCCTAACAATTCTGAAGGTAGTAAAGCTCTTCATCAATGTCAATGATCACATCGTCGGGAGAATGTCTACTGACAAGGAACAACACCGGCAAACAGAGAAATGAACACATTCAATGCAATGCAGCAACATGATGTATGATATGGCATGTTAAAGCATCAAATTGACTTAGTGCAATAGATAGTCATATTAGGTGAAGTGGAATTCAAATATATACCAAATTCCAACTGCCACACTATTTATTAAATTGTCCTAATCATGAAATGTCCTAGTTGGTGATGTTAAATTGTTCAAATATGCATGACCATGGCATAAACTGATTACTTTCATTTTTTGATAATTTTCCATATATAAATTATTCTATTTGGAGCTAGGGTTAAATTTCTATGAATTTTACAAGTTTAAAGCATTTTCTAGATTATTTTTATTACATAAATTATTTACTGCGTCATCACTGCGTCAGCAAGTCAACAGCCTCGGGTCCAGGTCAAGCCTGATGACCAGTACCCACACGTCAGTGGCGGGGTTAATCCCAGCGCTGACCAGGGGTTTGACCCATTGTTGGGCCCGTCGTTAATAGATGAGGGCTTAATTAAGCGGGGAAGTAGGTCTTAATGACCATGCCATGTTAGCGTCCGCCGGCAATGAAAACAGTGTTGGTGGCTCGCCAGAATTGGCTAGGGGCATCGGTTCGACGCACGGGTAACACCAAGGGGTAGCCCTTGATCGCATCGATCCGTTGGGACACCATGGAGGTCGTAGGGTCATCAGAGCAGTGACCAGCGACGAGCTGTGTAGTGGAAGTGGCTCCGCCACGAGCGGGAGCTAGCTAGCAACGGCAACAAGCATGGGGAGATTGGGGGTCGGAGGAGGGGATCACAACGATTCCATAGGAGGTGAAGATAGGGTCGGAGAGGCTTTGGTTCTCTTGCGAGCTTTGATTTTGCGATGGCGGCCGATGGTTGAAGCTGGAGTCGATGCCGACGATGTATAGCATGCAAGATCGATTCCTTTGTCTTGGAGGTGTGATGCTCGATGTCGGGGCTATGGAATGCGACGGCTAGGCTAGGAGTGACCGGTGGCCGCGATGGCTGCGAGTGGGGACGATGAGCGCTTTGGGCCGTGAGCGCGAGAGACACAGGGGAGGGGATGAGCACAGGTAGAGAGAGAGAGACCAGGGGGTGCGTGGCATCATCTAGATGCGTCAGGGGGGCAGGCGGGCAGGGAGGAGCTGGCTGCGTTGGGCGCGCGTGGGCGACACGCCTTTGCCAGTAGGCAGAGGTTGAAGACGACTCTTCCCCTGGGCTGGGCCTCTTCTCACCAAGTAAGGCCCAGGTAAGCATCGTTCTTTTATTGTTTTTTTGCTTTATTTGATGACATTTGTTTCGGCTTAAAAAATAAAATATCTAGCCATATTAATAAATCCTGAAAATATATAGGTGGCCTAAATGGAACTATCCAGTGCCACATAATAATTCTCGGAGTTATTGGACATATATTTTATATATAGAAAATATATATCCAACGCAAATACAGTTTGAATTAATTCAAATGCCCAATATAAAATGTTCCTGTGATCTCAAAATACTGGGTGACATTTTTACCCTAGTCCAATATTTTATTACATAAAAAGGGACATTTTCTTGGATAAATTTGAAGCAATTTTTATGTTGCTTATTTCACAAAAAATTGAATGGTGAGGCTTGATCATTCCTCATTTCTTTTTCAAAAGAAAATAAAAAATGCATGCATGAACGCATTAACAAACAAAGTGAAACTAGGGCTATGACAACTCACCCCCACTATACAAGAATCTCGTCCCGAGATTCAGGCATAGGGTAAGGGAACATAGGGGACACAAACTCACACAATCTTAACGATCCAATTTCCCTCCTCATAGCTATTGATTCTTTGCATCATATTGATCTTGACATCTTTACCTTTGATGACTTCATCTAACACGACAACAAAGGAATAGGAAAACCCTACAAGAATCGATCTTCACGAAGATCGAGCGACTCATGATCAACTCATGGAATGAGAGGTAAAAACGTCTCTTGAGTTGAGACTCAAAACACACATCGGGAATGATTGAATGAGAAAGATAATGGAGGTTCAATTGGTAGGCAACAATTCCAAGCTTATCTAGGATGGAGCATGGTTTCAAAGTACCCAGGAGTTAGTTGCCCTTCGTACCATAACGGGCACCTTACGAAAGGTGACTCGTAGGATTTTCCCTTAAGTGGCAAAAAGAATTACTTTTGATACAGAGATCATTGAAACTCTTCATACCAGCCTAAGGCATTTCAAAACGATCGTTTGAAGGAATTAGAAAGGATGTCATACTCAGGTCAGAATGGAAACTAGAGTTGTATAGCAACTCTACAATGGAAGGCACATTCCAATTGATACCGAGGATATAACCTAGTGTCTGAGCATGCTCTCAAGAACTTGAGCATTTCCATATTCATAAGGGTTTTACCAACATCCATGCCAAGGATCTTGGAAACACATCATACTACCATGATGAATAACAACGGAGGATTCCGATGCAAAGAAAGACAACACTTTATCAGATTTCACCTTAGCTATGCCAAGGAAGAGAAATCTGGATGATCAACCAAGAGACATTTAGCATTCCTCTTCTAATGTTCTCCTTGATGTACTAGCATAACCCAAAAATAGATAAAACTTGGTATCTAGAACATGAAGTAAAGGTCGGACTTCACGAGCATAAAAGGGTCCATGAGGAACAACTTCTAGAATAAATCTTACAAAATCCTCATGGGGACGTGGCTAATGTTGTTGATACAAGATACTATAATGATAGGTCTTCCAGGAGGGGTTTTAGCCACAACATCACTTTACTGGTTACAATAAGACCAATATTATAATTCTCGGGAAACATCCCAACCATTATACATGCCTGAGATTCAGATCTGGTTGGTGTCGGGATATTCCAAACTCAGCATGTCTGAAGCGGAAAGTTTGCAACACAATTCGATGAGATGATGTTGCAGAATTCTCAGGAGATGAACTTTGGAAGACAACTGTTGGGGATATAACCCCACAGTGAGACCCGACCTGGAGGGCTTCGGGTTAAACCGAACGGCTCGTAGCCAGCCCAAGGGTAAGCCGTGAGGACTGGAGGGCCCAGCAAGCGTAGCGGCTCACAGGATGGGCCGACAGGGTGGCCCTGATGAGAAGACCCGGGCGTGTTAGCCGCCCGGGGACAACTTGGTCAGGATAGGCAAGAGAAGATAGAGGCAGACTCGGATGTGTAATGAGAGTCAGCTATGACTTGTATGACCCGTGGTCTTTACCTCGGTATATGAAGGCAAGACCTGGGGTGACTTAGAGGTCAGGTTATCGAGAACTAGGTCAAGCTTTAGCTCCCTTGTAATCGATACAACAAGCAATACAAACATAAGCAGGACGTAGGCTATTACCTCAACTTGAGGGGCCGAACCTGGGTAAACTGATGTCCTTCGTCCCTGTTAACCTCTTTGAGTCCATCACGTTAGCGATGCCCTCGAATCCAAGTCCGTTAACCCGGACATCTGCCGTGATAAATCCACGACAGTTGGCGCCCACCGTGGGGCTGACGCTTGGTGGTGTTGAGTTCTTGAAGGTCTATCTCCCGAGGCTCGAAGGATACATGGTCGGAAGGATCAGCAAGAGTCTTCGTGGCCGGTTCTACATCGACGATGCTGGCCGGGGGCTTGATGCTGAGTCAGTGGAGTATGGATTCCGGGTTCCATTCGGCGGGATCCACGTCTTCATCGGAAGGGTTGATGGATCTAGACCTGGGACAGATGTCTACACCGATATCGTCAAGCCGGCTCGGCATCTATGACCTGCGTGTAAAATGCATCTTGCCCGTGCTAATCCGGGTCAGAAGCATGTCTTCGTAGACTTCACTCAAGGTACGGATCTGGAAGCTTCCAGATCACAGGAAACTCTCGTCTATTCGTATGACGAATCTTCAAGTGGACAAACGGAGTCGGTGCACTAGCTCCGCAACGACGGCCTTGGGGGCTATGGAGATGTTTGCCTTGAGTCAAATCGCTTAGAGTCAGATAATCTTGAGTTTCCGATTCATGCTGCCGTGTTCATGGCAGGGTCAGCCCCAGGCATGAGTAGTACAGCCGCAGGAGCCGCCACCTCGAGTGATAACCCGTCGCCGCCGGCTCAAGTTCTTGTGGAGATGATGGACGAGCTCGCGGCTTTAATGGCCACTGAGGTCACACCAGATAATCAAGCAGCTCGGAATTTAGAGATCGCAAGGATCAAGGGCCGGATGACAGAGGAACGACAAAGGATGGATGAGCTAAAGATCCAGATGGAGGAAGAGGTAGAACGTATCAAGGCAGACGCTTTCCGTCTAGGGCTGGAACAGATATCAGCAGCAGCGGTACATCGAAGGAGGCATCAGTCCCGTCTACAAGAGCGCTATGAAGAAAGGAACCTCTTCAATACTCCTGGCACGAGGTGAGTAACAGACGTGCCCGAAAGCCGCCCAACGGAGCGACCAGCGATTCATTTGGCCCGGCGTAACCAAGCTTCACCCAGAGGCTTTCCAACGCCGGCGGGTCATTATTCTAACCCGGCTGAGAATATGGTGCCAGTGGCTACCCGGCTTGAGATAATCCATATCCCGGATGAGGCACCCTTTGCAGAGGATGTGCGAAACGCCATCGGGTACCTGCAGACGGCTGTGGCCCAGCAGGAGAAATATACTCACAGCCGGAGCCGTGTTCATTCAACCCCTCTTCCTAGCCGCAGCTTTAGCCAGCGCTACGAGTCAACAACAGGTTCTAGCAGCAACTGGCATAGAGAGATTCCGACGGGTCACCGGCCGGGTAGAGATACGTCAGCATTTGTAAACCATGCGGGAAGCCCGCAAGAGGCGCCAGCTAGGCCGGCTCACCAGGAGCTTGTACCTTCCGTTTTGGTGGGGGGCAGGAGTAAAATCCAGGACGGGAGGGCTGCCGTGTTTGTCACCGGCTCTGCGAAGCGAACGGCTGCCGAGAGACTTCAAGGGGCCCCGCAAGGTCCCAAATTATACCGCTGATTTACCCCCGGAGGCCTGGGTGCAGAGTTATGAACTGGCCATGGAGATGCTAGAGATCAGTGAGGCGGTTTATGCCAAGTATTTCGTCATGATGCTTGAAGGCCCGGCTCACACGTGGCTAAAGGAGTTGTCGCCTAATACCATCAATTCATGGGCGGAGCTCTGGGCCAGGTTCATTAAAAACTTTCAAGGGACATGCAAGCAATCGATGACCATTGTGGATCTTGATCACTATGTGCAACAGGAGAACGAGTCCGCCCATCATTGGGTGTGGCGGGTCTCGACAATCATCCACTCCTCGGAGCAGATCACGACGGCCCAGGCGGTACTAATCTTGGAGAAGAACTGCCATTTTGTTCCTCTGAAACAGAAACTCGGCCGGCTCAAACATACGTGCCAGGACATGGGAGAGCTCATGACGTCTCTCACAAAATATGCTGACTCTGACAGTACGAAAGATCTGGATTCTGATGATGAGAAAGCTGGCCAAGGTAAGAAAGGCAATCAAGGCAAGGGTGCGGAAAACAATGGTAGCCAGAGCAAACGTAAGAATCCAGAGGCCGGGTCAGAGCTGGTGGCTAATACAAACACCTAGCAGAATTACCCTAAAGGCAATAGGAGGTTTAGACTGCCCTTTGGCAGGGATAGCTCTCCCTCGAACATGGAGGAGTTACTTAAGCGGCCTTGTCCAAATCACAGTCTGCCTGATAAGCAGCAAACCACACAAGGGGGAATTGCAATTTCATGCAGAAGTACAAGCGGTATTTCACACAACCTAACAATCGAGATGGTGGTCCGCCAGGCGGCTCAGGACATGACGGGTCAGGAGCTGGTTTTGGTTCTGGCGGTTCAGGGTCCGGTCATCCGGTCCACCGTCATCCGGGTCAAGATGATCAAGGGGGACACCAGCCGCATTCTGGTAACAATAATCAGCAACAACAGCGTAATCAGTATGGTTTTCAGAGTAATCCGAAGCAGCTCAGCTCCGGGCAGTACCACGTTTTCACGACCAGTCTCAACAAACGGGACCAGAAGTTCCGAAAGCGAGCAGTTAATGCGGTTACACTGGCTCTTCTGCAGTACTTAAAGTGGTTTGAATATGACATAACGTGGAGCCGAGAAGTTCACCTACCGCGTGTCGATGACCCGGGGCGGCTGGCTTTGGTTGTAGCCCCCCAGGTGGGCGGATATATGGTGAACAAGGTGCTTATGGATGGCGGCAGTAGCATAAACATCCTTTACTATGACACTTTCTGGCGGATGAAGTTGCTTGACAAGGATTTAAAACCATCATCCACCGTCTTTCATGGTGTGGTTCCGGGTAAGTCGGCATGTCCGGTGGGCAGGATTTTGTTGGAAGTGGTTTTTCGCGATGAGTAAAATTACAGGGTGGAATCCTTGTGGTTCGAAGTGGTCAAGATCAAGAGTCCTTATCATGTGATATTTGGACGGCCGGCTTATGCTAAGTTCATGGCTAGGCCCTGCTATGTTTACTTGGAGCTCAAGATGCCCGGCTTAAACGGTACCATTAGCGTTCATGGTAACCGAAATACGGCTATTGAGTGTGAAGAAGGAGACGCGGCTTACGCAGAGTCCAGTTGTGCCCTGGAGGAACTTATGTTCTATAAGGAGAATGTCGATCCGGAGGATATGACCCTGCTAAAAAAGCCCATCACGGAGGTTGAGCCGCCCCTCAAGTTTTCAGCGGATGATACCAAGATAGTAGATTTTACTCCGAGCGACTCATCTAAGTAGTTCATCATTGGATCTCATATGGATTCCAAATAGGAAAGCGCGCTCATCGAATTCATCCATGAGAATCGGGACATCTTCGCATGGAAACCTTCTGATTCAGGACCAGACATCCGTGAGAATCCAGGAGGGCGACTTAGTGCTCCGGCTGATTTAGGACCAGACAAATATGCATAAGCTCTCTCCTCCATGGGAAGGACCTTTTGTAGTCAGCAGAAATCTCAACAATGGGTCATATTACCTCAACGATATCCGAGATGACTCACATATGGCAGGTCAGGAGACCCACCGGCCGTGGAACATCGCACATCTCCGGCCTTATTTCACTTAAGGGTGTAGAGGCCCCTCATCATACACTATCATTGTACATGTCACAGTTATATCAAATAGTATCACTGCCAAAGTAAAATCCCAGCTCAGGAAAATGAGTCACGACACCAGGCGTTATGCCAAAAAATCCCGGCTCAGGAAAATGAGTCGCGGCACCAGGCGTTATGCCATAAAATCCCGTCTCAGGAAAATGAGTCGCGGCACCAGGCGTTATGCCACAAAATCCCGGCTCAGGAAAATGAGTCGTGGCACCAGGCTTTATGCCACAAAAAAACCGGCTCAGGAAACTGAGTCGTGGCGAGGGCGGCTTCTTACCTTTGGGTACAGCTTCTAACGCCTATCTGCCGGCGGGTTACGCCTTACTGCTGAGGGGGGCTTCTTACCGACGGTATCGCTTCTAACACCCTATCGACCGGCTTTATGCCAAATTTCCGGCTAACACGTTTAGCCGCGGTTATGAGAGGTTTTTTACCGATGGGTAACTAACATCTCATGACTCGTGAACGACGTCTTCTTACCTTCGGGTATAGCTTATAATGCCTATTAGCCGGCTTTAGGCCATGTAAAGATGGCTAAGGTAAATTAGCTGCGGCAAACGACGGCTTCTTACCTTCGGGTATAGCTTATAACGCTTATTAGCCGGCCTTATGGCACAAAAATCCGGCTAAGGAAAATTAGCCGCGGCGAGAGCGGCTTCTTAAATTCGGGTACAGCTTCTAAACGCTTATCCGCCAGTGTTTATGCCGTATTATTACCTCTGGGTGTGTCTTTTAAACGCCTTATCGGCTAGGCTTTATGCCATCTCTGGCTAACTAGATTAGCCGTAATTGCCAAAAGGGAATTACCACCTCCAGGTATAGTTTACCTAATCTTGGCCACAGGTGTCTTCTATGATGACAAAGCAGTATAAATGGTTCAAGAGCATACAAAGACAATGGTAGCTAAAAAGCCAGATCATCTTATAAAGCATAATGACACAAGGTTCAGGAGAAGCAAAAGTAAACATCTAGTCTATTACATACACTCCTAGAGGAGCTCAGAATTTCAGACAAGTCTTTTCAAACGCCGCATGGTGGGTTAAGGAGAGTTGGTTATTACAAGTTTTTTCAAGAAGGGACTAACTAGCTGCCGGGTCATCCTGCTCCGGCCCTTCGGTAGCCCCGATCTGGAGGTTGTCCAAATCCCAGTTGCAGTTTGTTAGAGCCGCAAAAGAGCCTTCATCAAAATAAGGAGACGGGTCAAGGTCAGGAGCGAAGAAGTCCTTACTGCGAGCAAGCGTCAAGTCTTTGCACTCGTAAAGTGGGCTGCGGATTCTTTTTTGATCCGGGCCATAAGCCGTTTGGTAAGTCATCAGATCAGCTTCCTCCGCTAAGACGGAAGCTAGTACTCAGGATTCCTTCACGCACCGGCTGTAGTCAGCATAAGTGAACTCTAAGCTGTCGTCTTTCTTTGAAGGGAAGCCATCCATCATCTCGACTGATGTTAGACCCGGAGAAAAAGGCCAAAGCCCGGCTGATGCCCACAGCCCCTTGGCGGGCGGCTGACTTCTTGAGTTCAGCAATCTGCTTAGGCATGGTGGAAAAGAGCTCCAAGACGCCGTTGAGAGTCGCCGGAATCTTGTCTTTGTATTGCACGGCTTTAATAGTGCACACCCCGCCGCAATATAGTTGCTCAGTCAAAGTGTAGATGGCCTTCAGTGGCAGCAGACTATCAGAAGCCAGTTGCCGGCTCCTAGGGCCTACATAAGATGGACATTTTAGGATGAGTCACCAGTACAAGTGTTATATAGCCATTGAAGCACAAGTTGTCAGAAGCTTACCAAAGAGGGCGGCTGTCATCTTGGTAATGTGGCGCTTCAGGGCTTGGAATTCATCAGATACAGCTATCAGCCGATGATCGACGTCATTCGCCCATTTGGTCAAAGAGATCTTCTCACACTCAGCTGACTCTTTAAAAGCAGCAAAGTCGGCCTTGATTGTGGCCAACTCCTCAGAGAGCAGCCAGCACTTTTCATCGGTGGCTCTTCGAGCCGTTTGTTGAGCCGCCAGGTTGGTCTTCAGATCCGTCAACTGCGACCCGGCCTCGTTTAAAGCTTCGTGTGGAATATCAAAATGTAGAATAAGTCACCAGGATGGAATTTTATCAGATGATGAAGATTAAGACAAAATTATGCAAGTTTCAAGCAGATTGCAAGCAATATGTTTGATACTTGGGGGCTAATGTATATTTGATCTCCAACATTACAATGCAGTTCCGTCTCATCTTCATTAAGTTAATCCGGAACTTGGGGGCTACAATTGGCTGTTCAAACTATCTACAATGAAGCTTCGACTCAACTTTATCAAAGCTGAGCCGGCCCTTGGGGACTATGGATTTACAATTTCTACAGAGGATCAGGAAAGACCCGGTTCAACTCTTAATTAGATTGAGCCGGCCCATGGGGGCTAAGTAAGGTTATAGCAAGAAGAGGAGTACATCATATTTTTTCTTCATCAAGCTGACCAGCCGAAGCTCCAGATCTCGGCTGGTGGAAAGCCGGTTCACATAACCGGCATGAAGTTCTTCCGTCGTCATCTTCTCAAAGGAAGAAGAGTCAAAATCCAACTTCTTTGAAGCCTCGACCGGCTCTTTATGCCTGGTCAGCACATAAGTCGGGGGAGATTGAAAGGCAGACCCGGTGATCATGACGTTCGGAGTTGAAGTGGTCTTGGTCATCTGGGCAGGACTCGGTGGTTTCGAAGGACCCCTTGGAGGGCTCTCTGGGATGTTATTGTCAACAGCCGGCCCAGTGGATGCGGCTAGCGGATCTACATCCGATCATGACTCTTTCGGTTGTTCACGCTCTGGCTCTTGGGCTGCAGGGCTAGGGGAGGACTTGTGCGTCTTGCGACGCTTCTCTTGAGCCCTAGAGAACGTGAAGTGTCAGAACCCAAGGATTACAACTGCCAAAGGGAATAGAAATGCATAGCTAAAAGAAATACTTACAATGGATTAATCTTGGGAGGCAGCAAAGCGGTCGCCGAAGAGTCGCCAGAAGAGGGTGATTTTTGAGAGACAATTTAAGAAAGATGAGACAACATCGAGGTCACAAAGTGAGATTAATTAAAACGGAGATACATACCTCTGCGGGGTGTTTCTTTGAAGCTGGCGAGTTTGGCAAGACGAACATAAGTTCAGTAGAACCAGCGCTCCGGGTCTGGCGACGCTCAACCTGTTGTTGCTTCTTCAAAAGAAAATCGGGAGCCAGATAAGCAAGAGGATGAGAAAGAGGAACTTTTGCAATAACCCACCGCGGCCTCCGGGGGATAAAATATTCTGAGCCCGAAGAAATATAGATTACCTGAGGGGTGTTGGCGTGGCTTGTTTCAACATCATCCCGTGAGTAAAACAAGTGTAAGTAAAATAAGGTAATAAAATGGCAGAAAGCAGCCAAGGTTTACCTCTGAGTCAGACGATTGTGGCGGGTCAAACCATCCTTCTTGTGGGGCGGTCTGCTCGGACTTCTTAGCCAGAACCTTCTTCTTGGGCTTCTTCAAAGGAGGAACATAGTCCTTCTTCCAGAAATCAGAGTTGGCCTGGAAAGGTTAAACCGGTTAAATAGTAATGCGTCATAAAGGTATAAGTGACAAGGAGAAAAGTGGTGAAGAGTCTCCTTATATCTGGAGCCAAATTTTTGGTGTTAAAAGGCGCCAGGCCAATGGCGCTGCATGATCCGGATGCTTCATGGACAAGGCTCCGAATGACGGTGGTGGTGTCATCCGGAGTCAGGGTTGATTGGCTGAAGCATAGTGAACTATCATACTTGCCTTCATATTCACACATGAGCCTGCTTCTATGACTTAAGGGCATAATCCGCCAAGAAATCCAGCAGCGGATCAAATCCAGCTCGGTTAAACTATTGGCCATGAGGGCCTTGATCTTGGCATGAGCCGGCTCGTACCTTGCACGTTCCGAAGCTGACAGCCGGCCCGGAAGCTCTGAAGTTGTCTTGAGCCAGGAGGGACGATAACCCGGCAGTGGATGCTCATTCTCAGGAGAGGTATCCTTGCAGTAGAACCAAGTCTTGTTCCAGTCCTTTGGATGACTCGGCATCTGCATGGCTGGAAAAGTAATATCCCTACGCCGTTGAATGGAGATCCTGCCAAGCTCTAGACTCGGACGGACCTTCACCTCAGTCAGCTGGTTGGCGTAGAAAAACTCTCGAAATAACCCCATAGATCGCTTGGCTTGCAGATAGACTTCACAGAGAACTTGAAAATTTCATATATTGGAGACAGAGTTGGGGGCCAAGTCTTGGGGGTGAAGCTTGTGAAAGTGAAGGACGCCACGAAAGAACTTCGAGCCGAGGGGCACGACTCCTCGCTCGATATGATCAGAGAAGACCACTACTTCGCTTTCTTGAGGAGTGGGCCGCGTTTCATCTCCCGGGGCCCGCCAATTAAGGACCTTCTTGGAAGGAAGGGTACCCGCATGAACAAATCCAATAAGTATTCCTCTGTGATGCAAGACCCGACAGAGTTGCATGAGTTGGAGGCGCAAGACATGCTGGCGGCTTAAGGACTGTGCAAATTAAAAAGTATGGTGAATCAAGAGCAAAACAAATATCTACGACGGCTTACAATTTTAAGGGTTCTACAAATAATATGCCGGCTGATGAGAGCCGGAGGGGCCTGGTGAGTCAACAAAGAAAAGAGGAGGAGCAAAAAACGGCTAAGTCCCAGGAAAACAGATTTCGTGAAGTTCAGCTAAAATAATAGATCTACAAAAGCAGGAAACATACCTCTATTTTTAGACCTAAGGACGAACGGGCGAGGCGGACGAAAACCTAAAATGGCAGGCTGAGTTGGGACCGATTTATGTATTAATACTCACTGCCTATTACGCAGCGGCGCTGCGAGGTCGGGTGACTAGCCGAAGTTCATACGCTGAGCACGGCCGGCGGCAATGGAGTTAGATTTCTAAGCGATGACGGCGGCGGAGCTTATAGAAACCCTACTGGAGACGGTTATGGGTCTAAGGGAAGAAGATTTACCAGCCACAGGAGCACGAGATGGACTCTGGTTCGCAACAGGTTGATGCAGCGGCCATTCGACAGCGAGACAGAGACGACGCCGGAGCAGGAGCGGAGGTATCAGAGAAGAGGAAGATGATAGTGCAAGCGGGAGAAAGGAAATGCCACCCACAGTAGTCCTATTTAAAAGGAAAACTGGACACGCATGAAAATCCAGGCGACACAAATCGTCCGACCGAGGCGGACGCCTCGATTTTCGGGCTAACCATTTAATGGAAGGATTTGACGGTGCGTCAGCGAATCTTTTTTGCAGAGTCCACGTGATGTCATGATGGGTCACTACCGAGAGACTCGTCGAGGAACAGAAGAGAAGGATGAAATGAGCAAGCTCAAATCAACCTGGGGCCTAATGTTGGGGATATAACCCCATGGTGAGACCCGCCCTGGAGGGCTCCGGGTTAAACTGAACGGCTCGTAGCCAGCCCAAGGGTGAGCCGTGAGGACCGGAGGGCCCAGCAAGCGTAGCGGCTCACAGAATGGGCCGGCAGGGTGGCTCGGATGAGAAGACCCGGGCGTGTAAGCCGCCCGGGGACAACTTGGTTAGGATAGGCAAGAGAAGATAGAGGCAGACTCGGACGTGTAATGAGAGTCGGCTACGACTTGTATGACCCGTGGCCTTGACCTCGGTATATGAAGGCAAGACCCGGGGCGACTTAGAGGTCAGGTTATCGAGAACTAGGTCAAGCTTTAGCTCCCTTGTAATCGATACAACAAGGAATACAAACATAAGCAGGACGTAGGCTATTACCTCACCTTGAGGGTCCGAACCTGGGTAAACTCGTGCCATTCGTCCCTGTTAACTCCTTTGAGTCCATCACGTTAGTGATGGCCTTGAATCCAAGTCCGTTAACCCGGACATCTGCCATGATAAATCCACGACACCAACCCTAAAACAAGAGTTGGATTGCAAGACCCACACGAACACGGTGTCCAAGACAATTGTGGTCATATGGAGATCTGGCAACAAAACACTATCGAGTTCTCGGTGGGAACCGTCATTGAAGGATAGTGAAGTCCTTACATAAGTATGGATTAGTTCTTAAGAAGGAACTTATTTTCCTTAAATAGGTCATTTAGTGGCTTAGTGTGCTAGGAGATACATATGGAATGGAGGCGGCCAACCTATCAAACCATAGCATACTTTGCACATGCACGATTGACTTGGGATGATTCCAGAAGAAGCGAAACAACTTTTCTCGAATTCACAGCGTCAACTTACACAAAATGCACGTGAACTTTGAGGATGTCACGTCTTACACCAAACATATTCTTCATGTATGGAACACGAAGATATTGCCTACAAAGTTTCCAACACTAGCTTAATGTTCATCACGAGTTATGGAGGATTTAAGGATGTTGTCGATGGGCTCAACAACAATTCATCAAAATATCCGTGAAGATGGAATTCCATAACTATGAGAACAAGGTGATAGAATTGGTCAGACCAAGAGATATAATGGTGTATGTTTGAGGATACATCCACGAGTAAAACAAGATTAGAAAATCCTTGTTTCTGATTTTGATTTGACGATAGCCCAACTCAAATCAATGGTTGTACAAGATGATAGGTGCAACAATTGATCACAAGGATCAATCGATAAAGATATCATATTACTTCAACACTCACAAGCACAAAAACACAAAGATATCCCTTTGACATGAGATAAGTTAGATCAAGCTTTTATCTTTCAACTCTCCAAGTTGTTGTTTAGCTTAACCAACTAACTCAGGGTATCCAACACAGAGTATGGAGAAGGGCTGGTTTATAGAGAAACCATCTTGATCAGGAACTCAACATAACGGTCAAAGAACACCTTGGTGAAACTTCCGAGAAGATATTCGGAAAATCACGATACACCGATATGTTATCAAGCTCGAGAACAATCTTGCTTTTCAAGGCAAGACGATATGATCAACGTAGTGAAGGATTGACACAGTCCCGACTCATTAATCGAAAAGTGCACCATGGAAAATGGACTAGGTATCCAGGTCAATCTTAGAATGGTGAGTTAATAACCAACACGCTAAAAATGAGATTATTGTCTATTATGTAGTATCGAAAGTAGTGCTAGAGGGGGTGATTAGACTACTTGACCAAATAAAAATCTACTTTTCCCCAATTTTAATTCTTGGCGGATTTTAGCATTCATAGTATGTCAAGTACACCCTACACATGCATGTCTACGAGTATAGCAGCAGAAAGTAAAGACAAGCATGTAAGTAAATAGAGGGTAGGAAGATCAAACACAATTGGTGACACGATGATTTTGCCCATGGTTCCGATAGGTGGTGCTATCGTACATCCAACTTTATGGAGTCTTCAACCCACGAAGGGTAACGGTCGCGAGAGTCCATGGAGGGTTCCACGAAGAAGCAACTTTGACTATACCATGATGGACTACGTCCACAGAGGACTACCCTAACTCGGGGTAGATCTTCACGAAGTAGGCGATCTCCTTGCCCTTACAAACTTCTTGGTTCACTCCACAACACGAAGTAGGCACCACTCTCAAAAAGGTGATAGGATCGATAGTGTCGATGAACTCCTTGCTCTTGTGCTTCAAGATGATAGACTCCTCAACACACAATCACTCTCTCACAGATTTGGCTTGGTGGATGAGATTGATTGGGTGGAAAGCAACTTGGGGAGGCTAGAGATCAAGATTAATATGGTAGGAATGGAATGGCATGATCGCAACACATGAGTAGGTGGCTCTCTCTCAGAAAATCAGTAGGTATAAGTGGGGAACAGTTCTGAGTGCTTCTCTTACGAGTGAGTGGTGGTGGAGGGGCATATATAGGCATCTCCAAAAATCCAACCATTACACACAAAATGACCAACTCGGTGACACCAATGTGTTAATCTTGTTCGTACCGAAGTGACCAAAAGGTGGCAACTTTTGAATCTCGATGAGACCAATATTGGAATCTCAGTTGGACCGATAAGGTGACCAATGGTCAGAATGTCCAATCTCGGTGACACCGATCCAACAATCTCGGAGGGACCGAAATTGTGAACTTGCGTAACAAAAAGTTGGCAGCGTAACTCGGTGGCACCGAATGCAGAATCGGTTGCACCGAAAAGCTAGGGTTTGGAATCAATGACACCAAGTGGAATGTGTTGGTTGCACCGGTTTAGAGTATTTGGCTTTGGACAGACTTTTGTGGAAGAGCTTGTGGGTGTATGTGGTGACTATGACTTGTGCACATATGAGCATTTTGTCCACCAACAAAACCTTATCCCTTTTAATAGTATTGGCTTTCCTATGGACTCAAAGTGATTTCTCACAAATGTAAAATGTAGAGTCCTTTGCTTGAAGCTTTGCCAATCTATTCCCTTGCATCTTGGGGTATTCCACAATCCTTTTGCCAACCCATCATTGAACTTTTCCTGAAACATACTTAGTGGAAACATTAGTTCAATGACATATATGTTGTTATTAATTACCAAAACCACCAAGGGAGCAACTGTGCTTTCAATCTCCCCCTTTTTGGTAATTGATGACAACATATAGATCAAAGCTTCGACATATGATATAATCAATGAATATAATTGTCCCTTTGAGAAGTATGTGATAAGAAAGAGTCCCCCCCTAAATTTGTGCATTATTTTAAATTTGTGTTTGAATGCAAATGCACAATCGATTAGGTACATGGGGCACTTCTTCCATGTCACATACAACTTGGTGGTGTGCGAGAGTAATAAGAGTTAGCAACATAGAACAACACATCAAGCAAAGTGAATGATCATCACATAACCATCAAAAAAGTCCTGGATGGAGCTGTAGTAGATTATGGGGGCACTGGAGCTGATGCAGCTAATGTCACTATGGCTGGAGCAGAAGATGAAGGCCTATTCTCTGGAGCTGGCACTGTAGGTGTCCTGGCTTGTGTCCTAAAGTGGGCAGTCATCCTGATAGGTGCACTATCCTCATCATCATCAGAAGACTTAGACTCTCAAGAGGTGTGATAGATTGGGGCTTCATCAACCTCCTTTTTAAGCTCATTGACTGTCTTAGTCACCCAATCTACCTTGTCATTAAGACTTTTCACTCTATCACCAATAATGTTCACAAGGCTCTCCTGAGTGTCCATGATGGTCTTGATGTCCTTCTTCATGTCCATGACAGTGGTGATCAAAAGATCCATCTGCTCGTAAATGGATCTGGGGACCTAAGCACTAGTGGTTCGAGCGGCCTATGCCTCTGCCTGTGCTTGTGCCTGAGCTGCAGCTGATGTGGGATGATTTGGGTCGATCACCACAATATTGCCCTCACGATCTGGCGGAAGTAGCAAGCGCGGTCTATCCAGAGCAAAGATGTGCTTCTCAAGCTTAGAATTGATAAGCATCTGAATATAGGGTGCATAGCAGCATGAGCGCTTCTGATCAGTAACAACCCTCTTCATTGTCTCTACTATCAAATCCATTACTCGAATCCTGGTGTGACGATCAGGATGGATGAGCATGTTGATGTAATATCCACGAATCATCTTCTCATCTCCAGACTTAGGCATCAAGGTATGCCTCTGGATGATGTTCATGGTACGAAGGCCTGGCTGGAGAAAGTGGATAGAACCAAGCTTGTGTGACTGCCTGTTGGCAGCTGGAATAGGATTATACATATCCTTCATTGAGTTGTGGTTCTCCTTGGCTTCTGAGTAGACATCCAAATCTCCATCTTGAACCTCTAGGACTCCTAAGATGGTAGCCCACTCATCAATAGTAGATTCATATCTTGCTCCTTCAATCAACCAAACAATCATGTCATCTCTATAAAAATGAGCAGTGGAGTAGAACTGCATGATCATCTCATCATTCCAAGCAGTGAACTCCTTGCTAACAAATTGATCAAGGACAATGCAATGGATGTTGTCTTGGACACATGGAAAGTAATTCTCATTATCCTTGATATACTTCCAATCCACATATCTCATGTCACTTACTGCAGGGCTCTTGTCAAGCAAAACTGTCTCATAGAAGTCTTGTTGTTCCTTGGTATAAAACTTGTAATCTATTGCAATCTTCCTCCTCTGGGCATATGGATCAATAGCTCTCCATTCCCCCAACCCTGAATCCTTCCTCTTCTTCATATCCTCTGTTGTAGGATGGCTGGCATCATGTATAGGAAGGTGAGGTCTAAGCTTCATCAGAACAGTCATAGCATCATCATCATCATCTTGTCTGAATGTGGACTTCTTGTTCTTCTCAACGGCACGGACATCTCTAGTAGTCCTCTTGGACTTCTATGCAACAGCTTTCTTGGGAGTAGCCTTGGTGCTCTTGGAGGTGCCTGGCTTAGGCATAGCATCAACCAATAGTTTCTTGGCCTTCTTCTTGGGAGGGGCCTTAGCAGCAGGTTCTTCCTCCTCTTCCTCCTCAGCAGCAGCACGAGCAGCCTCATCTGGATCTTCAAACATAGTGGCACTCCTACGTGTAACATAGATGATCCTCTTCCAGGCTGTCTTCTTATCTCCTGCCTTCTTAGGCAATGCTTTCCTTGGGGCTCAACAAACATAGTTTCCCTAGCACTCTCATGTGCTTTGAAGGTCTCTGCAGGCGCATAAACTTTGCTAAGTACCCTCCTGGATGAGGTAGCCACATTTGCAGATTTCCTTGCAGCCTTCTCTTGCTTCTTAGCAAGAACATCTTCTAGAACAAAAGAATCTTCTTATTCAGAATTGAGTCTCTTCCTTGTCCTTGTTGCAGCCTTAGGCAAGCCATGAGAACTGGGAGTGCATGGATCTGAGGAAGAACTAGACTCAGGACTAGTCCCTGAACTCATGTCAACATTCTACTCTGGCGAATTCTGACTATCTGACCTCGAAATGTTGACCCAATGCATAGAGTATAGACGAGTAGAATAGGATAAGTCATCACAAAATGCAGACATTTTTGAAAGTTTGAACAAAAGATTTTCAGAGTTTTGCATTCTGTCAAGTGTATTTCGGTACAACCGAGGCAAAAATTTCGGTCACACCGAGACAAACAACCTTCTTTCCATGAACTTGGCACCATTTTGGTTGCACCAAAAATGAGAACTTGGTTCCACCGAGGTGTTCTAAATGTGGAAGAAAAGAAAATCGGTGACACCGATTTCTTCGCATAGGTTCTACCGAGATATAGTTGGCGGATGGCAAAACCCTAAAACTCAATCGTCCTCTACTCTACGAGATTTTTTGGATAGAAAGATGTGCAAATGGTGTCTTCTATATAAAGTCAATTTCATTGCGCAAGAATTGGTCGTGGAGTGCAAGAAAAATCGAATCCATACCCTAGCTTAGTGACAGATCCGCTACGGTGACGACGACAGCGAAGATGCCCATCAATGGCGAGGATCCCAGCGGAGGAGGAGCACGGGAAGACAAGGGAGACGACCAGCGGATCCTTTTGCGGCATCTTAGGGTTTGGGGCGTGATCATTGAAGATTGAAATTTTGAACCGGCAGGACCACAACTTATATAATCTTCACTGTCGGTGACGCCGATTCTAAATTTTCGGTGTCACCAAGTTCCTCAACTATCATTAGACAGGATAACTTGGTGTAACTGAGAATATGGAATCGGTAGTACCGAGATTGAAAACCAGATCAACCCTAGGCATTCGGTGAGACCTAGAATTGTGGATTGGTTCCGTCGAGATGCACTTGGGAGGTTTTAATGGTCAGTCCTTGACGATACGGAACTTCGAGTGCTCCTCACACAGAGGGATCGAAAAGTACTTTCTCAAATTTTTGTGATGCAACATGAATGGAAAAATATGAGATGAGAAAGCATAGATAGCTAAGGAGTGGTCCTAGGCATTCTTGTCCATCCAATTGGCAAAACATAAATCAAAAGCCAAATAGCAACAATTGGATGTTCTTGAATGAGAAAATAAATGCAGACCAACATGCTCGCACAATAAGATGTCAAAATAAATAATGACAAACATGCACATACATACTAGCATCAAACAAGCACTTGGACGATGACGAAGTCATCTACATGAGTATTTGACTTAGGAGCCAAGTAAGAATACTTGATCATAGGTCATACTCATTGTTTAAACACAAGTGGGGTTACCACTTTTACATAAAGCATTTAATGTTGTCACATATTAATATATGCTTTGACTCAAGTGTTAGAGTAAATCTCCACCTTGATGTGACATCCCCCCAAAAGAGGGATAAACTAACATTGGGTTTTGTCTATGAAGACTTCATGTTGGTGAGGTAGTGGTGGATGCTCAAGGTTGATGAAGATACCAAGATCACCAAGAGTTGGGAGCATCCTTGTTGTTTCCTTACTCTTCTCACCTACATGGGTTAGTCCCAACACACAAGAGACAAATACAAGGATATCTATGGACATGGAGTGCAAAGCATATGTGATGATGTCCATTGATTTGTTGATTACCTTGTCCCTTGCTTACCTTTGAGGGAATGTGTGACTCCTTGAACTATTGCATGAAGTTGATGTTGATAGCAAATAGTTCTTGCCAGTAATGAATGTGAGTGAATTTCATTGGCGGAGTCACCCCTCAAGAACTTCTCTAGTTCTTATTCTTGGGGAACCACATCTAGTTGATGCGGATCCTCGGTGTTGAAGTAGCACTTGTAGAAGTTGAGCTTGTAGTAGCCTTCGAAGCCCACTTCACCAAATCTCGGGAATCGTCTTCATATGAGCCAATGTCCTCTTGAAGCTTGTTCTTGTCCTTGAGCTTGTGGTCTTGTGGTGAAAGGTCATCTTGAGCTTTTGTTCCCTTGGGGAGAGTATTTTCATACTTCTCCTTTTGAGGAACAAAGGCTTGGGGTATTGACCTTCTTCCCATTCAACTCCATTAGTGTTGAAGTAGCCAACATCAGAATTCTTCCGGTATCCTTCGTGCTTGCGTACAATCTCCTCAAATTGTTTGCACCCTTAAAGACTCTTGCAGATACCTTTCTCTATAATCCCTTTCAAAAGTTCATTTTATTTCTCAAGTGTAACTTGGCTAAGAGAAGAGTTAGTGGGATCAATAGAACTACTAGAAGCAATATCATTGGATTTATCATTTTTATTGCTACTAGTTGAAGAACCTTTCTTTTCTTTGTTACTAGCTTGCTTAGACTTAACTTGTGGCATGAATGTAGATAAGATAAGTCGCTTGGCTAGATAAGAGGGAGTCTTCTTCTGAAGATCGTCATTGATAGATTTAAGGAACTCATGCTCTTGCTCTAAATTGAGCTTCTCTAAGTATAACTTCTCATGTGTCCTTACAAGCTCTCTATGATCTTCTATAGTTGACTCGTGAGCTAACTTAAGAGTTTTTAGTTCTTGAGTTAGTCTTTCTATTTCCAACTTATCATCATCACATGACTTATCTACACTAGAGTGAGTACTAGCATGTTCATTTTGACTATCATTAATAGATTTGTTAAATAGGAAGTCATCTTCAATTAACAAGTCATCTTCATCACTATTGAAATCAAGATACTTAGGGTGTGATACCTTGGGGAAAGGCATTGTTCGGGTGCTTACCTCGGGTATGTGATATACCGCGACTCATGGATGACACGGAAGTTCCCCGAGTCTTGTGGGTAAAGTGTGCAACCTCTGCAGAGTGTAAAACTATTCGAATAGCCGTGTCCACGGTCATGGACAGTTGGAGGTCCTGCTTAAACTACGTCCGGTGTTTTCCCAAACTTGGTGTGTGAGTGTGTGTGTGGATGACACAAGGATGAAACTTGGGCTAACTTTGATGACTTGGCATGATGATGAACATGAGATTTTCAACCCCTCCTTATGATGAAAACAGAGACTTGCCCACATAATTACGTGCCAACTGTTGACGCATGCTTGCTTACATTACTTGATCATGTCATTGCACTTAAAACTGGCTTTCTACAAAATTTACATACTTAGTGCTATATCATGCATTGTTAAACCTTTTTCCAAACATGGGTTGCTTGCGAGTACATTAAAAGTACTCATTGGCTTGCCACTAGTTATTTAATTGGCTAGGCATGGAAGGACAAGAACACGGTGAGGAGTTTGTTGGTGACGAATATGCGAACTATGACGCTTCCGAGTCAGAATGCTTTTAGGTTTAAGGCTGATGGCATGGGTTCAAGCTTCCAATCAAGATGTTATCTGCTTGTTATTTTAAGTGTTTGGCCCTTGCGGCCCTATCTATGTAAGACTTGGCCTAGCTGGCCCCTATTTGCGTAAGTCGGTATGTAAGGATGTAAGACTCTTGTATTCCAGTTTCTATGTGTTTAGTGAGCATTGATCTCTCGGATCACTATGCATGTGCATTCGGTGATCACGACTTATGATTTGGGATCCCCACAAATGCCGGCGAACATTTTCATAACATATTCTTTTCTTTTGTAGCATGGACATTTGGACTTTTAGATGGTTCAAAGCAATAGTCTAGTTTTGACATGAAGACTATAATACTCAAGCAAACCAACAAGCAACCATTTCTTTCAAAATATCAACGCTAAATAATGTTATCCCTAGCACATCATGCTGAACCATTGATCCATTCATGAAACACAATGAAATTTTTGCTACACCCAATGCTCAAGTACGATCATAGTGCCCCCTAGTTGGTTCTTTATAAGAGAAGATGGAGACTCAAATAAAAGTAAAAATTGCCTAAAGTAAATAGATAGGCCATTCGCAGAGGGAAGTAGGGATTTGTAGAGGTGCCAGAGCTCAAAGTTTAAATTGAGAGAGAAAAATATATTGGGTGGCATGCCTTTCTTGTCAACGAAAATGACCGAGAATTTTCAATACCTTTCCATGCTAGATAAATCATCGGCAGTTCCCAAACCGAAAATAAAGTTTGTTTCTTTTTCCACCATTCTTTCACAATCCATGGCTAGCTTTATCCACGGGTACCATCCATACCAACACTTTCCAAGGAATTTATTATTTCACAACATAAAGTAAATTTCTTTTTCATTTCGGGACAAGGCATCCCTAGTACCATCGTACTCTCGTGCAATGACAAGTGAATAAACACTCATCTTGAGAATAAGACATCTAGCATGGAAAAATAACAGATCTAGCGGTACGAGCACACAAAAGGAAATTCATTTTGAAAATTAGAGATGGCACATACAAATTTGATTGGAACTGCATAGTGTTGGGGAACGTTGCATGGGAAACAAAAAAAATCCTACGCACACGCAAGATCTATCCATGGTGATGATCATCTATGAGAGGGAGAGTGGATCTACATACCCTTGTAGATCACTAAGCGGGAAGCGTTAACAAACGCGGTTGGTGTAGTCGAACGTCTTCGCGATCCAAATCGCCGAGCGTCCCGCGATCTCATCACGATCCGTCCCGTGAACTCATCACGATAGGTCCCACGAACTCATCACGATCCGTTTCATGATATTGATCACAATCCGTCCCACGAACTCCTCACGATTCGTCCCGCGAACTCGTCACGAACCGTCTCGCGATATTGATCACGGTCTTTCCGATCTAGCGCCGAACGGACGGCACCTCCGCGTTCAACACACGTGCAGCTTGATGACGATCTCCACCGTCTTGATCCAGCAAGAGGAAGTGGAGAGGAAGAAGAGTTCACCGGCAGCATGATGGCGCTCCGGCGATGGTGGTGGAGCAATCCCGACAGGTCTTCGCCTAAGCACTGAAGAAAACCGATCTAGAGGAGAAACTATGCACTAGAGGAACGGGTAGCACGTGGCTAAAAATTATGTGCCAAAACCCTAAAATCCTCTAGTATATATAGGAGGAGAGGAGGAGTGTTTGCTGCCAAAAATCCAGCCCTTGGGTCGACCAAAGTGGGGAGGAGAGGAGGACTCCTCCTCCAATCCTAGTAGGACTAGGATTCCTCCTTTTTTTGGCCTTTTTCCACCTTTTTCCCTTTGGGCGTTTTCTCCCAGCCGCATGGGCCATGTGTGGGACTTCCAACAGCCCACAAAAGGCTGGTGTTTACTCTACCACATCCCATGAAGCCTCTTGGGTCGAAATACCCCTCCCGGTGGTCTCCCGGTACACTACCGGCACTCCCGGTACACTACCGATGAGCCCGAAACTTTTCCAGTGACCAAACTGGGACTTCCTATATATGAATCTTTACCTACGGACCATTTCGGAGCTCCTCATGACGTCCGGGATCTCATCCGGGACTCCGAACAACCTTCGGTCACCACCATACATAACTCTATACTACCAAAACGTTACCAAACCTTAAGTGTGTAGACCCTGCGGGTTTGAGAACTATGTAGACATGACCGAGACACCTCTACGGTCAATAACCAATGGCGGGACCTGGATTTCCACATTGGTTCCTACATATTCTATGAAGATATTTATTGGTCGAACCTCTATGTCAAGGATTCAATTAATCCCGTATGATGTTCCCTTTGTTCTTCGGTATGTTACTTGCCCGAGATTCGATCGTCGGTATCTCCATACCTTGCTTCAACCTCGTTACCGGCAAGTCTCTTTACGCATTCCGTAGTACAAGATTCCGCAACTAACAATTAGTCACATTGCTTTCAAGGCTCATTGTGATGTTGTATTACCGAGTGGGCCCCGAGATACCTCTCCGTCACACGGAGTAACAAATCCCAGTCTTGATCCATGCCAACTCTATAGACACCCTCGGAGATACCTGTAGAGCACCTTTATAGTGACCCAGTTACGTTGCGACATTTGATACACAAGGCACTCCTCCGATGTCCGTGAGTTGCATGATCTCATGGTCATAGGAACATATACTTGACATGCAGAAAATAGTAGCAATAAACTGACACGATCATATGCTACGTTTGTAGTTTGGGTCTTGTCCATCACATCATTCTCCTAATGATGTGATCCCATTATCAAATGACATCTCATGTCCATGGCTAGGAAACCTTAACCGTCTTTGATCAACGAGCTAGTCCATTAGAGGCATACTAGGGACATGGTTTTGTCTATGTATCCACACATGCATCTAAGTCTCCGATCAATACGATTTATAGCATGGATAATAAACGATTATCATGAACAAGGAAATATGATAATAAATAATTTGTTATTGCCTCTAGGTCATATTTCCAACAGTCTCCCATTTGCACTAGAGTCAATAATCTAGTTCACATCACCATGTGATTCGCATTGTTATGAATCTAACACCCAATGAGTTCTGGGGCTCGATCATGCTTTGCATGTGAGAGAGGTCTTATAGTCAACGGGTCTGCGACATTCAAATCCGTGTGTACTTTGAAAATTTCTATGTCAAACCGTAAACTCTACTATCACACTTCACTTGGTACTATTCCAAATGCCTGCTCCGCTATACGTATCCAGATTGCTACCACGAGTCATTCGGATTGGTGTTTAAAGCTTGCATCGACGTAACCCTTTACGACAAACTCTTTATCACCTCCATAATCAAGAAACATCTCCTTAGTCTTTAGTTACTAAGGACAATCTTGAACGCCGTCCAGTGCTCCATTCCAGGATCACTTTGAAACCTACTGGCCATACTTATGGCAAGGCTGACATCGGGTCTTGTGCACAACATTGCATACATGATAGAGCCTATGGCTGAAGCATAGGTGATGACACTAATATTTTCTCTATCTTCTGCAGTCACTGGGCATTGAGTTTTACTCAACTTTATACCTTACAAATCAGGTGAAAACTCTTTCTCTGACTAATCCATTTTGAACTCTTTCAAAATCTTTTCAAGGTATGTACTCATTGAAAGTCTCATCAAGTATCTTGATCTATCTATATAGATCTTGATGCTCAACAATTAGGTAGCTTTATCTAGGTCTTCCTTTGAAAACTCTTTTCAAACAACCGTTTATGCTCTCCAGAAATTCTACATCATTTCCGATCAACAATATGTCAACCACATATGCTTACCAGAAACTCCATAGTGCTCCCACTCACTTTATTGTAAATACAAGTTTCTTATAAACTTTGTATAGACTCAAAACTTTGATCACCTCATCAAAGTGTATATTCCAACTCCGAGATGCTTGCTTAAGTTCATAGAAGAATTACTAAAGCTCACACACCTTTTAGCATCCTTAGGACTAACAAAACCTTCTGGTTGCATCTCATACAACCTTTCCTTAAGGAAGGAAACGATGTTTTGGCATCCATCTGCTAGATTTCATAATTGAAAAATGCAGCAACTGCGAACATAATTCCAACAGACTTTAGCATCGCTACGAGTGAGAAAGTCTCATCGCAGTCAACTCCTTGAACTTGTCGAAATCTACTTTGCAACAAGTCGAGCTTTACAAATGGTAACATTTACCATCAGCGTCTGTCTTCATTTTAAAGATCCATGTGTAATTAACGACATGCCGTCCAACGAGCAAGTCCACCAAAGTTTATACTTGGTTTTCATACATGGATCCTTTCTCGGATTTCATGGCCTCTAACCATTTGTTGGTTTCCGGGCCCATCATCGCTTCTCCATAGTTTGTAGGCTCATCGTTGTCCAACAACATGACCTCCAAGACAGGGTTGTCGTACCGCTTAGTAGCAGTATACATCCTTGTCGCCCTACAAGGTTTGATAGTAACTTGATCCGAAGCTTCATGATCATCATCATTAACTTCCTCTTCAACTAATGTAGGCTTCACAGAAACAACTTCCTGCGCTGCGCTACTCTTTTGTTGAAGTAAAGGTTCAATAACCTCATCAAGCTCTAATTTCCTCGTAGGTCGATAGTAACTTGATCTGAAGCTTTCATGATCATCATCATTAACTTCCTCTTCAACTGACGTAGGCTTCACAGAAACATCTTTCTGTGTTGCGCTACTTTCTGGTTGAAGCAGAGGTTTCAACAACCTCATCAAGTTCTATCCTCCTCCCACTCAACTCTTTCAAGAGAAACCCTTTCTTGAGAAAGGACCAAGTTTTAGCAACAAACATTTTATGCTTGGATCTGAGATAGAAGGTTCACCCAACTGTTCTTAGGGTATTCTATGAAGATGCATTTGTCCGCTTTGGGTTCGAGCTCATTAGGTGAAAACTTTTTCCACACAAGCGTCACAGCCCCAAACATTAAGAAATGATAGCTTAGGTTTCTATCAAACCATAGTTCACACGGTGTCATCTCAACGGATTTAGATGGTGCCCTCTTTAAAGTGAATGTAGTTGTCTCTAATGCACAACCCCAAAATTATAGTAGCAAAATGATAAGAGACATCATAACATGCACCATATCCAAGAGAGCGTGACTATGACGTTCGGACATACCATCACACTATGGTGTACCAGGTGGCATGTGTTGTGAAACAACTTTCACATTGTCTAAAGTTGTATGCCAAACTCGTAACTCAGATATTCACCTCCACGATCATATCGCAGATACTTTTATCTTCTTGTCACGATGATCTTAAACTTCACTCTGAATTTGCTTGAACTTTTCAAATGATTTAGACTTGTGTTTCATTAATTAAATATACACTATATCTACTTAAATCATCAGTGAAGGTAAGAAAATAACGATATCCACTGCATGCTACAAGACTCACTGGATTGCATACATCAACATGTATCATTTCCAATGAATCACTTGCCCGCTACATCCAACGGGGTTTTTTAGTCATCTTGCCCAATAGGCATGGTTTGCTTGTCTCAACCGATTCGAAATCAAATGAGTCCAAAGATCCATCAGCATGGAGTTTCTTCATGCACTTTATTCCAATATGACATTTAGCGGTAGTGCCACAAGTATGTGGTACTATCATTGTTAATTTTGTATCTTTTGACATCAATGTTATGAACATGTGTATTACTACGATCAAGATTTCAACAAACCATTCTCACTGGGTGCATGACCATTGAAGGTATTATTCAGGTAAACAGAATAACCATTATTCTCTAACTTAAATGAATAACCGTATTGCAATAAACATGATCTAATCATGTTCATGCTCAACGCAAAACACCAAATAACATTTATTTAGGTTCGTCACTAATCCTGAAGGTAGAAAGAGTGTGCGATGTTGATCTCATTGACCTTGGAAACATTTCCAACACACATCGTCACCTCACCCTTAGCTTAGTGCTCCGTTTATTCCGTAGCTTTTATTTCGAGTTACTAACATTTAGCAACCGAACCGGTATCCAATACCCAGGTGCTACTTGGAGTACTAGCAAGGTACACATAAATAACACATATATCAAATATACTTCTGTCGACGTTGCCAGCCTTATCTACCAAGTATTTAGGGTTGTTCCGCTTCAACGACCTTTCTCCTCATAATTGAAGCACATAGTCTCGATTTTGGGTTCAACTTTGGGTTGCTTCACTGGAGTAGCAACTGACTCGCCATCCATGAAGTTTCCCTCCTTGCCCTTGTCCTTCTCGAAACTAGTGGTTATACTAACCATCAACACTTGATGATCCTTCTTGATTTCTACCTTCGCAGTGTCAAACATCGCGAACAGCTCAGGGATCATTAATTCTATCCCTGGCATTCAATAGTTCATCACCAAGTTCTAGTAGCTTATTGAAAGTGACTTGGAGAACTATATCAATCACTATCTTATCTGGAAGATGAACTCTCACTCGATTCAAGCGATTGTAGCACCTAGACAATCTGAGCACATGCTCAACGATTGAGCTATTCTCGTTCATCTTGCAGGCAAAGAATCTTGTTGGAGATCTCATATCTCGCAACACGGGCACGAGCCTGAGATCCTAATTTCAGCTCTTAGAACATCTCATATGTTCCGTGACGTTCAAAACGTTTCGAAGCCTCAATTCTAAGCCGTAATGCATGATGCACTAAACTATCAAGTAGTCATCAGCACGTACCTGTCAGATGTTCACAACATCTACAGACGACGCTAGAGGGGTTGGCGCACCGAGCGGTGCATTAAGGACATAAGCCTTCTGTGCAGCAACGAGGACAATCCTCAGATCACGGATCCAATCCGCAATATTGCTACCATCATCTTTCAACTCTATTTCTCTAGGAACATATAAAAATTCAAGGGAGCTACAGCGCGAGCAAGTAATCTACAACATAATTTGCAAAGACACTACTGACTTTGTTCATGATAATGAGTTCAATTAATCATATTACTTAAGAACTCCCACTCAAATTGACATCCCTCCGGTCATTCGAGTGATACATGATCCAAATTCACCAACTCAAGTCCGATCATCACGTGAGTTGAGGTGGTTACAATGGTGAACATCATTATGTTGATCATATCTACTATATGACTCATGTTCGGCCTTTCGGTCTCTTGTGTTCTGAGGCCATGTCTGTACATGCTAGGCTCGTCAAGTTTGACCCAAGTGTTCCGCATGTGCAACACTGGCTTGCACCCATTGTATGTGAACGTAGAGTCTATCACACCCGATCATCACGTGGTGTCTCAACACGACGAACTTTTGCAACGGTGCACACTCGGGGACAACACAATTCATCTTGAAATTTAAGTGAGGGATCACCTTATAATGCTACCATCATCCTAAGCAAAACAAGGTGCATAAAAGGATTAACATCACATGCAAATCATAAGTGACATGATATGGCCATGAACTTGTGATTTTGATCTCCATCTTGAAAGCACCGGCATGATCTCCATCGTCACCGGCAAGACACCATGATCTCCATCATCTTGATCTCCATCAACGTGTCACCATCGGGGTTGTCACGCCCACCATGCTTCTACTACTATTGCTACCGTTTAGCGATAAAGTAAAGCATCACATAGTGCTTAATGATTGACACGCAGGTCATACAATAATTAAAGACAACCCTATGGCTCCTGCCGGTTGTCATACTCATCGACATGCAAGTCATGATAATATATACATCACATGATCATCTCATACATCACATATATCACATCATGTAATTGGCCATATCACATCACAACATACCCTGCAAAAACAAGTTAGACGTCCTCTAATTGTTGTTGCATGTTTTACGTGGGTGCTATGGGTTTCTAGGAAGAACGATTCTCACCTACGCATAAACCACAACGGTGATACATAATTTGCTTTTCAAGCTTCTCAAGGACCGCCTTTGTCGAATCTGATCCAACTAAAGTGAGAGAAACTAGCACCTGCAAGCAATCTATGCAACAAGTTGCGGTCGAGGGAACCGGTATCTCGTAAGCGTACGAGTAATGTTGGTCCGGGCCGCTTCATCTCACAATACCGCTGAACCAAAATCCGACCAAGGGAGGAAGCAATCTAAGCATCAACACCCACAAACTCATTGTGTTCTACTCGAGATCTCATCTACACATAGACCTAGCTCATGATGCCACTGTTGGGGAACGTTGCATGGGAAACAAACATTTTCCTACGCACATGCAAGATCTATCCATGGTGATGAGCATCTACGAGAGGGAGAGTGGATCTACATACCCATGTAGATCGCTAAGCAGGAAGCGTTAAGAAACGCGGTTGGTGTAGTCGAACGTCTTCGCGATCCAAATCGCCGAGGTCCCGCGATCTCATCACGATCCATCCCGTGAACTCATCATGATCCGTCCTGCGAACTCATCACGATCCGTCCCGCGAACTCATCACGATCCTTCCCGCAAACTCGTCACGAACCGTCTCGCGATCTCTATCACGGTCCTTCCGATATAGCACCGAATGGACGGCACCTCCGCGTTCAGCACACGTGCAGCTTGATGACGATCTCCACCGTATTGATCTAGCAAGAGGAAGTGGAGAGGAAGAAGAGTTCACCAGCAGCGTGACGGCGCTCCAGCGATGGTGGTGGAGCAATTCTGGCAGGGCTTCGCCTAAGCACTGCAGAAAACCGATCTAGAGGAGAAACTATGCACTAGAGGAACGGGTAGCACGTGGCTGAAAATTATGTGCCAAAACCCTAAAATCCTCTAGTATATATAGGAGAGGAGGAGCAGTCTTGGCTGCCAAAAAGCCAGACCTTGGGTCGACCAAAGTGGGGAGAAGAGGAGGACTCCTCCTCCAATCCTAGTAGGACTATGATTCCTCCTTTTTTTGTCCTTTTTCCACCTTTTTCCCTTTGGGCTTTTTCTCCCAGCCGCATGGGCCTTGTGTGGGACTTCCACCAGCCCACAAAAGGATGGTATTTACTCTCCCACATCCCATGAAGCCACTTGGGTCGAAATACCCCTCCCGGTGGTCTCCCGGTACACTACCGGCACTCCCGGTACACTACCGATGATCCCGAAACTTTTCCGGTGACCAAACTGGTACTTCCTATATATGAATCTTTACCTCCGGACCATTTCGGAGCTCCTCGTGACGTCCAGTATCTCATCCGGGACTCCGAACAACCTTCGGTCACCACCATACATAACTCTATACTACCGAAACGTCACCAAACCTTAAGTGTGCAGACACTGCGGGTTTGAGAACTATGTAGACATGACCGATACACCTCTACGGTCAATAACCAATGGCGGGACCTGGATGTCCACATTGGTTCCTACATATTCTACGAAGATCTTTATCGGTCGAACCTCTATGTCAAGGATTCAGTTAATCCGGTATGATGTTCCCTTTGTTCTTCGGTATGTTACTTGCCCGAGATTCGATCGTCGGTATCTCCATACCTAGTTCAGCCTCGTTACCGGCAAGTCTCTTTACTCGTTCCATAATAAAAGATCCCGCAACTAACAATTAGTCACATTGCTTGCAAGGCTCATTGTGATGTTGTATTACCGAGTGGGCCCCGAGATACCTCTTCGTCACACGGAGTAACAAATCCCAGTATTGATCCATGCCAACTCAACAGACACCGTCGGAGATACCTGTAGAGCACCTTTATAGTCACCCAGTTACGTTGCGACGTTTGATACACAAGGCACTCCTCCGATGTCCGTGAGTTACATGATCTCATGGTCATAGGAACATATACTTGACATGTAGAAAACAGTACCAATAAACTGACACGATCATATGCTACGTTTGTAGTTTGGGTCTTGTGCATCACATCATTCTCCTAATTATGTGATCCCGTTATCAAATGACATCTCATGTCCATGGCTAGGAAACCTTAACTGTCTTTGATCAACGAGCTAGTCCATTAGAGGCATACTAGGCACATGGTTTTGTCTATGTATCCACACATGCATCTAAGTCTCCGATCAATACAATTTATAGCATGGATAATAAACGATTATCATGAACATGAAAATATGATAATAACTAATTTATTATTGCCTGTAGGGCATATTTCCAACACATAGAAATACCGCATATAGGTAGGTATGGTGGACTCATATGGCAAAACCGGGTTTAAGGATTTTGGATACACAAGCAGTATTTCTACTTAGTACAAGTGAAGGCTAGCAAGTAGAATGAGAAGCAAACAACCAAGAAATGAAAATTCACATAAATGGGCATTAAGCATAACTAACACCGAATAATGCACCATAAGTAGGTCATAATTTCATTGCATAACTATTGACTTTTGTGCTTGCATAGGGAATCACAAACCTTAACACCAATATTCTTACTAAAGCATAATTACTGACCAACATAACTCACATATTACTATCATAATGTCTCAAAAATCTTACAAGGAATCAAGTTTAATTTGTCCAATGACCTTCATGAAATTTATACCTATTGAATATCTATAAATTTGGTACTAGTTTCATATATTGCCATTTCTTTTGACAAGCTCGAATAATTTAAGGTGAAGAACATGAGCATAAAAATTTCACCTCTCAAAACAATATAAGTGAATCATGAGAGAATTTATTCATAACCATTAAATCCAAAATTAATCTAAGCTAAGCATGAGAGTATTTCTTCAAAAAAAGTGAAGCACTACAACAATTCAATAGATCAAAAGGTTTAAGTGAACATATATAGCAATTCTAACAAATCATAGGATTATTTTGGATCTCTCAAATAGGTGTGTCCAGAAAGGATACTTGTAACAAAATAAAAATCAAATCAAGCAAAGACTCATATAATACAATATACTCCAAGCAAAACTTGTGATATGTGACGAATAAAAATATAGCTCCAAGTAAAATACCGATGGTCGTTACAAGAAAGAGGGGATGCCACTCTTGGCATCCCTAATCTTAGTTGCTTGTTTATACTTGGATATTATCTTGTGTTGTTGTATCATCCCCAAGATTAGGCTCTTTTCACTCCTTATTCATTCATCCATCATGATCTCACCCAATACTTGAAAACTTCAATCACACAAAAATTAACAAAATCTTCGTGAGATTGGTTAGTATAATAAAGGAAATAGCCACTCTAAGTACTATTGAAAATCTAGTAATATTTTATTATTTCATTATATCTACTATATTCTAACTTTATCATGTCTTATACCCATCAATGAAATCCATAGATTCATTAAAACAAGCACACAATGCAACGAAAACAGAATCTGTCAAAAACACAACAGTATGTAGTAATATGTACTCTAACCATACTTATGTAACTTTAACAATTTTAAAAAATTAGAAAAACATCAGAATTTGTATATAAGTCTGGTGTAAAAAATTAGAAATTTTAGTAGCTTCTGTGATTTTTAAAAATTCTTTTACTGGACGCAAAAGTTTCTATTTTTCAACAAGATCAAATCAACTATCACCCAACATGATCCTAAAGGCTTTAATTGGCACCAACACAAATGAAAACATAAAATAAACAATCATAACAGTAGGATAATTGTGTAAACACTCAAGAACATAAATAAAAAGGTAAAAATAAATTCTATTCATTGGGTTGCCTCCCAATAAGCTCTTTCTTTATAGCCATGAAGATAGGCTTGAGATTTCAATGATGCCCTCATGAAAGATAATAATTGCAACACAAAGAGAGCATCATGAAGCATATGGAAAACACACTTAAGTCTAACATACTTCATATGCATAGGCATTTTATAAGTTATCAGGGGCAGCGAACTCTATATAAGCCACCCCTCCCCTCTTGCACAAGGGTTTGCAACCATTGTAATATCTATACTCCACTCGACATAAAGCTCCCGAGCACTGAGACGTAGGGTTGTTACCTCCACGAGAGGGGCCTGAACTCATACATCTTTGTGTACACCCTCGCCGTAGCTAGGACTCTGCCCTCTCCCTTCGTACGCCTACCATCTACTGTCAGGCCCGTTCCCACGACAGTTGGCGCCCATTGTGGGGAAGGTGTCTAAGCGACTTCCGGTGAGGTTGCGATTTTCATCCTTCAACATGTCTTCCGACGGTGTTTTTGCTCTGGGCCACGAGATCCGTTTCGGAGCGCTCACCTTCATCGCCGACGATTCAGCATGGCTCCAGGAGGCGCCTCTCGATGTCAAGGCGCTCCCAGTCCATGGGGCCGCGCACTTCTGCGCGAGCCCCTGTGGCGTGTTGCTGCGTCAGCCGTCGACCCCCTACGTGTCGGCTCCTCTTGTCGTTCACGGTCGCAAGCGGTCCGGCCGCTCACGACTCCAGCGATGGGTCAAACACGCAGCGGCGCGTCAAGCTTCTCTGCAGGTTGCAGCACTCAAGCCCGCCGAGTCCCTTCACGGCGTGTTCGAGTCAGATTCTGATCCATTCCGATCCATCCGTAGCGGAGGTCTTGATGGCGGGCTCTCATCAGAGTTCACCGCCTGGCTTAGGCCGTGTCAAGCGTGAGGCTGGAGGTCCGTCAAACATGCAGCTGCGTCGTGATGAGGAGGTCCTTCATACCCCCATCATCGGTGCGACTGCCAAGGCCCAAGCTTTGGAGGCCGCGCGCATTCGTCTGGAAGAGCTCCGGGGAGAGATTGACGAGCGCGCTCGCCAACGCCCGCCGCGCCCCAGTCGACGTCATCGACAACTGTTTCCGACTGTATCTCACGATGGCATTGAGGTATACCGAACTCCTATGCTAAATGTTGCTGCTGCTAGGATAGCGGATTCCATTCAGTCGTCCTGGTCAGAGGCTGGTAGAGGGCTATTGCAGATCAGGGCGCTGTTGGATGCAGCACAACGTTAGAATTCAGCAGTTTCTCAGTCTTGTAATAGGATATATAGTAATTCACCCAAGGCAAAGACCGTCCAGTCGGCACATAGACCTGGATCGCCCTTGCATCGTCGAGGCGGTGGTTTTTGTGAAGGGCAAGACAGAGATCAGCATCACCGCGAAGACCATCATCAAGTGCCCACTCCTCCGCAAAGTGGTCTGTACGCGGCTCGGCGCCAGGACGACAGGCACTCCCGTGGTGACGAGAGGGACACGGACTTTGACGCCTGCGCCTATCTAGTTTAGAAGTGGATCGACAAGAGCAGAGCCTACAGGGAAGGACTCGACAGAGATGTTCCGAGTGGAAGCTTAGCTGTGGTGTCTGGTCCTGAGTGTTTTAGCAGAGCTATACGTTCTGCAGAGATTCCCCCCAATTTCAGAATGGCGGCGGGGATCGGAAAGTTTTCTCGTGAAACAAAACCAGAGACTTGGTTAGATGATTACCGAGTGGCTGTGCAGATTGGCGGCGGAAATGACAATGTCGCAATGAAGCACCTGCCCCTCATGTTGGATGGTTTAGCTCGAGCTTGGTTGAATCATTTGGCTCCTTCCAGCATACATTGTTGGGAAGATCTTTCCCGAGTGTTTGTCCGAACCTTTGAGGGCACTTGCAAGCTCCCCGTGGGTCTGGTCGACTTACAACACTGCATCTCAAAACCCAATGAAACCTTAAGGGATTATAATCAGCGATGGTCCACCCTGCATCATACGGTGGATAATGTGTTAGAACACCAAGTTGTTTGTGCCTTCAAGGCCGGTGTGAGATACATGGAGCTGTACCTGAAGTTTGGGCGCACTGGTGACATTTCACTCGGCAAGATGATGGAAATTGCCACTCGCTATGCTAATGTCGAGGAAGAAGATCACCTCTGTAGCGGCCAAGGAAAAGCAGTCGCCAACGAGTTTGGCGGCGGCAACAATCGGAAACAGAAGCAAAAGTCTGAAGACCCGGCTCCAGTAGAGGCAGCAGCACTGGCGACTCAGCCGAAGAACAAGGGCAAAGACAAAGCTCAGTATGCCCCCAAGAAGGGGAAAGGTCAGTCAGGAACTGATATCTTGGATCATCCATGTGTAATTCACACGAGGAAAGATGCAGAAGGCAACCTGATTTTGCCCAAGCACACCACTCGATAGTGTTGAACCCTTATCCAGCAATTCAAGGGAGACCAGTCGAGTGCGAAGTCTCCTAAAAAAGGAGATGAAGATGAGGAAAAGGAAACATTCCCAGATGTCACTGCAACACTAGTGATCTTTGTTGATGTCGAGAGCAAGAGTCGTTTGAAAGTCATCAATAGAGAAATCAACATGGCTGTGCCAGACACCCCCACCTACCTCAAATGGTCTCAATATGCTGTCACATTTGACCAGACAGACCATCCTGCTCGTGTGGCCACTCCAGGTCGACAGGCTCTGGTAGTCGTTCCGGTGGTGCAGGGGACTCGACTCAGAAAGGTCCTCATGGACGGCGGCAGCGGCCTAAACATTCTGTATGCGGATACCTTGAAAGGGATGGGCATTCCGATGTTCCGTCTAAGCAAGAGCAGCATGCATTTTCATGGGGTCATCCCAGGAAAGAAGGCCAAGTCACTCGGCTAGATAGCATTGGATGTGACATTCGGAGATAGCAAAAATTTCTGAAAAGAAAAGTTGACATTTGAAGTTGTGGATTTCAAGAGTGCCTACCACGCCATCTTGGGTCGACATGCTTATGCACGTTTCATGGCCCGACCATGTTACGTGTATTTCAAGTTGAAAATGTCAAACCCTAAGGGCATGATCACTGTCACTAGCAATCGACAGCGGGCCAAAGAGTGTCTCCAGCAAGGATCCAAGATCGCCGATCAACAGATGGTCATGGTCGAGCTGGAGGAGTACAAGAAAACCACTGACCCTGATGATTTGCTCCGCGCAAAAAAGGCGGCTTCTGAGTCGGCATTTCAGTCGGCAGGGGAAGTGAAGAAGGTGCACATCCACCCGACAGATCCAACTGTTGCCTAACAAATATCTCAACAACACTCGACAGTAAATAGGAAACCGAGCTCATCCAGTTCCTCCATGAGAACTGGTATATCTTTTCATGGAAGCCTACTGACCTATCGAGGATTCCCAGGGAGCTGGCTGAGCACCATCTACGAGTGGATCCGAAGGCCAAGCCCGTCAGGGAGCATTTGCGTCGATCCGCGGCGGAGAAGCACAAGGCAATCAGAGAAGAAGTGGTTCATCTCTTGCAAGCCAAGTTCATTCGGGAGATTTACCACTCTGAGTGGCTCTCGAATGTTGTGATGGTGCCAAGAAAGATAAGTCGTTGCGCATGTGCATTGATTTCAAACATCTCAATAAGGTGTACCCAAAAGACCATTTTATGCTCCCCCGCATAGATCAAATTGTTGACTCGACAGCGGGGTGCGAGCATTTATCATTTTTGGATGCCTATTCTGGGTACCATCAGATCCGTCTGTATGGCCGGGACAAAATAAAAACAGCCTTCATCACCCCGTTTGGGTGCTTTCGCTACATCACCATGCCTTTTGGTCTTAAGAATGTCGACGCTACTTTTATGCGCATGATTCAGAAATGTTTACTCGACCAGATCCCTTGGAATGTCGAGGCATACATGGAAGATATAGTTGTCAAGTCCTGCAAAGGTTCCGACCTACTGGCTGACTTGGCTGAGACATTCACCAATCTGAGGCGATTCGACATAAAGCTGAATCCGGCCAAATGTACCTTTCAGTGTCCCTCGCGGCAAGTTGCTTGGTTTTCTCATTTCCGAGCGAGGAATTGATGTCAATCCTGAGAAGATCAACGCCATTACCCGTAAGAAGACTCCCGTGCAAGTGCATGATGTTCAGAAGCTTAAAGGTTGCTTGGCAGCATTGAGTCAATTCATTGCTTGTCTTGGTGAGAAGGCTCTGCGCTTATATCAGTTGACGAAGAAGTCCTACACATTCGACTGGACTCCTAAAGCCGAAGCAGCGTTTGTTGAGCTCAAAGCCCTGCTCTCCACCCAGCCGGTGCTTGCCACTCCTACCAACAAAGAGCCCTTGCTCCTATACATCGTGGCCACAAATCAGGTCATTAGTACAGTGTTGACTGTCGAGCGAGAAGAGGAGGGTAAAGCCTATAAAGTCCAGCGGCCAGTTTATTTTGTCTCGGAAGTATTGTCCCCCTCAAAGCAAAGATATCCACAATATCAGAAGGTGGTGTATGGTATTTACCTATCAGCGAAGAAGGTGGCACATTATTTCCAAGACCATTTGATCTTAGTCGTCAATGATGCTCCTTTATCCGAGATTTTCAATAATCGCAACACATCAGGTCGAGTGGCTAAATGGGCAACTTAGCTTGGACACTTTGACATTAGATTCGAGTCCAAGAAGGCAATCAAGTCCCAAGCATTGGCAGATTCCATGGCCGAGTGGACTGAACAGCAACAATCCATCCAAGTTCACTCGACACATTGGACAATGTTCTTTGACGACTCCAAAATGTTGAATCAGTCTGGCACTGGTGTTGTTCTGATATCCCACAAAGGCGACAAGCTCAGCTATGTCTTGTAGATTCATTTTGATTCCTCCAACAATGAGGCAGAATATGAAGCACTTTTGTATGGGTTGTGCATGGCTATCTCACTCGGCGTCAAGCGCCTGATGGTTTATGGCGATTCAGATTCGGTGGTGAATCAAGTGATGAAAGAATGGGATGTTAGAAACCCTGCCATGACCGGATATTGCAATGCAGTCCGGAAGTTGGAGAAGAAATTTGAAGGCCTGGACCTTCACCATGTTCCTCGACTGAAAAATCAAGCTATTGATGAGCTGTCCAAGATTGGTTCCACTCGACGGCCTATCCCCAGCATGGTGTTCCTAGAGCGTTTGCACGCTCCTTCGATTCAAGAGGATCCCTTCACTGAAGAGCCCCCACAAGCTTTAAGATCCTTTGACTCGACTGAAGTCGATGTTCCTGCTGTGATTGACTTGGTCATGGAGATACTAGTTATCATACCCGACTGGACCGTGTCATACATTGCCTATATCCTAAGACAAGAGCTCCCTGAAGATGAAGCAGAGGCTTGACAAATTGTGTGCAGGTCCAAGGCTTTCACTGTGATGGGAGATCAGCTATTCAGAGAGAGTGTGACTGGTGTCACCCAGCGCTGCATTTCCCTCGAGGAAGGTTAGATGATTCTAGCCGAAATCCAATCGGGAACTTGTGGCCACCATGCGTCTTCAAGGGAGATCATCACTAAAGCATACCGAGCTAGTTTTTACTAGCCACGAGCTAATGAGATGGCTAAGGACATCGTTGATCACTGCGAAGGCTGCCAGTTCTATGCGAATCTATCACACAAGCCAGCGTCTGCTCTGAAGACAATCCCTCTCACTTGGCCGTTTGCAGTTTGGGGACTCGACATGGTTGGTCCCTTCCGACCTGGAAAAGGAGGATTCACCCACCTGTTGGTAGCAGTCGACAAATTCACTAAGTGGATTGAAGCCAAGCCCATCAAGAAGCTGAATTCCCGCACGACGGTCACGTTCATGAGGGAGATCATTATCCGGTACGGCATTCCGCACAGCATCATCACGGACAACGGCACTAAATTTGACTCGGAAGAATTCAGGAGATTCTGTAACTCCCAAGGCACCCGAGTGGATTACGCTTCCGTTGCACATCCTCAAACCAATGGGAAAGTTGAGAGGGCTAATGGTCTCATTCTGCAAGGTCTGAAGCCTCGTCTCATGCGCGATTTGGATCATGCCGCTGGTGCATGGGTAACTGAGCTGCCGTCTATTTTGTGGAGATTGAGGACAACGCCTAATCGGTCGACTGGACGAACTCCTTTCTTCCTTGTCTATGGTGCTGAAGCCATATTGCCGAGTGACTTGGCCCACAATTCTCCTCGAGTGGAACTATATTCTGAGGCTAAAGCTGAACAAGCCAGACAGGATGGGGTAGATCTTCTAGAGGAGGAGCGTGAGATGGCTCTGATCCGGACCACTGCCTATCAGCAAGACCTACGGTGCTTCCATGCAAGGAATGTTAAAAGCCGAGCGTTCCATGAAGGAGATTTGGTGCTCCGAGTGAATCAACACCGACCTCACAAGCTTGCTCCTGCATGGGAAGGCCCTTTTGTCGTCACTAAGGTGCTAAACAACAGAGCCTATCACCTATATAATCTCATGAAATAGATAGATGAGCCACGAGCCTGGAATGCAGACCTGCTCTGGCGTTTTTACACTTCAGACAAGAGTTTTCTGATGTAATAAGAGTACTTCATCAAAGCAATTCGTGTTTCTGCGATTAATACTTCGTCGATTCCAACCGTGCAGCTACATTCTTGGGGATACTCCGAGTGATGAGCAATCCTCACACTCGGGGGCTTAGCTGCGAAACATGTTTCGCCTAAGTTAAATACCCTGTCAGGTGGATAGCAGTCCAATCACTCGACAACCTATTTGCGAATCTGTCTTCGCTTGGGTTCAAAAAAAAACCTTGTCGAGTTCAAATATACTTCGAGTGATGAGCAATCCTCACACTCGGGGGCTTAGCTGGGAACACGTTTCACCTAAGTTAAAAACCTCGTCGGGTGGATAGTAATCCATTAAGTCGACAGCTAAGCTGCGAATCGACATTCGCCTAAGTTCGAAAATACTTCGAGTGATGAGAAATCCTCACACTCGGGGGATTAGCTACGAAACACGTTTCGCCTAAGTTAAAAACCTTGTTGGGTGGATAGTAATCCATTCACTCGTCAGCTTAGCTACGAATCGACATTCGCCTAAGTTTGAAATACTTCGAGTGATGAGCAATCCTCACACTGGGGGCTTAGCTGCGAACACATTTCGCCTAAGTCAAACACCTTGTCGAGTGGATAATAATCCATTCACTCGACAACTTAGCTATGAAGCGACATTCACCTAAGTTTAAATATACTTCGAGTGATGAGCAATCCTCACACTCGAGGACTTAGCTACGAAACACGTTTCTCCTAAGTCAAAAAAACTTGTCGAGTGGATAGTAATCCATTCACTCGACAACTTAGCTGCGAATCGACATTCGCCTAAGTTCAAATATACTTCGAGTGATGAGCAATCCTCACACTCGAGGACTTAGCTGCGAAACACGTTTCGCCTAAGTTAAAAACCTCGTCAGGTGGATAATAATCCATTCACTCGACAGCTTAGCTGCGAATCGACATTCGCCTAAGTTCGAAAATACTTCGAGTGATGAGCAATCCTCACACTCGGGGGCTTAGCTGCGAACAGGTTTCGCCTAAGTTAAAAACCTTGTCGAGTGTATAGTAATCCATTCACTCGACATCTTAGCTGCGAATCGACATTCGCCTAAGTTCAAATATACTTCGAGTGATGAGCAATCATCACACTTGGGGACTTAGCTACGAAACACGTTTCGCCTAAGTTAAAAACCTCGTCGGGTGGATAGTAATCCATTCACTCGACAGCTTAGCTACGAATCGACATTCGCCTAAGTTCGAAAATACTTCGAGTGATGAGCAATCCTCACACTCGGGGGGCTTAGCTGCAAATCAACATTCTCCTAAGTTCGAAAATACTCCGAGTGATGAGCAATCCTCACACTCGGGGGGCTTAGCTGCAAACACGCTTCGCCTAAGTTAAAAACAAACTCAGTCGAATAGACAATCGAAAGCCAAATTCGAACAAAATCCAAAGGTTAAACCATGGATAAAAGTTTCGTATGAAAGCAAATGTGCTCACACCCAAGGCCTGAACGAATTTTTTAAGGATACAAATACACTCGGCATACCGAGGCAAATTTAACTGTTTCTTTCAAAGACAAGTTTTTCAAGTAGGAGACGGACTGGCGGGCTCAACGAAAGTGTCCAAGTCGATGCCGTCGACGATTCTGGTGGCCACTTCGATGAAGGTCTCCATGAAGTCCTCGAACTTGAGTTTCTTCGTTTTGATCACCTAAAGCTCCTTCAGCCTCTCCTCCTTCACGTCCCTGCAATGGACCCTGACGAGTGATAAGGCCACGTCGGCCCCACAACGAGCGGCTGATTTCTTCCAGGCTTGCACTCGACTTGGAAGCTCGTCCAGGAGAGCCATCATAGAGTTGAGGTCGAGCTAAAGGGTGTCCTCCGGCCATAGCTCTTTGTCGATTCTCTCCATCGCAGACTTCAGCCGGACAAGATATGCCTGGATGCCCTGGAGCCGGAAATTGAGTCAGAGCATGTTCATGTCCACCGCTTCTGTGACAAGAGACTTGGTGGGATCCAGATTGGGCTCAACCTCCTCCGTCTCCTTCTCAAAGTCTTGGCAGAATTCTGTTGAACAATGGGGAATGGGAGGAGAATTTGGTGAATTGTGACCCGCAAAGATTTTACAAAGCTCAGTCGACAAAAATACTTGCCGTCGATCAGAATATACATCTTCCTCGAGAACTCGCTGAAATGCCTCTCTAGGCCATTGCTCCTCTTGTTCAGCTGCTGGGCCCTTTTGACGAGGTCCGCGCGCTCCTGCTGCAGCTTGGTGTTCTCCTCTTCCAGCTTCTGGGCAGCCACCAGCTTCTGATCTACAGCTTCAGTTTTGTCCCTGGCCACCCGTTGAGTCGCGCTTGGAGTCGACGGTTTTCATTGCGCACGTCTGTTCGAGCGAGAGCACTCAGTTCAAAACATGTAAAGTGAAGATGGGAATGCTGATAGTCGACAGTAATTACCTCCCAGAGACTTCAGCTTAGCACATGCTCATTCCAGGGCGTTGTTGGCGACCGCCAGATCCTGCAATCGGTTCCTCTCATCCTCCATGTCCTTGTACTGCATCCCAAGTTCGCAAGGCATTTGGAACCCACAAAAGACAGGAGTTCATTGAGCAAGTAGTTCCTGGATAGTCGACTGAGTTATGAACACCAGCGAATGATCATCTTGGAAGAATTCAAGCAAAAAATCCATTCGACATGTCGAGTGACTCAAGCACTCTGCGCGCCATTAACAAATTCAAAAGCTATCTCTATTAAGACCCCTGCCAATGCAAGCATTCGACAGGGGTCTCGGGGACTACACCCAGTGGGTGCTAAGAGCGCCCCCACTGAGACGGTTAATTCTCGATCCATCGAGTAACTCGTCAGAAAATACACTCAACATGTCGAGTGACACTAGTACCACGCATACTATCAATCCCAATCCTACTTGACTACGATCCGATCTATTCAAGTGGAGAAAGTTCAAACATTCTACTACAATCACCCAGTGGGTGTACAGCAGCCAAGAAAAGACAAGAATTCAATCAACAATGGACTTACAATCGAACTTACTCGGACATTGATGCGGAGGGCTGCGCTGACATCGAAAGCCAGTTTGCCAACCTCGTACACCTCCTTGGTCCTCAGCATGAGATGCTCCGCCTAGATCATGGATTCCTTCGCAGCCCCAGTTTGATCTTCTGGGGTGCGATGCAGAGAGAAGGCCATCACAGGTGGGGTTGGCATGGTTGCAGGAGTAGCTGAGGCAGTCTGAGAGGGCCCAGTTGGAGTCGACGCCACAATGGTCGAAACAGTTGGAGGAGCATGCGATAGAGGTACTACAGGTTCAGCCCTGGGTTGTGTCGAGCCACCCCCCCCCCCTAGGAAGACTCTGCAGTCGACCGCTGAAGTGCTTGCGCCGATGATGCTCCTTGGATGCGAGGGCGCGAAGTGCCAAGTCGCTCCTCGTTGTCCTCCACCTGAATGACCTCTGCATCAACAACCGACGGTGTTAACATTCGCATATGTCGAGTTCCATTAGGACGAACCAACAACTATCTAACCTCTATGAGAAGTGGCCGCGTCAGCAGTGTCAACATCCATTGCATCCCCTCCATCTCGATGAGGTGAAGACACAGATGTAGTAGCTCTGACAAATTGAGTGGCATTCGGTCAAATACAACTCCAGACTTCAGTCGACAGAACAAGTACGAAAATAAACTCTTACGTGGAGACGACAGGCACTGCCACCCTCATGCGAGGCAGAGCCTTGCGAGGCTTGGTGAAGGCTTGCTTGGGCTGCTTAGCTAGTTTTTCGCTCAGCTTGGCAGTCGAGGGGCGGCTGCGCTTCAGGTTCTTCTCGCTAGGGCCCGGAGCCCTCTCCTCAACAGTCGACGGATCTTGGCGGGACTTGGTGCGACCTTCGCGGTGTGGACGTGACTCGATTTCTTCCTCCTCACCGGAGTCCTCGTATTCTTCCTCAGATTCGGAAGAACCGTCGCCGTCCACACTGCCGCCCTCGCTCACCATGCCGTCTTCAGCATGGTTCCTGTTAGGAACGGGCGAGTGCATGTGCGTCCATTCCTGCATGATTCAGGCAAACAAGTCAATTCAATATATCACTCGATAGTACAATACATAAGTCGACATTACACAACTCACCAGGTTCTTCTGTGGGTTTTCGGCCGAATATGGTCGGATCCTCTTGGCTCCCAAAGGATTGTCGCAGGCCCTGGTGACACTACGGAGCCACTGCTCGACAGTTTTCTGAGGAACTTCCTCAGGATGCGTCCTTGTCGAGTCCTCAGGGCCCGCGTAGTGCCACATGGTGTGGTCTCTAGCTTGGAGCGGTTGGATAAGTCGATCGAGAAATGTCTCCAACAGATCCATGTCGGTCACCCTGCCCCGGATCAGTTGCATCACCGCTTCAACCAAGATGCCTACTTGGACGTGCTCCTCTTCAGTCACCTTTAGGGACTTGGGAACAGCCGAACAGTCGGGTGTGTATGGGGGAAGGCCAGTCAACATATTGGGTGATGCTGCATCCTTGTAGTGGAACCAGGTCGACTGCCAACCCCTTACAGACTCAGGAAAGGTCATGGCGAGGAAGGAGCTACGATCTCTTTTCTGAACTCCTAACCCTCCGCACACCTGGAGCACGTGGGTCTTCCCATTGGCGGGGAGGGCTTTCTTCACAGTCTGGGATCTGACCGTGAAGGGGTGTTTGAACAATCCCCAATGGGGAGTGCAGCCCAGGAAACATTCGCACAGAGTGACGAATGCAGACATATGGGCTATGGTGTTAGGTGAGAGGTGGTGCAGTTGGGCACCGAAAAAATTCAGAAAGCCCCTAAAGAACGGTTGGGGCGGTAGAGAAAAACCTCGCTCGACGTGGGAGAGAAGGAGGACCCGCTCCCCATCGCGTGGCTCCGGCTCACGCTCCTCCCACGGCAGCCTCCAGGCGCCGTCCGCCACGATGACAGAGGGGAGAAAATCCCCCTGCATCCAGCCCGTCGATGCGGTGAATCGGGCGGTCGAGGGCTTCTTGCCCTTGAGCTTTGCTGCCCCCTTCTTCGCTCGCTCCAGCTTCTTCGTCACGGTGGCTCTCGGCGAGGGAGATTGGAGTTGGGCGTTGGGAGCGGAGGAAGCGAAGGAAAAGAGAGAAAGAACTGGCAGAGGTACTGTGCAAACCGCAGCGAAGACAGCTTTATACGCTGCCGAGTGTCTCGCTGACCAGTGGACCCGCGAGATTACCGCACACGCCAACCGCTGATAGTGCTCGGTACGTAGCTATACGACCGGCGTGAAAATCGAGGCTTCATGCCGCCACTTGCCCTGATCGTGGCATAACCTTCGCGCGAGCGTGCGCGCTTGCCAAATTTTCGTATCCCGGAAAATCTGGGTCTGTCAGACTGACCCGTCGCCTCCCAAGATACTACCAACTCACTCGGACCAAAACAAATGTTGAACATCCACTCGGACACCTTTAAGGCTAAATGGATCCGGGCGAGCGGAGAGGAATTCAATCGACACAAGTTTTGTTGAAGCCCCAAATATCATTCGGAAGATTTTGCATGTTGACCCTGAATGAATGCTAATGCTCAGAATTCAATCGACACAAGTTTCATGGAAACCCCAAATATCATTCACATGATCTGATGCACTAACTCAAGGCCCTCAAAGATACCTCTTTCCACCACTCAAACCCCGATCCATTCAGGGGCTAATGACGAGGATATGTACCTAGGGTAGGGTCCTAGGCACGGCCTGCATACCCTACCTAAGGACACCACATGGGAGGACTTGAAAATCAAGCATGAACTTCCGAGTGGATCTCTGGAGACGTTCAAAGTCACTCGACAATAATCCACTCAGAAACTCCCGCTCTCACTCGGCAGTCGCGTATCACTCGGAAGACGTCGCTTTCACTCGACGCCAGAAGACCACGAGCCTTCATCAAGAGCCCAACGGGTAGACGCTGGTTCAATGGTCATTAATAGCTTTTATGACGTATGTTACCTGTAACGGCAGACTTTGATCCCACGACCAGGCCCTTTGATGCGGGGCAGTTATGAGGGGCAGCGAACTCTATATAAGCCACCCCTCCCCTCCTGCACATCGCAACCATTGCAATATCTATACTCCACTTGACATAAAGCTCCCGAGTACTAAGACGTAGGGTTGTTACCTCCACGAGAGGGGTCTAAACTCATACATCTTTGTGTACACCCTCGCCGTAGCTAGGACTCTTCCCTCTCCCTTCGTACCCCTACCATCTACTATCAGGCTCGTTCCCATGACAGAGGACCACCGTCAACCCGGAGGCTAGCCCGCGAAGTAGCCCTCGACTCATCCCCCGGCGCAGCCCCCAGCGTGAGTCCATTACTCACTTCCCGCTGGCAAGTGTTGGGGTGTGCATGTTTGCTGCAGACATCACCAGACATGCAGGAGGAGATCAGCAATAAGGAGAACCATTAGAGGCTGTCCGTGATATGCCACCTCCATCATCTACGCCGCCCAGAGATGGATTTCCAGCAAGGACTTCCTCTAGTGTGCTTTATCGCGACAAGGACAAGCCAGCAAGCACGGGCACCGGTAGGTCTAGGCTGGCAACCGATGTTGGCGCAGGTAATCGTTATTATGATCTTCTTTTTTGTCTTCTTGAACTTCCACCTCAATCTCGTTTGGTTTGTTTTCTTGGCCTTCAGACATTCCCTCAACAGAATGCATGGATATTGACACCGTCATCGAGGAGACGGCCAGGGATGCTGACGCCGAGGCCGGCAGGATCGCTGCTAAGGAAGCTGCCAAGAGTGCCACCGCCGAAGCCACCAAAGCCGCCAAGAATTCTACAACCAAGGCCTCCAGCACCGAGGCCGCCAAGGCTGCACAGGAGGAGGCTGCCAAGAAGTCTGCCGAGAAGGTCGGCGAGGAGGCCAGGGACCGTACTGACGGCATTCCTGCTGCAGGAGCGCCAGGTGTTACACCGGGCACGAAGTCCCCAGCTGCTGGGGAGGCGGTCGTTGAGGACCAGTCGTCTACATCCGAAGCCCCTCCATCAAGCAGGTACCTCAGGATTGGCGATAACTTGTTCGTCAGCATCCCCGGCACGGCAAGCACTGGGGTCCCATCTGAAGGGGAAGTTTTTGATGAGGAGATCATTACTGCTGCCGGGCTCGACATTCTTGATGAACCAAGTGACAGCAGCAGCAAATCCCAAGAAGAGTAACTCCTCCAAACTATGGGCGACAACTTTCGAAAGCTTCAAGCAATTTACCACGCCCGAAAGGAGAAACTGGACTCCAGGACAACAGTTGTGGGAGCGACTGAGGCAGACTTTCAGAAGCGCATCAAGGAAACGCATGCCTGGTTCGCCCAAGCTTTCCAGGAGTTGAAGTCTGGTCAAGAGCGACTGAGGCAAGGCTGGTGCAAACTCTTCTTGAAGCAGTTCGACGTCGAGCGTGCGCAGGAGGAGGCTAAGCAACAGGCTGCTGCAAAAGAAGCTCGCTTGACGGAGTGCCATATCAGGATTGATACCCATGAGGACGACCTTGTCATTAGCGAGAAGGCGCTTGCCGACAAGCTTCGCGGCAAGGAAGCGGAGATCGAAGGGCTTGTCGCGCGGCAGACCCAGGAGCTGGAGCAGAAACACGAGGAGACGCTCGAAGCTTTAACTCCACATCATGCCAGTAAGTTGAAGGAGGCAGTCAATGCTGCCAGAGCTGCAAAGGCCGCCAAGAACTTGCTGGAGGGGAGGGTGAAGAAGCTAGAGGCAGATCTTGAGGATCACGGCAAGAAGACCTCGTCGCTCGAGACTGAAAGAGACAAAGGCCTCCACAACCTGATGGAGATGCAGGTCACCATATCCGACAAGACCAAACAGCTCTCTTCAGCTAGTGAATCCATTGATGATCTGAAAACAAAGCTGGCTACGCTGACCGAGACTCTTGAAACCGCCAGGACCTGCGAGAAGGCTCTGGTCAAGGATCTCCGAGATGAGGAGGAGCTGGTCAAGAGTGCCGCTGCCGCCCACAACGACTATGTGCAGGGAATACAAGTCTCGACTGAGAAGCTCATCGACATTGCGGAGAAGCTTGCCACACAGCTTTCCACCATGGGCCTGGAAGGCTTCAGGTACTCTTCTGATGACAGAGTGTCCACGAGCGCCAAGCCGACCATGTTCTTAGACCGCACGCTTGAAGCCTTGGAGTAGCTTCACTCTAGCCGAACATCCAATTTGACCAGCAAATCCTGCAAACTCTGCCAGGACGTTCTCCATACTTTGCTCGTCAGGGTCACGCACAAGAACCCCGGCATCAACCTCTCCAACGTCTTTGACCGCTTGCCGAGGGATGTGGATGTCAAGGCTCTTGAGGAACTTATCGCTCCCATCGTCAACAGGGTAAGCCAAGTCAAGCGGGTTGAAGGCGATCGCCGGGATTAGCTGCCTTACTCTCGCCACCATCCACACCAAGAACAGTTTATCTTATGTTAGAATCGTGGCAAGATTGATGTAATATAACTTGCTATTCTTTGAAAAAATGCTATGCTACCCCCTTGCTTAATTTCTTTCCATATGCATTCACCCTATGCTTGATTGGAGACTTGCCGGTGCTCACACCCTTGCCGCGAGTGCTAGGTGCGGGACTTTAGTAGCTTGCTCGCGGGGGCACTACCGGCAAGATACCCTGGTGTTTTTAGTGTAGCCACCTAGACTGTTGAGTGGACTCGAAATAGAGTAAGGGCGCAACCAATCACAACAAGGTTCCTTCGTGTCCAGGTTTTCCATACAAAAGTTGAAACCCTTCAAGGAGAATAACAAAACAAAAATATTTTTAAATTTTTTGCAACTTATCTTTTCGTTGAACGTCGCGGCAAGATGTTTTCCTTGAACGTCGCCTGTCGGTATCCATACCACCATTCCTCCCCTGGCAAAGCTGCACGCGAAGTAACCTTCTATCTTTTGAGAAAAAGAAAGAAGAGAATATCGGGATATGGAACCTTGGTTGTCCGTTAGCTCTTGTCGGGAGTAAGCGCAATACAATATCTCGGACAAACATGTACATAAGTAAACATGAGAATCAACAAGATTTGTAGAACACTTAGCTTTATTCAACTATGCACAGGGTCTGCGCCTGGCTTTGTCAAAGGATTACATGCTTCGGCGGCAAGACTTGTACAAACGGTGGTTGCCGAGAGACCCGGCAACCGCGCCTCATGGGTAGAACTTACGAAGATGTTCCATATTCCAGGAGTTTCTCACTAGGATGCCATCCTCGGTCTCTAGGCGGATTGCGCCAGGCCTAATGACTCGCACTACCTGATAAGGGCCTTCCCACTTTGGCGTCAACTTGTTGGAATTCTTGGCGGACTGAACACACCGAAGAACAAGTTCGCCTTCCTCAAGACTTCGGGCATGAACCTTGCGGCTATGATAGTGGAGCAAAGCTTGCTGCTAGCACGCAGGTCGCACAGCAGCCTGAAGACAATCTTCCTCAAGGAGCGTAGCGTCATCTTGCCGCAACTGCTCTTGCTCAAGGTCATCATAAGAGAGCACTCAAGGCGACCCGTATGTGAGTTTCGTGGGGAGAACTTCTTCTGCCCCATATACTAGGGAGAAGGGTGTCTAGCCGATAGCTCGATTTGGAGTCGTCCTGATTAACCAAAGAACTACCGGCAACTCATCAATCCAGTGCCTTCCGCACTTGTGCATCTTGTCGAAAGTTCTTGTCTTGAGGCCTCGCAACACTTCAATACTAGCCCTTTCCGCCTGGCTGTTGCTCCTTGGGTGGGAAATAGAAGCAAAATAGATCTTGCCGCCAAGGTCTTGGACATACTACATGAAGGTGCGGCTCGTGAACTGTGTGTTGTTGTTAGTGATGATCCTGTTTGGTACACCAAAGTGGCAAACTATTCCTTTAAAGAACTTGACGGCTGATTGTGTTGTCGCCTTTCTCACTGCTTCCACTTTTGTACACATTATGAACTTGTCGATTGCAATGTACAAGTACTCAAAGACCCCAGTAGCACGGGGAAAAGGACCCAAGATGTGGAACACCCAGACCAAAAATGGCCAGGAGAGAAGGATTGTCTAAAGAGCTTGAGCTGGTTGATGCATTTTCTTCGAATTAAACTGACATGCTTCACACTTGGTTACTAGCACAGTTGCATCCTGGAGAGCGTGGGCCAAAAGAAACCTTGCCAGAATGCCTTACCGACAAGCGTTGTTGATCCTATGTCGAAGCCACATATGCCTCCATGTATCTCCGCCAACAGCTCCAGTCCATCTTCCCGAGAAATGCACTTGAGTTTCACACCATTCGGCATCTTTCTATAGAGGACGTTGTCCATGAACTGGTACATATTAGACCGGCGGGCTACTTTCTCCGCTTCTTCTTGTTCCTCAGGGAGTTCTCCTATTTGAAGGAAATGGATGATGTGTTGTGCCCATGTTGGAGCCTGGGGCTCAATAACAAGGACTAAAGGCATATCCTCTTCCGAGGAGGCATTTGTCTCAACGGCAAGGGATCAAGGCCCTGTCGGAGCCCATTGCCCACCAACAAGCTTGGCGGGAGCATGTGGTTCCACAGCAAGAGCCTAAGGCCCTGCCAGAGCGTGACGCTCACCGGCAAGCCTGGCATCATTCCCGGCAACTTCCTCATGGGCGGCTTCTGGGAGCTCTGTTGGGAAATACTTGCCAAAACTCAACTTTCTTCTTTTCTCTTGTCCAATTGATGCTGTCATGGATGGTTGACTCAGTCGGAGCACAAAAGTTCCTAGTTCCACAGGCAACTAAAGGGCAGCACACTTTGGTATGCCATCAGCAACACTGTTCTCTGCATGCAGAACATGCTCCATTTGCAGACCGTCAAAATGTTCTTCCAACTTTTTCACATCATCTACGTAAGCTTCCATCAATGGACTCTGATAATCCTTATTCACCTGCTTGACAACAAGCTTAGAATCACCCCTGACAATAAGTTTCTTAATCCAAATGTCTACCGCGATCCTGACACCGGCAAGTAGCCCTTCGTATTCAGCAGTATTGTTCGTTGACCTCTCCCGGGGAAAGTGCATCTGAATCACATATTTGAGGTGCTCTACGGTGGGTGTGAGAAGCAGCACTCTAGCACCGGCGCCTTGCAGCGAGAAAACCCCATCAAAATACATGATCCACTCTTGATTTGTTTCCTTGCCGGAGAGAGTTGACTCTGGAACTTCTTCATCTCTCGTTGGGGTCCATTCCGCAATGAACTCCGCCAAGGCTTTGCTCGTGATAGTCGAAGTACTTTCAAACTTGAGACCAAAGCTTGACAGTTCTAAAGCCCACTCCACAATCCTATAGGTAGCATCTGGGTTCCGCAAAATCCGCTGCAACGGGAAGCGAGTGATAATGGTGATCTCATGTGCCTGGAAGTAATGGCGCATCTTGCTCGAGGCCATAAGGAGGCTGAAGAGCACCTTTTGCATGCTAGAATATCTTGACCTAGCCCCATGCAAAAGGGAGCTGACAAAATAGACTGGGCGCTGCACCATCTTCTTCTTCTGAATTGTTTCATTCGACTGCGCACATCCTGCTTTGTCAGCACCAGACCCTAACGGGGAATATCCTCGCTTGTCACTTGGCGGTACTGCCGCTGCCGCTGCTTCTTCATCAACTTCTCTTTCAGCCACTAACGCGGTACTCACCACTTGATTCGTTGCCGCTAGATATAGTTTCAATGGTTCTTGTGGTTTTGGTCCGACTAGGACTGGTGGAGAGGAGAGGTACTTCTTCAAATCCTGCAGCGCTGCCTCCGCTTCCAAAGTCCATTCCATCGGACCTGCCTTCTTAAATATTTTGAAAAAGGGTAGGGCACACTCAGTAGATTTTTAAATGAACCTACTCAGAGCGGCAACACAACCGGCAAGACAATGCACATCCTTGACATGTCTTTGTGCTTCAATTTACTCAATTGCTTTGATCTTGTCGGGATTTGCTTCAATTCCATGTTGAGATACAAAGAACCCGAGAAGCTTGCCGGATGGGACGCCAAACACACACTTCTTAGGGTTAAGCTTCAAGTTGATGTTGCACAAATTTGCAAATTTTTCTTCCAAATCTGATATGAGTGTCGCCTTGTCCTTGGTTTCGACCACTATGTCATCCATATAAGCCTCCATATTTCTATGTAGCTGGGGCTGAAAACCAATTTGGACCGCTCTTGCAAATGTAGAACCAGCACTTTTCAACCCGAAAGGCATACGCAAAAAAACAATATGTACCACATGGGGTGATAAATGCGGTCTTCTCTTCATCTTCCTTGGCCATGAAAATCTGATGATAACCTGAATAGGCGTCAAGGAAAGACAACAAGTCACAGCCGGCGGTGGAGTCCACAATCTGGTCGATGCGCGACAAGGGAAAAGGATCTTTGGGGAAGGCTTTATTGATATCTGTGTAATCAATACATAGCCTCCATTTCTCATTTGCCTTGCGCACTACAACTGGATTGGCCAACCATGTTGGATGAAGTACTCCTCTAACCAAGCCATCCGCTTCTAATTTCTTGATTTCTTCGGCAATAAACTATTGGCGCTCCAAAGCCTGCTTCCTGACCTTTTGCTTGATGGGCCACGCATGTCGAAAGATGGCAACGTGGTGCTCAATCACCTTCCTGGGTACAGCAGGGATATCAGATGGTTGACACGCAAACACATTGACATTCGCCCATGGGAAGGAAACAAGCACGCTTTCCTATTTGTCATCAAGGGTGGAACTTATGGTGAAAGTTCCTCCCGTACCATCCTCCTTGGTGGACACCTTCTTTGTCTCTAGGGGAGCTGCCTTGGACTTCTTGCTCTTGCCGGTGGAACTCTCTAGCACGTCCTCAACAGGAGCGCAACACTCCGAGGAAGTGCGCTTGTTGGAGTCTGTGCGAGAGGTCTTGTCGGGCTTCTTCCTCCTTTGGTGCGATGGATCTTGCAATACTGCTTGATGGAGCCTTCCGGCTTGTCGGCAGCCGCTAAAGCTTGACAGGAGATGCACCCGGCAACATCCTTGTCGGGGTCATCAACCTTGGCCTGCTTGGCGGTGTCGGGGTTGCCAGATCTCTTGACGGCAAGCACGACCTTCCCCTTGCACTTCCTGTTACGCCACCAGCCCTTCTTTGCCTCGCCGGGAAGCCTCCTCCCTTCTTTAGCTCGGGCACATTTACCAAAGCATAGAGCTTGGCAACATCCCTGACCTTGTTCATCGCCATCTCTTCCCGCATCCTGTGGTTGCGCACATTCTGATGGAACGCGCTGATAACAGCGGCAGGATGAACGTTTGGTATGTTGTGGTGTATGCGGCTGAACCTTTGGATGTACTTGCACAAAGTCTCGCCCTCCTTCTGGGGGATGATATGTAAATCACTTTCTTGGCCAGGAGCTTGATGACCTCCGGTAAAGGCGCCAACAAACTCATGGCACAGATCTTCCCAGGAAGAAATGGATCCTTTCGGCAAGTGCATCAACCATGACCTGATGTTGGGCTTAAGCACCAACGACAAGTAGTTGGCGAATATCTTGTCATCGTGAGCCCTGGCAGCCTACACTGCAATGGTGTAGATGCTCAAGAACTCTGACGGGTGAGTCTTGCCGTCATATTTATCTGGGACCTCCGGCTTGAACATGCGGGAATTGGGCCACTGGACTCGCCATAGCTCATGGGTAAACGCTGGACAACCCACCTCATTAGGTAGATCGACCGTATACCCGGCGCTGGCTTGTCTACAGTGGGTCCTATGAGCTTGTCGGACTGATAGTGCGCTTCCTGCCGTCGCTCAATGGTAGTTCAAGCGTCTTCCTTGCCTCGCTCACGAACAACTTGACGTTGGTCGCAGAAAGTTCACAGATCGGACGACGTCGTGGAATCGTCATCGCGAGTGTTGACCTGTCGAGTTAACAACCGCTGATGTCATTGTGGAGGAGAGTACACCGTAGTTGTACCACCTCCAGTCCTCTCACCATCGGCGCATGTCAGCTCGATGGACTGTCGTCATGAAGGCCCTACCTGTTGTGGCTTATCTTCATTGGCGAGGTCAACGAGGCTCTCAATGGCAGCTCTCCATTTTTCGAGCTTGTTTGTAACATGAGGAAAGTTGAGGAGCAATTGTACTCGCGCCGGTGCTTCTGCTCGCGTAGGCAGCGGTGACAGGTGCGAGGAACGTGAGGTGCTCTGACTCCCAACTATGTTTGAAGGAGCTACATCACGGTCCCACGACCGTACGCTGCTTCCACCAACACATGGACGTGCATGTTGGTCTCGCACATCCCGAGGATGATGCTCAGGAGATTTTCCATGAGGATGCCCGGGCCCAGCAACATCACGGCGATGCTCATCATGCGCGCCCTGAGAAAGTCGCGGTGCGTGCACCGGTGTGGGTGTCTTGGAAGGCGTCCTTCCGTCTCTAGAGTTTGCTGCATCGCCTGTTGGCAGTACAGGTCCGTCCTTAGATATAGCGGTGCGGATGACGTTGCTCGCCTGGCTATGATCATCGAAACGTCATGAAAGCTCTCAACCTCCGCCTCCTCCACCCGTGTCTACACAGTCGCCTGTTTGTGTAGCTACGGGGACAAAGGGCGTGGATGGGCCAACCGCCATAAGACACTTCCTCTTGGGGGCCATGGCGATGATGAATATGAAGGAACTAGCACGCTAGTCACCAGATCAGGTCCATGCGACCTTTCCCCCTACCAGGCGCACCAAAGATGTTGGAGAAACGACACCTATGGGATCGGAAGGATCCCTTTATGATTCGGCACAGAACAAGGCTCGCACAGAGAGCAGATCTGATGATTAACACGCGGGATTTTACCCAGGTTCGGGCTGCAAAGATGTGTAAAACCCTACTCCTGCTTGGTTGTATTGGATGAGTTCTAGCTCAGGTTCTGGAAGCACTACAGTACACAGTTGCTACTCATGCAGAATCGGCCAGGGGAAGATCCCCCTGTAGCTATGCCTTGGGCCTCCTTTTATACTCTCGAAGGGGTCACCAACAGTGGCATACAACGCATACATGAGGTGTAAAGTGCTACAGTGTTATCGTACCTAACACTAACGGTGTAAGACAAACGCATTTAATACTCCGTCAAGCGTCCCTGACTTTCTATGGGATGGGACACGAGCCCATCCCATTGGCACCGCTTAGCCTCCTTCATCCCTTGGCGCCTCGACACGTACCAAGGTGGGATGACACCTGGTCTCTACGCTGGCAAGATGGCAAGGCCTTGCCAGGTGCACTTCTTGACGGGGATCAATAGCCAGCCCGACAAGACCTTACCGGGGTCCCAGCCTTCAGTCTTCTGACTGTTGACTTGAATGCCTTCTCGACATTGTTGTATTTGTTCTCAGTTGCTCCTGGCAGGCCTTGCCGCTGGTATGGCTACAACTGTCCGCACACAAGTACGGGGTACTAAAAATCCCATATTTTAGTACACCGACACTATACTAGAAGACCATTGCATTTATATTTAGCTTCCTGGTAAAATTGGCAAATATTTATTACACATGACAGAAAAAGAGGAGGGATGAGTACCAGAGAATCCTACTACGAAGACTCTTCGAGCGGAACCATGGCATGGCCAATGAAGACCCATGTAATCCTGGTTCTGACGAAATGTCTGAAGCAAAAGTTGAAAAGCTACTTTTAGTCAGAAAGTAGACCCATTTGAAGCACACAAGTACAAGCATGGTCAGCCATTTATTGTTGGAGAATACTTTGATGGATGCAGTTCTAGTTGTCACAAGTTACATAAATATTGCGTGGACATACTATCAATAGGAGAAGATTACAACATTGTGGAATTGCAGTACGGCTATCATCATTTCTCTCCCGATGCAGGTACCATCAGTGTGGAATTCGAGGACTTTCATCTCTTCTTCTACTTCGATAAGCTTGCTTCCACTCTTGCCAAATGTTTGATGTCGTAAGTACTTCACAAACATATGATCAACTTCTCCATACAAGGCTGGAAATGAACAAAAAAATAATTGTATTGTATTCCTCAAAGGGGATTGAGGGTGCACAGATCGATATGGGTGCATGTGCATTTCATAGATCCTGGTTTAGCAAATGATATTTTGTTGAGTATGTATCACACAAGCAAGGTTTCCATCTCGCATGTCGCCATGATCTTGTGGGAGTTACAAATAGGAGAATTCTTCATGTGGTTGTATCATGAAGGGTAAGTTAAATATACAACCACACATACATTGATCGTCTTTCAGTTTTGGACATAGTTTGTAAGTTCAAGGTTTTCTTAAATTGTAGAGATCACTAGATCTTGGTGGTCATTGTTCCAAAGTGCAACACAGTTTACTACATGGATTCTGTCAGAGAGTCAAATGTGCCTCGGGATCTAAGTCATCTTTAGGATTTCATGGATAGGTATTGAATTCTTTCATGTTAATATGTTGTGTTCATATTTGGTTCAAGAATTCAGTATGTGAAAATTCATCTTCATTCGCAGTGTATTGTGTAAGACCATAACTTTAAGATGGAGACGGTTCGACCCCCAACTACATCTGCATCACATGATTGTTTCTTCGGCGAGACAATGAAATCCGTTATTTTTAGAAAATGCTAGTCATAGTTCAAGTTTCTAAGTAAACCTCTTTCTATTTCTCTCCAAAGAAAAAATAAACAACTTACACCGGTTAGGTTGTTCCTAACAGGGAAAATACATGACTAATACATGTACAAAAAATTGCAGTGTCCTCAACAACAACAACGGACCAACCTATGCGGATACTATGTTTGCGCACACCTGATGAACCTATGCAAGCATGTTGAATGTGGTGGTGATGGTGACAAAATAGAACCTATAAGTTTGTTTCTTAATTACTATCTTATACTCCACATGGATGTTACATTCTGTTCTAAAAGCCATGTGTTTGATCTTCTGACCGATGACCTCTGAACCGTTCGACGTAGATGAATTGTTGTCTGTTAGGAAATTTATCAGCACCTTCTTTGTGAAACATTGTATCAAGCCCTCTAGAGATGACGAAGATTTCAGGATTAGTATCCCCCAATATTCAGTACACATTCATGTAGTGTTATCAGCTAAACATATACACATGGATGCATTGTTTTCCATGTGATCATGACTTCGTATTTCGTACACTATTATTATGTACTGCATATGTCTGTATTACATATGTGGAATTTAGCTAGCATTTGCTCAACTGTATATTTTCGCGAATTATGATGAATGTTCTTCATGTGGACACTATTCTTTCAATTGCATATTGTGCCGAATTATGATGAATGTTCTTCATGTGGACACTATTTGTCGATTGCATATTGTGGCGAATTTTCTATTTGGAGGGTGATTCAAATGGGATATTTTACCATAAGCTGGATTTTTCAACGCACATGGTTCCAGCAACTAACCGTCTGCGATACAAAATGGAAAGCACACATAAATACTAGCGGAATTGCCTATGATCAAGAGTAAAAGCACACGCAACTCATAGTGCAACCGCCTGTGATCTACATGAAAAGCACACCAGATATAAACTGAAATGTTGGTGATACATATGAAATCGCAAACAATTTGCAACATTTGTACGTGTGCTTAGGAGCTCCTCAATCGTTTGTTTTACATGAGCAATTAGACATGTTTAACTCGTGATAGACGTGTTTGATTGATCCCAAATCCCACATGTACGCCCAAAATATAGTGTGTGCAATATATTCCTGCACCGCACATGATTATGTTTGGCAGATCATTTGCGCTCGTTGGTCACCATCGCCGACGGGTTTTCTGTGTCGTGTGGGAGTGAACCCCCCCCCCCTATTTCCCACACATCCAAGGTGACAGTTTACACTATGTCGCAGAAAGGTGTTAAAACCCATTTGTATAGCATGTCACTGCACCGTGATACCTTCCACGCCATGAAATCACACGGTTAGCCACCTTGGACACCGTAGAAGCAAAATCCTTGGCACACAACCGATATGGAGCAATCGAGATCCCTCAATATCTGAAGAGGAAGTAGCTTAGTTTGCAATTAAGTAACTAGAGACCATCAAGGCCTCTCCCTGGAAGTGCCAGTAACGCTGGCCTTACTCTTAGAAAATTTGATCTTGAGTCTCAAGTGGGCCTCAAAACAAATGAGGTTGAACTTAAAGTTAGCAATGCAAGAACCATTTAGTTTCACATAATGATAGTATCGTTAGCATACTAGAGGTGGGTGATACCCTTTGGGATGATATGAGAGACAATGGGGGAGATGAGGCCCGACGAGGTCACATGCGAGTGGATGTAGGAGAGGGCGGTGAATGTAGGCTCCATCAAAGCCTTTAGCCAACAGAACCTTGCGAAGGAAATCCCAACTACCAGAGTCATAGGATTTCTTGAAGTCAAGTTTGAGAATGACAACTTTGGTATTCCTCACCTTAATTTAGATTATGCACAATTTCATAGAGGCTGAGATTCCCATCCAAAACGAACTGCCCATTAACAAAATATGACTTGGAAGGAGTGAGCATCCTGTGTGCCATCAGAGATAAGCACGGGGCAAAAACTTTTATCGGGAACTTAGCGAAGTTGTTCATGAGGGCAATGGGACGAAACTGGGAAGCAGAGTCGACACCTTTAACTTCGGTAATGAGGGAGAGAATAGCATAGTTAAGCCAAGATATATCCACTGCCCCTAAACAGAAACCTTGGATGACCGAACACACCAAGTCTTGTAGCACTGGCCAAAATTTCTTCAAGGAGGGGGGTTGAAAAACCTTTAGGACCAGGGGTGAAGTTAGCCTTATAAGAATTAACGACCACCTCAATCTCCTCTCTAGATAAAGGCACCATGAGTGCGGCATTTTCATCACTAGGGATGGACCATCTCTAGGGGAAGAGAGATTGGGAAATAGTAAAGCCAGAAGTGGTTCCAGTTGCTCAAAGGGAGGCAAAGAAATCATGAACATGATTCAGGATGACATGCAGGTCACAGACCCTAAAATCATTAACTAACAGGTTCTCGATAAGACTTTGTCTCCGCCTCCCATTCGCAATGGCAAAAAAATACGTAGTGAGAGAATCCCCTTTAAGGGTCCAGTTAATAGTGCCCCTCTAGCGCTAGTAGATTTTTGCTTGCGATGCAACATCATCAGCAGGCCTTCTAAATAATATATCTATTGCCAACCTGCCAGGGACAGACCACCCACATCCACCTCCGTTTCCAAAGCACCAATATGACCAAACAAGTTAGAGTTCCACTTCTAGGCATCTACAGTCGTATTATAGCCCCAACCATTGAGAAACTTCCTAAGATGATAATATCAAAAGTGGCAGTCATCAGTTGTCTCAAAGGAGCTGACCACCAAGGAAAGCAGGGTAGACATTTGATCTAACACAAGAGTAGGCAACCCATCCACAAGCAGCCATGAAGCGTCAAATTAAAACCTTTTAGAGATGCTGGTAGAGATTATCCTTGAGTCCAATACTAATATAGAATTATCATACAACACATGAGCCAGGGCAGTGAGGGAGGCATGAGGAAACATCAAGTCCCATTCAGTGTTCACAAAATCACGATAAGCACCGAACGGACAGTGTTGGCCTGACGATTGGACCAAGTAAAACAAGCACCAACTCTCGAGATCTCACGAATGGCACACTCCCTAATGAACTCATTAAATGAATCAGCTAAAGGCAAAGATAAGTTAATGTTCTTCTTGTCAGAAGGTACCTGTAGCAAGTTAAAGTCACCTCCAATGAGGAGAGGGAGAATTCGATAATCAATCTTAGAAGAAAGTTTTTTAGTGGTCAGAAGGTCCATGCTACCTCTTGAGCATGCGTTGGTTTTCCCTTGAAGAGGAAAGGGTGATGCAGCAAAGTAGATAAGTATTTCCCTCAGTTGTTGAGAACCAAGGTATCAATCTAGTAGGAGGAACAAGCAAGTCACCAATGTATGCACCTACACAAACAATCAAACTCTTGCACCCAACGTTGTAAAGGGGTTGTCAATCCCTTCACGGTTATTTGCAAGGATTAGATCTGATAGAGATAGATGTAAACAAGTAAAACATAAATAAATTGCAGCAAAGTATTTTTGGTATTTTTGGTTTATAGATCTGAAAATATATTATGGAAAGTAGACCCGGGGGCATAGATTTCAGTAGAGGCTTCTCTCTTGAAGGAAAGTATGATGGTGGGTAAACAAATTACTGTCAAGCAATTGACAGAAAAGCGAATAATCATGTAGATATCCAAGGAAATGATTATGCATATAGGCATCACGTCCATGTCAAGTAGACCGAAACGATTCTGCATCTACTACTATTACTCCACACATGGACCGACTCCTCCCTGCATCTAGAGTAATATGTTCATGAAGAACAGAGTAACACATTAGGTAAGATGACATGATGTAGAGGGATAAACTCAAGCAATATGATGAAAACCCCATCTTGTTACCCTTGATGGAACCAATACAATACATGCCTTGCTACCCCTACTTTGTCATTGGGTTAGGACACCGCAAGATTGAACCCAAAACTAAGCACTTGTCCCATCGCAAGAATTACCAATCTAGTTGGCCAAACCAAACCAATAAATCTAAGAGACTTGCAAAGATATGAAATCGTGCATATAAGAATTCGGAAAAGACTCAAATAAGATTCATGGATAATGTGAGCATAAACCCACAATTCATCAAATCTTGGCAAACACACCACAAAAGAGTATTACATCAGATAGATCTCCATGAATATCATGAAGAACATGGTATTGAAGATCAAAGAGAGAGAAGAAGCCATCTAGCTACTAGCTATGGAGCCGTAGGTCTGTGGTGGACTACTCATGCATCATCGGAGGGGAAATGGAGTTGATGTAGATGCCCTCCGTGATCGAAACCCCTCTGGCAAATTACCGAAAAAGACTCCAAGATTGGATCTCTTGGGAATGCCACCAGAAGCCTTCGTTGCCGCGAGATCCAATCTTGGAGCCTTTTCTAGTAATCTGCCGGAGGGGGGGTCCGATCACGGAGGGCATCTACATCAACTCCATTTCCCCTCCGATGATGCATGAGTAGTCCACCATAGACCTACGGGTCCATAGCCAGTAGCTAGATGGCTTCTTCTCTCTCTTTGTGCTTCAATACCATGTTCTTCATGATCTTCATGGAGATCTATCCGATGTAATACTCTTTTGTGGCGTGCTTGTCGAGATCCGGTGAATTGTGGGTTTATGTTTAGATTATCCATGAATATTATTTGAGTCTTTTTTGAATTCTTATATGCATGATTTCATATCTTTGCAAGTCTCTTCGAGTTATTGGTTTGGTTTGGCCAACTAGATTGGTAATTCTTGCAATGGGAGAAGTGCTTAGTTTTGGGTTCAATCTTGCGGTGTCCTCACCAAGTGAGAAAGTAGGGGTAGTGAGGAACGTATTGTATTGTTGCCATCAAGGGTAACAAGACAGGGTTTTTATCATATTTCTTGAGTTTATCCCTCTACATCGTGTCATCTTACCTAATGCATTATTCTATTCTTCATGAACTTAATACTCTAGATGCAGCCAGGAGTCAGTCGATGTGTGGAGTAATAGTAGTAGATGTAGAATCATTTCGGTCTACTTGACACAAATGTGATGCCTATATGCATAATCATTGCCTTGGATATCTTCATAATTATTCGCTTTTCTATCAATTGCTCAACAGTAATTTGTTCATCGACCGTGATACTTTACTTCAAGAGAGAAGCCTCTAGTGAAACCTATAGCCGTCGGGTCTACTATCCATAATATATTTTCAGATCTATAAACCAAAAATACCTTCTGCAATTTATTTACGTTTTACTTTCTGCAATCTATCACATCTATCTCTATCAGATCTAATCCTTGCAAATAACAGTGAAGGGATTGACAACCCCATAATAGCATTGGGTGCAAGAGTTTGATTGTTTGTGTAGGTGCATCCATTGGTGACTTGCTTGTTCCTCCTACTGGATTGATACCTTGGTTCTCAATAACTGAGGGAAATACTTATCTACTTTGCTGCATCACCCTTTCCTCTTCTATGGAAAACTAACACAAGCTCAAGAGGTAGCAAGAAGCAACCTTGTCTATGCCATCATGGCCTTCGTCCACGGAGGACTATCCTTACTCGGTGTAAATCTTCATGAAGTAGGTGATCTTCTTGCCATGACAAACCTCTTTGTTCATCTCAACAACATGAAGTAGGAGACTCACAAGTGGCACCTAACCAATCTAGGAGGCACCACCCTCCAAAAGGTAACAGATGTGGTAAGTATGATGAACTCCTTGCCCTTGTGCTTCAAATGATAGTCCCCTCAACACTCAATTTCTCTCACACAGACTTGGCATGTGTAGTAGATATTGATTGGGTGGAAAGCAACTTGGGGAGGCTAGAAATCAAGATCCATATGGTTGGAGTGGATGATCTTGATCTCAACACATGAGTAGATGGCTCTCTCTTAGAAAAAATGGATGGGGCAAGTGTTGGTATGTTATGAGTGCTTCCTCTACGTGTGAGAGGTGGTGGAGCGGTATATATAGGCATATCCAAGAATATAACTATTACAACATTATTGCCTAACTCAGTGAAACCAAAGTGAAAACTCAGTTACACCGACTAGTGCAAAATGTGGCAACTTTGGCCTTTTCGGTGAGAACGATATATAAATCTCTGTGGGACCGAATTGGCTGACATTGGCAGTTTCCAAATCTCAGTTTCACCTATTCCTAAAACTCAGAAATTCCGATCTTTAGAAATGGGACAATAGAAGGTTGGTCACCATTTTTGGTTTCACCAAAAGTGAAGCTGGTGTCATCAAGACTTTAGGGTTTTGGCATAGGTTATGTCTCAGGGGAAAATTGCTATGGGCCAATGAAAAACTTAGTGGCATTGATTTTGATGTTTGGGCTTTAGATAGAGAATTTTTGTAGGAGAATGGGTGAGTATTTTTGGTGGCTAATATCTAAGTACTTGAGCAACCAGATCATCATAATTCCTCATCCCCTTTTAATAGTATTGGCTTTCCTATGGACTCAAAAGTGATTTCTCACAAAATATAAAATGTAGCGTGTTGTACACATAAGCATGGCCAATCTTATTCCTTTCCTTTCCTTGGGGAAGTTCTCCACACAACCCTTTATCCATTCGGTCATTGAACGTTTTCCTGAGATACACTTGATGGAAACATTAGTCCAATGAAATATATACTGTTATTAATTACCAAAATCACCTAGGGAGAAGTTGTGCTTTCAATCTCCCCCTTTTTGCTAATTGTTGACAACATATAGACCAAAGCTTCAATAAAAGATATAATCAAAGAATAGCATCATCGCTTTGAGAGGTATGTGATAAGCAAGAGCTCCTCCTATATTTGTGCACTATTTTTAAATTTGCGTTTGAATGCAAATGCACAATCGATTAGGATCATGGGTCACTCTTCCATGTCACATACAACTTGGTGGTGCGCATAAATGATATTAATGAATAGCAATGCACATAACACCAAGCATACGTGAATGATCATAATATAAGCAACACATAGATATGACATAGTAGCATCAACCATCAAAGTGTATGATCAAACACAACGAAGTTTAAGCCATAACCCACTATAAAATGTTTTCCAGCCAAAGAGAGCAACAAATGGCAAAACACTCTCTCTCAAAGCCCTATGATCTATATACACTTCTCCCCCTTTGGCAACAAGTTACCAAAAAGTTCATAGAATATAGAGCTAAGCGTCGTTGTGGGCCTGATCTCCTTCGGTAGCTGTTGAAGGAGTCGAGAGAAGGGTGCCCATGAATGCTTTGGCAGATGTCCTCTAGGGTGGTGGTGTAGACACTGGAGGTGCTGAAGGAGAAGATGGGATAGTAGTTGGAGATGATAAATATGGTCTCGACTCGGGAACTAGGATAGTAGATGATGTTGCTTGTGTCTTGAACTAGGTGTTACTCCGGAGAGGAGGACTATAATCACTAGTGGAGTGGGTACTAGGAACTGCATCACCTCCTGCTTTAGCTCAGTGACAGTCTTTGTAAGCTCATCCACCTTGTTGTCCAGAGCGTCAAACTTGGTTTACATGATCTGCACAATGCTCTTCTGGTTCTTAAGGATCTCTACAACATCCTTCTCTATACCTTGGATAGATTTTATGAGAAGGGACATTTGGTCGCTCTTCGACCTTGGAATCTGAGCACTAGTGGCTCCAGCTACTTCTACCTCTGCCTGTTTAGTAGCTGAAGTGGGATGGGAAGGGTCCATCCCACAACATTGCCCTCTAGGTCTGGCTAAAGTGGCATATGAAGACGATCAAGTGTGTATACATTCTTCTGCAACTTGGAGTTGATGAGCATTTGAATGTATGGTGCATATCCACATGATTGTTTCTGATCAGTAGTTGTCCCCCTGATTGTCTCTACAATCAAGTCCATCACCCTGAATCTGGTGTGGGTGTCTACATGGTGCAGCATGTTGATGGAGTACCCATTGATCGTCTTGTCATCTTAAGATTGGGTATCAAAGTGTATCTCATGCTCGTGTTGGTGGTGGGTAATCATGCTTACAAATAGTAAATAGAGCCATATTTATGTGTGTTCACATATGCAACTAGGATAGGAGTGTACATATCAGCCATGGAATTATGATTCATCTTGGTCAGTGTAGACATCAAGATATCCTTCTTCTACCTTTGGGGGTCCTAAGATGGTAGCTCATTCCTTAACTGTAGACTGATATTTGACTCCCTCGGTCATCCGTATGATATGGCCGTCGGGATAGAAGTGTGATGTGGAATAAAACTGCATAATCATGTCATCGCTCCATGTTGTGAACTCTCTGCTAACAAAGTTCTCAATATCTATGCATCTGAAGTTGTCCTGCACATGTGGGAAGTAATCCTCATTTTCTTTTATATAGTCCCAAACGACATATCTTATGTTAATGACTACTAGTCTCTTGTCCAATAGGACAGTTTCATAGAAATCTTGTTGTTCTTTAGTGTGAAAACATGCGCCAACAACAGTCCTTCTCCGGGTAGCATAGGGATCATTTGCTCTCCACTTCCTCGGCCCTTTGTCTCTCCTATTCTTCATATCCTCAGCAACTGGATGAGCATCATTATGCTCTAGCAGATGAGGTCTCAGTTTCCTCAACACTATTAACTCCTCTTCCTCAGCAGCTGCTCTGGATGTGGAACTCTTGTTCTCCTTAGAAGCAGGAATAACTTTGGTAGTCCTCTTGGGCTTGGTTGAAGCTGGCTTCTTTGGCGAAGTTTACTTGCTCTTGGATGTGGCCTGGCTTGGCATTGCATCATCTAGAAACTTCTTCTTCTTGGAAGGAGGATTTGCTACAGGTTCCTCCTCTTCCTATTTCTCAAACTCGGCTAGATCCTCATACATTGAGGTAGGTCTGCCAATAACATGCACAATCCTCTTCCTCGCTCTCTTCTTCTCTCATGCCTTCTTAGGCATAGATTTCTTTGTGGGCTCAAGTGGAAGAGATATATTTTCCCTAGCATTTTCTGGTGCTGTCATAGCCTCAGAACTGGCATATTCCTTCCTTACTGGCTTCTTGGCGAAAGTGACCTCATTGGTAGATTTCCTTGCAGCTCTTTCCTTCTTTTCTTACTGCTTCTTTGAGGTTACCTCTTCAGGTACAAAGTCAGAATCTTCTTCATCTGAGTTAAGCTTGTTCCTAGCCCTTGTGGCAGACTTGGGAAACCCATGAAAGCTATGAGTGCCCAGATCATCTGAAGATGAAGAACTAGCTTCTGGGCTAGTACCGGCATCCATGTCAACACTCTGATCTTTGAAGTCATTGTCACTGTCCTATGAGCCGGACATACTGACCCTGTGAATATATGTAGACAAGCAGAAGGGATAAGCATCACAAAATACATAAGTTTTTGAACATTTGAACTAAAAAATGTAGTTTTAGAATTCTGCAACATGTTGTTCTGTTCCATCAAGTTTCATTTTTTCGAGCTGCCAAGACAGACTTCCTCGTATTACATAAACTTGGTCACCTTTTCCAGTTTCACCGAAAAGAATGACTCGGTCCCACTGTGAAAGTTCTGATAGTCCTAAAAACCAAATTGGTCGTACTGATTCTTTCCACTCGGTGACACCGAAATGCAGGTTGTGGAACCCTAAACCTAAATTTTCGTGTTCTGCTAATCTACGGGATTTGTTTATAGGATGGAGTCATTTCAATCTGTGGCGCAATAAAGAACAATGCCTAATGCACAAGAATCAGAAAATGGAGCGCATAGGGGGCGAAACTTTACCCTAACTCGGTGAAGATTTCGCTACGATGAGGATGGCCGAGCTAATTGCCACCACCGACGAAGGAATCCGGCGACAATAGCATGTTGGAGACGAGGTGGAGGTCCGTAGACGAGAGCAGTGGCAGCAAAGGGGTGCGGAAGGCCAAAGAATTGAAGTAATTTTCAATATCAGGTCCGCAAAGTATATATACCCTATAGCTATCGATGACACCGATTTGGAAATTTTAGTGCAACCGAGTTTCTTAACTGCCAAGAGACAATGAAACTTGGTGAGACTGAGATTGAGGGATCGGTTGTACCAAGGTTCAAAAACCATATCAACCCTAATGCTTTTGTGGAACCGGGATTTTGGAGTTGGTTACACCGAGTTGCATATGGGAGGTTTTGGAGGTTAGCTCTTGTCAAAATGAAACTCCAAGTACTCCTCACATAGAGGGTTTGAGAAGTGCTTGTTCAAATTTTGTGATGAAACATGAATAGAATTTGAGACAAGAAAGCATAGATAGCTAGAGGGAGGTACTTAGGCATTCTTGTATATCCCATTGTCGAAAGAAAATGAAAGCCAAATAAGAACAATTGGATATCCTCGAATGAGAAAAGATATGCATACCAATATGCTCACATAATAAAATATCAAATGAAATATGGAAGACATGCAAAAATACTCTAGTATCTACCAAGCACATTGGCGATGACAGAGTCGTCTATATATGAGTATATTGACTTAGCAGCCAAGTAAGAATACTTGATCATAGGTCATACTCATCGTTTAAGCACAAGTGGGGTTACCACTTTTACAGAAAGCATTTAATGTGTTCACACTTTATGAGATGCTTTTAATCAAGTCTTAGAGTATAGCTCCCCCTTGATGTGACATCCCCCCAAACAGGGATAAACTAACCTTAGGTTTTGTAGTTGAAGACTTCATGAAGATTTTGTAGTAGTGGATGCGCATAGTTGATGAAGATCATCTCGATTTGGGAGGAATCCTTGTTGTTTCTTACTCTTTCCACTTACATGGGTTAGTCCCACACAAGGAACAAATACAAGGATATCTATGGACATGGAGTGAAATGCATACCTAGTAATGTCCATCGATTCATTCATTACCTTGTCTCTTGCTTACCTATGAGGGAATGTGTGACTCCTTGAAGTATTGCATAAAGTTGAGGCTGATTGCAAATAGTCCTTTCCAAAATGAATGTGAGTGAATTTTGTTGGCGGAGTCACCCCTCAAAGAACTTCTCTAGTTCTTCTTATTTGGAACCCAGATCACCTTGATGGGGATCCTTTGAGTTGAAGTAGAACTTGTTGTAGTAGAGCTTGTAGTAGCTTTGGGAACCCACTTGACCATGGCTTGGGACTCATCTTCAAATGTGTCAATCTCCCCTTGAAGCTTGTTTTTTCCGGTGAGCTTGTGGTCTTGTGGTGGAAGGTCATCTTGAGCTTTTGTTCCCTTGGGAGAGTATGTTCATACTTCTCCTTTTGGGGAACAAACTTCGGCTTGGGGTATTGACCTTCTTCCCATTCAACTCACATGGCGTTGAAGTAGCCAATGCCTTGGTTCTTCTGGTATCCTCCATGCTTGCGTACAATCTCCTTGAATTGCTTACATCTGTTGAGACTTTTGATGACACCTTTTTCTATAATCCATTTCAATAAATTGTTTTCTTGCTCAAGTCTAACTTGGCTAAGAGAATCATTTGAGGAATCTATAGAACTACTAGAAGCAACATCATTAGATTTATCGTTTTTATTGTGCTACTAGATGAAGAACATTTCTTGCCTTTGTTACTAGTTCGCTTAGGTTTGACTTGTGGAACAAATGTAGACAGAGTACGTTTGGCTAGATAAGAGGAAGTCTTATTTCAAAGATTGTCATTGATAGCTTTAAGAATTTCATGTTCGTGCTCTAAATTGAGCTTCTTGAAGCATAGCTTCTCATGAGTTCTTACAAGCTCTCTATGATCTTCTAGAGTAGATTCATGGGCTACCTTCAGAGTGTTTAATTATTTATTTAGTCGTTCTATTTCCTTCTTATCATCATCACACGATATATCTTGACCAACATGATTGTTATCAAGTTCATTTTGACTAACATCACTAGTATTATCAAAGAGCAAGTCATCATCTCCAAGTAAGTCATCCTCATCACTATTAAAGTCAATGTATTCGGGTTGTGATACCTTGGGTCCTTTAGCCATGATGAAACTTCCACTCCCTTCATTTGGTGAATCAAATATGTCATTGGAGTTGGCGGAAATGAGTGCAAGTCTGGCAACACCTTCATCTTGACTATAGTCGAAGTCGGAGTGATAGCTTCTCTCGGAATGGTTGTCAGATTCGGAGCCGGATACCCGTTGACCAACATGAGCTTGATGACTTGTTCTTGTGTAGCTCTTGGTGTACTTATCCTTCTTCTCCGAATCTTTACTTCGCGACAGGGTCTTCGTTCATAATGATCATCTCTACTTCTTCTCTATCTTCGAGGTGACTCATCTCTTGAGATCTTTATTCTAGGTGATTCTTCTCTTCTTTTGTGTGTGGGGGGGGGGGGTTGTGCACTCATTAGAGTAGTGTTCTAGTCATGACTATATGAACGCTTCTCTTCATATCCTTAGTTGGTGGTTCTCCCTTTGCCTCTAATCTTGTAGAACTTGTTGAATTTCTTGACCAAGAGGCTTATATCTTGATTGGTTACAAGGTTGTCACTTGATGTAGCAGGTGTGTCACTTGAAGCTTTGTATGCACCGTTTGACTTGTTGTGAAGCTCCTCCTTATATTTGAATGACATCTCATGAGCAACAATACTTCCAATGACTTCCATTTATTGAGATCTTTGTAGTTTGGCATCATTTGTATTAATGTGCAAATGGTGTCATACTTCCATGCAAGGCTCTAAGTATCTTCTTGATGATGAATTTGTCATCTCTTCGCTTCCTAAGCCGGAAATCTCATTGGTGATGAGAGCAATCCTAGAGTACATTTCCACGAATCCTTCACCATCCTTCATCTTGAACTTATCAAGTTGACTTTATATCACATCCAACTTATATTCCCTAACGGATTCGGTACCTTCATGCATATCAACCAAAGTAACCCAAATTTCCTTTGCATTCTCATGACGGCTAATCTTGTTGAATTCTTCGGGGCAAAGGCAGTTGAATAAAATGTCACATGCTTGAGCGTTGTATTGCAACATCTTCAATTCTTCTGCAGTAGCTTCACGATCTGGTTCCTTTCCATCACCAAAGAATTCACCTTGCAAGCCAACACGAACAACGACCCATATAGTGGGGTTATTACCAAGAATATGCATTTTCATCTTATGCTTGCAACTAGCAAAGTTTGTGCCATCAAAATATGGACCTCTACGGTGATAATTTCCCTCACTAGACACCACACTCATCTAGGTTGTGAAACCAATGCAATGGAGACCAAAGCTCTAATACCAATTGTAGGATCAAAAGTAGGCCTAGAGGGGGATGATTAGACTACTTGACATATTAAAAACCTAACATCTTCCCAATTTTAATTCTAGGCAAGTTTTAGAATTTGTTGCAAATCAACTACACCCTACACATGCATGACTACGAGTATAGCAGCGAAAGGTAAAGACAAGCACATGTAAATAGAGGGTAGGGATGGGAAGATCAAACTCAAGTGACACAAATGTTTTTGACGTGGTTCTGATAGGTGGTGCTATCATACTTCCATGTTGATGGAGACTTCAAGCCACGGAGGGTAGCGGACGTAAGAGTCCATGAAGGGCTTCACCCACAAAGGGTCCACGGAGAAGCAACCTTGTCTATACCATCATGGCCTCCGTCCATGGAGGACTAGCCTTACTCGGGGTACATCTTCACGAAGTAAGAGATCTCCTTGCCCTTACAAACTTCTTGGTTCAACTCCACAACACGAAGTAGGAGGCTCCCAAGCATCACTTAACCAACCTAGGAGGAACCACCCTCCAAAAGGTAATAGATGTGGTAAGTATGATGAACTCCTTGCTCTTGTCTTCAAAAGATAGTCTCCTCAACACTCAATCACTCTCTCACAGATTTGGCATGGGTAGTAGAGATTGAATTGATGGAAAGCAACTTGGGGAGGCTAGAAATCAAGATCCATATGGTTGGAGTGGATGATCTTGATCTAAACACATGAGTAGGTGGCTCTCTCTGAGAAAAATGTAGGGGGCAAGTGTTTGTATGTTGTGAGTGCTTCCTCAAAGAATGAGAGGTGGTGGAGGGGTATATATAGGCATCTCCAAAAATCCAACTGGTACAACATTATTGCCCAACTTGGTGAAACCAAAGTGTAAACTCGGTTGCACCGACTACTACAAAATGTGGCAACTTTGGCCTTTTCGTTGAGACTGATATATAAATCTCGATGGGACTGAATTGGCTAATCTAGGTACTTTCCAGATCTCGGTGTCAGTGAGTCCTATAAATCAGGAATTTCAATTTTTATAAATGGGACAATAGAAGGTTGGTCATGTCGGATTTTGGGCTCCGCAAAACCCTTAAGATTCGAACACAGAGGCGTGTGAGAAGATCCCCTGCAGCCTTTCCTGACATAGCTCGCTACTCGGTGAACACAGCAAAGAACTCGCACGATGACGAGGAAGAAGATGCACATGATAGTTTGCCAAGGTTCGGGCTACTGCGAAGTGTAATATCCTACTCCTGCTTTGGTGGATTACCTCTCGAAGAGGTGATGAGGATGAACTAGTACATTGTTTAGGGCCTTATGAGGGCTCCTTTTGATGAGTTCGAGACTCTCTGTGGCTTGGTGTTGGGTGGATGGTGGAATGGAATCGATCGGATCCGGGGTCCTTCTCTACGGTGTTGCCTACCCTCTATATATTGCGGTGTCCCGGGTCCTCTTCCCTTATCACAATGGAGGGAAGGGATCCCACAACGGCCAATTTTCAAGGGAGACAGGAGTACGTGCCCGCCCTGCCCAAAGGCGGTCTTCGCCTTTAAAGTAGTTGTCGACGATGCGGGGATGGGCTCAGCAATGACATCCGCCCTGCGGGGCAGGTGGTTGTGGTCTTGTTACACCTGAATGGAAATCTTTGGGGGTGCTTTCGGAACCCGCGTACGTCCTTGCTCCCTTTGCACCAAAGAGGAAATTGCGCCATCTGGTGCACTGGCGCCCGCCTGTCCTTCATTGTGCCACCATTGACTCCTCAGGTCGGGTCTTGCATGAAAATCTCCGCCGCTTCGGAGGGGCCTGAGGAGGCCTGTCCCATGCCGATCCTGACCCTGCTCCTCCTCGCGAGGCCGGGGCCCTCGCGAGGGCCTTGTCTTGAGTAAGGCCACGCCCGACCGCGTGTGGTCAATGAAGTGGGCCATGCCCTGTTCCGCAGGTAGGAAGGTCTGGGTACCCCCATTCCTAGAATGCCGACAGTAGACTCCGGGCCCAAGGCACGCTCGAGTTGGCTTACGGGTGAAGCCTGGAGGATGTCCCGATGCGCCGCGGGCCCCAAATGCCTGCGTGCTAGGCCCTGCACACGTCGAACACCTCGGCAGTGGTGCCTTCACTCCCCGAGGACGTCCTGAACCGCTCCCAGTCAAACTGACGCAACGTCCGGGTGCTGCTGGTCGTGCTCTGGGCCGCGTGAATGTGACCCTTTAGGTGGCAGGAGAAGCAACATGGATGGCGCTTCATTTACCGAACCACCTCATGCCACCCGAGAGGCGCGCGACGCCTGCTCTCCCACGACGCCTCATGGATGCAGTTGCGCCTATAAATCCACCCCACCCATGGCGAGGGAAGGGCATCGCAGTCTTGAGACTTCTCCTCGCTTCCCTTGCTCCGTAGAAAAAAACCCTCTTTCCTTCCCATGTTCTTGTCCTTCATGGCGTCTGGAGGAAGTGGTGTGGATGCAGGGAAGCGTGTGGCTCCTTCGGCCCCTTCGTGCTCCTCCCGAGGCAGTGGCGGGGGGGCAGGGTTGGCGTAGGTTCACCAGCGCTGGGCCTTGGTCGACTAGTAAGTATTTTGTCGCCTCCCTCTTCTCTCGTTCTTCTTCCCAACGTCCCGAGCATGATCCCCTCCTCCTTCCAGGACTCTTGTGGCCAAGAAGCGCAAACTTGGCGAGCTTCATGTGGAGGTGGAGACACTTCAGGCTCGGCTAACCACCGCCGAGGCCGCCTTTGATGCCACCCTCCATGGCGAGGCTGAGGCCCGGGTGGAGCTAGCGTCCCTCCAGGCCAAGGTCTATGAGGAGGCCGACACCGTGCATGCCGCCAAGGACGAGGCGGCGCATGCCAAACAGCTGGAGTTCCACCACGCCAAACAGTTCTGGGGCATCACCGGCTACGTGGCCGGCGCGGTGAAATGGTTTGTTCGGTATGCTCCCACGCTGCCGAACATGTGCACGCGATGAGGGTTACCTTGAGTTCTTCAAGAAGGTGGTGGAGGCGCTGGAGACCGGTGTCTCCTGCGTTGATGCGGACAGTGCGTCTGATGCACGCAACCTTCTGGACCTCGCCCTAACGCTTTTCTTCTCCAACCTCCGTCGTCTCGCCCCGCAACTCGACCTCCAGCACGTTGGGGAGCGGGTGCCCGACGGGCACCAGCGCCCCGTTAGGGACGAGGTGCGCCCGCACGTGGAGACCATGATAGAGCGGTTCATCTAGGTGCCCGCCGCCAGCGAGGAGGACAACTCCGACGCCGAGCCGGCAGGCGGCACGGGTAGCAACAACGGCTTCTCCCCCTAGGTGTCCTTTGTTATCCATTCCCGGTCCCTATAATGTTTAAACAAGAACTCTACCCTGTGGGGCATTAATATTTTGCATGTTACCTTTTCCGTCTTGCTCTACTTCCTCGAATCGCTGATCGTGGCATAGGTTGGCGTTGCCATGGTTGTGGCCCTGTGTCAGCCACTCGTAGGGCCCTCGCGAGGCTCTCCCCCTTGAGGGGTGACTCGCAGCCGTCTCTCCTGTCAGGCCCTAGGCCTTGCGGCTTGTCGTGATCAAGCCCTTACCCGTGTGTTGCCTCCCTCGTTGCCTCATTCCTCAGGGGGCCTCAAGAGTCGTGTGTGCTGACATAGTTCCTACATCCTTACATTAGTGTGTGTAATCCTTATTCTTTCCTCGAAGTCGTTATTAGGCTGAGAGGCTCCTGATTGGTTCGGTAGTGTACTTAGCTTTGTATGACCCTGGCAACCCTGCGTGTTGCGAGGCATGATGGGGCCATTCCATCGAGCCATGACTACGTCTGGGATACTCCCTCCCTGTCTGCTAAACGGTCCGGGGGCCCTTTCGGCACTCTGCATCTATAGGTCCCAGTCTCACTCATTTCCTGACCGCCGCGGCAAATGTTTGAAGGAACGCAGCCACGGGGTCAAGCCCCGACACCCTTGATGCCAACTGTATAAGCAAGGATGACATCAAGGGGCAAGTGGCTATGTGACCGGTAAGGATCCTGAGGCATGCTGCATAGGAGCCCCCTTTTCGACGCTCAAACCGCTCTACGTCGACAGGTCCCAGGCCCGTGCATTTCCCCACCACTGTTAGGTATGACTGGAAACTAAGGACACACTCCACGGGGCGAGGCCCCGACACTCCTAATGCCAACCGGAAACCAAGGACGACATCAGGGGGGTCGAGTGGCCTTATGACCGGTCAGGCTCTTGAGACGTGTTGCTCGGGAGCCCCCTTTGACGCTCGAGCGATCCCGCATTCCGTTCCTCCAGGTGTCACCTCAGGAGGCCCTGGGGCCTCCTAAGGCTCCACGCTATGATGTCGTGCTACGGTCAGAGACCCCGAGCAGGGGTCGACAGCTAAAAATCAAGTGCCCCTGAGGCGGCAAGTCCTCGCCATCTAGCTCTATGGCGCCTTGAGGCGGCGCGGAGCATTTGGCTCTTTGTGAAACACATTCAAACAGAGAGAACTCAAGTCTGGCAACCGAGGAAACACAGAGAGAAAAGTTCCTGTCCCTTTTTAAAAAATATAAAGCCTTCAAGTTCTCAGACTCCATTCCTAAAAATAGCAGCTTGAACACCAAAAAGAAGCAAGCAAATGCCGCGTCCGGCCCCTAGGCTAGTCTTCGTCTTCCCCCAGTGCTGAGCGTAGGGAATCCATGTTGCATGGGCATAGCCATTGATGGGCAGTGTTATCTTCTCCACCAGCTCTGGGCTGCAGCTGCCACATTGCGTGGGAGGAACCCCTCCGCATCCTCGGAGGGATGCGGGCGTATACAGCCCGCTCATTATTACGTGAGAGTGTCAAGGGTTGATGTAGTAGAGACGACCCAGGACGGGACGCCGGGTGTGGGGGTAGCCTCTCACACCCCAGGGCTCATACCCAGGCGCCGACGTCGTAGCAGAGATGTAACCCCTCGCGCCACAGACCGGGCTATGCGAGGCCCGTCCATTGTGTGCAAGGCTGGGGCCCTGGGCGGTGCCCTAGCGCGCCTTGTTGGGGTGCCCCAGGCCCCCCTGTAGGTGCTCATGGCCTAGCCCCCAAGGCGGGTAAACCTGACCTGGGGACATGGGTGAGCTCAGGACTGCCCGCCAGTGATCGAGCGACACCCGACTCGGGGACATGGGTGCATGTTCCACCCTCCATACCCAAACGGGTGTAGTTCGCCCTGGGATGGGGAAGCTTGCGCTCGCGTCCCCAGGTTAGGATCATTCAGCCTTGAGATATGGGTGGGTTCTCCACCCTCCGTCTCCAAGCTGGGGCCACTGGGCCCGGGAACGCTGGCGGTTGTCACCCCTGTGTTCCTGGTCCAGTGACCCCCGGTCCCCAGACCCGGATGCCTGCTTAAAGTAGCTCCCCACCAGAAGGCGTGTCCCGTGAGGGTTCTCGTGACGGTCACCCTCACGGAACCAGTTGTTCGGGCCACCCTCGCTGGGCCACGCATTCCATCCCTCGCGAGGACCGCCCGCGAAACCGCGTATGTACCTCCCGTGTTTGCGGTAGACGACGTCTCCTGCCCTTCTGCCCGGGCGCGCGTCAACACGGTCATTGTAGAGTTGCCCGAGCCCCCGGGTGCCTTCGTAGTCGAGACTCCGTTCTTCCTCCCTAGTTCCAAGGGACGTGATGAGGGATGCGGTTGGGCACTTACCACACGTCTTGCACCTCCCATCGACGTCCGAGAGTGTCTTTGGCCAGCTCTCGCGCTCCGGGCACCCTGGGCCCACCTCCTAGCGGATGCGGGCCGCCATGAATACCCCGCAGGTGCCTGCGTGGCCCGAGTGTTGGTCCCATCATGCGAGAGAATTCCCGGTCTTGGGCCCTGTAGAGGTACACTAGGGCTTCGCGGTCGACAGTGGCTCGCCCGAAGGCGTACCTGGCCCACGAGTCATGGCGAACACGCGCCACGTGATGGCGTCGTAGCTCGTGCACCACGATAAGTGCGACATGCCTGTGTGTCGGGTCGTGGCAGGCCCGGAAGGGCTAGGGTGCGCCCCCAGCGGGAGGCAGAGCCGGGGCGGCCGGGCTTTGTCATGTAGCTAGTGAACGAGGCAACCCCCGGCACCCGTCAAGAGCCTGGCTGGCGACAGGTCCCGCCAATGGAGAGATGGTTCAGCGGGATGCCCCAGTGAATGCTAGTGCCACCCGCGCCACACAGGCTGCTCGGCACTTGGCCCGGGCCGGACGTCTTTCTCCATGAGCGTGGTGAGCAGAGGCGAGGCGAGATGCAAGGCAAGCTTCGACACACCCCCTACCTGGCGTGCCAAATGTCGGATTTTGGGCTCCGCAAAACCCTTAAGATTCGAACACACGGGCGTGTGCAAAGATCCCCTGCATCCTTGCCCGACCTAGCTCGCTACTCGATGAACACAACAAAGAACTCGAACGATGAGGAGGAAGAAGATGCACACAATAGTTTACCCAGGTTTGGGCCGCTGCGAAGCGTAATACCTTACTCCTACTTTGGTGGATTTCCTCTCGAGGAGGTGATGTGGATGAACTGGTATAGTGTTTAGGGCCTCATGAGGGCTCCCTTCGATGAGTTCGAGACTCTGTGGCTTGGTGCTGGGTGGTAGGTAGAATGGAATCGATCGGATCGGGGGTCCTTCTCTATAGTGCTGCCTACCCTCTATATATTGTGGTGTCCTAGGTCGTCTTCCCTTATCACAATGGCAGCAAGGGATCCCACAACGGCCAATTTTGCAGCGGGCAGAAGTACGTGCCTGCCCTGCCCAAAGGCGGTCTTCGCCGACAAAGTAGTTGTCGACGGTGTAGGGGATGGGCTCAACGATCACATCCGCCCTGGGGGCGGGTGGTTGTGGTCTTGTTACACCAGAATGGAAACCTTTGGGGGTGCTTTGGGAGCCTGCGTATGTCCTTGCTCCCTTTGCACCAAAGAGGAAACTGCGTTGTCTGGCGCGCTAGCGCCTGCGTGTCCTTCATTGCATCACCCTTGACTCCCGAGGTCGGGCTTCACATAGAGATATCCACCGCTTCGGACGGGCCCGAGGAGGCCCGTCCCCTATCGATCCTAACGCTGCTCCTCCTCGTGAGGTCGGGGCCCTCATGAGGGCCTTGTCTTGAGTGAGGCCACGCTCGGCCGTGTGTGGTCGATGAAGTGGGCCATGCCCTGGGCCGCAAATAGGCAGGTCTGGGTACCCTCGTTCCTAGAATGCCGACAGGTCACTGTTTTCGGTTTCACTGATACCTTAGGGTTTTGGCATAGGTTCTGTCTCAAGGGGAAATTGGTATGGCCGACTGGAAAAACTGGGTGGCACTGATTTTGATGTATGGGCTTTGGACACAGATTTGTTGTGGGAGAATGGGTGAGTATTTTTGGTGGCTTATCTCTAAGCACTTGAGAAACCAGATCATCATGATTCCTCATACCCTTTTAATAGTATTGGCTTTCATATGGACTCAAAGGTGATTTCTCACAAAATATGAAATGCAGAGTCTTGGAGCTTGAAGCATGGCCAATCATATTCCTTTCCTTTCCTTGGGGAGGTTCTCCACAAAATCCTATAGTCATTCGATCATTGAACTTTTTCCTGAGATACACTTGGTGGAAACATTAGTCCAATGACATACAAGTTGTTATTAATTACCAAAACCACCTAGGGAGAAGTTGTGCTTTCACACCTACTCACACGAGGTGCGCTCCACCTTGATCTTGGATCTAAGAGTCACTTCGTACTCCAGGTCATACGCAGCCTTCATTGAACCCTCACGGTGACACTTGCCACCAGACACAGTCGGACTAGAAGATCCACGTGATTTTTCCATGGAGACCGGATCCACAAATGAGAGGGGAGACAGGAATGAGCAGAGCAACAAACTAGGTGGTGGATGGGGAGAGAGTGACAAGGCATGTCAAATCTAGAAGGAGAAAACCCTAGGGTTGGGTCAAGTGAGCCCTTGCAAAGCTATAAGTAGACTCACACTACTAGGCCAGCAGGTTGCGGGTGGACAGGCTGGCGGACATGTCCAATACACTATTGCAGGAAGGTCCAAAGACAACACATAAATCTAAGATCCTTTGATGAAACTGTGTACGATGCATGAATCACAAACGGTATACTTCCAACTCCATTGCTAATAATGCGAACTGTGTGCGATTTGTGGCCCATCAAGCACGATTCAGAAAATAGGTGCGTGTGCGATATGTGGCATAAAGCTGAAATTTACGAAAAATTTCCATGAGGCAAAATAACATAACCGGCTAACCAAATACAAATGTGTGTGATGTACGACATGTAGTGAGCTCGAATAAAATATTTGCCATGATCCAAACTAACACAGACGATTACTCAAATCATTATGTGTGCAATATATGGCATATAAGTCACTCGGATGAATTGTTTGTGATGAGATAAAATAACACAAATGGTTACCCAGATCAAGATTTGTGCGATAGAATGCATACAGGTCACTCTGATGAATTGTTTGCGATGAGAAAAAATAACACAAACGGTTACCCAGATCAGCATCTGTGCGATGGACTGCATACAAGTCACTCGGGTGAACTGTTTGCGATGAGTCAAAAGAACACAAACGGTTCCACACATCAAGATGTGTGCGACAGATGGCATACCGTGCGGTCAGATGAACTATGTGCGATGAGCAAACATAACTCAAACGATTCGGCGTAACAAACGACTCAGCGTGATACCCAACAAACAGGTTGGTAATCTAAATTGTGTGGAAAGACTGAAAATAACACAGACGATTCTGGCGCATGGAAAAAGTTGCTCGAGAAGAAAAGTGCCTCGAAGAGGAGGTTGAAAGAACTCGCCGAGGAGCTTTTGGAAGACTTGGCGAAGCTCCATATCGATCGTGATGGGCTGGTGAAGGAATCCATGGTGTGTGTCGAGGAACTTCATGCATATGTGAAGGAGAGCATTAACGCTCTCTAGCAAAAATCATGCACCATGGCTACAATGCGGAAGATGGTGAAGGAGAGACGAGAGGGGATGGAGTTTGTGGAGGCGATGCAGGAGATTGAAGAACTCCGCGCTAAGCAATCCATCAAGAATTAGAGAGTAGCGGCCAGATCATTGTGTATGTCTTATTTCTTATTTTTGCCCCTGTGTCTTTGGGGAGTTGCCGCATGTGGCATTTTTTATTATCTTGAATATGTAAGAGAATTATTATCCTTTTCTAGTGTGAATTTTTCATTATATTATTTTGTTCATAGGTACTCCCTCCGTCCCATAATATAAGAGCGTTTTTTACAACAGTATAGTGTCAAAAATACTCTTGTAGTTTGGGATGGAGGTAGTACATGTATACAAGTCGAAAACGGGTGAAAAGTCAAGTTCTCAACGAGGCACTGTAACATCCCAAATTTTCAGATTTGGAATGTTAATAGGGTCATTCTTTTGCATCTTCAATTCTATGCCTATTTGAATTTTCTAAGTATTCAAAGTGTCTTCCAACTCAAGGCAAAATATTTGGAGTGGAACTAATATGACTTCTCTGTTGGAAATATGCCCTAGAGGCAATAAATAAAGTGTTTATTATTATATTTCCTTGTTCATGATAATTGTTTATTGTCCATGCTATAATTGTATTGATTGGAAACACATTACAAGTGTGGATAAATAGACAACACGTTGACCCTAGTATGCCTCTAGTGAACTAGCTCGTTGATCAAAGATGGTCAAAGTTTCCTAGCCATTTACATGTGATATCATTTGATAACGGGATCACATCATTAGGAGAATGATGTGATGGACAAGACCCAAACTACAAACATAGCATATGATCGTGTCAGTTTATTGCTACAGTTTTCTGCATGTCAAGTATATGTTCCTATGACCATGAGATCATGCAAATCATGGACACCGGAGGAATGTCTTGTGTGTATCAAACGTCGCAACATAACTGGGTGAATATAAAGGTACTCTACAGGTATCTCCGAGGGTGTCTATTGAGTTGGCATGGATCAACACTGGGATTTGTTACTCCGTGTGACGGAGAGGTATCTCAGGGCCCACTCGGTAATATAACATCACAATGAGCCTTGCAAGCAATGTGACTAAGTGTTAGTCACGGGATCTTGTATTACCGAATGAGTAAAGAGACGTGCCGGTAACGAGGTTGAACTAGGTATGGAGATAACGACGATCGAATCTTGGGCAAGTAACATACGAAGAACAAAGGGAACGTTATACGGGATTGACTGAATCCTTGACATAGAGGTTCGACCGATAAAGATCTTCGTAGAATATGTAGGAAGCAATATGGGAATCTAGGTCCCTCTATTGGTTGTTGACCGTAGAGGTGTCTCGGTCATGTCTACATAGTTCTCGAACCCGTAGGGTCTGCACACTTAAGGTTCGGTGACGCTTCGGTAGTATAGAGTTATGTATGGTGGTGACCAAAGGTTGTTCAGAGTCTAAGATGAGATCCTGGACGTCACGAGGAGCTCCGGAATGGTCTGGAGGTAAAGATTGATATATGGGATAATAGTGTTTGGTCTCTGGAAGGGTTCCGGAATTCACCAGAAATAGTTTTGGATGTTTCCCGAAATGTTCGGGGCACAGGAACACTTTATTTGGGCCAAGGGGTAAAGCCCATGAGGCTTTAGGAAGGTGCAAAAGTTGTTTTGCGGAGGCCAGGGGCCAGATGCCAGGGACCCTGGCGTCTGGGGCCAGACATCGAGGACCTTGGTGTCTGGTCCTGGTGTTCGAGAAGGACTCTTGCCTTGCGGGCAAACCGACCTTGAGGAGGATTTTTCTCCAAGTTTTGACCCCAGATCTCAGCATATAAATAGAGGGGCGAGGCTAGCACTTGGGACACATCAAGAAACCCTAAGCCACGTGCTGCAACTCCTCTAGTTCGTAGTTTCTCCTCTAGATCGGTTTCAACGGCGAAGCCCTTCTGAGATTACTCCACCACCATCACCACAGCGCCATCACGCTGCCGGAGAACTCGTCTACCTCTCCGCTCCCTCTTGCTGGATCAAGAAGGCGGGGATCATCATCAAGCTATACGTGTGCTAAACGCGGAGGTGACGTCTGTTCGGCGCTAGATCGGACGGACCGTGATCAAGATCACTAGATGGATCGTGATGAGATTGCGGGATGGATCGTGATGAGTTCGCGAGACGGGTCATGATTGGATCGCGGGGCGGATCGTGATGAGATCGCTGGACGCTCGGCGATTTGGATCGTGAAGACGTTCGACTACACCAACCACGTTTCATAACGCTTCCCGCTTAGCGATCTACAAGGGTATGTAGATCCAATCTCCCTCTCGTAGACGCTCATCGCCATGGATAGATCTTGCGTGTGCGTAGGAAAAATTTTGTTTCCCATGCAACGTTCCCCAACATAGATGAGATCTCAAGGAGAACACAAAGATTTTGTGGGCGTTGATGCTTAGATTGCTTCCTCCCTTGGTCGTGTTTTGGTTCAGCGGTATTGTGGGATGAAGCGGCCCGGATCAACCTTACTCGTACGCTTACGAGAGACCGGTTCCATCAACTGACGTGTAACCTCGTTGCACAAAGATGGCTAGCAGGTGCATGTTTCTCCTACTTTAGTTGGATCGGATTCGACAAAGGCGGTCCTTGAGAAGGTTGAAAAGAAACTTATGTATCACCGTTGTGGTTTATGCGTAGGTGAGAATTGTTCTTGCTAGATACCCATAGCAGCCACATAAAACATGCAACAAAAATTAGAGGACGTCTAACTTGTTTTTGCAGGGTATGTTGTGATGTGATATGGCCAATTACATGATGTGATATATGTGATGTATGAGATGATCATGTGTTGTATACAATATCACAACTTGCATGTCGATGAGTACAGCAACCGGGAGGAGCCATAGGGTTGTCTTTAATTATTGTATGACCTGCGTGTCAATCAATAAGCGCTATGTAATGCTTTACTTTATCGCTAAACGATAGTAATAGTAGTAGAAGCATGATGGGCGCGACAACCCTGATGGCGACATGTTGATGGAGATCATGGTGTCGTGCCGATGACGATGGAGATCATGCCAGTGCTTTCAAGATGGAGATCAAAAGCACAAGTTCATGGCCATATCATGTCACTTATGATTTGCATGTGATGTTAATCCTTTTATGCACCTTGTTTTACTTAGGACGACGGTAGCATTATAAGGTGATCCCTCACTTAAATTTCAAGATGAATTGTGTTCTCCCCGAGTGTGCATCGTTGTGAAAGTTCGCCGTGTCAAGACACCACATGATGATCGGGTGTGATAGACTCTACGTTCACATACAACGTGTGCAAGCCAGTGTTGCACTTGCAGAACACTCGTGTTAAACTTGACGAGCCTAGCATGTATAGACATGGCCTCGGAACACAAGAGACCGAAAGGTCAAACATGAGTCATATAGTAGATATGATCAACATGATGATGTTCACCATTGAAACCACCTCAACTCACATGATGATCGGACTTGAGTTGGTGAATTTGGATAATGTTACACTCAGATGACCTGAGGGATGTCAATTTGAGTGGGAGCCTTAGTAATTTGATTAACTAAACTCATTATCTTGAATAATAGTCTAAGTAACCTTTGCATATTTATGTTGTAGTTCAATGGCTCGCGCAGTAGCACCCCTGAATTTTAATGCGTTCCTAGAGAAAGCTAAGTTGAAATATGATGGAAGTAACTTTATTGACTAGGCCCCTAATCTGAGGATTATCCTCACGGCTTCCCAGAAATCATATGTCCTTGATGCACCGCTTGGTGACCAACCAGAATACATGTCATCCGAAGACGTTAAGAACTGGGACTTCAAAGACGTTTTGAACATCATGGAGCATATGAGATGTTCCAGGAGTTGAAGTTTATCTTTCAGAAGAATGCCTGAATCAAGAGGTATGAGACCTCCGATAAGTTCTATGCTTGCAAGATGGAGGAGAACGGGTCTATCAGTGAACATATACTCAGAATGTCTAGGTATTCGACTCGTCTAGCAGAGTTGGGAATTGCCCTTCCACTAGAGGCGATCACTGACAGAGTTCTTCAATCACTGCCACCTAGTTACAAGAGCTTTGTGATGAACTATAACATGCACGGGATGAACAAGTCAGTCGCCGAGCTGTTTGCGATGCTAAAAGTTGCTGAGTCTGAAATCTAGAAAGAACATCAAGTTTTGATGGTCAATAAAAACACTAGTTTCAAGAAGAATGGCAAGGGCAAGGGCAATAAGGGCAAAACCAAGAAGGATAGCAAAGCAGTTGCTACTCCTGTAAAGAGGCCCAAGACTGGACCCAAGCAAGAAACTGAGTGCTTTCATTGCAAGGGAACTGGTCACTAGAAGCGGAACTGCCCCAAGTACCTGGCTAACAAGAAGGCGGCCAATGACAAACAAGGTATATATGATATACATGTTATTGATGTGTACCTTACTAGCTCTCGTTGTAGTGCCTGGGTATTTGATACCGGTTCGGTTGCTCACATTTGCAACTCAAAATAGGAACTACGGAATAGACGAAGGCTGGCAAAGGATGAAGTGATGATGCGCGTGGGAAATGGTTCCAAGGCTGATGCGATCGCCGTCGGCACGCTCTCTCTTCGATTACCATCGGGATTAGTGATGAACCTGAATAATTGTTATTTAGTGCCTGCGTTAAGCATGAACATTATATCTGGATCTTGTGTATTGCGAGACAGTTACTCATTTAAATTAGAGAATAATGGTTGTTCTATTTATATGAGTAATATCTTTTATGGTCATGCACCCAATGTGAGGGGTTTATTCATATTGAATCTTGATAGTGATGATACACATGTTCATAACATTGATGCCGAAAGATGTAGAGTTGATAATGATGGTACCACTTTCTTGTGGCACTGCCGTTTGGGTCATATTGGTGTAAAACGCATGAGGAAGCTCCATGCTGATGGACTTTTGGATTCACTTGATTTTGAATCACTTGACACATGTGAACCATCCCTCATGGACAAGATGACTAAAACGTCGTTCTCTAGAACAATGGAACGGGCAAGTGACTTATTGGAAATCATACATGCTGATGTGTGCGGTCCAATGAATGTTACAGCATGGAGTGGATATCATTATTTTCTCACCTTCACTGATGACTTAAGTAGATATGGGTATATTTACTTAATGAAACACAAGTCTGAAACATTTGAAAAGTTCAAGCAATTTCAGAGTGAAGTTGAGAATCATCATAACAAGAAGATTAAATTCCTGCGATCTGATCGAGGAGGTGAATATCTGAGTTATGAGTTTGACAGTCACTTAAGACAGTGTGGAATTATTTCACAGTTGACATTGCCTGGAACACCACAGCGTAATGGCGTGTCCGAACGTCGTAATCGAACCTTATTAGATATGGTGCCTTCTATGATGTCTCTTGCCGATTTGCCACTATCGTTTTGGGGTTATGCATTAGAGACAGCTGCATTCACTTTAAATAGGGCACCATCAAAATCCGTTGAGACGACGCCATATGAACTATGGTTTGGCAAGAGGCCAAAGTTGTCGTTTCTTAAAGTTTGGGGATGTGATGCTTATGTCAAAAAGCTTCAGCCTAAAAAGCTGGAACCTAAAGCGGAGAAATGCGTCTTCATAGGATATCCGAAAGAGACAGTCGGGTATACCTTCTATCTCAGATCCGAAGGCAAAGTGTTTGTCTCTAAGAATGGAACATTTCTTGAGAAAGAGTTTCTCTCGAAAGAATTGAGTGGGAGGAAAATAGAGCTTGATGAGGTTATTGAACCTTTACTTCAACCAGAGAGTAGAAAGATGTTTCTGTGGAGCCTACGACAGTTGAAGAGGAAGTTAATGATAATGATCATGAAACTTCAGATCAAGTTACTATTGAACCTCGTAGGTCGACAAGGGCGCGTACTGCTCATGAGTGGTACGGTAACCCTGTCTTGGAGGTCATGTTGTTGGACAACAATGAACCTACGAGCTATGGAGAAGCGATGATGGGACCGGATTCCGAGAAATGGTTAGAGGCCATGAAATCCGAGATGGGATCCATGTATGAAAACAAAGTATGGACTTTGGAAGTGTTACCTGAAAGGCGAAAGGCCATTCATGACAAATGGATCTTTAAGAAGAAGACGGACGCGGACGGTAATGTCACCGTCTATAAAGATCGACTTGTGTCAAAGGGTTTTTGACAAGTTCAAGGAGTTGACTATGATTCTCACCCGTAGCGATGCTTAAGTCTGTCAGAATTATGTTGGCAATAGCTGCTTATTTCGACTATGAAATTTGGCAGATGGATGTCAAAACAACGTTCCTCAATGGTTTCCTTGAGGAAGAATTGTATATGATGCAACCAGAAGGTTCTGTCGATTCAGAGAATGCTGACAAAGTTTGCAAACTCCAGCGATCCATTTATGGGCTGGTGCAAGCATCTCGGAGTTGGAATAAGCACTTTGATGAGGTGATCAAAGCGTTTGGGTTTATACAAGTTTATGGAGAAGCTTGTATTTACAAGAAAGTGAGTGGGAGCTCTATAGCGTTTCTAATATTATATGTGGATGACATATTGCTGATTGGAAACAATATAGAAATGTTGGAAAGCATGAAGGAATATTTGAACAAGAGTTCTACAATGAAGGACCTAGGAGAAGTTGCTTTCATATTAGGCATTAAGATCTATAGAGTAGATCGATACGGTTAATAGCACTTTCACAGAGCATATACCTTGATAAAGTTTTGAAGAAGTTCAAAATGGATCAGTCCAAGAAGGGGTTCTTGCCCGTGTTACAAGGTGTGAATTTGATTAAGACTCAATGCCCGATGACTACAGAAGATAGAGAAAAGATGAGTGTCGTCCCCTATGCTTCAGGCATAGGCTCTATCATGTATGCAATGTTGTGCACAAGACCCGATGTCAGCCTTGCCATAAATATGGCCGGAAGGTTTCAAAGTGATCCTGGAATGGAGCACTGGGCGGCGGTCAAGAATATCCTTAAGTACCTGAAAAGGACTAAGGAAATGTTTCTCGTTTATGGAGGTGATGAAGAGCTCATCGTAAAGGGTTACATCGATGCAAGCTTTGACACTGATCCGAATGACTCTAAGTCACAAACGGGGGAGCGGTAAGCTGGTGCGGTTCCAAGCAAAGCATGGTAGCCGATTCTACATGTGAAGCGGAGTACATCGCAGCCTCGGAGGCGGCGAAGGAAGGTGTCTGGATGAAGAAGTTCATGACAGATCTTGGAGTAGTGCCTAGTGCACTGAATCCAATGACTCTGTTCTATGACAACACCGGTGCCATTGCTCTCGCCAAGGAACCAAGGTTTCACAAGAGGACCAGACACATAAAGCGACACTTCAACTCCATCCGCGATTACATCGAGGAGAAGGACATAAATATTTGCAAAGTGCACACGGATCTGAATGTTGCACACCTGTTGACTAAACCTCTGCCAAGGGCTAAACATGATCAACACCAAAACTGCATGGGCGTTCGATTCATTACAATGTAAATCACATAGTGATGTGAACCAGATTATTGACTCTAGTGCAAGTGGGTGACTGTTGGAAATATGCCCTAGAGGCAATAAATAAAGTGTTTATTATTATATTTCCTTGTTCATGATAATTGTTTATTGTCCATGCTATAATTGTATTGATTGGAAACACATTACAAGTGTGGATAAATAGACAACACTTTGTCCCTAGTATGCCTCTAATGAACTAGCTCGTTGATCAAAGATGGTCAAGGTTTTCTAGCCATTGACCTGTGATGTCATTTGATAACGAGATCACATCATTAGGAGAATGATGTGATGGACAAGACCAAAACTACAAACGTAGCATATGATCGTGTCAGTTTATTGCTACTGTTTTCTGCATGTCAAGTATATGTTCCTATGACCATGAGATCATGCAACTCACGGACACCGGAGGAGTGCCTTGTGTGTATCAAACGTCGCAATGTAACTGGGTGACTATAAAGGTGCTCTACAGGTATCTCCGATGGTGTCTGTTGGGTTGGCATGGATCAAGACTGGGATTTGTTACTCCATGTGATGGAGAGGTATCCCAGGGCCCACTCGGTAATACAACATCACAATAAGCCTTGCAAGCAATGTGACTAAGTGTTAGTCATGGGATCTTGTATTACGGAACAAGTAAAGAGACTTGCCGGTAACGAGGTTGAACTAGGTATGGAGATACCGACGATCGAATCTCGGGCAAGTAACATACCGAAGAACAAAGGGAACATCATACGGGATTAACTGAATCCTTGGCATAGAGGTTCGACCGATAAAGATCTTCGTAGAATATGTCGGAACCAATATGGGCATCCGGTTCCCGCTGTTGGTTACTGACCGTAGAGATGTCTCGGTCATGTCTACATAGTTCTCGAACCCACCGGGTCTGCACACTTAAGGTTTAGTGACGTTTCGGTAGTATAGAGTTATGCATGATGGTGACCGAAGGTTGTTCGAAGTCCCAGATGAGATCCTGGACGTCACGAGGATCTCCGGAATGGTCCTGAGGTAAATACTGATATATAGGAAGTCCTATTTTGGTCACCGGAAAAGTTTCGGGCTTATCGGTAGTGTACCGGGAGTGCCGGGAGTGTACCGAGGGACCATCGAGAGGGGTATTTAGACTCAAGAGGCTATATGGGCTGTGGGAGAGTGAATACCAGACCTTAGTGGGCTGGTCGAAGTCCCACACAAGGCCCATGCGGCTGGGAAAGAAAAGCCCAAAGAGAAAAGGTGGAAAAAGGCAAAAAAGGAAGGAGTCCTAGTCCTACTAGGATTGGAGGAGGATTCCTCCTCTCCTATCCACTTCGGCCGAAGCCTCCTAGGGCTGGCCCTTTGTCCAAGCCTCCTCCTCTCTTCCTCTTATATATACTAGAGGTTTTAGGGTTTTTGACACAAGATTTCAGCCACGTGCAACCCTACCCTCTAGTGCATAGTTTCTCCTCTAGATCAGTTTTCTGAAGTGCTTAGGCGAAGCCCTGCCGGAATTGCTCCATCACCATCGCCGCAACATCGTCGCGCTGCCGGAGAACTCTTCTACCTCTTCGCTCCCTCTTGCTGGATCAAGAAGGCGGAGATCATCATCAAGTCGTACGTGTGCTGAACGCGGAGGTGTCGTCCGTTCAGTGCTAGATCGGGACGGATCGTGATTGGATCGCGGGACGCTCAACGATTTGGATCGCGAAGACGTTCGACTACATCAACCGCGTTTCTTAATGCTTCCCGCTTAGCGGTCTACAAGGGTACGTAGATTCACTCTCCCTCTCGTAGATGCTCATCACCATGGATAGATCTTGCGTGTGCGTATTGTTTCCCATGCAACGTTCCTCAACATTCTCCCCTATTAGATATAGTTGGAAAATGCTATCTTGAAGTTCACAGTATTTATTTTGAGATTTTACAAACTCAGCTTTATTTTTATAGTTGGTTTTAGTGCTTTTTATTAGCACCTATTGCATAAACCAAATTTGCAAACAGTTATTTGACCTGTAAAAATGTTCACTGTTTTATAAAGTAGCTAAAATAATTTAATGTGTATTTTTGTGTTTTTATTCATTAGTTATGCATTTGTTTTTACATAAAACTTTTGCTGTGTAATTTTCGTCAGTCTGAAGTCACTATTCACTTGGACCGCACTGTGTAGCCCATTTCTATTTGTCGCGCACAGCGTTCGACCGCGATAGCAGGCCGGCGGCCTATTCCCGAAGGCCACAGCCCACCCCGCATACCCCTCTCCCTCTTTGTTTTTTTCTCTGCCGCTAACCACCGGGTCCCGCATGTCATTCCTTTCTATGTTTGTGTTCTTCCTGGAGATTGTTCTCGATCCGAACTCGATCGATTTGATCGATCTATTCCTGATTGATCACGGAATCGTCCTTATAAGTATTCACCTCCTCCCCCTCTTCCGGTTTTTCCGGTAATCGCCAACTTCCGTGCCCTGGAACCCCGATTGGATCTCGCCGGAGTTCTGTCGCCTGAAGCTTTCGCCATCGATTCCAGCTTCACCTGAGGGTACCTGCGCCTCATTTCCTCTTTGTCCCCGTATCCTTGACCTCCTCTCTCTCCCTCATCTCTTATTATGCGTAGGGGAGCAACACACCGAGCACAGCACCTCCGACCAGAAGCACACCGCCGCCAGTCGCCGCCCCAGCCACACCTTCCCGTGGCCAGGGGACAATATCGACGCCTCCAAGCATGGTTTCGACATCGCAGAGGACCGCCTCCTCCCGTGAAGTATTCCCCGAGCCCCGGAGCCACCTGTAGTCGTCGCCATTGACGAAGCCCGAGCCGCCCGCGGCCTTCTCCTCCAAGTCCGGCGCCCTTCTCCTCTGTTTTCTCCGGTGAGCAAACCCCAGTCGTCTGTTCTGTCGTGTGCGGCCAAGATTAGATCTCTATTTTGTTTTATGTTTCCCAAACCGTTATTTTTTAGATGCTGGCCATCCGTCAGTTAGCCTTCACAGTGGTCAGCCCTGGCCATTCATGTCGCGCCACGTGGCAACACCACAGCAGCCGCACAAACAGTTCCAGCAGTTTGGGCAGATTTTAGTGCAATTTTCGTTTACCATATCTCTTGATCCGTATATCCAATTTCACCGATTCTTTTTCCTGTGCACTCATAATAATTAGTAGAATATTGTAGAACCAATTTTTCATACTTTTAAACTATTCAAATTTGAATTTGCTTATATTTGAATTCAACCTTCCGGAGGCCATATCTTTCAAACCATTTATCCAATCTAATCAGTTCCTTTTGCATTGTGATCCCACTAGCATGTAGATAATAAATACCTATTGATATATTTCTCTTATTTGAGTTTTAATTGAATTCTTTGCTGTTGACTTTATTCTGATGTTATGTGAGTACGGTTTATTTATCGATGCATTTGTTAAACATATAGATTGTGGAGAGTGTGAAGCGGATCAGAATTAAGCGTTAGAGCACTTCATCACCGTTCAAGGCAAGTTTCACTTTTGATTATGCTCATCCTATATGTCTGGCACTGATGTGACCTTTTATATGTTTGGGTGATTCCTATATTGCTTGTCGCCGTGTGCTTGTCCTGTTTGCGTTGTTCAATTGTATGCTTGGATTTGTTATGGTAAACGTGGGCTTGTATGAGTGTTTCATGAAAGTGGAGAGTGTGTATAGCTGTAGGCTGGGGACTTTTCATCAGGTGAATGCGTCTTGGCAGAGCACTCTATTGTCCCTAGAGAATGCGCCATTGGCAGAGAACACTTGAGCTAGTTCGGGATTTAAATCAGGTGAATGCGTCCTTGGTAGAGCGCTCTATCGTCCCTAGAGAATGCACCATGGACAGAGCACACTTGAGACTTCTGAAGTTCTTGTCATGTTTATTTAGGATCTCAGGAGTTCTCATGGGACGGTCTGTTGTATTGAGTAAACCTTGTCTTGAGGTAGGTGAAGTTAGTTTATGCCAAACCTACTTGAGTGTTTTGTTTGTCATACCTTGCTTGTAGATGTAGGTTTGCTATATATCATTATGTGTGATTTGCCAGTGCATTCAATGTATTGACCCTTTGTGGCTGCAACTTATCATGTTGTAGGATGTTCAGATGACCATTGAGATACAACAGGGTCGCGAGTCTTCACTCAACATTTTTGCCAGTGGACATTGATGGGATTCATCATTTGTTTATGCTACTTTTCCGTTGTCATTATTTAATAAAGCTAGCTATGTGCTACGATATTGTAATACTTTATAAATTCTGGATCATACGTTGTAGTAAATGATGCACTTGTTATTTGATATTCTTATGTACTATGTTGTGCTGGCGAATCGATCCAAGGACTACCACGGTAAGCATAGAGACATGAATCTTATCAGATTCGGGTTGTTATAGACACTAACTAAACAATGGTTACATTGAGAGGGGCAATGGGATCACAAGCAAACAAGTCCCTTCGTCCAGGCGCATTAACCGCATGATAAATAGCTGGTCGGACGCCATTAATCGGAGTTGGGACCGAGGCAAGCGAGGAGTGGCAGTCAAAGTCTCACTTCTAGATTAGCCTACGTAGCAGACTGTCAGGACCGGTTTTCTAGGATATTAAATTCCTAGTAATTGGCCCTTGTGCTCATCAGCCCCAGGATTACTGTTAGCTGATGAGACACAATGTTGATACAGAAAATTCCAAGCAAAATACAAAATCTGAAGTACAAGACCATTGTGGTCTATAAGTACAACAAAAGTTTTTAGTGGTTGGTGGCGGAAGTGGTTGCAGATCATAAGTGTCTATGGGACTCCATTTCCCACAGGAACAGCTGACCTGGATAACTCCTATCTTCGTGTGGCTGCTATCTGCTGCCTAGGTTTCGGGGATGTTGTCATTGCACTCCTCTCCAAGCATGGAATCTGGCCAAGACAATAGCCAGGGACAAGCCAGTGAGTACTTTGAATATACTCGCAAACATCATGAAAACAGGTATAATATAACAGGTGATAATTATGCACTGAAATAATTCACGATCACTTAGTCAGTCACAAAATAAAATTTTACGATGCACGCAAGCAGGTCATTCATATTAAACAGGAATAAACAATCAGAGCATCAAAATACAATAAACCAATCGTGTGTCTGAAGCGACGCCCTGAAAGGATAAAATAATAATATAAGGCATGCCTCAGTCGGGCGTCTGAGCGACACCACATAAAGGGATTATAAAGGAAAGTAAATAACAAGCATGCCACAGTCGGGCGTCTGAGCGACACCACATAAAGGGATTATAAAGGAAAGTAAATAACAAGCATGCTAGAGTCGGGCGTTTGAGCGACGCCACATAAAGGGCTTATATAATAATCATAATGAGTATCCAGGAGGTAGAACCATCCCAAGTGATACTCAGCAAAAAAAATTAACATGGTTAGTCCACAATAATAATAATTATTATTATTATCATTTGTCACACGGCATGCTCAATATTCCGATTTAGAAGTTTTCCTTTAATCAACCGAGACTAATTCCGCTCACGGTCTTTGAATTGAAAACACACCTGACCTGCACACACCAGCTTAGCTTATCGGTGCTTGGAATCACCCACGGCACTCGTTAAGCAAAACTCTAAGTGGGGAGGCCACAACCTCGATTAGCATGGGATCAAATTTATATCGCGCACTCAAAGGGGTGCCCCCCTCTCGGCCCCAACTAGAAACACCCATGCCCCTGGACCAGGTGGCTTGCCTACCAGATGCAGCGGGTATCTTCCACCATGGCCTCTCTGTATGGTGTGTGCTAAGAAAGGGGTTGACAACTTATTGAACCGTACCCTACCTACTGTAGGGACAAGTGGTAGTACGAAACAATCATGAGGGTTACTAGCACAAGACTTGATCTATGGTCGACTCAGGAGGATATGTATTCTCTGCATGTTTAGCACAACAAATATATTTCATGGTATTAGGCAGAATCACCACTCATCATACCCTTTCATGCCTCACTGACCATTCTTGCTCCAACGAGATGTCAGCACCAAGCTCATGCCTACTCGAGACAGAGACTTCTCCCGTTTCCTTCTGGTAGGCATGAAAGGTATACGAGGGTGAATACTTTCACAAGCATATCAATTCCAATAGCAAGGAATTTCATCATGCATTTGTAACCATCATCACACCATCACATGAAATAATGCATATTTTAGTTCAACTCGACATTACAGTCACATCAAGCAACACACAACAAATATTATAACAGGCTTCAGAATGCTTGCCTTTAATGGTGTAGGGAGGTAGGATGCATCACATAACTTTTGAAAGTTTTCTTCTCTCTCCATTTCCTATTTTGAAAATATTCGAATTAACACGTAATTCAAAACAGTACAAAACGTTGTCTTAAATATTTTTGCAATAATTCCTAAAATAAACTAGGTGGAATTTGAGAAGCAAAAGAAAAAGAATCAAATCAATTGGGGTTTTATTTTAAAAGATATAGCCAGTCAAAGTTGGGTCAAACTTCTGTTTTTAATAAATCAGAAAAACAAAAACGCATAGGGGTGAATGCGCGTACCAAAACTGAAAGCATACTCCGACAGATTACGCCTTCCCGACGGAAAAGCGTACTAGATAGGAGTGCACCGCCAGGGGCCTCAGCTATCTCACCGATAGGTGGGACCCACCTGTCGGGTTCGTCCTCTACCTTGCGCACAGACCAAAGAGAGCAGGATTCCAGCGAGGTTTCCCGGTGCTAGGAGGACCCATTCCTCGCACTCGACACACCGGCGTCTTCACCATGGAGAGGCACGCCCGTCCATGTGCTTCATGCCCTTCAGGGGGCTCTGAATCGAGTGCAGCTTCCAGCCCCGCGGCATGGGCGACGGTGGCGACGGAGGGAGCTTGATAACCACGGGGGGGGAGAATCCTCGGGATCGGGGTTGGTCTCTGGTGAAGGGAGGTTCCTTTCCTGCTGCTAATAGCGAAGGGAGGGAACTGGTGGCCTGGTGCCAGCCGACAACTTAACGGAGGCACCTTCGGCCGCGGGTGGAGAAATTGGCCACCCCGGCTTGATTGGGTGGGCAAAGAAACTCACAGGGAGTCTGGGATGCGCTGCTGCCTCAATGGAGGTCTCGTTGTTCCTTTTATAGCTAGCTAAGGTCGGTTTCGTCGGCGGCCGATGATAAGACCGGCGAACCGCCTTTCTGTACCTTGCAGGGTGACGGGCCGAGGCTGGGGACGGAGTCAGGAGCTAGCGGACGGTCTATGCACTGCACAAGGAGGCAACTGGCGAGCTGAGATGGCTTGGGCGGCACTACCATGGCAAGCGGCGGCGATGGCGGCTTGCGGACGTGTTGGGAGAGGGCTGTGGTGCTCGAGAGTGATGCTGGTCGGGCCTTGGCGCTACTCTGCGAGCGGTAGAGGGTCAGGATAAGCTCGGGGGTTGGTGAGGCGGCTCGGGCAAGCGCGTGCAAAATGCATGCTCTGCTCGCGCTCCCGGCATGCCTACCATGTGCTTGATGAAATATCAACATGAGCTAGGGGCTATGGATAAGGATGGAACTTAACAGGGCTATTAGTGGGGCTTCTATAGACACCGCAGACACACCGGTTTGGCTTGATAAGCTACATCCTAATACAATCATAGCACCATGCCAATTCTGGCCATGCACTAAAGGTGCTCGATGGAATGACCAAGGGAACTAGAGAGGTTTCCTGGCCACCAAACTTTCCAGGTTGTGCTCTCCTCAGGTTTACCCTAGGATGGTAAGGTTATTTTTTAAAACCTATAAACTTGTCAGTGCAAGATTTTGAGAAACCATTCCTGGACAGAAACAAAAGGGCACTATTGTATGGGTTAAAAACATTGCAAAGAGCCTAAACTCTTGGACTTAAGAGTTTGGTAGGGTGCGATACAAGTAGGAAAAATATTATGGGCATTGGGGCACAGAAAAATAGGGTTGCTATTCAAAGCATCAAACTGGACCAGAATGCAAATGAGGATGATATGCTCAAATATTTCAAATACCACAGAGTGGTTTTTCATAAAAATGAGTTATATTCATATACTGACATCTCCCAATTTTTATTAGATTTTTCAAGAAATATTTAGACAGGTTGCAGTGCAAACTACAAACTGAACCAGATTTCAAAAATTGAGGTAGGGCTCAAATTTTACAAATGACCAAGCTGGGTTTTTGCATGAAAATGATCTAGAGACATCACATGCCATCTAATTTTTTTTGGAATTTTTAAAAGGGTTTATGGAGTGGTTGTAGTGTAACAAGAGCCTTCAAAAGGATGAAAATGCTATTAAAATAATTAAAACTTGGCAGATTTTATAAAAAATAATAATTCCACTCCTTTTAATGAATGAAATAAAATGATTTCATAAGACATTCAAGTCACATAACATTATTCAAAAATTTCAGATAAGAGGGAAAAAATTTGAAGTCCAGAAAAAGAAGTGGCTCTGATATTAATAGAAAAATCCATAAAATAGGAAATAATTATTCCTGACAAGATTTTAATTGCTAAAACATTGTTAATTTTTTTGGGTGTCACAACACTACCCCCCTTAACAAAAATCCCGTCCTCGAGATTTGCTAAAGACGTATTTTGCAAAAAAAAAATACTCGTACCACATGGCAATCGTAACATGAAAAACAAATACAACACACACATGATAGTACGGGGTCATAGTAAAATTGCTGACTAATGCTCAGATGTGGTATACTAGTGAGGTAATTGATTACGTGATAAAAGCGTGTACGGTCCTACGTTCAGTGTACACGTCCTGTGAGTCATATAACGTGAGGACATGCAAATTTAATTTTTGTTAGAAAACATTTTTCATCGTAGTGGTCTCTTAAGAAAACCTTACTATTAAATTCGCTATAATGAAAACAATCGATTTTTTAAATCACAACAAACAACTGCAACCAACACAATAAACTCATATAGAGATTTTAAAACATAACACAGATATCACAACAAGCAGTCAAATGCTACACAAACTGATGTAACTACGGCGCTGATGGTTCAGGTAATAAGCTATATTTCATGAGCAATTATTCCCTGTAGTGGGATATATCCTTCGTCTACTGGGGAGCGGATGGGGAATTCACAAAATGCACCTCTCTTAGTCTGGCCTGAGGGGTCTGCTAATAGCGACTAGGGTTTTATCACAACAAGGGTTTGGAAAAATCCCATCTCTTGCTGGGTCAAGCGCTCTCGAGCGATGACATAGTGCACCAGCTTAATTAGCGTCGGATCTTTCTCTACTCAGGTGTAGGGAAAGGATGCGGATTCTCTAGCTGTTGCGCTATTTCGGGAAATAATAACACCCACGTTCACTAGCATAGGTGCCAGGAATTGAAGATGGGTAACCGCTCCATAAGTAGCAATCTCTGTGGTCATTATTGTAGTGGGCATAGATTCTCTCGATGAAGGGAACTCCTGTCGGTTCTTGGTTTGCGTCTACCTGCGGGTTGTGCCTAACTGTTCAATATTTCGAGGAGGTGAAAGTGATCCTCGATTTGAACAGCTTGTACCGGGATGGGTGGGGAGAACTCATGCTATTGTGGTTAAAAACTCACAATTATCTTAATAAAATTCCCTAGGGTTGCATCTAGGATCTCCCAAGGTGCGACCTGAAAAACAAATGGTTGTGAAGGCAGTGCATAGGGTGAGGGATGCTCGGTAAGGTCACAGAGTGGCCTCTTGTATGGCATCCGGGCGGCATGACATATTGCGGTGTGTGGGCAATATTAACTATCGGTTCTGTTATATGGTGGTCGGGGTCAATGTCACAGATATATCTATATCGCAAAATGCAATGTAATACTGTGGTTATCGATGGGGTGGTCTTATGGTAGCTACGCTTAGAACTAAATATATATGAGACCAGATGCCCAAATGATTTATGCATGGTTACTTGCGGTATTATTAAAATATTGTCATACAAGAACTCTGCATTTATTAATGGTGATACAAGGTCACACTATTACCTAGAGAGTAATATTAAAATTGATACTACTCGAGTGGCTTAGTCTACTTCATTCATATCTAGTCGAGCATGCCTTTTGGATGTCGGGCTTCTCTTTGGGCTTTACCGCTGGGGTTGACTGGGTTAGGGCAAACGTCTCCTTATAAAAGAGAACGGAGTCTTCCCTCGCATGCTTGTGAATGAAATAACTCATGTGTCGATCACGGGCATGTGACTTACTGGGCTAGTATGATAGGTTGGGTACCGACTGCCAAAAGTTGTCGGGGTCACTATGTGGGCTATAGTATAGGATAGGCTTGACTGTGGTTATGGTAAGGTTTGGTGGGCGGTAACCTAGGTTCTATTAACCCGGCCAAGATAGGATTACTCAATGGTCAGCCTGGCTCTAATACCAAGGTTGTCAGGACCGGTTTTCTAGGATATTAAATTCCCAGTAATTGGCCCTTGTGCTCATCAGCCCCAAAATTACTGTTAGCAGATGAGACACAATCTTGATACAGAAATTCCAAGCAAAATACAAAATCTGAAGTACAATACCATTGTGTCTATAAGTACAACAAAAGTTTCTAGTGGTTGGTGGCGGAAGCGGTTGCAGATCATCAGCGTCTATGGGACTCCATTTCCCACAAGAACAGCTGACATGCATAACTCCTATCTTTGCGTGGCTTCTATCTGCTGCCTAGGTTCCGGGGATGTCGTCATTGCACTCCTCTCCAAGCATACAATCTGGCCAAGACAATAGCCAGGGACAAGCCAGTGAGTACTTTGAATGTACTCACAAACATCATGAAAATAGGTATAATATAGCAGGTGATAATTATGCACTGAAATAATCCACGATCACTTAGTCAGTCACAAAATAAAAATTTATGATGCACGCAAGAAGGTCATTCATATTAAACAGGAATAAACAATTAGAGAATGAAAATACAATAAACCAATCGTGTGTCTGAAGTGAAGCCTCGAAAGGATAAAAAAATATAAGGCATGCCTCAGTCGGGCGTCTGAGCGACACCACATAAAGGGCTTATAAAGGAAAGTAAATAACAAGCATGCCACAGTCGGGTGTCTGAGCGACAATACATAATGGGCTTATAAAGGAAAGTAAATAACAAGCATGCCATAGTCGGGCATCTGAACGATGCCACATAAAGGGCTTATATAATAATCATAATGAGTATCCAAGAGGTAGAACCATCCCAAGTGATACTCAGCAAAACAAATAAATAACATGGTTAGTCCACAATAATAATAATTATTATTATTATCATTTGTCACATGACATGCTCAATATTCCGATTTAGAAGTTTTCCTTCGAAGACCGACACTAATACCGACACTCGACCCATCCCAGACTGTAGTCCTTAACCGCAGACACGACTATTCGAATAGATATTAACTCTGGAGAGGGTGTACTCTTTACCCACGAGTAACGGATTCCTTTAGTCCACTAGGACTAATTCCACTCACGGTCTTTGAATTGAAAACACACCTGACCGTCACACACCAGCTTAATTTATCGGTGCCTGGAATCACCCATGGCACTCGTTAAGCAAAACTAGAAGTGGGGAGTCAACAACCTTGATTAGCATGGGGTCAACTTTATATCGCGCGATCTAAGGGGTGCCCCCCTCTCGGCCCCAACCGAAAACACCCATGCCCCGGACCAAGTGGCTTGCCTACCAGATGTAGCCGGTATCTTCCACCATGGCCTCTCTGTACGGTGTGTGCTAAGAAAGGGGTTGACAACTTACTAAATCGTACCCTACCTACTGTAGGGACAAGTGGTAGTACGAAACAAGTATGGGGTTACTGGCACAAGACTCGATCTATGGTCGACTAAGGAGGTTATGTATTCTTTGCATGGTTAGCATAACAAATATATTTCACGGTATTAGGCAGAATCACCACTCATCATACCCTTTCATGCCTCACTGACCATTCTCACTCCAACGAGATGTCAGCACCAAGCTCATGCCTACTCGAGACAGAGACTTCTCCCGTTTCCTTCCGATAGGCATGAAAGATATACGAGGGTGAATACTTTCACAAGCATATCAATTCCAACAGCAAGGAATTTCATCATGCATTTGTAACCTTGAACACACCATCACATGAAATAATGCATACTTCAGTTCAACTCGATGTTACAGTCACATCAAGCAACACACAACAAATATTATACCAGGGTTCAGAATGTTTGCCTTTAATGGTGTAGGGAGGTAGGATGCATCACATAACTTTTGAAAGTTTTCTTCTCTCTCCATTTCCCGTTTTGAAAATATTCGAATTAACATGTAATTAAAAACAGTACAAAACGTTGTTTTAATTTGCAATAATATCTAAAATAAACTAGGTGGAATTTGAGAAGCAACAGAAAAAGAATCAAATCAAATGGAGTTTTATTTTAAAAGATATAGCCAGTCAAAGTTGGGTCAAAGTTCTATTTTTAATAAATCAAAAAAAGGAAAACACATAGGGGTGAATACCCGTACCGAAACTGAAAGCGTACTCCGACGGATTACGCCTTCCCAACGGAAAAGCGTACTAGATAGGAGTGCACCGCCAGGGGCCTCAGCTATATCATCGACAGGTGGGACCCACCTGTCGGGTTCGTCCTCTACCTTGCTCGCGGACAAAAGAGAGCAGGATTCCAGCGAGGTTTCCCAGTGCTAGGAGGACCCATTCCTCGCGCTCGACACACCAGCGTCTTCACCATGGAGAGGCACACTTTTCCATGTGCTTCATGCCCTCCAGGGGGCTCGGAATCGAGCGCAGCTTCCAGCCCCGCGACACGGGCGACGATGGCGACGGAGGGAGCTTGATAACCATGGGGGGAATGAATCCTAGGGCTCAGGGTTGGTCTCTGGTGGAAGCAAGTTCCTTTCCAGCTGCTAATAGCAAAGGGAGGGAACTAGTGGCCTGGTGCCAGCCGACAACTTAACGACGGCACCTTTGGCCGCGGGTGGAGAAATTGGCCACCCCGGCTCGATTGGCTGGGCAGAGAAACTCACAGGGAGTCTGAGATGCGCTGCTGCCTCAATGGAGGTCTCGGGGTTCCTTTTATAGGTAGCTAAGGTCGGTTTCGCCGGTGACCGAGGATAAGACCGACGAACCGCCTTTCTGTAGCTTGAAGGGTGACGTGTCGAGGCTGGGGATGGAGTCAAGAGCTTGCGGACGGTCTAGGCACTGCACACGGAGGCAGCTGGCGAGATGAGATGGCTTGGGCGGCGCTGCCATGGCAGGCGACATCGGTGGCGGCTTGTGGACGTGTCAGGGGAGGGCTGTGGTGCTCGAGAGCGATGCTGGTCGGGCCTTGGTGCTACTATGCGAGCGATAGAGGGTCAAGATAAGCTCGGTGGTTGGTGGGGCAGCTCGGGCAAGCGCGTGCAAAACGCACGCTCTGCTTGCGCTCCCGGCATGCCTACCACGTGCTCGATGAAATATCAGCATGAGCTAGGGGCTGCGGATAAGGATGTAACTTAACATGGCTATCGGTGGGGCTTCTATAGACACCGCAGACACACTGGTTTCGCTTGATAAGCTGGATCCTAATACAATCATAGCATCATGCCAATTCTGGCCATCCACTAAAGGTGCTCGACGGAATTACAAAGGCATCTAGAGAGGTTTCCTGGCCACCAAAATTTCCAGGTTGTGCTCTCCTGAAGTTTACCCTAGGATGGTAAGGTTATTTTATAAAACCTATAAACTTGTCAGTGCAAGATTTTGAAAAAACCATTTCTGTACAGAAACAAAAGGGCACTATTGCATGGGTTAAAAATATTGCAAAGAGCCTAAACTCTTGGACTTAAGAGTTTGGTAGGGTGCAATACAAGCAGGAAAAATATTATGGGCATTGGGGCATAGAAAAATAGGGTTGCTGTTCAAAGCATCAAACTGGACCAGAATGCAAATGAGGATGATATGCTCAAATATTTCAAGTAACACAGATGGGTTTTTGCATAAAAATGAGTTATATTCATATACTGACATCTCCCAATTTTTATGAAATTTTTAAAGAAATATTTAGACAGGTTGCAGTGCAAACTACAAACTGAACCAGATTTCAAAACTTGAGGTAGGGCTCAAATTTTACAAATGACCAAGCTGGGTTTTTACATAAAAATGATCTAGAGGCATCACATGCCATCTACAAATTTTTGTGGAATTTTTAAAAGGGTTTATGAAGTGGTTGTAGTGTAACCGGAGCCTTCAAAAGGATGAAAATACTATTAAAATAATTAAAACTTGCCAGATTTAAAAATAATAATAATTCCACTGCTTTTAATGAATGAAATAAAATGATGTCATAAAACATTCAAGTCACATAACATTATTCAAAAGTTTCAGATAAGAGGGAAAAAAATTTGAAGTCCAGAGAAAAGAAGTGGCTCTGATATTAATAGAAAAAAATCCATAAAATAGGAAATAATTATTCCTGACAAGATTTTAATTGCTAAAACATTGTTAAATTTTTGGGGTGTTACACAGACTACTCTCATGTGTCCCGCCGAGCCTGCATGGCGGACAGTTCTCACGTGTCCCATCAAGCATGTGCCGCAGAAAGCTCGCACGTTTCCTGTCACCAAACATATGCATGCATGGCACCTCCATATATCAAGTAAAAAATAGTTGGACATGTGGCACCAAATGGTTATCGGAACACACACGATTCACGTAATGTAGCCGTTTGTGATACTTACGTGGCAACTATTTGTTCCAAAATGTCGACGTTGCTTGTTAATGTGTGAACCTTCTCAAATTGTAGAACTTATGGTACCATGACCTATATGAGCCATGTTATGACACCAAGATAAGTTTGATGAATCTTGTACGAGTTTTGTATTTGCAGGAATTTAAAAACCAAGATTATCAATGATTGCGGCCGAGTTATCATGCTTAAATGTTTTTAATTCATTAACATTCTTTGCATGGGACCTAAGCAAGCACTATACCATGTGCTTCTAGTTCAAAATTTGAATTATGCATATTACCCTAGAAAACTCAATAAATGTATAAAAAGGGTCGAATTGGTGCACTAGAGGACGCATTGAATGTAGTTTTGCCACCAAAGGTGACATGTTCCCAATCGAAATCATGAGGCTTCTTTTATAAGCTTTGGCTTGTAAGAAGCATGACAAAATATTTCTCCCAAATTCATAAAAAATAGAATTCCATATATGTGTCGTGGCATGACACTGGGTAAGTTTCATGAATTTCAGTCAAGCTTTGGGTTCTCGAGGATTTAAAAACCAAGATTCTTAATGTTTGCGGCCTAGTCACGATGCCGAGATGTTTATAATTCATTGACCTTTAGTGCATGGGATCTAAACAGGGACCCAATGACACAAAAATGATTTTTAATCCACTTTGTTTACCGGGAACATCTGCTTGTCGTTCAAATTTGAGTTCTTCGCATTAAGTGCATTCCTAAAAAACTCAATATCGGTTCGACCACAAAGGTGGCATGTTCCATATCGTAACCTCGAGGCTTCTCGAGGGAAGCTCCGATTTGTAAGAGGTTTGTCACAAAACTTATCTCAATTTGCTAAAAGAGATTACCATGTTGTATAAGTGTCGTGTCATGACACCGGGGTAAGTTTCAAGAATTCCAAACGACTTTCGGATTTATGGGGATATAAAAGAAAAGTTTCTCAATGACGCCAAGATGTTTGTAATCATTGCATGAGACCTAAATCGTGACCCTAAGGATACAAAAATGATTTTCTAACCCATATTGGTGCCCTGGAGCATGTGTTGCTTGTAGTTCACATTTGAATTATGCACATTAAATAGCTAGAAAATTAAATTAATGTATAAAGGGCGTCGAACGAGACCTGGACAATTCCACATTTTAGCATTGTACTTGTATTAGTTGTTGGGGAACGTAGTAGTAATTCAAAATTTTCCTACGCATCACCAAGATCAATCTATGGAGAAACCAGCAACGAGTAAGGGGTGAGTGAAAATTCATACCTTTCAAGATTGCTAAGCAGAAGCGTTACTATGAATGCGGTTGGTCGAGTCGTACTCGCAGCGATTTAGATCGCGGTGGATTTCGATCTAAGCACCGAACAACGACACCTCCACGTTCAACACACGTGCAGCCCGGTGATGTTTCCTATGCCTTGATCTAGCAAGGAGGAAGGAGAGGTTGAGGGAGAGCTCCGTCAACACGACAGCGAGGTGACGGTGGAGCTTCGTGGTACTCCGGCAGGGCTTCGCCAAGCACTACGAAGGACGAGGAGAAGGAGGGTAGGGCTGCACCGAGAGAGAGAGAGAGAGAGATCTATGTTGGCAGCCCCCAAAACCCTCACTATATATAGGAGGAGGGGAGGAGGGTGCGCCCCCTCTAGGGTTCCCACCCTAGGGGGTGCGGCAGCCCAAGATGGGGATGGCCGGCAGCCAAGAGAGGGAGAGAGGGGGGCGTGCCCTAGGGTGGGCCTAGGGCCCATCTGCGCCTAGGGTTTTCCCCCTCTCCTCCTTTGCTACACCTTGGGCCTGGTGGGAGGCGGACCAGCCCAACCAGGGGCTGGTTCCCTCCCACTTTCGGCCCATGTAGGCCTCTGGTGCCGGTGGCCCCTCATAGTGGACCCCCGAAACCCTTCTGGTGGTCCCAGTACGTTACCGGTGATGTCCGGAACACTTCCGGTAACCAAATCCTCACTTCCTATATATCATTCTTTACCTTCGGACTATTTTGGAACTCCTCATGATGTCAGGGATCTCATCCGGGACTCCGAACAACCTTTGGTTACCATGTACACAATTTCCCTATAACCCTAGCATCATCGAACCTTAAGTGTGTAGACCCTATGGGTTCGGGAGGCATGTAGACATGACCGAGAACCCTCTCTGGTCAATAACCAACAGCTGGATTTGGATACCCATGTTAGATCCCACATGCTCCACGATGATCTCATTGGATGAGCCACGATGTCGGGGATTCAATTAATCCTGTATACAATTCCCTTTATCCATTGGTATGTTACTTGCCCGAGATTCGATCGTCGGTGTCCCTATACCTTGTTCAATCTCGTTACCGGCAAGTCTCTTTACTCGTTCCGTAACACACGATCCAGTGACTAACTCCTTAGTCACATTGAGCTCATTATGATGATGTATTACCGAGTGGGCCCAGAGATACCTCTCCGTCACACGGAGTGACAAATCCCAGTCTCGATTTGTGCCAACCAACAGATACTTTCGGGGATACCCGTAGTGTACCTTTATAGCCACACAGTTACGTTGTGACGTTTGTCACACCCAAAGTATTCCTACAGTATCCAGGAGTTGCACAATATCATGGTCTAAGGAAATGATACTTGACATTAGAAAAGCTTTAGCAGACGAACTACACGATCTAGTGCTATGCTTAGGATTGGGGCTTGTCCATCACATCATTCTCCTAATGATGTGATCCCGTTATCAATGACATCTAATGTCCATGGTCATGAAACCATGACCATCTTTTTATCAACAAGCTAGCCAACTAGAGGCTCACTAGGGACATGTTGTGGTCTATGTATTCACACATGTATTATGGTTTTCGGTTAATACAATTATAGCATGAACAATAGACAATTATCATGAACAAGGAAATATAATAATAATCACTTTATTATTGCCCGTAGGGCATATTTCCAACAGTCTCCCACTTGCACTAGAGTCAATAATCTAGTTACATTGTGATGTATTGAACACCCATAGAGTTCTTGTGTTGATCATGTTTTGCTCGTGAGAGAGGTTTATTCAACAGATCTGCAACATGCAAATCCATATGTACTCTACAAATGTCTATATCTCCATCCTGGACATATCCACGAATGGAGTTGAAGCGGTGCTTGATGTGTCTTGTCTTCTTGTGAAACCTGGGCTCCTTGGCAAGGGTAATAGCTCCAGCGTTAGTCACAGAGTAGAGTCATCGGGCCCGACGTATTGGGAATCACTCCTAGGTCGATGATAAACTCCTTCATCCAGACTCCTTCCTATGCTGCTTCCGAAGCAGCTATGTACTCCGCTTCACATGTAGATGCCGCCACGATGCTATGCTTGCTGCTGCACCAGCTGACTGCCCCTCCGTTCAGAATATACACGTATCCAGTTTGTGACTTGGAATCATCCGGATCTGTGTCGAAGCTAGCATCGACGTAATCCTTTACGACGAGCTCTTCGGCACCTCCGTATACGAGAAACATGTCCTTGGTCCTTTTCAGGTACTTTAGGATATTCTTGACCGCTGTCCAGTGTTCCGCTCCAGGATCACTTTGGTACCTCCCTACCAAACTGATGGCAAGGTTCACATCAAGTCTGGTACATAGCATGGCATACATAATAGAGCCTATGGTTGAAGCATAGGGGATGACACTCATCTTTTCTCTATCCTCTACCGTGGTCGGGCATTGAGTCGTACTCAATCTCACACCCTGTAAGACGGGCAAGAACCCCTTCTTGGACTGATCCATATAGAACTTCAACAATATCTTGTCAAGGTACGTGCTTTGTGAAAGACCTATGAGGCGTCTCGATCTATCTCTATAGATATTGATGCCTAATATGTAAGAAGCTTCTCCAAGGTCCTTCATTGAAAAACACTTATTCAAGTAGGCCTTTATGCTTTCCAAAAGTTCTATATCATTTCCCATCAACAATATGTCATCCACATATAATATGATAAATTCTACAGAGCTTGCACTCACTTTCTTGTAAATACAGGGTTCTCCATAAACCTGTATGAATCCAAACGCTTTAATCACCTCGTTAAAGTGAATGTTCCAACTCCGAGATGCTTGCACTAGCCCATAGATGGAGCGCTAAAGCTTGCATACTTTGTTAGCAACTTTAGGATCGACAAAACCTTTCGGCTGTATCATATAAAGTTCTTCCTTAAGGAAACCATTAAGGAATGCCGTTTTGACGTCCATTTTCCAGATCTCATAATCATAAAATGCGTCAATTGCTAACATGATTCGGACGGACTTCAGCATCGCTACGGCTGAGAAAGTCTCATCATAGTCAACTCCTTGAACTTGTCGATAACCCTTAGCGACAAGCCTAGCCTTATAAACGGTCACATTACCATCCACGTCAGTCTTCTTCTTAAAGATCCATTTATTTTCTATGGCTCGCCGATCATCGGGCTATTGGAAATATGCCCTAGAGGCAATAAATAAAGTGTTTATTATTACATTTCCTTGTTCATGATAATCTTTTATTATCCATGCTATAATTGTATTGATTGGAAACACATTACATGTGTGGGTAAATAGACAACACTTTGTCCCTAGTATGCCTCTAGTGAACTAGCTCGTTGGTCAAAGATGGTCAAGGTTTCCTAGCCATTGACATGTGATGTCATTTGATAACGGGATCACATCATTACGAGAATGATGTGATGGACAAGACCCAAACTACAAACGTAGCATATGATCGTGTCAGTTTATTGCTACTATTTTCTGCATGTCAAGTATATGTTTCTATGACCATGAGATCATGCAACTCACGGACACCGGAAGAGTGCTTTTGTGTGTATCAAACGTTGCAACGTAACTGGGTGACTATAAAGGTGCTCTACAGGTATCTCCGAGGGTGTTTGTTGGGTTAGCATGGATCAAGACTGGGATTTGTTACTCCGTGTGACGGAGAGGTATCTTAGGGCCCACTCGGTAATACAACATCACAATAAGCCTTGCAAGCAATGTGACTAAGTGTTAGTCACGGGATCTAGTATTACGGAACGAGTAAAGAGACTGGCCGGTAACGAGGTTGAACTTGGTATGGAGATACCGACGATCGAATCTCGGGCAAGTAACATACCGAAGAACAAAGGGAACATCATACGGGATTAAATGAATCCTTGACATAGAGGTTCGACCAATAAAGATCTTCATAGAATATGTAGGAACCAATATGGGCATTCAGGTCCCGCTATTGGATATTGACCGTAGATGTGTCTCGGTCATGTCTACGTAGTTCTCGAACCCGCAGGGTCTGGACACTTAAGGTTTGGTGACGTTTCGGTAGTATAGAGTTATGCATGGTGGTGACTGAAGGTTGTTCGGAGTCCCGGATGAGATCCCGGATGTCACGAGGAGCTCCGGAATGGTCCGGAGGTAAAGATTGATATATATAGGAAGTCCTATTTTGGTTGCCGAAAAAGTTTCGGGCTCATCGGTAGTGTACCGAGAGTGCCGATAGTGTACCGGGAGACCATCGGGAGGGGTATTACGACCCAAGAGGCTACATGGGCTGTGGGAGAGTGAATACCAGCCCTTAGTGGGATGGTGGAAGTCCCACACAAGTCCCATGCGGCTGGGAAGAAAAGCCCAAAGAGAAAGAGGTGGAAAAAGGCAAAAAGGCAAAAATAAGGAGTCCTAGTCCTACTAGGATTGGAGGAGGAATCCTCCTCTCCTCTTGATTCAGCCGACGTCTAGGTGGCTTGGCCCTTGGGCCAAGACTCCTCCTCTCTTCCTCTTATATACACTAGAGGTTTTAGGGTTTTTGCACTAGATTTTCAGCCACCTGCTACCCGTTTCTCTAGTGCGTAGTTTCTCCTCTAGATCGGTTTTCTGTAGTGCTTAGGCAAAGCCCTGCCGGAATTGCTCCAACACCATCGCCGCGGCGCCGTCACGATGCCGGAGAACTCGTCTACCTCCCGCTCCCTCTTGCAGGATCAAGAAGGCAGATATAGTCATCAAGCTGTACGTGTGTTGAACGCGGAGGTGCCGTCCGTTCGGTGCTTGATCGGGGCGGATCGTGATTGGATCGCGAGACGCTCGGTGATTTGGATCGCGAAGACGTTCGACTACACCAACCGCGTTTCTTAACGCTTCCCGCTTAGCGATCTAGAAGGGTATGTAGATCCACTCCCCCTCTCGTAGATGCTCATCACCATGGATAGGTCTTGTGTGAACGTAGGAAATTTTTTGTTTCCCATGCGATGTTCCCCAACAGTGGTATCAAAGCTAGGTCTATGTGTAGATGAGATCTCGAGTAGAACACAAAGAGTTTGTGGGCGTTGATGCTTCGATTGCTTCCTCCCTTGGTCATGTTTTGGTTCAGCGGTATTGTGGGATGAAGCGGCCCGGACCAACATTACTCGTACGCTTATGAGAGGGCGGTTCCCTCAACTGCAACTTGTCGCAAAAGAAGGCTGGCGGGTGGCAGTTTCTCCTACTTTAGTTGGATCGGATTCGACAAAGGCGGTACTTGAGAAGGTTGAAAAGCAACTTATGTATCACCATTGTGGTTTATGCGTAGGTGAGAATTGTTCTTGCTAGATACCCATAGCAGCCACATAAAACATGCAACAACAATTAGAGGACGTCTAACTTGTTTTTGCAGGGTATGTTGTGATGTGATATGGCCAATTACATGATGTGATATATGTGATGTATGAGATGATCATGTTTTGTATAGAATATCATGACTTGCATGTCGATGAGTACGACAACCGGCAGGAGCCATAGGGTTGTCTTTAATTATTGTATGACCTGCGTGTCAATCATTAAGCGCTATGTAATGCTTTACTTTATCGCTAAACGGTAGCAATAGTAGTACAAGCATGATGGGCATGACAACCTCGATGGCGACACGTTTATGGAGATCAAGATGATGAAGATCATGGTATCGTGCCGGTGACGATGGAGATCATGTCGGTGCTTTAAAGATGGAGATCAAAAGCACAAGTTCATGGCCATATCATGTCACTTATGATTTGCATGTGATGTTAATCCTTTTGTGCACCTTGTTTTGCTTAGGACGATGGTAGCATTATAAGGTGATCCCTCACTTAAATTTCAAGATGAATTGTGCTCTCCCCGAGTGTGCACCGTTGCGAAAGTTCGTCGTGTCGAGACACCACGTGATGATCGGGTGTGATAGACTCTACGTTCACATACAACGGGTGCAATATAGTGTTGCACATGCAGAACACTCGGGTTAAACTTGACGAGCCTAGCATGTACAGACATGGCCTCAGAACACAAGAGACCGAAAGGTCGAACATGAGTCATATAGTAGATATGATCAACATGATGATGTTCACCATTGAAGTCACCTCAACTCACATGATGATCGGACTTGAGTTGGTGAATTTGGATCATGTGACACTCAGATGACCTGAGGGATGTCAATTTGAGTGGGAGCTGTAGTAATTTGATTAACTAAACTCATTATCTTGAACAATAGTCTAAGTAACCTTTGCATATTTATGTTGTAGATCAATGGCTCGCGCAGTAGCACCCCTGAATTTTAATGCATTCCTAGAGAAAGCTAAGTTGAAAGATGATGGAAGTAACTTTGTTGACTGGGCCCGTAATGTGAGGATTATCCTCACGGCTTCCCAGAAATCATATGTCCTTGATGCACTGCTTGGTGACCAACCAGAAGACATGTCATCCGAAGACGTTAAGAACGCTTGGGAGGCACGTTTTGGAGATTACTCAATAGTTCAGTGTGAAATATTGTATGGCTTAGAACCGGGACTTCAAAGACTTTTTGAACGTCATGGAGCATATGAGATGTTCCAGGAGTTGAAGTTTATCTTTCATAAGAATGCCCGAATCGAGAGGTATGAGACCTCTAATAAGTTCTATGCTTGCAAGATGGAGGAGAATGGGTCTATCAGTGAACATATACTCAGAATGTCTGGGTATTCGACTCGTCTAGCAGAGTTGGGAATTGCCCTTCCGCCAGAGGCGATCACTGACAGAGTTCTTCAATCACTGCCACCTAGTTACAAGAGCTTTGTGATGAACTATAACAAGTCAGTCGCCGAGCTATTTGCGATGCTAAAAGTCACTGAGTCTGAAATCCAGAAAGAACATCAAGTGTTGATGGTCAATAAAACCACTAGTTTCAAGAAGAATGGCAAGGGCAAGGGCAAGAAGGGTAAAAACAACAAGGATGGCAAAGCAATTGCTACTCCTGTAAAGAAGCCCAAGCATGGACCCAAGCCAGAAACTGAGTGCTTTCATTGCAAGGGAACTGGTCATTGGAAGCGGAACTGCCCCAAGTACCTGACTGACAAGAAGGCAGCCAACGACAAACAAGGTATATATGATATACATGTTATTGATGTGTACCTTACTAGCTCTCATTGTAGTGTCTGGGTATTTGATACCGGTTTGATTGCTCACATTTGCAACTCAAAACAGGAACTACGGAATAGATAAATGCTGGCAAAGGATGAAGTGATGATGCGCGTGGGAAATGGTTCCAAGGTTGATGTGATCACCGCCGGCACGCTCTCTCTTCGATTACCATCGGGATTAGTGATGAACCTGAATAATTGTTATTTAATGTTGCATTAAGCATGAACATTATATCTGGATCTTGTTTATTGCGAGACGGTTACTCATTTAAATCAGAGAATAATGGTTGTTCTATTTATATGAGTAATATCTTTTATGGTCATGCACCCAATGTGAGGGGTTTATTCATATTGAATGTTGATAGTGATGATACACATGTTCATAACATTGATGCCAAAAGATGTAGAGTTGATAATGATAGTACCACTTTCTTGTGGCACTTTCGTTTAGGTCATATTGGTGTAAAACGCATGAGGAAGCTCCATGCTGATGGACTTTTGGAGTCACTTGATTTTGAATCACTTGACACATGTGAACCATGCCTCATGGGCAAGATGACTAAAACGCCGTCCTCTGGAACAATGGAACGGGCAAGTGACTTATTGGAAATCATACATACTGATGTGTGCGGTCCAATGAATGTTACAGTGCATGGTGGATATCGTTATTTTCTCACCTTCACTGATGACTTAAGTAGATATGGGTATATTTACTTAATGAAACACAAGTCTGAAACGTTTGAAAAGTTCAAGCAATTTCAAAGTGAAGTTGAGAATCATCATAACAAGAAGATTAAATTCCTGTGATCTCATCGAGGAGGTGAATATCTGAGTTATGAGTTTGGCAGTCACTTAAGACAGTGTGGAATTGTTTCATAGTTGACACCGCCAGGAACACCACAGCATAATGGTGTGTCCGAACGTCGTAATCGAACCTTATTAGGTATGGTGTGTTCTATGATGTCTCTTACTGATTTTCCACTATCATTTTGGGGTTATGCATTAGAGACAACTGCATTCACTTTAAATAGGGCACCATCAAAATCCATTGAGACGACGCCATATGAACTATGGTTTGGCAAGAGGCCAAAGTTGTCGTTTCTTAAAGTTTGGGGATGTGATGCTTCTGTCAAAAAGCTTCAGCCGGAAAATCTAGAACCCAAAGCGAAGAAATGCGTCTTCATAGGATACCCGAAAGAGACAGTCGGGTATACCTTCTATCTCAGATCCAAAGGCAAAGTGTTTGTCACTAAGAACGGAACATTTCTTGAGAAAGAGTTTCTCTCGAAAGAATTGAGTGGGAGGAAAATAGAGCTTGATGAGGTTATTGAACCTTTACTTCAACCATAAAGTAGCGCAGCGCAAAAAGATGTTTCTGTGGAACCTACGACGGTTGAAGAGGGAATTAATTATGATGATCACGAAGCTTTGGATCAAGATGCTATTGAAACCGTAGGTCGACAAGGGCGTGTACTACTCCTGAGTGGTACGGCAACCCTGTCTTGGAGGTCATGTTGTTGGACAACAATGAACCTACGAGCTATGGTTAGAGGCCATGAAATCCGAGATGGGATCCATGTATGAAAACAAAGTATGGACTTTAGAAGTATTACGTGAAGGGCAAAAGGCCATTAAGAACAAATGGATCTTTAAGAAGAAGACAGACGCGGACGGTAATTTCACCGTCTATAAAGCTCGACTTGTGGCAAAGGGTTTTTCACAAGTTCAAGGAGTTGACTACGATGAGACCTTCTCACCCGTAGCGATGCTTAAGTCTGTCAGAATCATGTTAGCAATAGCTGCTTATTTCGACTATGAAATTTGGTAGATGGATGTCAAAACAGCGTTCCTCAACGGTTTCATTGAGGAAGAGTTGTATATGATGCAACCAGAAGGTTTTTTCGATCCAGAGAAAGCTAACAAAGTCTGCAAACTCCAACGATCCATTTATTGGCTGGTGCAAGCATCTCGGAGTTGGAATAAGCGCTTTGAGTTTATACGAGTTTATGGAGAAGCTTGTATTTATAAGAAAGTGAGTGGGAGATCTATAGTGTTTCTAATATTATATATGGATGACATATTGCTGATTGGAAACAATATAGTAATGCTGGAAAGCATGAAGGAAATATTTGAACAAGAGTTTTTCAATGAAGGACCTAGGAGAAGCTGCTTTCATATTAGGCATTAAGATCTATAGAGATAGATCGAGACGCTTAATAGCACTTTCATAGAGCACATACCTTGATAAAGTTTTGAAGAAGTTCAAAATGGATCAGTCCAAGAAGGGCTTCTTGCCTATGTTACAAGGTGTGAAGTGGAGTAAGACTCAATGCCTAGTTACTGCAAAAGATAGAGAAAAGATGAGTGTCATCCCCTATGCTTCAGCCATAGGCTCTATCATGTATGCAATGTTGGGCACAAGACCCGATGTCAACCTTGCCATAAGTATGACCGGAAGGTTTCAAAGTGATCCTGGAATGGGGCACTGGGCAGCGGTCAAGAATATCCTGAAGTACCTGAAAAGGACTAAGGAAATGTTTCTCGTTTATGGAGGTGATGAAGAGCTCGTCGTAAAGGGTTACGTCGATGCAAGCTTTGACACTGATCCGGATGACTCTAAGTCACAAACCGGATACGTATTTATTCTCAACGAGGGAGCGGTAAGCTGGTGTAGTTCCAAGCAAAGCGTGGTAGCCGATTCTACGTGCAAAGCGGAGTACATCGCAGCCTCGGAAGCAGCGAAGGAAGGTGTCTGGATGAAGCAGTTCATGACAGATCTTGGAGTAGTGCCCAGTGCACTGAATCCAATGAACCTATTTTGTGACACACTGGTGCCATTGCTCTGGCCAAGGAACCAAGGTTTCACAAGAGGACCAGACACATAAAGTGACGCTTCAACTCCATCCGCGATTACATCGAGGAAAAGGACATAAATTTTTGCAAAGTGCACACGGATCTGAATGTTGCAAACCCGTTGACTAAACCTCTTCCAAGGGCTAAACATGATCAACACCAGAACTCCATGGGTGTTCGATTCATTATAATGTAAATCACATAGTGATGTGAACTAGATTAGTGACTCTAGTGCAAGTGGGAGACTTTTGGAAATATGCCCTAGAGGCAATAAATAAATTGTTTATTATTATCTTTCCTTGTTCATGATAATCGTTTATTATCCATGCTATAATTGTATTGATTGGAAACACATTACATGTGTGGGTAAATAGACAACACTTTGTCCCTACTATGCCTCTAGTGAACTAGCTCGTTGGTCAAAGATGGTCAAGGTTTCCTAGCCATTGACATGTGATGTCATTGGATAACGGGATCACATGATTAGGAGAATGATGTGATGGACAAGACCCAAACTACAAACATATCATATGATCGTGTTAGTTTATTGCTACTGTTTTCTGCATGTCAAGTATATGTTTTTGTGACCATGAGATCATGCAACTCACAGACACCGGAAGAGTGCCTTGTGTGTATCAAACATCGTAACGTAACCGTGTGACTATAAAGGTGCTCTACACGTATCTCCGAGGGTGTCTGTTGGGTTGGCATGGATCAAGACCGGGATTTGTTACTCCGTGTGACGGAGAGGTATCTCAGGGCCCACTCGGTAATACAACATCACAATAAGCCTTGCAATCAATGTGGCTAAAGAGTTAGGCACATGATCTTGTATTACGGAACGAGTAAAGAGACTTGCTGGTAACGAGGTTGAACTAGGTATGGAGATACTGACGATCGAATCTCGGGCAAGTAACATACCGAAGAACAAAGGGAACATCATACGGGATTAACTGAATCCTTGACATAGAGGTTCAACCGATAAAGATCTTTTTAGAATATGTAGGAACCAATATGGGCATCCAGGTCCTGCTATTGGTTATTGACCATAGAGGTGTCTCGGTCATGTCTACATAGTTCTCGAACCTGCAGGGTCTGGACACTTAAGGTTTGGTGACGTTTCGGTAGTATAGAATTATTCATGTGGTGACCGAAGGTTGTTCTGAGTCCTGGATGAGATCCCGAGCGTCACGAGGAGCTCCGGAGGTAAAGATTGATATATAGGAAGTCCTATTTTGGTCGCCCGAAAAGATTCGGGCTCATCGGTAGTGTATCGGGAGAGCCAGTAGTATACCGGGAGACCATCGGGAGGGGTATTTCGACCCAAGAGGCTACATGGGCTGTGGGAGAGTGAATACCAGCCCTTAGTGGGCTGGTGGAAGTATCACACAAGGCCCATGCGGCCGGGAAGAAAATCCCGAAGAGAAAAAGGTGGGAAAAGGCAAAAAGGCAAAAATAAGGAGGAGTCCTAGTCCTACTAGGATTGGAGGAGGAATCCTCCTCTCCTCTTGATTCGGCTGACGCCTAGGTGGCTTGGCCCTTGGGACAAGCCTCCTCCTCTCTTCCTCTTATATATACTAGAGGTTTTATGGTTTTTGCACTAGATTTTCAGCCACGTGCTACCCGTTCCTCTAGTGCATAGTTTCTCCTCTAGATCGGTTTTCTGCAGTGCTTAGGCAAAGCCCTGCCGGAATTGCTCCACCACCATCGCCGTGGTGCCATCATGCTGCCGGAGAACTCGTCTACCTCTCCGCTCCCTTTTGCTGGATCAAGAAGGCGGAAATCGTCATCAAGCTGTACGTGTGCTGAACACGGATGTGCCGTCCGTTCGGTGCTTGATCGAGACAGATCGTGATTGGATCGCGGAATGCTCGGAGATTTGGATCGCGAAGACGTTTGACTACACCAACCGCGTTTCTTAACGCTTCCCGCTTAGCGATCTACAAGGGTATGTAGATCCACTCTCCCTCTCGTAGATGCTCATCACCATGGATAGGTCTTGCGTGAACATAGGAAAATTTTTGTTTCCCATGCGACGTTCCCCAACACGGGCAAGTCCACCAAAGTCCATACTTTGTTCTCATACATGGATCCTATCTCGGATTTCATGGCTTCAAGCCATTTGTTGGAATCCGGGCCCGCCATCGCTTCTTCATAGTTCGAAGGTTCACTGTTGTCCAACAACTTGATCTCCAGGACAGGGTTGCCGTACCACTCTGGTGCGGAACGTGTCCTTGTGGACCTTCGAGGTTCAATAGCAACTTTATCTGAAGTTTCATGATCATCATCATTAACTTCCTCTCCAGTTGGTGCAGGCTCCACAGAAACAACTTCCTGTGCCGCACTACTCTTCGGTTCGAGTGGAGGTACAATTACCTCATCAAGTTCTATTTTCCTCCCACTTACTTCTTTTGAGAGAAACTCTTTCTCTAGAAAAGATACATTCTTGGCAACAAAGACTTTGCCTTTGGATCTGAGGTAGAAGGTATACACAATAGTTTCTTTGGGGTATCCTATGAAGACACACTTTTCCGCTTTGGGTTCGAGTTTCTTAGGTTGAAGTTTCTTCACATAAGCATCGCATCCCCAAACTTTTAGAAACGACAGCTTAGGTTTCTTTCCAAACCATAATTCATACGGTGTCGTCTCATCGGACTTAGATGGTGCCCTATCTAAAGTGAATACGGCAGTATCTAATGCATATCCCCCAAAATATAGTGGTAAATCGGTAAGAGACATCATAGATCGCACCATATCCAATAGAGTGCGATTACGATGTTCATACACACCATTCCGCTGAGGTGTGCCAGGCGGCGTGAGTTGTGAAACAATTCCACATTTCCTTAGGTGCGTGCCAAACTCGTGACTCAAATATTCTCCGCCACTATCAGATCGTAGGGACTTTATTTTCCTGTCACGTTGATTCTCTACCTCACTCTGAAATTCCTTGAAGTTTTCAAAGGTTTCAGACTTGTGTTTCATTAAGTAGACATACCCATATCTGCTTAAGTCATCGGTGAGGGTGAGAACATAACGGTAGCCACCGCGAGCCTCAACGCTCAATGGTACGCATACATCGGTATGTATTATCTCCAACAAGTCAGTTGCTCGCTCCATTGTTCTTGAGAATGGAGTCTTGGTCATCTTGCCCATGAGGCATGGTTCGCATGTGTCGAATGATTCAAAATCAAGAGACTCCAAAAGTCCATCAGCATGGAGTTTCTTCATGCGTTTGACACCAATATGACCAATGCGATAGTGCCACATGTAAGTGGGACTATCGTTATCAACCTTACATCTTTTGGTACTCATACTATGAACATGTGTAACATCACGTTCGAGATTCATCAAAAATAAACCATTGACTAGTGGGGCATGACCATAAAACATTTCTCTCATATAAATAGAACAACAATTATTCTCAGATTTAAATGAGTCGCCATCTCGCATCAAGCGAGATCTAGATACAATGTTCATGCTCAAAGATGGTACTAAATAAAAATTATTGAGGTTTAAAACTAATCCCGAAGGTAGATATAGAGGTAGCGTGCCGACGACGATCACATCGACCTTGGAACCATTCCCTACGCTCATCGTCACCTCGTCATTTGCCAGTCTCCGCTTATTCCGCAGCTCCTCCTTGGAGTTACAAATGTGAGCAACTGCACCGGTATCAAATGCCCAGGAGCTACTATGAGCGCTGGTAAGGTACACATCAATAACAAGTATATCACATATACCTTTAACGTTTCCAGCCTTCTTATCCGCTAAGTACTTGGGGTAGTTCCGCTTCTAGTGACCGGTACCCTTGTAATAAAAGCACTCAAACTCAGGCTTGGGTCCATTCTTGTTCTTCTTCTCGGCAACTTGCTTACCGGGCGCGGCAACTGCTTTTCCGTCTTTATTGAAGTTCTTATCACCCTTGCCTTTCTTGAAACTAGTGGTCTTATTCACCATCAACACTTGATGTTCCTTTTTGATTTCCACCTCCGCTGATTTCAGCATCGAATATAACTCAGGAATGGACTTCTCCATCCCTTGCATATTGTAGTTCATCACAAAGCTCTTGTATCTAGGTGGAAGCGACTCGAGGATTCTGTCAATAACTGAGTCATCCAGAAGATTAACTCCTAGCTGAGACAAGCGGTTGTGCAACCCAAACATTTTGAGTATGTGCCTGCTGACAGAACTATTTTCCTCCATCTTACAACTGAAGAACTTTCTGGAGACTTCATATCTCTCGACCCGAGCATGAGCTTGGAAAACCATTCTGAGCTCTTGGGACATCTCATATGCTCTGTGTTGCTCAAAATGCTTTTGGAGCCCCAGTTCTAAGCTGTAAAGCATGCCGCACTGAACCAGGGAGTAATCATCACTACGCGACTGCCACGTGTTCATAACGTCTTGAGTTGCTGGGAAAACGGGTGCGTCACCTAGCGGTGCATCAAGGCCATATAATTTCTTGGAAGCTATGAGGTTGATCCTCAAGTTACAGACCCAGTCCGTATAGTTGTTTCCATCGTCTTTCAGCATGGTTTTCTCTAGGAACACGTTGAAGTTGAGGGCAACATTAGCGTGGGCCATTGGATCTACAAGATAGACTATAAATACATTTTAGACTAAGTTCATGATAATTAAGTTCACATAATCAAATTATTTAATGAACTCCCACTCAGATAGACATCCCTCCAGTCATCTAAGTGATACATGATCCACGTCAACTAGCCCTTGTCCGATCATCACGTGAGACGGACTAGTCATCAATGGTGAACATCTCCATGTTGATCGTATCTTCCATACGACTCATGTTTGACCTTTCGGTCTCCCATGTTCCGAGGCCATGTCTGTACATGCTAGGCTCGACAAGTCAACCTAAGTGTATTGCGTGTGTAAATCTGGCTTACACCCATTGTATGCGGACGTTAGAACCTATCACACCCGATCATCATGGTGCTTTGGAACAACGAACCTTAGCAACGGTGCATAGTTAGGGGAAACACATTTCTTGAAATTTTAGTGAGAGATCATCTTATTTAAGCTACCATCGTTCTAAGAAAATAAGATGTAAAACATGATAAACATCACATGCAATCAAATAGTGACATGATATGGCCAATATCATCTTGCTCCTTTGATCTCCATCTTCGGGGCACTATGATCAACATTGTCACCGGCATGACACCATGATCTCCATCATCATGATATCCATCACTGTGTCTTCATGAAGTTGTCTCGCCAACTATTACTTCTACTACCATGGCTAACGGTTAGCAATAAAGTAAAGTAATTACATGGCATTTTTGGTTGACACGCAAGTCATACAATAAATTAAGACAACTCCTATGGCTCCTACTGGTTGTCATACTCATCGACATGCAAGTCGTGAATCCTATTACAAGAACATGATCAATCTCATAAATCACATATATCACATCACATCCTTTGGCCATATCACATCACACGACATATGCTGTAAAAAAAAGTTAGACGTCCTCTAATTGTTGTTGCAAGTTTTTACGTGGCTGCTATAGGTTTCTAGCAAGAACGTTTCTTACCTATGCAAAAAACCACAACGTGATATGCCAATTTCTATTTACCCTTCATAAGGACCCTTTTCATCGAATCCGATCCGACTAAAGTGGGAGAGACAGACACCCGCTAGCCACCTTATGCAACAAGTGCATGTCAGGCGGTGGAACCAGTCTCACGTAAGCGTACATGTAAAGTCGGTGCAGACCGCTTCATCCCACAGTGCCGCCGAATCAAGATAAGACTAGTAACGGCAAGCAAATTGACAAAATCGACGCCCACAACAACTTGTGTTCTACTCGTGCATAGATTCTACGCATAGACCTAGCTCATGATGCCACTGTTGGGGAACGTAGTAGTAATTCAAAATTTTCCTATGCATCACCAAGATCAATCAATGGAGAAACCAGCAACGAGTAAGGGGTGAGTGCATCTTCATACCTTTGAAGATCGCTAAGCAGAAGCGTTACTATGAACGCGGTTGGTGGAGTCGTACTCGCAGCGATTCAGATTGCGATGGATTCTGATCTAAGCACCGAACAACGGCGCCTCCACATTCAACACACGTGCAGCCCGGTGACGTCTCCTACGCCTTGATCCACCAAGGAGGAAGGAGAGCTTGAGGGAGAGCTCCAGTGGCACAACGGCATGGTGACGGTGGAGCTGCATGGTACTTCGGCAGGGCTTCGCCAAGCGCTACGGAGGACGAGGAGAAGGAGGGGTAGGGCTGCGCCGAGAGAGAGAGAGAGAGAGAGAGAGAGATCTATGTTGCCAGCCCCCAAAACCCTCACTATATAGGAGGAGGGGAGGAGAGTGCGGCCCCTCTAGGGTTCCCAGCCTAGGGGGTGTGGCGGCCCTAGATGGGGATGGCCGGTAGCCAAGAGAGGGAGAGAGGGGGGCTCCCTAGGGTGGGCCTAGGGCCCATCTGCGCCTAGGGTTTTCCCCCTCTCCTCCTTTGCTGCGCCTTGGGCCTGGTGGGAGGCACACCAGCCCACCTAGGGGCTGGTTCCCTTCCACTTTCAGCCCATGCAGGCCTCTGGTGCCGGTGGCCCCTCACGGTGAACCCTTGGAACCCTTCTGGTGGTCCCGGTACATTACCGGTGATGTCCGAAACACTTCTGGTAACCGAATCCTCACTTCCTATATATCATTCTTTACCTCTGGACCATTTCGGAACTCCTCGTGATGTCTGGGATCTCATCCGGGACTCTAAACAACCTTCGGTGACCATGTACACAATTTCCCTATAACCCTAGCGTCATCGAACCTTAAGTGTGTAGACCCTACGGGTTCGGGAGACATGTAGACATGACCGAGACACCTCTCCGGTAAATAACCAACAGCGGGATCTAGATACCCATGTTAGCTTCCACATGCTCCACGATGATCTCATCGGATGAACCATGATGTCACGGATTCAATTAATCCCGTATACAATTCCCTTTGTCCATCGGTATGTTACTTGCTCGAGATTCGATCGTCGGTATCCCTATACCTTGTTCAATCTTGTTACAGGCAAGTCTCTTTACTCGTTCCGTAACACATGATCCCGTGACTAACTTCTTAGTCACATTGAGCTCATTATGATGGTGTATTACCGAGTGGGCCCAGAGATACCTCTTCGTCAGACGGAGTGACAAATCCGAGTCTCGATTCGTGCCAACCCAACAGATACTTTCGAGGATACCCGTAGTGTACCTTTATAGCCACCCAGTTATGTTGTGACATTTGGCACACCCAAAGTATTCCTACGGTATCCGGGAGTTGCACAATCTCATGGTCTAAGGAAATGATACTTGACATTAGAAAAGCTTTAGCAGACGAACTACACGATCTTGTGCTATGCTTAGGATTGGGTCTTGTCCATCACATCATTCCCCTAATGATGTGATCCCGTTATCAACGACATCCAATGTCCATGGTCATGAAACCGTAACCATCTATTGATCAACGAGCTAGCCAACTAGAGGCTCACTAGGGACATGTTGTGGTCTATGTATTCACACATGTATTACGGTTTCCGGTTAATTCAATTATAGCATGAACAATAGACAATTATCATGAACAAGGAAATATAATAATAATCACTTTATTATTGCCTCTAGGGCATATTTCCAACATTATTCTATGTTGGATGTAGAAAAAAAATCAAGGCTAGAAGAGGCACTAAATGTCGTTCGGTCCATAGAGGCGACAAGTTCGGTATCGAAACCATGATGCTTCTTGAGAGAAGTTCCAGTGTGCAAGAGACTTGTCCCAAAACTTGTCCCAAATAGGTAAAAAAACTTACCATGTCATATAAGTGTCGTGTCATGACACAAGGGTAAGTATCAAGAATTTCAGACGATTTTTTGATTTATGGGGATTTAAAAGCCAAGTTTCTCATTATTTGTGGCCTATTTACGATGCCGAGATGTTTGTAACCCATTCAGATTCATTGCATGGGACCTAAACAAGGAACCCAAGGACACAAATATGTTTTTTCAACCCAGTTTGATGACATGGAGCATGTTCTTTTAGTTCTAATTTGAATTATGCACATTAAATGCCTAGAAAACTTAATTAGTGTAGTATAAAAATGGCAACACGAACCACAAATAATTTATAGCAGTTCTATACACCCGCTTGGAGCCCGTGCATGTGTAAGCACGGTGTGCGCATGTGTCGTGCTAGCTTGAGCTTCCTTCTTTCATAAGTTATCCATTTTATATTAAAATGGTGTTCCATACAAAGACGCTTCTCCCGCCACTCCCCCATTCGGTCTCCTTCCACTCCCCCAATCGGTTTCCCGCCGAAGCGCCGGCTCCGTCATCAACCTCCTCAATGAGGAGGACAAGACGGCGCAGGACGGGGAGAAAGAGTGGCATCGCACCGTCGAGCATGAGCAAGACATCATCATCAGCTCATGCATGCATCAGTAGTGCTGTCGTGCCACCATTGAGCACGGTTTCTAGTACTACTAGAAATGTATGTGATATGTAGTTGGTCCCATGAGGTGCCCATCGGGGTGCCTTATAAATGCTAGGAGGCAACCCTTATCAGCAAGTTGCAGCTTCCCAGCCCCAAACCGATTCTAATGGTAATCGGAAGTTAAGCGTGTTGTGGGTGGAGTAGTCCAAAGATGGGTGACCGGTTGGGAAGTTGCTAGATCTCAAGGTTCATTTAGGCGGTGTGATATGATCACTACATGCATTTAGCAATAAATGTCTATAGTGATATGTCAATCCGGCTAAATAAATCTCGAGATCCTTGTTTTGAAAATATTTAAAGTGATTTTCTTTTGACCCATACTTGTGTGTGTGGACCATGCCTTCGTGGTGCGCTTTGATGACACACCTATCGGTGGGCCCTTAGGGTCTGCCATCCCTTTGACTGACAATGCTGGAACGCCAAGGATGGGTGACATGTGTATGTGTGTGTGTGGACCATGCCTCTGTTGTGTGTTTTCGGCAACACACCTATCGGTGGGCCCATAGGGTATGTCATCCCTTTGACTAACAATGCTGGAACGCCAAAGCTGGGTGATGGACGTGTGTGTGTGTGTGCATGTGGACCATGCCTTCGCTGTGCAGTTTTCGACAACACACCTATCGGTGGGCCCCTAGGGTGTGTCATCCCTTTGACTGACAACATTGGAACTCAAGGCCGGGTGATGTGTGTGTGTGTGTGGACCATGCCTCCATTGTGTGGTTTTTGATGACATGCCTATCGATGGGATGCTATATAGGGTATATATATATTTCATCCATTTTACTAACGACGGTGGAACGCCACCTTAGCTATACGTATCGCGTGTGTGCGGGTGCGGGGAGGCACCATATATATACCTCCATAACCTAGGCAATATAGATATATATAACCAATCTTAAGGGGGTATGTCCAGCTTTCCGAGCCAGGTGTGCATGCCACATCATAGTGTTGTGCATTTGTGTATTTAAACACCAGACCATGCCCTTTTTCTATATACATTTTGCCACATGCAGGGCGACGGTGTTCTTCTAGCCCCGCTCAACCGATCTTTGATGACACGCCAACTCGTCGGATATATATATATACATATATATATATAGAGAGAGAGAGAGATGATCGACTATTCATCACCCTATGTGAAGAATTCTTATTCTTCACCCCACCTCCTCACACGTCATATAGTCACCATAAAAATCAAAATGTATGTGAGGTAATATTACAGTGTGTACTTAAGGGCTCTTAAAATCACCGTAAGAAACAAATGTGTCATGCATGTCAGGTAAGATTACGACATGCATGTGTGAGGTGAGGTAAGATTATAACACGGCGGATGAGAATTCAATACATGTAAGGTAAGATTACAACATGACGGGATGGTAAGATTACGACGTGTGTGACGTAAAATTACCACATCCAAAAGCAACCATGTATTTGCGAGTTTACACTAGGGTGGAGAATTACTTATTCTTCACCCTGGATGACGAATAGACTTTCTATATATATATAGGGATCGACTATTCGTCACCCTGGGTGAGGAATAGTTATTCGTCACCCCCCTCTATTTTCACATCAATGCATCATAATTTTACGTTCCGTAAATTTTATCGTATTCCATACGTAAAAAGAGACCGTAAGAAAATATAGTCACCGTAAAAAATACTTATGTCATGTAAATTTACAAACATAAAAACATAGTGTAAAATATACATAAAATGTGATTTTTCTGGTCTTATGACTTATATTTTTATTTTTTTATGTCAAACTGTATGTAGTGAATAAATATATATGCAACTATTTGCATTTAAAATGTAATTTATTTATGAAACGATCGTAATATTACCTCGGATGAAGTTATTCTAAACCCTGGGTGATGAATAACTTTATATATATATATATATATAGATATATATATATATATCCCGTCTATTCTAACAACGATGTCAGAATAACTATTCTGACAACACTTTCAAACTGCAGGGTTAACGCGATGCACTGCATCACTATCAAATGAAAACTACAATGTGAGCAGAAAAAACTGCACGCGTTTTTTCAGCATCGTTTTCGCTCCAGTTTCTAAACTGTTTGTCGGAACGAAACGTATAATATATCGTTGGATAGCTACGAAAAGTCCGCAACTTTTCCATGTTGACCACTTTTCATGATTTCCCATGGTTTAAGAGCAGTTTCGAAAATGGTGGCCTCTCGAGGAGTGGCAACGAGCGTATTTTCGCATTTTTTGAACTGCTTATCGGAATGAATCAAACAATACGGCGTTGGAAAGATATCGTTGATGCGCAAATTTTTCGTGTAGATCACTCTCTCTAATTCCTTACGGTTTGAGAGTAATTTTAAATTTACTAAAAAGGGGAATTATGTTTTTCCAATTTTACGATTTTTTTGATACGATTTTCGTTGCAGTTTTCAAACCGTTTGTCAGAATGAGGCGTGGGATTCGGCATTGGAAAACTGTGTAATAGGCGCAACTTTCATACGTTGGTCATTTGTTAAGATTCCTCGCAGTTTTAAAAGAATTTTGGAAAAGGTGCCGCTGCCTACGAGTGGCAGCGAGCTTATTTTCGTAAAAAAATTAAACCGCTCTTCGGAAAGATGCACATTATACGGCGTTGTTGACATATCGATGATGCGCAACTTTTTCATGTAAAACACTCGCTCTAATTCCTTATGGTTTAAGAGCAGTTTTGATTTCACCAAAATACGGACACTCTGTTTTTCATGACACCAAAATCGACGAGGGAACTACATCGGACAGAAGAACGCACTGCTTCAGACGAAAAACCACAGTACATCGAACGGGCAAGCGAACTGCATGATTTCCCATGGTTTAAGAGCAGTTTCGAAAATGGTGGCCTCTCGAGGAGTGGCAGCGAGCGTATTTTCGCATTTTTTGAACTGCTTATCGGAATGAATCAAACGATACGGCGTTGGAAAGATATCGTTGATGCGCAAAATTTTCATGTAGATCACTCTCTCTAATTCCTTACGGTTTGAGAGTAATTTTAAATTTACTAAAAAAGGGAATTATGTTTTTCAAATTTTACGATTTTTTTGATATGATTTTCGTTGCAGTTTTCAAATCGTTTGTCGGAATGAGGCGTATGATTCGGCATTGGAAAACTGTGTAATAGGCGCAACTTTCATACGTTGGTCATTTGTTAAGATTCCTCGCAGTTTTAAAAGAATTTTGGAAAAGGTGCTGCTGCCTACGAGTGGCAGCGAGCTTATTTTCGTAAAAAAATTAAACCGCTCTTCGGAAAGATGCACATTATAGGGCGTTGTTGACATATCGACGATGCGCAACTTTTTCATGTAAAACACTTGCTCTAATTCCTTACGGTTTAACAGCAGTTTTGATTTCACCAAAATGGACACTCTGTTTTTCACGACCCCAAAATCGACGAGGGAACTACATCGGACAAAAGAACGTACTGCTTCAGACGAAAAACCACACTACATCGAACAGGCAAGCGAACTGCATGGTTTCTTGTTGTCAGACGTGAATTTTCAAGACGAGGAAGTAGACCGCACTTCACGTAGGACATAAGTGAACCGCAACGCTACCGAGAAGTGGACCACATTAAGTGAACTTTTCATAACTATTTTGAGTGCACTTCAGATCTCTCATAACTATTTTGAGTGCACTTCAGATCTCTCTAAGTGACCGCAACATGTACTGAAGTATACTGCATAACTTTTTCACGAACAAAGTGAACCACATACACAGGAAACACAAAACTGCCCACACATAGAGTTCACTCGTTTTGTGAAGTTTTTAATAACAAAAATACAACACAAAATAAACCGAAAGAAAATAACAAATGCACTGCATGCCCAAATGTACATAGGATCACAACAGAATCCCACGGCCGAACAACACGTGAATTACAAACAAGCGACAAGCTTTACTACAACACAATGATTAGTGGAGAGGGGCGTGCTGCTTCCACTCACGCTCGCGTAATTCAGCCACCACCAGAGACACTCGAGGGGAGAGGTGGTCAACGGTGACCCCTGCCTAGATCAGACATCAGTGGATGCGGGTCCGAGCCTCAGTGTAGAGGCCTCGCCGGTGAACACTCACGACCGTGAGTGCCGCACTATATGTGCGGCCCTACCGAACTACATGCACAACACTGCCGCACTGCATCCGCCAGCGAGCCATGGCCAGGAGCGGAGATGAGGACAGGACAGCAGCACTGCATGCGCCGACGAGCCTTAACCGGGAGGGGGAGCCGAGCATGGGATCCAGCTTCTTGGGCACACGTGCAACCATCGGCCCCTCCGAGCACGGGATCCGGCCTCGACAGCCGCGACCGGATCGAGATGCGGGCGATGCGAGGCGAGCGCTGGCGGTAGTGAACTCGTGAACAAGGCGTTGGGTCCTGCCGGTGGCACGTTACTGGCAACGGCGGCGATAGCTGCGTCCCTGCTGCGACACAGAGAGAGTCAGAGAGGAGAAAAGGATGAGCAAGAGAGGACTGAGCAGGGGAAGAAGGGAGAGGCGATAGGGCATAGACGGTCTCACCGGCGGCGCATGGGTCTTGTCGGGTCTGTTCAGCATGGGGGAGGGGCGGCGCTCGATGTAGGGTGGGGGATCGGCCAAATCCCCATGCGCCAGCAAGCCCTGGCCGGCGATTGGGAGCCCGTGGCGGATGAATCGGGAAAGGCCCTGGCCGGCGACTGGGTGCCCGTGGCGGATGAATCCGGAAGTGTAGATAGCCGGGGCCGTGGAAGGTGGTTGTGCTGGTTGCCATGGAAGCATCCATGATGGTTGACCGGAGCGGTGGGGGAGGCGGCAGATCTGGGGCGGCCGTGGTTGCTACGGGATCCAACGCAAGCACCTCACCGAAGCGTCGTGCCCGTGGGGGTGGTGGCGCTGGGGCGAGGGCTGCGGTCGGGAGGTCGGGCATGGGGAGAGGTACTACAAAGAAGGTCGGTGGGGGCTTGGCCGGGGAAGAAGGTGGTTTTTTGTTTTGTTTTTGCAGTTCGGCGAGTTCCGGCGCGTGCGTGGGATGAGCCGTGTCCGGGCGGGGTGTTGTCAGAATAAGGATCGGTGGTGTTAGAATAGGGTCCTCTTGTCTTAAGACAAGTCAGGCATGGCTAAATATGTGATAAAGTTTAAATCAGGTCATGTGTTGATGATCCCCTCCTCCGGCAGATAGTGTAGGGGCCAACACCCTACGTTTATTTCATGAACCGTTTGTTGGGAACGTTGCATGGGAAACAAAAAAATTCCTACGCACACGCAAGATCTATCCATGGTGATGAGCATCTACGAGAGGGAGAGTGGAACTACATACCTTTCTAGATCGCTAAGCGGGAAGTGTTAAGAAACGCGATTGGTGTAGTTGAACGTCTTTGCGATCCAAATTGCCGAGCGTCCCGTGATATCATCACAATCCGTCCCTTGATCCAATCACGATCCGTCCCGCGAACTCATCACGATCCGTCCCGCGATCTCATCACGATCCGTCTCGCGATCTTGATCACGGTCCTTCCGATCTAGCGCCGAACGGACGACACCTCCGCGTTCAGCACACGTACAGCTCGATGACGATCTCCGCCTTCTTGATCCAGCAAGAGGGAGCAGAGAGGTAGACGAGTTCTCCGACAACGTGATGGCGCCACGGCGATGGTGGTGGAGCAATTCCGGTAGGGCTTCGCCTAAGCACTGCAGAAAACCGATCTAGAGGAGAAACTATGCACTAGAGGAACGGGTAGCACGTGGCTGAAAATCTAGTGCAAAACCCCAAAAACCTCTAGTATATATAAGAGGAAGAGAGGAGGAGGTTTGGCTAAAGGGCCAGCCCTAGGAGGATTCGGCCGAAGTGGATAGGAGAGGAGGAATCCTCCTCCAATCCTAGTAGGACTAGGACTCCTTCCCTTTTTGCTTTTTTTTTTGCCTTATTCCACCTTTTCTCTTTGAGCTTTTCTTTCCAGGCGCATGGGCCTTGTGTGGAACTTCCACCAGCCCACTAAGGGCTGGTATTCATTCTTCCACAGCCCATGTAGCCTCTTGGGTCGAAATACCCCTCCCGATGATCCCCCGGTACACTACCGGCACTCCCGATGAGGCCGAAACTTTTCCGGCGACCAAAACATGACTTCCTATATATCAATCTTTACCTCCGGACCATTCCGGAGCTCCTTGTGACGTACGGGATCTCATCCGGGACTCCGAACAACCTTCGGTCACCATCATGCATAACTCTATACTACCGAAACGTCACCAAACCTTAAGTGTGCAGACCCTGCGGGTTCGAGAACTATGTAGACATGATCGAGACACCTCTACGGTCAATAACCAATAGCAGTACCTGGATGCCCATATTGGTTCCTACATATTCTACGAAGATCTTTATCGGTTGAACCTCTATGTCAAGGATTCAGTTAATCCCGTATGATATTCCCTTTGTTCTTCGGTATGTTACTTGCCCGAGATTCGATCATCGGTATCTCCATACCTAGTTCAACCTCATTACCGGCAAGTCTCTTTACCCGTTCTGTAACACAAGATCCCGTGACTAACACTTAGTCATATTGCTTGTAAGGCTTGTTGTGATGTTGTATTACCGAGTGGGCCCTAAGATACCTTTCCGTCACACGGAGTAACAAATCCCAGTCTTGATCCATGACAACCCAACAGACACCCTCGGAGATACCTGTAGAGTACCTTTATAGTCACCCAGTTACGTTGCGATGTTTGATACACACAAGGCACTCCTCCGGTGTCAGTGAGTTGCATGATCTCATGGTCATAGGAACAAATACTTGACATGCAGAAAACAGTAGCAGTAAACGTACACGATCATATGCTACGTTTGTAGTTTGGGTCTTGTCCATCACATCATTCTCCTAATGACATGATCCCATTATCAAATGACATGTCATGTCCGCCATCTTTGATCAACGAGCTAGTCTATTAGAGGCATACTAGGGACATGGTGTTGTCTATGTATCCACACATGTATCTGAGTTTCCGATCAATACAATTATAGCATGGATAATAAACGATTATCATGAACAAGGAAATATGATATTTACTAATTTATTATTGCCTTTTGGGCATATTTCCAACAGTCTCCCACTTGCACTAGAGTCAATAATCTAGTTCACATCACCATGTGATTCGCATTGTTATGAATCTAACACCCAATGAGTTCTGGGGCTCGGTCATGCTTTGTATGTGAGAGAGGTCTTATAGTCAACAGGTCTGCGACATTCCAATCCGTGTGTACTTTACAAATCTGTATGTCAAACTGTAAACACTGCTACCACACTCCACTTGGTACTATTCCAAATCGCTGCTCCACTATACATATCCGGATTGCTACTAAGAGTCATCCGGATTAGTGTTAAAGCTTGCATCGACGTAACTCTTTATGACGAACCCTTTATCACCTCCATAATCGAGAAACATTTCCTTAGTCTTTTAGTCACTAAGGATAATATTGACCGCTGTCTAGTGATCCACTCCTGGATCACTCTTGCACCCCTTGACGGACTCATGGCAAGGCACACACAGGTGCGATACACAGCATGGCATACTATACAGAGCCTATGGCTAAGGCATAGGGGACGACGTTCTTCCTTTCTCTTTCTTCTGCCGTTGTCGAGCTTTAAGTCTCACTCAACTTCACACCTTACAAATCAGTCGAGAACTCTTTCTCTGACTGATCCATTTTGAACTCTTTAAAAATCCTGTCAAGGTATGTACTCATTGAAAGTCTCATCAAGCATTTTGATCTATCACTATAGATCTTGATGCTCAACAATTAGGTAGCTTTATCTAGGTCTTCCTTTGAAAATCACTTTTCAAACAACCGTTCATGCTTTCTAGAAATTCTACATTATTTCCGATCAACAACATGTCATCCACGTATACTTATAAAAAATTCTATAGTGCTCCCACTCACTTTATTGTAAATACAAGTTGCTTGTAAACTTTGTATAAACTACAAAACTTTGATCAGCTCATCAAAGTGTGTATTCCAACTCCGAGATGCTTGCTCCAGCCCTTAGATGGATTGATGAAGCTCGCACACCTTTTAGCATCCTTAGGACAGACAAAACCTTCTGGTTGTATCACATACAACCTTTCCTCAAGTAAACTATTAAGGAAACAATGTTTTGTCATCCATCTGCCAGATTTCATAATTGAAAAATGCAGCAACTGCTAACATAATTCCAACAGACTTTAGCATCACTACGAGTGAGAAAGTCTCATCGCAGTCAACTATTTGAACTTGTCGTAAACTTCTTTGCAACAAGTCGAGCTTTACAAATGGTGACATTTACCGTGAGCGCCTGTCTTCATTTTAAACATACATTTGTACTCAACGACCTGCCGTCCAACGAGCAAGTCTACCAAAGTCTATACTTGATTTTCATACATGGATCCTTTCTCGGATTTCATGGCCTCTAATCATTTGTCGGAATCCGGTCCCATCATCGCCTCTCCACAGCTCGTAGGTTCATCGTTGTCCAACAACATGACCTCCAAGACAAGGTTGTCGTACCGCTCAGGAGCAGTACACATCCTTGTCGACCTACGAGGTTCGATAGTAACTTGATCCAAAGCTTCATGATCATCATCATTAACGTTCTCTTCAACTAACGTAGGCTTCACAGAAACATCTTCCTGCGATGTGCTACTCTCTGGTTGAACAAAGGTTCAACAACGTCATCAAGTTCTATCTTCCTCCCACTCAATTCTTTCGAGAGAAACTCTTTCTCGAGAAAGGACCCAGTTTTAGCAACAAACATTTTATGCTTGGATCTGAGATAGAAGGTTCACCCAACTGTTCTTAGGGTATTCTATGAAGATGCATTTGTCCGCTTTGGGTTCGAGCTCATTAGGTGAAAACATTTTCCACACAAGCGTCGCAGCCCCAAACATTAATAAATGACACCTTAGGTTTCTATCAAACCCTAATTCACACGATGTGATCCCAACGGATTTAGATGGTGCCCTATTTAAAGTGAATGTAGTTGTCTCTAATGCATAACCCCAAAATGATAGTGGCAAAACCATAAGAGACATCATAGTATGCACCATATCTAATATAGCACGAGTATGACGTTCGGACACACCATCACACTATGGTGTTCCAGGTGGCGTGAGTTGTGAAACAACTTTCACATTGTCTAAAGTTGTATGCCAAACTCGTAACTCAGATATTCACCTCCATGATCATATCGTAGCCATTTTTATCTTCTTGTCACGATGATCTTAAACTTCACTCTGAATTTTCTTGAAACTTTCAAACGATTCAGACTTGTGTTTCATTAAGTAAATATACACTATATCTACTAAAATCAGCAATGAAGGTAAGAAAATAACGATATCCACCCCGTGCTACAAGACTCATTGGATTGCATACATCAACATGTATCATTTCCAATAAATCACTTGCGTGCTGCATTAAACCGAAAACGGGGTCCTTAGTCATGTTGCCCATGAGGCATGGTTCGCATGTCTCAACCGATTTGAAATCGAATGAGTCCAAAGATTTACACCAATATGACATTTAGCGGCAGTGCCACAAGTATGTGGTACTATCATTTCAAACTTTGTATCTTTTGGCATCAATGTTATGAACATGTGTATTACTACGATCAAGATTCAACAAACCATTCTCACTTGGTGCATGACCATTGAAGGTATTATTCATGTAAACAGAATAACCATTATTCTCTAACTTAAATGAATAACCGTGTTGCAATAAACACGATCTAATCATGTTCATGCTCAACGCAAAACACCAAATAACATTTATTTAGGTTTGTCACTAATCCCGAAGGTAGAGAGAGCGTGCGATATTGATCACATCAACCTTGGAAACATTTCCAACGCACATCGTCACCTCACCCCTAGCTAGTTCTCCGTTTATTTCGTAGCTTTTATTTCGAGTTACTAACATTTAGCAACCGAATCGGTATCCAATACCCAGGTGCTACTAGGAGTACTAGCAAGGTACACATCAATAACACGTATATGAAATATACTTCTGTCATCGTTGCCAGCCTTCTTATCTACCAAGTATCTAGGGTTGTTCCGCTTCAGTGTCTGCTCTCCTCATAATCGAAGCACTTAGTCTCTGGTTTGGGTTCAACTTTGGGTTGCTTCACTGGAGCAGCAACTGACATGCCATCCATGAAGTTTCCCTCCTTGCCCTTGCCCTTCTTGAAACTAGTGATTTTACTAACCATCAACACTTGACGCTCCTTCTTGATTTCTATCTTCGCGGTGTCAAACATCACGAACAGCTCAGTGATAATTATTCCTATCCCTGGCATTTTATAGTTCATCACCAAGTTCTAGTAGCTTAGTGAGAGTGACTTGGAGAACTATATCAATCACTATCTTATCTGGAAGATCAACTCCCACTCGATTCAAGCGATTGTAGCACCTAGACAATCTGAGCACATGCTCAATGATTGAACTATTCTCTTTCATCTTGCAGGCCAAGAATCTTGTTGGAGATCTCATATGTCACAACACGGGCACGAGCCTGAGATCCTAATTTCAGCTCTTAGAACATCTCATATGTTCCATGACGTTCAAAACATTTCGGAGCCTCAATTCCAAACCGTAATGCATGACGCACTAAACTATCAAGTAGTCATCAGAACGTGCCTGTCAGATGTTCACAACATCTATAGACGATGCTAGAGGGGTTGGCGCACCGAGCGGTGCATTAATGACATAAGCCTTCTGTGCAGCAATGAGGACAATCCTCAGATCACGGACCCAATCTGCAATATTGCTACCATCATCTTTCAACTCTATTTCTCTTGGAACATATAAAAATTCAAGGGATCTACAACGCGAGCAAGTAATCTACAACATAATTTGCAAAGACACTACTAACTATGTTCATGATAATGAGTTCAATTAATCATATTACTAAAGAACTCCCACTCAAATTGAGATCCCTCCGGTCATTCGAGTGATACATGATCCAATTCACCAACTCAAGTCCAATCATCACGTGAGTTGAGGTGGTTTCAATGGTGAACATCATCATGTTGATCATATCTACTATATGACTCATGTTCGACCTTTCGGTCTCTTGTGTTCTGAGGCCATGTCTATACATGCTAGGCTCGTCAAGTTTAACCCGAGTGTTCCGCATGTGCAACACTGGCTTGCACCCGTTGTATGTGAACGTAGAGTCTATCACACCCGATCATCACATGGTGTCTCGACACGACAAACTTTCGCAACGGTGCACACTCGGGGAGAACACAATTTATCTTGAAATTTAAGTGAGGGATCACCTTATAATGCTACCATCGTCCTAAGCAAAACAAGGTGCATAAAAGGATTAAGATCACATGCAAATCATAAGTGACATGATATGGCCATGAACTTGTGCTTTTGATCTCCATCATGAAAGCACCGGCATGATCTCCATCGTCACCGGCATGACACCATGATCTCCATCATCTTGATATCCATCAACGTGTCGCCATTGGGGTTGTCGCGCCCACCATGCTTCTAGTACTATTGCTACCATTTAGCGGTAAAGTAAAGCATTACATAGCGCTTAATGATTGACACGCAGGTCATACAATAACTAAAGACAACCCTATGTGTTGGGGATATAACCCCGCGGTATGACCCGCCTTAAGAGCTCCGGGTTATGCTTGACGGTTCATGCATTGGCCCAAGGTGAGCCGATGGTCCTAAAGCCCAGGAAGCTTGGCGGCTCATAAGGTGGGCCGAACAGTGGCCCAGAAGACCCGGGTGTGTAACCTCCCGGGGAAAACTTGGACAAAAAGATAGAGGAAGACTCGGATAAATAATGAGAGTCGGTTACCAATTGTATGACCCGTGGTCTAGACCTCCTATATAAAGGCAGACCCGGGGCAACTTAGAGATCAGGTTGTCGAATACTAGGTCAAGCTTTAGCTCCCTTGTAATTGATACATCAAGCAATATAAACATAAGCAGGACGTAGGCTATTACCTCGAGTTGAGGGGCCGAACCTGGGTAAATCCGTGTCTATCGTCCCCATCAACCCCTTTGAGTCCATCACGTTAGCAATGGCCTCAAACCGCAGTCCGTTTATCCGGACATCTGCCATGAAAAAACCATGACAGTTGGCGCCCACCGTGGGGCTTGCGCTCGGTGGTGTTGAGTTCTCAAAGGGCTCTTTCCTAGGGCTCGAGGGATACGTGGTTGGTAGAATGAGCAAGAGTCGCCGTGGCCGGCTCTACATCGACGACGCCGGCTGGGGGCTTGATGCCGGCTCTGTGGAGTATGGCTTCCGGGTTCCATTCAGAGGGATCCACGTGTTCATCGGAAAGGTTGATGGAGCAACACCCGGGCCGGACGTCTGCACCAACCTCATCGAGCCGGCTCGACGTCTACAACCTGCTCGTAGTGTGCAACCCGCCCGCGTTAGCCCGGGCCGGAAGCATGTCTTCGTGGGCTTTACTCAAGGTATGGATCTGGAAGCTTCTGGATCACAGGAAACTCTCATTTACTCAGAGGATGAATCTTCAAGCGGAGAAACAGAGTCGGTCTACAGGCTTCACAATGGCGGGCTCGGGGGCTACGATGAGCTCTGCCTTGAGTCGGATTGCTCTGAGGCGGACGATCTTGGGCCGCCGGTTCATGCTGCCATGTTCATGGCGGGGTCAGTCCCAGGCACGAATAGTACACCCGTAGGGGCTGCCACCTCAGGCGATACCCCGCCGCCGCCGGCTCAAGTCCTTTTGGAGCTGATGGATGAGCTCGCGGCCCTAATGGCTACTAATGTTACACCGGACAATCAAGCGGCTAGGAACTTGGAGATTGCAAGGATCAAGGACCGGATGGCGGAAGAGCAGCAGAGGATGGCTGAGTCAAAAGCCCAGATGGAGCAAGTGGCAGAACACACCAGGATAGACGCTTTCCCTCTTGGGCTGGAGCAACAATCGGCAGCCACGGTTCATCGAATGAGGCATCAATCCCGTCTGTCGGAACTTTATGAGGCAAGAAACCTCTTCAACACACCAGGGACAGGGCGAACAACGGATGCACCTAGAAACCGCCCGGCGGCTCGGCCAGTGACTCAACCGACCCGGCGAAATCAGGCCTCACCTGTGGCCTTTTCAACACCGGCGGGTCATTATTCTAACCCAGCCGAGAATATGGAGGCAGCAGCCACCCAGCTCGAAACAATTCCAATTCCGGATGAAGCGCCCTTTGCGGAGGATGTGTGAAACGCCATTGGATACTTGCAAACGGCGATGTCCCAGCAGGAAAAGTACACCTACAGCCGGAGTCGTGTTCATTCAACCCCTCTCCCTAGCCGGAGTTTTAGCCGGCGCTACGAGTCGCCGGCGGGTTCCAACAGCAACCGGCACCGAGAGATTCCAACAGGTCATCGGCCGGCTGTGGATACACAAGCATTCGGAAATCGTGCAAGAGGCCAGCAAGAGGTGACAGCTTTAGCCGAGGCGGCGGCTCACCAGGAGCCCACGCCATCCGTGGCAGTAGGAGTTGGAGGAACCACCAGAGTGGGGAGGGTGCCGTGTTTATCACCGGCTCTGCGGAGTGAGCGGCTGCCAAAGGATTTCAATGGGCCCCGCAAAGTTCCAAACTACACCGCTGATTTACCCTAGAGGCTTGGGTGGAAAGTTATGAACTAGCCATGGAGATGCTGGATGTCAGTGAGGCGGTTTGTGCCAAATACTTCATCATGATGCTTGAAGGCCCGTCCCCCACATGGTTAAAGGGATTGCCACCCAATACCATCAACTCAAGGGCAGAACTGAGAGCCAGATTCATTAAAAACTTTCAAGGAACATGTAAACAACCCATGACCATCGTGGATCTTGATCACTGTGTTCAACAGGAGAATGAGTCAGCTCATCATTGGGTACGGCGGGTCTCGACCATCATCCACTCTTCGGAGCAGATCACGACGGCTCAGGCAGTACTAATCCTAGAGAAGAACTGCCACTTTGTCCCGCTAAAGCAGAAGCTTGGTCGGCTCAAGCGCACATGTCAAGATATGGGAGCGCTCATGACGGCTCTCACGAAATACGCCGACTCTAACAACACGAAGGATCTGGGCTCCGACAAGGAGAAGGCCGGCCAAGGCAAGAAGGGTAATCAGAGAAAGGGTACGACAAACAATGGTAGCCAGAGCAAACATAAGAATCCTGAGGCCAGGTCCGAACTGGTGGCCAATGCAAGTACCAATCAGAATCAACCCAGGGGCAACAGGAGGTTTAGGCCACCTTTTAATAAGGACAGGCCTGCCTTTAATTTGGAGGAGGCACTGAAGGGTCCTTGTCCAGATCACGGCCAGCCCGATAAGCCGGCGAACCACACATGGGGAGAGTGCCATTTCATGCAGAAACTTAAGAATCACTTTACACACCCCAACAATCAGGACGGTGGCCCACCGGGCGGCTTTGGACATGGCGGGTCAGGGGCCGGTTTTGGGTCCGGCGGCTCAGGGTCTGGTCACCCAGGTCAAGGTAATCAAGGAGGACACCAACAACATTCTGGTAACAACAGTCAGCAACAACGTAATCGGTCTGGCTATTAGAGTAACCCGAAGCAGCTCAGCTCTAGTCAGTATCATGTTTTCACAACCAGCCTCAACAAAAGGGATCAGAAGTTGCGCAAGCGGGCGGTCAATGCAGTTGCACCAGCCCTACCACATTATTTACGATGGTTTGAGTATGATATAACATGAAGCCCGGAGGATCACCCGCCGCATGTCGATGACCCCGGGTGGCTGGCTTTGGTTGTGGTCCCCCGAGTGGGAGGGTATATGGTGAATAAAGTGTTAATGGATGGAGGCAGCAGTATTAATATCCTCTACTACGATACTTTTCGAAGGATGAAATTGCTAGACAAGGATTTAAAACCCTCGTCCACCGTTTTTCATGGTGTGGTGCCAAGCAAGTCGGCTTATCCAGTGGGCAGGATTTCTTTGGAAGTGGCCTTTGGCGTTGAGTATAACTACAGGGTAGAGTCCTTGTGGTTTGAGGTGGTAAAAATCAAGAGTCCTTACCACACACTGTTTGGACGTTCGGCTTATGCAAAGTTCATGGCTAGGCCTTGCTATGTATACCTGTAGCTCAAGATGCCCGGCTTAAAAGGTACTATTACTATTCATGGTGACCGAAAGATGGCCATCGAGTGTGAGGAAGGAGATGCGGCTTACGCAGAGTCTAGTTGCGCTGAAAAAGGAGAATGTTGACCCGGAGGATATGACCCCGCTGAAAAAGCCCACCATGGAGGTTGAGCCACCCCTTAAGTTTTCAGCGGATGATCATAATGCGGTACATTTCACTCCGGGCGGCTCATCCAAACAGTTCATCATTGGAGCTCACATGGATCCCAAATAGGAAAGCACGCTCATTGAATTCATCTGTGAGAATCGGGACATCTTCGCATGGAAACCTTTTGAGATGCCGGGTGTACCAAGAGAGTTCGCTGAGCACAACCTTAATGTGGATCCAAAGTTTAAGCCAATTAAGAAGTTTTTACGGCAGTTTAATGAGGAGAGACGCAAGTCCATTGGGGAAGAAGTTGCCCGGCTCTTGGCGGCGGGTTTCATTATTGAGGTTTTTCACCCGGAGTGGTTGGCTAACCCGGTGCTGGTGCTTAAGAAGAACGGCACATGATGTATGTGTGTGGACTACACGGACCTTAACAAGGCTTGCCCGGCTGATCCGTTTGCCCTCTCTCGTATTGATCAAATCATTGATGCTACGGCGGCTTGTGAAAGTTTGTGTTTCTTGGACGCTTACTCAGGTTATCATCAGATCAAGATGGCGGTTAAAGACCAAGAGAAGACGGCTTTTATTACACCTTTCGGGGCTTTCTGTTATGTATCAATGCCTTTCGGGCTCAAGAGTGCCCAGGCGACAATATCAACGATGTGTGCAGAACTGCCTTCACAGTCAGATTGGCCGCAACGTCCATGCTTACGTAGATGACATCGTGATCAAATCCAGGAAGAAGGAGACTCTTTTGGGCGACTTAAAGGAAACCTTTGATAATCTCTGAGTTTATAAGATGATGCTTAACCCGACTAAATGTGTCTTTGGAGTTCCAGCTGGCAAGCTCCTGGGATTTCTGGTTTCTGAACGTGGCATTGAGGCTAACCCAGATAAAATCAAGGCTATCACTTCTCTGGCAGAGCCGGCCTATATTAACGACGTCCAGCGCTTGGCGGGGCGGATCGCCGCATTGAGCCGTTTCATAAGCCGCCTTGGAGAGAAGGCTATTCCTTTATATTAGATGATGAAGAAGACGGATAAATTTGTCTGGAGCAAGGCGGCAGCTGAAGCACTTGAGATGCTCAAGAAACAGTTGACTGAGCCACCGGTGCTGGCTGCTCCGGCTGAGAACGAACCGTTACTTTTATACGTGGTGGCTAATAATCAGACAGTAAGCACTGCGATTGTGGTCGAGCGCAAGGAATCTGGAAAGGAGTATCCGGTTCAAAGGCCGGTTTATTATATCATTGAGGTCCTGACGGAGTCCAAGCAAAGGTATCCGCATTGGCAGAAGCTGGTATATGGGGTTTTCATGGCCAACCGCAAATTAAACCACTATTTTTTAGGGCACCAGATAACCGTGGTTAGTTCTGCTCCCTTGGGGGACATAATCCAGAACAGAGAAGCCATTGGAAGGATTGCTAAGTGGGCATTGGAGTTGGGATCTCTTAATCTAAAATATGTGCCTCGTATGGCCATCAAGTCCCAAGCTCTTGTCGATTTTATAAATGATTGGAAGGAATGTCAAGCCCCTGAGGAAAAGCCGGATGACACATACTGGACTATACACTTTGATGGATCCAAGCAGCTAGAAGGGTTAGGCATAGGAATTGTTTTGACATCTCCTAAAGTTGATACGTTTTGTTATGTGGTCTGGTTGATGTTCCCATGCACTAACAATGCGGATGCGTATGAGGCTCTGCTTCATGGGCTTAGATTAGCCAAGGAGATGAATTTAAGCCGGGTAAGGTGTTTGGGCGACTCAGATTTGGTGGCTCAGCAGGTTTCGGGCACTTGGGACTCCAAAGACCCACGGATGGTGGCTTATCGACAGGCGGTTGATATTATTGCTGGCCACTTCAAGGGGTATCAGGTGGATCACATTGACCGTCGCAAGAATGAGGTGGGAGATGCGCTGTCACGGCTAGGCTCCCAACGAAAGCCGGTGCCACCCAATGTATTCCTGGACGTCTTACATCATCCGACTGTTAAGTTACCTTCGGAAGAGGATTTGGCTATTCCTGACCCGGAGGGGGAGTTAGTGGCGGCTTTGCGCGCTATCCCAGATTGGACTATCCCCTACCTGGCCTATCTGACCCGGGGCGAGTTACCTGATGATGAAGACTTGTCCAGACAGATCACCCGGCGCTCCAAATCAATGACGATAGTTAATGGTGAGTTGCACAAGTGTAGCATGACTGACGTTTTTCAACGTTGTGTCTCACCTGAGGAGGGTTAGCAAATCTTAAATGAAATTCATGCCGGAGATTGTGGACATCACGCCGGCTCGAGGTCGCTGGTAGCCAAGGCCTTCCGACACGGGTTCTTCTGGTTGACGGCTCACAAGGATGCAGAAGACTTGGTTCGCAAATGTGACGACTGTCAAAAGTTCGGCTGACGTGCTCATGTTCCGGCTCAAGAGTTAAGGATGATACCAATTACATGTCCATTTGCAGTCTGGGGGCTAGACATGGTAGGACCTTTCAAAAGATCCAAAGATAAGAAAACGCACCTCTTGGTGGCGGTTGATAAATTCACCAAATGGGTGGAGGCAGAGCCGGTTAGCAAGTGTGACGCGGCTACGGTGGTTCAATTTGTTAAGAAGCTGATCTACCGTTTTGGTTACCCTCACAGCATTATCACCGACAATGGCAAAAATCTATCTAAGGGGGCTATGAAAGAGTTCTGTGACAAGGAGCACATCCGGCTGGATGTTTTAGCAGTTGCGCATCCACAGTCTAATGGTGAGGCGGAGCGTGCTAATCAAGAGATTTTAAGGGGCATCAAGCCACGGCTTATGGTTCCTTTACAACGAACGCCCGGGTGTTGGGTAGAAGAGTTGCCTTCCATCTTATGGAGTGTCAGGACTAGCCCCAACAGATCTATAGGCTATACACCTTTCTTTATGGTGTACGATGCCGAGGCAGTATTGCCGAGTGACATCTGGCATGATTTGCCATGTGTAGTGGCTTATGTTGAGATGGATAATGAGACGGCACGTCAAGACGCGTTGGATGCTTTGGAAGAAGCACAGGAGCTGGCGGCTGCCCGATCGACGATCTATCAGCAAGATCTGCGCCACTACCATATCCGCAGAATCAAGACCCGGACGTTCCAGGAAGGCGACTTAGTGCTCCGACTGATTCAAGACCAGACAGGCATGCATAAGTTATCTCCTCCTTGGGAAGGACCTTTTGTGGTGAGTAGAAATCTCAACAATGGATCATACTATCTTGTCGATATCAGGGATGACTCAGAGACGGCGGGTCAGGAAACCCACCGGCCATGGAACATAGCACATCTACAATCATATTACACATGAGGGCGTTGAGACTCGCCATTGTACACTATCATTATACATACCATATATAAATAAGGTAAACATCCCCGCAAGATGGGACCTCTTTTGTTACATGCATCGTTGTTCATAAAAGAAGAGTTCATAAAAATTCCAGTTGATAGATCAATTGCGGCAGAGGGCGGCGCCTTACCTTCGGGTATCGCTTCTAATGCTTATCGGCCCGACTCTATGCCAAAATCTCCGGCTAACATGATTAGCCGCGGCGGAGGGCGGCTTGTTACCTTCGGGTATTGCTTCTAATGCTTTATCGGCCGACGTTTACGCCATATTGCTGAAGGGGGCTTCTTACCGACGGGTATTGCTTCTAACATCCTATCGACCGGCTTCATGCCAAATCTCCGGCTAACATGATTAGCCGCGGTTGTAGGAAGTTTTTTACTGACGGGTATCTAACCCTAACAACCAGTGGAGGGCGGCTTCTTACCTCTGGGTATAGCTTCTAACGCCTTATCAGCCAGGCTTTATGCCATCTCCGGCTAACCAGATTAGCCATGGTTGTCAAGGGGGCTTCCCACCTCCGGGTGTAGCTTATCTAACCTTAAACAATCGGCAAAGGGCGGCTTCTTACCTCCGGGTATAGCTTCTAATGCCTTATCAGCCAGGCTTTATGCCATCTCCAGCTAACCAGATTAGCCATGGTTGTGAAGGGGGCTTCCCACCTCCGGGTGTAGCTTATCTAACCTTAAACAACCGGCGGAGGGCGGCTTCTTACCTCCGGGTATAGCTTCTAATGCCTTATCGGCCAGGCTTTATGCCATCTCCGGCTAACCAGATTAGCCATGGTTGTCAAGGGGGCTTCCCACCTCCGGGTGTAGCTTATCTAACCTTAAACAACCAGCGGAGGGTGGCTTCTTACCTCTAGGTATAGCTTCTAATGCCTTATCGGCCAGGCTTTATGCCATCTCCGGCTAACCAGATTAGCCATGGTTATCAAGGGGGCTTCCCACCGCCGGGTGTAGCTTATCTATCCTTAAACAACCGGCGGAGGGCGGCTTCTTACCTCCGGGTATAGCTTCTAATGCCTTATCGGCCAGGCTTTATGCCATCCCCAGCTAACCAGATTAGCCATGATTGCCAAGGGGGCTTACCACCTCCGGGTGTAGCTCACCTAATCTTGGCCACCAATGTCTCCTATGTTGACAAAGCAGCATAAGGGCTCAAAGCAGCATACAAAGGCAATGACAGTTGAAGAGCCGGATCATTTTATATAGCATAATAGAACAAGATTCAGCAGAAGCAAAAGTGACATCTAGTCTATTACTACACTCCCCGAGGAGCCCAAAATTTCGGACTAGTCTTTTCAACGCCACACGGTGAGTCATGGAGAGTCGGTTGTTACAAGTTTTTCAAAGTAAGGACTAGCTAGCTGCCGGGTCATCCTGCTCCGGCTCTTCGGTGGCCCCGATCTGGAGATTGTCCAAGTCCCAGTTGTAGTTCGTTAGAGACACAAAAGAGCCTTCTTCAAAGTAAGGAGATGGGTCAAGGTCAGGAGCGAAGAGGTCCTTACTGCGGGCAGGCGTTAAGTCCTTGCACTCGTAAAGCGGGCCGCGGATTCTCTTTTGGTCAGGGCCATAAGCGCCTGGTAGGTCGTTAGGTCAGCTTCCTCCGCTAAGACGAAAGCCAGCACTCTGGAATCGTTTATGCACCGGCTGTAGTCAGCATCGGTGAACTCAGAGCCGTCGTCTTTCTTTGAAGGGAATCCATCCATCATCTTGGCTGATGTCAGCTCCAGAGAGAAAGCCAAGGCCCGACTGATGCCCGCAATCGCCCCTTGGCGGGCGGCTGATTTCTTTAACTCGGCAATCTGCTTGGGCATGGTGGACAAGAGCTCCAAGACGCCCTTGAGAGTCACAGGAATCTTGTCTTTGTATTGCACAACTTTAATAGTGCACATAGTGCTATAGTACAACTACTCCGTCAGGGTATAGATAGCCTTCAGCGGCAACAAACTGTCAAAAGCCAGTTGCCGGCTCCTAGGGCCTGCATAAGTCGAAAATTTCACAATGAGTTGCTAGTACAAGTATTGTATGACCACCGAAGCACAAGTTATCAGAAACTTACCGAAGAGGGCGGCTGTCATTCTGGTAATATGACGCTTCAAGGCTTGGAGTTCATCTGATGCAGCTATCAGCCGTTGATCGGCGTCATCCGCCCGCTTGGTCAAGGAGGCCTTCTCAGACTCGGCTGACTTTTTAAAGGCGGCAAAGTCGGCCTTGATTGTAGCCAACTCCTCAGAGAGGATCCGGCACTGCTCATCTGTAGCACTTCGAGCCGTTTGTTGAGCCACCAGATTGGTCTTCAGATCCTTCAACTGCGACCCGACTTCAGCTAAAGTTTCCTGTGGTATGTCAAAGCATAATATCAGTAGGCAAGTCTCCAAACAGATCGCAAGCAATATGTATGACACTTGGGGGCTAATGTCTATTTTCAAATGTTTTGGCACTCAAAGACCTGACTCAACTTTTGGATTAGATTGAGCCGGCCCTTGGGGGCTAAGGAAGGTTATAATAGGAAAGGAGTACCTCATATTTTTTCTTCATTAGACTGACTAGTCGAAGCTCCAGATCTCGGCTGGTGGAAAGCTGGTTCACATAACCGGCATGAAGCTCTTTGGCTGTTATCTTCTCAAAAGCAGAAGATTCAAACTCCAACTTCTTCGAGGCTTCAGCCGGCTCTTTATGCTTGGTCAGCACGTGAGCCGGGGGAGACTGGAAGCCAGAGCCGGTGATCATGACGTCCGGGGTGGCAGCATTCTTGGTCATCTGGGCAGGGCTTGGTGGCTTAGAAGGATCCCTTGGAGGGCTCTCTGGGATGATATCTTCAACAGCCGGCCCAGTAGATGCGGATGGCGGATCCACATCCGGCTGAGGCTCGTCCGGTTGTTCATGCTCCGGCTCTTGGGCTGCAGGGCTAGGGGAGGACTTGTTCGTCTTTCGATGCTTCGCTTGGGCCCTGGAGAGCACGAGCGTCAGAACCCAAGGATTATAGCCGCCAAAGGGAAGAGAAATGCATGGTTAAAGAAATACTTACAGCGGATTAATCTTAGGAGGCGGCAGGGCGGTTGCCGTAGAGTCGCCAAAGGAAGGTGACCTCTGAGAGATAGTTGAGAAAAGATAAGACAGTATTGAAATGACAAGGTAAACTAGTCAAACAAGAGATACATAGCTCTGCAGGGCGCTTCTTTGGAGCCGGGGAGTTCGGTAAACCGGACACGAGGTCTGTAGAGCCGGCGCTCCGGGTCTGACGACGATCAGCCTGTTGTTGCTTTTTAAAAAGAAATTGAGGGTCCAGATAAGCAAGGGGATGAGAGAGAGGAACTTTTCCAATAACCCGCCATGGCTTCTGAGGGACAAAATATTCTGAGCCGAAAGAAACATAGATTACCTCAGGGGCGTTGGCGCGGCTGGTCTCCACATCATCCTGAGAGTAAAACAGGTGTTAGTGAGATGAGAAGACAAGGTCTCAGAAAATAGCTAAAATTTTACCTCTGAGCCGGATGATTTTGGCGGGTCAAACCATCCCTCTTGCGGGGTGTCCTTCTTGGGCTTCTTGGCCGGGGCTTTCTTCTTGGTCTTCTTCAAGGGAGGGATGTACTCCTTCTTCCAGAAGTCAGAGTCGGCCTAAAAGAATAAGCTGGTTAAGGGTAATAGATCAGCAAGGTACAAGTAAGTTCCAAGAGACGGATGGGAAGAAATTGCCTTATATCTGGGGTCGGATTAAGGGCACTAAAGGGGATCAACCCGATAGCGTTGCAGACTCCGGATGTCTCATGAACAAGACTCCTGATAGCAGTGGTGATGTCTTCCTCTGTCAAGGTTGACCGGCTGAAGCAGAGTGAGCTGTCGTATTCGCCCTTATACTCGCACATAAGGCGGCTTCTGTGTCTTAAGGACATGATCCGCCAAGAGATCCAGCAAAGGATCAGGTCCAGTCCGGTTAAACCGTTGGACATGAGGGCCCTAATCTTGGCATGAGCCGGCTCGTATCTTGCGCGCTCTGAAACTGACAGCCGGCCAGGAAGCTCTGAAGTTGTCTTGAGCCGTGAAGGACGGTAACCCGGCAGTGGACATTCACCCTCTGGAGAACTATCTTTGCAATAGAACCATGTTTTATTCCAGTCCTTTGGGTGACTCGGCAGCTGCATAGCTGGAAAGGTAATGTCTCAGTGCCTCTGGATAGAAATTCCGCCCAGCTCGAGACTCGGACCAGCCTTCACTTCAATTTGACGGTTGGCATAGAAGAACTCCCAGAATAGGCCTACCGACGGCTTGGCTTGCAGATAGACTTCACACAATACTTGAAAGTTGCAGATGTTTGAGACAGAATTGGGGGTGAGGTCTTGAGGATGGAGTTTGTAAAAATGAAGGACATCACAGAAGAATTTTGAGCCGGGGGGCACAAACCCCCGCTCAATATGGTTCGAGAAAACGACCACCTCTCCTTCTTGGGGAACGGGCTTCAGTTCATCATTCGGGACCCGCCAATGGATGGCATCTTTGGAAGGGAGAGTGCCAGCGTGAACAAAGTCCATCAAAAACTCTTCTGTAATGCACGACCCGACCCAGTTACAGGAGTTCGAGGCACGAGACGTTCTGCAGGTTCAAAGATTGTGAAAAGTAAAACATGTCGGGTCAAGAGGAGACTAAAATCTATGACGACTTACGAGCTTAAAGATTCTCCGTATAAGATGCTATACTCCAGCTGATGGGAGCCGGCGCAGAGGGGGGGGGGGGAATTTGGCTAAGTCCTGGAAAACAGATTTCACAAACTACCGCTATATTTATGGATCTACAAAAGCAGGAAAAAGTTTCTTATTTTTAGACCTAGCGAAGAACACGTGAAGCAAAGGAAAATTGAAACGGCAAGAAGGGCCCACGAGGGGCCTGTGCATTGTGCACGGCCGGGATGAGCATCAAGGGTACGACCGATGTCGGAGGACCCCGAGCAACGGCGTCAAAAGAACCCGCGTGAAGGCGACGGGCTTCCTACAAACCCTACTGGTGCGATAATGGATCTAATGAGCAGCACGGGCTTACCGGCCACGGTGTAGTGAAGCGCGGGTGAAACTCTAGTTCGCACAGGTTGATGCAGCGGCCTGACGTCGATGGAGCGGAGGCGGCACCGGAACTAGAAGTGATGGAAGCGGTTGCGTCAGAACAGGAAGACGAGGAAGCGAGCGGGAGAAGTAATAGACCGCCTGGGGCGGTCCTATTTAAAAGGAGAAGGAAGAATGAGCGTGAAAATACAGGCGACGGAAACGTTTCGGCCGAGGCGGACGCCTCGATTTCCGGGATGGTCACTTAATGTGAAGATTTGGTGAGTACGTCAACGAATCTTTTCTGTAGGGTTAACATGACGTCATGGCGGGTCATTCCGGGTGAGTCAACAAAATAGCAAGACAAGAGGATAAAGTGAGCAAGCTCAAATAAACCTGGGGCCTAATGTTGGGGATATAACCCTGCGGTATGACCCGCCTTAAGGGCTCCGGGTTATGCTAGACAGTTCATGAACTGGCCCAAGGTGAGCCGGTGGTCCTAAAGCCCAGGAAGCTTGGCGGCTCATAAGGTGGGCCGGACAGTGGCCTAGAAGACCCGGGTGTGTAAGCCGCTCGGGGAAAACTTGGACAAGAAGATAGAGGAAGACTCGGATAAATAATGAGAGTCGGTTACCAATTGTATGACCCGTGGTCTAGACCTCCTATATAAAGGTAGACCCGGGGCGACTTAGAGATCAGGTTGTTGAATACTAGGTCAAGCTTCAGCTCCCTTGTAATCGATACATCAAGCAATATAAACATAAGCAGGACGTAGGCTATTATCTCGAGTTGAGGGGCCGAACCTGGGTAAATCCGTGTCTCTCGTCCCCATCAACCCCTTTGAGTCCATCACGTTAGCAATGGCCTCGAACCGAAGTCCGTTTATCCGGACATCTACCGTGACAAAACCACGACACTATGGCTCCTGCCGGTTGCCGTACTCATCGACATGCAAGTCGTGATATTCTATAAAACACATGATCATCTCATACATCACATATATCTCATCATGTAATTGGCCATATCACATCACAACATAGCCTACAAAAACAAGTTAGACGCCTCTAATTGTTGTTGCATGTTTTACGTGGCTGCTATGGGTACCTAGCAAGAACAATTCCCACCTACGCAAAAACCACAACGGTGATACATAAGTTGCTTTCCAACCTTCTCAAGGACCGCCATTGTCGAATCCGATCCAACTAAAGTAGGAGAAACAGACACTCGCCAGCCATCTTTGTGCAATGAGGTTACACGTCAGTCGATGGAACCGGTCTCTCGTAAGCATACGAGTAAGGTTGGTCCGGGCCGCTTCATCCCATAATACCGCTAAACCAAAATACGACCAAGGGAGGAAGCAATCTAAGCATCAACGCCCACAAACTCTTTGTGTTCTACTCGAGATCTAATCTACACATAGACCTAGCTCATGATGCCACTGTTGGGGAACGTTGCATGGGAAACAAAAAATTTCCTACGCACACACAAGATCTATCCATGATAATGAGCATCTACGAGAGGGAGAGGGGATATACATACCCTTGCAGATCGCTAAGCGGGAAGCGTTAAGAAACGCGGTTGGTGTAGTCGAATGTCTTCGCGATCCAAATCACCGAGTGTCCCGCGATCTCATCAGGATCCGTCCCATGATCCAATCACGATCCATCCCGCAAACTCATCACGATCCGTCCCACGATATCATCACGATCCGTCTCGCGATCTTGATCACGGTCCTTCCGATCTTGTGCCGAATGGACGACACCTCTGCGTTCAGCACACGTACAACTCGATGACAATCCCCGCCTTCTTGATCCAGCAAGTGCAAGCAGAGAGGTAGACAAGTTCTCTGGCAGCGTGACGGTGCTGTCGCAATGGTGGTGGAGCAATTCTGGCAGGGCTTTGCCTAAGCACTGCAGAAAACCGATCTAGAGGAGAAACTATGCACTAGAGGAACTTGTAGTACGTGGCTGAAAATCTAGTGTAAAAACCCTAAAACCTATATTATATATAAGAGGAAGAGAGGAGGAGGCTTGTCCAAACGTTCAGCCCTAGAAGGCTTCGGCCGAAGTGGATAGGGGAGGAGGAATCCTTCTCCAATCCTAGTCGGACTAGGACTCCTTCCCTTTTTGCCTTTTTGCCTTTTTCCACCTTTTCTCTTTGGGATTTTATTTCCCAGCCACATGGGCCTTGTGTGGGACTTCCATCAGCACACTAAGGGCTGGTATTCGTCCTCCCACAGCCCATGTAGCCTCTTGGGTCGAAATACCCCTCCCGATGGTCCCCCGGTACACTACCGGCACCTCCCGGTACACTACTGATGAGCCCGAAACTTTTCCGGCGACCAAAACAGGACTTCCTATATATCAATCTTTACCTTTGGACCATTCCGGAGTTCCTCATGATGTCTGGGATCTCATCCGGGACTCCTAACAACCTTCGGTCACCACCATGCATAACTCTATACTACCGAAACATCACCAAACCTTAAGTGTGCAGACCCTGCGGGTTCGAGAACTATGTAGACATGACCGAGACACCTCTACGGTCAATAACCAATAGTGGGACCTAGATGCCCATATTGGTTCCTACATATTCTATGAAAATCTTTATCGGTTGAACCTCTATATCAAGGATTCAATTAAGCCCATATGATGTTCCCTTTGTTCTTCGGTATGTTACTTGCTCGAGATTCGATCGTCGGTATCTCCATACCTAGTTCAACCTCGTTACCGGCAAGTCTCTTTACTCGTTCCGTAACACAAGATCCCATGACTAACACTTATTCATATTGCTTGCAAGGCTTGTTGTGATGTTGTATTACCGAGTGGGCCCTGAGATACCTCTCGTCACACGGAGTAACAAATCCCAATCTTGATCCATGCCAACCCAACAGACACCCTCGGCGATAGCTGTAGAGTACCTTTATAGTCACCCAGTTACGTTGCGACGTTTGATACACACAAGGCACTCCTCCAATGCTAGTGAGTTGCATGATCTCATGGTCATAGGAACAGATACTTGACATGCAGAAAACAGTAGCAATAAACTGACACGATCATATGCTACGTTTGTAGTTTGGGTCTTGTCCATCACATCATTCTCCTAATGACATGATCCCGTTATCAAATGACATCTCATGTCCATGACTAGGAAACCATAGCCATCTTTGATCAACGAGCTAGTCTATTAGAGGCATACTTGGGACATGGTGTTGTCTATGTGTCCACACATGTATCCGAGTTTCTGATCAGTACAATTATAGCATGGATAATAAACGATTATCATGAACAAGGAAATATGATAATAACTAATTTATTATTGTCTCTAGGGCATATTTCCAACACCGTTTTCTATCACACTAGACACTTTTAGGCATGCACATATGCTTCATGTGCCACATCAAAGTTGTGCATTGAAAATTTGAACATGACGACATCCTCTTCGTACATATATGTACTTCATCCATTCCTAAATACAAGTATTTTTAGAGATTTCACTATGAACTATATACATATGTTTATATAGACATACTTTAGAGTGTAGATTCACTTATTTCGCTCCGTATGTAGTCCGTAACGGAATCTCTAAAAATACTTATATTTAGGAATAGAGGGGGAATATATTGGGGCCACTAGCGGGCATGCTTGTGTTTTGACCCTATCTCGCGGGGTTTTGTCGTTTCCCCTAAAAGATGCTATTATCTAAAATAACAAACGAATCTGATGAAACAACAATATGTGATTATATCCCCAATAGACAAGAGTGTGGTAATCTAACTATGAGTGATGCCCGTACACTGTAAAATCATCCCCGCATAGTGATGGCAGCCGCAAGCGTTAGCCAGTGCAGAGGGCTAATGTACTAATGTGCACGGTAAAAAATCAAACTTGACAATGACCTATAAAAGATCCCGCCAATGACGGTTAACAACTAATTTTTTCCACCGATAGCTCACCACCCCCACACACAGACACCAAATGGAACCAATGCTCAACCATGGGGATGTGTATGGTACCATCCTGATAGTCTTGGATGACGAACTAATAGAGGATTCCGCCGCGTTGACCACCATGGTGGGCAACGGCAAACAGCCAGCTGTCACAGCTAACAATGACAGGCTAGAGGATACCGACGCGTTGGCCTCCATGTCGGTCAACGGTCAAGCGCCATCCAACGTAGCCGACAACAACGATGATGACCCCGAGTTTTAGCATCGGTTTCAGATGGCCATCGGTCTGTACGTCCAGGAACCGGGATTCGATGTGCTCCTGTGCAATGAGGACAAGCGTTGTCTAAATGTAGGAGGCAATAACCTATCACATTTTTGGATGGTAGGTGAAACACAGCTAGGGATCTGAAGTGGCAGAAATGGTGGGAGAGTGTAAAGAGGAAGTGGCTGAGGAAGAACTCAGATGCCAATGCAGCAGGCAAAAGGAGGCAGGAGCAGGACTAGAAGGCAGTGGAGCAGGGTGTTGCATTCCTCTCAGCCGTGTTGGAGGCTAGTGCAGGCCTTGTAGCTGCGACGACATCCTTGACAACAGCGGCCATGGCGACGAAGGATGCATCTCTTGCGAGAGCGGTGCCCGTATGTATCCCGGTGGCCCATGCGGATGCCATGAAAGCTTCGTCGACGATGGTAGCTTCCCTCGGGAATGTTGCCGTGGTGAACGTAGCATCATCGATAGCGGCATACCTGGTGAGAGGTGTCGCGGTCACTCCAGCCGAGGTAGCCCCACCAGTTGCCGCCATGGAACCAGTGGAGCTCATTGACTTGACGATCTCCTCTTAAAGCTCCTTCTGAGCCGAGGAAGGTCATGACAATGTTGCAGGCACGACGTTTGTATGCATCCATGGCATAGTGAATATTTTGTGCAGTTCAACTTCATGTAAATTGATGAACTGTTTGTAAATTAGTGAGCGTATGAACTAATGTCAACTAATCTGCTGCAAAATAAGGCATTTTTCGTGAAAATTAGCCAAATGTTTGTGTCATATGTTTGTGGGCATGTGGAAATTTAGGATGAATTTCACGTTTGCGTATGAAAATGAGGATGAAACGTGTGAGATGAACATGCCTTTAGAAATCTCACAAACACCTACCCGCCTTGAGCGAGGCGAAAATTCATGTTTTCATGACATTTCGTTGCGACGTACACAATTTATTATGTTTGGACCATGTGCGGTCTTGGTTGCTCCCGCCCCACTTCAGTTCCTCTACCAAACTTTAAGTGGAAGCGGTATTTCAACTGTCGCCCTCCCTCGTCCACCACACACCCTATGGTAAAATTTTAGCTGCCAAGGTATTTGAATCGTCGCCATCCCTCGTCCATCACCATCTCCACTCACACCATTACTACTAAAATTTTCAGTAGCAACGACACATCTGCAAACATCCCCCCCACACAGTCCACACAACACCAACCTCCTCCCCTCCCCTGCTTGAACCTTAGCTCTACCCACCGCCGCCCTGCACCACCAACCTTAGTCGGTCTGCCCGAGCCTCCTAGCTAAACAAGTTCAAGTTACCCACCGATCCACATACACCATCACCGCCCTGAATTTTAGATGAGGCCATGATAACCCACAAGTATAGGGGATCGCAACAGTTTTCTAGGGTAGAGTATTCAACCCAAATTTATTGATTCGACACAAGGGGAGCCAAAGAATATTCTCGAGTATTAGCAGCTAAGTTGTCAATTCAACCACACCTAAAAGACTTAATATCTACAGCAAAGTATTTAGTAGCAAAGTAGTATGGAAGTAACGACAACGATAACAAAAGTAATGGTAGCAGTTTTGTAGTAATTGTAACAGTTGCAATTGAGAAGTAACTTAACAAGGATCAATATGTGGGAAGCTCGTAGGCAATGGATCGGTGATGGATAATTATGTTGGATGGCATTCATCATGCAACAGTTTTAACATAGGGTGACAGAGAACTAGCTCCAATTCATCAATGTAATGTAGGCATGTATTCCATATATAGTCATAGGTGCTTATGGAAAAGAACTTGCATGCCATCTTTTCTCCTACCCTCCCGTGGCACTGGGGTCCTAATGTAAACTAAGGATATTAAGGCCTCCTTTTAATAGAGAACCAGACCAAAGCATCAGTACTTAGTGAATACATGAACTCCTCAAACTACAGTAATCACCGGAAAGAATCCCAGTTATTGTCACCCTGGGGGATGCGGATCATAACTCGTAATAGGTGTCTACAACTTGAAAGATAGTATCAAGATCACATATATATTCATGAAAACATAATAGGTTCAGATCTGAAATCATGGCACTCGGGCCCTAGTGACAAGCATTAAGCATAGCAAAGTGATAGCAACATCAATCTCAAAACATAGTTGATACTAGGGATCAAACCCTAACAAAACTAATTCGATTACCTGATAAATCTCATCCAACCCATCACCGTCTAGCAAGCCTATGATGGGATTACTCACGAATGGAGGAGAGCATCATGGAATTGGCGATGAAGGATGGTTGGTGATGACGATGACGTCGATTTCCCCTCTCCGGAGCCCAAAACTGACTCCAGATCTGGTCTCCCAAGGAAGAACAGGAGGTGGCGGCGGATCCGTATCGTGAAACGTGATGAACTCTTTTATCTGATTTTTTGTCCGTGAATAGGGTTATATGGAGCTGAAGATGAGGTCATAGTAGCCACATGGGCCCCATAAGCCTGCTAGGCGCGACTAGGGGGGTGGCTACGCCTAGTAGGCTTGTGTCCTGCAGGTGGCCCCTGTCTGGTTGATTCTTGCATCAGTATTTTTTATTAAATCCAAAAATATTCTCCAGAAATTTTCAGGACTTTCCGAGAACTTTTATTTCTGCACAAAAATAACATCAAGGCAATTCTGCTGAAAACAACGTCAGTCTGGGTTAGTTCCATTCAAATCATGCAAATTAGAGTCCAAAACAAGGGCAAAAGAGTTTGGAAAAGTGGATACGATGGAGATGTATCAACTCTCCCAAGGTTAACCCATTACTTGTCCTCAAGAAATTCAATTGATAAACTAAAAGTGATAAAGAAAAACTATTACAAACTCTGTTTGATCTCGTTGTTGTAAATACTTCTAACTGATGTTGAGATTTTCAGCAAAGATCATGGACTAACCACGTTCACAATAACATTCAGGTCTCAGATTTACTCATATCAATGACATAATCAACTAGCGAGCAATAATAATAACTCTTGGATGACAACACTTTTTCAAAACAATCACGATACAATATGAAAAAATGGTATCTCGCTAGCCCTTTCTGAGACCGCAAAACATAAAAAGCAGAGCTCCTCTAAAGAACAAGGACTGACTAGACATTGTAATTCATGGTGAAAGAAATCCAGTCATGCTCATTCTCAATATCAATTAACAGCAAAGCATACAAATGACGGTGATGCTCTCTAATTGGTGCCTTTTTATAAGAAGATGATGACTCAACAATAAAGTAAATGGAAAGGCCCTTCGTAGAGGAAGCATTGATTTGCAGAGGTGCCAAATCTCGAGTTTTTAAAACAGAGATAAGTAATGATTTTTGAGCGGTATGCTTTCACTGCTCACATAACGACCAAGAGGTTTTCCTTCCATGCTAGATACATTATAGGCGATTCCCAAACAGAATGATAAAGTTTTTACCCCCCTCCACCAATTAGTCACACTCCACGGCAAGCCAAATCCACGGGTACCGTCCATACAAACACAGTTCTAGGGGAGTTTTGTTTAATTAGATTTTGCTTTTATTTCGAGCATGGAACTAGGCATCCTGATTACCAGCCACTTTCTCGTGAATGATAGTGAATTAACACATCATGAGAATAACCCACCTAGCATGGAAGATACCGACAACCCCCAGTCGCCACATGAGCGATTTGGACATACAAAAATAGAGTGTCTATTTGAAGGTTTAGACTTTGGCACATGCAAAACTTGGAACGGCAAGTAAATACCGCATATAGGTAGGTATGCTGGACTCATATGGAACAACTTTGGGGTTGAGGAATTGGGTGCACAAGCAGTATTCCCGCTTAGTAGAAGTGAAGGCTAGAAAAATACAGTGGAACGACCAACTAGAGAGCGACACAGTCATCAACATACCTTGAGATTAACAAACATTGAATGCAAGCATGAGTAGGATATAAATCACTATGAACATAAATATCATAGAGGCTATGTTGATTTTGTTTCACTTACATGCATGAACATGTGCCAAGTCGAGCTACTTGAATCGTTTAGAGGAGGATACCATCCCATCATACTACATCACAACCATTTTAATATGCATGTTAGCACCCAAAACAAACCATTATCCACTCTTAGCTAATTAAGAATGACATGAATAACTATAATTTCTAATTGTCATTGCAAATATGTTTCACCCATAATGAACTGAATTCCGAACGATGAGCTAATCATATTTACAAAACAAAGATAGGTCAAGTTCATACCAGCTTTTCTCCATCTCAATCTTTTCATCAAATATCATCATTATTGCCTTACACTTGATTGACCGAACGGTAGGGATAATAATTAGAGTGCACGTGCCTTGGACTAAGCTGGAATCTTCAAGCAATAACTCAAAGGAGAAGACAAGGTAACATGGGCTCTCTAATAGGTAAACAATAATGCATATGAGAGCCACTCGACATTTTCATTGTGTCTTCTCCTTACGACCCAAAGAAACAAAAAATCAAAACATAAATGAGAAAAATTGTTTACACGGGAAAGCTCCCAACAAGAAAAAGAAGAACGAAAAATCTTTTTGGGTTTTCTTTTTAATGCTATAGATAAGCAACTAGAAGGTAAAACTAGAACTATTTTTTGTATTCTTCTCAAAGTTAATTAAACGCACAAGAAGAAAGCGAAACAAGAAAATAAACTACCATGGATGGTACAACAAAAACGAAAGAGTATGAACACCGACTACTTAGATGAGTGTGTGAACATGAATGTAAAGTCGGTGAGAAATACGTACTCCCCCAAGCTTAGGCTTTTGGCCTAAGTTGGTCTATGGCCATGGCTGCCCTGATAATATCCGAAGGCATAGTTGGGGTTGTACTGGGTTGCGGTGGCTACCGCCTGAATGATTGCGGTGTGAAGGCGAGCTGATTCCGCGCTCCTCTCGTACTCATGTGCCTCCCCTCTGGTTATAAGGTATCTCTGTTTTTCTTGAAAGTTAAAGAAGGCAGGAGCAGGAAGGGTAACATGGACATCACGTTGTCTGTTAAAAATTAGTCGGTACTGGAGAGATTGTTCATTCCTTTCGAGAAACTAAAAACGTACCAAAGCCTCATAATCAAGATAAGCAGGTGGTAACTCAATATCATTTCCGCATATGGGTACCCCGAGATAATTAGCTAATCGAGTGGCATAAATCCCACCAAAGAAATCTCCATCCTTAGCATTGTTATGCAACCTTCTAGCAATAATGGCCCCTAAGTTATATCTCCTTTCACCCATTATTTTACTCTTAAGAATACTAAGATTTGTTGCACAAATGTGGATATGCTTAGTATTACCATTAATACATCTACCTATAAATAGAGCAAAATAATGTACGACAAGAAAGTGAATGCTCCCCATGGTAGCCTGTGTAATATTTCTAGTTTCTTCGACAGTAATGCTAGCAAGAAAATCATTATATTCAGTTTTGTGCGGATCACTATAGCTACCTCATTGTGGAATTTTGCAAGCATGATTAAAATCCTCTATGTCCAGAGTATATGATTTGTCATAAAGGTCAAATAGAATGGAAGGTTTATTACGATTGAGCGAAAATTCAAACCTCCGCATGAAAGAATCCGTGAGTTGATAGTATTTCTTGCATTTATCCGACACTAATTCCTCAAGGCCGGCATTTCTTGTGTATGCGTAAAATTCTTCCTTGAAACCGGCATCACTCATGAATTGATCTGATGGCCATTCACAAGGTCGTACTTGTGCTTCCCTTAGTGGTCAAGGTTGGGATCATGTATTACTAGTCTCGGGGCCTTCTTGCTCCCCTTGAAACACCTTCCTCGGCATTATTTTTTCTGAAAAATTCTGAAATTTTTAGTGACTCAAAAATAAAGGTGAACAAAACTCATAGCAACTACTCCCTCAAATGCCTAGAGGCTATATCATGCATCAAAACTACTTGGGACCATACAAATTTGACATGCAAGCTCAAGAACAAGGTCACCACAGTAGCAAAAATTTGCAATATACAAAGCACTAGAACAAAAACTAATTGGACCATTGGAGGAGTCACATATCGAAGAACATTCTCCCAAAACAGTTTTGTGAATGAAGCTTTGAACAAGGAGATTGAAAATGGCAGAAAAATGAGCTAAAACATGGGTTTGAGCAATGGGAGGATTTTTCTAGAGGAAGATGAAGTGGATGGGTGCTGGAATAAGTGAAGGGGGACACGTGTGACCCACAAGCTTGCTAGGCATGGCCAGGGGGTGGCCGCGCCTTGTGGGCTTGTGGCCTAGTGGTGTAGCCCCCTATAGTGTGCTCAGTGCCAGATATTTTTTAAATATTCCAGAAAAAATCATTCTCCATTTTCAGGACATTTGAAAAACTTTTATTTTCAGGTCACTTTTGTATTGCACGGGAAACTCAGAAAACAGGAAAAATAATAGCATTCTTACTTAATTTCATCTGGCTAATAGAAAGTAAAAGTTGGGTACAGGGAGTTGTGCTTTCTAAATTCATCCATATCATGCTCATCAAAAGGAATCCATCAATAAGGTTGATCAACTCTTATTAACAAACTTCTTTCGAATAACATGAAACCAAAGAATTTTTTGAATAACACTAAGTTACCTCAATGGGGATATGAATGTACCCAACAATAAGTACATCATATTTCTTCTTGACGGTAGGAAGAGGGAATTCAAATTCTCCAATAATAATCATTGGAATTTTTCAATGGAGCTGATACTATGAACTTGAGGTTGTTTCTTCGGAAAGTGTACATATGCTCATTACCATTAATATGAAAAGTGACATTGCCCTTGTTGCAATCAATAACAGCCCCTACAGTATTCAAAAAGGCTCTACCAAGGATGATCGACATAGTGTAGTCCTCTGGAATATCAAGAATAACAAAGTTCGTTAAGATAGTAGCATTTGCAACTACGACAGGTACATCCTCACAAATACCGATAGGTAGAGCAGTTGATTTATCAACCATTTGCAAAGAGATTTTAGTAGGTGTCAACTTATTCAAATCAAGTCTATGATATAAAGAGAAAGGCATAACACTAACACCCACTCCCAAATCACGTAAAGCAGTTTTAACATAATTCCCTTTAATAGAGCATGGTATAGTTGGTATTCCCGAATCTCCTAATTTCTTTGGTACTCCACCCTTAAAAGTATAATTAGCAAGCATGGTGGAAATTTTAGCTTCCGGTATCTTTCTTTTATTAGTCACGATATCTTTCATATACTTAGCATAAGGAGACATTTTCAGAACATCAGTCAAGCACATACGCAAAAAGACATGTCTAAGCATTTCAACAAAGCGCTCAAAATCCTCATCATCCTTTTTCTTGGAAGGTTTAGGATGAAAGGGCATGGTTTTCTGAACCCATGGTTATCTTTCTTTACCATGCTTCCTAGCAATAAAGTCTCTTTGGTGATATATTTTATTCTTAGGTTGTGGGTTATCAAGATCAACAACAGGTTCAATCTCCACATCATTATCATTACTAGGTTGAGCATCAACATGAACATCATCATTAATATTATCACTAGGCTCATGTTCATCACCAGATTTTGTCTCAGCATCAGAAACAAAAATATCATTTGGGTTTTCAGGAGTATCTACAATAGGTTCACTAGCAGCATGCAAGGTTCTATCATCATCCTTATTCCTCCTATTATTGGAATGACTAGGTGCATCAATATTACCCCTTTGAGAATCTTGTTCAATTCTCTTAGGGTGGCCCTCAGGATACAAAGGTTCCTGAGTCATTCTTCCACCTCTAGTCACAACTTTATCAGAATGATCGTTATTCTAACTATTCATCTCATTAAGCAAATCATTAGGTGCCTTAAGCACTTGTTCTATTTGAGTAGTTACCGCGGAAGCATGTTTACTAATCAATTTATGATCATTGATAGTTCTACTCATATAATCACCTAAGCGATCAAGCATGAAAGCATTATGTTTCAATTGTCTACTAACATAAGCATTAAAATTTTCTTGCTTAACAACAAAATTATCAAACTCATCCAAGCATTGGCTAGCATACTTATTATAAGGAATATTGCTTTCATCAAATCTATGAAGAGAAAAATTTACCTCTACTACCCGTGTCGGGTTATCAAGACCATGTATTTCTTCAATAGGTGGTAGATTCTTAACATCTTCAGCTTTAATACCCTTCTCTTTCATAGATTTCTTTGCCTCTTGCATATATTCAGGACTGAGAAATAGAATGCCTCTTTTCTTTGGAGTTGGTCTCGAAGGTGGTTCGTAAATAGTCCAATCATTATCATTGTTCAATATATTATTCAATAGTATTTAAGCTTGTTCAATAGTTCGTTCCGTGAAAACACAACCATCACAACTATCTAGGTGGTCCCTATAAGCATCGGTTAGTCCATTATAAAATATATCAAGTATTTCATTTTTCTTGAGAGGGTGATCAAGCAAAGCATTTAGTAGTTGGAGAAGCCTCCCCCAAGCTTGTGGGAGACTCTCTTCTTCAATTTACACAAAGTTAAATATTTCCTGCAAGGTAGCTTGTTTCTTATGGGCAGGAAAATATTTTTCAGAAGAGTGATATATCATATCCTGGGGACTATGCACACAACCAGGAGCAAGAGAGTTGAACCATATCTTAGCATCACCCTTTAGCAAGAAAGGAAACAACTTAAGGATATAGTAATAATGAATTTTTCCTCATGAGTAAATAGGATGGCTATATCATTCAATTTAGTAAGATGTGCCACAACAGTTTCAGATTCATAGCCATGGAAAGGATCAAATTCATCCAAAATGATTAACTCAGGATCGACAGAGAATTCATAATCCTTACCAGTAACAAAGATAGGTGAAGTAGCAAACTTAGGATCATATTTCATTCCAGCATTCGAAGATTTTTCTTTCCACTTGCATAGCAGTTTCTTAAGATCATCTCTATCCTTACAAGCAAGAAAGTCCCTAGCTACCTCTCCTTCCATAACATAACCCTCAGGAATATCAGGCAACTAATATCTAGGAGAACTAGGTCTAGCAGTTGTCTCAAAGTGTTCTGTTTCAATAATTTCATCAGTTTCATTAGTATCATAATTTCCAGCATTGGCTCTAGCAATTTGTTCATCAAGATATTCACCCAGTGGCACAGTATTATCAAGCAAATTATCATCATAAGCACAATGCATAGTAGAACTGTCATCATTAATTACTTGCAACATATCAGAATTACTAGCAGGTGGCGGTGTCGCAAACTTACTCATAACAGAAGGTGAATCAAATGCAGATCTAGATGGCAGTCCCTTACCTCCCCTCGTAGTAGAGGGATAGATCTTGGTTTTTGGATCTTTCAGTTCCTTCATAGTGATCAACAAATATAAATCCCAAGTGACTCAGAGAACAGAGCTATGCTCCCCGTCAACGGCACCAGAAAAAGGTCTTGATAACCCACAAGTATAGGGGATCGCAACAGTTTTTTAGGGTAGAGTATTCAACCCAAATTTATTGATTCGACACAAGGGGAGCCAAAGAATATTCTCGAGTATTAGCACCTGAGTTGTCAATTCAAACACACCTAAAAGACTTAATATCTACAACAAAGTATTTAGTAGCAAAGTAGTATGGAAGTAACGGTAATGATAGCAAAAGTAACGGTAGCAGTTTTGTAGTAATTGTAATAGTAGCAACGGAGAAGTAACTTAACAAGGATCAATATGTGGGAAGCTCGTAGGCAATGGATCGATGATGGATAATTATGTTGGATGACATTCATCATGCAACATTTGTAACATCGGGTGACATAGAACTAGCTCCAATTCATCAATGTAATGTAGCCATATATTCCATATATAGTCATACGTGCTTATGGAAAAGAACTTGCATGACATCTTTTGTCCTACCCTCCCGTGGCAGCGGGGTCCTAATGGAAACTAAGGGATATTAAGGCATCCTTTTAATAGAGAACCTACCCAAAGCATTAGCACTTAGTGAATACATGAACTCCTCAAACTACGGTAATCACCGGAAGGAATCCCAGTTATTGTCACCCTGGGGGATGCGGATCATAACTCGTAATAGGTGTCTACAACTTGCAAGATAGGATTAAGAACACATATATATTCATTAAAACATAATAGGTTCAGATCTGAAATCATGGCACTCGGGCCCTAGTGACAAACATTAGACATAGCAAAGTCATAGCATCATCAATCTCATAACATAGTGGGGAGTAGGGATCAAACCTAACAAAACTAACTCTATTACATGATAAATCTCAGCCAACCCATCACCGTCCAGCAAGCCTACAATGGGATTACTCATGAATGGCGGAGAGGATCATGGAATTAGCGATGAACGATGGTTGGTTATGACGATGGCGTCAATTTCCCCTCTCTGCAACCCAAAACAGACTCTAGATCTGGTCTCCCGAGGAAGAACAGGAGGTGGCGGCGGCTCCGTATCGTGGAACGCGATGAACTCTTCTCTCTGCTTTTTTCTCTACGAATAGGGTTATATGGAGTTGGAGATCAGGTCAAAGGAGCCACAGGGGCCCCACAAGCCTGCTAGGCGCGACCAGGGGGTGGCCGTGCCTAGCAGGCTTGTGGCCTGCATGTGCCCCCCCTCTGGTTGATTCTTGCGCCAGTATTTTTTATTAAATCAAAAAATATTCTCTGTAAATTTTCAGGACGATCCGAGAACTTTTATTTCTGCACAAAAATAACACCAAGACAATTCTGCTGAAAACAACGTCAGCCCGGGTTAGTTCCATTCAAATCATGCAGATTAGAGCCAAAAACAAGGGAAAAAAAGTTTGGAAAAGTGGATACGATGGAGACGTATCAGGCCAGCGGTGTCCCTTTCCCCCAATCCCCATCCCGTACTCCAGAGAGTCGTAACCTAATTAGCCTGACCACATATCCCTTGGAGCTCGAGGAGCGTCCAAGCAAAAGGAGGTCTATCATGGACTGTCCGCCATTCACTAGCGAGGTGGGCGTCGTTCGTGTGGACCATTCGATCCCAAAGGAACACCTTGTCGTGGAAGCCGGTGAGGACGTTGACTATGTTGCCATGTCGAAGGGATAAAGCCTATGGGATTGCATACTCCTGTATCTCAAGAGATTCGACTACAACATCAAGCTTGTCAACATCGTCGGCTTCACTCGGGCCATGTCACAGGCTAAGTGTTCCACCGGCGACGCTGCTGGTTCAACCATCATCGATCCCTTCAGAGGCCCAGCCGCTGATCTCCTCTGCCTCGCAGACATGGATTTGCTATCCTTGTATGCCATCGAACCCCCTTTGTCTTTTAAACTGAAACTTTCTACGGTAGTGGCTTGGGATCCTTAGCTCCAAAGCCAGATCTCATCGAGCAAGAGAAAGGCACACACTACGACTGTTACAAGGAGAAACATCCCATCTACGACATCAGGGAGCGCACCCTAGGCACCACAAATTCCAAGTGTAAGGAGACCATCCATGAAAACTGAGACAAAATCATGTGAGAAAATCATACTTTTTCTAGCTAGCCCTCTCATACCCATTGTTGTAGTAACTTTTTTCATGCGATAACCATTAAGTGTTTAATTGGGCATTTGTCCAGTTTTCAAGCAGATGCCTTACTTTTCTGTATCTGGTTGTTAGGTTGGTTTCATTGAGTATTTGTCCAGTTTTCAATGGCTATATTTGGTTGTTACAGTGAGCATAAATTCCTTGTTTCTTTCAGTTATTCATTGTGTGATGTTCATTATTTGCAAGTACGAACTATGCAGTTCAATTTCATCAATACCACATGTTATGCCTAGTGTTGTTAACCAGTGACCTTAACTCCTGCTTTAAACATTTATGCCTTGTTTCTCTGAATTTGGTTGTCACGTTGGTTGAAGTGAGAATTTGTCTAGTTTTCAAGAAGATGCCTTGCTTTTCTGTATCTGGTTGTTAGGTTGATTGTAGTGAGCATTTGTCTAGTTTTCAACCAGATGCATTGCTTTTCTATATCTAGTTGTTAGGTTGGTTGCATTGAGCATTTGTCCAGTTTCCAATGGCTATATAGTGAGCATATATGCCTTGTTTATTTCAAGTAGATACCTTGTATATGGGTTTGATGTTAAACCTGTTGTACACTTGTACTTATCATGACTTTCCATGTATTTGCACAGGACAACAATGGGAGTGGACAATGTTTTCCACCGACATTGTTTTCATACCTCCGCTTATGCTCCATCTATTCCATAATGTAGTGCATGTAGGATTTTTGAATAGTCAAACTTTGCAAACTATGAACAAATTTATAGAGAATACTATTTATATATGCCACACCAAAATGTATACAATATGAAAGTAAATTTTGTGATGTATCTAATGAAATGGAATTGGAATTATAGATGTATTGTAGCGACCCGACCTGAAAGGTCGAATCTCCGGTGTTTCTGTACCATCCCAAGATCATGCTGGTACACACACGGTACATCAATGTATATATCAAAGGGAAATCACACAACATTATATTAATCGAAATCTCATATCGAGTCCTTTATTACAATAAAATTACAATAAAGTGGCTGAAAGCCAACTCATGAGAATATCTAAATCTTGCGGAAGCGTCGAAGGTAGATGAGTCCACCTGACTCCAAGGGCATCTCACTGAGCATAGAACGTGTCCTCACTCCTGGTCGGAAAAGTACTCTGCAACATGATACGTTGCAGCCGTGTAGGTCAGCATATGGAATATGCCGGCAAAGTCACAAGAGAGGGGTGAAAAGATAATCATCTAATCTACATGCTTATATGGCAGGTGGGGTGGTAAGTTTTTGCGTAAAGCCAATTTTTCCTAAATCAAGAGAGGAATAAGCAAAAATATTACTAAGTTGGTTGATTAATGAGATGGTTCCACCAACCAATTCTCATACCCAATTGTTAAATACCCACATCATCATATTAATTGTGCTGAGAATTCCGAATGTTTCAGTTCCTTTGGCTCAAGTCGTCCATGACCGTGGACACGGCTAATCGATTAGGTTTGAGTACTCTGCAGAGTTTTGCACACGTTCCCCACAAGATTTGGTCGCCTCCGTTTGATTTCTCGCACTTCAGGGTGTTTGAGAAACGGATGACCAAAACATGGTCTTCCAAAAGGGTTTCCCTGCGACTCTGACGGTGCCCATCCTTTCCTACCGTTCTTGTACATCTCGTAGCACCGCCTGTCCAGGGTCACCACGATATCCAACCAAGCTAGAGCCCATAATGACTTGTGGCTGTGCAGGTAAGCCTTGGGTCTTGAAGCACCCATCCATCTCTTTGTGCCTGGGTGGATCTTTCCGCGTGAATACTGGCCATCTCCAGCATCACCTAGGCAAATCCACTGGTTTCTCCAGGGTGCCGTTCAACCATCATCCACCCAGAGGTATGTTGAAAACTCGGAGTCTTGAAATCTTGATCATTATGTAGGTCTTGAAATTATTAACTCTCTCAACTCTCATGAATCACACAACCAACCCCGTCTACTAATAGCATAGCAAAAAGTAAAACAACGTTTCCCGGGGCCAATGTATCAAAGAGTTTGAGGGGGGATACCTACCACATGATACTACTACAATGTAACCAAGTTTCCAACTAACCTATCTTGCATGCAATTGGGGAAGATGGTAGAACTAATGCATATAAAACATGGGTAAACATGATCAAAGTGACTTGCCTGATTGATGATCTTCGTACACGAGTGACTCTAAGTAACAAGCTTTGCACTCCGGATAATCTAACGAAGCAAACAAGAGCACTCAAATAAGCATACAACAAAATATTGTAACTCACAACCATCAACCAAAACTAGTAAACAATCAAGACAAAACAATGCACAAAAATCACAAGCAAGAAAACACACAAAGTTTTGTTTTCTAAAAGATGATTGATAAAACACTACTAACATAATGAAAATATTGGTATTAACCAAAACAATAGTTGACAGCAAGAAAACAATAAAATATTTTTATTAATAAACAAAAGGAAATCAATTTAAGTTTGTTGGGAAAACTTTTGTACAGTTTTGAAAGTTTTGATAAACACTATATGAAACAACTATAGTTTTACTAACAAAAGAGCAAAACAAAACTTATTATTTATTAACAAAACATGTTCTTAACAGGGAAGAATTTACAAATAAACTTGTTTTAGAAAACAAAATTAAATTATATAAAACTTTGTTTGAAAGCAAAACTATTACTAACTAGTTGTTTTAATCAAAAATAAACCTATTTGAAAAGAAGTTGTGATTCCTATATTAACAAATAAATAACTAAACAATTTATATTTTTATTAACGACAAGTAAAACACTAAATGTTTAAATCAACAGAACCTACTAAAAAAATTTAAACTAAATCTAAGTTAAACTAACTAAAACTAAGTAAATAAAACTATACTTTAATACTAGGCAGATTCTGTTTATAGCTAAAACACTAACAATAATCATCCTAAAAATTCTCAAACTAAACATGGAGGTAGTCCTAACTAATACCAAACAGTAGCAAAAAGATTCATGTCAAAATCTATTTTCAAACTCTAGTTATTCAGATTTGAAGGTTTTAAGAAAATTTGATTCAATTCAAATTTTATAGTTCAAATTTGAAATTTAAAAGTACAGTGTGAAACTACATGAAAAATGTGAGCTAATGCAAAAAGAATCAACTCAAAACATTTAATAGATTCAAAGTTATAGCTAAAACAATTTTCTAAAACATTCTGTTTAACTAAAACTAAACAAAAAGAAGAAAATTTCCACCGGACGGCCAGGGGGTACGTGGCAGCCTGTGAGTGGCTAAGGGGTTGTCCGAGTGGGGTTATGGGCGGTCGACCGGACCGAAAAGGAAAACGATTCGGGGATTAATGGGTTCTAATCTTAGCCGTGGATTTTGGATCCGAGGGGTGGAGATGAGCCCGAAGATTTTACCGGAGGGGAGGTGGACTCCGGCGATGGTGACGGCGGCCGGTGGTCGAGGACGTCGTCGGAGGTGGCTCCGATGGTCGAAACGGAGCACGGACGGGCTCGGGCGATAGCGGCGGTCCTCCGGCGTCGATTGGTGGTGTCGGAGAAGGGCGAGGATGACCAAGGCGATGGCTACGGGCGATGAGAGCTCCGGTGGTGGAGGCAACTCCGGCGAGTGATTTAGAAGCGTCTCGCCGAGGGAGAGAGGGGGATTCGGGGGTAAACGAGGAGCGGAGGGTGGCCGGCTTATATAGGGGCGCTGGGGAGTGCGGGGGATGAGAGGGAAGAGAGATCCGGGAGGAGTAACTGCCGGCGACGAGGTCGGGCTAGAGGAGAGTGATGACCGAGCGGGTCTTCGGGCGGTCAGGGTGGGACCCAGTGTCAGCAAGAGGGGAGCGAGGTTTCCGCGTCGGTCGGCCGGTCGGTATTAACTTCGCGAGTAACTGCCGTGGGCCGGCCCGTTTAATACCAAAACCGTTACCGTTTTCTGTTTAATGTTTTTCCAGAGCGTTTCAAAAACCTTTAAAGCATTCAAATCGTCTCTAAATATAGGAGTATTATATGTCAAAATTAACAGAATAATAAATGCCATTTAATGAACATTTTTATTCTGTCATTTGAACAATTGAAGAAAATAATATTTTTAGAAATTGCCTATTTGTTTTTAAAACCTTTTTGCAAATATTTTCAAAACAACTCCTGGTTACTTTTGTTCAAATAGATCACCAAAATGACCCTGGTGTGGAGTGTCATGTTACTCCCCTCTTATTTTGAACATTTTACCAAGATTTCAAATAGGTGAAAGCAACTTAGGGAAAGTAGAAAGGGCTTTCAGAATTTTAGAAAGAACATTTCAACAATACATGTATTCAAACAACGATGATGATGGATGCATAGCTATATTTCATAACATTCCAAAATGAAATTTTGGGATGTTACATGTATATGTTTTTCTCTACAAACTTCGTCAAAGTTTGTAAATGTTGACTTCTCAAAATGTTTATACGCAACACATTGTGGAACTGACGAAGTAATATATTACACTATTCTACAACTGCATTTTAGCTTCTAATATTGACTTGTTGCTTGTAGGTACATATGTCATTGGTAAATATCAATTCCTGGACCCTTTTTGCGTGTTGGGAATGAAATATTCATGAATCACCATCAAATGAGGGAACTAATAAGGATTATTAGGGAAAAGAGACGAATGATGCCAATTAAACTTTTTGTTTACGCTCTATCCAACACATAAGTGAGTTCTAGGATGGTAACTACAAACTCCGTAGCCCTGTATTAGTACTGCCCATAATGAGTTGTCACACAACAATGTCTTAATCTTTTTCTATTGAAGTGGTTCCCAAAGCAGTTTACTCAATATTACCTCGCAAAGTACGTGATTGGTGGAAATCCAATGAAGGTTAAAGTGTATCATTGATACTACAATGAGTATTGAGAAGTTGTAATAAAGACAGAGAAGGATGGGCGGGCGGCCATCACTAGGGGCTGCCTAGAGTCGTTCGTGCGTTAGGCATGGAGGCAGGCACAATATGGGCATTCCACTTCACCTTCTCCAGCAATCAAAATGTATTTCACCTTTCCCTTTATCATCTTTAATACAATTGTGGTTCCATCATTCTTTATTTGTCCCTTCTATAGTTTTCCCTTCTTTTGCGAATTGATGCTTATGTCGTTCTTCAGCATATGTACATGTGAATCAAATTATGGATTCGTTATCCAACCTATAATATGAAATACATGATTTCATACTTTCAAATTTAAATTATTTATGCAGGTGTTAAATAGGATAAATTATGCTCTGTAGGCCATTACAATGCACACAGTTTGAGAAGGCAAAACGTTTGCGATAAACATCAAGATCACACATGTTTCTCCACTCACGACGTGTGCGATGAATCTCTCATGCGCACACGGTCAACCGAGAAATAACATGTGAGATTAACAATACCAATGCACATAGTTACTTATAATCAAGTGTTTGTGATAATCTCCTTATCAAACACATTTTTCTATCGTGAATTGTTTATGATGTCATGCCCATCGTGAATGTTCGTTTAAAGAAGAAAGCGTGTGATAGACCTTCATCCGACATGGATAGTATGTGTCGGATTTTGGGCTCCGCAAGACCCTCAAGGTTCGAACTCAGGGGCATGTGCAGAGATCTCCTTCTACCTCGCCCGACGTAGCTCGCTACTCTATGAACATGGCAGAAACCTCGCACGATGACAAGGAAGAAGATGACACGATAGTTTACCCAGGTTCGGGCCGCTGCGAAGCTTAATACCCTACTCCTGCTTTGGTGGATTGCCTCTCATGGAGGTTTTTGTGGATGAACTAGTATAATGTGCTTGGGCATCATGAGGGCGCTCAAGATGTGTTCTTGGTTGGCTATCTTATGGTGGTGTATGGAGCGTCTAAGTGTTGGATCGGATCCGTTCGGGTGTTCGGGGTATCCGGGCCCCCTCTCTACGGTGCAACCTATGCTCTATATATAGCAGCGACCCGGGTCCTCTTCCCTCATCACAATGGCGGGAACTGATCCCACAATGGCCAATTTCGAAGGGGGAAGGGGTTGGTGCTTCCTCTGCCCAAAGGCGGTCTTCGCGTGCAAAGTAGCTATCGACGCCGCAGGGACAGGCTCAGCGATGACATCCTCCTTGTAGGGCGAGTGGTTGTGGTCTTCTTGCACCGGAATGGAAACCTTTGGGGGTGCTTTGGGAACCCGCGTCTGTCCTTGCTCCCTTTGCACCAAAGGGTATACTGTGCCGCCTGGTGCACTGGTGCTCGCCTGTCCTTCCTTGCGTCAGCTTTGACTCCTGAGGCCGGGCCTTGCATAGGAAGCTTCGCCGCTCCACAGGGATCCTGGTGAGGCTCATCCTTTGCGGGTCTTGTCACCATTCCTCCTCGCGAGGGTAGGGCTCTCGCGAGGGCCTCGTGTCGAGTGGGGCCTCTCTGGGTCCCATTCGGTTGATGAAGTGGGCCATGCCCTGGGCCGCAGGCAGGCAGGTCTGGGTACCCCGTTCCTAGACTACCAACAGTAGCCCCTGGGCCTAAGGCAAGCCCGGGATGGCTTACGGGCGAAGCCTGGAGGATGGTCCCAAGTACCGCGGGCCCCCAATCACGTGCGGGCCAGGCTTGGCATGCATCGGATGACCAGGCGGCGATGCCTCCGCTTCTCGAGGGCATCCGAAACCGCTCCCAGTCAAATCAAAGCGATGCCTGGGCACAATACCAGTCATCATTGTGTCCCATTGAATGTTGCTATTGCCCTGGGCCACGCGGATGTGACCCTTCGAACGGCCTCGTGCCCCCAAAATGCGAGGGGACGCTGGGCGGCCTCTGGCTGTATATAAACTAGCGAGGGCAAGAAAACCCTCATCCATCTTCATCTTCTCTGCCTCCACACCTCTCGAACTGCTCTCTCTCAGCAATGGCGCCGACGAGGAAGTTCTCCACTACTGAGAAGAGGAAAGCTCTCTGGGATGGCCCTGCCGCCCCGCCGCCTCCGAGGTGCCGCGGTCGCCCCCGGAAGTATGTCGGGATGCTGGTGCTGGCTCTCGACGAGCGCAGTCGTGCTCCTGCGCTGCGACGGCCGCAGGGGAACACCATCCTGCGGTGGCGGCCGCGGCAGCGAACGCGGTGTCGGACGAGATGGGAGGTCGATGATGGCCACCCGGCCTCCGCACCCGCGTCTCCATTCGGTCAACTCGGCCCTAGAGTTCATGACGTGGGCGGACATGCCAGAAGTCGCCTGGTTCCAGCTTCCGACCTGCTTCGCAGAGGCCCTGCCCACTGGAGCGCCTGCCGGCCGACGGCTGCTACAGCGAGGTGTCTTGGGTGGAGGTCGAGGTCACCCCCGAGGGCTACATGTACCTAAACCATGGGTGGAAAGCGTTCGCCCGCGCCCACGGCCTGAGGGGGAGGCGTAGCTTCCACTTCAAGTATGATGGGGAGGTGATGCTCTTCGTTAAGTTCTTCGAGGGAGAGGGCGAGCGCCTGGGGTGCTGCCCGGTGGACGCCGGCCACAGTGATCCTGGGACAAGCTTGCCCTTCACAACGGGCGCTGCACCTCCAGCAGCAGTGATACCCCCTCTAAGGAGAGCCCGAGCAATAGCATCGACAACAGCTATGGTGCGCCGCTGCGCCGAGGCGCCGTTCTCCCGCTCTGGGGACGTCCGCCCACGGGGCCGTGAAGGAGGAGGAGGACACCGACTGAACGTCGACGCAACGGTGTCAGGCTCCTGAGGCGATAGCCCCGTGCGTCTTCTCATTTTCTTTATCCTACTTCCCTTTTGCACTTGCAATCACAGAAACTAAGGGGGCCCTATGGGCATGTAATGCATTCGGGCGCCTGCCCTTTTTATTAGTATCCTCTGCATTTCATCAATTGGAGTCCTTTTCTGGTCGCGATTAGGGTACTTAGCTTGATAGTTCCGCGATAGCCTTTTGGGTTGTGGGGTGTGGTTGTGATGCCCTGAGGGCCTGCTTTCTCGGTCAACTTCTTCTTCTTGCGATTGAGGTGAGTTGGGGGCTCAGACGACGCCCTATGTCTGCAGGTCCCAGTCCCGTTCATTTCCCTGCCGTCATGCGGCGCGGCCATCTTAACCTGGACGCTCCTAACGAGGCGGGGCCCCGACCTCCTGATACCGACCGGAAACCAAGGACGGCACCAGGGGCGAGTGACCTTATGACCAGTGAGGCTCCTGAGGCGTGATGCACAGGAGCCCCCTTTGACACTCAAGCAGCTCTACGTCAGCAGGTCCCAGTCTCGCGCAGTTCCCTACCGTCATGAGGGGCGCCCATCTTACCATGGACGTTCCTCATGAGGCGGGCCCCGGTACTCCTGATGCCAACCGGAATCCATGGACGACCTAGTAAGTAGGGTGGCATTATGATCAATAAGGCTCCCAAGGCGCGATGCTTAGGATCCCCCTTAGACGCTCAAGCGCCCCCCGTAGATTCTGCTTCATGCTCTAGGAAGGCCAGGCTTCGTGAGTCTTCAAGTTGTAGTTCAAGTAGTAGCCCAAGTATCCCTATGTCGACAGGTCCCAGTCCTGCAAATTTCCCCACCACTCTAGGTATGATCAGAAACGAGGACGCACTTCGCGGGACGAAGCCCCGACGCTCCTGATGCACCAGGAGGGTCAAATGGCATTGTGACCGGTAAGGCTCCTGAGGCTCAATGCTCATGAGCCCCCCTGGACATTCAAGCTGTCTGAACAAAAAATTGTTTCCTTTCCAAGATGGCGCGTCGGGTCGAGAATGGAGCCTCTGGGCAATTACGAGGCGACATGCGCCTACTAACCCACCCGTGAGTACCATCCGAGGATCTGGGCGCCAAGGCCTTGGCAAGGTGTAACCACCGTGCCCCCTAGCCCCCACTCGTGGGGTACGAGGGGGAGGAGAGCAGGCGAATGATTAACATGGAGAAAGAGAGCAACATTTGAGATGTCAAGAAAACAAAACTTTGACCTTTTTGATAAAAATGCGATTTGGAAAGGCCTCGAATTTGTTTTCATGAAAGCTGGGAAATCCAAACAAGAGAAACGCAAATAACGGCCGCGTCCGGCACTTAGATGGCCCTTCGTCTTCCCCCAGCACAGAGCGTAGGCCATCCATATTGCATGGGCATAACCATTGGTGGGCAGTGTTGTCTTCTCCACCAGCTCCGGATTGTAGCTGCCACATTGTGTGGGAGGGACACCTCCGCATCCTCGGGGGGGGGGGGCGGGGCGTGTATAGCCCGCTCATTATTACGTGAGAGTGTCACCGGTAGAATTTTTGGAGGTGCTAGATGTTCCAGGCATTCTGGATGGGGATCCCGTCCTTAGTCTCCAGGCGCATGACGCCAGGCCTAGAGACATGAGCTGTCACGCCCAACATGTATGCCTATCCATTTTAAGACATGAGGGCCTCGACAGGGATAGAGGAGCATCTTGTCGTTAGCAAGTACAGTATCATTACATACATTTAGGAAGAGAAGAGTATATGAGTTGGCTTACACACGCCACATACTAAATTACAAATCCACTCAATTATTCCAATCATCAATACAAAGGCAAGGTCCGGCTACAGACGAAAACAAACGATAAAATGTTGCAATGACACTAGCTTGCTAGCCGAAAGATCACGACCACGGTCCACTACTCGTCTGGATAAGTCATGTACGTCCTGCCACACTCCTTGTCATACTCCCACTGGAGCTGTGTCACATCATCCTGCACGATCTCATATGTACCTGCACCTAGATTTTTTGTAGCAATCTGTGAGCCACGGGGACTCAGCAATCTCGCGACCGGGTACCGAGACTATTCAAGCTCATAGGTTGGAAGGGGTATGTGTTTAGTTTGCAGCAACACTAAGCATTTATGGTGGCTAATCTTAATAAACATGAAAGTAAATATGTGGTCTACGATAAACGATCGAAACTAGGATGACCTCTATGAGATCCTAAACACCTACTTACATCAATCATAACCCCACTGTGTTCTCTCTCGATTCATGTTCACGAGCAGAGACGATCATGGTTACTCACACAGTTGGTGTATTTTATTAGAGTTTACTTCAAGTTAACTATAACCGGGTGTTAAACAAATATCCAAATTGCCACATAACCACGGGCACGGTTTTCTGAAAGTTTTAACCCTGCAGGGGTGCTCCAACTAGTCCATCATAAATTAACCACATTCCACGGGAATAACCTCAACCACGGATCTCGTGATCATCCTAGGAAACTCCAAATGAATTCTAACAGCTCGAGATAGCCCGAAGAAAGTCAGAGCACCTCATGCAAGACACTCGATAGAGGTAAAACAAGTCCAGCAAGACTGCCCGGCAGGCCAGATCCCAATAGGAGCCGCGCATATCTTTGTATCAGGGCACTACCAGATGGGCAAGACGTCGGGTTGGCTGAAACCCCAGGTTACCAGGGGGCGCCGGACATCGCCCAGTTTGGACCAACACTCATGAGGAGCACTTGCCCGAGTTGTTGATTAATCCATGGGGTTGCAAAGCCCTATGCAGTCTTATTAAGTTGTTAGGCAAATGTAGTACCAATGTTAGGTCTTAACAGACAAGTTTTAATCACAACCGAATAAACAAGGGGGTCCCCATAACAACCCCGAGCATGTTAGGAGTGCAAAGTATGGAAACATAACACCGGTAACAAGAAACTATGGCGGTAACAGCGGGAGAAAACACCTAGCAAAAGGCCAAGCCTTCCACCAATACCAAATATATATGTGCATTAAATTAAATAACAGATGATATTGTGATATTCCCAATATCCATGTTATCACATGGAAACAACCTGCACCTGCAACTAGAACGCTATAAGAGGGGCTGAGCAGCGGTAACTTAGCCAAACAAAGGTTGCTAGGATGTGGAGTTGTCAGAGGCTATCATGGCAATGTAGGAGTCTTTACATTCAAGTGGTAGGTAGCACAAAAGTAACGATAAGAGCGAGACACTAGCAAGCGAAAATAGTATCGGGATCTGGGTACGATCATCTTGCCTGATAGTTCTTCAGAGGGACAAGTAGTGGGATCCTCGTAGTGGTACTCTCCTGGATCTTTGTACTCAGGTTCAATGATCGCATCTACCCAAAAGAAATAGCAAGAATAAACAAGCAACCATGATGCAATGCACAAGCAACAATGATGCATGGTTTATGTGAAGAATTTAACACACCAATCCTAACTAGTCGTGTTTCAATACAATAGAATAGTTATTTATGATTCTGGACAGAACCTCATGTTAAGTTATTTAAACATGCATGAACATGGCAAATATGGATGCATCATGCAAAAATGATACAAATGCATATGTAGAACGTAGGAAACGGAGTTACGGTTCTCACGCTACGCTCATGACAAGTTACGAAGGCTAAACGTAAGACAAAGAAAGCCATGGGCTATTCCTTGGCATTCCAAGGTAGCCACTGGTTAGGCAATAAAAAACCAACCACAATGGAGTCAAATATCAAGCAATTCCATGGAGTATAGCTCCCACAAGTCACAAAACACTAAAACAAACAATCTGCCACAAAACAGCAACATAGCAACTTTCACAGCCAATAACTAGAGCTATAGAAAGTCTCTTACCACAAACAAGGCATTGGTAGAAACTACATAGCATGCTTATCAACTTATCCAACTACACAATCTGGAATGGAGGCACACATCAATAAGAATGAAGCTCACAAGTTGACATGATGAAATAGATTCCAGGGACTTAGTGAAAATAACAGTTTTCTGGAATCTGAGTTAAGCTGATAGCAATTTGACAACATAAACTAATGGTGATAGAGACCACCTCATGGCATGAAAATTAATAGGATGATAGAGGGTGTGAGAGCCTGGCTTAATAGGAATGATAGACTACTCATATCAACAAGGAATTCCTTCTTTTCCAGAAGCCCACTCGGAAAGAACTCCAAAGTTAAGCATGCCTGGCTTGGAGCGATTCTAGGATGGGTGACCGATCGAGAAGTTTGTCTCGGATGCGCACGAGTGAGCACAAACTACGCAGGGTCTGTGGGGTCAGTCTAAGATCCCGCCTTTTCTGGGAGCCCACTCGAAAAGGACTCCAAAGTTAAGCGTGCTTGGCTTGGAGCGATTCTAGGATGGGTGATCGACCAGGAAGTTTGTCCCGGGTGCGCACGAGTGAGGACAAATTGCGCAGGAAAGACTAGTGTTGGTCTGTGGGGCCAATCTAGATCTCGTTAGGCGTAACAGGGTGTTACAATTGGTATCAGAGCCGACCCTTGCGGTTACATGGGCATGCGCGCGTCAGGTGCACGGGCATATGGCGCATGGCGTGTGTGGCCCGTCATGGCACACAACATGGCACATGTGCTGGACTGGACGCGCATACGTGCGCCAAAAGGGAACGTTCCTGATGGGCCGACGAGGATGTCGGTTCCTTTGAGTGGGGGTGTATGTGAGAGCCTGGCTTAATAGGAATGATAGACTACTCATATCAACAAGGAATTCCTTCTTTTCCGAAAGCCCACTCGAAAAGAACTCCAAAGCTAAGCGTGCTTGGCTTGGAGCGATTCTAGGATGGGTGACCGATCGGAAAGTTTGTCCCGGATGCGCACGAGTGAGCACAAACTGCACAGGGTCTGTGGGGTCAGTCTAGATCCCGCCTTTTCCGGGAGACCACTCGAAAAGAACTCCAAAGTTAAGTGTGCCTGGCTTGGAGCGATTCTAGGATGGGTGACCGACCGGAAGTTTGTCTCGGGTGCACACGAGTGAGGACAAAGTGCACAGGAAAGACTAGTGTTGGTCTGTGGGGCCAGTCTAGATCCCGCCAGGCATAACGGGGTGTTACAATTGGTATCATAGCCGACCCTTGCGGTTACATGGGCATGTGCGTGTCAGGTGCACGGGCATGTGGTGCATGGCGTGTGTGGTCCGTCGTGGCACACAGCATGGCACATGTGCTGGACTGGACGCGCATACGTGTGCCAAAAGGGAACGTTCTTGATGGGCCGACGAGGACGTCAGTTCCTTTGAGTGGGGGTGTATGTGAGAGCCTGACTTAATAGGAATGATAGACTACTCATATTAACAAGGAATTCCTTCTTTTCCGGAAGCCCACTTGGAAAAAACTCCAAAGTTAAGCGTGCTTGTCTTGGAGCGATTCTAGGATGGGTGACCGACCGGAAAGTTTGTCCCGGGTGCGCACGAGTGAGGACAAAGTGCGCAGGAAAGACTAGTGTTGGTCTGTGGGGCCAGTCTAGATCCCGCCAGGCGTAACGGGGTGTTACAGAGGGCAACCTCTACTCCAAATCACTAGCACTGAGCTTGGGCTAATTCACAACACATCAGTTGATAGCATCCACTCTTCATGGCATAAAAATAATGACATATTCGCAGACTAAGAAATATTTAGCATGTTTGAAAACAGCAACATTTTTGTGGCTACTTTATAGCATGGTTCCCACTCATATGCAAGTTTATCATGACAAAAATAAATACCATGACATTCTACTCATCAAAGACTACCATATTCATGTTGGCACAATTATCATAGCATGCAAGGATCGAATATAACAAAAATGACAAAATGACACTCTGAGACAAAATGAAATTTTATCAAACTTGCTAAAATGCCCAAATCAATGACACCAATGAATTCCTGAGATTTTTCTACCCCAATTTCATGTATCATACTCATATGTTTACATGGAGCATCATGTCAAAACACTAGTTAGATAAAACCCCAACAATCCTATAAGTGAAAACTTACTAAAAATACCCATGTGCACATATGATCATGTCCAGATATGGAAATATTGCTAGAAATGGAAATGACCTAATATAACAGTTAAAACAATAAAACAATAAAAATTAGAGTATGACAAGTGGGGCCTAGGCCCACTTGTCACACACACACCACACACACACACTCAGCTACGCACACACACACACTGCACTGGATCTGGCAGCCACACTAGATCCATCACATACACAACACACACTGACACACACATCAAGCACACAACCACACAGGATCTGGGCTGGCCACACCAGATCCACACACACACAGCACGCGCATGGGATCCGACAGTACACCAGATCCGAACACCAAACGCCACACCCAGGCCAATCAGAAAAGAGAAAAAAGGGGGGACTTGCGCCCGCGGGGGATCAAACCCGCGTCTCCCTGCTGGGAGGGCGTGGTGGCTACAAGTCGGGCTAGGAGGGGAACTCTGCTAGTAGAGGGGGCGCGACACTCATCATCCCACTAAAGGAGGCTGGCTCCCTTATCCTCTCTCACGCAAACAGAGCACAACGGCGGCGGCGGCCAACTCCGGCTACCTCCGGCGAGGGGGACAGTCGGCGGGGGTGCATAATCCTTCTAGGGATCTGTTCCTAGGGTTAGGCTACGACGAAGCTACGCAAGGCAACACTCAAAGCAGGGGCCCAAGCTCATAGCTTCAGCCATGGCAGCGACGGGGTGCGCTAACAGCGGCTACGAGAGGCAAGGCACGATGCGAGGCAACGGTGGCAAGAACTAGAAGCACGGGATCCAGGGTCGACATCGCACCTACTGGAAACCACGGCTACAACACGCGCACAAATAACAACACAAAAAACACCAAACGGACAGAGCATTGGGAGCATGAAGTTGACATGCCCAACACGACATCTACCACGAACAATGCATGACGAGAAGGGGCATGGAGGACCTGCAGCTCACCTAGTGTCCACTGGACAAGAAGGTGTCGCTGGGAGGGGACAGAGACATTGTTGCGGCCGGCGGAGAAACGAAGCTGCACCCTGGTCCGAGAAGGCGAAGAAGACAGGGGCGAGGCCGGCACCGATTTGGACCTTGGGGCTCCCTGGGACGCCGAGGAAGAAGGGACTCCCCCTGGCGACGTACACACGGCAGCGGAGAGCGACGAGAGGCGACGGAAGAGTCACCACAAGCTCGTGCTTGCGCTCGTTCAGGGCATCATGAGCATGGCGATGGCAAGGAGTGTGGCTACCTTACCTGGCGGCGGCTCGGCAAGGGAGAGGGAGGAATGGGGCGAGGGGACTTGCTAGGGCACGGAGGACACCTTATATCGGGCTCTAGGGGCATCGACGTCCGTCAAATCAGCAGAGTGTTGGAAATATGCCCTAGAGGCAATAATAAATTAATTATTACCATATTTCCTTGTTCATGATAATCGTTTACTATCCATGCTATAATTGTATTGATCGGAGACTTAGATGCATGTGTGGATACATAGACAAAACCATGTCCCTAGTATGCCTCTAATAGACTAGCTTGTTGATCAAAGATGGTTAAGGTTTCCTAGCCATGGACATGAGATGTCATTTCATAAATGGGATCACATCATTAGGAGAATGGTGTGATGGACAAGACCCAAACTACAAACGTAGCATATGATTGTGTTAGTTTATTGCTACTGTTTTCTGCATGTCAAGTATATGTTCCTATGACCATGAGATCATGCAACTCACGGACATCAAAGGAGTGCCTTGTGTGTATCAAACATCGCAACGTAACTGGGTGACTATAAAGGTGCTCTATAGGTATCTCCGAGGGTGTCTGTTGAGTTGGCATGGATCAAGACTGGGATTTGTTACTCCGTGTGACGGAGATGTATCTCAGGGCCCACTCGGTAATACAACATCACAATAAGCCTTGCAAGCAATGTGACTAAGTGTTAGTCACAGGATCTTGTATTACGGAACGAGTAAAGAGACTTTCCGGTATCGAGGTTGAACTAGGTATGAAGATACCAATGGTCGAATCTCGGGCAAGTAACATACCGAAGAACAAAGGGAACATCATACGGGATTAACTGAATCCTTGACATAGAGGTTCGACCGATAAAGATCTTCATAGAATATGTAGGAACCAATATGGGCATCCAGGTCCCGCTATTGGTTATTGACCGTAGAGGTGTCTCGGTCATGTCTACATAGTTCTCGAACCCGCAGGGTCTGCACACTTAAGGTTCGGTGATGTTTCGGTAGTATAGAGTTATGCATGGTGGTGAAGGTTGTTCGGAGTCCCGGATGAGATCCCGGACGTCACGAGGAGCTCCGGAATGGTCCGGAGGTAAAGATTCGTATATAGGAAGTCCTATTTTGGTCGCTGGAAAAGTTTCGGGCTCATCGGTAGTGTACCGGGAGTGCCGGTAGTGTACCGGGAGACCATCGGGAGGGGTATTTCGACCCAAGAGGCTACATGGGCTGTGGGAGGATGAATACCAGCCCTTAGTGGGCTGATGGAAGTCCCACACAAGGCCCATGCAACTGGGAAGAAAATCCCAAAGAGAAAAAGGTGGGAAAAGGCAAAAAAGGCAAAAAAAGGAGGAGTCCTAGTCCTACTAGGATTGGAGGAGGAATCCTCCAATCCCACTAGGTTCGGCCGACCCAAGGGCTGCCTCTTTGGCAGCCAAGCTTCCTCCTCCCCTCCTCCTATATATACTAGAGGTTTTTAGGGTTTTGATATAGATTTTTAGCCATGTGCTGCCCGTTCCTCTAGTGCATAATTTCTCCTCTAGATCGGATTTTCGGTGCTTAGGTGAAGCCCTATCAGAATAGCTCCACCACCATCTCCGGAGCGCCGTCACGCTGTCGGAGAACTCTTCTACCTCTCCGCTCCCTCTTGTTGGATCAAGAAGGTGGAGATCGTCATCGAGTTGTACATGTGCTAAACGCGGAGGTGCCATCCTTTCGGTGCTAGATCGGAAGGACCGTGATCAAGATCGCGGGACGGATCGTGATGAGTTCGCGGGACGGATCATGATGAGTTTGCGAGACGGATCATGACGAGATCGCGGGACGGATCATGATTAGTTCGCGGGACGGATCATGATGAGTTCACGGGACGGATCGTGACGAGATCGCGGGACGGATCGTGATGAGTTCACGGGACGGATCATGATTGGATCGTGGGATGGATCGTGATGAGATCGTGGGACGCTCGGCGAATTGGATCGCGAAGACGTTCGTCTACACCAACCGCGTTTCTTAACGCTTCCCACTTAGCGATCTACAAGGGTACGTAGATCCGCTCTCCCTCTCGTAGATGCTCATCACCATGGATAGATCTTACGTGTGCGTAGGAAATTTTTTGTTTCCCATGCAACGTTCCCCAACACAGAGACGGCGACGCAACTCTCTGGATTGCTGTCGTACAGGAGGAGGACGATGAACGCTCTGTGGTGGGCTACGGGTTACGGTGGGCTGCGTTTGCTGGGCCGCGCGGGGGAGGACAGGAAGCCCACTGCTCTCTCTCTCTCACACACAGGAACAATAGAGTTGACTATTATATTTAAATAAAGAAAACAAACAAAACCCCAGAGTAAAGAAAAGTAATATTGACAAAACAAAATATTTTTTACATACCAGAAATAAGACCTATTTAATAAGATTAGCTAGTTGATTTTTAGAGCAATTAAATTAAATAGCTGTTATAAAACAACATCCCTTGTTATTTATCAAAACCCCATGAGCCCAAGTAAAAAAACAAGGAGAGCAACCTACTTCAACTCAAAACAATATTAGCAACACCATGAACATTTTGAACAGATTTATAAGGCAAATTAATTCTGTTGAAGAATGATAACAGGAATAAAAGGTATAGGTTTGGTTTGTTTTGAAATAAGAGAGAGGGAAGGAGGTTGATGCCCACTCAAGCACACACATCTATAAGACCACACAAGAGCCACTCCACGTCTCAACAAGATCACACGGGCACACCACAAAAATAATATGCAGGACATGATGATGAAATGATATGATGTATGATGCATGAAACATTGGCATGGAAAAAGAGCAAACTCATAACATTCATCACATGGCAACATGGTCCACATAGGTTACAATGCCATAAAAGGTAGGGGCAGCACTTGGGCTGTCACATGAGCGACCTTGAACGAGCCTTCCCACATGGGCGAGAGCTTGTGCAAGCCCTTCCTGGAGAGAACCCGCCTCAGGACGAGGTCATTGATTTCGAGGGTCCTAGAGCATATGTTGCGGCAGTGGTAGCGCCGCAAGGCTTGCTGATACCGCACAGCTCGGAGCGAGGCCTGACGAAGCGCCTCCTCTCCGAGCACAAGGTCCATTCCCCGCGCGGCCTCCTGACGCTCTTCGTCAAATGCCAAGACCTGCGGGGATTGGTGCTTGATATCATGGGGAAGAACTGCTTCGGCCCCGTAGATGAGGAAGAATGGGGTTTCACCAGTGGGCTCAGTTGCAGTGGTGCGGATGGACCAAAGCACCGACTGAAGCTCATCAACCCAACCCCTACCGCAAGCTTCAAGCTTCTTCTTGAAGCTCCTTGCCTTTAGGCCTGGCAGGACCTCCGCGTTGGCGCGCTCCGCCTGGCCGTTGCTCCGCGGATGGTCCACCGAAGCATAACATATCTGCGTTCCAAGGTTAGCACAATAAGTCTTGAAGAGGTGGCTTGTGAATTGCGAACAGTTGTCCGTGATGATGCGGTTGGGGACGCCGAAGCAGCTCACGAGGCCCCTGATGAACTTGACGGCCGACCCGGCCGGGATGGTGCGCACAGGTTCCACCTCTGCCCACTTGGTGAACTTGTCGATGACAACGTAGAGGTAGCGGTACCCGCCCGCTGCTCACAGAAAGGGCCCCAATATGTCCAGCCCCCAAATTGCAAAGGGCCATGAGAGTGGAATGGTTTGGAGGTCCTGTGCGGGCTAGTGAATCTACTTGGCATGGAACTGGCACGCCTCGCAAGACTGAACCAGCTCGGTGGCGTCATCAAGCTCTGAAGGCCAGTAGAAGACGGATCAGATCACCTTCCCTACAAGCGTGCGCGAGGAAGAGTGATACCCGCAGTCTCCTACATGGATATCGGCCAACAGTTTGCCTCCTTGCTCCTTGGAAATGCACCGCAGCGCGCCATCGTTCGGGTGCCTGCGGTACAAATTGCCATCCTGCAAGCAGTAGGCTGTGGCTTGTCGGGCCACGCGCTCCGTGTCCTCCTCCTTCTCTGGTAGCATGCCGTGAAGTAGGTATGCCCTGAATTCTTGCATCCAGCTGTCGGCCTGGGGCTCCAAGGCCAGGAGAAGTCGAGCACCTGAGGCCTGGCCACAGTCCGGAGCCCCCGAGGGTGGTTCTGGGGGAAGCTCCTCTCTCCGAGGTGCCAGGTCCTCGGTAAGCGGTGTCACGGAGGGCTTGAAGAGTCGCTCCTCGAAGACGCCTGGCTCCTGAGGTTTGCGGCATGAAGCTCTCTTGGCGATGCCATCCGCCTTCTTGTTCGCGCCGCGTAGGATGTGAGGCAGCTCCAGGCCCTGAAAACGTTTTTCAATTTTACGTACCTCTTTGAGATACGCCTCCATGTGCTCGTCCTTGGGCGTGTACTCTTTGTTGGAGAAGTTGACGAGGAGCTGGGAGTCGCCCATGAGGGTGAGGCACTGAACCCCCAAGGACGCCGCCGCCTTGAGGCCTACAATGAGGCCTTCATACTCCACGATGTTGTTGAAGACCTTCTCCCCATGCCGGAAGCAGAGCTGCACAACATAACAGAGCTTGTCTGTTGTCAGGGAAGTGAGCACAACCCCAGATCCCACTCCCTTGCGCGTGAAGGCTCCATCGAAATGCATGGTCCATCCTTCAGGTGCTTCATCACCAGGGGCAAGGGACTGGCTCCCTTCCATCCCCCGGTCTGGGGCGTCCGTCCGTTCCGCCATGAAGTCCGCTAGGGCTGCTCCTTTGATGACCCTGGTTGTGTTGAACTCTATATTGAAGGCCTGCAGTTCAATGTTCCATTTGGCTACCCTCCCTGCCGCATTGGGGTTGTGCAGGATCTTCTCCAAGGGGTAAGCAGAGACGACCTTGATTGGATGCCCCTGGAAGTAGTGGTGCAGTTTTCTTGAAGCGATGAGGAGCGCTAAGAGAAGCTTCTGTTGCATGGGATAAGGCGAACGCGCGTCCCGCAGCACCGTGCTGACGTAGTACACTAGGTGCTCGACGAGAGTGAGGCCTCCTGAGGCGTCCTGGCCCATGGTTGGCTCCGAAGGCTCAGGCGCCTCGCGGACTGGGGAAGAAATCGGGGCCTCAGGAGGGTTGGGCGCTTCTTGGTCCGTCAGCGTGGCTTGGGCTTTGGGTTCTCTAGCTCAAGGGGGAGGTGCTTCTTTTTGATCATGCGAGCCCCCTGGCTCCGCGGGTGGGGGCCCTCTGGAGTCCTTCGATTTGGTACTTGTGTCGGCTTGCTCCTCCCTGACTGCCACCAATGCAGCGCTGGCAGAGTGAGGGGTGGCAGCCAGGTTTAGCAATAGGGGTTCCCGTGGGCGAGGCGCCACCATCACCGGCGGGCTTGTGAGGTATCACTTGAGTTCCTCGAAGGCTGCGTCAGCCTCTGGGGTCCATTTGAGAGGGCCCTTCCTTTTCATGATCTTGAAGAAAGGCAATGCCATCTCACCGAGCTTGGAGATGAAACGCCCCAAGGAGGTCACGCACCCCGCCAACTTTTGCATTTCCTTGAGGGTTTTGGGTGCGCTCATGTTGTTTATGGCCTTGATCTTCCCCGGGTTCGCCTTGATTCCCCGATGCGACACCTGGAAACCAAGTAACTTGCCCGAGGGAACCCCGAAGATGCACTTTTCGGGGTTGAGCTTCAAATTCACCTCCCTTAGGCTGGTGAATGTCTCCTCCAAGTCCTCTACCAAGGTCTTGGTCGTCCTCGACTTGACTACAATGTCGTCGATGTAGGCTTCTGCATTCCTGCCGAGCTGTGGCCCTAGGGCAATGTGCATCAGTCGCTGGAAGATTGCCCCAGCATTCCGCAGCCCAAAGGGCATGCACGTGTAGCAGAATACCCCACACATGGTGAGGAAGGCCATCTTCTCAACGTCCTCCACCGCCATCTTGATTTGGTGCTAACCAGAGAAGGCATCCAGGAAGCACAGGAGATCGCACTCCACGGTGGAGTCCACGAGCTGGTCAATGCCTGGTAGCAGGAATGGGTCCTGAGGGCAAGCGTTGTTGAGGCTCGTGAAGTCGACGCACATACGCTCCTTCCCGCACATCTTTGGGAAAACCATCGGGTTCTCCACCCACTCCGGGTAATGCACCTCCTGGATGAGCCCTTTCTCCTTCAGCTTGCTGACCTCCTGAGCGATGAACGCCTGCTTCTTTGGAGCTTGCCTCCTTGCCTTCTGCTTCACCGGGCGCACGTTCGGGCACACAATGAGGTGGTGCTCGATTACATCCCTCGGGACCCCCATCAAGTCGGAGGCACACCATGCGAACGCGTCCTCGTTCGCCCTGAGGAAGGTCACCAACGCCTTCTCTTGGTCTTGAGGCAAGCTGGCGTTGATGGTGAAAGTTTGGCCTGGGTTTTCCTCATCCACCGGTGCTTGCTTAGTTTCCGCCTAGTTCTGGGAGAACAACTGCTTCTTCACGGGCGCGATGTCTGGGACGCCCCCACGATACTTCGCGGCCCGGGCCGTGCCCCCGATGCTGGTGCGTGCTGCGGCTGTGGTCTTGTAGGACAACTTGAGTACATGGGACACGTCCTTGATTCCCCCACTATGGTGAAGACGCCGCTGCTCCCGGGCATCTTGACAACGTTGTAGCCGAGTGCGTTGCCGCCATGAACTGAGCGAGGATGGGGTAGTGGAGTATCACGTTGTACGGGAGGTGGATGTGACAGACATCAAAGTCGACCTGCTCGATGCGAAAGTTGGAGTAGGTGTCGAAGGTGACGGGGAGGCAAACCAGCCCCACGGGGATGACGGACCCAACCACCGCCCCAAAGAAGGGTGTTGAAGGTGCGAGGTGCTCGCGAGGTAGCTGCAACGCGTTGATGGCTTCCATGAAGATGACGTTGTGGCCGGCGCCACCATCGATGAGGGTCCTAGAGATGACCATGCCATGTATGGTCGGCATGAACAACATGGGAAGTGCCCCGGCGGCCGATGTGGTCTTGGGGTGGTCGTCGGGGCCGAAGGTGATGTCTGTCTCTGGCCACGCGCGGCGCTCTGTAGGCTCGGCCGTGGCTGAACCGCTCCCACATGGCGGAGAAAGCGCTTGACGTGGCGGACGGAGGTAGGCGCCTGCGATCCACCGAGGATGCAGGCGACCGCAGGGACGGCCCTGTGCGCCCAAACACCATCTGGCGCCGGGGGCTGACGGTCGTCGGGGATCATGGCCGCCATGGAGCTCCTGAGTCGGGGTTTGGCCTTCACCGCAGGCGGAGAACTCTGACACGCCCCCTACCTGGCACGCCAAATGTCGGATTTCGGGCTCGACAAGATACTCAAGGTTTGAACTCAGGGGCATGTGTGGAGATCTCCTGCTACCTCGCCGGATCTAGCTTGCTACTCGATGAACACGGTTGAAAACTTGCACGATGATGAGGAAGAAGATGTACACGACAGTTTACCCAGGTTCGGGCCGCTGCGAAGCGTAATACCCTACTCCTGCTTTGGTGGATTGCCTCTCGTGGAGGTTTTGGTGGATGAACTAGTACAATGTGCTTGAGCCTCGTGAGGGCGCTCAAGATGTGTTCTTGGCTGGCTATCTCGTGGTGGTGTATGGAGCGTCTAAGTGTTGGATCAGATTCTTTCGGGTATTCGGGGGTATCCGAGCCCCCTCTCTATGATGCATCCTATGCTCTATATATAGCGGTGGCCTGGGTCCTCTTCCCTCATCGCAATGGCGGGAAGGGGTCCCACAACGGCCAATTTTGAAGGGTGACAGGAGTTGGTGCTTCCCCTGCCCAAAGGCGGTCTTCGCCTGCAAAGTAGTTGTCGACGCTGTAGGGACAGGCTGAGCGATGACATCCGCCCTGCAAGGCAAGTGGTTGTGGTCTTCTTGCACTGGAATGGAAACCTTTGGGGCGTGCTTTGGGAACCCGCGTCTGTCCTTGCTCCCTTTGCACCAAAGGGGAAACTGCGCCGCCTGGCGCATTGGTGCTCGCCTGTCCTTCCTTGCATTAGCCTTGACTCCTGAGGCTGGGCCTTGCATAGGAAGCTCCGCCGCTCCGGAGGGATCCTAGTGAGGCCCATCCCTCACGGGTCTTGTCGCCATTCCTCCTCGCGAGGGTAGGGACCTCGCGAGGGCGTTGTGTCGAGTGGGGCCTTGCCGGGTCCCATTCGGTTGATGAAGTGGGCCATGCCCTGGGCCGCAGGCAGGCAGGTCTGGGTACCCCCATTCCCAGAATGCCGACAGTATGAATGACGTGTTTGGGAAGTATGGATGACACGTTTGGGACATTTGATAAATCGAAAATGTTTATCAATAGCGCAATGTGTCGGATAGATTCAACCTTCATATACGGTTTTAAGGTTGAATGTATGCACTCTCATATCATATAACAGATGGTCATAGTTTAATTTACTGTGTCTGATATACACCTCATCCTACACAATTTACAATCATGGACTGTTTGTGATATAAAGTGCATCATAACTGGTGCGGCACATAATATCATGTGCGAGGCTAATGTGATCTCACACGAGTGGCAAACATGGGTCGTATGGGAAGTATGAGATATCTCGAACAGTTTACCGATGACTCTCGTTTGTGATAGATGCATACATCCCATACCTTCGTTTTACCAAATTTTTGCATTCGTTGATCACCATCGACAACGATTTTCCTATGTCGCTTGGGATGGACCCACCCTATCGCCCACACAAGCAAGGCAACGATTTAAACATTTTTCATGGAAAGGGGTTAAAAACCGTTTGTATAGCACTTCGCTGCACGAGTGAGGGTTCAACTAATGTCGTTATACACACTCTTTACATATCGAATCATCACCGAGGAAGTTTCATGGTTTTGGGAGGGAAATCGCAATTGTTCGAAGGGGAAGCTATATTTCCTTAGTCGTTTCTTCTTCATTTTTTCTACGGTGAATATACCCCCTAAAAAGAATCATGTTTGAATTTGACATTTTTTTAGCTCGTTTACTTTATGAAGGCTTTTATGTGCATTTATTGGCATTTAATACTTATAATTCAAGTTTCAACATTTTGTACATGAAAAAGTGCAAAAAAATGTTTGAAACATCATAATTGGGGAATTAAATAACTTTTCAGGTATTTTGCATGAAAATAATTGAAATTTAAAGGATGTGTGTTTGAAGAGTCAACCACAAATGTGTCGTTTATTGTTTTTTACTCTAGAAAATAGAAAAACATGCCAGAAAAACATGAAACCTTGTGTGATGCATTGACATGACCTAAATATGATGTAGTAATTATTCGAGAGGGTTCGACTAATGTCGTTATACACACTATTCACATATTGAACCATCACCGAGGAAGTTTCGTGGTTTTGGAAGGGAAAGCGTCATGGTTTGAAGGGGAACCTGTATTTCCTTAATCATTTCTCCTTGATTTTTTTCTACGGTTAACATACCCCCTAAAATGCACCGTGTTCGAACTTTACATTTTTCCGGACTCGTTTACTGGATTAAGGCTTTTATGTGCATTTATTGGCATTTACTACATTCTATACATGAAAAGTGCAAAAAAATGGTTCGAAACATCATAATTGGGGAATTGAATAACTTTTTAGGTATTTTGCATGAAAATAATAGAAATTTAAAGGATGTGCGTAGGAAGAGTCAACCAAAAATGCGGTGTTTTATGGCTTTTTAACTCTGGAAAATGAAAAACACTCTTGAAAAACATGATAATTGTTATATGACATGAGTATGATGTGGTAAATATTTGAACACTATGCAACGTATCATGTACTATCTGATACTAGTGTTGTAAAATATAGTTTTAATCCTAAACGTTTTCATACTAAAATCGTTTGCCAAAAGATGGATGGCACATGGGAGAGACAAGACTTGTATGCGTGCGAGCTCGCTTTTAATGTCGAGTGGTGCATGCTCGCTATGCCGCCATGCACCTATTTGAAGTGTTATGCCGCATGGACACTCAACTACCCTGGCAACGCGATCACGCCTGGTTTGTCAACTAGGCTACGCGTTTGGCAGCATGCAACGATGACATCTCAGGTTCTTGACAACCGCACATGCTTTGGCAACATGCATGCATGCATGCATGTGCAGCTAGGGTCTGTCATGGCAACACACAAGCGTAGCCAGGGTGCGGACTACGACATCATATATATCGCTCTCGTGTGATCTAGAAAGCTACCGGACTATATGACTTCCCGACCACTCCGTCCTAGAGCTATCTCCACACGTCAATCAAGCCAACATACCACACACTAACTGCTAAGGAAGCCATGGCATCCCGATGCGCCGAGTTCATAGCCACCCTCAACCGCACACTAACTGGTAAGGAGGCGATGGCATCCCGCCGCGCCAAGCTCTCCGCCGCTCACGACCACACACCAACATGGTAGGACTATGAAGCTACCTACACCGAATGGGCGAAGGATGAAGCGGAGGCCAAAGCCGCATAGGCCGAGCAGAAAAGGGAAAAAGCTTGCAAGAAAAGAGACTCCATTCGCCGCAAGAAAGAAGCATACGCACACGGTGTTGAGGAGAGCTGGATGGAGACCCAAGCACGGTGGGCTACCGCTGACAAGGCAAAGAAGGCAAATGACGACCTCTCACCAGCATGGCCCGATACCTCCACCTGCCAACAGGATCTCGGAGGTAGATACCAAAGCCACTGATGAGAGGTGGGCAAGGATCAAGCACGGTGGGATGTCATCGATAAGGAAGAGCGCAACAGCGTGTGGCCAGCATCAGAGAAGTAGTTTGCGTGTGTATTACCCGAACGTTTCTTTATTTAATCGTATTTCTATTTATATGCCCTCGATTGCTTAGCACTCCTCAATTTCCCCCCACCCAACTAACGTCCCTCAGTTTTCCCCTCCATCACTCGGCTCGCGCTCAAGTCTTCCCAAAACGGAGTGTTTCCATCGGGTCAATGTAGTTGACCGTTACCTGGCGTATATCCTGACATGCGGGACACAAAGGACCAACCTGTAAGTGTATAGTATATTATTAGCTTAAAAATAGTGGAATATACTGACAATTGGGACACCGCAAGACCCACGTGTCACTGTCTGATTTATTTGCAAACTGCAGTGGAATAATAATGCCTCCCATGGGGGTCAAACCTGGTACCATCGCTTGATTGTGCATTGAATAGCCACTTTAGTTGTGTGCATTTATTTGCTTATGTGTGGAGCCAGGGCAAGTCGATTTGACATTTCTACGTTACAGAAGGGGCCACGAATCAATGGCACTAGAAAGAGAGAACGTTCATAGATTAAGAGAGCATTCATAGATTAATAGTAAAACACATATGAAGGGGAGGGGTGAACTAATACGTCAAATTAACTTAAAAAAATTTCCTATATTAAGAGAGCGAACTAATATAATGACATTACACTAATTTAATACATTTGTAGATTAACAAACATGTGCATAGATTAAATTAACAATACATATGTTAAGAAGACGGGGAGACGTGAGATAGTCGGCCGACGCGAAGAGACGCCCATAGGGACAACATATGGATGGCTACTTGTCTTCATCGTCCAAAAGGGCAATGGTGCCATCGTCATCGTTGCAATCTTTGTCGAAGGAGGAGGATAGGATGACGAAGTCTGGTCCCTCGCCTTTCACCTCGAGGGCGGACATTGCATGTAGAGTAGCCGTCCTCCTCTGCTCTCGAGTGACGGCTTCTTTGTCAGCCGCCCAGCGCCTAATAGCCTTTGCTTGAGCCATTGAAAGAGACACGGCTAGCACCACCTCGTCGAGCTGCTGCTGCGTCGCGCATAGCGCCTCCTTATCTTGGGCAGTGAGCACGGCAGCGTCGGCTGTAGGAGGCAGTGTGTCTTCCTTGACAACATCTTCCATGTCACAGATGTCGAGGCACTCCTGCATCGCCGGTAGGGCACCTCCTACTTGATGTCCATGCGGTTAAAAGACAACTCGAACGGTGTGGGATCAAGCTCGGAGTAGTTGGAGTAGGTGTTGGAGACCAGCAAGGATGCGTCGGAGTTGGAGACCGGGCCGGAGTTGGAGCTGCCACCGTATTGGGCACTAGCGCCCTAGGGCGGGGACCTCCTGTGGAGATCCGCGTGGTATGTAGCTTCCTCACCATGGTGGATTAACTAGCTTGGGATTGCATGGCGCATGGAAGCTATTGAGTGAAGCATTGGTGGAATGGGAGTGAGCAGAAACAATGGTGCACGCCGGTATTTAATCAAAGGAGTGGGGGGAGATCAACGGAGTAGGGAAGTGGACCATCTGTATGGGGATTTCAACGAAGCACTGTCTTCGTCTTTTCACATTGAGTTTTTTCCATGTCGATCGGTATGCTGTGGTGCACTAATTGCCCTGATGCGACGCAGCTGTGTGGCAGTGCGTATGCTAGGCATGCTGCTTTGGGTGCATGCATGGGCTGAGACTACGCCTGACACTCTTCCCCCACTGCCAGGTGGGCCACTCATGTCCACAACCATGGGGCACTTGCCCGATCCAGCCGATCATACCTCATCTCGCGGATCAACCATGGCAAACCCTAGCGCCTGGTCTAATCCATTTTCCGATGGCAATCCAACGACCCTACTCATTCGGGGTTTTAAGAGGGGTTAGAGGGGTTTAGATAAGGGTTTGTGGGGTTTGAGAGAAGATTGGGTGCTAGGTTTGCACATCGTCATTTAATGTTACTAAGTTACTATGAAATATAATAAACCACGACTACGAGTATTTTCATGAAATTTCCTTCACACAACTTAGCTATCACGAACTATGGTGCATGGTTTTCAAGGGGGTGAGCTAGGGTTTAGGGTTAACCAAGAGTTTGTCCAAATGATCCCATGTCAGACATCGACCATATGTTTGCACACTAGATGACAAGGGAGGGTGCACACTTAGCTATCACAAACAATGATGCGTAGTTTGTCCAACTCGATTTTAAATTGAAAAGTTGATTTTTGCACACACCTTTTTAACTACTATTTTATTAGTTTTCATATAATTTTTTTATTTATTTCATACATTTGGTAGACTTCTTTAAAATTCTTTTTAACAATCCTTTTTTCACAAGATAATATAAACAAAAGATAATATAAACCGAACGGACTTTACCAAAAGTATACTACAGTTCACATAGTACATAACCAAAATATACAATCTGCCAACAGTTCACAGGCGCAACAGTAAAACATCAGATGATCTTGGAGGGATACTAAATGGGATTCAAAGCCTTCAGTAGGGCTGCATGTTGTGCCCCGACCTTGGCATCCTACCCACTCCTCGAAGCATCCCGTTCACGAGACAAAAGGTGCTCAAAGAGCTCATCCATGGGCTTTGGCTTAGCGGTACAGTAAGGACAACAATACCTCTTCCTCTTTTAGTACGCAACCTTTCCCGTGGCCTTGATCTTCTTGAATTCCTTCGATACGAAGGAGTCGATGTTCCTGCCATCCACATCGTCTCTAGAGGTATACTGCACAAAACAATGAGTTGCATTCATACTGATATACATGAAAGTCACATTGATCATATAGTAAAAACAAACAAAATTTCAAGTAGGTTTTACCTCGTAGACGTCGCCGTCAACAAATTCAGAATCATACACGTCCCTGAACCCACTCACGACCAGCTTCCTCTTGCTACCCACATGATCATCCCTCCTGCAATATAAAATCAACTATTAATTCCAGGAAACCAACAAATAATTCAAATATACATGAAAGTCACATTGATCATATTATACATATAGGGGCCCAACAATATATGGTGGAGAACTTTATAACTAGACGAAACTTACAAAAAAAATTGAATCTACCTAAACATTTTTATTTTGTATAATTAAGCAAAGCACCAATGCCTCCTATACACAAGATCAATGCCTCCTCTAAACTATCCTGAAAAGTGCAGTTGAAACAAATTGATAGGTACATATAAACTAATGCATTCCTTTTCAATAATAACCAAATCCACTCCAGATTAACGCTCAAATCTAGCCATGTGAATTAATGAAATCAATTCTAACAATTGAATTGCAAATATTTCTAACTGCCAGGGGGAAATCAAATAGCGTAGCAAACACGAATCTACTTCAAAAAACCTACCAACTAATCTAACCAAGTATACAAATGCAAGAATCATAATCTAACTAACGAACACTATATTCGTAATCTTAGCACTACCTACGAAAGGGAAATGGAAAGAAATACCTCCTCAGCCACCTGCCCATCACCGGCCTACGCCCCTGCATGCACTGTGCCACTTGACATCGAGTCAGAGCCCGCTACCTCCTTCCCCCACCATATCCGTTGAAGCAGCTACAGTTGCAGCTCTAGCTCCAGCGATAGATGGAGCATCTCTGCCACCTTCGTGGACGCAGGCAACTCCCACGACATCTAGTGTGGTCCCCGCATGCTTCTCCCCCAACACTGCGGTGGAGGTGAGGGTTTTTCTCCGGTCCTCCATCGCTGCCAGAAACAAGCGGTCGGACAGAGGGAAGTCTGGTAGGGGTGAGAGAGTGGGTGCGGTGCGCTATTAAGTGCAGGGGGAACTGAGGGTTTTGTTGCAGCGACAGAGGCGATTTGATGGGAAATTGTGGAGGCGATGCGGCTGGTGGTGGTTCCCATCCTCTTATACGATGGGATGTTTTTGGAAGTTTTCCATCGACACATGCATGCCCATGACCATGGTATGGTGCAGAAGAAAGCAAAGCACCCATGTACAAATACCAGTATACAGTCATCCCATGTCCAAGCCTCTATGCATGACCATCCCACACCCCACTTGGCATGGGTTGTAACGGCAAGGCCCACATGCCATACGCGGCCCACATGTGTTTCTGGCCTCCCGGATCAGTACCTACACAGGTAACGGTCAATGGCGTTGACCCGATTTCAAGGCTTTGTGAGAGCAGTGCTAGTGGGGTAGGGCAAAAGTGAGGAAATTTAGACTCCTTGGGAAAAAATGAGCACAACTAAGCAACTAGGGGCACAAAAACAAAAAAACATAATTGATTATGAGCGTCTAAGCAGTAGTAGTAGTAGTAGTTACCCCTACTATTGTTTAGAGCAAATTATGATCTATGAATTTAAGTATGGTCATCAAGTGCCAACCTTTTGGAGCGACACGACCGCCCACGACTGATTTAATCAATTACGCGCGTAAAAAAATTCGAAGTGGGATCACCAACTTTCCCTTTTCTCACACATGAGTATTTGGTGCGCTTTGTCTATGTTGCATGTTTCCCCCACGTAAGTTTCAAGTTTTGTCGGGACCCCGATCCTAAGCCATATGAATCCAACCTATAACATGTGACACCACTTTGCAGCCTCACGCACGGTAACCCACGGCTGACACCTTAGCTTGGCTAGGACCGTTTGCGCCTTTTGGCTCACGGATATGAACATGTCGCTAGCATTCACACATCAAACAACCCGGGTCGACATGACTAGTCATAGACCCAAGTGGTACAACCATACAGGGATAGACATACATAACCCATCAATGCAGGTGTCAGTCATCAGCACGTGTAGACGAGTCATAGCAAGCTATAAGGACTCCATTACATTGTGGGACATTAATGTCATCACGTAGACGAGTCATAGCAGGCTACATGGACTCCATTACACCGCAAGACATTTCCCCGAAGGGACAGACACAACAACAAAGAAGGATACACACCGGTCAATCAATGAGTCTAGAGCACTACAAAGCTACCAAGGCTCATGGAAGCACAAAGAGGGGTTTCCCCATAAAGAAGGCTACCAAAGGCACACAACTAGGTGTCGAATCCAACACATACAAATACATTTAACTAATACACGCACTATGCACGATATGCGTAGATGCAACATGGCATCACAACAAAACTCTACAACATAACATTTATTTAGGAGGCTCTGAGGAGCCAACATAGTATAATATTACAAACAAAGGGGGTCACATGACCCAACATTCAGAGCATACAAACAACAAGCGGAAGTTACATGTCTGGGTACCTACATCTAATAAAAGCGGCCAAAAGAGCCTGAAAATCTACAATGACCCTACCAAAGGAGGCAGACTCATGTCTGTGTTTCCTAGCTATTTAGTTGATGTCAACGTCAAGAAGAACATAAAGTGAACAACGCCTATCTCTGCAAAAATGTAAATAAGCAATAGTGAGTATGAAGGTACTCAGCAAGTCTTACATCAGAACTATCTACTTATGCATCATGTATCAATGAACGGGTTGGTGGGGTTTACAGCAGAATGCCAGCTTTGACCTTTGGCTAAACTAGACTATGAAAAGTATCCCATGTATTATTCCTCTCTCGTCTCCCTACGAGAGAGCACACACGAGTCCACATATCCACCACATCAATACACCATTGTGCATCCTCTCTCGTCTTCTCACGAGAAGGTCATCCATAGCACTCACACTTATCTGGAGCATTTTAGAGTATCCATTAAAGTTGTCTATGAACTATGCAAGTATCCAAGTAATCCATATCCACGGATGCGGCTATTCGAATAGATAGTTTACCCTACAGGGGTTTACTTCATCACACATGCTCCCGCCACTTATCGCCATGTGCACATAAGAAGGCACCTCAGCAACCTTCAAGCAGAAGTCCAGCGAGGGAGTCGGCCACGGACGTTAACCTACAATGACTCACACCCAAGGCAGTCGCGTATCTGAGTTGGAACCCATAATGGAAGTCCAACCGATATTTCCAACATGGCCTCAAACATTGTGAGTAGGGCCTCAAGCCGGTCCCGATCGGGTCGTTCATCCATTTCGCAGGCCGTGCCACACCTATCAACGTTTTGAACTACCGCGACTCCTGGACTGAGGACAGGGTATGTTAATAGGCCGAGAGGGTCCACTGGTTTTGGGCCCAATGTGCGGTAGTAGCTAGTCTTGGAACACAAACACAAAACTCAGTTCCTATGAGCGGCTTCAATTAGACAACCCACCATGTACTCCTACATGGTCTCTCATCGCTACCTTTACCAAAACAGGTTCAACACTTAACCCTCATCAATAGGACACATCCATTTCACTACGGTTCATCACCCAGATGAATCAGACCCAACACAACTCTAAGCATAGCAAGCATAACAGGGTTATGGCACAACATAGTTCAAGCATCTACCAGGTATGCTAGGTTGCTTTCTTTAGCTATTTACTGTGACAATGACAAGTCATGCAAAGGAGTGGGTTCATCTACAACAACACAAGTAGCAGTTGAATCGCATTGTCCTAATGCATTGAAATGAGAGCAAGAGTGAGAGAGTGGGATTGTATCGAATATGCTCAAGGGGGGTTGATTTCCTATTGATCAGAAGAACTCAGTTGTTCTTCAATGTCGTTGATAACTATATCTCGCAACTCTATCGACAAGATCAAACAAGGTACAAATTAAGCACGGCAAATGCTTCACAATGATGCATGATAATGGCATGGCAATATGTTGCTGGTTTGAGCTAATGCATCTATCAAGATGTTAAATCAAGATGTTTTTAACCCAAGGTTCAAATTCAAATCCATATGTGAGGTTACATAATGTGTTTTGAACAAAATGTCCAAGTTCTCCTCCTTAGGTTGCTCTAACATGCATGAAAATGCCACCATCGGATTCATTGGATTTTCTACTAATTTTTCATATATAAAATATTTCAATCTGACTTACAGATCCCATGAATTTTTGAAGTTCATATCATTTTCTAGAATATTTTTATTACAGAAATCATTTACTGCATCAGCCTAACATCATCATTACGTCAGCCAGTCAACAGACACGGGTCCAGGTCAAACCTGACATTGGGACCCGCATGTCATACTCTCGGGGGCTAACTTGGTTTTGTTTAACTAAACAGGGTTTAATTAGGCACCTGGGCCCACTAGTCAGTGTTAGCTGGGGTGGTTAATTAGGAGGCTACACGTGGATTCGCCAGCAGCTAACGTCGGTGACCACGATGCGGTGGCAGCATTCGGGATGGTGAAAGCACAATATGCTCCCTTGGTGGATTTGATAAGTCATGACAACATACATTGTCTCTTGGACTAATACTTTCATCTAGTGTATTTCACATAAAGTCCATAGAGAGAGATGGGTTGGCAAAAATTAGTGTGGATAGTATCCCCATGAAGACGAAGGATAAGGAATAGCATTGGCAAAGCTTCAAGCAATAGGACTCTACATTTTGCTTTGTGAGAAATCACTTTGAGTCCATAGGAAAGTCAATACTATCAAAAGCGGGTAAGGTACTGTTGGTGAACAAAATGCTCATACGTGCACAAGTGATAGTCACCCCATACACCCATCAACTCTTCCACAAAAGTCTGTCCAAGGTCAAATATCCAAAATTGGTGCAACCAACACTTTCCACTCGGTGCCATCGATTCTAAGCCTCAGACAGACTCACCCAAACCCTAGCCCTTCGGTGCAACCGATTCTGCTTCGGTGCCACCGAGTTAGGGTTGCCAACTTTCTGTTATGCAAATTCACAAAATCGTTACCACCGAGTTTGTTGAATCTCCGTCACCGAGTTTGGCAATCTGACCGTTGGTCACCTTATTGGTGCAACCGAGTTGTATGTATCGGTGTCATAGAGATTCAAAAGTTGCTACCTTTGAAGCAACTCGGTACCATAGAGATTAACAAATCGGTGTCACCGAGTCTGACTTATTAGGAGTACGGTTGGATTTTTGGATATGCCTATATATACCCCTTCACCTCCACTCACTCGTAAGAGAAGCACTCAGAACAGACCCCCACTTATACCTACTGATTTTTTGAGAGACAGCCACCTACTCATGTGGTGAGATCATGCCATTCCATTCCAACCATATGAATCTTGATCTCTAGCCTCCCCAAGTTGCTTTCCACCCAATCAATCGCATCCACCAAAGCCAAATATGTGAGAGAGTGATTGTGTGTTGAGGAGTCTATTATCTTGAAGCACAAGAGCAAGGAGTTCATCGACATTATCGAGCCTATTATCTTTTGGAGGGTGGTGCCTCCTAGATTGGTTAGGTGTCGCTTTGGATCCTCCTACTTCGTGTTGTGGAATGAACCAATAAGTTTTTAAGGGCAAGGAGATCACCTACTTCATGAAGATCTACCCATAGCAAGGCTAGTCCTTCGTGGATAGAAGTCGTTATGGAATAGTCAAGGTTGCTACTTCGTAGAACCTTATGGGTGGATCTCTTCGTTGACTCTCGCGACCGTTACCCTTCATGGGTTGAAGACTCCATAAATGTGGACGTACGATAGCACCACCTATCAGAACCATGGGAAAAAATCTTCGTGTCCTTCATGTGTTTGATCTCCCTATATCAACTCCTTACTTCCAGGTGCAATGTCTTTACTTTCTGTTGCTATACTTGATGACTTGCATGTGTAGGGTGTACTAGACTTGCTATAATTGCTAAAATCTGCCAACACTTAACTTTGGATATTTTGTAGATTTTAAATTACTGCTAGTAGTCTATTCAAGCCCCCCAGACATACTCTTCTAGTGATATCACAATTGGTATCAGAGCATTGGTCTCCATTGCTTCAGTTTCATCACCGTGGAGGAAGTTGGATGTGTCTAGTGTGGAGACTTTGTATTGTAGAGTGCCCATTCTTGATGGAGAGTACTATAGTCGATGGAAGAATGCCATGATTGATCTATTTGACAAATTCCATTTGAGAAAACATATTGAAAAATCCTATGTGCTCCCCATTGATGAATTGCATCCCACACATGAAAAGGAAATTAACATGCTTGGTAACCTTAAAACTGTCAACCTTATTGTTAGAAGCTTACCAAGATTCGTGCTTTCTCAATTGAAGAACTTTGCATGCGCTGATACTTTGTGGAATGATTTGGAGAAACGATATCCAAATCTTACATTAAGTAATCTTGATGAAATTCTTCATAAAACTATTGCTTTTCACAAAATGAAGCCTAGTGATCCAAACTTTGATAAATGCCTATTTGAGGTCCGTGATCTTATGCATGCTAAATGAGATGTCACAACTACCAACTACATTATTATTCAAGCCATTCACATTCATAAACTTGAACATTGTCATGGTTATGATTCTAATGTGTCTCTTGGTTTCTATGACGAGGAGATTCCACCAAATGATTACAATGAAGAACATGGCTACTATGATGAAGATGAGTTGTTCGACATCGAGCATGAAAAGATCATGAATAATCTAAGTCTAATGGCAAACTTCAAGGATTACATGTCCAGTGGAAAAGAGTGGATTCTCGATAGTGGATGCACGGATCACATGACTAGAGATAAATACATGTTCCAAGAGATCACACCTATCAAGGACCTCGGAGGTACGTGACCTTTGGAGACAACTCTAAGGGTAAGGTACTTGGCCTTGGTAAGCTAGCCATATCTCATGATATCTCTATTCAAAATATGATGCTTGTTGAATCCCTTGGCTACAATCTTGTTTTCGTATATAGACTAGTAGACTTCAGTTTCAATGTGCTATTTACCAAAGTAGATTGCCAAGTGTTTCATCATGATAATCATAAAATGGTCTTTACCGGTATTCGTAGAGGTGATCTATACATTGTCGATTTCACTAAAAAGGTCCAACCTCGTGATTGTCTTATTGCAAAATCTTCTAAAGGTTGGTTATTGCATAGAAGGCTAGGAAATGTAGGCATGCACAATCTAGATAAGCTTATCAAGGGCGATCACATTCTTGGTGTTAAAGATGTTATATTTGACAAAGATATGCTTTGTAGCGCTTGTCAAGCAGGAAAGCAAGTAGGTGGAAGTCATCCGGTCAAGAACATCATGACCAACAGGAGACCACTTGAGTTACTTCATATGGATCTTTTTGGTCCCAATGCTTACAAGAGTCTCGGTGGAAACTCTTATGGTCTAGTTATAGTTGATGATTTTTCCAGATTTACGTGTTTATTATTTCTTGATGATAAGTCGTAGGTACAAAAGATCTTCAAGAACTTTGCACGAAAAGCGCAAAATCAATTTGAAGTGAAGAACTAGAAGGTTCGAAGCAACAACGGATTAGAGTTCAAGCACACCCATGTGGATACCTTTGTTGACGAAGAGGGTATCTCACATGAGTTCTCGGCTACGTACACGCCTCGACAAAATGGAGCTGTTGAGAGGAAGAACCGAACCCTCATTGAGATGGCAAGAACAATGCTTGACGAATACAATATGCCAAGACAATTTTGGGTAGAAGCCGTGGAAATAGCATGTCCTTCCACAAACCAACTCTACTTGCACAAGCTTCTCGGTAAAACGACATACGAGCTTCTCACCGGTAAAAAACCCAAAGTTTGATACTTTCGGGTATTCGGCTCTAAGTGTTACATTGTTGATAAGCATCCCCGTGCTAAATTTGCTCCCAAGTCTCATGAAGGTTTCCTACTTGGTTATGGATTGAACTCTCACACCTACCATGTCTACAACAACTTCACTCGAAAAGTTGAAGAGACGCTAGATGTGAAGTTTGATGAATCTAATGGTTCGCAAGTCGAACAATTGCCAAATGATGTAGGTGATAAAGATCCTTTGGAAGATATCCAAGATTTCCCCATCGACAAGATTTGCCCCATGGAGGTGAAGGAAAGTGCTTCATCAACCCAAGTGGAAGCTCCTACATCGGATCAAGGCTACCGATAAAACGACATGGAAGCATCCACAAGTGGTACACGACAACATGAAGAGGAGGAGGAAGTACATCATGAAGATCCACCACAACCTCCTTCACCACCACCTCAAGAATACGACCACGTCGACAACAACAGAGATGAAGGAGATGAAGAAGAAGAAGAATAATCTCCACCAACTAACAAGCCAAAGCTACCCCGAGTTCGAGCTCAAGTGAACAAGAACCATCCCCTAAACCAAATGTTTGGTGACATACAAACAGGGAGGATCACTTGCTCTAAAACTTGCCTAGCTAAGTTTTGTGAGCATTATTCTTTCATCTCTAGCATTGAACCCGTGAAGGTTAAACAAGCTCTTGAAGACGCGGATTGGGTGAACGCTATGCATGAAGAGCTTCACAACTTCGATAGGAAGGAAATGTGGATACTCATGGAGAAGCCCAAGGACGAGAAAAACATCATCGTCACGAAATGGGTATTTCGGAACAAGCAAGATGAAGATGGTCAAGTCATACGCAACAAGGCTCACCTCGTAGTGCAAGGATATACGCAAGTCAAAGGTATGGACTACTGTGAGACCTACGCCCTCGTTGCTAGACTAGAAGCTATTCGAATTCTTCTTGCTTATGCTAATCACCATGATATCACGCTTTATTAAATGGATATTAAAAGTGCATTTTAAATGGTGAGATTGAAGAAGAAGTCTATTTTAAGCAACCACCTGGTTTTGTAAATCCTAAGAAACCTGACCGCATTTACAAACTTTGTAAAGCTTTATATGGTCTTAAGCAAGCTCCTCGTGCTTGGTATAAATGCCTAACAAAATTTCTTATTGAAAAAGGTTTTGAAATTGGTAAAATTGGCGCAACCTTATTCACAAAGAGAGTTAATGGTGAGTTATTTGTGTGCCAAATTTATGTGGATGATATTATCTTTGGATCTACTAACCCACAATTAGCGAGAAATTTGGAAGGTTGATGTCAGAGAAGTATGAGATGTCTATGATTTGTGAGCTGAAATTCTTCCTTCGTATACAAATCAAGAAAATGGCAGAAGGTACTTTCATCTCTCAAACCAAGTACACCAAGGACTTTATCAAGAAGTTCAACATGCAGGAATGCAAATGTATGAAAACTCCCATGCCCACTAGCAGACACGATGATCTCACTAAGGAGGGTGAACCAGTTGATCCAAAGGTTTATCAATCAATGATTGGTTCATTACTATATCTATGTGCCTCTCGTCCATATATTATGCTTAGTGTTTGCATGTGTGCTAGATATCAAGCTGCACCCAAATAATTTCATCTTAAGGCTATGAAACGCATTGTGAGATACTTGATACATACACCAAAGTTTGGCATTTGGTATCCCAAGGGATCTTCTTTTAATCATTCTAGCTACTCCGACTCGAACTATGCTGGTGACAAGGTTGGTAGAAAATCCACCTCGGGTACATGTCAATTTCTTGGTAGATCTCTTGTTTCTTGGTCCTCCAAGAAACAAAAGTCGGTATCTCTATCTACTGCCGAAGCGGAATACATTACCGCTGGATCATGTTGTGCGCAATTATTATGGATGACACTAACGCTTAAAGATTATGGAATCTATGTTAAAAATGTGCCATTACTTTGTGACAATGAAAGTGCTATTAAGATTGGTCATAATCATGTGCAACATTCTCGAACCAAGCATATTCAAGTTCGACATCATTTCATTCGTGATCATGTTGCCAAAGGAAATATTAATCTTAAGCATGTTCGTACTAACAAGCAATTGTCTGACATCTTTACTAAGGCACTTGATGAAAAAGTGTTTTGTCATTTGAGGAGTGAGTTGAACATCATTGATGCTTCAAACTTGAGCTAAGCTCACTCGGATGCATGCAAGTGGATGAGCTTTATTGTTTATTCCATGCTATTATCTTGAATATTATCTACTTGGAATTCTATGCTCCCATGTCTTGCATCTAACCCTTTTGTAGGTACTTGGAAGAACAACACTCCACAAGATTGCCATCAACTCATATCTTAAGCAATCTTTTCATGACCAAGTATTCACAACCTCGCTTTGATGATGAAAGGAAGAAGACAAAAAAACATATCCTTGACATATATCTCTCACTTGGTATCAGCTCACAATTGGTGTGATGTCATTTGGAGATATCATGTTCTTCCTTGCATGACTAACCTATGTAAGTGAAAAGTGAACGAAACCAACAAGGATTGCTCCCAACTCAATATGAACTTCATCAACTTCTAGCATCCTCATCAAGTTCACCTACAAGCTATGTCATCAACATCACTCAAAGGTATGTACTCATATCCTTTATATAGCTTTACTCCAAGTCATGAGCTAAACAAACTCAAGTGATAAGAAGACATTAAAATGCTTAATCGAAAAATGGTAACCCCATTTTGAGCTTAACAATGAGTATGACCTATGATCAAGTATTCTTGCCTAGCTCCTAAGTCAATATACTCTAATATAGGTGACCTAGTCACCGCCCATCATCTAGGTAAGAATCTTGGTTGGTCCATTCTCTATTGCAAAATTTCTTGGAACCATTAAAATCTTCTCTAGTTGATACCTCTCTATAAATTATTTGCATTTTATTTACAAATTCATTTTGACTCTTTGTTACAAATTTTCACAAATTTGCAAGTTTCTCAAACTTTTCCAAGTTTCTATTTGTGCCTCGGAGCTTCCGATACAAAGGACTCGGTTATACCGATTCGACACATGAGCTGCATAACATCATATTGGTACAACCGACAAATTTTTCTTGAAGCCGCCGACTTACTATCATGTTTCAGTCTATGTTTGTATCTGTAAATCTTTGTAATCCTTCTGTGATATTTTCATTTCTTTGATGATCCCTTTTATTAAAAAAAGGGATAGGGGGAGAAATACATTCAAGGGTACCTAACTCAAAGGAGGAGATGTTCTGCAAATTCTCAGTTTAGCCAAAGGGAGAAAAATATTTTCAATGATTCCTTTATTTTTCTCATGACTTTCATATTCTATGAATCCTACATTCTATGACCCTTGTTCTCAAGGATGCCTTCTTAATTAATGATCCCTGTATTTAACCCTATATCTGACCTTTTTGTCAATTAATGCCAAAGGGGGGTAAATTCCAAAGCTTCAAAGCTAAAGGGGGAGATACATGCCTATGCAAAGGGGGGATATAATTTAGGGGGAGAGGAGAATATCTAAGTTCATACTTATATAGACAACGGGAGAATACCTAAGTAGGGGGAGAAAACTATTCACGAAGAAGGATGTATTTTGGAGGAGGATGTACTTATTGTGTGTTTATTTCATTTTATTATTCATATTAGACTTTTCTCACCTTATCCAAAACCAATATCTACATGCTAAGATTCAGGGGGAGAGGATGACCTACTATTTCATATCTGGGGGAGAAAGCTCTAAATGATCTTGGAGACATATGAATTTTAAAGAATACTATCTTCTATATGTTCTCCATATCTTGGTACTTTTGAGTTATATTGCTTTTGATTGGTAGAATACTCTTGTGTTTCCTAACATTGTATTCTCAAGTGTATCTCTACCACTAGGAAGCTCAAGAACTCAAGGTGAGTATATGCATCATATCTTTGATCAAGATGATCTCTTGCTTCTTGCACATATTTTTTGCAGGAGTGAAGTATTGATCAAGGATACACCTCATTCATATACATTTGATGCATATGACCAAGATACACATGACTTATCATGTCCTTCCTACCATGTGTGTGTTCATGCATTCAAAGCAACTATCCTTTAAAGAGATTGCACACATTTAGGGGGAGCAAGTCTAAGTCATGTATCTATCAAATTCTTCATTATACCATGCATATATTTATTTGAAGCTTTGATTGTATGTTATCATCAATTACCAAAAAGGGGGAGATTGAAAGCACAATATGTTCCCTTGGTTGTTTTGATAATTCATCACAACATACATTCTCTCTTGGACTAATGCTTTCATCTAGTGTATTGCAGATAAAGTCCATAGAGAGAGATGGGTTGGAAAAAAGGAGTGTGGAGAGTATCCCCATGAAGAAGGATAAAGGATAGCATTGGCAAATCTTCAAGCAAGAGGACTCTACATTTTACTTCGTGAGAAATCACTTTGAGTCCATAGGAAATCCAATACTATCAAAAGGGGGTAAGGTACTGTTGGTTAACAAAGTGTTCATAGGTGCACAAGTGATAGTCATCACATACACCCACAAGCTCTTCCACAAAAGTCTGTCCAAAGCCAAATATCCAAAATCGGTGCAAGCAACACTTTCCACTTGGCGCCATCGATTCTCATCCTTAGACAGACTCAGCCAAACCCTAGCCCTTCGGTGCAACCGATTCTTCTTTGGTGCCATCGAGTTTGGGTTGCCACCTTTATGTTATGCAAATTCACAAAATCGGTACCACCGAGTTTGTTGCATCAACATCACCGAGTTTGGCAATCTGACCGTTGGTCACCTTATCGGTGCAACCGAGTTGTATGTATCGGTCTCACCGACAATCAAAAGTTGCTACCTCTGACGCAACTTGGTACCACCAAGATTAACACATTGGTGTCACCGAGTCTGACTTATTAGGAGTACGGTTGGATTTTTGGAGATGCCTATATATACCCCTCCACCACCACTCACTCGTAAGTGAAGCACTCAGAACAGACCCCCACTCATACCAACTGATTTTCTAAGAGAGAGCCACCTACTATGTGTTGAGATCATGGCATTCCATTCCAACCATATGAATCTTGATCTCTAGCCTCCCCAAGTTGATTTCCACCCAATCAATCTCTTCCACAAAATTCAAATCTATGAGGGAGTGATTGTGTGTTGAGGAGTCTATCATCTTGAAGCACAAGAGCAAGGAGTTCATCGACATTATCGAGCCTATCACCTTTTGGAGGGTGGTGCCTCCTAGATTGGTTAGGTGTCACTTGGGATCCTCCTACTTCGTGTTATGGAGTGAACCAAGAAGTTTGTAATGGCAAGGAGATCGCCTACTTCATGAATATCAACCCATAGTGAGGCTAGTCCTTGGAAGCCGTTATGGAATAGTCAAGGTTGCTACTTCGTGGACACTTATGGGTGGATCCCTTCGTGGACTCTCGCGACCATTACCCTCCGTGGGTTGAAGACTACATAAACGTGGACGTACGATAGCACCACCTATCGGAACCACGGGAAAAGTCTGTGTGTCCTTCATGCGTTTGATCTCCCTATCTCAACTCCTTACTTCCATGTGCAATGTGTTTAGTTTCCGCTGCTATACTTGATGACTTGCATGTGTAGGGTGTACTAGACTTACTATAATTACTAAAATCTGCCAACACTTAACTTTGGATATTGGGTAGATTTTTAATTCCTCCTAGTAGTCTATTCACCCCCTTCTAGACATACTCTTCTAGTGATCCCACAAACGGCAGCGTCGGCGACCAAGCGAGTGGCGGATGGGATAGCCAAGGCCACGAGGTGGTAGCCCATAGCCGCGAGCATCCACCTGACCCACCCATGGGTCAGGGGGTGGCCGGTAGCAAGGCCGATGGCGACCTCGTGTGGCGGCTAGAGCTCAGCCCTGGCGGGGAGCTTCTCTGGAGCGTGGGTCCGCGTGGGGGGGTGAGGGGCAAAATGGGAGGTGGCTCACCGCAGGGCTAGCAGAGGCAACGACTAGGGCGGGGGAGCTTTGGATGGAGCAAATCGATCTCGACGAGCTCTGGTGGCCAGTGACAGAATCAGCAACCACGGTGATCCTACGAGGGCCTCCGGCTTGATTCCTTCGACGGGGAGGTCCAAGACGATGCGGCAGAGCTCGGCGACAGCTCGGGTAGGCAAGGCAACAGTGGTGGATTGGTTGTGGCGAGCGGCAGCGACGACCTGTGAGGGAGAGCGCAGAGGAGAGGGAACAAAGTGGGAAATGAGTCTAGAGGACTCTTGGCGTCCTCGTGGTGATGATATGAGGACAGGGGAGTGCCACGGCGAAACAGGAGGTGGCGAGCTCCACGCGCGCGTGCGTCACTTTGCCTCTGCCAGTAGGCAGAGGTTGAAGATGACCACAACACCCCTAGTGGGCTGGGCCTCCATGTGAGCTGCGTGCCAGGTAAGCCTCTAGCCTTTCCCTTTTTATTTACTATTTTCATTTTCTTGTTCTCGCATTTGTTCTGGCTAAAAATAGAAATACTCAGCCATTTTGTAAAATCCTGGAAATTGTAATGTGAGGTAGGTATAAATAACTAAGGGATTTTTATTTCTGTGCCCCTGGTACGTTAGTTGTACTCATTCATCCCCATGCTCTTAACTTTTGCTCACTTTTCCCCACTCCCTTGCCCGAAACCCTCAGAACATGTTACAACAGACGTTGTCGTCGGGTCAATGCCTCTGACCATTAACTCTGATTAGTGGGGCCGCTCTCGCGCATGCAAGTCACCACGTTCGTGGGGTAGCATGTGTCTGACAGCATTCTAGGAACCAGGGTACCCAGACTTGCCTGCCTGCGGCCTAGGACATGGCCCACCTCATCAGCCAAACATGGCCTAGCGCGGCTCCACTCAAGACAAGGCCCTCACGAGAACCCCAGGCTCGCGGGGAAGAATGACACCAAGACCAGCAAGGATGGGCCTCCTTAGGATCCCTCCAGAGCGGCGGGGATCTCTATGCAGAGCCCGACCTCAGGAGTCAAAGATGATGCAAAGCAAGGACAGACGGGCATCGACGCGCCAGGCGACGCAGTTTCCCCTTTGGTTTAAAGGGAGCAAGGACGTACGTGGGTTCCCGAAGCGCCTCCCAAAGGTTTCCTTTCCATTGCAACAAAACCACGACCACGAGCCCCGCAGGGCAGATGTCATCGTCGAGCCCACCTCTGCATCATCGCCATCTACTTTGCAGGTGAAGACCACCTTTGGACAGGGCGCGAACGTACTCTTGTCCCCCTTCAAATTTGTTCGTTGTGGGATCCCTTCCTGCCATTGTGATAAGGGAAGAGGACCTGGGCCAGTGCTATATATAGAGGCTAGGCTGCACCATAGAGGGGGGATCTGAGAGAACCACCTGACGATCCATAAGGCAAGGCAAAGAGCCAAGAACACCCCTAGAGCACCCTCGCGAGGCTCGAATCCACTATACTAGTTCATCGACCACACCTCCCCGAGAGGCAATCCACCAAAGCAGGAGTAGTGTATTACGGTTCCCAGCGGCCCGAACCTGGGTAAACCATTGTGTTCCTCTTCTTCCTTGTCATTGTGGGAGTTCGCCGCAGTAATCATCGAGTAGCAAGCTGAGTAGGGAAAGGCTACAGGGGATCTTCGCACATGCCTCTATGTTTGAACCTTGAGGGTTTTGCAGAGCCCAAAATCCGGCATTTGGCATGCCAGGTAGGGGGCATGCAGAAGTTTCCTCAAGCCTTGCCCCGCCTCTACTCACCGCACTCATGGCAAAAGGTCGTTGAGCCCGTGTTGAGCGGCGAGCTACCCGCATGGCGCAGGTGGCATCAGCGGGCCTCAGAACCCTACGCCGTGCAGCCTCCCCGTCGGCGGGCGCCATCGCCGGTCGGGCCCTCAACGAGCGCCAGGGGATGCCGCCTTCGCAAGCCATTCGTCATGCCCTCTCCGCCCTTGCCCATCCTCGTGTTTGGGCCGCGTTGCCGCCCTTCCGGGACTGCCATGACTAGATGCACTCCTCATGGCGCACGAGCTATAGTGCCGGCGTGCTACGTGTGATCACCGCAACGACTGGGCCAGGCATGCCCCCAGGCGCGTCATCACCATCGACGGGACCCAGGTGTACCTCGGCGAGGCTCGCGCCCGTGAACCTACTCGACTGGCAGGACCAGTGCTCGGGCCGCACGGGCATGTTCGGGACATCCGTGATGACCCATGCTTGCCCGGGGCCTATCTCGGGGCACCAGGGGCGCGGGAGTTGGTCGTAGGTGCCAACAGAGACTGGTGGGGGTGCTGCCCACACAAGAGGGGTGTCCCCTCGCGCCCCTCAACACGGCCACCGGAACCATGGAGGAGGACCAAAGGCTCGACTATGTCGGCGCCCGGGGGCTCAAGAAACTCTACAACGACCATGTTGATGAGCACCCAGGCCATGAAGGAAGCAACGCTGGCTACCATGGTTACACGAGGCACATACGCGAATTCGGGAGCGGCTCTCGCGCGGGCTGGTATGCGCAGCCCCACGAGGGCGGCATGAGGGATTGGCGTTGTGAGGATGCCCGGCGCAGGCACCTTCGTGAGGCGCACCCGCTGGTAGGGAGCTGTCTTGAGCAGGCATCTGGGTCTGAGGACCGGGGGTCATAGGCCTGGGAACGGGGGTGGAAAATGCGCCAACATCCTCGGGTCGGGTGACCCCAGCTTGGAGACGGAGGATGGAACACATGCCCATGTCTCCGGGCCAGATGATCCCAACCTGGAGACGGAGGGAGGAAGACACGACCCTGTCTCCAAGGTGCGCGATGCCCTCTTGGAGACGGAGGGTGGAACATACGCCCATGTCTCCGGGTCAGGTTTCGCTCGATCACCAGCGAGCGGTCGTGTACTCACCCATGTCCCCCGGCCCGGCTCGCCTAGTCTGGCGGTAGGGCCTCAAGTACCTAAATGAGGACCCGAGGCACCCCAGCGAGGCGTGCTAGGGAACTACCCATTGTGCTGGCCTCGCGCCCAACGGAAGGGCCTCGCCTGGCCTGATCCGCGGCGCGGGGGTGGCACTTTCACTATGATGACAACACTCGGTCGGGGGCTCTGGGGTATGGGGGTTCCTCCTATGCCCGAGGGCCCGTCCTGGACCGGCTCTACTTGGCCACGACAAGCCTGGGGACTGGAGTGGGCTTCATGTCCGCGAGGCATGGAGCTCCTTGAGCACACCCGGGGCCAACCCGTGACACTCTCACGTAATAATGAGTGAGTTGTATACGCACGGAGCCCCCGACAACGCGGAGGGGTTCCTCCCACGCAATGTGGAGGCCACAGCTCCATGCTGGCGGACAAGTCAACACTACCCATCAATGTATATGGCCATGCAACGTGGATACCCTACGCTCAGCGCTGGGGGAAGACAAAGACTAGTCTAGGTGCTGGACGCGGCTGTTATTTGCTCTTCTCGTATTTGTATTTGCAAACTTTCCTGGAACAAAACTTGGGGCTTTTTCCAAACAATATTTTAAAGAAACTAGTCAGGGATTTTTTTTCATCGCCATTTCCCATCTTGGGTTTTCTCTCTTCAGGTTGAGCACTCACCTTCTCCCCTCCCCCTCGCACCCCGTGAGCGGGGGCTGGGGGCACGGTGCTCGCACCTCGCCAAGGCCTTGGCGCCTGGATCCTCGCGTGGTACTCCCAGATGAGTTAGCAGGCGCGTGTCACTTTATACTCGCTCGGGGGCTCCATTCACGGCTCGACACGCCATATCGAAGCCTCGAGAGGCCCACCCCTCCCACTGGAGGAAACAAAAATTTTCTTTGGGGAGCCACTTGAGCGTCAAAGGGGGCTCCTGAGCAGCACAACTCAGGAGCCTTACCGGTCATATAGCTACTCACCTCTCGATGTCATCCTTAGTGATCTGGTCGGCATCAAGGGTGTCGAGGCCTCGCCCCGTAGTTGCATCCTTGGTGATTCGTTCGTACACTACGGTGGTAGGGAAATGTGTGGGACTGGGACTTGTCGACGTAGAGCTGCTTGAGTGTCAAAGGGGGCTCCTGAGTAGCATGCCTCAGGAGCCTTACCGATCATATAGCCACTCGCCTCTCGATGTGTCACAACCCTAGATTTAATGCTTGTAAATAGTGCATTGGCATCATGGCATCATGTTTAATTTCTTCAACATGAAATGGCGATTAACACAAACCCTAGCACTTCACCTAACCAAACAATTCTAATACTTGTGAATTTTCAATGAACCCAAAATGTCCTTCATAAAATCCTATCCAATGGGATTTACCTTAAATAAAATAACTGGTTCAAACCAACAAATTTTAGGTTTCAAAAGAAATATTTGAAACCAGAGAAAAATATTGTTGGAACTATTTTAAATTTTTTGTTCCGCCTTAAATAAAACAACTTGACCTAATTAGAAAAACAAATGTTCACCATGTGTGGAATAATCCACTCAATGACAGGAACAAGTTTGAAGATTTAAAAAAATGATTTGGTTCTGGAAAAAAAAATCAAAAGAACTTAAAGAAATAGAAAATGGAAATAACAAAAAAAGAAAAGGAGCTTACCTGTTATACCTCGGCCAGGGAAGAAGCTGGCCCAACCCACCAGGGGCGAACCGGTCTTCTTCCACCTCCGGCCAGAAGGACGCCGGGCGCGTGGTCGCCGCATGCCGGCCACCTCCTGCTCGTGTGCCTGCTTGGGCGGATGGATAGGCTCCAGGGAGCCGTCTAGATCGAGCCGACATCCCTCTCTCCCCCCGAGCTCATTCTCTCCCTCCCTCTCCTCTCTTCTCTCTCTCCCTTGCCGCCCGAAAGCCGCTGCCACCGATTGCCAGCCCCTCTAGCAAGCCAAGCAGCTCCGCCTTGCCGCCATGGAGCTCCAAGACGAAGCACGCAACCGCGGGAGGCCTGCATCGCCGATGCCGCCACCTTCTTCAACCTTCGGTCGCCGGAGCACCATCGTCGATTCGCCGCGCTTCGCCCATCCCCGAGCCTGCTGACCATCCCGTCCGCCTCCCTGTGAGCTCCCCTTTCTCCTCCCCCTAACCCTATGGCCTGCCCCTCGCCGTAGTCGTTGCCCCCTTGCTCCCTGAGCTCCGGCCACCGCTTAGCTCGTCCCCGGCCTCAACTCCGGTGGTCCCGAGCCCCCTGTTGCCCTCACTAGATGTGCGCGTGCGTGGGCTACCTCCCGGTGCCCTCAACACACCAGATGGCCGCTGAAAGTGCAAGTCCGGCGAGCCACCGCCACGTTCTGTGGTCGCCGTCGACTGATCTCCGGCGTGGTGACGTGGCAGGGCCATTAGTGGCTAATCAAGCCACTAACTAACCCTCTAGCCACTGACAGTGGGCCCTGGCCCGAGTCAAACCCCGGGTCAACTCGGGATTCATCCCTAAGTCACTGACCACAAGGTCCCGCCTGCCAATGACGCTAGCCAGTCCTGACAGACTGACTAGTGGGTCCCACTGGTCAGGTTTGACCTTGGACGTCCTTGTTGACCTACTGACATCATCCTGACATCAGGATGACGCGGTAAAGCTTTTTCTGGAATTTTCAATAAATCTAAATGATTTATTTATTTTCAAAAAAAATAAAACTTCTAAAAATCATAGGAATTCAACTGTAACTCAGATGAAAATAATTTATATATGAAAAATGATCAGAAAAATCCAGTGTATCTGTTTATACCGTGATCATGCATGTTTGAAAAAGTTAACATTGCCAAGTAGGACTTTCATGATTAGGGTAAAATAATAAATAGTGTTGAAGTTGGAATTTAGCATATAATTGAATTCCAGTTGACTTAATATGACCGCCTATTGGACTAGGTCAATTTTGTACCATAACTTGTCATATCATACATCATGTTTGTTGCACCACACTGAATGTATTCCATCTTCCTGTTTGCTGGTGTTCCTTCCCAGTAGACGAAGATTCCTTCGTTGAGATCGTTGTCACCGATGAAGACTCATTGTTATCTTCAGAAGTGTCAGGCAAGCAAACCCCCTTGAGCATACTGATATGAACCCACTCTCTCGCTCCTGCTCTCTTTTACTGCATTAGGACAACAACGATTCAACTGTTACCTATTCTCGGTAGTTGAACCCATTCCTTTGCATGACCTATCTTTGTCACAGTAAATAGTTTAAACCACTTAGCATCAGTAGCAACTGCTTGAGCCTTGTTGTGCTTACTCATCCATGCTTGCTTACTTACTATGCCTGCTATGCTTAGAGTCGTGTCGTGTCGGGTCTAATCCATCTGGGCGATGAATCAGAATGGTAGTGTTCATGTCCTATTGTGTGAGAGCTAAGTGTGTGAACACGATTTGGTAAAGTTAGTGATGAGAGGTCATGTAGGAGTACATGGCGGGTTGTCTCATTGGGACCGTCCTTAAGAACTGAGTTCTATGAATGTTATCCAAGACAAGATACTACCACACATGTGGTTCCGGTAACTCAACCCCTCTCGACTTATTAATCGCCTAGACCTATGTCTAGGAGTTGCAACTAGTTTCTAGTGTTTGTAGGAAAAGTGTTGGCGGCCGTGCATAGCGCTGCCCGACGGGGTGGACTGTGATGCGGTATAGGCACAGTGGCACGGTGTACCAAGTGGCACCCAAACGGTGGGCTTGGGAACCCTATGCACATCGTTTGAGGCCATAGCAGAAACTTCGGCCGGCCTTCCGTGCGGGTTCAGTCTCAAATAGGTGATAAACCTGGACTAGGGTCTTGTGTGATTGACGGTCGTGACCGACTCCCTTGCTAGGATTCTGCTTGAAGGTTGCCAAGGTGCCTTTTACGTGCACATGGAGATAAGTGGTGGGAGCATGTGTGAAGAAGTATACCCCTGTAGGGTGAAATGATTTTTTCGAATAGCCATGTCGTCGGATATGGAATACTTGGAAAACTTACGTGGTTCATAGAAAACTTGAAGTAGATACTCTAAAATACGCAAGATAAGTGTGAGTACTATGGATGGCCTTCTCGTAGGGAGACGGAAGTGGATCCATAGTGTTGTATTGATTTGGTGAATATGTGGACTCGTGTGCACTATCCCACCTCAAAGAAAGCACTTGTAGTCGTAGTACAGGTTAGCCCAGAGTCAAAGTTGGCTTGCTGCAATAAACTCCACAACCCCCTTCATTGGTAATGATGCATATGTAGTTAGATCTAATGTAAGTCTTGCTGAGTACCCTTGTACTCATGTTTGCTTAATTTATGTTTTTGCAGAGAGATGTCAGTCTCATTAGTGGTATTTACGACGTGAAGTTCGATGTTAACCGGATTAGCTTGTGAATCCCAGCCAGAGGTCGGGTTCCTTTGGTAGGGTCGTTGTAGCTTTTTAGGCTCCTCCAACCACTTTTGTAGATGTCTGTACCCAGACATGTTTAACTTTCGCTTGCTTGTTTGAATGCTCTGAATGTTGGGCTTGTGACCCCTTCTTGTAACATCTTATTCTGTTGGCTCTTCTGAGCCTTCTAAATAAATGTTGTAATGTTGTTTGGTTATGTTGTGATGTCATAGTTGTATCTATGCATATCGGGCATGTCGTGTGTACGTGTGACATGCAACAGTATGTATGGGATTCTACACCTAGTTGTGTGCCTTTAGTAGTACTCTTTATGAGGAAATGCCTCTTTGTGCTTCCATCGAGCCTTGGTAGCTTGCTACTGCTCCGGACACATTGATTGACCGGCGTGTATCCTTCTTTGCTGCTGTATCTGTCCCTTCGAGGAAATGTCTCGCAGTGTAATGGAGTCCATGTAGCCTGCTACGACTCGTCTACGTGCAGTGATGACATTTATGTCCCACGGTGTAATGGAGTCCTTGTAGCTTGTTATGACTTGTCTACACACGCTAGAGATCGACACCTGCATTTCTGGGTTATGTATGCCTGTCCCTATACGGATGTGCCACTTGGGTTCTACGACTAGTCATGTCGGCCCGGGTTCTTTGACATTTGAATGCTAGCAACACATTCACATACGTGAGTCAAAAGACACAAATGGTCCCGGCCCAGGTAAGGTGGCAGCCGTGGAGATAACCGTGCGTGAGACTGCAAAGTGATGTTATGTATTACGGGCTGGATTCTTATGGCTTAGGATCGGGGTCCCGACAACTTTGGTATCCGAGCTTGACTGCCTGTAGGATTACCAAGCCAAACTGATCGATGTTGAGTCTAGAACTGCTTTAGTTATATAGGGGTATTGATTGTGGAAGGGAATGTAAGATTCTTTTTACTCCTTTCCTCGTGTCATTCTAATTTTAAGTCACCCTCTTCTTTTCTATGGGGTTTAAGAACTAGGCCTTCTCATCTATCTATTAGGATGACGAGTTACTATGTTGGATACCTATGGGAAAGATGTTGTTTTTCTGGATCGATGTCTCTATAAGAATTCATTGTCATGTTGCCAGTTTTCTTGTCCAGGTTGCCTCATAATTCATGCACGTACAACCGTTATGTTGTCCGAGTTATCCAAGGTTTCTAAATTATCTGATGCAATTGCAAAACTCTTTCATCTTGAGTCAATGTCTTTTAGGCCATACTAAGCACACTAATTGTTGAGTTGAGGTACTCTATTACCTCGACGTGTTTGTTGAAGTGTTAGGAAACCATGTTGTTTCAGTGAACCACCCAACAGTCTAGTTGTATCTTTTGTTTCCAGTGTGATACCTCTGGCCATCGTTACCCAAAGCATGATGTGATGCTACCTAGTCAATAGGTATTCTTTTTCTGGGTTCCCGGACCCAAGAATCATTCTGCTCACTTCCATTGATAGTATTTTCTCGTCCCATTAGGATGATTAATAGCCTTGTTATAATGTTCAAGGTTCGTGGTTTATCAATCTTCCACTACCATGAACCATCCCCGACAGGAGTTCTTCATGAACAAAAGATCACAACAAGAGTGCTCGTGATGAGTCCTCCATTTCATAATTGTGAGCCTGCCAATTCTTTCATTTCTGCATGGATTATCTGGGAGAAACATGTTGAACTCTGTTTGACATATTCAATCCATGCATCTACAACTCAGGAAAAATCAGGTGCTCTTGAGTTGTCCTTCTTCAATTATATTCTGACCTTTATCTATCAATGGATAGTCAAGGGTATGTCATGCATTGTGTTATTGATGTCAACTATTCTTGTGGTCTGTCAGGCCATTCTATTTTAGAATGACTAGGAGAAGCAAACTCCCGTACCTCATCCATTCCTTGGATTGGGTCGAAACAGTTGTATTCTGCAGATCAAAATGCAAATCCAGCTTTTGCTCTGTTCTACCTTGAGGTGTTACCCTCTTCATGTCAAGATTGTCATGAGAATTGCACGCCCTCTTATGAACTCTTGATGTAGTGATACCTCTTGCCATCATCATTCATTCCCTGGTCTCTATGTTGTTGAAACCAGAATACCAACAAGTGAATCGTGATGTGTGAAATCTATACTCCTAGCAACTTTGTTGCTTGGTAGTTAATGGACAATAATTTCATCCTTAGTGTGTTGGTTATTGAATCACCACTCTAGGAGTGATCGTGCTACCTAGTCCATTTTCCATGGTGCACTTTTGGATCAATGAGTTGTGTCAATCCTTCGCCCTGTTGATCATATCTCAAGCTTGATAACATATCGGTGGATCGTGATTTTCAAAATATCTTCTCGGAAGTATTACCAAGGTGTTCCTTGACCATTATGTTGAGTTCGTGATCACGATGGTTTTTCTATAAATCACCCCTTCTCCAAGACTCCGTGTTGGATATCCTGAGTTAGTTGGTTAAGCTAAACAATAACTTGGAGAGTTGGAAGATAAAAGCTTGATCTAACTTAGCTGACGTCAAAGGGATATCTTGTGTTTTTGTGCTTGTGTGTGTAGAAGAAAGATGATATCTTCATCAATTAATCCTTGTGATCAATTGTTGCATCTTTTGTCTAGTTCAACCTTTGATTTGAGTATGGGCTATCATCAAATCAAAATCAGAACCAAAGATCTTCCTAATGTTGTTTTAATCGTGGATGTATCCTCGAGCATACACCGTTATATCTTTTGGTCTGACCAATGCTATCACCTTGTTTTCATAGTTGTGGAATTCCATCCATTTGGATACCTCGATGAATTGTTGTTGAGCTCATCGGCAACATTCTTGTCTATCCCATGACTCATGATGGATATTAAGCTGGTGTTGGAAACTTTGTAGGCAATATCTTCGTGTCATGTACATGAAGTATATGTTTGGTGTAAGAGGTGACCTACTCAAAGTTCACGTGCATTTGGTGCAAGTTGCCACCGTGACTTCGAGAAAAGTTATTTTGTCTCCTCTGGAATCATCCCAAGTAAGTCATGCATGTGCGAAGTATTCTATGGCATGACAGGCTCGCTACCTCCATTCCGTATGAATTTCCTAGCACATCAAGCCACTGATTGTCTTGTTAAGGAAAAGAAATTAAGTGTTATTCTTGAAGAGCTCAGACGGACGTACACAAGACTTCGTTACCCCAATGATGCTTCCATCCAGAACTCGGTAGTGTTTTGTTGTAAACTCTCCATATGAACACAATTGTCTTGGACACCGTGTTCATGTGGGTCTTGCAATCCATCTCATGTTTTGGAGTTGGCTTCCGCAGTTAATTTCCCGAGAATCTCGCGACGTCATCTCTTTGATTTGTGTTGCAACCTTTACTTTCAGACATGCTGAGTCTAGAATATCCTGACACCAACCATATTTGAATCTCAAACAGATATGATGGTTGGAACATTTCCCAAGAATTATAATATTGGTCTCGCTGTAACTGGCAAAGTGATGTTGTGGCTAACGCACCTAGCCAGAAGACCTATTGCTATAATATCTTATATCAGCAACCTTAGACACTTCCCCATGAGGATTTCACATGACTTATTCCAGAAGTTTATCCTTCTGGACCCCTTGAGCCCCGAAGTCTGACCTTTTACTTGATGTTCTAGATACCAAACGTTACCTATAATGGGGTTACGCTATTTCATCAAGGAGAAAATTAGAAGCAGAGTGCTAAATGTCTCTCAGTTGATCCTCCAGATTTTGCTCCCTTTGCCTAGCCAAGGTGAAATCTAAGGAAGTGTTGTCTTCCTTGCATCTGCATCCTCCATCATTATTCATCATGATAGTATGAGGTGTTGCCAGGATCCTTGGCACAAATGTTGGTAAAAACCCTGATGAATATGGAAATGCTCAAGTTTTTGAGAGCACGCTCACACACTGGTTTATACTCTCGGATTTAACTGGAATGTGCCTTCCGTTGCCGAGTTGTTTTTTAACTCTAGTTTCCCTCCGATCTGAGTATGCCACTCTTTGAATTCCTTCCAACGATCACTTGTGAATTGCCTTAGGTTGGTATGAAGAGTTTCAATGATCCTTGTATCAAAGTAACTCTTTTTGCCACTTAAGGGATAATCCTATGAGCCACCTTCCCTAAGGTGCCCGCTAAGGCAAGAAGGGCAACTAACTCCACATTACCTTGAAACCCCGTCACCATCCGTTCTAAGCATGGAATTGTTGCCTACCAATTGGACCTCCATCATATGCTTCATTCGTTGTTCTCGATGTGTGTTTTGTGTCCCAGCTCGAGAGATGTTATCACGTCTCATTCCATGAGTTGGTCATGAGTCATTCGATCTTCTTAAAGATCAATTCTTGTAGAGCTTTCTATCCCTGTTGTCTTTATGTTGGATGAAGATCCCGAAGGCAAAGATGTCAAGATCAACATAATGCAATGAAACAATAGCTGCGAGGAGGGCACGTGGATCAAGAAGGTTGTGGTAGTTAGTGTTCCCTCTTTTCTCTTACCCTATGCTTGAATCTCGGGACGAGATTCTTGTTTAGTGGGGGTGAGTTGTCACAGCCCTAGATTAATGCTTGTAAATAGTGCATTGGCATCATGGCATCATGTTTAATTTTCTTCAACATGAAATGGGGATTAACAGAAACCCTAGCACTTCACCTAACCAAACAATTCTAATACTTGTGAATTTTCAATGAACCCAAAGTATCCTTCATAAAATCCTATCCAATGGGATTTACCTTAAATAAAATAATTGGTTCAAACCTACAAATTTTAGGTTTCAAAAGAAATATTTGAAACCAGAGAAAAATATTGTTGGAACTATTTTAATTTTTTTGTTCTGCCTTAAATAAAACAACTTGACCTAATTAGAAAAACAAATGTTCACCATGTGTGGAATAATCCACTGAATGACAGGAACAAGTTTGAAGATTTAAAAAAATTATTTGGTTCTGAAACAAAATCAAAACAACTTAAAGAAATAGAAAATTGAAATAACAAAAGAAAGAAAAGGAGCTTACCTGTTATACTTGGGCCAGGGAAGAAGCCGGCCTAGCCCACCAGGGGCGAACCGATCTTCTTCCACGTCCGGCTAGAAGGACGCCAGGCGCGTGGTCGCCGCATGCCGGCCAACTCCTGATCGTGTGCCTGCCTGGGCAGATGGATAGGCTCCAAGGAGCCTTCTAGATTGAGTTGACCTCCCTCTCTCCCCTCCAGCTCGTTCTCTCCCTCCCTCTCCTCTCTACTCTCTCCCTCGCCGCCCCAAAGCCACAACCGCCATTTGCTGCCGCCGTGGCCACCGGCCTCCTCCAGCCCCTCTAGCAAGCCAAGCAGCTACGCCTCGCCGCCATGGAGCTCCAAGACGAAGCACGCAACCGCGGGAGGCATGCATTACCGATGCCGCCGCCTTCTGCAACCTTCGGTCGCCGGAGCACCACCGTCGATTCGCCATGCTCCGCCCGTCCCTAAGGCCACTGACCAACCCGTCCGCCTCCCTGTGTGCTCCCCTTTATCCTCCCCTAAATTCGTGGCCTGCCCCTCGCCGTAGTCATCGCCCCTTTGCTGCCCGAGCTCCGGCCGCCGCTCAGCTCGTTGCCAGCCTCAACTCCGGTGGCTTCGAGCCCCCCTGTTACCCCCACTGGATGCGCGTGTGTGCGGGCTACCTCCCGGTGCCCTCAACGCACCACATGGCCGCCATAAGTGCAAGTCCGGCGAGCCACCACCGTGTTCTGTGGTCGCCGTCGGCTGATCTCCGACGTGGTGACGTGGTAGGGCCATTAGTGGCTAATCAAGCCACTAACTAACCCTCCAGCCACTGACAATGGGCCTTGGCCCGAGTCAAACCCCGGATCAACTCGGGATTAATCCCTGAGTTACTGACCACAGGGTCCCACCTGCCAGTGACGCTAGCCAGCCTTGAGAGACTGACCAGTTGGTCCCACTGGTCAGGTTTGACCTTCGACGGCCATGTTGACCTCCTAACGTCATCCTGACACCAGGCTGATGTAGTAAAGCTTTTTATGGAAATTTAAATAAATCTAAATGATTTATTTATTTTCAGAAAAAATTTAAAGTTCTAAAAATCATAGAAATTCAACCGTAACTCAGATGAAAATAATTTATATATGAAAAATGATCAAAAAATTCCAGTGAATATGTTTATGACGTGATCATGCATATTTGAAAAAGTTAACATCACCAAGTAGGACATTTCCTAATTAGGGTAAAATAATAAATATTGTTGTAGTTGGAATTTAGCATATAATTGAATTCCACTTCACTTAATACGACTACCTATTGCACTAGGTCAATTTTGTACCTTAACGTGTCATATCGTACATCATGTTTGTTGCATCACACTAAATGTGTTCCTTCTTCCTGTTTGCCGGTGTTCCTTCCCGATAGATGAAGATTCCTTTGTTGAGATCGTTGTCACCGATGAAGACTCATTGTTATCTTTAGAAGTGTCAGGCAAGCAAAACCCCTTGAGCATACCGATACGAACCCACTCTCTTGCTCCTGCTCTCTTTTACTGCAAAAGGACAACAATGATTCAACTGTTACCTATTCTCGGTAGTTGAACCCATTCCTTTGCATGACCTGTCTTTGTCACGGTAAATAGTTGAAACCACTTATCATGAGTAGCAACTGCTTGAGCCTTGTTATGCTTACTCATCCATGCTTGCTTACTTACTGTGCCTGCTATGCTTAGAGTCGTGCCGTGTCGGGTCTGATCCATCTGGGCGGTGAATCAGAATGGCAGTGTTCATGTCCTACAGTGTGAGAGCTAAGTGTGTGAACACGATTTGGTAAAGGTAGCGATGAGAGGCCATGTAGGAGTACATGGCGAGTTGTCTCATTGGGACCGTCCTTAAGAACTAAGTTCTGTGTATGTTATCCAAGACAAGATACTACCACACATTGGGTTCTGGTAGCTCGACCCCTCTTGGCATATTAATCACCTAGACCTATGTCCAGGAGTTGCAACTAGTTTCTGGTGTTTGTAGGAAAAGTGTTCGCGGCCGTGCATAGCACTACCCGACGGGGTGGACTATGATGTGGTATAGGCATAGTGGCACGGTGTACCAAGTGGAACCCGAACGGTGGGCTTGGGAACCCTATGCACATCGTTTGAGGCCATAATAGAAACTTTGACCGGACTTCCATGGGGGTTCAGTCTCAAATAGGCGATAAACCTGGACTAGGGTCTTGTGTGATTGACCGTCGTGGCTGCCTCCCTTGCTGGGCTTCCGCTTGAAGGTTGCCGAGGTGCCTTTTACATGAGCATGGCGATAAGTGGCGGGAGCATGTGTGAAGAAGTATACCCCTGTAGGGTGAAATGATCTGTTCGAATAGCCGCGTCCTCGGATATGGACTACATGGAAAACTTACGTGGTTCATAGAAAACTTGAAGTGGATACTCTAAAATACGCAAGATAAGTGTGAGTACTATGGATGGCCTTCTCGTAGGGAGAAGGAAGTGGATCCATAGTGGTGTATTGATTTGGTGAATATGTGGACTCGTGTGCGCTATCCCACCTCAAAAAAAGCACTTGTAGTCGTAGTATAGGTTAGCCAAGAGTCAAAGCTGGCTTGCTACAATATACTCCACAACCCCCTTCATTGATACTGATGCATATGTAGTTAGATCTCATGTAAGACTTGTTGAGTACCCTTGTACTCACTTTAGCTTAATTTATGTTTTTGCAGAGGAGACGTCAGTATCATTAGCGGTATTTATGACATGAAGTTCGATGTTGACCGGATTAGCTTGGGAATCCCAGACAGAGGTCGGGTTCCTTTTGCAGGGTCGTTGTAGCTTTTCAGGCTCCTCCAGCCACTTTTGTAGATGTCTGTATCCAGACATGTTTAACTTCCACTTGTTTGTTTGAATGCTCTGAATGTTGGGTCTTGTGACCCCCTCTTGTAACATCTTATCGTGTTGGCTCTTCCGAGACTTCTAAATAAATGTTGTAATGTTGTTTGGTTATGTTGTGATGCCATATTTGTATCTATGCATATCGGGCATGTTGTGTGTACGTGTGACGTGCAATGGTATGTATGGGATTCGACACCTAGTTGTGTGCCTTTAGTAGTACTCTTTACGGGGAAATGCATCTTTGTGCTTCCACCGAGCCTTGGTAGCTTGCTACTGCTGCGGACACATTGATTGACCAGCGTGTATCCTTCTTTGCTACTGTGTTTGTCCCTTAGGGGAAATGTCTCGCGGTGTAATGGAGTCCCTAGCGTACTACGACTCGTCTACGTGCAGTGATGACATTTATGTCCCACGGCGTAATGGAGTCCTTGTAGCTTGCTATGACTCGTCTACACAAGCTAGAGATCGACACCTGCATTGCTGGGTTACGTATGCCTGTCCCTGTATGGATGTGCCACTTGGGTTCTACGACTAGTCATGTCAGCCCGGGTTCTTTGACATTTGAATGCTAGTGACACATTCACATACATGAGTCAAAAGACGAAAATAGTCCCGGCCTAGGTAAGGTGGCAACTGTGGAGATAACCGTGCATGAGAATGCAAAGTGATGTGATGTGTTACAGGATGGATTCTTATGGCTTAGGATCGGGGTCCCGACACAATGTTGTCCTTGGTGATCCGGTCGGCATCGAGATCTCGAGACCTCGCCTCGTATTTCCGTCCTTAGTGATCTAGTCGTATAGTACGATGGTAGGGAAATGTGCGGGACTGGGACCTGTAGACACAGAGTGTCGAAAGGGCTCCCAACCTGCCTCACCCGTAAGAAGAAGAGGTCCACGGGACGTCAAGACTCCCCAAGCGCCATAGTTGCACCTCCCCTGGAGCCTACCGCGAGCATGCCAAAGCTAAGTACCCTAATCACGATCAGAAGGTCGCCTGAATTAACGAAAACGCAAAGGTCAGGACGCATAGCAGAAGCATAGATAAAAAAGGGCAAGCATCCAAATTCATTACACGCCCGCAGGGCCTCCCTTGGTTCTTTGATTGCAGGAGGAGGAAAAGGAGAAAAAATGAGAAAGCCCCCCACGGGGGTTTCCGCTTCGGGAGCCCTAGGGTTCGTGCATTAGCGCTCAGTCGGTGCCCTCCTCCTCCTTCACGGGTCCGTGGAGGTGCGCCGGTGTGGACGTTTTAGGAGCGGAGGAGCGACACCATAGCGGCTGGCTGCCCCCCCTCCCGAAGTCCGTGCGCGCTGGTGCAGTGGCTCGTCATAGCTGTTGTCGCTGCTGTCGCTCGGGCTCTCCTCCGAGGGGGTGTCCCTGCTGGAGGCGCGACGCCCGTCACGAAGGACAAGCTCATCTCCAAGATCGCCGCGGCCGACATCCTCCGGGAAGCACCCCAGGCGCTCGCCCTCTCCCCCGAAGACCTTGACGAAGAGCGTCGCCACCCCGTCATACATGAAGTGAAGGGTGCGCCTCCCCACTAGGCCACGGGCATAGGCAAATGTCTGCCACTCATGGTTTAGGTACATAAAAGCCCTGGGGTGACCTCGACCTCCACCCACGATGCCGCGCTGCAGCAGCCGTCGGCCTACGGCCATAGGCTGTCGCCCCCCCCCCCCCCCCGGCCGGCAACGCCCCTGTGAAGGAGCACGGGAGTTGGAACCAGGTGGCCTCCGGCCTCTCCGCCCACACCATGAACTCCTGGGCCATATCGGCCGTATGGAACCGCGGGCGTGGCGGCCGGGCTGCCACCACCGCCCTCCCATCGCAGGCGTCACCTCCTCAACTACTGTGGCCACCCATGCTAGTCGGAGCCCCACCGCGGCCGCTGATGGTAGCCTCGGGCCACGTTGGAGCGCGGCCATACACATGGGGAGGCACCGCCTATGTCGTAGCGTGCTTTCGGGACGACCGCGGCCCCTCCTGGGTGGCGGTGAGGCGGGGTTCTCCTCGGAGGCCTTCGCCTTGTCGGTAGCGGAGAGCTTCGTCAATGAAGCCATGATTGGCAGAGGGGCGGTTTCGAAGTTGGGAGGCAAAGAAGACGAAGATGTGTTGAGGGCTTTCTTGCCCTCTCCTGCTTATGTACAACAAGGGGCCAACCGGCGACCCCTCGCATCCCAGGAGGAGTGCAGCCTCTGAAGGGTCACATCCGTGCGACCCAAGGAGAGAAGGCTGAGGCAGCAACAACATTCAAGGAAGGGCAATGATGGCCGGTGCTGCACACGGGTGTCACATCAATTTGACTTGGGGCGGTTCCTGATGCCTTCGGGGAGCGGGGGCGTCGCTGCCCAGGCGTTCGACGTGTGTAAAGCCTGCCCCACAGGCGTTTGGGGCCCGTGACGCTTCAGGTCGTCCTATGAGGCTTCGCCTGGAAGCCAGCTCAGGGGCGCCTTGGGCCTGGGGGCTACTGTCGGCGTTTTGGGAATCGGTGTACCCAGACCTGCCTGCCTGCGGCCCAGGACATGGCCCACCTCGTCAACCACACATGGCCTGGGGCGGCTCTACTCAAGACACCAGGATCGCGAGGAAGAACGACAACAAGACCAACAAGGATGGGCCTCCTCAGACTCCCTCCGGAGCGGCAGGCATCTCTATGCAGTCCTCGACCTCAGGAGTCAAAGATGACGCAAGGAAGGACAGGAGGTTGCCGACGCACCAAGCGGTGCAGTTTCCCCTTTGGAGCAAAGGGAGCAAGGCTATACGCGGGTTCTTGAAGCGCCTCCCAAAGGTTTCCATTCCGGTGCAACAAAACCACGACCACGAGCCCCACAGGGCGGATGTCATCGCCGAGCCCACCTCTGCATCATCGATAGCTACTTTACAGGCGAAGACCACCTTTGGGCAGGGTGCGAATGTACTCATGTCCCCCTTCAAATTTGGTCGTTGTGGGATCTCTTCCCGCCATTGTGATAAGGGAAGAGGAACCGGGCCACTGCTATATATAGAGGCTAGGCTGCATTGTAGATGGGGGATCAGACAGAACCACCTGACAAGCCACAAGGCAAGGCAAAGAGCAAAGAACACCCCTAGAGCACCCTCGCGAGGCTCGAATCCACTGTACTAGTTCATCCACCATACCTCCCCGAGAGGCAATCCACCAAAGGAGGAGTAGGGTATTACCCTTCCTAGCGGCCCGAACCTAGGTAAACCACCATGTTCATCTTCTTCCTCGTCATCGTGCGAGTTTGCCACAGTAACCATCGAGTAGCGAGCTAAGTAGGGCGAGGCTATAGGGGATCTTCGCACATGTCCTGTGTTTGAACCTTGAGGGTTTTGCGGAGCCCGAAATCCGACAGTGCTCACGGACATGCCCGAAACGTCCCATCATATAAAGTAGGGGAACCACCTCCCAACGCATCGCCCCTACCATTTCCCCCAAATCCCCTCTTTGCCGCATCGTCTTCCTCTCCCCCACCGCGTCATCTCGCTTTCCTCCACTGCCTCCACCACACAGTCTTGCTCTCCCCCATCGCATCCTCTTCCTCACCTTCATCGCCTCCATCTGTCCGATGGCAGACGCTCGTGGCAATGCCGGAGCAGCGGCCGGAGGTCTAGTAGTGGAGCTGTAGGGCAAGGTGACCGTGGATGGAGTGAAGGATGTTGGCGGCGTCCACGGCAGTGCGGGGAAACTCGCAACCGCTGTGGATGTGGAGAAGGAGGTGGCGGGCTCCGCCTTAGTGCTACAAGAGCTGAAGGTGATGGCGTCGAGTGGTGCTATTTGCACTTGTTTTTTAGTTCCAATATTTCGCTTGTAGAGTTAGTTGCATTGGTTTGTTGTGATTCGTACGGTAGTACAAATGGTTAGAGTAGTTGGTTTGATGGATGGGCCATGGTGTTATGTATGGGGGGATTGAGGTTTTTGTACTAGGGTTTTTTGGATTACATTCTTTGCAAAAATGCTAGATATATCTGTATGAGAGATAGGGATCTCTCTGCTTCAATGCTACACAGATAGGGATCTCTATTCTACTATTAAGTTCTTGCTAGTTTGAACTATGTGACCGTGCTATGGGCTTGTTGGCCCTATCTACATATGTGTTGATTGTTTTCTTAGAGAGTTCGCTTTGTTAGTAACCACCTATGCATGCAGCTACAACGAACCCTTCTCTTTTTTACACAAGCCATAAATTTGTAGCCACCTAGCTAGTGCATGGAGCCACAAAAATATAAAACATATTGTTCAATTTATTTGTGTAGCAAAACGGGTGCAGATGCAAGTAGATCGAAAAGGCTAAAACTGATCGTAAAAAAACGATGCTCTAAATCGAGGAGACAAGCGTGCGAGAAGAGAGGAACTAGCGGCAGCGACCGTTAGTGCATCCGTGGTGGCTGGCATGCACGAAAGCGGCTCGGTCTGTGCATCGCGGCCGCATGCATCGACGCATGCAGGTTCGGTCGGTGCATGCAGGCTAGGTCGGTGCATCGTGGCAGCACGCATTGGCTCATGCAAGAAGGCTTGCTGGGTGCATGCATAGTAAGCTTCTGTCGTGGCGGTGCGTGCAGGCGTTTAATGCAAGGGACGACCCAACGAAACCACGGCCCGACGGTCGAACAGCGACACCACCCAACGCGACCCCACTTGTTAGGTCCAATGGGTGTCACAGTCCAGCACGGCCCAACTCGTCAGAGTTAACGGTCAACCCATTGACCCAACGACAACATCCACTGTGACCTGTTCTGAGGGTTTCGGGCAAGGGAGTGGGGAAAACTGAGCAAAAGTTAAGAACGCGGAGATGAATGAGTAGAGCTAAGGAACCAGGGGCACAGATGTAAAAAAATAATAACTAATGCCACATAAAAAGTTTCAGAATTATTAAACTTATATTTTATATATAATAAATATAAATCCAATGCAACCATTGTTTTACTAATTTAAAATCCCAATATAAAATGTTTCTGTGATCCCAAAATATTGGTTGACATTTTCACATCATGCCAATATGTTATCAGAACACCAGGGACAGTTTTTTGGATCTCCTTGAAGCAATTTTTATAATGTTTATTTGACAAAAATTTGAATGATGAGGCTTGACCACTCCTCATTTCAATTTCATTGAAAAAATAAAAATGCATGCATGAATGCAATGTCAAGCAAGATTAAAACTAGGGTTGTGACAACTCACCCTCAATAAATGAGAATCTCGTCCCAAGATTCAGGAGTAGTCGGGAAGAGTGGAGGGTACTCAAGCCGAAGACGATCTTCACGCGCCCAGTTTGCTTCATCCTCGAAATGGTGCGACTACTGAACCATGAGAAACTTGATGCTGCGATGTCGATTGTTGCGCTTGGCTTCATCGATAATATGAACACGATATTCTCGATATGAAAGGTCATCTTGAAGATCAAGCGTTTCGTGGTCTACTTCGTGGATAGGATCCTTGAAGCAACGCCCGAGTTGAGAAACGTAGAACACATCATGAACTTTGGAAAGCTAGGGGGTATTTCCAATTGGTGGGCATCCTCTCCTCGTTTAGTGAGAATGCGAAAAGGACCAATGTAACGAGGAGCCAATTTGCCTTTGATACCGAAGCGATGGGTACCCTTAAGAGGTGAAACCCGAAGGTAAGCCTTCTCATCAACTTCATAACTTACATCCTTATGACGGCGGTCATATTGGATCTTTGACAAGATTTGGGAGGTTTTCAAATATTCACGAATGATGCAAACTTGCTCTTCTGCATCCTGGATCATATCTGGTCCAAAGAATTGTCTTTAACCAGTTTCTAACCAGTTTAATGGCATTCGACATCTTCGTCCATACAGAACTTCAAAAGGAGCTTTGCCCATACTAGACTGGAATCGGTTGTTATAAGAAAATTCGGTGAATGGGAGACATTTCTCGCAATTCGTTCCGAATGAGATAACACAAGCTCTAAGCATATCTTCGAGAATTTGATTGACTCTTTGTACTTAACCACTTGACTAAGGGTGATAAGCGGTGCTAAAGGAGAGATGGGTTCCCATAACATTCTAGAAACTTTCCCAAAATCGAGAAGTGAAAAAACTTCCACGATCAGAATTGATTTCTAGAGGAATACCATGAAGAGAAACTATTCGAGAAATATACAGATCTGCTAACTGACTAGCAGTTATACTTTCTCGAACTGGAAGGAAATGAGCAACTTTCAAAAGGTGATCAATGACCACAAAGATGGCATCCTTCCTTTTCTTAGTCTTTGGAAAGTTGGTGATCAAATCCATACCGACCTTTTCCCACTTCCACTCGGGAATAGCTAAGGGCTGAATGGTGCTAGAAGGCCTTTGATACTCTGCTTTAACGCAGCGACAAATGTCGCAGTTAGCAATGAACTAAGCAATTTCTCTCTTCATCCGGGTCCACCAGAACCTCTGGCGTAGGTCCTGATACATCTTGGTACTACCGGGATGAATCATGAGAGGGGATTCATGAGATTCCTTAAGGATCAACCGCCTTAATTTTTGTACCTTGGGAACCACCAAACGATTCTCAAAGAATACGACACCTTGATTATTTACAGAGAAACATCTAGCAGCTCCGCTAGCAATATTCCTCTTGATTCGAGAAATACTCAGATCACATTTCTAGGTTTCTATGATCTGATCCTCAAGATTCAGTTTCACCACCAAGGTAGAAAGGGATTCTCGAGGAACAATGTGAAGATTTAACTTATGAAATTCCTCATGGAGAAGTGTGGACTTTGTAGAAACATGAGATTGTTACAATAGGATTTATGACTTAGTGCATCAGCCATGACATTGGCTTTGCCTGGGGTGTAGGATATTCCTAACTCATAGTCCGTAATCGACTCAGTCCATTGTCTTTTCCTGAGATTCAAATCTGGTTTGGTGAATATATATTTGAGACTCTCGTGATATGTCTATATTTCGCAATGATTACCCAGAAGGTAATGTCGCCAATTGACAAGTGTATGGACTACTGTGGCAAGTACCACATCGTGTGTTGGATAATTCTCCTCGTGTGGACACAACTGTCGAGATGCATAGGCAATCACATGACAATCTTGCATAAGAATGCAACCTAGACCTTGTCGCTAAGCATCAAAGTAGATAACAAAGTCCTTTGTGAAATCCGGAGGTACAAGTACCGGGGCAGTAGTCAATCGTCTTTTCAACTCTTGAAAACTTTCCTCACACTTTGGAGTCCACTCAAATTTCTTGTCTTTCTTGAGGAGTTCAGTTAGAGGTTTGGAACTTTGGAGAAGTTCTCAACAAAGCGGCGATAGTAGCTCGCTAAGCCAAGGAAACTCCTAACTTGCTTCATCGATTCAGGTTGAGTCCAATCAAGGACAGCTTGAACTCTCTTAGGATTGATAGAAATACCTTTGGCAGAGATTACGTGGCCTAGATAGGTCACTTCTGGTAACCAGAATTAGCACTTGGAGAATTTGGCATAATGGTGGTGCTCTCGAAGTTTCATCAATACCAGCCTAAGATGCTCAGCATGTTCTTCTTTGTTCTTCGAGTATATGAGGATATCATCGAGGTAAACCACGACAAATTTGTCCAAATACTCCATGAAGATCGAATAAATTAAGTGGGAGAAGGTGGTTGGGGCATTGGTTATACCGAAGGACATGACTGTGTACTCGTATTGGCCATAACGAGTGACGAAAGCCATCTTTGGAATGTCCCTGTTCCTTATTTTGATTTGATGATAAGCTAATCTCAAATACGTCTTGGAAAAGACTGCGGATCCAGCAAGTTGATCATATAGATCACTGATCCTAGGGAGTGGATATTTGTTCTTTATCGTGACCAGATTAGCCGGTTGATAATCGACAACCAGCCAATCCGTACCATCCTTCTTCTTGATGAAGTGGACAGGACAAGCCCATGGAGAAGAACTAGGATGAATGAAACCTTTGTTCAAAGATTCATCTAGTTGGATCTTGAACTCAGCTAGCTCTTGGGGGGACATCTTATAGGGTCTTCTAGCAATTGGAGTGGTTCCTCGAACAAGTTCTATGACAAACTCTACTTCTCTGTCAGGTGGAACACCTGGCAGTTCCTCTGAAAATACATCGTGAAATTCATAGACTACCGGGATGTTTTCAAGCTCTGGAAGAGGATTGGCACTGAGAGAATATATCCGGCATTCTGGAATATCGGTTTGGACATTGACTATCTGGCCAGAAGGATGGGTAAGCAGAACAGACTTAGTGAAACAATCAATTTTGGCATGATGAGCTGTCATCCAGTCCATCCCCAAAACGATATTGATGTCCGAAGTTTTGAGGGCTATCAGAGAGGCAAGAAACACTAAACCATCAACATGGATTTGGTTTCCATGGCTTACCACATTAGTTTGTCATTTGGTGCTTGGAGTTTCAATTACTATTGGGGAGGGCATAACTTCAAAAGCAATGTTATGCAAGGAGGCATATCGTTCAGAGATGAAGGAGTGGGATGCTCCTGATTCAAATAGAACTGAAGCTCGATGAGAATTGACAAGAAGCATCTGAAGCACGACATCAGCATCATCTTGAGCTTATTCTGTAGTTACATGGTGCACAAATCCACGAGTATAAACAACTAACCTAGCATCGGGTTTCTTGGTTGGCGGCTTGCACAGAATAGCACCCATTCCTGAAGGGGGCGGAGCATAACCACGCAGAGGACAATCTCCTGAGTAATGCCCTAGATGGATACATTTGAAGCATGCTCCATAAGTGGAACGTGCATATGGGTTGACCACTCGGTTGATGAGATTCTTCTGGGGAGCCCATGACTTTGGCAGACAAGGCGCCACATAGGATGGCCTCAGTGCATATCTCGGAGGAAGAGTGGCACTCGGGATCATATCCTATGCTTTTGGGATATAGACGTTGAAGATGATCCAACATCACGGTTATGCTTACGAGATGTTAGAAATATGCCCTAGAGGCAATAATAAATGGTTATTATTATATTTCCTTGTTCATGATAATCGTTTATTATCCATGCTATAATTGTATTGACTGGAAACACATTGCATGTGTGGATACATAGACAACACTTTGTCCCTAGTATGCCTCTAGTAGACTAGCTCGTTGATCAAAGATGGTCAACGTTTCCTAGCCGTTGACATAAGAAGTCATTTGATAACGGGATCACATCATTGGGAGAATGATGTGATGGACAAGACCCAAACTATAAACATAGCATATGATCGTGTCAGTTTATTGCTATAGTTTTCTGCATGTCAAGTATTTGTTCCTATGACCATGAGATCATGCAACTCATTGACACCAAAGGAGTGCCTTGTGTGTATCAAACATTGCAACGTAACTGGGTGACTATAAAGGTGCTTTATAGGTGTCTTCGAGGGTGTCTGTTGAGTGGGTATGGATCAAGACTGGGATTTGTTACTCCGTGTGACGGAGAAGTATCTCAGGGCCCACTCGGTAATACAACATCACAACAAGCCTTGCAAGCAATGTGACTAAAGTGTTAGACATGGGATATTGTATTACGGAATGAGTAAAGAGACTTCCCAGTAACGAGATTGAACTAGGTATAGAGATACCGATGATCGAATCTCGGGCAAGTAACACACCGAAGAACAAAGGGAACAGCATACGGGATTAACTGAATCCTTGACATAGAGGTTCAACCGTAAAGACCTTCATAGAATATGTAGGAACCAATATGGGCATCCAGGTCCCACTATTGGTTATTAACCGTAGAGGTGTCTCGGTCATGTCTGCATAGCTCTCGAACCCGCAGGGTCTGCACACTTAAGGTTCGGTGACGTTTCAGTAGTATAGAGTTATGTATGGTGGTGACTGAAGGTTGTTTAGAGTCCTAGATGAGATCCTGCACGTCATGAGGTTCTTTAGAATGGTCCAAAGGTAAATATTGATATATAGGAAGTCATGTTTTGGTCACCGGAAAAGTTTCGGTCTCATCGGTAGTGTACCGGGAGTGCCGGGAGGGTACCAGGGGACCATCCGGAGGGGTGTCTGGACCCAAAGGGCCTCATGGACTATGGGAGGATCCAGAACAGCCCATGTTAGGATGGCCGAAGCCCCCTAAGGTCCCATGCGACTGAGGAGGAGGGAAAGGCTAAATCCCAAAAGGGGGAAGAGTTTCTAAGTGCGCGAGGAGTCCTACTAGGAGTAGGATTGGAGTCCAGCTCCCTCTCCTCCCCACTTCAGCTGCAAGGGGCTTCCCTAGGGTGCAAGCCTCCATCCCCTCCCTCCTACATATACTAGAGGTTTAGAGGTGAGGGCTAACACTAATTTCCATGTGCTCCCTCTACTTCATCTAGATCGTTTTCTCCTCTAGTCTAGTTCGGCGGTGCTTAGGCGAAGCCCTGCCGAAATAGTTCCACCACCATCGCGCTACCAAAGAAATCTTCTACCTATTTGCTCCCTCTTGCTAGATCAATAAGGGGGAGATCGTCATCGAGCTGTACATGTGTTGAACACAGATGTGTCATCGGTTCAGCGCTAGATCGGGACGGATCGTGATTGGATCACGAGACGCTCAGCGATTCGGATCGCGAAGACGTTCGACTACATCAACCGTGTTTCTTAACGCTTCCTTCTTAGTGATATACAAGGGTATGTAGAACCACTCTCCCTCTCGTAGATGCTCATCATCATGGATAGATAATGTGTGTGTGTAGGAAAAAATTTGTTTCCCATGCAACGCTTCCCAACACGGGATTCCTCGTAGGTCATCCTTCTCGTTTCGGCTTGGATTGCTTTGTTCACAAGAACCTCGAAACTGATGAACTCATGCAGATTGAGATCATGACAAAGATTTGGGTTAAGACCTTTCCTGAACCTTGCTTGCTTCTTGGCATCCATGGATACCTTTTCTGGGGCATAATGCGTGAGGCGTTCAAACTCCCGACTATAGGCATGCACATCCATCTTGCCTTGGGTATTGCAAAACTCTTCTTGCTTACGATTTATCAGGGCCTGTGGAATATGATGCTCACGAAAAGCCTCACAGAACTCCTTCCATGAAGTAGCATGGCCTGAAGTACGCATGGCCTCGAAGTTCTCCCACCATAGGCTGGTGGGACCTTCAAGGTGATAAGTGGCATAGATAACCTTGTCTCCTTCAGCCACGTTTGCATAACGCGCCTTATTGCTGAAGCTACAGATCCAATCAATTGTGTCCAGTGGCTCAATGGAGTGTTGGCAGGTGTCGGTTGCAATTTGATGAAGTCTCTGATGGATACTAGATTATTGCGTTGATGGTCTATATTCTACTCGATGTGCTCCAACAAACGGTTGGTAGCACGCTTGTTCCCCTCAATTTCCAGCATAACCTCTGCCAACAAGGGTTGTTCAGGAGGATCTTCTTCATCCCTACCACCTCCATGGTTTTGGCTGCGACCAGAAGATCTCCGGTTAACTAGCAACATCCTGAAGGAAACTACCAGGGTTCAGAATCAATGAAGAATACTATAACACCATGAATCCTAGGTAAACTCGAACAACATAACAATTGTACGGGCATGAAATATGAGGCAACCTGTACAATATTTGGAAGCATAACCACTCAACATCATGGTTCAAGGCACAGATAGAACATAGGCATCACTTCTCACAACTCTGATGGAAACAAGAATTGTCACATGACCATTCTATAAGTCTATGGTCCAGTAACTCGTCATCCTAGCAGATAGAAAAGAAGCCTAGTTCTTAATCCCCGTACACAAGAAGAGAGTGAACTAGAATAGAGTAACTTGTGGAAAGGAGTAAAAAGAAGCCTTATGTTCCCTTCCACAATAAATTCCCTTATATAAATAAAGCATTACTAGACTCAAGATCAACCAGTTTGGCTTCGTAAACCTACAGACAGTTCAGCTCTGATACCAACGCTGTCGGGACCCCGATACTAAGCCATATGAATCCAGGTTGTAACATGTCACACCACTTTGCGGCCTCACGCACGGTAACCCACGGTTACCACCTTACCTTGGATCGAACCATTTACGCCTTTTGGCTCACGGATATGAACATATCACTAGCATTCACAGTCAAAGAACCCGAGTTGACATGACTAGTCATAGACCCAAGTGGCACAACCGTACAGGGACAGGCATACGTGACCCAGCAATGCAGGTGTCGGTCATCAACATGTGTAAACGAGTCATTGCAAGCTACAAGGACTCCATTACGCCGTGGGACATTAATTTCATCACTGCACGTAGATGAGTCGCAGCAGGCTACAAGGACTCCATTGCACTACGAGACACCCTAAAGGGATAGACACAACAGCAAAGAAGGATACACGTCGGTCAATCAATGTTTCCGGAGTAGTAGCACGCTACCAAGGCTCATGGAAGCACAAAGAGGCGTTTCCCCATAAAGAAGGATACTAAAGGCACACAACTAGGTGTTGAATCCCACACATACCGATGCATTTGAATGATACATGCACTATGCACGATATGCGTAGATACAACATGGCATCACAACAAAACTCTACAACATAACATTTATTTAGGAGGCTCCCAGGAGCCAACATAGTATAATGTTACAAACAAAGGAGGTCACATGACCCAGCATTCAGAGCATACAAACAACAAGCAGAAGTTACATGACTTTGTACAAACATCTAATAAAAGCGGCTGGAAGAGCCTGAAAAGCTACAACGACCCTACCACAGGAGCCACACTCTTGTCTCGGTTTCCTAGCTATTCCGTCTATGTCAACGTCAAGAAGAACGTAAAGTGAAAAATGGCTATCTCTGCACAAAAAATAATAAGCAATAGTGAGTACGAAGGTACTAAGCAAGTCTTACATAAGAACTACCCACTTATGCATCATGTAACAATGAAATGGTTGGTGGGGTTTACAACAGAATGCCAGCTTTGACCTTTGACTAAACTAGACTATGACAAGTATCCAATGTATCATTCCTCTCTCGTCTCCCTACAAGAGAGCGCACATGAGTCCACATATCCACCACATCAATACACCACTTTGGATCCTCTCTCGTCTTCCCACGAGAAGGTCATCCATAGCACTCACACTTATCTGAAGCATTTTAGAGTATCCGTTAAAGTTGTGTATGAACTATGCAAGTATCCAAGTAGTCCATATCCGCGGAAGCGTCTATTCGAATAGATAGTTTACCCTATAGGGGTGTACTTCGCCACATATGCTCCCGCTACTTTTGGCCATGTGCACGTAAAAAGGCACCTCGACAACCTTCAAGCGGAAGCACAGCGAGGGAGTCAGCCACGGACATTAACCTACAATGACTCATGCCCAAGGTCGTCGCCTATCTGAGTTGGAAACCATAATGGAAGTCCGGCCGAGGTTTCCAACATGGCCTCAAATGTTGTGAGCAGGGCCCCAAGTTGGTCCTGATCGGGACTTTCATCCACTTCGCAAGCCGTGCCACACCTACCAACGTTTTGTACTACTGCGACTCCTGGACTGAGTACATGCTAGGTTAATAGTCCGAGAGGGTCCATTGGTTTCGGGCCCAATGTGCAGTAGTAGCTAGTCTTGGAACACAAGCGCGGAAGTCGGTTCCTATGAGCGGCTTCAATGAGACAACCCACCATGTACTCCTACATGGTCTCTCATTGCTACCTTTACCAAAATAGGTTCAACAATTAACCCCCATCATCAGGACACATCCATTTCACTCCGGTTCATCACCCAGATGAATCAAACCTGACGTAACTCTAAGCATTGCAAGCATAATAGGGTTATGGCACAACATGGCTCAAGCATCTACCATGTATGCTAGGTTGCTTAATTTAGCTATTTACTGTGACAATGACAGGTCATGCAAAGGAGTGGGTTCATCTACCGCAACACAAGTAGCAGTTGAATCACATTGTGCTAATGCATTGAAATGAGAGCAAGAGCGAGAGAGTGCGATTGTATCGAATATGCTCAACGGGGTTGCGTGCATGTTGATCAGAAGAACTCAGTTGTTCTTTGATGTTGTCGATAACTATGTCTCGCAAGTCTATCGACAACATTAAACAAGGTACAAATTAAGCACGGCAAATGCTTCACAATGATGCATGATAATGGTATGGCAATATGTTGCTGGTTTGAGCTAATGCATCTATCAACATGATAAATGAAGATAGTTTGAACCCAAGGTTCAAATTCAACTCCATATCTGAGGTTACATAATGTCTTTTGAACAAAATGTCCAAGTTATCCTACTTAGGTTGCTCGAACATGCATGAAAATGCCACCATCAGATTCATTGGATTTTTCTGATAATTTTTCATATATAAAATAGTTTAATCTCACTTACAGATCATTTTCTATGAATTTTACAAGTATCTACCATTTTCTGGAATATTTTTATTAAAGAGATCATTCACTGCATCAGCCTGACATCACCATGACGTCAGCCAATCAACAGACAGGGGTCCAGGTCAAACCTGACACTGGGACCCACATGTCATACTGTCAGGGGATGACCCGGTTTTGTTTAACTAAACATGGTTTAATTAGGCGCCTGGGCCCACTAGTCGGCGCCAGCTCGGGTGGTTAATTAGCAGGCTAAACATGGATTAGCCGGCGGCTAATGCCGGCAACCATGGCGCGATGGCAGCATACGAGACGGCGGCGCTCGTGACCAAGTGAATGGCGGATGGGCAGGCCGAGTCCACCAGGTGGTATCCTGTAGCCACACGCATCTACCTGACCCACCCATGGGTCAGGGGGTGGCCGGTAGAGAGGCCGGCGATGACCTTGCGTAGTGGTCAGAGCTCAGCCCTGACGGGGAGCTTCTCTAGAGTGCGGGTCCACGCAGGGGGAGAGGGGCAAAATGGGCGGTGGCTCACCGCGAGGCTAGCAGAGGCGATGACGGGGGCGAAGGAGCTCTTGATGGAAGAAATCGAGCCCGGGGAGCTCTGGTGGTCGGCGACGGAATTGGCAATGACGGCAATGCTGCGGGGGCCTCCTGCTTGATTACTTTGATGGGGAGGTCCAAGCCGATGCAGCTGAGCTCGGGGGCAGCTCGGGGAGGCGAGACAACGGCGGTGGAGTGGTTGCAGCGAGCGGCAGCGACAACCGGCAAGGGAGAGAGTGGGGGAAGGGAGGAGAGGGTGGAAATGGGTCCATAGGTCTCTAGGTGTCCTCATGGTGATGATGGGAGGCCAGGGGAGTGCCATGACGAAGCAGGAGGTGGCGACCTCCGTGCGCGCTCTTGCGTCACTTCGCCTCTGCTAGTAGGCAGAGGTTCAAGATGACCACGTCACCCCTGGTGGGCTGGGCCTCCAAGTGGGCTACGTGCCTGGTAAGCCTCTGGCCTTTCCCTTTTTATTTAGTGTTTTCAATTTCTTGTTCTGGCATTTGTTCTGGCTAAAAATAGAAATACTCAGCCATTTTCTAAAATCCTGGAAATTGTTCTGTGAGCTAGGTATAAATAACTAATGCCACATAAAAAGATTCAGAATTATTGGACTTATATTTTATATATAATTGTAACATCCCAAAATTTCATTTTGGAATGCTATGAAATATAGCTATGCATCATCATCACATTGTTTGAATGAAATGAATTGTTGAAGTTCTTCTTTTGGATTTCTAAAAGGCCACTTTCATTTTCTCCATATACTTGTTTCACTTATTTGCAAATCTCTGGAATTATTCAAAAGAAAAAGAGAGGAGTAACATGACACTCCACACCAGGGGCATCTTGGTGAATTATTTGAACAATAAAACCAGAGGTCTATTTGAAAGTTTATCTCAAAAGAATTTAAAATCAATTAGGCATTTTCTAAAAAATATTTTTTTTTAAGTATTCATTTTGATAGAGGAAAAATGTTCATTCAATAGCACTTATTCCCGTGATCATTTTAATATATATATTCCCTATGTTTGGAAATGATTTGAATGCATTAAAGGATTTTAAACATACTGGAAAATAGAAAAGGAAACGGATTTAAAGCGTTTAATTAGAAACCGGCCGGCCCACAGCCTTTAAGTCCCGAATTCACTCCGGATCGGCCACCGACGCACAAACCTCGCCCTCTCTCCCACTAACACATGGGACCCACCATCCGACAGCGTCATCAGCGCGCTCATCCCCTTCCCCTCGCCCCCGACCTCGTCGGCGATCCCTCCCCCGCGGATCTCTCTCCTCTCTCCCTCTCCCGACCCCGCACCTGGCCTATAAGTAGCCCCACCTCTCCGCACTCCATTCCCCCCCGCCAACCCCCTCTACCCTCGCCGGAACGCCACCGCACCATCTCGTTGGAGTTCTGACTCCACCCGAAACCCCTAGAGCTCCTGCTCGTCGCCACACTCACCCCCACTTCCCTCCGACGCCACCAAAGTACGCCGGAGACTCACCGTCGCCGTTTGAAGCCTTCGGACGCTGCCCTCAACCACCACAGCACCAGCCCCAAGCATCTCCGACTTCCGGCCGCCGTTGACATCGCTGGAAACCTCGACCCCTCCCTTGTAAGCCGCCACCTCCACCCGCAACCGTCAGATCTGGATCCAACGCGCCAGATTAGAAGGATTATAACGCCGAAATGTTTTCTTCTAAATTTCGGTCGTCCGCCCGCAAACACCCACGCGCACGCGCTAGAAACCAATAGGAAACCGCCACGTAGCCCTGTCCGTTCGCTAGGAATTTTGTTCTTTTCTGTTTTTGTTTTAGAAAACAGAATGTTTTCTGTTTTTGTTTTAGTTGTAAGTTTTAAACTACTTAGTGTTTTTAATTGATTCTTTTTGCATTAGGTCACAAATTTCATGTTGTTTCATCCTGTAGTTTTATATTTCAAATTTGAACTTTAAATTTTGAATCTAACCAAATTTGCTTAAATTACTAAAATCTGTATAACTAGAGTTTAAAAAATTATTTTTGAGTGATTATTTTTGCCACTGTTTTGTATTAGTTAGGTCCATCATCCTGCACTGTTTGAGATTTTTTTAAGATATTTTAAATTAGGGTTTTTAGTAAAAACAGATTATGTTTAGTTTCTTCTTAGTGTTTATTTGAATTGTTTTATTTTAGTTCACTTTGATTTTGTTTTAGTTTAACTTTTTATTGTAGTTTCTTTAGTTCTGTTATTCAACATCCAGTGAATTATTTTCTGTTAATAAAAATATTTTATTTTGTTTTGTGTTCTAGTTTAAATAGGTAAATCTTGTTTTCACCTTTAGTATTGTTTAGAAAAATGTTTTGTAGTAACTCTTTTTGCACAAAATTTTTATAATGAAATACTTTCTGTTTTCTAATAAAATTTTATATTTACTTTTCTGTTATCTAAATGGCTAGTTGCTCAAAACAAATTTTTGTCTTGTTATGTCTTAGTAGAGATTTGACACCAAAAATTATAGAGTCTTATACTTTGAGTGATTCTTCCTTTTGATTGTGCTATTTGTTTGTTGAAGTATTTGTTTACCTTGCTGTTGTATGAATTGTATTGTGGTTATGCTTATTGTGTGTTCTGTTTGATTCGTTAGATCATCCGGAGTGCGAAGCTTGTTATCTAGAGTCACTTGAGTACGAGGATCATCAGAAGACAAGTCACTTTGACCATGTATACCTATGTTTTTATTGCATTAGTTCTACCATCTCCCCAATTGCACGCAAAGTAGGTAATTTGGAAACTTGGTTACTTGATGTAATATCATGTGGTAGGCACCTCCCAACCCTTTGACACATTGGCCCCGGGAAACGTTGATTTAATTTTGCTATGCTATTAGTAGACGGGGTTGGTTGTGCGATTCATGAGAGTTGTGAGATAATAATTTCAAGACCTACAAGATGATCAAGACTTCAAGACTCCAAGTTTTCAACATACCTCTGGGTGGATGATGGTTGAACGGCGCCCTGGAGAAACCAGTGGTTAGCTTAGGTGTTGCTGGAGAAGTGCCAGTATTCACGCGGAAAGGTCCACCTAGGCACAAAGAGATGGATGGATGCTTCAAGACCCAAGGCTTACCTGCACAGCCACAAGCCATTATGGGCTCTAGCTTCGCTGAATATCGTGGTGACCCTGGACAGGCGGTGCTACGAGATGTAGAAGAACGGTAGGAAAGGATGGGCACCGATAGAGTCTCAGGGAAACCATTTAGAAGACCATGTTTTGGTCATCCGTTTCTCAAACACCCTGAAGTGCGAGAAATCCAACGGAGGCGATCAAATGTTGTGGGGAAGTGTGCAAAACTCTACGGAGTACCCAAACCTAATAGATTAACCGTGTCCACGGTCATGGACAGTTTGAGCCAACGGAACTGAAACTATCTGGAATTCTCAACACAAATAATTATATTGATATGGGTATTAATGACAACTTGGGTATGAGAATTGGTTGGTGGAACCATCTCATTAATCAACGAACTTTGTAGTAATAACTTTTGCCCTCTCTTGTTGTAGGAAAAATTGGCTTTATGCAAAACTTACTACCCCACCTGCCATATATGCATATAGAATAGATGATTGCTTTACACCCCCTCTTTTGTGACATTGCCGGAATATTCAATATGCTGACCTACACGGCTGCAACGTATCATGTTGCAGAGTACTTTTCTGACCAGGAGTGAGGATACGCTCTACGCTCGGTGAGATGCCCATGGCGTCAGATGGACTCAACTGCCTTTGAAGCTTCCGCAAAATTAGTTATTCTCATGAGTTGGCCTTCAGCCACTTTATTGTAATTCTTATTGTAATAAAGAACTCGATATGAGATTTTCGATTAATAAAGTTGTGTGATTTCACTTTGATATATACATTGATATACCGTGTGTGTACTAGCAGGATCTTGGGATGGTACAGAAACACCGGAGATTCGACCTTTCAGGTCGGGTCATTACAGAAATGGTATCAGAGCACACACTGACCGTAGGACGTAACCTCTAGGATTGGAAAAGCCTTAGGATTTTTTTTTGCCTTTAAAATTCTTATCCCTCATCTGTTCATTTCTGACTTCCCTCCGATTTGTTTCAACCTTTCTAGATGGCCACCTTCACCCCAGTTTTGATCATGGAGTTTTGTCAGCCTGACGCGACGATGCCCTTTGGCAAGGAGCTGGTGAAGATCGTCAAGGATGTAAGGATTGCTTTGCCAAGCATCACTGGGACTCCTATCATGTCTTTTCCACAAGACGGTCGCTACAGGATCAAGGTGCATATCCCCGGAAAGACCTTTGGAAATCGTAAAGAACCCATCGACTTCAAGTTTGTGGCACCCAGCTGGATTCTTGGGAGGGACATGGCGATTCACCGTGCCCTCGGACGTATTCAGAAGGAATATAGGGGTGGTCCAATTTCGCCAGGACTTAGCATGGTTTGTCGCAGGGATGCCAATGGAAATATCATAAACATTCCCACTGAAGACTCCACCCTTTCCTATATCCAGACTTTGGAGATGCACATCAGGACCTTGGAGCTTTGGGTACGTGCCGACACGAAGACGATCAAGAGGCTGATGAACCGCGAGATTGACCTCGAGGCTGACCTACGGGAAGCCAAGTACGAGCATGAGCATGAAGTGAAGGATTTCTTAGAGAGGATCGAGAAGCTGAACACTTGCATTGCAACTCTGGAGGAACAGCTGGACATGGGGGAAAATCTTCACCCAGAAGGAGACATGGCTCCCTTGATCAGCAACGATGATGACCATGAGGAGAGCACCACCGGAGGAGGCCACATCACCATGGAATTTTGAGGAGAACTTTAGTTATGCCCCCATGTATCTTTCATTTTCACTGTTAAAGCGTAGGTCGATGCTTAGTTTGATTTGGAGACTTGTATCTCGATGTTTGAACCTTGAGTTGAATAAATGAATGAGTGTTTGGTGTGATATGTTTGTTGCATTGCATATGGGTAGTGAAACTTTCTTTTAGGCCCTTGTTCTATTCTAATTCTCACCCCTCTAAAAACAGCAAGATGCCTCCGCGACGTGAGCCCGACTTCACCTTCCCGCCGGAACTCACACAACTTCTCCAGCAGCAGAATGCCCTGATGCAGCTGTTGATCCAGAACCAGACCAACAACCACCCACCACGTCAGGGCGACAACCTCACCCATTTTTTGAGGCTGAATCCACCAACTTTCTCTAGCAGCACTGAGCCCATTGTGGCAGATGATTGGCCCCGCAAGATGGAGAGGGAACTCACCACCACTGGATGTACTGAGGCTGAAAAGGTGCGCTTTGCCGCCCATCAACTAGAGGGACCAGCAGCTTCATGGTGGGAGAACTACACCACCATGTACCCCATTGCTGGTGTGACTTGGGAGCAGTTCAAGCTAGCTTTCCACACTGCTCATGTCTCAGCTGGAGCCATGAGTCTGAAGAAGCGCGAGTTTCGCAACTTACGCCAGGGGAACCGCTCCGTGGCCCAGTATGTGGATGAATTCACCATGTTGTCTCGTTCTGCACCAGGAGATGTGGCTGATGATGTAGCCAAACAGGAGAAGTTCCTCGAAGGACTCAACGATGAGTTGAGCGTGCAGCTGATGGTGGCTACTTTCAACAACTACCAGGAGCTGGTAGACAAGGCCCTCATCTTGGAAGGGAAGCAGCAACAAATCGAAAAATGCAAGAGAAAGTATGGATAGGGGAAGTCTAACTCTGTAGCTCAACAGAAGCCCCGCTACTCCCCATACTCAGGAAATACCGAATCAGAGACCGGTAAGTATGGAGGACACACTCATCACGTGCACAACCATGGAGGCCACAACCATGGAGGAAATCGGAATAATCGTCCCAACAATGGCAACTTCAAGAACGACAATGGAAGTGGGAATGGCAACCAGCACTGTCCCGCTCCAGCTCAGAAGTATCTGAACCATATCACCTGTTTCAAAGGCCAGAAGACAGGGCACTATGCCACTGAATGTCCTCAAAACAAGCAATGAAACGGAAATGGCAACAACAACGGCAACTCCGCATCTAAGAAGCCAAATCCTTTTCCCCATGCTCAGGTGAACCACATTGATGTGGAAGAATTCTATGATCAGCTCGAGACTGTGGTTGGTAAAAGCGGTCACTGAGTGGAAGTCACCCACCTCAGTTAAGGAGATCCGCAGTTTTCTTGGACTTGCCGGATATTACCGGAGGTTCATTGAGAATTTCTCAAAGATTGCCAAACCCATGACGGAATTGTTGAAGAAAGAGTCTAAGTATATTTGGACTGAGGAATGTGAAGCTAGTTTCCAGGAGTTGAAGAAGCATTTGGTCACAGCCCCAGTGTTGATTTTGCCAAATATTCGGAAAGACTTCTAGGTTTATTGTGACGCATCACGTCAAGGACTCGGAGGAGTACTCATGCAGGAGGGGAAAGTTGTAGCCTATGCATCCAGATAGCTACGACCTCATGAGTTGAACTATGCCACCCATGATTTGGAACTAGCAGTCATAGTGCACGCACTCAAGACCTGGAGACATATCCTTATTGGAAATACTTGTGATGTTTACACTGATCGTAAAAGCCTGAAGTATATCTTCACACAGAAGGAGTTGAACCTCAAACAGAGGAGATGGCTAGAGTTAATCAAGTACTATGACATGAGACTGCATTACCATCCAGGAAAGGCAAATGTTGTAGCAGATGCTTTGAGTCAGAAGAGTTATGTGAACACACTCATAGCAGGAGGATTACCCAGGAGTTAGCCAATGATCTCAGAGAGCTCCAGCTAGAGATAGTTCCAAAAGGATATGTTGCCACACTAGAGATCCAGTCCACCTTGAACAAAAGAATTCATGAAGCCCAGAAATCAGACAAGGAGATAGCTGAGATAAAGCAGAGAATGAAGGATTGAAAAGCTAAAGACTTTCGTGAAGATGAACAAGGTATTCTATGGTTTGAGAACCGAATCTATGTGCCCAATGACCTAGAGCTCAGGAAGTTGATACTTCAAGAAGCCCACGATTCACCCTACTCGATACACCTAGGCAACACCAAGATGTACCTGGATTTGAAGGAAAGTTACTGGTGGACAGGTATGAAGAAGGATATTGCCGAACATGTTGCGGTATATGATGTTTGTCAGCGAGTAAAGGCGGAACATCAGAAACCAGCAGGGTTACTCCAACCTTTGCCGATACCCGAGTGGAAATGGGATAAGCTTGGTATGGACTTCATCACAGGATTACCCAGGACCCGTTCAGGTTATGATTCCATCTGGGTAGTGGTCGATCGCTTGACCAAGGTGGCTCATTTCATCCCGGTGAAGACCACCTATACCAGTGCTAAGTTAGCCAAGATATATATGACCAGGATTGTATGTCTGCATGGAGTTCCGAGGAGTATCGTGTTAGATAGAGTAACACAATTTACCTCAAAGTTTTGGCATCAGTTACATGAAACTTTGGGTACAAGGTTGGAATTCAGTACAGCTTTTCATCCGCACACCGATGGACAGACCGAGAGAGTCAACCAGATCTTGGAGGACATGTTGAGAGCTGGTGCGCTAGACTATGGGTCTAGTTGGGATGACAACTTACCTTACGCAGAGTTCTCGTACAACAAAAGTTATCAGACTAGTCTGAAGATGGCCCCTTTTGAAGCTTTATACAGAAGGAGGTGCAGAACACCATTGATGTGGGATGGTGTTGGAGACCGAAAGCTTTTTGGTCCCAATCTTATCCGAGATTCTGAAGAAAAGGTCAAACTGATTCGAGACCGACTCAAGATAGCCCAATCCAGGCAGAAGAGCTATGCTGATAGCAAACACAAGGAGGTGACATATGAAGTGGGAGACCGAGCATACCTTCGTGTGTCCCCACTTCGAGGAATCAAGAGGTTTGGTGTTAAAGGAAAGTTAGCACCCAGATTCATAGGCCCCTACAAAATTCTCGAACGTAGAGGCGAAGTTGCATACAAGCTAGAATTGTCGGAAGGATTGTCCAGAGTTCATGATGTTTTCCATGTTTCCCAGCTGAAGAAATGCCATGCTGAGATGGCTGATATTCTTTGAGAGACATAGTGCCCCTAGAGGCCATACAACTTGACAATGACCTGACCTACGAGGAGAAACCTGTCAGAATCCTCGAGACTACCAACAGGGTTACCCATAGCAAGACCATCAAGTTTTGTAAGGTTTTGTGGAGTCACCACACCGAGGAAGAAGCCACCTGGGAACGCGAAGAAGATCTTCGTAAAGACCACCCGCGGCTATTTTCTAGCCAACCCGAATCTCGAGGGAGAGATTCATCTTAAGGTGGGTAGGTTTGTAACATCCCAAAAATTCATTTTGGAATGTTATGAAATATAGCTATGCATCATCATCACATTGTTTGAATGAAATGAATTGTTGAAGTTCTTCTTTTGGATTTCTAAAAGGCCACTTTCATTTTCTCCATATACTTGTTTCACTTATTTGAAAATCTCTAGAATTATTCAAAAAAAAAGGAGTAACATGACACTCCACACCAGGGGCATCTTGGTGAATTATTTGAACAATAAAATCAGGGGTTTATTTGAAAGTTTATCTCAAAAGAATTTAAAATCAATTAGGCATTTTCTGAAAAATATTTTTTTTAAGTATTCATTCTGACAGAGGAAAAATGTTCATTAAATATAATTTATTCCCCTGATCATTTTGATATATATATTCCCTATGTTTGGAAATGATTTGAATCCATTAAAGGATTTTAAACATTCTGGAAAATAGAAAAGGAAACGGATTTAAAGCGTTTAATTAGAAACCGGCCGGCCCACAACCTTTAAGTCCCGAATTCACTCTGGATCGGCCACCGACGCGCAAACCTCGCCCTCTCTCTCACTGACACACGGGACCCACCGTCCGATAGCGTCATCAGCGCGCTCATCCCCTTCCCCTCGCCCCCGACCCCGTCGGTGATCCCTCCCTCGCGGATCTCTCTCCTCTCTCCCTCTCCCGACCCCGCACCTGGCCTATAAGTAGCCCCGCCTCTCCACACTCCATCCCCCCCCCCAACCCCCTCTACCCTCGCCGGAACACCACCGTACTATCTCGCCGGAGTTCTGACTCCACCCGAAACCCCCAGAGCTCCTGGTCGTCGCCACACTCACCCCCACTTCCCTCAAACACCACCAAAGTACGCCGGAGACTCACCGCCGCCGTTTGAAGCCTTCGGACGCCACCCTCAACCACCACAGCACCAGCCCCGAGCATTTCCGGTCGCCGTTGACATCGCCGGAAACCTCGACCCCTCCCCTGTAAGCCGCCACCTCCACCCGCAACCGTCAGATCTAGATTCAACGCGCCAGATTAGAAGGATTATAACGCCGAAACGTTTTCTTCTAAGTTTCGGTCGTCCACCCGCGAACACCCACGCACACGCGCTAGCAACCAATAGGAAACCGCCACGTAGCCCTATCCGTTCGCTAGGAATTTTTGTTTTAGAAAACAGAATGTTTTCTGTTTCTGTTTTAGTTGTAACTTTTAAACCTATTAGTGTTTTTAATTGATTCTTTTTGCATTAGGTCAAAAATTTCATGTAGTTTCATCCTGTAGTCTTAGATTTCAAATTTGAACTTTAAATTTTGAATCTAACCAAATTTGCTTAAATTACTAAAATCTGTATAACTAGAGTTTAAAAATTTATTTATGAGTGATTCTTTTTGCCACTGTTTTGTATTAGTTTGGTCCATCATCCTCCACTCTTTGAGATTTTTTTAAGATATTTAAATTAGGGTTTTTAGTAAAAACAGATACTGTTTAGTTTCTTCGTAGTGTTTATTTGAATTGTTTTATTTTAGTTTACTTTGATTTTATTTTAGTTTAACTTTTTATTGTGGTTTATTTAGTTCTGTTATTCAACATCCGGTGAATTATTTTCTGTTAATAAAAATATTTTGTTTTGTTTTGTGCTCTAGTTTAAATAGGTAAATCTTGTTTTCACCTTTAGTATTGTTTAGAAAAATGTTTTCTAGTAACTCTTTTTGCACAAAATTTTTATAATGAAATACTTTCTGTTTTCTAATAAAATTTTGTATTTACTTTTCTATTATCTAAATGGCTAGTTGGTCAAAACAAATTTTTGTCTTGTTATGTCTTAGTAGAGATTTGACACCAAAAATTTTAGAGTCTTATACTTTGAGCGATTCTTCCTTTTGATTGTGATATTTGTTTGTTGAAGTATTTGTTTACCTTGCTGTTGTATGAATTGTATTGTGGTTATGCTTATTGTGTGTTTTCTTTGATTTGTTAGATCATCCGGAGTGTGTAGCTTGTTATCTAGAGTCACTTGAGTACGAGGATCGTTAGCAAGGCAAGTCACTATGACCATGTATACATATGTTTTTATTGCATTAGTTCTACCATCTCCCCAATTGCACGCAAAGTAGGTAATTTGGAAACTTGGTTACTTGATGTAGTATCATGTGGTAGGCATCCCTCAACCCTTTGACACATTGGCCCCGGGAAACGTTGATTTAATTTTGCTATGCTATTAGTAGACGGGGTTGGTTGTGTGATTCATGGGAGTTGTGAGATAATAATTTCAAGACCTACAAGATGATCAAGACTTCAAGACTCCGAGTTTTCAACATACCTGTGGGTGGATGATGGTTCAACGGCGCCCTGGAGAAACGAGTGGTTAGCCTAGGTGTTGCTGGAGAAGTGCCAGTATTCATGCTGAAAGGTCCACCCAGGTACAAAGAGATGGATGGATGCTTCAAGACCCAAGGCTTACCTGCACAGCCACAAGCCATTATGGGCTCTGGCTTGGTTGGATATCGTGGTGACCCTGGACAGGCGGTGCTACGAGATGTAGAAGAACGGTAGGAAAGGATGGGCACCAACAGAGTCTCAGGGAAACCCTTTAGAAGACCACGTTTTGGTCATTTGTTTCTCAAACACCCTGAAGTGCGAGAAATCCAACGGAGGTGATCAAATCTTTTGGGGAACGTGTGCAAAACTCTGCAGAGTACCCAAACCTAATTGATTAGCCGTGTCCACGGTCATGGACAGTTTGAGCCAAAGGAATTGAAACTATCTGGAATTCTCAACACAAATAATTATATTGATGTGGGTATTAATGACAACTTGGGTACGAGAATTGGTTTGTGGAACCATCTCATTAATCAACCAACTTTGTAGTAATAACTTTTGCCCTCTCTTGTTGTAGGAAAAATTGGCTTTATGCAAAACTTACTACCCCACCTGCCATATATGCATATAGAATAGATGATTGCTTTACACCCCCTCTTTTGTGACATTGCTACCATGTATGAATTGTCTAGTTCTACTTTACCAATACCAGTTTCAATGGATATGTTTTGTGTGGTTGGTGTGCTAAGCATGTTGTAGTAAACACGCCCAACAATTCATAGCTATTTTCCCCACCTTTTCCTAGATAACTGGGCCATTCTCTACTCTACCAGCACCTGGCTTCTGATGTTTAACCGTGTCACTTTCAGTTTCACCAGTACAAGTTTTAATGGCTCTGTTAGGTTGTATGTACTCTTTAGTTAACATGTCTGTTGTTTATTTCAGTAATGCAAACTGTGTTGTTCAAGTATGAAGTGTCCAGTTCAATTTCACGAATACCAGTTACAAACTTACAATGCCTATGCTAGGTTGTTGTTAAGCGGTTTGTATTGAACGTTTATATCCATTTTTTACCTTTCCCTATGGTACTGTGCTACTCTTCAAAATAAAAAATATCACTTGAGATGATATCCTTTAACATGCCTTTCCATGTACTTACGCAGGGTCAGAATGCCCGATGATGTTGTTTACCGTGGAGGTTAGTCACATCCTAATATCTTATAGTATTTTACATCATTTATGCAATTTTAATTTATCTTATAACATTTACTTATTTCTTGTAGGTACAAATGTTAGCGGTACTGATCCACGCTTTGACCCAAGGGAACTCCTCGCCACTGACTTTGGGTGGGCTCTAACCCATATGCACGGCCTCAACAACTACCCCTCTGGATTTTCCAAGTATGAATAGTCCAGTTCAATTTTACCAATACCTATTGCAATGGGTATGTATTGTACAGTTGATGTGTTTAGCCTGAAGTAGTAAACAAGCCTAACCAATCTTAGCTATTATCCCTACCTATTTCAAGATAACTGGGCCATTTTATGCTCTAGCGGCACCTGGGTTGCGATGTTTAACCTCGTGAATTTCAATTTCTCTAGTACCAATTTCAATGACTATATTAGGTTGTTTGTAGTTAACCTTGCTTATTTGAGTAATACATACTAATGTTTAAGTATGAACTGTCTAGTTTAATTTTATCAATACCGGTTACAGACTTACAATGCCTATGCTAGGTTGATGTTAAGCCAGTTATAGTGAACCGTTATATACGGTTTTTTACTCTTCCCCTTTGCTACCATTCTACTCTTCTCAATGAAGATATCACCAAAGATACTATCGTTTAATTAACATTTGCTATTTTTGCTAGATATTAACCCGGTTGTATTTAACATGCCTTACTACGTACTTATGCATTGCCACACCATGTGAGGTTGTTGTTTACCGTCGAGGTTAGTAACATCCCAGTGTCTTATAGTATTTCACTCATTTTTGCAATTGGAGTTTAGCTTCTAACATTTACTTGTTGCTTGTAGTTACATATGTCAGCGCTACTAATCCATGCTTTGACCCCCTTTGCATATGGGGCAATGATATATCCATGAACAAGCATCAAGTGAGGAAACTAAGAAAAAATGTTAGGCGTAAGAGACGGATGATTGGAATTAAACACTTTATTTACACTTCATCCAAGACATCAGTGAACTTTAGGATGGTAAGTAATTTGTTTCCTTCTTTTCCTGCCCATAGCAAGTAACCCTATTAGACATGAATATCTAAAAGTTGTGTCTTTTCAGTGGTTTCCAAAGAAATTTACTCAAGATTTCCTTGCAAAGTACATGACCGAAGTGCAGCCAATGAAGGTTAAATTATATAATTCATGCTACCATGATAATGGTCTAAAAGTCTTCCTGATGCATGTGAGGGAGGGACGGATGATCATCGCAAGGGGTTGGAAAAGTTGTGCATGCCTTTGGCATGAAGGAGGGCACACATGGGTATTCCGCTTCTTCAACACCATCAATAGCCAAAAGGTTTTACAATTCTATCTTCACCTTTACCACCTCTAGTACTATATATCGTGGTTTATCATATTTAATCTTCTGCCGAATTATGTAAATCTCGAACATATGCTAAGCTTTTGATTTATGCATTGGTTGTTGAACCTCTGTAAATAGGATATGTATTGATGGATGTGAAATATTTGAATTCCACTTCTCAAATTTTGAAACTTCCAATTTGAATAATAAATTAAAGAAAAATGAAATATTCAATAATAAATTACAATACACGTAGTTTTAATGAATAAACCATGTGCGATGGTCTCATATGTTCACACGATTGTTTATAGAATAACATGTGCAATTATCAGCGTCACAACACAAGGCTGGATATTATGTGTGTGGAGGACTATGAGGAATAACACACATGTTTCCATGCTATATGCTTGTGCAATTGGCGGCAGTACCACAAACAGTTACAAGGATCTATGTGTGTGTATAATGTAGGATGATAAGAAGACAGTTGACATATGAACCGCGTGTGTGACAGGAATAACTATCGAACACCATTTTTAAAATTCACACGTTGGCGTTAGTAGAGCCTCCGCACACAGTTTGTAGTTCCTAAATGTGTGTGATAATGTATCTGTCGAAAATAGGTCATGGAATTAAATTTTTGTGATATCCATATTTCTCAAACGAGTATATTTGCATCATCATCTCGGATGTGTGGTCGATCACAAACATAACATCAAGGTTTCACGTGTGGGATAGTCTACAACTTTGCATACGATTACTTTGAGCGAATCATCAGAGCGCGGTCGCCCGATCGCCGACAATTTTACTGTGTCGTGTGGGATGGACCCCTATCGCCCACATGGGCAAGGCGACGGTTTGAACTACGTAGCGAAAAGGGGTTAAAACTATTTGTATAGCACGTTACGGTACTAGTGCTAAGAGCCAAGAGCACCAGCCCACTGGCACATACAGGAAGCAATGGGAAATCATACTAGGAAAGAGGACCCCCCCAAGGGTCCAACTAAATAGACACACCACCACCCTAGGCGAGGCTAGGGTTCCATAATCCACACACACACACCCCACACACGATGTCGCCGTCGTGCCACCGCCCCACCCGAAACAACCAAAAAGGAGGAAGAGGGGGATGGCTCCACCACCGACGCAGGCAACAGTCGCCCCCCCCCCCCCCCCCCCCGATGCAAAGTTCCGAATCCATCCAACCGCCCGCGCCAACATGCACTAGTGGAGGTAGCTCCTATACAAACTATTTTTAACCCCTTTCCACGACATAGTTTTAAACCATCACCATGCATGTGTGAGTGATAGGGGGCTATCCCACATGACACAGGTGAATCATCGTTGATGCCTCCTCCAGTCACACACTTCGGGTAAACAGAGCTCGTGTGCAATTAGGAGGCCCATCGCAAACAGACATATTATAGAAGTCGGGTAAGATGCACTTGGCATCCCACACAACGAATCTCAAAGATATGTTTTCATTTGTATGGTACATCACACACAGTTTTCTACAAAACACCATCTGTGACATGTGTTCCCATCACACATGATTTTTATAATTCTGTCGACTCCGTTACTCAATACATCATGCACGGTGCCTAGATAAAATGTTTGTGATAGCTGGACTAACACACACAGTTCGTGGCTGAAATTCATGTGCAATTTTACTGATCCAACACACCAACTTTCTAGAAACTATGTGGCTTTGTTGAGGTCATCGACCATGGTGTTGTCTGCAATAGAAAAATGCACTAAGTACCCTAACTGTAGGTCATCGACTACAGTTCCTCTTCCAGCGACCAGCTTCTTTGCAGTGAAAGCAAATGGTCTTTGAGTTCGGTCCGTACTTTGGCTCGGCGACGGAGACAACCTTCTCCGTGCCCTTTGCCTTACCCTTTTTCTTGGACCAACTCTTCTTGAACTTAGCCGAGTTCTGCACCATCAACACTTGATGTGTGCCTTTCTTAATATCTTGCTCTGCCACCTTGAGCATCCCATGCAATTCAGTGAGCTTCTTATCCATGTCATGCATATGATAGTTCGAGACGAACGTCCCATAGCTAGTTGGAAGAGAACCCAAAATTGCATCCGTGGATAGCCCGTCCCCAAGTGGGAAGCCTAACCGACCCAAAGCTTGCACGTACCCGATCATCTTGATCACATGCGGGCTCAGTGGATCACCCTCCTTCAGCTTACAATCCGTCAAGGACTGCCAGACGTTGAACCTGTCGGTCCTAGCCTGCACCTGAAACATGCTCTTCAAACTCTTGATCATATCGAAAGCCTGAATGTTTTTGAAATGTTGCTGCAAATCAGGCTCCATACAAGCCATCATGAGGCAACTGATCTCGTTTGATTCATCAACGAGTTTCTGGTGGGCATTCTTCGTTGTGGCATTAGCATTCTTGGTAGGTTCCTCTGGAAGTGGATCCTCTAGAACATGTTCCTTTTTATCGCGCTTGAGAACAATTCTCATATTTCTATACTAGGTGGTAAAGTTTGTTCCATTCAGTTTATCCTTTTCTAGAATTGATTTCAATGCAAAGTTCGGTTGAGCAGGTGGTGCCATTGATCTACAACAGAAAAATATGCAATCACTAAGTAATGTGTTTGTGTAGAGTAATTCAAGCCTTAAACAGAACTACTCCCACTGAAGTCAGCATCCCTCCGCAAACTCTCAGTGATTCAGGACCCGTCTAGCGCGAGCGACTAGTGATCTTTAGCATCACTGCTAGCCAACTTGCCTATTCGGTAAGCAACTCCTTGCTAATCATATCTCTATACGACTCCTGTCGATTGGGTAGGTATCTCATACCCCGGCTCCCAACCTTCTCTGCCACAAGTCCCAAAACCGTTTTGATAGCCTTGTCAAGTTAACCCGATGCAGTGCATGTCCATGTCCGGCATGAACCCTCCAGTTCAAGGACACCTCGTAGCACCTCAATTCTATGAGCCCACCACTAGACATACTTGACGTGCGAAGGTGCAACATCCATAATGGCAATATACTTGATATTAATGAGGGATCTTTCTACCATTATAACATGTATAGATACAAGAAGCAATATCAATCACATATAAACATAAATATGTGAAATAGTACGGCTCCTTCATGGGCGTCCTTCCATGGTTGGCTCCTACTCCGATGACAAAGGCGGAAATCCATCTTGTCTGTCACGCCAGGACGCCAAACCCTCGAACTTGATCTTTGTCCTCCAACTACTACAACTAGTAATGAATTTATAGAGAATCACAAGTCGACACGCAGGTCGTTATACAATATAATGACAGCACTTTGGCTCCTGCCGGCTGACAATCATGACACGCAGGTCATGTTAAGTTACACACATGCATCACATACATATGAGCCATACTATTCACATCAAACCTGCAAAACAAACTTATGCATAGAATCGCATTCTACCATTTTGTGTGATCGTGTACGAAATACAAGGCGCTACGCACACGGCGGGCGGGGTTCGAAGGGGCAACGCCCCTTGCGAGTGCGGGCAGCGCCCGACGATTTTGGAAATCACAGATCGCATCTGCACTCCGATCACGCCGAATTTTCTAACCTGACCGATCTCATCGATCATCGTGAACCTGATTCGGATTTGCATTTCATGGTTAACCCCGATGGTGGATACCGACCGGTAGGGGTAGGTTGTGTCACAACCTCATCAATTCCGATTGACGGAAAACATAGCCGCAATATATCCCGATGTGCAGTTGATCTCATCAACCATGCACATAGTCGATGTCATGAACGACAATGGATCTCATCCGCCGCCTCCACATATCAAATATGCATCCGATCTGAATCCAAATCCCATAACAGAGGCTTTGATACCACTGTTGGGTTCTACGGTAGGTGCATCGCATGCAAATTAAAATTTCCTACGCGCAGAACAACCAAGAACATGTTACGGAGATGGATCATAGATTGTTACCACTAGACATGGTGTGCCGTGCATTTGAAGTAGAGTTGGGGCAATGTGTTCATGTGGTCCGTATTCTCCTCGTCCGACCTCCCTCGAACAGCCGGTCGCTGGATCCCACCTACAGGTTCGCCGGAGCGGGGCAAGTGCATCGCCTCTAACGGTATCCACGCGTGCAGGAGGAACACCCATGCGGCGGACTGCTAGGTCCGGTCACACGGTCGGCAGCGGTGAGTGGAGGTGGCTAGTTGCAACTCATGCAAAGCCCTAATGACGGCATCGAAGCGATCAACCGGATGGGTGTCCCGCACCTCCACTATATATAGGCATCTGACGCGGGCTCAACTCTTGGGCCTCGCACGGATCCTAAAGCCCACGTGTTCCTTCCCTTAAGCCTGCGACCCTTTAGGTTCTCGTCCACTTGGTCGCGAGTCAGATGACATCCAACTTGACCGGTCGGTAGCAGCCTCTAGCAAGACGTGCCGACTCCAAGTGTCCGATGAAGCTGGTTAGGCGAACCTGTACTTCACACTTCTGTTCCCCTTGCCACATGATATATGTTCTCATGCACAAGGCGACATGGTCATCCTTGTTGCAGCATGACCTCTTTCTCGTTTCGGTGAATCCGACCAACACTTCGGATTATCTCATAATCCTCACCGCATGGACATGCTTATCTGGGTCGGATCACCCGAGGGGGGCGAGAGTATATCTCTCCTGGTAGGAGGGGAAAATCACATCTTGCTCGACCATGTCTCGCAGCATGGGTTTGGACAAGCCCCAAACCTACCTTTGTAACTACCCAGTCATGGAGTAGCGTTTGGTCGTCCCAATGCAAGTCTATCACCAACCCGAGTACATGTGCCAGCTCAGGTCTCAGGACATAGAATGTATGTTGTACTAGAGACTCACAGATGACCTATCGTTGCGTCTCATAGTTGGGTATGTCCAACTCAGACCTTATCTTGACTCGGATCCGATTATGTCGCGTCCAACCAGACCTTTCTGAGTCCATAGTATCCGGCTAGCATCCAATGTTACATGGTCAGTGAGACCGAACCATCCACCGTGTCATATGCTAGTCTGATTAGTTGCGCGTCCACACAACCCTTTCGACTAGGGACCATTTAGGACAGTTATCATACAATGCATAATCTCACAAACAAGTCACGTACTTATTAATACACATCACTGATAATGTCCAAGGACTATCTTTATTCATAAACACATAGGAAATATCATCATACATGATTGCCTCTAGGGCATATCTCCAACAACAACAACCAGGATTTCATAATTAAAATATCATCAGAGTGCAACATCATATATCTTCAGCACTGAGTTACACAATATGGGCATATACCTAGCTACCAACAACAACAAGAGGATCAAAGTTTCACATGCAAAATCTAAAACCTTTGGAAAGTAGCATCATAGATGGTAAATATATAGATGAATCTAGTCTAGAAAATTGTTGAAGCGGAAGGCATATATTGAGCCTTTGCTGATGTTGAAGGTCCTTGCAACTTTAGGCCAGTGCATGTGGATGGTTGTTGGCCCATCCTTCATCCTCTTGAGGAAGACTTCAAGATTATAGCATGGGTGTTGTATGAATACCTTCCTCGCCTCTTGACCATACATATGGTTTGAGACGTAATCACCGATGAACTACTTTGGAAAGGACTGGAAACAAAGATATGGATAAATATATTTTCTAAAATTTAAAATGGCACAAAGGGAAAATATAAGGTAAAAGAGATAGTACCATCCTATAGTTGACTGGTGTCTTTTTCATTGTGCAGACAAACATTTTGTTGTTTTTGTCGCTAGTTTCCTTATCTTGACAATCTTTATGAATTTCTTGATTTGACTGATATTCATTGACACATCATTTCCCCACATGCAAAATGGGTCGAATAGTGGGTCTAAACCTCTTACAGTAGGACCTACATGTGCAAGACCAAATTATTAGAAACCTAAATATTAGAATGGTTCCTGCAATTACATAGTAATGTGCTATTAGCCAAAGGATCATGAATGTGCAAGCCTCGATGGTAAACCTGAGTGTCTCCCATTCTTTCCCCTTCAACGTACTTAAGATAGATAGAAGGGAGATTTGGCATGTTATCAGTAAAATATGTTAATGAAAATTAAACACATTGCAGATCCAACAGATTAATTTGAGCCACATGGAAAAGCCAAGCATGCTAAGAACTATAAAATATAGCAATTTCATGTTTCTTGTGTATTGAGTACATCCAAATTCAATTTACTTCTCACATGCATAACAGTCACATTTCATAATTGAACGAGATGATTAAATAATCACCACAACAAATGAACCAAGCAGTTAACTAGGCATCACATTGCATAATAGAACATACTAGAAGGTCAGATTGCATAGTAGCATTACTTTGGACATTTCACTAGAATTTCTTAAGGAAATGCAAGAACAACACATGCAACAGGTAAACCAAACGTGCTTAAAAGGCGTAGCTAGCTGAACATAGATCATTAGAAATTAAGCTAAAAAAGCTACTCCTTGTCATCGGAGATTTCAATAAGGATGGGCTTGGAAGAGGGCGAGGCCTCCACATTGTGAGTGCCCTCCTCATAGTGGTGAGTGTCCTGAGCCTGTCCTGGCATCGACATACCGGCTCTGGAGCTAAGAAAAGCACGGGCATGCTGAGAAAACAACTCGTAGTCTTCGTCTAAGGCACTAGTAGAGCCCTTGAGAAAACACCATGAGTTGTTGTTCACAAGCCAACCATGTGGCGGCGTCCGCATGCGAGGTGTAGATGGTGGCCTTGATGGCAAGGTGCTTCTCCAAGATCTAGGGGTCAGCACACAAGGCAGCCATCGCGGCCTCATCCATGTGTGTGGCCACGATTTGCTTCTCCGCTGCCATATGCTCCTTGAGATCCTCGCTATACTGCGTGCATCATGTCTTTCAGTCGTGATTATTTGGAGGATGGGGTGATTTCGGTTGAAGGTGTCACATCAGCAGTTGGAGCATGTGGCATGGAGGAGGAGGGGTATGCGGACGGTGTTGATTACTAAACTAGATGGAGGAGGTCGAGCAGCAGGAAGGGGCGTCACCGATGAGGATGTGGTGCTGCAAACAAGCAGTGAAGGTTTGAACTTGGAAAAGGAAGGGGGGGCAAGGAGAAATGTGGCTTTTGGTTGGTAAAAGGGGTGGGTGAGGTAGATATTTGTGCGGCAGTCAAAAAAATTCTTTCAGTACAGCAAAAAACTCGCACGCACGGTCACAACGGACAGAGTCCCCTTATCACAACTATGTGCAATATCCAACATCACAAATGAATCCTATAGTTTACCCCGTGTGTGATGGGATTGAACATGGAAATTTTGGTCTCCAAGCTTCTGACTTAAGATATTGGATACTACATTGCACACGATACATGCATTTAATTTTCATTTGGAAGACAAAATAGGGATACGATGGCAAATTTTGGTCCGAATTTGCCTCGTTAGAGTGATTATCCAAATCATTTCTTAATTTAACATCACTTGCAAATTTGAGTACTACACAATAGAGCCTACAACACTGCCTGCACTTACTTAATCGAGGAATTAAACATAGTTAGTTGACGTAAACATTACTCTAACAAAAGACCGGCGCACTAAAAAAGACTATTCCGCTTGGCGCTTGTCGATTTCTATCCCCTCCACCATGACCAGCTCCTGCTCGACGACCTCCGAGGGAAGGGGTTCCATGGCATCCATCACAACATACTCCACTAGCATCTCGCAGTCCTTGTCTGCCATATCTTTCAATAAGGCCGCCATGAGCCGAGAGTGGGCGGCCTTGGTCCAGGCATGGACGGCCACCATCTTGTCTAGGGAGGCCGCCAAAAAACAGATGCCTACTCAAGCATGCTCAGCGATCATCAACTCATCGGATGTGGGTTGTCGACCGATGTCGGATAAGGCCGTTGTGATTTGTGCAGTGACTCACACGATCTGGGCGTAGGCGGCCTCCATCATTGCAACCGCCGAGAAACTTACACCTGTTGTGTAATTCTCACCATTTGCTATCACTATTGTGGTTGTTGTTGCCGCCCTCTCAGCTATAGCAGCTACCCTTATGGCTGCTGCAGCCGCCCTGTCGAATAAAGCAGTTGCGCTCGTGCATGCTATGAGCGCACTCATGGCTTATGCTATTGCGCTCGGGCCGGAGTGAGTTGACGAAGTTGGCCACACGACGGGGATCCATGTCCCCATCTTTCACCGGCGATGATTGAATAGTAAAATGATCTTGGGGAGCCAGTGCGGTTAATTCGTCGGTGGTGGACTTTAGCCGACGAAGCTTCCGACCTAAGCTATATATTAGGATTGTCCCAAGATATTTTGTAATGCATCACGCATGACTCATGATCGTGAACTATTTGTTATATAGTTGATTTTCATATTGTTTTCAAAATAAAGAATGAGGTTACTTCAGCACAGGATGGTGTTTGGATTGCAATAAATTTAATTTGCAATGAACACTGACCAATAGTAATGTCGTGCTAAAATTTGGAATTAGTCAGGGTTCGTTTGACATTTTTATACATTAATTTAGTTTTCTAGGCATTTAATGTCTATAATTCAAATTTGAACTACAATCACAAGGTACGGTGCATCAAACGGAGTTGAAAAATCATATAAGTGTCCATGGCTGCATCTATAGGTCCCATGCAAGAAATGGGAATGAATTGCAAACATCTCGGTATCTTGGCTCGGCCACAAACATTGAGGAACTTGGTTTTTAAACTACTGTAAATCCATAACTCGTCAGAAATTCATGAAACTTGGCATGTTTTCATGACATGGCACATATGTGTCGCGGTAAAAATATTGTCTAATTTGGGACAAGTTTTGGCACAAGCCCCTTACAAACCGGAGCTTCTCACGGGAATCTTTCTGGTTCTTATAGGAAATGTGTCACCTTATGTGGGCGAAACGACATCCACTTCCTCTTCTTGCCTTGAACCTTTTCTAGAGGCAACATAGACCAATAGGAGTGTCTTGCCTAAAACCTTGTATACATTAATTGAGTTTTATAGGCATTTAATGTGCGTAATTCAAATTTGAAGTACAATCACATGGTCTGGTGCATCAAAATGGGTTGAAAAATCATATAAGTGTAGATGGTTGCATATTTAGGTGTCATGCAAGAAATGGGAATGGGTTCAAACATCTCTGCATCTTGGCTCGCCCAAACACATTGAGAAATTTGGGTTTAAAATTCATGTAAATCAAAAACCCGTCAGAAATTCAAGAAACTTGGCACGGTGTCATGACATGGCACATATGGGTTATGGTAAAAAAAATTTCCAATTTGGGACAAGTATTGGCACAAGCCCCTTACAAACGGGAGCTTCTCATGGCAATCTATGTGGTTCCGGTAGGGAATGTGTCACCTTATGATGGCAAAACGACATCCGCTGCCTCTTCTCACCTTGAATATTTTCTAGAGGCTGTTGGTGAACGTTTCATGGGAAACAAAACATTTCCTATGCACACGCAAGATCTATCCATGGTGATGAGCGTCTACGAGAGGGAGAGTGGATCTACATACCCTTGTAGATCTCTAAGCGGGAAGCGTTAAGAAACGCGGTTGATGTAGTCGAACATCTTCGCGATCCAAATCACCGAGCGTCCCGCGATCCCATCACGATTCGTCCCGCGATCCAATCACGATCCATCCCGCGATCTCATCACAATCCATCCCGCGATCCAATCACGAATCGTCTCGCGATCTTGATCACGGTCCTTCCGATCTAGCACCGAACGGACGGCACCTCCGCGTTCAGCACACGTACAACTCGATGACAATCTTCGCCTTCTTGATCCATCAAGAGGGAGCGGAGAGGTAGACGAGTTTTCCGGCAGCGCGACAGCATTGCGGCAATGGTGGTGGAGAAATTCCAATAGGGCTTCGCCTAAGCGCCGCTAAAACTGATCTAGAGGAGAAACTACGAACTAGAGGAGAGGTAGCACATGGCATAGGGTTTCTTGACGTGTTCCAAGTGCTAGCCCTACCCCTTTATTTATATGCTAAGACTTGGGGTCGAAACTTAGAGAAAAATCCTCCTCAAGGTCGGTTTGCCCGCAAGCCAAGAGTCCTTGTCGGACTCCAGGAATAGACGCCAAGGTCCTCGGTGTCTAGCCCCAGACGCCAGGGTCCCTGGCGTCTGGCCCCTGGCCTCCGCAAAACAGCCTTTTCAGCTTCCTAAAGCCTCATGGGCTTTACCCCTTGGCCCAAATAAAGTGTTCCTGTACCCCGAACATTTCGGGAAACATCCGAAACTATTTCCGGTGAATTCCGGAACCCTTCCGGAGACCAAACACTATTATCCCATATATCAATCTTTACCTCCGGACCATTCTGGATCTCCTCGTGATGTCCGAGATCTCATCCGGGACTCCGAACAACCTTCGTTCACCACCATACATAACTCTATACTACCAAAACGTCACTAAACCTTAAGTGTGCAGACACTACGGGTTCGAGAACTATGCAGGCATGACCGAGACACCTCTATGGTCAATAACCAATAGCGGGACCTGGATGCCCATATTGGTTCCTACATATTCTACGAAGATCTTTATCGGTCGAACCTCTATGTCAAGGATTAAGTTAATCCCGTATTCTGTTCCCTTTGTTCTTCGGTATGTTACTTGCCCGAGATTCGATCGTCGGTATCTCTATACCTAGTTCAATCTCGTTACCGGCAAGTCTCTTTACTCATTCCGTAATACAAGATCCCATGGCTAACACTTAGTCACATTGCTTGCAAGGCTTATTGTGATGTTGTATTACCGAGTGGGCCCTGAGATACCTCTCCGTCACACGGAGTAACAAATCCCAGTCTTGATCCATGCCAACCCAACAGACACCCTCAAAGATACCTGTAGAGCACCTTTATAGTCACCCAGTTACGTTGCGATGTTTGATACACACAAGGTACTCCTCCGGTGTCAGTGAGTTGCATGATCTCATGGTCATAGGAACAAATACTTAACATGCAGAAAACAGTAGAAATAAACTGACACGATCATATGTTACGTTTGTAGTTTGGGTCTTGTCCATCACATCATTCTCCTAATGATGTAATACCATTATCAAAGGACATCTCATGTCCATGGCTAGGAAACCTTAACCATCTTTGATCAACGAGCTAGTCTATTAGAGGCATACTAGGGACACAATGTTGTCTATATACCCACACATGTATTTAGTTTCCAATCAATACAATTATAGCATGGATAATAAACGTTTATCATGAACAAGGAAATATGATAATAACTAATTTATTATTACCTCTAGGGCATATTTCCAAAAGTATCCCACTTGCACTAGAGTCAATAATCTAGTTCACATCACCATGTGATTCGCATTGTTATGAATCTAACACCCAATGAGTTCTGGGGCTCAATCGTGCTTTGCATGTGAGAGGGGTCTTTCAGTCAACGGGTCTGCGCCATTCAGATCCGTGTGTACTTTGCAAATCTCTATGTGAAACTGTAAATACTGCTACCACACTCCACTTAGGGTTATTCCAAATGGCTGCTCCACTATACGTATTCGGATTGCTACTAAGAGTCATCCGAATTGGTGTTAAAGCTTGCATCGACGTAACTCTTTACGACGAACACTTTATCACCTCCATAATCGAGAAACCATTCCTTAGTCCTTTAGTTACTAAGGATAATCTTGACCGCTGTCCAGTGATCCACTCCTGGATCACTTTTGTACCCCTTGACGGACAGATGGCAAGACACACACAGGTGCGGTACACAGCATGGCATACTATACAGAACATATGGCTAAGGCATAGGGGATTACCTTCGTCCTTTCTCTTCCTTCTACCGTGGTCGAGCTTTGAGTCTCACTCAACTCCACACCTTACAAATCAGGCAAGAACTCTTTCTTTGACTGATCCATTTTGAACTCTTTCAAAATCTTGTCGAGGTATGTACTCATTGAAAGTCTCATCAAGCATCTTGATCCATCTCTATAGATCTTGATGCTCAACAATTAGGTAGCTTTATCCAGGTCTTCCTTTGAAAAACTCTTTTCAAACAACCCTTTATGCTTTCCAAAAATACTACATCATTTCCTATCAACAATGTGTCAACCACATATGCTTATCAAAAACTCTATAGTGCTCCCACTCATTTATTGCAAATACAAGTTTCTCATAAACTTTGTATAGACTCAAAAACTTTGATCACTTCACCAAAGTGTATATTCCAACTCCGAGATGCTTGCTTCAGTCCATAGAAGGATCACTAAAGCTTGACACCTTTTAGCATCCTTAGGACTGACAAAACCTTCTGGTCGTATCTCATACAACCTTTCCCTAAGGAAGGAAACAATGTTTTGACATCCATCTGCCAGATTTCATAATTGAAAAATGCAGCAATTGCTAACATAATTCCAATAGACTTTAGCATCGCTACGAGTGAGAAAGTCTCATCGTAGTCAAATCCTTGAACTTTGTTGGAAACTTCTTTGCGACAAGTCGAGCTTTATAAATGATGACATTTACCATCAGCGTTTGTCTTCATTTTAATGGTCCATTTGTACTCGACGACCTGCCATCCAACGAGCAAGTCTACCAAAGTCTATACTTGGTTTTCATACATGGATCTGTTCTCGGATTTCATGGCCTCTAACCATTTGTCGGAATCCAGGCCCATCATTGATACTCCATAGCTCGTAGGTTCATCGTTGTCCAACAACATGACCTCTAAGATAGGGTTGTCATACCACTTAGGAGCAGTACACGTCCTTGTCGACCTACGAGGTTCGATAGTAACTTGATCTTAAGCTTCATGATCATCATCATTAACTTCCTCTTCAACTAACGTAGGCTTCACAGAAACATCTTCCTACGCTTCACTACTCTCTCGTTGAAACAAAGGTTCAATAACCTCATCAAGTTCTATCTTCCTCCCACTCAATTCTTTCGAGAGAAACTTTTTCTTGAGAAAGGACCCAGTTTTAACAACAAACATTTTATGCTTGGATCTAAGATAGAAGGTTCACCCAACTCTTCTTAGGGTATTCTATGAAGATGCATTTGTCCGCTTTGGGTTCGAGCTCATTAGGTGAAAACATTTTCCACATAAGTGTCGCAGTCCCAAACATTAAGAAATGACAGCTTAGGTTTCTACCAAACCATAATTCACATGGTGTCATCTCAACGGATTTACATGGTGCCCTATTTAAAGTGAATGTACTTGTCTCTAATGCATAACCCTAAAATTATAGTAGCAAAACGATAAGAGACATCATAGCACGCACCATATCCAATAGAGTACTACTATGACGTTCGGACACACCATCACACTATGGTGTTCCAGGTGGCGTGAGCTGTGAAACAACTTTCACATTGTCTAAAGTTGTATGCCAAACTCGTAAGTCATATATTCACCTCCATGATCATATCTCAAATATTTTTATCTTCTTGTCACGATGATCTTAAACTTCACTCTGGATTTGCTTGAACCTTTCAAACGATTCAGACTTGTGTTTGATTAAGTAAATATACACTATATCTACTCAAATCATCAGTGAAGGTAAGAAAATAATGATATCCACTTCATGCTACAAGACTCATCGGATTGCATACATCAACATGTATCATTTCCAATAAATCACTTGCCTGCTCCATCAATCCGGAAAACGGGTTCCTTAGTCATCTTGCCCAAGAGGCATGGTTCGCATGTCTCAACCGATTCGAAATCGAATGAGTCCAAAGATCCATCAGCATGGAGTTTCTTCATGCGATTTATACTAATATGACATTTAGCGACAGTGCCACAAGTATGTGGTACTGTCATTATTAACTTTGTATCTTTTGGCATCAATGTTATGAACAAGTGTATTACTACGATCAAGATTCAACAAACCATTCACACTGGGTGCATTACCATTGAAGGTATTATTCATCTAAACAGAATAACCATTATTCTCTAACTTAAATGAATAACCGTGTTGCAATAAACACGATCTAATCATATTCATGCTCAACCCAAAACACCAAATAACATTTATTTAGGTTCGTCACTAATCCCGAAGGTAGAGAGAGCGTGCGATGTTGATCACATCAACCTTGGAAACATTTCCAACACACATTGTCACCTCACCCTTAGCTAGTTCTCCGTTTATTCCGTAGCTTTTATTTCGAGTTACTAACATTTAGCAACCGAACCGGTATCCAATACACAGGTGCTACTAGGAGTACTCGCAAGGTACACATCAATAACATGTATATCAAATATACTTCTATCGATGTTGCCAGCCTTCTTATCTACCAAGTATCTAGGGTTGTTCCGCTTCAGCGACCACTCTCCTCATAATTGAAGCACTTAGTCTCGGGTTTGGGTTCAACTTTGGGTTGCTGCACTAGAGCAGGAACTGACTTGCCATCCATGAAGTTTCCCTCATTGCCCTTGCCCTTCTCGAAACTAGTGGTTTTACTAACCATCAACACTTGATGCTCCTTCTTGATTTCTACCTTCGCAGTGTCAAACATCGCGAATAGCTCAGGGATCATTATTTCTATCCCTGGCATTTTATAGTTCATCACCAAGTTCTAGTAGCTTAGTGACAGTGACTTGGAGAACTATATCAATCACTATCTTATCTAGAAGATCAACTCCCACTCGATTCAAGCGATTGTAGCACCCAGAAAATCTGAGCACATGCTCAACGATTGAGCTATTCTCTTTCATCTTGCAGGCAAAGAATCTTGTTGGAGATCTCATATCTCGCAACACGGGCACGAGCCTGAGGTTCTAATTTCAGCTCTTAGAACATCTCATATGTTTCATGACGTTCAAAACAGTTTGGAGCCTCAATTCTAAGCCATAATGCATGACGCACTAAACTATCAAGTAGTCATCAGAACGTGCCTGTTAGATGTTCACAACATCTATAGACAATGCTAGAGGGAGTGGCGCACCGAGCGGTGCATCAAGGACATAATCCTTCTTTGCAGCAATGAGGACAATCCTCATATCACAGACCCAGTTCGCAATATTGCTACCATCATCTTTCAAATCTATTTCTCTAGGAACATATAAAAATTCAAGGGAGCTACATCATGAGCTAGTAATCTACAACATAATTTGCAAAGACACTACTGACTATGTTCATGATAATGAGTTCAATTAATCATATTACTTAAGAACTCCCACTCAAATTGACATCCCTCTGATCATTCGAGTGATACATGATCCAAATTCACCAACTCAAGTCCGATCATCACGTGAGTTGAGGTGGTTTCAATGGTGAACATCATCATGTTGATCATATCTACTATATGACTCATGTTCGACCTTTCGGTCTCTTGTGTTCCGAGGCCATGTCTGTACATGCTAGGCTCGTCAAGTTTAACCCAAGTGTTCTGCATGTGCAACACTGGCTTCCACCCATTGTATGTGAACGTAGAGTCTATCACACCCGATCATCACATGGTGTCTCGACACGATGAACTTTCGCAACAGTGCACACTCGGGGAGAGCACAATTCATCTTGAAATTTAAGCGAGGGAACACCTTATAATGCTACTGTCATCCTAAACAAAACAAGGTGCATAAAAGGATTAACATCACATGCAAATCATAAGTGACATGATATGGCCATGAACTTTTTCTTTTTATCTCCATGTTGAAAGCACCGGCATGATCTCCATCATCACCGACATGACACCATGATCTCCATCATCTTGATCTCCATCAACATGTCGCCATCGTGGTTGTCGCACCCACCATGCTTCTACTACTATTGCTACCATTTAGCGATAAAGTAAAGCATTACATAACGCTTAATGATTGGCATGCAGGTCATACAATAATTAAAGACAACACTATGGCTCCTGACGGTAGCCGTACTCATCGACATGCAAGTCGTGATATTCTATACAACACATGATCATCTCATACATCACATATATGTCATCATGTAATTGGCCATATCACATCACAACATACCCTGCAAAAACAAGTTAGACATCCTCTAATTGTTGTTGCATATTTTACATGGCTGCTATGGGTATCTAGCAAGAACAAGTCTCACCTACGCATAAACCACAACGGTGATATATAAATTGCTTTTCAACCTTCTCAAGGACCGCCTTTGTCGAATCCAATCAACCTAAAGTAGGATAAACAGACACCCGCCAGCCATCTTTGTTCAACGAGGTTACACGTTAGTCGATAGAACTGGTATCTCGTAAGTGTACGAGTAAGGTTGGTCCGGGCCGCTTCATCCCACAATACCTCTGAACCAAAACACGGCCAAGGGAGGAAGCAATCTAAGCATCAATGCCCACAAACTCTTTGTGTTCTACTCGAGATCTCATCTACACATAGACCTGGCTCATGATGCCACTGTTGGTGAATGTTGCATGGGAAACAAAAAAATTCCTACGCACACGCAAGATCTATCCATGGTTATGAGCATCTACGAGAGGGGGAGTGGATCTATATACCCCTGTAGATTGCTAAGCGGGAAGCGTTAAGAAACGCGGTTGATGTAGTCGAATGTCTTCGCGATCCAAATTGCTGAGCGTCCCACGATCCCATCACGATCCATCCCGCAATCCAATCATGATCCATCCCGCGATCTCATCACGATCCACCCCGCGATCCAATCACGAATCGTCTCACAATCTTGATCACGGTCCTTCCGATCTAGCGCCGAACGGACGACACCTCCGTGTTCAGCACACGTACAGCTCGATGACGATCTCCGCCTTCTTGATCCAGCAAGAGGGAGCGGAGAGCTAGACAAGTTCTCCGACAGCGCGACGGCATTGCGGTGATGGTGGTGGAGCAATTCCAGCAGGGCTTCACCTAAGCACCGCTAAAACCGATCTAGAGGAGAAACTACGAACTAGAGGAGAGGCAGCACGTGGCTTAGGGTTTCTTGATGTGTTCCAAGTGCTAGCCCCGCCCCTTTATTTATATGTTGAGCCTTGGGGTCGAAACTTGGAGAAAAATCCTCCTCAAGGTCGGTTTGCCCGCAAGGCAAGAGTCCTTCTCGGACTCCAGGACCAGACGCCAAGGTCCTCGGCATCTGGCCCCAGACGCCAGGGTCCCTAGTGTTTGTCCCCTGGCCTCCGCAAAACAGCTTTTGCACCTTCCTAAAGCCTCATGGGCTTTACCCCGTGGCCCAAATAAAGTGTTCATGTACCCCGAACATTTCGGGAAACATCTGAAACTATTTCCGGTGAATTCCGGAACCCTTCTGGAGACCAAACACTATTATCCCATATATCAATCTTTACCTTCGGACCATTCCGGAGCTCCTCGTGACGTCTGGGATCTCATCCAGGACTCCGAACAACCTTCGGTCACCACCATACGTAACTCTATACTACCGAAACGCCACTGAACCTTAAGTGTGCAGACCCTGTGGGTTTGAGAACTATGTAGACATGACCGAGACACCTCTACGGTCAATAACCAATAGCGGGACCTGGATGCCCATATTGGTTCCTACATATTCTACGAAGGTCTTTATCGGTCGAACCTCTATGTCAAGGATTCAGTTAATCCCGTATTTTGTTCCCTTTATTCTTCGCTATGTTACTTGCCCGAGATTCAGTCTTAGGTATCTCTATACCTAGTTCAATCTCATTACCGACAAGTCTCTTTACTCGTTCTGTAATACAAGATCCCGTGGATAAAACTTAGTCACATTGCTTGCAAGGCTTATTGTGATGTTGTATTACCGAGTGGGCCCCGAGATACCTCTCTGTTACACGGAGTAACAAATCCCAGTCTTGATCCATGCCAACCCAACAGACACCCTCGGAGATACCTGTAAAGCACCTTTATAGTCACCCAGTTATGTTGCGATGTTTGATACACACAAGGTACTCCTTCGGTGTCAGTGAGTTGCATGATCTCATGGTCATAGGAACAAATACTTGACATGCAGAAAACAGTAGCAATAAACTGACACGATCATATGCTACGTTTGTAGTTTGGGTCTTGTCCATCACATCATTCTCCTAATGATGTGATCCCGTTATCAAATGACATCTCATGTCCATGGCTAGGAAACCTTGACCATCTTTGATCAACGAGCTAGTCTATTAGAGGCATACTAGGGACATAGTGGTGTCTATATACCCACACATGTATTTAGTTTCCAATCAATACAATTATAGCATGGATAATAAAAGTTTATCATGAACAAGGAAATATGATAATAACTAATTTATTATTGCCTCTAGGGCATATTTCCAACAGAGGCAACATAGACCAATAGGAGTCTCGTGCTAAAATATGGACGTATGCAGGGTTCGTTTGGCCTTTATTATATATAAATTGAGTTTTATAGGCATTTAATGTGCATAATTAAAATGTGAACTACAATCACAAGGTCTGGTGCATCAAAATCGGTTGAAAAAAAATATAAGTGTACACGGTTGCATCTTTAGGTCCCATCCAAGAAATGGGAATGATTTCAAATATATCGGCATCTTGGCTTGGCCACAAACATTGAGAACTTGGTTTTTAAATTCATTTAAACCAAAAACTCATAAGAAAATCATAAAACTTGGCATGGTGTCATGACATGCCACATATGGTTCATGGTAAAAAACGTCCAATTTGGGACAAGTTTTGGCACAAGCCCCTTACAAACCGAAGCTTCTCACGGGAAGCTTTACGCTTCCAATAGGGGACGTGTCACCTTATGTGGGTGAAATGACGTATGCTGCCTCTTCTCACCTTAAACTTTTTCCAGAGGCAAACTACACTAATAGGAGTGTCGGGTAAACTATGGAATTATTCAGTGTTAGTTTAGACTTTTTTATAAATTTATTAAGTTATATAGGCATTTAAGGAGCATAAATCAAATTTTAACTACAATCACAAGGTCTAGTGCACCAAAAATGGGTTGAAAATCATATAAGTGTTCATGGCTGCATCTTTAGGTCCCATGCAAGAAAATGGGAATGAATTTCAAACATCTCGGCATATTAGCTCTGCCAAAAACATTGAGAAACTTGGGTTTTAAATTCATGTAAATCAAAAACTCATGAGAAATTCATGAAACTTGGCATGGTGTCATGAGGTGGCACATAAAGGCATCGTAGGGTTTTGTTTTTCTATTTGAGAGTCGTTTTTTGATACATTTTGTCTTGTAGAACCAACATTGAGAATGTTTGTTTAAATTATAGTAAATCAATTACTCACACAAAATTTAAGAAATTGGACATGGCATCATGATATAGCACAAATATGTTGTGGTATTATTCGTGTCCACTTTTGGAAAAGGTGCACACATTAATAGCCAACAAAAGCATTTTGGAGCTAAAAACGGTCACGTTACCATCGCAAAAGGTTGTATTATTTTTAGATAGTGGGTGTTTTACTGCACATTTACATGCTACCACATGTCGCACTCCGGTGCGTAGGCTCACCCAAAGGCGTGGGAGCAGTACGTAGCAGGCTCGCTGAAAAGTGATCCCGTTCAATGTCATATCTGCATGCCTCGCTTCCAACTTGTCCATCAATGGCGTCTGAGCCGCTATTTAATATGTGTCCTTACTGCCAAATCACTCATAATCCTCACTCTTAGCCTCCCATTCCCCTCTATCATCTAGACCTCCACCTATGCCATGGCGCACAAGGATCATATGACACTAGTCTTCCAATTTGGTGAAGTCGACCCCAAGACGGAGGAAATAGAACATAAAGATGAATGGGATGTCATGAACATGGACCTGAACGAGCTGCAAGACACAACGGATGCTGCCCAAATGCACTCGCCAACAACCATCCTCATGCTCGCACCAGCAACCATACTCGTGGTAGTGATGGGTTGGTCGCCGAGCATCATCATAGCGCTGGAAACCGCGAACATTAGTGAGGTCCCCATGGACCTACGCGAGCTCCTATATGTGCAAGCGTCGGCGCCTCCTCCTGTGCATGTACTCGTGTGTGCCTCTATACCCTCCATGCCGGTCCCCATGCGCATGTCCGCACCCACCGTGCATGTGCTCGTGTGCGTGCCTACACCCATGGCGGCTCCCTCAACAGCATGGGACGCCGCCGTTAACCGCTTCCTCACAACACCGCTAGTCGCCGCCCCTCGGGCCCCCGCCAGTTGATCGCGCGATGACCGGCTCTTTGATTGGGAAGTCCATAACATTATGGTCTTGTTTGATGACTTGAACAATGGCATCCCGAAGGACGATGACATCAGTGTGGCGGCCGCAATTAGTTTTATTTATATTGTATCTTGATCGTATGAATGTAAAGTCATAGTTTGACTGAATGAAATCTATGGTTTGATCAACTCAGAATTTACCTCTGAATGCACATAGTAATAAAAGTAAATCAAAAAACTTCAAAGTTTTTCTCTGAATAAAGACTCATCGTAAACGTTTCAGATTGAATACACATATGTAGATCGAGAGCTATGCTTATTTTGCTAGTAAGCTAAGTGAAAATTTGGCACGAAGGATTGGTGGATAGCTTCATCGCAAATGATTTAGTGTGATGACCTGTGTGTTTATCAATGGGTAACATTGGTGTTTTCCAATTTGGTAAGATTTTCTAAAATTTGCATATGTCATATTGCGTAAATTTTCATTTGTCAAATTGGAAACATTGGCATTTGTCAATGCGGTAACATTGGCATTTTTCAGTATTGTAACAATGACATTTGTCAAATTTTGCAGGAACAAAATCACTAGTACAGTGTAATTTTGCAACTGAAATTCAGTAAACATAGATTTCTTTCATAGATTAAGCAGTTGTTATTTACACAAAACAGTTCAACTCGACAGCTGGACCGAACAAAATTCTCCCCAATTGTTGCCAACCACATACGAAAATAGCTAGTTCAACTATATATACTAGCTAATTTAAAGAATGTGGTACAGTTCAACCTTATCTATAGTTAGATGAGCTGAACAAAATAGCCCTTACATACTACTACAAAAGGGGCTTTGTACTATTCGAGCAGCCTCTCCTCTATTGAGCGTGCTCAATAAGAGGCGGAGGAGGAGGAGGCTACTGACGAGCTAGTGGAGTCAAATCCGTTGCCTGCCATGGCTGCCCTCAACCGCTCCAAACATGCCTTCTGGATGTGATGGGACTCGGCGTAGATCTCCACATTCTGCACCGCCATTGCGGCTTCTCCTGAGGCCATGGCGTCGGTGAGCTTCTTTGGGTGCGCGACCTAGTGCTCCGCCTCCTTCTCAAGGAAGTAGCTGTTGCGTGCAAGGTCTATGACACAAAAGCCTAGCGGCGGGCCTTTGGTGGCCTCCAACTCCCGCACTTGAGCTGTGGTGGTGGAGAGGGTGATGGCCCCAGCACCTAATGTTGGGGTCAAGATCAAGGCGGCCGCCGCTAAGATGGGGGCCGTTGGTGGGGTGGCGGACACGATGGCCGCCGGTAGTAGATGCCTTCGGGCAGCGGAGGCAACGTATGTGGTGCGTGGCATGCGCATAGCCACCAGGGATGCCACGTGCACTACACGCTTCAGAGAACTGTCTCGCCGAGGAGGTGATGCCTCCCAGCTGGAGTTGTCCTCTAGCGAAGTGGCTAAGAGACGACGAAGGGCCGTTGCTATTGATGATTGGGGGAGAAGCAAAGTATCTAAGCTAAGGGGAGGGAGGGGATGAAAGTGATGTGGATTCTTCGTATGTGATAGTTTATATAGAAGGCCTGCAAGCATTGGGGATTTGAGAGATTTTGATGAGCGAGGCATGAAGCTTGCATGATACACGCGGGAACAGGCTCACGCATTGCCAAATGAAATGCATGTGTGGTGTTGAAGCGTGCTCTGCAATCCTCGGGCGGGAACGCGGTGACAGGGCGGGGCGGAGGAGGAAGAAATGATGAGTACACAAACGATTAATAAAAAAAAATGTTTATGTTTTATTACGACGTCATTGTTTCCCTGGGATGTTGGTGGCTCGCGACCATTGGATGGCTTGTATATAGGCAGTCCCTCTGTGTTCAACTGATCTACGCTCGCGGTTGAGGCGGCCGCAGTGCACACTGCTGGCGTCCATTCACACGTACTGCCAGTATCCCTCAAGACACCATGCAGTTACGTGTGGCACGATGCCGAGCTTAGATATTGTGCAGATAGAGAAAATCACAACTCATACGAGTAAACTAAGGAACACCTCGATGATGTTTCCATCGGTCGCTGACAATTATTTACCGGCAACCGTTTGCCCACAACACACAAAGCTTATTAGGACAAATTGTTTGTGTTATTATTGGTATTCTCACAGAATTCTGATTACAGACCAGTTTGTCGGGTATCACACACATGTTGTTCAGCCCAATCATTTGTATTCTCCTATATCATCACAAACAGTTTGTCAAAGTACATTGTATGCCTCCTATCATACACATCTAGGTTTGTACAGTTGTTTGTGTTAATTTAGCTAATCGCAAACAGTTTTTCTGGATAAATTGTTTGCCACATATCACACACGCAACTCTTTTCTGAATCATATTTGATAGATCTGCCATCACACACGGTTTGCATTACTGGCGACAGAGCTAGAACTATGTCATTTGCGATTCATACTTCGCACAAAGTTTGGTCGAACGGTCTCAGATTGATGTGTCATCTTTGGACCTTCCTATAGTAGTGAGGGAAGGCGCCACCGACTTCCCCGCTACCAGAGAACTATCGTTGGTATCAGAGCTCGCCGCATCCAGAGCCTAGAGATAATTCGTAAACCTAGGATGCAGCGGGGAGAGATGCGAAAGCGTAGAGGGAGGAGGGAGCGGTGGAGGAGAGGGGATGGGGAGGATAGGAGGATGGGAGAGGGGAGAGAGCGTCATCTCGCGTCCTCACCTCCCAGGCTCTCTCATCACCCTGGTCAACTGAGACTATGGTACTACTCTGGCCTTTCTTTGCCATGTCCTCTTATATATATACATGAGTCAGTCATGGTTGGTAATCATGCACCAAGGCATAAATTCCTTTAGACAAATGTATGAAAAATTCTAGGAGCAACTACAAAAAATTGCAGGGGCACAAAGGGGCAAGAGCATGCATCTGCTCATTTGTCTCGAGCCATTGTATGTATTGTGATGAAAATTGCTTGAAAATAGAAGCAAACTCTGAACCCTCCCAATACGACACAACATATATTCTTATCTTGTATGAATACTTTGCTCAACCGTTGTTTTATGTTCTTGTTTTTGTACGTATGTTGCATCTTCCCATATGTCTAGGTACAAAAATCTATGGGACCAGCGAGGCCCCTTTGAGGTTTACTGTGGCGATCGGTGTGCACAAAGAATAGAACCAATAACACATGCAAAGTTTAGACAAGTTCGGGCCACCCTGTGGTGTAATACCCTACGTCATGTGTGGTTTGTGGATTATGAGTATGCCCTAGTTACAAGGAGCGCGAGCTTGCCAGCAAGCAGCTGGGAAGTGCCGCTATGCATCCAAATGGGCTGGGTTTGGACCCCTGTAAAGGTAGCCCTGGGCCTCCTTTTATAGTCTAAGGGGTCGTCATAGTGGATAAAATGGTAGTTACATGGGGTGAATGTTGGTGATGACACATATAGAGACGGGTGTTGATAAAGTTGACTCTCGAGCGGTGGTCTGCCATGCAGCCAACAGACTCGACCTAACTGCCTGCGTGCCTGCCACTTGCCAGCACAGTTCTGCGCGCGCGCCACCCGTTAGGGACAGGTGGGAGAGCGGGGTCATTAGGGAGTTTGCTGGCCACGAGCTTGCTGGTGTTGATCTTGAGATTATCTTCTCGATGAACTGCTTGGAGGTATTGGTTTGGTGGCTCCGCCTTGCCAAGTTTTGTCTTCCCGGCTTTGTCTTGCCGGGAATGTGTGACGTCAGGGGAAATCTTTCTTTCCGGTGAGCTCTTGGTCTTGTTTGTCGATGTTCTTGTCGGGCGTGTTGCCTACCGACAAGATCGGCTTCTTGCCAGGGTGGTTTTGCAACAGCCCTATGTCATCAAGACCCCATGCCTAGAAGGTTTGTGATTCCCTGGTTCTCACTACACCATCAGGAGCCCCCAGGACCGCCTATAGAAGAGAACTCAAAAGGTCTCGATGCTAGAGGTGGGACCAAACTTTGCATGGGTCTTGACAATTACATCCTCTTATTTAAATTCTATTATTAGAGAACTTTAAAGATCTTGATGCCAAAGATAATCGACCCCCTGGTAGAGAACTCGAAGTAGGTTCTCGATATCAGTCCTCAGAAAGATCGTTTTGCCAAGCTTGCCAGCGTCTCCATTTTCCTCATGTGATTATACGCTAGAGAGAATCCTACAGCCACCACTTAGAACCACCAACAAGGCCACCCTCATACACCACCGGGAAGGAAGGGGTGGTTTTCGCGATCACTGCAAAGATATATATAAACAAAAATAGTTTTTCTTTAGTCAATCTAGCCTTATTGTGTAGATAACGCATACTTGTGTATAGTATGCCTCTCCCTAGAGAAATACCGCACTTGTACATTTTATATCCAACATTTGCCGGAAAGCTTCCTGGCGCGCATGTCCCAGCCGACGGCGCTTGAGGAAACAGGTCCTTAGAAGCTTGCCAGGGACACCACCTCCCAGAAAGGTTAACCTCCTTAGGCTAGGTGCAGCTTGCTCTCGTTATTGAGTAGGCTCGAAACAACGTGGAGCGCAACTAATCCTGACAAATGCTCCTTCGCTTGTAGGTTTGTATACAAGGATGAAATCATTCAAGGGAGATAAAGAGGACAGTGAGGAATTATGCAAAGTTTTGGGATTTAGCTTCCTTCGGTTTTCCTCGCTTCCACGCATGTCGGAGCCGGTGTCTCACTGGCAAACGTTCCTATCGGGACTGGTGGCTCACCGACAAGACGTTGTCAGCGAGACCGTGGGTCACTTCGAGAAGAGAACTCTGGGTTCTCAATAAGGAAGCGGGCCTTGGCAATTTTCTTGCTTCCGGCAGAGAGCCTTGAGGTCCTCGATGCAGGGAAGGCTTTTAGGGTTCGGTAGAGAACTCTGGATTCTTGATGTTGGCTTTCCAGCGAAGAACTTATGCAAAGTTCTTGCCGATAGCAAGGCTTTAGGGTGTAGGATTGAAAGTAGGTCTAGAGGGGGTGATTAGACTACTTGACAAAATAGAAATCTACTTTTTCCCAATTTTAAGTGTTGGCAGATTTTAGCATTCATAGCAAGTCAATCACACCATACACATGCATGTCTACGAGTATAGCAGCGGAGAGTAAAGACAAGCATGAGTAGTAAAGGAAGGGTAGGAAGATCAAATGCAATTTGGAGACAGGAAGATATTTCCCATGGTTCCGATAGGTGGTGCTATCTACGTCTACGTATATGGATTCTTCAACCCACGGAGGGTAATGGTCGCGAGAGTCCACGGAGGGCTCTACCCACAGAGGGTTCCACAAAGAAGCAACCTTGACTATACCATGATGGCCTACGTACACGGAGGACTAGCCTAACTCGGGGTAGATCTTCATGGAGTAGGCGATCTTCTTGCCCTTACAATCTTCTTGGTTCACTCCACAACACGAAGTAGGAGGCTCCCAAGTGACACCTAACCAATCTAGGAGGCACCACCCTCCAAAAGGTAATAGGCTTGATACTGTCAATGAACTCCTTGCTCTTGTGCTTCAAGATGATAGACTCCTCAACACACAATCATTCTCTCATAGATTTGGCTTTGGTGGAAGAGATTAATTGGGTGGAAAGCAACTTGGGGAGGCTAGAGATCAAGATTCATATGGTTGGAATGGAATGGTGGTGGCTCTCTCTCGGAAAATCAGTTGGGATAACCGGGGATCTGTTCTGAGTGCTTCTCTTTTGAGTAGGTGGTGGTGGATAGGTATATATAGGCATCTCCAAAAATCCAACCATTACACCTAAAGTGACAAACTTGGTGACACCGATGTGTGAATCTCGGTGGTACCGAAGTGACCAAAAGGTGACAACTTTTGAATCTCGATGAATCTCGATTGTACTGAGTAGGTGACCAACGGTCAGATTGCGCAACTCGGTGACGCCGATCCAACAAACTCGGTGGGACCGATTTTGTGAATCGAGGTAATAGGGAGTTGGCAACCCAAACTCGGTGGCACTGAAGTGGAATCGGTTGCACCAAATGGCTAGGGTTTGGCATGGGTCTGTCTGAGTTTGGGAATCAGTGGCACTGAGTGGGAATTGTGGGTTGCATGGATTTTGGATATTTGGCTTTGGACAGGCTTTGGTGGAAGAGCTTGTGGATGCCTTTGGTGACTATCACTTGTGCACGTGGAGCATTTTGTTCACCAACAGTACCTTACCCCTTTTAATAGTATTGGCTTTCCTATGGACTCAAAGTGATTTCTCACAAAGTAAATGTAGAGTCCTCTTGCTTGAAGCTTTGACAATCTATTTCCTTGCATCTTGGGGTTTTCTGCAATCCTTTTGCCATCCCTATCATTGAACTTTTCCTGAAATATGCGTAGTGGAAACAGCTACCTCTTGAGTGTGCGTTGGTTTTCCCTTGAAGAGGAAAGGTGATGCAGCAAAGTTGATAAGTATTTCCCTCAGTTGATGATAACCAAGGTATCAATCCAGTAGGAGGAACAAGAAAGTCACCAATGGATGTGCCTACACAAACAATCAAACTCTTGCACCCAACGCTATAAAGGGGTTGTCAATCCCTTCACTGTTATTTGCAAGCATTAGATCTAATAGAAATAGATGTAAAAGATTGCGGAAAGTGAAAAGTAAATAAATTGCAGCAAGGTATTTTTGGTATTTCTGGTTTATAGATCTGAAAATAGAATATGGAAAGTAGACCCGGGGGCCATAGGTTTCACTAGAGGCTTCTCTCTTGAAGGAAAATATCATGGTGGGTGCACAAATTATTGTCAAGCAATTGATAGAAAAGCGAATAATTATAAAGATATCCAAGGCAATGATTATGCATATAGGCATCACGTCCATGTCAAGTAGACCGAAACGATTCTGCATCTATTACTATTACTCCACACATCGACTGACTCCTGCCTGCATCTAGAGTATTATGTTCATGAAGAACAAAGTAACGCATTAGGTAAGATGACATGATGTAGAGGGATAAACTCAAGCAATATGATGAAAACCCCATCTGTTTACCCTTGATGACAACAATACAATATGTGCCTCGCTACCCCTACTATGTCACTGGGTAAGGACACCGCAAGATTGAACCCAAAACTAAGCACTTCTCCCATTGCAAGAATTACCAATCTAGTTGGCGAAACCAAACCAAAAGCTCGAAGAGACTTGCAAAGATATGAAATCGTGCATATAAGAATTCAGAAGAGACTCAGATAATATTCATGGCTAATCTGAACATAAACCCACAATTCATCGGATCTCGACAAACACACCACAAAAGAGTATTACATCGGATAGATCTCCAGGAAGATCGTGAAGAACATGGTATTGAAGCACAAAGAGAGATAAGAAGTCATCTAGATACTAGCTATGGACCCGTAGGTCTGTGGTGGACTACTCACGCATCATCGGAGGGGCAATGGAGTTGATCTAGATGCCCTCCGTGATTAAATGCCCCTCCGGCAGATTACCAAAAAAGGCTCCAAGATTGGATCTCTCAAGAACGGAGGCTTCTGGCGGCGGAATAGTATTTGCATGTCTCTTTTTGGTATTGGGGGAATATTTGGGTATTTATAGGATGAAGAATAGGGCTAGGACTCCTGCCAGGGAGTCACAAGCCTGCCAGGCGCGCCTAGGGGGGTGGCTGCACCCCCTGGCTTGTGACCTCCTGGCAAGTGCCTTGCCTTGCACTCCAAGCCTGGTAGATCTCTTCTGTTCCAGAAAAAATCATCGTGAAGATTTTATTCCGTTTGGACTCTGTTTAATATTCCATATTTGTAAAACTCAAAAACAAGGAAAAAATAGAAACTGACACTAGGCTCTAGATTAATCGGTTAGTCCCAAAAATAAAATAAAATAAAATAGCATATTGATGCATATAAAACATCCAAAACAGATAATATAATAGCATGGAACAATCAAAAATTATATATACGTTGGTATCAGCATCCGCAAGCTTAATTCTTGCTCGTCCTCGAGTAGGTAAATGATAAAAACAGAATTTTTGATGTGGAATGCTACCTAACATATTTATCCATGTAATATTCTTTATTGTGGCATGAATGTTTAGATCCATAAGAATCAAAACTAAAGCTTAATGTTGACATAAAAACAATAATATTTCAAGCATACTAGCAAAGCAATTGCATCTCTTCAAAATATAATGGCAAAAGAAAGTTATCCCTACAATATTATATGGTCTGGCTATGCTCCATATTCCCCACACAAAGTACTTACATCATGCACAACCCCGATGACAAGTCAAGCAATTGTTTCACACCTTTATTTTCTCAAAAAAATTCAACTCTCACGCAATACATGAGCGTGAGCCATGGATATAGCACTATAGGTGGAATAGAATATGGTGGAGGATGTGAAGGAAAAGGAGAAGATAGTCTCACATCAACTAGGCATATCAACGGGCTATGGAGATGCCCATTAATATATATCAATGTGAGTGAGTAGGGATTGCCATGCAACGGTGCACTAGAGCTATAAGTGTATGAAAGATCAAAAGGAAACTAAGTGGGTGTGCATCCAAATTGCTTGCTCACGAAGACCTGGGGAAATTTGAGGAAGCCCGTCATCAGAATATACAAGCCAAGTTATATAATGAAAATTTCCCACTAGTATATGAAAGCGACAAAATAGGAGACTCCCTATCATGAAGATCATGGTGCTACTTTGAAGCACAAGTGTGGAAAAAAAAGATAGTAGCATTGTCCCTTCTCTCTTTTCTCTCATTTTTTATTCTGGTGGGCATATAAGGCCTCTTTTTTTATTTGGGCTTTGCTGGCCTCTTTTATTTTTTATAAAGTCCAGAGTCTCATCCCCACTTGTGAGGGAATCATAGCTTCCATCATCCTTTCTCACATGGGACAATGCTCTAATAATGATGGTCATCACACTTTTATTTACTTACAACTCAAGAATTACAACTCGATATCTAGAACAAAATATGACGCTATATGAATGCTTCCGGTGGTGTACCAGGATATGCAATGATCTAGCATAGCAAATGACATCAAAAAATAGGCAAGCCATGAAAACATCATGCTAGCTATCTTACGATCATGCAAAGCAATATGAAAATGATGGTGCATGTCATAATAGACGGAACGGTGGAAGTTGCATGGAAATATATCTCGGAATGGCTATGGAAATGCCATAATAGGTAGGTATGGTGGCTGTTTTGAGGAAGGTGGGTTTATCGCACCAGCGAAAGTTGCGCGGTACTGAGAGGCTAGCAAAAGTGGAAGGTTGAGAATGCTTATAATACATGGACTCACATTATTCCTAAAGAACTCACATACTTATTGCAAAAGTCTATTAGTTATCTAAGCAAAGATTAGATGCATGCCCCTAGGGGAGAGTTTGGTAGGAGTAAACCATCGCACGCTCCCGACCCTCACACAAAGGTCGACAATCAATAAACAAATCATGCTTCGACTTCCTTACATAACGGTTCACCATACGTGCATTCTACGGGAATCACAAACCTTTACATAAGTATTCTTACCAATTCACAATTACTTCCTAACATGACTCTTAACATTACCATCTTTATATCTCAAAACTTTATGCAAGGAATCAAACTTCTCATAATACTGAATGCACTTAATATGGAAGTTTATATTATAACCCTCTTGGATTCCTATCATATTAGGACTAAATTCATAACCTAAACCAATTAGCATGCTATTTAAAGACTCTCAAAATAATATAAGTGAGGTACGAGAGTTTAATGATTTCTATAAAACCAAACACCACTGTGCTCTAAAAAGATATAAGTGAAGCACTAGAGCAAAATTGCCTATCTCAAAAGATATAAGGGAAGCACATAGAGTATTCTAATAAATTTACGATTCACGTGTGTCTCTCTAAAAAGATGTGTGCACAAGGATGATTGTGGCAAACTAAAAATGAAATGCTCATATCATACAAGACGCTCCAAGCAAAACACATATCATGTGGTGAATAAAAATATAGCCTCAAGTAAATTTACTGATGGATTGAAGACGAAAGAGGGGATGCATTCCGGGGAATCCCCAAGCTTAGGCTATTTGGCATCCTTTAATATGACTTGGGGCACCTTGGGCATCCCCAAACTTAGGCTCTTGCCACTCCTTATTCCATAGTCCATCAAATCTTTACCCAAAACTTGAAAACTTCACAACACAAAACTCAACAGAAAACTCGTGAGATCGGTTAGTATAAGAAAAATAAATCACTATTTCAGGTACTGTTGTGAACTCATTCTTTATTTATATTGGTGTAATATCTACTTTATTCTAACTTCTCCATGGTTCATACCCCCCGATACAACCCATAGATACATCAAAATAGGTAAACAACACAAAGAAAACAGAATCTGTCAAAAACAGAACAGTCTGTAGCAATCTGAAAACTTCATATACTTATGTAACTCCAAAAATTCTAAACAAATAGTAAAACCTGGGAAAATTGTATATAAATCTTTTGTAAAACTTTTAGACTCATTCAATGCTCTATTTTTTTATAAAATTCCTGTACTGGGCGCAAAAGTTTATGTTTTTCAGCAAGATCAAATCAACAACCACCATAGACCATCCCAAAGGTCTTACTTGGCTAAAACAGTAATTAAAACACGATTACTACATAAGTAATAATGTGGTAAACACTCAAAAACAGAACATAAAAATAAAATTGAGTTGCCTCCTAACAAGCGCTATTGTTTAACGCTTGTAGCTAGGCATAATGATTTCAATGATGCTCACATGCAAGAAAGCATCATGAATCTCATGACAAGCACATTTAAGTCTAACCCACTTCCTATGCATAGGTATTTTGTGAGCAAACATTTTTTGGGAACAAGAATCAACTAGCATAGGAAGGCAAAACAAGCATAACTTCAAAACTTTGAACACATAGAGAGGAAACTTGACATTATTGCAATTCCTACAAGCATATGTTCCTCCCTCATAATAAATTTCAGTAGCATCATTAAGGAATTAAATAATATAAATATCACATAAATCATTATTTTCATGATGAATTATAGCATACGTGTCATCACCAAAACATAGGGAACAAAAAATATCATCTTCATCAAGCATAGCATCCCCAAGCTTGTGGTTTTGCATATCATTAGCATCATGGATATTTAGAGAATTCATACTAACAACATGGAAATCATGCTTTTCATTCAAGGAACTATCAAGAATCTCTTTATAAATTTCTTCTTTCGATACTTCATCAAAAAATTCAGGTTCATGATTTTCAAACAAAACTTCATAGAGATAATCAAGTGCACTCAACTCACTAGCAATTGGTTCATCATAATTTGGTCTTTTGAAAAGATTAGCAAGTGGATGAGGATCCATATCAATAGATTTTTAGCAAGCAAAGATGCAAGAAAATAGAAGGCACATGGCAACACAAGCAAATAAAAGGCAAACGAAAAGGTGAATGGAAGACGGGCGAATAAAAAAGGCAAATCTTTTTGTTATTTTCTGAAAATCATTTTAGAAGTGGGGGAGAGGAAAACGAGAGGCAAAATGGCAAATAATGTAAATGCAAGAGATGAGTTTGTGATGATTACTTGGTGGTCTTGATGTGTATCCTCCCCTGCAACGGCGCTAGAAATCCCTCTTGCTACCTCTTGAGCGTGCGTTGGTTTTCCGTTGAAGAGGAAAGGGTGATGCAGCAACGTAGATAAGTACTTACCTCAGTTGATGAGAACCAAGGTATCAATCTAGTAGGAGGAACAAGCAAGTCACCAATGGATGCACCTACACAAACAATCAAACTCTTGCACCCAACGCTATAATGGGGTTGTCAATCCCTTCACGGTTATTTGCAAGGATTAGATCTCATAGAGATAGATGTAAAAGACTGCGGAAAGTGAAAATTAAATAAATTACAGCAAGGTATTTTTGGTATTTTTGGTTTGTAGATCTGAAAATATAATATGGAAAGTATACACGGGGGCCATAGGTTTCACTAGAGGCTTCTCTCTTGAAGGAAAATATCACGGTGCGTGAACAAATTACTGTCGAGCAATTGATAGAAAAGTGAATAATTATGAAGATATCCAAGGCAATGATTATGCATATAGGAATCACGTCCATGTCAAGTAGACCGAAAAGATTCTGCATATACTACTATTACTCCACACATCGAACGACTCCTGTCTGCATCTAGAGTATTAAGTTCATGAAGAACAGAGTAACGCATTAGGTAAGATGACAGATGTAGAGGGATAAACTCAAGAAATATGATGAAAACCCCATCTTTTTACCCTTGATGGCAACAATACAATACATGCCTCGCTACCCCTACTATGTCACTGGGTGAGGACACCGCAAGATTGAACCCAAAACTAAGCACTTCTCCCATTGCAAGAATTACCAATCTAGTTGGTGAAACCAAACCAATAACTCGAAGAGACTTGCAAATATATGAAATCATGCATATGAGAATTCAGAAGAGACTCAAATAATATTCATGGATAATCTGAACATAAACCCACAATTCATCGGATCTCGACAAACACATCGCAAAAGAGTATTACATTGGATAGATCTCCATGAAGATCATTAAGAACATGATACTGAAGCACAAAGAGAGAGAAGAAGACATCTAGCTACTATCTATGGACCCGTAGGTCTGTGGTGGACTACTCATGCATCATCGGAGGGGAAATGGAGTTGATCTCGATGCCCTCCGTGATCGAATCCTCCCACGGGAGATTACCGAAAAAGGCTCCAAGATTGGATCTCTCGGGAACGGAGGCTTCTAGCGGCAGAAAAGTATTTGTGTGGCTCTTTTTGGTATTGGGGGGGTATTTGGGTATGTATAGGACGAAGAATAGGGATAGGACTCCTGCCAGGGAGTCACAAGCCTATCAGGCGCGGCCAGGGGTGGCCGCGCCCCCTGGCTTCTAACCTCCTAGCAAGTGCCTTGCCTTGCACTCCCGGCCTGGTAGATCTCTTCTGTTCCAGAAAAAATCATCTCAAAGATTTTATTCCTTTTGGACTCCGTATAATATTCCATATCTGCAATACTCAAAAACAAGGAAAAAACAGAAACTGACATTAGGCTCTAGATTAATAGGTTATTCCCAAAAATAATATAAAATAGCATATTAATGCATATAAAACATCCAAAACATATAATATAATAGTATGGAACAATCAAAAATTATAGATATGTTGGAGACGTATCAGAAACATTTGTTCAATGACATATATGTTGTTATTAATTACCAAAACCACCAAGGGAGCAAATGTGCTTTCATAGGGCGGCAGAGAACTCGAAGGTTCTCGATGCGGGCTTTCCGGTGAAGAACTTATGCAAAGTTCTCGACGGTGGCAAGGTTATTGATGTTGTCTTGTCGGCAAAGAACTTATGCAAAGTTCTCGATGCTGATAAGGCTTTAGGCTGGCAGAGAACTCAAAAGTTCTCGATGCCGGCTTGCCGGCAAATAACTTAGGCAAAGTTCTCGATACTGGCAAGGCTTTAGGGCTGCATAGAACTCGAAGGTTCTCGATGTTGGCTTGTCGATGAAGAACTTGTGCAAATTTCTCAACGCTCGCAAAGATTTAGGGTGGCAGAGAACTCGATGGTTCTCGATGTCGGCTTGCTGGTGAAGAACTTATGCAAAGTTCTTGACGCTGGCAAGGCTTTAGGGTGTAGGTTGTCTCCTTGGGAATGATAAAGCAAGTGTCCCCATGGAACACCTGTGCTTGTACACCTGCAAAACTTATCCGAGCATGTAATGTCATAGTAGTGTATCAACGCAACAACATAGCCAACATCTGATCTAGATTAACATGTGCGCAACTTCATCTTAAACGACTGTACTTTTGTACAATTGGTCCTTATGTTCGCTGGAATGTTGCCCAATTGCGCATATTCCAGTCGATGACGCTTAGGATCCGGTCCTAGTTACCAGTCTATCGAGAACACTGCCTCCCTGAGAGCTTAGCGATCTAGAAACAAACACACTTATACAGGTGTTGTTGGGCGGACCCAGAACAACTAGGAGAACGGGATGTTTGGGGAGCGCTCTTTGCACACAGGTTATGTGCAAAATACGCCATTTAAGGATAAAAACTAAGTTGCAGAAAGTAATAAAAGTACCAAGACTTATATCTTTCCGTGTAATGGATGAAGAAGCTCACGCGTGGATTGTTGATTCTGGTCCGTGCATGCGATCCCCCTACATGGCGCGCCAAAGATGTCAAGGTACGATAATCTATGGGATCGACGAGGCCCCTTTGAGGTTCACTGTGGGGATCGTCGTGCACAAAGAGCGGAACCAACAACACATGCAAAGTTTAGACATCTTCGGGCCACCCTATGGTGTAATACCCTATGTCATGTGTGGTTTGTGGATTATGGGTATGCCCTAGTTACAAGGAGCACAAGCTTGCCGGCAAGAAGCTAGGAAGTGCCGCTACTCATCCAAATGGGTAGGGTTTTGACCCATGTAAAGGTAGCCCTGGGCCACCTTTTATAGTCTAAGGGGTCACTACAGTGGTTAAAATGGTAATTATATGGGGTGAATGTCGGTGAAGACACGTATAGAGATGGGTGTCGATAAATTTGACTCTGGAGTGGTGGTCCACCACATAGACGACATGCTCTACCTAACCGCATGCGCGCCCGCCACTTACCAATGGAGTTCTGCGCACACACCACCCGTTAGGGACATGTGGGACAGTGGGGTCAATAGGTAGTTTGCCGGCCACGAGCTTGCTCATGTTGATCTTGAGATTATGTTCTCGATGACCTGCCTGGAAATATTGGTTTTGCAGCTCCGCTTGGCCATGATTTTTCTTGTCGGCTTTATCTTGTTGGGAATATGTGTCGTCCGGGGAAATATTTCTTTTTGGCGAGCTCTTGGTCTTGTTCGTAGATGTAGTGCTTGTCGGGCATGTTGCCTGCCGACAAGATCGGCTCCTTGCCGATTTAATTTTTCAATAGCCCTATGTGGTCAACACCCCATGCCTTGAAGGTTTGTCATGCCCTCGTTCTCACTACACCATCACCATCTTCTTAAATTTCTTATCTATTATTATGAAATTGTTCTTCTTTTCAATCATGTTTCAGCCAGCCATTGTTATTGTTCACCTTATTTTTCTCGGTATGCTTGTTTCACTCTGACCTTTCAGTACTCTTCTCTCTTGTGTCATCTGCTTTCTTCCTTTCAATCAATTGACTGTGTTGTGTTCTCTATTCATTTTACATCTATAGAATTATCTTCCCTTTCCTTGTGTTAATTGATCAGTTTGTCCTCTTGTATTGCTTTGCAAGTTCATGCCACCCTTCTTCCCTTCACGAATTCATAAAATATGTATGCAAAGTAATTATTTTCATATGACATGGACATATTCCTTCTTCGATTCATTGTTTCATTTACAGATACCATTACGATTTCATTCTTCCAAGGGCAACGAGTCTGTCATTTAATTTTCTTGTTACTTTTAATCTTGTAGATCTTGTTCCCTCAAGTTACGTTATAAGAAACTTGCTTTTTGTTTCTTTCCAAACTTAGGACTATCTTACGATAAGAAAACTTTGGAATGTCTTATAAATTTTGTCAGTCGAAACTTCCGATACACAAACATATGTGCATACCAAATTTTGTTGTGCGAAACTTACCACCACATCAACCTCTCCATCAGTTTCATACTTCAATTTCTGATTTTCTTTTTCTGCACACCTCCGACATGTTGTTGCGCCGAGTTATCGAACGTTTAGTTTTGAGCTACCTAATCCACAGGTGCATCAACTTGTTTGTCTCTACTCTTTTCCCCTCATCTTCTTCCTTTCCAGTGGCATCCTATGGATCTATTATGTTCACACTCCAATCGGACATTGCTTCTGCCACTCGACGGTTTCAATCGTTGGCACCCATTACAGCTATTCTTGGTGTCCGTTTGTTATCATCATCCCAGCTCGCCCTAGGCCACAAAACCCTAATGGAATTGAATGTCGTGCATGAAATGGAGGTAAATAACCAGGCATCCCTCTTAATCTCATTGAAATATGTTCAAATGCTTATTTTTTATTACATGGAACATTGGTAATTTTCTAGTGTGCAATCTGTTACGACCTTAGAGGCTTGTGTGGAGATGAGAACATTGTGAAGAACAAGTGATTCACCATCTTCCTTTCAGAACATGCAGACAAAGAAATGCAAGCATTAAATAGTTATTGAAATCTTGATCATCGGGCTTCTAATTTTCTTGTTAGTTATTTGTAGATTATTTTTAATTATGTTGTTCTCTATTCACTAAACAAGATGTGGATCCAACTTGTTTGCAATTTAGTTTGTATGAAACATTCACTCAAGTGCTTTTTATTATTTGTTGATGACTCCAAAATTGTTCTCAACGGTCCAATATACATTCATTTTTTAAAACTTCCAATTAATCAATATGCTCATTGTATTATTTTTTTCACATTGAAAATCTTTTAATATACACTCATTTCATATAGATTTCAACCTAGACGTCACCGCCCATAGTTTACCCCTACATAAAACATGTTCTTCATACCGATTTTATAATAATATCTACCAATTTCTAATTGTAAACTTTTATAACATCATAGTTTCTACATTCGAAAATTACTTATATGTATGGTTATCTCAAACGTATTTTCTAAAGGACATAATTTAGCTGGGAGAATGTTGGCAGTACAGAATTTAACAGCTGAAGATACAACTTTACTTGAGACAAAAGAAGTCTTTACTTTCGGCATCATTGTTAGGAATGTACAAGAAAGAACGTCTTTCACCGGCAACAGTTGGACCCACTGCATCAAACTCAAAGGCCAGCAAGTTGATAAGGAAATTAACCTCACTTTAGCTAGCAACCCTGATCGCTCAATATTTTTGCAACTGCCCAATGATAAAGTCACCCATCCATGTATGATTTTTTAAACATAACTTCATCTAATTAGTTCATTTTACATCCATCTCCACATAGTATAAGTATTACTTACTACCATTACTAATTTAACATTCATTATAGTTACTCTCAACTTCCAACTTGATCATGCGTGTACCTAATTTTCTTATATACATGATCATAGCTTCATTCAGATTGGATAAGACAGACAAACAAATTGTGAGAGCACTGATACTACATATATGGCAACTTGGTCCTATTTCTAACTAATTTTCCTGGGACACAAAGTCATCCATAGAGATGGCCCCGTGTGCACCTGCAACCAACACGATGAACCCCTAAAGAAATCTGGTCGTGTGTGAAGCGCCCACGGAGATTGGAGGGCCGAGAGCGCTAAGGAGCAAGCGGCAGGAGACACGCGTGGCAGATGGCATAGAAGGCAGTCTCACACAGTAAAGCGCATGTATGTGCCTAGCTCGGGTAAGCGAATTGACCCGGGAAGTGGCGAAGGACACTGACACCTCGACCTGGCCTTACCCATCTCACACCGACCCGGGAAGTGGCCTGGAGACGGGTACTTTAGCATCCTTTATAGGAGTAGTAATGATATTTCTTTTTGTAGCTACACATTGTTTTCTTTTGATAGCACACTACAGGTTGTTATTTTACAAAACAAAAGCACACTAAGTCCATGTGTTGTGTACATGACCAAAAAATGTTCAAGAATTAAAACATATTCACAAATTTAGAAAATGTATGCTAATTAAAAATATATTGGTGGGACTTCAAAATGTCCGTGGAACTAAAAGATCGCAAATCTAAATGGTCATCACATACTTGAAATACACTTGTATTTGAAAATATTAATCGAGTATTTAAACAATATTCATTGGGCTATTGGGCTGGTTGTATGTGTACACATGTGATAGATGAAAAAGGACACACTTAGCCCCCATAGATCTCCGGGCTTGCAAGGAAGTCAAAATCCCTATATGAAGTGACACACGTAGGCCCCTAGATTTGGGTTTTTAGTCAATTTTGAAATTTTTATGAAATATAAATTGTTCAGGAATATTACAAAATGTTCTTGAATTTAATAAATGTTTCCAAACTAAAAAACATTTGTGAAATTCAGAAATTCTCATATAATTTAAAAATAGTAATGAATTTGAATATATAGTCACAAATTTTAAAAAACATGTTTTTTAAAACAAGTGAAAACGTTAAAAACATGACCATTGAAAAAACACTATGAACATCTAGCCGAATACCCTCTTCTCATCCGCAGTTGCAGTCGCGTCATGGGCATGTAGTTGTAGTCGAGTTATAATGCTTGAAGTGGAAACACTAGTGGTGGACATGCAACTAGCCAACAACCTGCCTAGCACCCCAATTGTAGTCATGTAGTTCTATTCAGGATACATTGCTTGTAGTTTCCAGTCTAGTGATGGACATGCAACTCACCTGACAACCATAGTTATAGTCACACTAGGGGTCATGCAGTTGCATACCTGCATTAGGTTTGCAGTAGTTGTAGATGCATGTCCAGTGGTGTACATGCAACTGGCCGACAACCTCCTGCTAGATCTGTTGCAATCATGTTGGTGGCATGCAGTTGCAGTCGGGGTTACAACACTTGCAGTTGCAAGTCTAATGATGGACATGCAATTAGTCAATAACCCCATTTGCAGTCGCATTGGGGGCATGCAGATGCATTAGTGTTGCAACCCTTGAAGTTGCATGTAGTGGTGGGCATGCAACTGGCCCATAACCCACTTACCGGCCCAATGCAGTCATGTTGTGAGCTATGTTGTTGTAGTTGAGTTACAACGCTTGCATGTTGAGGATACACATGTCATTGGGTCAAACGAGCTGCGTACAAAAGATGGACATGGAATTGGGAAAAGTAGGCCCAAGTTTGTGTCCAAGGTGGACATGCAACTCGGTCGAATGAGTTGTGTGTCAAAAGTTGTACATGCAACTAGGTCAAGCAGGACGAGTTGGACACCAAGCTCATTGGCCAGTTGTGAGCCCCAGGAAATGAAGCTTTAGAAGGAGGGAAAGAATAGTAGTGGCCTCCGTGAAGCTCCTGGCAAGCTCGTCGTTTGGGAGGCTGAGCAAGGCGTCGGTGGTGGCCTTCCTGGGACCCAAGTGGTGCGAGCCTCCCACGTTCTAATCTTCCTTGCTATCGATGGCGGCAGACATGGACGTTGCCCTTGTTGTCGCGACGATGGGGCATGAATAACGGTGGTAGCGCAATCGACGGGGAACTAGCAACGTCTTTGTTCTGGTCCTCAAACTCCTATGGCCGCATCGATGATCGTGAACAGGGTGTCTTTCTTCGTTTGTAGGACATGCAGCTGCCATCACTCCTAGAGAATCTCGCGGACGCTGCGATAAGAAAGGAGCAGCGCCAGCTGCTCATCCATGAAGCCCGGAACGTCCTCCACCATGGTCATGACATGTTTTCAGTCGCCTGGTCACCGATGATTCATCTCTCCATGATTCAGTGTGCATTGAGGATATGGAGGTTGTACCTTTGGTCCTCATGCACCTGATGGAACGCGGCCTCCCACTGTTCTACTTTCGTGTCGGTGAAGTGCGCTAGTGCCTCACCCAAGGTGATGCCGACATGGACTGGCGAGGGAAGTGGCGCTGGCTCATCATCATCCACCTCTTACATTATCTCGTTGACGTTGATGCCCTATAGAGAGCTCGTCAGCAAGCCAGCCTATATCCAGCTAGCTCGACAGGCCTACCAGCCAGCCTCAATGCCAGAGAGCTCCTACTTCTGTACGTTGGAGAGGTTGTCCCATAATGCTTTGGAGCTTGAGGCCATGGTGGGCATGGTGCATAGAGGGGATAGGGAGCGGAGGTGTCATGTGGCACTTGTCGGGACTCGCAAGCGTCAGGTTGTTTAATGCCAACAGACGAACGAACGGGTGGCGTTTGCATCCACGCACCAGAGCGGGTTTCTTGGCCATCATGCTTGTTTAATGTTGGCAGGTGGGCATGCGGGTTGTGTTTGCATGAGGGTAGGAGACGCTTACACCAGGATGCGAGCGTCGTCGGTGCTCTCAGCCGGCGCATCGCTTCAATAAGGGCGTCCAGTGAGAGGTCACGTTCGCTCTCGGCTGGCACATGAATGTGCGACAACCGCTTCGCATAGGAGAGGGCGCAGGTGCATGAGATTTTTCCGGGTGGGTGTGAGGTGTCGGACGCAGGTGGGACGGTTGTACGGACTCCCGCAAAGCCCCTTGTTTGCTTCCGGTTTGCAAAAAATGGATATCCGGACAAGTGTGTCGAATGAAAAAATTGGTTCAGCCGAATACGGGCGATATGAAGGCCCGCATTGGAGATGCCCTTAGCCCAACACCATAGACTTGAAAAGAAAAATGATGCATGTAGGGCAAAATATAGGCCCATAACAAAACAACTCTTAACCGAACGAAAGGGACACATTGACGCGGGGTGGATGTGGTGGTTAAAACGGGAGCTCCTATTTCGCACGTCCAGTGTCGCGGAAGCCAACTGACGTCTAGTGGGCTGGCCCACAAACGTGCAACGCAATTAACTTTGTTATAGTGCGAAAAAGCTACAAAGAAGTTGTTGTATGAGGAATCAAACTCACCCCGCTACATCCTGGAATTGTTTGGCTAAACACTAGATCTTCTAAGTTCTTGTGATTCATAGCAACGTGAAACGTTTAAGAACCATTGTAGTCACGTTGTTTATTACACAGTAATATTCCCTACATCGCTTAGATTTTTCAATTATTTAAAAAACAGTTGAAAAAAGATGATTTTTTTTCTAAAAGTTCATCAAATTAAAAATCACTAATTTTAAAAAGTGAATGAACTTGAAAAAAGTTCTTCGATTTTGCAGAACAGTTCATTGAGTTTGCAAAAAGTTCATTGAATTTCAAAAAAGTTCATCACATTTCAAGAAATAATAGAATTTAAAAAAATCATCACTTTTACAGAAAGTTCATCGATTTTGAAGTAAAGATGAACGGATTTGAAAAAAAAAACGTCAAACAAGGAAGAAGAAAAACAAAAAAGGGAAATAAAAGAAGAAAAGATGAAAAATACGTAAATAATCACATCACGTGAGGTGGCTGGTTCGTTGTTGCAGCGTAGATTTAAAAGAAGTCGCCGGTCTGTATCACACTAGACGTGCACATTTTCGCGGGTTAAAAACAGAAGAAAAAGACATATATGGGCCACCCCGTCGAGGAGGGTTGTGCGCGCCCGTTCGCCAAATCCAAAGTAACGGGCCCTTAAGGCGCCAAATTGGAAATGCCGTTTAAAGCCCGGCCCAATTCTCTTAGCCGTCGGTTTTGGAAACCTTCTACGAGGTTCCCTGAACTGGTTTTTGTACCTTTTCTTTTCTTTTTTCGTTTTTCGTTTCTTTTTTATTTTCTTTTCTCTTTTTCCTTTTCTTTTTCCGTTTCTGGTTTTTTACAATGTAATTTCATATTTTTTTAAATAAGCTCATGTTCGAAATTTGTTCTTCAATTTAGAAAAATATTTTTTCTTTTTTAAATAATATTCGAAATTTCAAATAGTTGCATTTTTCAGAAACATTCATAAAAAAAGGCAGCCCAGTGCATGTAGCTCCCGCTTGCGCAGGGTCTGAAGAAGGGTATGACCACTTTGGGTCTATATTATGCAGCCTTTTTCTGCATTTTTACAAGAAGCTGTTTTCAGAACTTGAACCCGTGACCTCATGGACACAAGGCAGCAGCTTTATCACTGCACCAAGGCTCCCCTTAAAATCTTATAAAGGGCAGCCCGGTGCATGTAGCACCCACTTGCGCAGGGTCCAGGGAAGAATCCAACCATTTTGGGTTTATTGTATGCGGCTTTTTTCTACATTTCTGTAAGAGGCTGTTTTCAGGACTTGAACCCGTGATTTCATGGTCACAAGGAAGCAGTTTTACCACTACGCCAAGGCTCCCCTTCCTAGAAGAAACATTCATAACTTTAAAAAATGTTTGAGATTTTCAAGGAATATTCAGGACTTTTATAAAATCTTCAATATTTAAAGAAAAAATTCGGTATTTTCAGAAAATGTTCAGTAGTTTCACAAAATGCTCAAAATTGAAAGTTACATTCAATTTTTAAACTAAGTTAACTTTCTAAAATTATTCTGAAAAATTCCAAAATGTTCTAGATTTTAAAAAATGTTCTTGATTTTAATAAATTTTCAAACTTTCAAACAACTGTCATTTTTTAAACATTTTTCACAAATTCAAAAAATATTCTTGTTTTTCAAATATGTTCTTAGGATTCCAAAAATGTTCATGTTTTCAAACATTGCTTGCGTTTATGAATTTGTTCAGTACTTTAGAAATTTGTTCTCATTTTCGAAATTTCTTCTAAAGAGTCAAAAAATGTCCATGCTCTAAAAATTTGTTCGTGCTTCCAAATTTGTTCAGGGTTTTCCAAAATTGTTCTCTATTTCAAAATTTTGTTCTCGAGATTCAAAAAACAATTGTGCTTTAAAAAAATCGCGCTTCTAAATTTATTTTTCAACATTGTTCTCGGTTTCAAAATTTCTTCTCAAGATTCAAAAAATGCTCGTGCTTTAACATAAATTCGATTTAAAAAAAATTCTCCTTTTTAAAAAATGTTCAGGTTTTGGAAAACTGATTAGGAAATTCAACATTTGTTACTTTTGATAAAAATTAAAAAGGAATAAGGGAAGAAAAAACGAGCCAAAAAAGAAGAAAAATGGAAAAAGAAAAAAAGAAAAAATAAACAGAAACAAAAAAGGAATTATCAGATCTTTTTGAGACAAAAACAAAAGCTGGGCCGTCCCAGTCGGGCAACCCCCTGTGCGTGCGAGCGACTCCCTTGCAGTAGCGAGCGGCAGGTAGGAGTTCCCAAGTAACGTTGCTAAAAAATACTACTCAAAGTAATAGGCGAGGGCAGGAAATAGTCTAGCCTGAAGGTCAGGCACGAATGGTTCGGCCCCAATTGTTCTTCCTTTGTTGGCTGTTTCTACTTTTTTTTCTTTTTATATTTGTTTCAACTTTTCTTCTGTTTCGTTTTCTCCTTACTTTTTCGTTGTTGTATCTTTCTGTAATGTACGGTGAATATTTTGAAATTTTACAATACTTTGTTTATTATACAGTGAACTATTTGCATATACACACTCAGTGGCGGAGTGGCTTGGGGACAATTAGGGCTCCCCTCATAGAAGAAATTCTGTCAAATAAACCTAACCTTTAGCTAATCACTCTATTAGTTCTCCGGCCTCTCTGATCATCCTAGTATTTTCTATGTCATATTCAGTGGCCCCTACGAATATTTGGTTCACGCTCCGCCACTGCGCACACTAAACTTTTTTTTGATAATTGGTGAATTTATTGTTGTATACATCGAACATTTGTTTAATATACATTGAACAGTTTCTTAATACATGGTAAAAAAATATGCACTGAACTTTTTTATGATATACGATGAACATTTTTGTTGTAGCTTTTTTGAATATATGATAAACTTTTTTTAATACACATCGAACCGTTTTTTATTACAGGGTGACCTTTGTTTAATATACACAAGACTTCTTTATGATATATGATGAAATGCTTTTGTTGCATACATTGAACATTTTTTTAATATATGATGAACATGTTTATTGTATACATTGAACATTTTTTTTAATACACATTGAACATTTTTTAATACATGGTGGACTTTCTCTTACAAACACTGAACTTATTTGTAAAATACACAATGAACAATTTTCCAGAATATATGTTCCTGTTTTTAATAGGGTTTTAAATATGTAGCTCCTACTCCCTCCGTGTCAAAATATCAAAATATATGACATTCTAGCGTTTTTAGTATAAATTTCGTCGCATTATAACATTTTTGATCTTTTCAGAACTGTCCTCCCACTCGCTCGCTCGCCTCGCCACCGTCGGCGCCTCTCTCACACGCGTCACCGACGCCTCTCCATCACACGCATCGTTCACGCCTCTCTCTCACCTGCGTCGTCCACCCATTCTATCGTGACTATCGCCAAGATCCCATTTTTATTCTCTGGCAGCTGAATCTAGAACGCGATGGCTCGATCTTTAGCATCCTTGCTCCACTCCAACGACAGCAACTGCGGTACGCTGCCCCTCCTCGCTCCCTCGTTGATGCTCATGTACTCTCTTCAGCGGTACTCTTCCATGGAGCAAAGCAAGATCGAGCTTGGCGATTCAAGCAAGTGCAGATCTTTGAGCTTTACCGACGCCTCTTCTAGCTTGTCCCCGACATGTGGCGGTGGCTTTGTACTCTTCGAAGCCCGACGGTGTCCTTGCCGTGCCAGGGTACAACTACGACATCCACCCGTTCGGTGAGAAGCTGCCAGGGACTCTGTACCCAGCCATGCGGCCGTACATGGACCTGAGGACGAGGCTGGCCATGGAGCGGTACCACGAGTTGCCGTTCCTGTTCGAGCCCGTCGGGAGGGCGAGTCGGCTGACGTTGACATGGATGCAGAGATGACCCTGGAAGACCTGGCCGAGTTCGTGATGACCAGCTCCGTCGCGACAACGGCCAAGGAGAAAGGGGTGGACCTAGAGGGCAGAGCCAGGATTCAAGCATAGAGGGCGAAAAGACAAAATTATCATGACCTTGTAAACCACAACAATATATCAAGTGCTAATAGCATTCATATAATAAAGTTTCCTAAGGGACAAATATTAATTTTATATGAATTTGCAGATTGCTAACCACATGAGCCATGATCTCTATGTCAATGTATGTTTCTCTAAAAGGGTACTTATATTAGACACAGCTCGATCTCATATGCTCTAGAATGAACAGTAAAATTGAAAAAAAAAATAGTAAAAAAATCAAAAAAAATTGAAGTTTTTTTTGTGCAAACTTTGACAAATATTTTCAGTTCTTGAAAAAATTCATCCTGAAATAATATTCATGGAGGTCACGCTAAAAAAACAAAATCAACACTCCAAAATTGCTATTTGGGAAAGCATTTTGGAGTGTGTGTTTTCATGACTTCCACCAATGTTATTTCGGGGAGAAAATTTACAATCACTGAAAACATTTGTCACAGTTTGCACCCAAGTTGTTTCAGAATTTTTTTTTAGTATTTACTATCCATCCGGAGCTCAAATGAGCTCGGGAGAAGAAGGTGACTTTCAATTTATATTAGTATATATGTATTCGTTCGTCTCAAAATAAGTGTCTCAGCTTTAATATAATTTTGTATTAAAATTATTACAAAGTTAAGACACTTATTGTAAGATGGATGGAGTATAAAACTATAAATTTATGAATTTACTACTGTTGGTTGTTCTCTTAATCCTTGAGGCATGACATAATTAAAAAAGACACATCAAATTAGTACCATTCAATTACTTTAAATACTACTAGGTTGTATAAACTGGTGTAACATAACAATTGGGTCTTTCATCAGATAATCAGGTCATACAAGATAATACTTATTTGATCAACGTTGTGGCCGGCGGCAGACGCACCTACAGAGCAGTCTTTTTTTTCTTTTGAACTTTATACAGAGCGGTTCAATCTTTCTAGGGTTGGAACGAGGAGCTCGATATACGGCGAAATTTTATTTTTTTTGAAACAAGGCAAAAGACTTGTCATTTTCATTAATTAAGGAAGAAAGTTTAGACATACGTCGCAAAGCGGTAATAAAGAAAAGTCTACTCTCGCAACATAAAAGTACTCAAATGTTTGGCCCCAGCCAAAGCTCAAAGATAGGCTTCCTCTTTAATTCTCATGACCACCGCTGCCGTCGGAGCCGCAGTGTTGCGAAAGATTTGGTGCCTACTTAAAATTAAAGAGATGGGCCGTTAATCTTTGTGGGCTTGTTTGCCACATGTAACACGCACGTCATAGCTGCTACAGGTCATCCTCTCTACTGCTAAATGATCAGTTGGTAGAATTGCATCCACGATTTATTTATTTTCCGGTCTGTTTTCATCTGGTTTATTTTTGTCTCACGTCCCACCATCATCTGCTCACATTGTTTTTTTCATCATTTCATTAAAAAAATCTAATATTTTAAAACTTTCCTAACGAGACACATTACAAACGGACAGGCAACAATAGCAAATTATCAAATAATAAAATCAACTTCACGCGTGTTTTCTAAAACAAACACTTTCCTAACATACAAAAAAGCTCCCATCAATGCAATTTATTTTAGGAAATAAATAATATATTCCAAGCAAAAAAAATCCTCTCCACTCTTTCCTTGTAAACCAACGCTTTCCTAACATACAAATGATCTCTCATCAATGCAGTTTGTTTTAGGAAATAGATAACATAGTTTAATTAAAGATATGATTGACTAAATACTGACTAAATATGTTAGGAAAGTGTTCGTTTGGTTGGTTCGCACGTAGCAATGAATGTGAAATACTTTGAAAACCGAGTGACGAATCAATTTGTAAATCAAGCTATTGATGCAATTAATTACAAAATTATTAATTATATGCAAAATTAATTAGGTCCATTTAAATAGGTATCTCTACGAGTCAGTCGGTTTAGTTTCGTTAGTCGCTTGAAAGAATGAAGGACGTCCCACTCCCGCTGATCCTTTTCTCTACTCCTAAATGCTCGGTTGGTAGGATTGCACCCATGGTTTATATTCGTCTGGTTTATTTTCGCTTCACGTCCCACCATCATCTCCTCCCATTGGTTTTTTCACCATCTCATTAAAAACATTCCTATCATTTTTAAAAATTCCTACCGAGACACGTTACAAACGAACAGACAACAATAGCATGTTACCAAATAATAAAATCAAGTTCGCGCACGTTTCCTAAAACCAGCAATTTCCTAACATACAAAAGATCTCTAGTCCGTGTAGTTTGCTTTAGGAAACAGATAATATATTTTAAGCAAAAAAATCCTCTCCACTCTTTCCTTGTAAACCAACACTTCTCTAACATACAAAGGATGTCCTATCAATGCAATTTATTTTAGAAAACAAATAACATAGTTTAATCAAAAAATTGATTGACTAAAAACAAACTAAATATGTTAAGGAAGTGTTCCTTTGGTTGGTTCGCACGTAGCCACTAATGTGAAAATACTTTGAAAGTCGGGTGTTGAATCAATTTTATAATCAAGCCATCAATGCAATTAATTACTAATTTTTCAATTATGTGCGTAATTAAGTAGGTCCATTAAAATAGGGATCTCTACGAGTTAGTTGTCGGTTAGTTTAGTTTTGTTAGTCGCTCGATCAAACGAATGAGTCCCACTCCTGTTGATCCTTTTCCTTCCAATCAAAACCGATCAATATGCAATCTCTCTGATTTTTGGTGCTCCCTCCTCCCCTCAGTCCCTCCAAGGAAAAAATCAAAAGGCAATATCTCCTTCCAAGTGAAGCATGTCTTGACCAAGGAAATAGGATTGTAATCTCTGATCAGATCGATTAAGAGTAGATGGACATACCTACAGAGAAGAAAGGTGTAGAATGATGGCTCCTGCTACATCAGACCATGCCTCCGGACACCCCTATTGGAAATATGCCCTAGAGGCAATAATAAATTAGTTGTTATCATATTTTCTTGTTCATGATAATCGTTTATTATCCATGCTATAATTGTATTGATCGGAGACTTAGATGCATGTGTGGATACATAGACAAAACCATGTCCCTAGTATGCCTCTAATAGACTACCTCGTTGATCAAAGATGGTTAAGGTTTCCTAGCCATGGATATGAGATGTCATTTGATAACGGGATCACATCATTAGGAGAATGGTGTGATGGACAAGATCCAAACTACAAACGTAGCATATGATCGTGTCAGTTTATTGCTACTGTTTTCTGCATGTCAAGTATATGTTCCTATGACCATGAGATCATGCAACTCACTGACACCGGAGGAGTGCCTTGTGTGTATCAAACGTCGAACGTAACTGGGTGACTATAAAGGTACTCTATAGGTATCTCCGAGGGTGTCTGTTGAGTTGGCATGGATCAAGACTGGGATTTGTTACTCCGTGTGACGGTGAGGTATCTCAGGGCCCACTCGGTAATACAACATCACAACAAGCCTTGCAAGCAATGTGACTAAGTGTTAGTCACGGGATCTTGTATTACGGAACGAGTAAAGAGACTTGCCGGTAATGAGGTTGAACTAGGTATGGAGATACCGACGATCGAATCTCGGGCAAGTAACATACCGAAGAACAAAGGGAACATCATACGGGATTAACTGAATCCTTGACATAGAGGTTCGACCGATAAAGATCTTCATAGAATATGTAGGAACCAATATGGGCATCCAGGTCCCGCTATTGGTTATTGACTGTAGAGATGTCTCGGTCATGTCTACATAGTTCTCGAACCCGCAGGGTTTGCACACTTAAGGTTCGGTGACGTTTCGGTAGTATAGAGTTATGCATGGTGGTGACCGAAGGTTGTTCGGAGTCCCGGATGAGATCCCGGACGTTACGAGGAGCTCTAGAATGGTCCGGAGGTAAAGATTCATATATAGGAAGTCCTGTTTTGGTCGCCGGAAAAGTTTCGGGCTCATCGATAGTGTACCGAGAGTGCCGGTAGTGTACCGGGAGACCATCGGGAGGGGTATTTCGACCCAAGAGGCTATATGGGTTGTGGGAGAGTAAATACCAGCCCTTAGTGGTCTGGTGGAAGTCCCACACAAGGCCCATGCTGCTGGGAGAGAAAGCCCAAAGTGAAAAAGGTGGAAAAAGGCAAAAAAGGCAAAAATAAGGAGGAGTCCCAGTCCTACTAGGATTGGAGGAGGAATCCTCCAATCCCACTAGGTTCGGCCGACCCAAGGGATGCCTATTTGGCAGCCAAGCCTCCTCCTCCTCTCCTCCTATATATACTAGAGGATTTTAGAGTCTTGGCATAGAATTTTTAGCCACGTGTTGCCGTTCCTCCAGTGCATAGTTTCTCCTCTAGATCGGATTTCTGCAGTGCTTAGGCGAAGCCCTGCCGAAATAGCTCCACCACCATCGCCGGAGTGCCGTCACGCTGCCGGAGAACTCTTCTACCTCTCTGCTCCCTCTTGCTGGATCAAGAAGGCAGAGATCATCATCGAGTTGTACGTGTGCTGAACGCAGAGGTGTCGTCCGTTCGGCGCTAGATCGGAAGGACCGTGATCAAGATCGCGAGACGGATCATGATGAGTTCGTGGGACGGATCATGATGAGTTCGCAGGACGGATTGTGATGAGTTTGTGGGACGGATCATGATCAAGATCGCGAGACGGATCGTGATGAGCTCGCGGGACGGATCGTGATGTGTTCACGGGACGGATCGTGATCGGATCGCGGGACAGATCATGATGAGATCGTGAGACGCTCGGCGATTTGGATCGCGAAGATGTTCAACTACACCAACCGCGTTTCTTAACGCTTCCCGCTTAGCGATCTACTAGGATACGTAGATCCACTCTCCCTCTCGTAGATGCTCATCACCATGGATAGATCTGCGTGTGCGTAGGAAATTTTTTGTTTCCCATGCAACGTTCCCCATCAGTGGTATCAGAGCTAGGTCTATGTGTAGATGAGATCTCGAGTAGAACACAAATAGTTTGTGGGCGTTGATGCTTAGATTGCTTCCTCCCTTGGTCGGATTTTGGTTCAGCGGTATTGTGAGATGAAGCGGCCCAGAGCAACATTACTCGTACGCTTACGAGAGACCGGTTCCCTCGACCGCAACTTGTTGCATAGATGGCTTGCGGGTGTCAGTTTCTCTCACTTTAGTTGGATCGGATTCGACAAAGGCGGTCCTTGAGAAGGTTGAAAAGCAACTAGTGTATCATCGTTGTGGTTTTTGCGTAGATGAGAATTGTTCTTGATAGATACCCGTAGCAGCCACGTAAACACATGCAACAACAATTAGAGGACGTCTAACTTGTTTTTGCAGGGTATGTTGTGATGTGATTTGGCCAATTACATGATGTGATATATGTGATGTATGAGATGATCATGTGATGTATAGATTATCACGACTTGCATGTCGATGAGTACGGCAACCGGCAGGAGCCATAGGGTTGTCTTTAATTATTGTATGACCTGCGTGTCAATCATTAAGCGCTATGTAATGCTTTAGTTTATCGCTAAACGGTAGCAATAGTAGTAGAAGCATGTTGGGCACGACAACCCCGATGGCGACACGTTGATGGAGATCAAGATGATGGAGATCATGGTGTCTTGCCGGTGACGATGGAGATCATGCCGGTGCTTTCAAGATGGAGATCAAAAGCACAAGTTCATGGCCATATCATGTCACTTATGATTTGCATGTGATGTTAATCCTTTTATGCACCTTGTTTTTCTTAGGACGACGGTAGCATTATAAGGTGATCCCTCACTTAATTTCAAGATAAATTGTGTTCTCCCCGAGTGTGCACCATTGCTAAAGTTCGTCGTGTTAAGACACCACGTGATGATCGGGTTGTTGGAAATATGCCCTAGAGGCAATAATAAAATAGTTATTATCATATTTCCTTGTTCTGATAATCATTTATTATCCATGCTATAATTGTATTGATCGGAGACTTAAATGCATGTGTGGATACATAGACAAAACCATGTCCCTAGTATGCCTCTAATAGACTAGCTCGTTGATCGAAGGATGGTTAAGGTTTCCTAGCCATGGACATGAGATGTCATTTGATAACGGGATCACATCATTGGGAGAATGATGTGATGGACAAGACCCAAATTACAAACGTAGCATATGATCATGTCAGTTTATTGCTGCTGTTTTCCACATGTCAAGTATATGTTCCTATGACCATGAGATCATGCAACTCACTGACACCGGAGGGATGCTTTGTGTGTATCAAACGTTGCAACGTAACTGGGTGACTATAAAGGTGCACTACAGGTATCTCTGAAGGTGTCTATTGAGTTGGCATGGATCAAGACTGGGATTTGTTACTCCGTGTGACGGAGAGGTATCTCAGGGCCCACTCAGTAATGCAACATCACAACAAGCCTTGCAAGCAATGTGACTAATATGTTAGCCAAGGGATCTTGCATTATGGAACGAGTAAAGAGACTTGCCGGTAACGAGGTTGAACTAGGTATGGAGATACCGACGATCGAATCTCGGGCAAGTAACATACCGAAGAACAAAGGGAACGTTATACAGGATTGACCGAATCCTTGACAAAGAGGTTCGACCGATGAAGATCTTCATAGAATATGTAGGAACCAATGTGGACGTCCAGGTCCCGCCATTGGTTATTGGCCGTAGAGGTGTCTCGGTCATGTCTACATAGTTCTCGAACCCGCAGGGTCTGCACACTTAAGGTTCGGTGACGTTTCGGTAGTGTAGAGTCATGTATGGTGGTGACCAAAGGTTGTTTGGAGTCCCGGATGAGATCCCGGACGTCATGTGGAGCTCCGGAATGGTCCGGAGGTAAAGATTCATATATAGGAAGTCCCAGTTTGGTCGCCGGAAAAGTTTCGGGCTCATCGGTAGTGTACCGGGAGTGCCGGTAGTGTACTGGGAGGCCTCCGGGAGAGGTATTTCGACCCTAGAGGGTCCATGGGCTGTGGGAGAATAATAACCAGACCTTAGTGGGCTGGTGTAACAGCCACAAAGGCCCATGGCGCCAGGAGGAAAAATACAAAAAGGAAAAAGGTGGAAAAAGGCAAAAAGGGGCTATATAAGGAAGGAGTCCTAATCCTACTTGGAGTAGAAGGAGGAGGACTCCTCCCTCCTAGCCGGACGAACCAGCTAGCCTTGGAGGCCAAGGCTGCCTCTCCTCCTCCTCTCCTCCTATATATACTAGAGGGTTTCAAGGGTTTTGCACAAGTTCTTTCTTCCATGTGCAACCCTAACCTCCAGTGCATAGTTTCTCCTCTAGATCAGTTTTCTGCGATGCTTAGGCGAAGCCCTGCAGGAATAACTCCACCACCATCATCGGAGTGCCGTCATGCTTCCGGTGAAACTCTTCCTCCTCTCCGCCTCCTCTTGCTAGATCAAGACGGTGGAGATCGTCATCAAGCTGCACGTGTGCTGAACGCGGAGGTGCCGTCTGTTCGGTACTAGATCGGAAGGATCGTGATCAAGGCCACGGGACGTTCGTGATCGGATCGCGGGACGGATCGTGACGAGATCATGGGACGGTCCATGATTAGATCGCGGGACGCTTGGCGATTTGGATCGCAAAGAAGTACGACTACACCAACCGCATTTCTTAACGCTTCCCGCTTAGCGATCTACAAGGGTACGTAGATCCACTCTCCCTCTCGTAGATGCTCATCACCATGGATAGGTTTGCGTGCGCGTAGGAACATTTTTGTTTCCCATGCGACGTTCCCCAACAGTGGCATCATGAGCTAGGTTGATGGTTCGATGAGATCTCGAGTACAACACAAAAGGTTTGTGGGCGTTGATGCTTAGATTGCTTCCTCCCTTGGTCGTGTTTTGGTTCAGCGGTATTGTGGGATGAAGCGGCCCGGACCAACCTTACTTGTACGCTTACGAGAGATCGGTTCCCTCAACTGCACTTGTTGCAACAGATGGCTAGCGGGTGTCAATTTCTCCTACTTTAGTTGGATCGGATTCGACAAAGGCGGTCCTTGAGAAGGTTGAAAAGCAACTTATGTATCACTGTTGTGGTTTATGCGTAGGTGAGAATCGTTCTTGCTAGATACCCATAGCAGCCATGTAAAACATGCAACAACAATTAGAGGACATCTAACTTGTTTTTGCAGGGTATGTTGTGATGTGATATGGCCAATTACATGATGTGATATATGTGATGTATGAGATGATCATTGATGTATAGAATTTCACGACTTGCACGTCGATGAGTACGGCAACCGGCAGAAGCCATAGGGTTGTCTTTAATTATTGTATGACCTGCGTGTCAATCATTAAGCGCTATGTAATGCTTTACTTTATCGCTAAGTGGTATCAATAGAAGTAGAAGCAGGGCTGGCGCCACAACCCCAATGGCAGCACATTGATGGAGATCAAGATGATGGAGATCATGGTGTTGTGCCGGTGACGATGGAGATCATGCCGGTGCTTTCAAGATGGAGATCTAAAGCACAAGTTCATGGCCATATCATGTCACTTATGAATTGCATGTGATGTTAATCCTTTTATGCACCTTGTTTTGCTTAGGACGACGGTAGCATTATAAGGTGATCCCTCACTTAATTTCAAGATAAATTGTGTTCTCCCCGAGTGTGCACCGTTGCGAAAGTTCGTCGTGTTGAGACACCACGTGATGATCGGGTGTTATAGACTCTACGTTCACATACAACGGGTGCAAGCGAGTGTTGCACGTGCAGAACACTCAGGTTAAACTTGACGAGCCTAGCATGTACAGACATGGCCTCGGAACACAAGATACTGAAAGGTCGAACATGAGTCATATAGTAGATATGAGCAACATAATGATGTTCACCATTGGAACCACCTCAACTCACGTGATGATCGGACTTGAGTTGGTGAATTTGGATCATGGATCACTCGAATGACCGGAGGGATGCCAATTTGAGTGGGAGTTCTTAAGTAATATGATCAACTGAACTCATTATCATGAACATAGTCAGTAGTGACTTTGCAAAATTATGTTGTAGATTACTAGCTCACGTTGTAGCTCCCTTGAATTTTTATATGTTCCTAGAGAAATAGAGTTGAAAGATGATGGTAGCAATATTGCGGACTGGCTCCGTGATCTGAGGATTGTCCTCGTTGCTGCACAAAAGGCTTATGTCCTTAATGCACCGCTCGGCGCGCCAACCCCTCTAGCGTTGTTTGTAGATGTTGTGAACATCTCACAGGCATGTTCTGATGACTACTTGATAGTTTAGTGCATCATGCATTACGGCTTAGAATTGAGGCTCCGGAACATTTTGAACGTCACAGAACATATGAGATGTTCTAAGAGCTGAAATTAGGATCTCAGGCTCATGCCCATGTTGCGAGATATGAGATCTCCAACAAGATTCTTTGCCTGTAATATGAAAGAGAATAGCTTAATCGTTGAGCATGTGCTCAGATTGTTTGGGTGCTACAATCGCTTGAATCGAGTGGGAGTTGATCTTCCAGATAAGATAGTGATTGATATAGTTCTCCAAGTCACTGTCACTAAGCTACTAGAACTTGGTGATGAACTATAAAATGCTAGGGATAGAAAAAATGATCCCTAAGCTATTCGCGATGTTTGACACCGCGAAGGTAGATATCTAGAAGGAGCATCAAGTGTTGATGGTTAGTAAAACCACTAGTTTCGAGAAGGGCAAGGGCAAGGAGGGAAACTTCATGGACAACAAGACAGTTGCTGCTCCAGTGAAGCAACCCAAAGTTGAACCCAAACCCGAGACTAGGTGCTTCGATTATGAGGAGAGCAGTCGCTAAAGCGGAACAACCCTAGATACTTGGTAGATAAGAAGGTTGGCAACGTCGACAGAAGTATATTCGATATACGTGTTATTTATGTGTACCTTGCTAGTACTCCTAGTAGCACTTGGGTATTGGATACCGGTTCGGTTGCTAAATGTTAGTAACTCGAAATAAAAGCTACGGAATAAACGGAGCACTAGCTAAGGGTGAGGTGACGATGTGTGTTGGAAATGTTTCCAAGGTTGATGTGATCAACATCGCACGCTCTCTCTACCTTCGAGATTAGTGACGAACCTAAATAAATGTTATTTGGTGTTTTGCGTTGAGCATGGACGTGATTAGATCGTGTTTATTGCAACACGGTTATTCATTTAAGTTAAATAATAATGGTTATTCTGTTTACATGAATAATACCTTCAATGGTCATGCACCCAGTGAGAATGGTTTGTTGAAATCTTGATCATAGTAATACACATGTTCATAACATTGATGCCAAAAGATACAAAGTTAATAATGATAGTACCACATACTTGTGGCACTGCCGCTAAATGTCATATTGGTCTAAAGCGCATGAAGAAACTCCATGTTGATGGATCTTTGGACTCATTCGATTTTGAATCGGTTGAGACATGCGAACCATGCCTCTTGGGCAAGATGACTAAGGACCCCGTTTTCCGGTTTGATGGAGCGAGCAAGTGACTTATTGGAAATGATACATGTTGATGTATGCAATCCAATGAGTGCTGTAGAGCGCGGTGGATATCGTTATTTTCTTACCTTCACTAATGATTTCAGTAGATATAGTGTATATTTACTTAATGAAACACAAGTCTAGATCATTTGAAAAGCTCAAGCAAAATTAGAGTGAAGTTTGAGATCATTCTGACAAGAAGATAAAATGTCTACGATATGATCGTGGAGGTGAATATCTGAGTTAAGAGTTTGGTATACAACTTAAGACAAAGTGGAAGCTATTTCACAACTCACGCCACCTGGAACACCATAGTGTGATGGTGTGTCCGAATGTCGTAGTCGTGCTTTATTGGATATGGTAGGAACTATGATGTATCTTATTGATTTGCCACTATCATTTTGGGGTTATGTATTAGAGTCACCTACATTCACTTTCAAAGGGGAACCATCTAAGTTCGTTGACATGACACCGTATGAATTTTGGTTTGGTGGATACCTAAGCTATCATTTCTTAATGTTTGGGGATGCGACGCTTATGTGAAAAATGGTTTTCACCTAATGAGCTCGAACCCAAAGCGGACAAATGCATCCTCATAGAATACCATAACTTAATAGTTGGGTAAACCTTCTATCTTAGATCCAAGCACAAAGTGTTTGTTGCTAAAACGGGTCCTTTATCGAGAAAAAGTTTCTCTCGAAAGAATTGAGTTGGAGGAAGATAGAACTTGATGAGGTTATTGAACCTTTGTTTCAACCAGAGAGTAGCGCAGCGCAGAAAGATGTTTCCGTGGAGCCTACGTTATTTGAAGAGGAAGTTAATGATGATGATCATGAAGCTTCGGATCAAGTTACTATCAAACCCCGTAGGTCGACAAGGACGCATACTGCTCCTGAGTGGTACGACAACCCTGTCTTAGAGGTCATGTTGTTAGACAACGATGAACCTACGAGCTATGGAGAAGCAATGATGGGCTCGGATTTCGATAAATGGTTAGAGGCCATGAAATCCGAGAAAGGATCCATGTATGAAAACCAAGTATGGACTTTGGTAGACTTTCCCATTGAACTGCAGGTCATTGAGAACAAATGGACCTTTAATATGAAGACAGACGCTAATGGTAAATGTCACCATTTATAAAGCTCGACTTGTCGCAAAGAAGTTTTCGACAAGTTCAAGGAGTTGATTGCGATGAGACTTTATCACTCGTAGCGATGCTAAAGTCTGTTGGAATTATGTTAGCAGTTGCTGCGTTTTTTCAATTATGACATCTAGCAGATGGATGTCAAAACATCGTTTCCTTCCTTGAGGAAAGGTTCTATGAGATACAACTAGAAGGTTTTGTCATTCCTAAGGATGCTAAAAGGTGTGCAAGCTCCAGTGATCCTTCTATGGACTGGAGCAAGCATCTCGGAGTTGGAATATACGCTTTGATGAGGTGATCAAAGTTTTTTAGTTTATACAAAGTTTACGAGAAACTTGTATTTACAAGAAAGTGAGTGGGAGCACTATAGAATTTTTGATAAGTATATGCCGATGACATATTGTTGATCGGAAATGATGTAGAATTTATGGAAAGCATAAACGGTTGTTTGAAAAGTATTTTTCAAAGGAAGACCTAGATAAAGCTACTTAATTTTGGGGCATCGAGATCTATAAGAGATATATCAATATGCCTAATAAGATCTTTCAATGAGTAAATACCTTGACAAGATTTTGAAAGAGTTCAAAATGGACCAGTCAAAGAAAGAGTTCTTGCCTGATTTGTAAGGTGTGAAGTTGATTAAGACTCAAAGCTCGACCACAACAGAAGAAAGAGAAAGGGCGAAGGTCGCCCCCTATGCCTTAGCCATAGGCTCTATATTATGCCATGCTGTGTACCGCACCTGGTGTGTGCCTTGCCATGAGTCTGTCAAGGGGTACAAGAGTGATCCAGGAGTGGATCACTAGACAGCGATCAAAATTATCCTTAGTAACCAGAGGACTAAGGAGATGTTTCTCGATTATGGAGGTGATAAAGAGTTCGTCGTAAAGAGTTACGTCAATGCAAGCTTTAACACCGATCCAGATGACTCTTAGTAGCAATATGGATACGTATAGTGGAGTGGCCATTTGGAATAGCTCCAAGTGGAGCGTGGTAGCAGTGTCTATAGTATGACATAGAGATTTACAAAGTACACACGGATCTGAATGTCGTAGACCCGTTGACTAAAACCTCTTTCACATGCAAAACATGATCGAAGCCCAAAACTCGTTGGGTGTGAGATTCATAACAAATCACATAGAGATGTGAGCTAGATTATTGACTCTAGTGCAAGTGGGAGACTGTTGGAAATATGCCCTAGAGGCAATAATAAATTAGTTATTATCATATTTCCTTGTTCATGATAATCGTTTATTATCCACGCTAGAATTGTATTGATCGGAAACTCAGATACATGTGTGGATACATAGACAACACCATGTCCCTAGTATGTCTCTAATAAACTAGCTCGTTAATCAAAGATGGTCTAGGTTTCCTGGCCATGTACATGAGATGTCACTTGATAAACGGGATCACATCATTAGGAGAATGATGTGATGGACAAGACCCAAACTATAAACACAGCATATAATCGTGTCAGTTTATTGCTATAGTTTTCTACATGTCAAGTATTTGTTCCTATGACCATGAGATCATGCAACTCACTAACACCGGAGGAGTACCTTGTGTGTATCAAATGTCGCAACGTAACTGGGTGACTATAAAGGTGCTCTACAGGTATCCCCGAGGGTGTCTGTTGGGTTGGCATGGATTAAGACTGGGATTTGTTACCCCGTGTGACGGAGAGGTATCTCAGGGCCCACTCGGTAATACAACATCACTATAAGCCTTGCAATCAATGTGGCTAAAGAGTTAGGCACATGATCTTGTATTACGGAATGAGTAAAGAGACTTGCTGGTAACGATATTGAACTAGGTATAGAGATACCGACGATCGAATCTCGGGCAAGTAACATACCGAAGGGCAAAGGGAACAGCATACATGATTAACTGAATCCTTGACATAGAGGTTCAACCGATAAAGATCTTCGTAGAATATGTAGGAACCAATATGGGCATCTAGGTACCGCTATTGGTTATTGACCGTAGAGGTGTCTCGGTCATGTCTACATAGTTGTCAAACCCGCAGGGTCTGCACACTTAAGGTTCGGTGACAATCGGTAGTATAGAGTTATGTATGGTGGTGACCGAAGGTTGTTCGGAGTCCCGGATGAGATCCTGGAAGTCACGAGGAGCTCCGGAATGGTCCGTAGGTAAAGATTGATATATACTAAATCCTGTTTTGGTCACCAGAAAAGTTTCGGGCTCATTGGTAGTGTACCAGGAGTGCCGGGAGGGTACCGAGGGACCATCGGGAGGGGTGTCATGCCCCGAGGGGCCTCATGTGCTGTGGGAGGAGAAAAACCAGACCCTAATGGTCTGGCCTAAGCCTCCACTAAAGCCCATGAGGTTTGAGAAGGAAAATATCCAAAGTTGGAGAGGTGGAAAGAGTTTCCAAGTGGAAAGGAGGAATCCTACTCCTAATAGGATTGGAGTAGGACTCCTCCACCTCCAATTTCGGCCAACTCTTGAGGGTTTGAGGCTGCCTCCTCCCCTACCTCCCTCCTATATATACTAGAGGATTTAGAGAGGAAAGGTAACCCTAATTGCCACGTGCTCCCTCTACTTCATCTAGATCGGTTTTATCCTCTAGTCTAGTTCGGCGGTGCTTAGGAGAAGCCCTGCCGGAATAGTTCAACCACCATCTCCGTCGCGCCATTGCGCTGCCGAAGAACTCATTTACCTCTTCTCTCCCTCTTTCTGGATCAAGAAGGCGTAGATCACCATCGAGTTGTACGTGTGCTGGATGCAGAGGTGTCGCCCGTTGGGCGCTAGATCGGAAGGACCGTGATCAAGATCGTGAGACGATTCGTGATTGGATCGCGGGACAGATCGTGATAGGATCGTGGTACGGATCGTGATTGGATCACGAGATGGATCGTGATGGGATCGCGGGACGCTCGGTGATTTGGATCGCGAAGACGTTCGACTACATCAACCGTGTTTCTTAACGCTTCCCGCTTAGCGATCTACATGGGTATGTAGATCCACTCTCCCTCTCGTAGATGCTCATCACCATGGATAGATCTTGCGTGTGCGTAGGAAATTTTTTGTTTCTCATGCAACGTTCCCCAACACAGACATGGTATCGGAACACAAGAGACCAAAAGGTCGAACATGAGTCATATAGTAGATATGATCAACATGTTGATGTTCACCATTGAAACCACCTTAACTCACGTGATGATCGGACTTGAGTTGGTGAATTTGGACCATGTGTCACTTAGATGACCTGAGGGATGTCAATTTTAGTGGGATCTTTAGTAATTTGATTAACTAAATTGATTATCTTGAACAATAGTCTTAGTAACCTTTGCTTATTTATGTTGTAGATCAATGGCTCGCGTAGTAGCACCCCTGAATTTTAATGTGTTCCTAGAGAAAGGTAAGTTTAAAGATGTTGGAAGTAACTTTGTGGACTAGGCCCGTAATCTGAGGATTATCCTCACGGCTTCCCAAAAGGCTTATGTCCTTGATGCACCGCTTGGTGACCCACCCGCTCTCGTGTCATCCGAAGACGTTAAGAACGCTTGGGCAACACGTTCTGGAGATTACTCAATAGTTCAGTGTGCAATGTTGTATGGCTTAGAACCGGGACTTCAAAGACGTTTTGAACATCATGGAACATATGAGATGTTCCAGGAGTTGGAGTTTATCTTTAAGAAGAATACCCGGATCGAGAGGTATGAGGCCTTCGATAAGTTCTATGCTTGCAAGATGGAGGAGAACGGGTCTATCAGTGAACATATACTCAGAATGTTTAGGTATTCGACCTGTCTAGCGGAGTTAGGGATGCCCCTTCCGCCGGAGGTGATCACTGACAGAGTTCTTCAATCATTTCCACCTAGCTACAAGAGCTTCGTGTTGAACTATAACATAAACGGGATGAACAAGTCAGTCGCCAAGCTGTTTGCGATGCTAAAAGTCGCTGTGTCTGAAACCCAGAAAGAACATCAAGTGTTGATGGTCAATAAAACCACTAGTTTCAAGAAGAATGTAAAAGGCAAGAAGGGTAGCTCCAAGAAGGGTGGCAAAGCAGTTGCCCCTCCCGTGAAGAAACCCAAGGCTGGACCCAAGCTGGAAACTGAGTGCTTTCATTGCAAGGGAACTAGTTAGTCGAAGCGAAACTGGCCCAACTACCTGGCCAACAAGAAGGCAGCCAACACCAAACAAGGTATATATGATATACATGTTATTTATGTGTACCTTACCAACTCTCGTTGTAGTAGCTGGGTATTTGGTACCGATTCGGTTGCTCACATTTGCAACTCAAAACATGAGCTACAGAATAGATAGAGGCTAGCAAAGGACGAAGTGACGATGCGTGTGGGAAATGGTTCCAAGGTTGATGTGATCTCCATTGGCACGCTCGCTCTTCGATTACCATCGAGATTAGTGATGAACCTGAATAATTGTTATTTAGTGCCTGCGTTAAGCATGAACATTATATCTGGATCTTGTTTATTGCGAGACGGTTACTCATTTAAATCAAAGGATAATGGTTGTTCTATTTATATGAGTAATATCTTTTATGGTCACACACCAAATGTGAGGGGTTTATTCATATTGAATCTCGATAGTGATGACACACATGTTCATAACATTGATGCCAAAAGATGTAGAGTTGATAATAATAGTACCACTTTCTTGTGGCACTGTCGTTTAGATCATATTGGTGTAAAACGCATGAAGAAGCTCCATGCTGACGGACTTTTGGAGTCACTTGACTTTGAATCACTTGACACATGTGAACCATGCCTCTTGGGCAAGATGACTAAATCCCCATTCTCTGGAACAATGGAACGGGCAAGTGACTTGTTGGAAATCATACATATTGATGTATGCAGTCCGATGAGCATTGAGGCGCGTAGTGGATATCATTATTTTCTCACCTTCTCTAATGACTTAAGTAGATATGGGTATATTTACTTAATGAAACACAAGTCTGAAACATTTGAAAAGTTCAAGCAATTTCAGAGTCTAGTTGAGATTCATCGTAACAAGAAGATTAAATTCCTACGATCTGATCGAGGAGGAGAATATCTGAGTTATGAGTTTGGCAGTCACTTAAGACAATGTGGAATTGTTTCACAATTGACACCGCCTGGAACACCACAGCGTAATCGTGTGTCTGAATGTCGTAATTGAACCTTATTAGATATGGTGCATTCTATGATGTCTCTTGCCAATTTGCCACTATCGTATTGGGGTTATGCATTAGAGACAGCTGCATTCAATTTAAATAGGGCACCATCGAAATCTATTGAGACGACGCCATATAAACTGTGGTTTGGCAAGAAGCCAAAGTTGTCATTTCGGAAAGTTTGGGGATGTGATGCTTATGTCAAAAAGCTTCAGCCTAAAAAGCTGGAACCCAAAGCAAAAAAATGTGCCTTCATAGGATACCCAAAAGAGACAGTTGGGTATTGTAGCAACCCGACATGAAAGTTCGAATCTCTGGTGTTTTCGTACCATCCCAAGATCATGCTGGTACACACGGTACATCAATTTATATATCAAAGTGAAATCACACAGCTTTATAAATCGAAAATCTCACATCGAGTTCTTTATTACAATAAGAATTACAATAAAGTAGCTGAAGGCCAACTCATGAGAATAACTAATCTTGCGGAAGCTTCAATGGTAGTTGAGTCCATCTGACTCCAAGGGCATCTCACCGAGCGTAGAGCGTATCCTCACTCCTGGTCGGAAAAATACTCTGCAACATGATACGTTGCAGCCATGTAGGTCAGCATATTGAATATGTCGGCAATGTCACAAAAGAGGGGTGTAAAGCAATCATCTATTCTATATGCATATATGGCAGGTGGGGTAGTAAGTTTTTGCATAAAGCCAAATTTTTTTCCTACAACAAGAGGGGGCAAAAATATTATTACTACAATGTTGGTTGATTAGTGAGATGGTTCCACCAACCAATTCTCATACCCAAGTTGTCATTAATACCCACATCAATATAATTATTTGTGTTGAGAATTCCAGATGGTTTCAGTTCCTTTGGATCAAACTGTCCATGACCGTGGACACGGCTAATCGATTAGGTTTGGGTACTCTGCAGAGTTTTGCACACGTTCCCCACAAGATTTGATCGCCTCCGTTGGATTTCTCGCACTTCAGGGTGTTTGAGAAACGGATGACCAAAACATGGTCTTCTAAAGGGTTTCCCCGAGACTCTGTCGATGCCCATCCTTTCCTACCGTTCTTCTACATCTCGTAGCACCGCCTGTCCAGGGTCACCACGATATCCAACCAAGCCAGAGCCCATAATGACTTGTGGCTATGCAGGTAAGCCTTGGGTCTTGAAGCATCCATCCATCTCTTTGTGCCTGGGTGGACCTTTCCGCGTGAATACTGGCACTTCCCCAGCAACACCTAGGCTAACCACTGGTTTCTCTAGGGCGCCGTTCAACCATCATCCACCCAGAGGTATGTTGAAAACTCGGAGTCTTGAAGACTTGATCATCATGTAGGTCTTGAAATTATTAACTCACAACTCTCATGAATCACACAACCAACCCCGTCTACTAATAGCATAGCAAAATGTAAACCAATGTTTCCCGGGGCCAATGTGTCAAAGGGTTGAGGGGATCCTACCACATGATACTACATAAAGTAACCAAGTTTCCAAATTACCTACTTTGCATGCAATTGGGGAGATGGTAGAACTAATGCAATAAAACATGGGTAAAACATGATCAAAGTGACTTGCCTTGCTGACGATCCTCGTACTCAAGTGACTCTAGATAACAAGCTTCGCACTCTGGATGATCTAACGAACCAAACAAAGCACACAATAAGCATACAACTAATAATACAACTCACACAATCAGCAAGATTAAACTAAAACAGTTCAATAGTAACTATCAAGAGAAAAAATTCAAAACCAATATTTGACTCACAAATTTTTAGTGTCCAAGCTACTACTAATATAAAATAAGACCAACCACTATTTTTAATAACAAAAAAAATACTTAATAGAAAAGAAATAATAAAATATATATTAGTAAATAGAATTAAATCCACTAAAACTTTTGTGAAAAGAAATGCTACTAAAAATGAATTTTTTATAAAACACTAGTTAATGAAGATAACTAGAGTTTCCTATAACATTATTGTATGACACCAAATTATTATTATTATTTTATAAATATAACATTACTTAACAGAAAAGAATTACTAAGATTCTTTATTAGAAAACAGAATTAAATCTCCTAAATGTTTGTGAAAAGTAAAACTAAATTGCTTTACAAAACTATACCTAATGGAAAAGAATAAAGATTTCCTATAACAATAAGATATAAAACTAAACAATTTTTTTTATTAATAGCAAGTTATTTCACCTAATATTGAAACAACAGAACCTAATGAAAACTGAAAACAAAAGTTAAACTAACTCAGATTCAAACTAAAACTAAAATTAAACTAACTAAACTCTATTAAGAACTAAATAGATTCTATTTTTGTTAAAAACACTAACCAAATTCATCCAAAAAATTCTCAAACTATGTAGGATGATAGGTCTAACTAATACAAACCAGTGGCAAAAAGTTTCATACAAAAATATATTTTTAAACTCTAGGTATACAAATTTTAGTAATTTAAGCTAATTTGGTTAGATTAAAATTTTAAAGTTCAAATTTGAAATCTAAGACTACAGGATGAAACTACATGAAATTTGTGACCTAATGCAAAAAGAATCAATTAAAAACACTAATTAGTTTAAAAGTTACAACTAAAACAAAAACAGAAAACACTCTGTTTTCTAAAACAAAATAGAAAAGAACAAAATTCCTAGCGAACGGACAGGGCTACGTGGCGGCTTCCTATTGGTTGCTAGCGCGTGCGCGTGGGTGTTTGCAGGCGGATGACCGATGCGAAGTGGGTACCGGTTCGCTGATTTAAAACGTTCTAATCTAGATCGTTGACTTTAGATCCGACGGCTACGAAGGGGGCGCGGGGCTTATAGAGGGGAGGTCGGGGTTTCCGGCGAGGTCGACGGCGGCCAGACGTCGGAGGTGGTCGGAGATGGTCGTGCGGTGGTCGGGGGCGGCGTCCGAAGAGCTCAGGCAATGGCGGCGAAGATCCGGCGTCGAATGGTGGCATCAGACGAGGCTGGGGACGACGGAGGCGACGGCCTCGTGCTCGGAGAGCTTCGGTCGTCGCCCGAACTCCGGCGTGGTGGAGCGTGGTGTTTGTGGGCGTGGGCAGGGGTGCTCAGGGGTGGAATGGAGAGCGGAGAATGCAGGGGCTTTTATAGACCAGGTGCGGGGTCGGGAGAGGGAGAGAGGAGAGAGATCAGTGGAGGAGGGATCTCCAGCGAGGTGATCTGGCGCGAGGAGGAAGGCAAGCGCACTGATGACGCTGTCGGACGGTGGGTCCCGCATGTCAGTGAGAGAGGGGGCGAGGTTAGCGCGTCGGTGGCCGATCCGAAAGGGTCTCGGGAGTAAAGGCTGGTGGGCCGGCCGATTTCTAATTAAACGCTTTAAATCCGTTTCCTTTTCTATTTTCCAGAGTGTTTAAAACTCTTTAATGCATTCAAATCATTTCCAAACATAGGGAAAATATATATCAAAATGATCAGGGGAATAAATGCTATTTAATGAACATTTTTACTCTGTCAAAATGAATACTTTTAATTTTTTTCTTCAGAAAATGCATAATTGATTTTAAATTCTTTTGAGATAAACTTTCAAATAGACCCCTAGTTTTATTGTTCAAATAATTCACCAAGATGCCCCTGGTGTGGAGTGTCATGTTACTCCTCTTTTTTTTTGAATAATTCCAGAGATTTTCAAATAAGTGAAACAAGTAAATGGAAAAGTGAAAGTGGCCTTTCAGAAATCCAAAAGAAGAACTCCAACAATTCACTTCATTCAAACAATGTGATGATGATGCATAGCTATATTTCATAACATTCCAAAATGAAATTTTGGGATGTTACAGGTATACCTTCTATCTTAGATCCAAAGGCAAAGTGTTTGTCGCTAAAAATGGAACATTTCTTGAGAAAGAGTTTCTCTCGAGATAATTGAGTGGGAGGAAGATAGAACTTGATGAGGTTGTTGAACCTTTTATTCAACCAGAGAGTAGCGCAGCATAGAAAGATGTTTCTATGGAGCCTACGATAGTTGAAGAGGAAGTTAATGATGATGATCATGAAGCTTTGGATCAAGTTGCTATTGAACCTCATAGGTCGACAATGGCACGTACTGCTCCTGAGTTGTATGGCAACCCTGTCTTAGAGGTCATGTTGTTAGACAACGATGAACCTACGAGCTATGGAGAAGTGATGCTGGGACCGGATTCCGAGAAATGGTTAGAGGCCATGAAATCCGAGATGGGATCCATGTATGAAAACAAAGTGTGGACTTTGGAAGTATTACCTGAAGGGCCAAAGGCCATTCAGAACAAATGGATCTTTAAGAGGAAGACGAATGCAGACGGTAATGGCACTATCTATAAAGCTCGACTTGTGTCAAAGATTTTTTTCACAAGTTCAAGGAGTTGACTATGATGAGACCTTCTCACCCGTAGCGATGCTTAAGTCCGTCAGAATCATGTTAGCAATAGCTGCACATTTCGACTATGAAATTTGGCAGATCGATGTCAAAACGGCGTTCCTTAATGGTTTCCTTAAGGAAGAGTTGTATATGATACAACCGGAAGGTTTTGTCGATCCAGAGAATGCTGACAAAGTTTGCAAACCCCAGCGATCCATTTATAGATTGGTGCAAGCATCTCGGAGTTGGAATCTGCGCTTTGATGAAGTGATCAAAGCGCTCGGGTTTATACAAGTTTACGGAGAAGCTTGTATTTACAAGAAAGTGAATGAGAGCTCTATAGTGTTTCTAATATTATATGTGGATGATATATTGCTGACTAGAAACAATATAGAAATGCTGGAAAGTGTGAAGGAATATTTGAACAAGAGTTTTTCAATGAAGGACCTAGGAGAAACTGCTTTCATATTAGACATTAAAACCTATAGAGATAGATCAAGGCGCTTAATAGGACTTTCATAGAGCACACACCTTGATAAAGTTTTGAACAAGTTCAAAATGGATCAGTCCAAGAAGGGGTTCTTGCCTGTGTTACAAGGTGTGAAGTTGAGTAAGACTCAATGCCCAGTGACTGCAGAAGATAAAGAAAAGATGAGTGTCATCCCCTATGCTTCAGACATAGGCTCTATCATGTATGCAATGTTGTGCACAAGACCCGATGTCAGCCTTGCCATAAGTATGGACGGAAGGTTTCAAAGTGATCCAAGAATGGAGCACTTGTCGATGGTCAAGAATATCCTTAAGTACCTGAAAAGGACTAAGGAAATGTTTCTCATTTATGGAGGTGATCAATAGCTCGTCCTAAAGGGTTACGTCGATGCAAGCTTTGACACTGATCCGGATGACTCTAAATCGCAAACCGGATACGTATTTATTCTCAATGGGGGAGCGGTAAGCTGGTGCAGTTCCAAGCAAAGCGTGGTAGCTGATTCTACATGCGAACCTGAGTACATCACAGCCTCAGAGGCAGCAAAGGAAGGTGTCTGGATGAAGGAGTTCATGACAGATCTTGGAGTAGTGCCCAGTGCACTGAATCCAATGGCTCTGTTCTGTGACAACACTGGTGCCATTGCTCTGGCCAAGGAACCAAGGTTTCACAAGAGGACCAGACACATAAAGCGACGCTTCAATTCCATCTGCGATCACATCAAGGAGGAGGACATAAATATTTGCAAAGTGCACATGGATTTGAATATTGCAGACCCGTTGACTAAACCTCTTCCAAGGGCTAAACATGATCAACACCAGAACTGTATGGGTGTTCGATTCATTACAATGTAAATCACATAGTGATATGAGCTAGATTATTGACTCTAGTGCAAGTGGGAGACTGTTGGAAATATGCCCTATAGGCAAGAAATAAGGTGTTTATTATTATATTTCCTTGTTCATGATAATCGTTTATTGTCCATGCTATAATTGTGTTGATTGGAAACTAAGTACATGTGTGGGCATATAGACAACACTATGTCCCTAGTATGCCTCTAGCAGACTAGCTCGTTGATCAAAGATGGTTAAGGTTTCCTAGCCATGGACATGAGATGTCAATTGATAACGGGATCACATCATTGGGAGAATGATGTGATGGACAAGATCCAAACTACAAATGTAGCATATGTTCGTGTCAGTTTATTGTTATGGTTTTCTGCATGTAAAGTATATGTTCCTATGACCATGAGATCATGCAACTCACTGACATCGGAGGAGTACCTTGTGTGTATCAAACATCGCAACATAACTGGGTGACTATAAAGGTGCTCTACAGGTATCTCCGAGGGTGTCTGTTAAGTTGGCATGGATCAACACTAGGATTTGTTGCTCCCTATGACAGAGAGGTATCTTAGGGCCCACTCGGTAATACAATATCACAATGAGCCTTGGAAGCAATGTGACTAAGTGTTAGCCACGGGATCTTGTATTACGGAACGAGTAAAAGAGACTTGTTGGTAACGAGACTGAACTAGGTATGAAGATACCGACGATCGAGTCTCGGGCAAGTAACATATCGAAGAACAAAGGGAACAACATACGAGATTGTCTGAATCCTTGACATAGAGGTTCGACCGATAAAGATCTTCGTAGAACATGTAGGAACCAATATGGGCATCCAGGTCCCGCTATTGGTTATTGACCTTAGAGGTCTCTCAGTCATGTCTACATGGTTCTTGAACCCGCAACACACTTAAGGTTCGGTGATGTTTCAGTATACATGAGTTATGTGTGTTGGTGACCGAAGGTTGTTCGGAGTCCTGAATGAGATCTCAGACGTGACAAGGAACTATGGAATGGTCGGGAGGTGAAGATTCATATATAGGATGTTCCATGTTGGTCACTAGGAAAAGTTCGGGCATCATCGGTAACGTACCGGGGGTGTCGGGAGGGTTCGGGGGGTCCACCGGAAGGGCCTTCTAGACCCGAAGGGCCACATGGGTTGTGAGAGAAGGTGCACCAGCCCCTGGTGGGCTGTCCACCCCTCCCACAAGGGCCCATGTGCCAAAGGGTGGAGGGGGGGAAACCCTAAGGGGGTCAACCACCCTTCCTTGGGGGCCAAGCCACCCCTTGGCCGCCGCGCCCCTCCTCTTGGCCGCCGCCCCTAGGGGTGGGAATCCTAGGGCACAACCCCTTCCCCCTTCTCCCTATATACATGAAAGAGGGAGGAGGGCTGTCACACCTCAAGCCACGGTGCAGCCCTTCCTTCCTCTCCGATAGCCTCTCCTCTATTAGATTGATTCGGTGACGCTTAGCGAAGCTCTATCGGATCAACTCCACCACCACCACCGTCACGCCGTCGTGCTGTCGGAGAACCCATCTACCTCTCCGCTCCCTCTTTCTAGATCAAGAAGGCAAAGATCGTCATCGAGCTACACGTGTGCTGAACGTGGAGGTGTCGTCCGTTCGACACTTGATCAGGAGTTCGTGGGACGGCTTGCGATTTGGATCGCGGAGACGTACGACTACATCAACTGCATTCTTTAATGCTTCCGCTTAGCGATCTACAAGTGTATGTGGATCCAATCTCTCCTCTCGTAGATGCTCATCTCCTAGATTGATCTTGGTGAAGCGTAGGAATTTTTTTGTTTCCCATGCAACGTTCCCCAACACACTCCTCCACTCCTTGTACACCACGCCCTCCCTTGGAGGAGGGTCAAGGGATGGCCACGTCCCTCCTATATAAATAGAGAGGAGGCGCAAGGGGCATCCCATCCCTTCACCATAGCGGTTGCCCTCTTCCTCTCCCTCCACTTCTCGTCCGTGTAGAGCTTGACAAAGCCCTGCTGGATTTCCGCTACCACCACCACCGCCACACTGTCGTGTTGGATAAGAACTCATCTATCTTTTCTCCATCGCTTGCTGGATCAAGGAGGAGGATACATCACCGAGTCGTACGTGTGCTAAAATCGGAGGTGTCGCACATCTGGTGCTTGGATTGGATTGGATCGCGACACGAATACGACTAAGCCAACAATGGTCTCTAGATTGTTATCGCTTTTGGTATACAAGGGTATAGACACCTATACCTCTTGTTGCTATGAATCTCCATAGATAGATCTTGGGTGTTCATAGGATTTTTTTGTTTTCCATGCTTCATTCCCCAATAGATGAGTCCTCCCACGTAGAGAGGTACGTAGGTGATGACGAAGGCTTCGATTTCCCCCTCTCGAAGGGAAGTATCCCCGATGGAATCGCTCCACCAGAGAGCAAAAGTGTTCCTGCCCAGGTTCCGCCTCGAGACAGCAACGCTTCGTCTCGAAAGTATCCTCCTTATTTTTTTCTAGGGCAAATGGCTACATATAGCAAAAGACGGGCACCGGAGGGCCCCCTCGTGGGCCTCACAAGGATGTAGGGCGCACCCTGGGGGTAGGGTGCGCCTCCTGCCCTTGTGGGCCCATAGTTGATTTTTCCACGTGGTTTCTTATTTCTAGTATTATTTATATATTCCAAAATAATATCTTCAGAAATTTTCAGGTCATTTGGAGCTCTGGAGAATAACTATATCTATTGTAGCTCTTTTAGGTCCAGATTTCCAGTTGCAAGTAATATCCCTCTTCAAGCAAATATTGCAAATTAAGAGAGAAAAGGCATAATAATTGCATCGTAATGATAAAAACATTGTAAATAATAGTAGAAAATCATGATGCAAAATTGATGTATCAATGGCTTCCCATGTTCTACCATTCCTCGATGCTAGCGGCGAGCGCAGACGTGCTGGCCGCCGCCTTGTTGATCTCCGCGAAGCCAACTTCTTTCTCCCCCGATAGGACATAGTTCCATGTACATTGATGTCAGATGGCGGGGGAAGAGCGGGCCTCATCCACGATAGCCATGATGCTCGTGCCGCTATGCTCACCCGCGTGTTGGCCTAGAGCAACTTGCCACTCCTCTGTAAGCTAGCTTCATGTAGCGAGTTGTTGGGGGACGTGTCGGCTTCGAGCCTCGCCCATGGTACTGACGGCTTGGAGTGGCTATGGAGGCGTGCTCGGCGGGCCATCCAACTGGCTTTTATTCCTCAGAATTCCTCTTCCCGCTCGCCAGACGCCATGAAGAGTGTGGAGTAAATGGTGCAATGAGGAGATGGGGAGCGAAGGTGTGGTGCGATATTTTTTCTAGCATTTGGCATTGCTTCAATAGCGGCTGGAGGCCCGGAGCCAATTTGCGTTGTATTTAACGCTGACCGGCTAGCGAACGGACGTGTGACCGGAGTAGGTTACTCGGCACACGCGCGGGTTTAATGGAGGAAGGCAAACCATCTGCAGTTGTTTGAATGCGACGAGGATGTGTGTTCAGCCGGGCATGCAGCAAGAAACACTCTCTCGGCCGATGCGTCGCCTAAATGCTATGAGTGAGAGGTCATGTCTGCTCTAGGCCAACGTCAATGCGGAGCGGGTGCTCTACAAAGACATGAATGCAGACAACTAGCGGGCAAAAACGTATGTGGGCGAGGGAGGAGAGTTTTGGTTGGGCCATGGTTGCTAGACACAGACGTGGAAGTGGTCCGGATATCCGCACCCCTCCCTTCGTCTCTGGTTTGTGGATAAAGCACGTTCGGACCGGCCTACAAACCAATGCATGACCATGTTTGATAACAAAACACGTGTGGACGACGCGGTCCGTGTAAAATATAGGGTCTAGTATATTGTACTTGTACATGTATTTGTATACATATGTAACTGTATTGAGATCCTCTATATACTGAGACGTGAGGCTGGATGTCAACCACCCATGCAAAACCCTAAACCCTGTGTTTAACTTGGTATCAGCCAGGTTCGGGCCGTCGCTGCCCGATCCCATCACCGCTGCCGCGCGCTGCTCCCTCCGCCGCCGCCCGATCCTCTCGCTGTCGCCGCGCACTGCTCCCTACGCCCTGCCGCCGCGCCTTCGTCCGCTACCGCCGTTCGCTGCCTCATACACGCCACCGCCGTGAGTTCCTCCGCCGCCGTCGCATGGCGTTCCCCTCCGCGCTGCTGCTGCGATGTCGTCCTCTGCCATGTCCGTTGCCCAAACTGCGGGTGCACTCGTCTCGTCACCCGTCGCCATGATCCCCGCCGCGATCTCCGTCCCGTCAATCTTCGTCCGTCTCGGCCCCCTCAACTTCATGCTATGGGGGGCATCACCACTGCCGTTCTTGCCGGGGCCAACCTCCATGGACACCTCGATGGCACCTCGGCGGCACTGGCCCATGCACTTGCGGTTGGCACCGGTGACGCCGCTACCACCGTCACCAACCCAGCGTACCATCAATGGTGGGTTCAAGATCAACGGGTCAAGGGGCTTCTCCTCACCTTCATGGATGAGGACATCGTGTGCCAACTCATTGGCTGCGAGTCGGCGCATGCGGTGTGGACTGCCGTCGCCGCCATGTTCGGTGCTCAGAGCCGCGCCAATGTCCGCCATATCTGCCGCCAACTTTAGTCACTACGGAAGGACGAGCTGTCCATGGCGGAATACATGCACAAGATGAAGGCACTGGCCAACACTATGGCCGTCGCCGGCTCCCCGATCAGCGATGATGAGCTTATTGACCACATCCTCATCGGACTTGGCTCTGCCTACAACTCCATCGCCGCCTCCCTGGGTGTGACTAATGCATCCATGCCCTACTCCGGCTTTTACTCGCTGGTTCTGTCATTCGAAGCGCTACAGGCACAACAGAGTATGGTGAAGGGGTGGTCTCCCTTTGCGAACGCCATGACCCGTTCGGGCTCGTCCGATGCGAGCGGACGTGTGCCCTACTCTGATCCATATCCCTTCCAAGGGGGGGCCTGCTGATGGACACAGCTAGCCAGGGCAGGGCCGCCAGGGCGGCAATGGCGACAACGCCGACGGCCGTGATCGCAACCCTGGTTATGTCGCCAATGGCCGACAAGGTGGAGGGGGCAACACCGGTAACAACGACGGAAGAGGTGGTCGTCGCACTCGCTGGCGTCCCCGGTGCCAACTTTGCAAGAACTGGGGTCATGAAGCTGACGGCTGCTGCAAGCGCTATGATCAGGATCACAACCCCCGCTTCGCCAACTCGGCCTCCACCAACACCGTCGATTTTCCTTGGGTGTTGGATCCCGGGGCTACGGATCACTTGACTAATGACCTTGAGCGCCTTCAGGTTCACGAGCACTATGATGGCAAGGATCAGGTTCAGGTGGCCAATGGTGCAGGTTTGTCTATTTCACACATTGGCCATTCGCGTTTACCCGGTTCATCTCTTAAACTGCGTAACGTCCTTCATGTTCCACACATCAGCCAACATCTTCTCTCCGTTTATCGTCTTCTTTGTGATAATGACGTGTTTGTTGAATTTCACCGTCATTTTTTCTTTGTTAAGGACAAAGCAACCAGGCGCGTCATCCTTCATGGTAGAAGTTATGGGGGGGTCTATCCGATCCCCTTCGCTCGTGCATCATCTTCATCATCTCGCTGTGCCTCCTCAGGTGTTAGAGTTTCGTCGTCGCAATGGCATCAACGTCTTGGTCATCCTACAAATAATGTGCTCACTTCCATTGTTCGGAGTCATGAACTTCCGTGTTCTAGTTCAAATAATTCCTCCTTAGTTTGTGATGCCTGTCAGCGTGCTAAGAGTCATCAGCTACCTTATTCTACTTCGTCTCATGTCACTATTGTACCTCTCGCATTAATACATTCCGATGTTTGGGGTCCCGCTATTGCTTCATCGGGAGGTTACAGGTATTATGTTAGTTTTATTGATGATTACACGCGGTTAACTTGGATTTATTTGCTCAAACACAAGTCTGATGTTGAGCCCGTTTTCTACAACTTTCAGGCTCACGTCGAACGTCTTTTGGATTGTAAAATCAAGGCCGTTCAGTCTGACTGGGGTGGTGAATACCACAAACTCCATCGATACTTTCAGCGCACGGGCATCTCTCACCGTGTGTCCTGTCCACATACCTCTTAGCAGAATGGTATTGCCGAGCGCAAACACCGTCATTTGGTAGAGACTGGTCTAGCCCTGCTTGCGCACTCTTCTCTCCCACTTCGGTTTTGGGATGAGGCTTTTCTTACAGCATGTTACCTCATCAACCGTATGCCCACTCCGGTTCTCAACAAGGACACCCCCTTGTTCCGTCTGTTCCATGTTCAGCCCAACTACTCCTCCCTTTGGATTTTTGGGTGTGCTTGCTGACCTAGCCTTCGCAAGTACAATGCTCACAAGCTTGAGTTCCGTTCCAAGATGTGTGTTTTCCTTGGTTATAGTCCTCTGCATAAGGGCTATAAGTGTCTAGATCGTACCACAGGTCAGATCTACATCTCTCGTGACATTGTTTTCGGCGAGACTGTGTTTCCTTACTCCACCACCGGTGTCTCAGTTGATCCTACTTCCCTTGAACATGTCCTCACTTTTTCGTTCGATGAACCGGTTCCGGATGTCCATGTGCGTAAATATGACTTGTCCTATTTGTCACCTAACTTGTCCTCTGCAGGCGATGTTGCTTTCTGTTCTCCTCAGGTACCGGGTGCTGCTTCGCCGCCTCCTGACATGCTTGACGTGCATGCTCCGGACGTGCATGTACCGCCGCCCGATGTAGGCTCGACAACTACACCAGTTGGCGAGCCCGCGGGCACGACCGGGTTGCCACCTTTGCCTGGCGCGACAGGGTCGCCACCCTTGCCCGGTACGTCACCCGGGTCGCCACCTTTGCCTGGGACGGCCCAGCCCATGGTCATCCTTCGTCCCGTGTCGCCTGTCATTGAGACCCCCTCAGCCACGACACCTCTGTCCGAGCCCTCGTCGCTGCCGTCTCCTTCTATCGGTAGTGCAATTCCGGGGCACGCTATGGTTACACGGCAACGTGATCATACGCGCAAGGAGAAGTCCTACACTGATGGCACGGTTCGGTATGACTCTCGTCGCCGTGCCTTCTTCGCCGCACCGGTCTCTCACCGTGATGCCTTGGGTGAACCTGCCTGGCGCGCCGCTATGATTGAGGAATTTTCTCCTCTCCGTCACACTAATACCTGGGTGTTGGTGCCTCGGCCGCCTGGTGTCAATATTGTGGGCTGCAAGTGGATTTTCAAAACCAAGCATCGTCCGGATGGGTCTGTTGATAAGCACAAAGCTCGTCTTGTTGCTCGCGGTTTCACTCAACAACACGGGATTGACTATGGAGATACTTTCATTCCGGTGGTGAAACCTGCCACCGTTTGCTTGGTTTTGTCTCTTGTTGTATCTCGTGGTTGGTGCCTCCGCCAGATTGATGAGAGAAATGCCTTTTTGCATGGGTTCTTAGCCGAAGATGTGTATATGAAGCAGCCACCCGCGTTTGAGGATGCCACTTATCCCTCTCATGTCTGCAAACTTCAGCGGTCTATCTATGGTCTCAAACAGTCGCCCCGTGCTTGGTATGCTCGTTTGGGTCAGCGCCTTTCGCAGCTCGGTTTTGTTGCCTCCAGGTCAGATGCGTCTCTGTTCATCTTCTCCCAGGGTACCATTCAGATATACATGTTGGTGTATGTTAATGATATTGTGATTGCTGGCTCTACCCCCGCCATGGTGGATCGTCTTGTGCAGTCATTGTCTGATAGCTTTCCCATCAAAGATTTGGGGCGCCTAGAGTACTTCCTTGGTTTGGAAGCGTCCTTTCATTCAGGGGGCATGACCTTGACGCAGAAAATGTATGCATTGGATCTTCTTCATCGGTCAACATGGAGAACTGCAAGGCCACTTCCACTCCGCTTGCTACATCCGAGAGTCTCTCACGTCATAGTGGTGCACCGCAGGGTACCGCTGACTCCTTCCGGTATCGCAGTGTGGTTGGAGCACTTCAATATTTGATTCTCACTCGTCCTGATATCTCCTTTGCGGTGAACAAAGTGTGTCAGTTCTTGTCTCAGCCTACGGAGGATCACTGGGAGGCAGTTAAGCATATTCTGAGATATGTCAAAGGTATGCTAGACATGAGACTACGGATTCGTGAGTCCAGATTTACTGGAGTGAGTATATTCACCGATGCAAACTGGGCAGGATGTGTTGATGATAGGCGCTCCACTGGTGGATTTGCTATCTTTGTTGGACCCAATCTTGTATCTTGGAGCTCAAAGAAGCAACCCACAGTCTCGAGGTCAAGCACCGATGCAGAGTATAAGGCATTGGCCAATGGCGTGGCTGAAGCCATTTGGGTTAACTCAGTTCTCACAGAACTTGGAGTCCCACGGCAGCGTACACCTATATTGTGGTGTGATAACTTAGGGGCAACCTACCTGACGGCAAATCCAGTATTTCATGCTCGGACTAAACACATTGAGATTGATTTCCATTTTGTGAGAGAACGAGTAACTGCTTGTGAACTGGAAGTCAAGTTTATTTCTACAGATGATCAGTTAGCGGATGTATTTACTAAACCCACTACTAGACAGATGTTAGACCGCTTTAGAACCAATCTAAATCTTGTATGTAGTTCAGATTGAGGGGGCATGTAAAATATAGGGTCTAGTATATTCGTACTTATGCACGTATTTGTATACGTATGTAACTGTATTGAGATCATCTATATATTGAGACGTGAGGCTTTTTTTCTCTCGAATACGCACGAAGTGTGCGTATCATATATTAAGAGGAGAAAGGGGGAAGAAGCCCCAAACACAAGTTTTACATAGCGTTCACGTGAGTGTACGCTCCACTCCACGCCCTACACTACAACATCCTAAATCGATTACTCACCATCACCCCACAAACCTATCGCTACCGAGGTCACCTCAAAGTCGCCGTGAAGGATGCCTGCCTGCTTCCACGCCACACACTCGGAGGTTATCCGTCGAAGAACATACTGAGTGTCCGACCTCATCCCATCAAACACTATTGCGTTTCTGTGTTTCCATAACTCCCACATTACTAGTAGATGGACGTCACGTAGGGTCTTGACATGTCTACTGAGAGGGCCGGTCTCGTGCACCACGCCTCCAGCTCGTCTCGTACGGATGGTGCCGCCCCTATCACGGCCCAGGCCTGACAGACCTTGGCCCAAACCTCCCTCGCGAACACACACTGAATCAGGAGGTGGCTTATTGTTTCGTCGGCTTGATCACAGAACGGGCAAGCGTCTTGGTGCGGGAGGCCCCGTCGTGCCAGTCTATCGGATGTCCACACTCTATCCCTTAGGGCCAGCCACGCGAAGAAACGACATCGAAGAGGTGCATGCGACGATCATGTGAAAGCTTCTTTTGGGCCAAGGTCTGGATGTCAACCATCCACGCAAAACCCTAAACCCTGTGTTTAACTGTCCAGACGGTTGTGAATGGTTTAAGGGTCGACGTTGGAGATGCCCTTAGCTTCTTCTCAAATAGATCATCGATGTACTTACATTCCTTATTGGTTAGCCTACAGTGATGGGTTAGATTTCCAAGTAGCTAAACAACATAGATCTCAATTCACAACCGAACAACTGTTTATAGTTTTCCTGTTCTTTCTTGATACGTCGGAAGCAATTTCTTATTTAGAAATTGTGATGTCAAGATTTAGTTTTGCAGTAATTTCCTGAAATCATTCACTCCCTTCTTTATGTGCTACTGAAGCAGAAAAATAAATAGATGCATGGGCAAGTTGCTTATTGCTGAATAGAAAACATCTTATATTTGTGAAGGGAGCGAGTAACGTCTAGAGAACATGAAATTTACCCATTAAACTGGATAAAAGTTTACTTGGAAAACCTAGGAACTTTCTTCCTTTTGTTCTGAAAATTGGAAACTTTGGCTGTGTGTGTGTGTGACCATTTCGGATTGAATTCGAGAGTGCACCATTTGGAACGCCCCCAACGGTCGGGTCGGGTCGGACCAAGTTGTGCGTGACCAAGTTTTGAATTAAGATTGGAGCCGGAGTCGCACGCTCCGCACGACCTCGACGTGCTCCCATCCCACTTTTCCGTTTTGTTTTTCTTGTTGTATAACGGCTCCCTCCCTCCCTCCCCTCCCCACCTCCACTTCACTACGCTTTGTATAAGCCACGCCGGCCGGTCGATTCAAACCAATTCAAACCCGACACAGCACCAAACCCTCCTCCCCCATCCCCTCCGCCTCCCCGTTTCCTCTCCCCCCGCCGCTCGCCGGCGCCGCCCGAGATCCGTCCCCGAGCTCCCCTCCCTTGTCGAGGTACGACCGATCTGCTGGGCTCTGCTCCGATCCAGCCCGTTCCATTTCAACTCCTCTCTCGTCGCCTCTGTTTCCCGATTCTAATTTCTAACGCCCCGCTGCAGCTGCCGGCCGGCCGGCGATGGAGACCAGCACCCCTCGCAGGGCACCAGCGGACGCTGGCGCGGCGTCCTCCTACGTCTCCATGTCCCCTTCCCCCTCCCACACCCCGCGCTCCTCCACCAAGGCCAAACGACCGCTCAACAACGGCGCTGCCATCGTGGCCTCCTCCCCTTCCCCTTCCCCCTCCCTTGCCAAGGGGGGCGGCGGCGGAGTTAACATCCAGGTCCTCCTCAGATGCAGGTACATATACTATGCGAGCGTCTCCGTCAGACCGAAACCCTTGCTCTAGCACTTGTAGCATTCTATGCTCTTATTGCTGGTTGTTCATTACATGGTGATCTACCGAGTTTGCAACTCGGTGCAGATATTAATTCATATCTACCGAGTTTGCAACTCAGTGCAGATATTAATTCATAAATGGTGGGTTTGCTCTGTGAACGGCCGTCTGTATGAAGCACTAGTATTTATTGCCCAAATGGACACCAGCAGCTTAATGATACATATGTGAATTGGTGGATGCATCTGGCGAGATTATTTTTATATTTGATAAAACTAGAAACTAGAGTACCAATTTTTGTTTGTCGCGAAGACTGTCCACTCTATAGTTAGTGTATATATATGCATATATTGGTTTCCACTGTCCTTGCTTTGTTCAAGTAATTAGGATCACGAACAATGTATACTGTTCCACTGGGCTGTAAACTAATGGTTTCGGTATTTGTTGCCGATGTAGGCCTTTAAGCAAGGAGGAGCTGAGCATAAACACTCCTGTGGTGATCACTTGCAACGAACAGAGGCGTGAGGTTTCTGCTGCCCAGAACATTGCAAACAAACAGATTGATCGAACATTTGTATTTGACAAGGTTTACAAATTCTCCATTCAAACTGTTTCAACCTCACTCACTTCAAGTTGTATGGCATCTGTCTAATAACTCCATTACATATGAATGTAGGTGTTCGGACCAAAGTCTAAACAGCAGGATGTGTTCAACCATGCCGTTGTTCCACTTGTAGGTGAAGTTCTTGATGGTTACAACTGCACAATATTTGCTTATGGGCAGACTGGAACTGGAAAAACATACACAATGGAAGGAGGAGGGGGCAAAACACAGGTAATTCAGAGTTCACAATTTACCGATGTTGTTGATGCAATGTGTATCCGTGTCAGTTATAACTGCTGCTGTGTATGTGTAGAATGGCGAGCTTCCATCTGATGCTGGTGTTATTCCAAGGGCTGTGAAGAGAATATTTGATATTCTCGAGGCACAGAGTGCAGAATATAGCATGAAGGTCTCATTTCTTGAATTGTATAACGAGGAACTCACTGATCTTTTAGCTCCAGAGGAGTCTAAATTCTCAGATGACAAGTCCAAGAAGCCCATGGCACTCATGGAAGATGGGAAGGGAGGAGTTTTTGTTAGGGGACTGGAAGAAGAAGTTGTTTCTTCAGCCAGTGAGATATACAAGATACTTGAGAGAGGTTCTGGCAAAAGAAAAACCGCTGAAACTTTGCTCAACAAGCAAAGTAGTCGGTCACACTCTATTTTCTCAATCACCATCCATATTAAGGAATGCACACCAGAGGGTGAAGAAATGATCAAGTGTGGAAAGCTTAATCTTGTTGATCTTGCTGGTTCAGAGAACATATCACGGTCAGGTGCTAGAGATGTGAGTTCTGCCTTGGGGCATGTCACTTTTGTTTCCCTACTATGATCAAGCTGCGCCTATGAGGCTGTGAGATATACTTACGCTGTTGCCATCTATTACAGGGACGAGCTAGAGAAGCAGGAGAGATCAACAAAAGTTTGCTTACACTTGGGCGTGTCATTAATACTCTCGTGGAGCATTCTGGTCACATACCATACAGGTAAACACTAGCTTTTATGGTGCTTCCTTATGGAAATCTGCTCAATCATGGCACACCAACAAAATGCTGATCATCTGACATTTATGTTCTGTCACGCAGAGATAGCAAGTTGACGAGATTGTTAAGAGATTCCTTGGGTGGAAAGACAAAGACTTGCATCATCGCAACCATTTCGCCTTCAGTGCATTGCCTTGATGAGACATTAAGCACACTAGACTACGCCCACCGTGCCAAAAATATCAAGAACAAACCAGAGGTTGGGCTCTTGTACCTGGCAAACTAATTCTGAATGAAAAAGTTATCTTTCCTCTTGGATAGTTGAAATTAATTACCTGCACATGATTTTCCAGGTTAATCAGAAGATGATGAAATCCGCACTCATCAAAGATTTATACTTCGAAATGGACCGCCTGAAGCAAGGTATGTTTTTTCCATAGAAATGTGCCTGAATATATGGTATTATCAACTTCATGAAAACATGATTTAACCATTTCTTCTTTAAACCATCTGCTGATAATAAGCATGCTTTGTGAAACATAATTATAATTATGCCGTGTGGAATGTTTCATACTTATGAGGGGTTACTTGCAGGTTTTCTCGTATTTTTGACATCTAGCCAAGTCCTTTCATACCATGTGTTTTGCAACCACACAACTAAACATCTTTAAGGAGATAACATTCAGCAAGTTAAATTATCATTGACATCCACGTTGAGGAATTATTATTTTCGAAGGTTCCAGTTCCAGTCCCTTAATCACCACACAAATTATAACACATATGTAAATGCTAGGCCTAGTGAGGAGATTTTGCTTGATTTTGGATCTTTCTTGGAATTAAATTGTTTTTTCTGCAAACATGTTCTTCACCTTGAGCATAGGCCATTTCGTAAGCCATATACTTTAAGTCACTATAGTTATTCAGTTTGTTTATCTATGGCAGAACTGTATGCTGCTAGGGAAAAGAATGGTATTTACATTCCAGGGGAACAATACCTTGCCGATGAAGCTGAAAAGAAGGTACTATACTCTTTGTGTTATTTGTACGTAAACACTAGGCTGTAAATATTCTGCTTGAGTATGATGGATAAACATTTCAGGCTATGTCAGAGAAGCTAGACCGTTTAGAGCTCAGTTTGGAGTCAAAAGACAAGGTATACCTTTATTCATGCTGGTGGGGTGGATTTGCAGTTCTTACTGACTTGAAAACTAAAATTATGATTTACAATTGTACAGCAATTAGATGAGCTCCAAGGACTGTACGATTCTCAGAAAGTGTTAAGTGCAGACTTAAGCGATACGCTTCAGACATTGCAGGTACAGATGTTTTCTTTTCATATGCCTATGGAATAATTGAATGATTGTTCTTGTAGTTATATTATTTTTTCATTCTTTTCCAGAAAAAGATGCAGGAAACTCAATGCGCCCTAGCAGTCCTTGAAGAAAAGTATATGCAGGCAAACAATACAATAAAAGAGAAGGAGTATCTGATAGAAAATCTTCTTAAAACAGGTTAGAGAAAAAAGCAAACTTCTAAGTTTCTGTTAGTGTTTATCAAGCATGATAGACGAGGTATCTTGTAACTTGTAATATGCTTAAGAATTAATTCATGTATAGTATTATCATGTACAAACCACTGTTCATTTTTACCTTACTCTCTGATTTGTCGGTTTGCATGTTTCCATGGGAAGAAGTGCTTAGATACCTATACTATACATACAAAGGCCAACATTGGGCACACACTGCATCTCCTTACACTACACTGTCCTTGTTCACTTCATTTCACTAGTTCATTACATTGTCTTCATAGAGGAAGTTCATTACATATGCAAATGCCAACACTGTAAACTGCGAACAAATTGCAGCCCTTTACACGTTACACTTTCCATGTACTGTTCATTATTTGGGCTTCTTTATTTCACTAGCACGTTACATTTTGTTTCGAGATATTTGCGTTGGTGACTAGAGGTGTTTTGCTTACCCATCTGTGTTGTCCATTTTTAAATCTTTTACCCATCTGCAGCCCTTTACACGTTACACTTTCCATGTACTGTTCATTATTTGGGCTTCTTTATTTCACTAGCACGTTACATTTTGTTTCGAGATATTTGCGTTGGTGACTAGAGGTGTTTTGCTTACCCATCTGTGTTGTCCATTTTTAAATCTTTTTAGAAAAAGTTCTTGTTCATGAAGCTCACACGCTTCGATCTGAGCTGGAGAATACAACAGATGATCTATCTGGGCTATTTTCAAAATTAGGTTCATCTCCTTTCCTCCCTCTTGCCCCATTCTCCTCCTTTTTTACTTTAAATATCATTTTTTTTTCAAACAGAAAATCGGGAGCAATATTTTCACTTCAAATTTCATGATATACATCCATGTTATGATTTTCAGAAAGGAAGGGCAAGATTGAAGAAGCAAACAAGAATATAGTTGGGCACTTCCATTCTCAGCTCAGCCAAGACATGAATATCTTGCATAGAAACATCTCAACTTCGGTCTCTCAACAGGAGAGTCAATTGAAAGTACTTGAAGAGGAGATGCAATCTTTTATCACCTCAAAGAGCAAGGTATGCTAGCACAAAGACATGTCTCTATCAGTGTATTATCTATAAGCTTAACCACTGCAAACTTCCATAGGTTGCTGGAGGACTTCAAAATCATGTAAGAGAAATGAAAGAGAGCTTCAGTTCAAGGATTGTAGAATTGCACGGCTTTGCTAATGAGATCAACCTCAAATCGCAATTAAGCTCTGAGAAGCTGAATGCCCAAGTTAGCGGACACACATCTGATCTGGAGGATGTAAGTACACTTCATTAGCATATTTGTTGAATACCTTGCTCTATTTTTGCTGTGATGTTTTGTTGGTAAACTTTGTCTTATTTTGGGTCCTGCAGTGTTTGAAGGGACTCTTGGCTGATGCTGACCAATTGTTCATCGGGCTACAAAATGGGCTCTCTCAGCAAGAAGAGAGCTTAACTACATTAGTTGAGCAGCAACATGAGGTTTACAATGATGCTAATTATTAATTCTCTCCAAATGTTCACTTGTGATTACAATTGTTTTATGAAATTCTGTTACACTCACAGGGACTCACTAGAAATATGGAGAGAACAAAGTCTATCTCAGCAACTACAATGAATTTCTTTAGAACAATAGATGCTCATGCATTGGAACTCAAAAGGATATTAGAAGAATCACAGGCATCACATCAAAAACAACTTCTCCAGCTCCAAACGAAGTTTGAGGTAATCGTTTGTTGTAGAATATGTAAATTCTGCACTAAAGATTTCTTTGAAAGTTTATTAGGCATAGTTTGATAGCTGTTGACACGAAAATATGGTTTTAGGTCTGTGCTGCTGATGAAGAGAAGCATCTGATGGAGAAGGTAGCAGTACTATTAGCAGAATCAAATGCTAGAAAGAAAAATATGGTATGCACATTCTACCTTTTTAGTACTAGCACACTTTCGTTTCATCAGTTGATATTCAGATCAAGCCACACAATGTAGAGGCTACGGTTGTGGACCTCGCCAGTGTGCACATTATTTACTTGTGACCCACAGGCTGAAAACTTGTTGATGAGTGTTATGTGTGGTAACTATCACTAGGTTCGAGATGACATAAGCAGCCTTGCTAAGACGGCTTCTGAGCGATCCTATGGTTTGCAAACTGAAACCACCAAGTTTCATGATTTCACATCTTCTATGAGTGAGCAATGGGAAGCCTACGTGGATACAACCGAAGAGGCATTTCACAGAAACATATCCTCTGTTGAACAAAAGAAATGTTGCTTGGTGGAGAATCTCCAGCAGTGGTAAGTTTTTGACAGTCCCTACTGGACCTCGAATTTCTTTAACACAAAAAGTAACATATATTCCCCATTCTCCAGCAAAACAAGGACAGAATTATGCTCAGAACAATGGAGCAATGCGCAAAATTCAGTACTGGCTCTTGGAAGAAGCAATGCAGAAACAATAGGTTCAGTCATCAGGTAATTCAAGTGTCACACTGATTAGCTTGAAGAGGAGAAAAAATGATTTATGCTAAACATGTCTCCTTTGAATGAAGCGATGGAAATGAGGCAAACAGCCAACTTCACATGAGATTTTCGTCTGCTGTCAGCACTGCTCTTGAAGATAATGACATTTCAAGCGAAGCTCTTGTTTGCTCTATTGACGGTACTATACAATCTCACCTGTAGAGTTGCTTCCTATTCAGACTGAATGTTTGCACTTACATTCCCTACAAACTGTATTTTGCCAGATTCACTAAGATTGGACCGTGGGATTTGCGAGACTGTGAAACCTATCATCACCGCATCACAGACGCAGCTTCATGACCTTCAAAGTAGTCACCATGAGAAGACGCTGGGGATATCAGGGAATGCCGACAGATCACTGGGGGATGACTACAAGGTGAGCATATCAGTCTGCGCGCCAGTTTCTTTTATCAATTAGGAACTGACTTTCTGGACAAGCACCTTTGGCTCTCGGGAGTTTTCTTAACGCGCTCTGTGTTATTACTTAATGCAGGTGGACGAACCAACTTGTTCAACACCAAGAAGGCGCCAGGTTAACATCCCCAGCAGCCAATCGATCGAGGGCTTGGTAACTCCACTGGAAGACCTTGTCAAGTCATTCCGGGACAGCAGAACTCCGTCGAAACTCGTGACTGGAAACGCCAAGTGCTTAGATTTGGCAGTTGAAATGGAGAGAGTTCCTCTCACTACAATTAACTAGACACAGAGCACGGCCTTTTTCATGTTCTTGAGATGTTGGGGGTCAGATTCGGTAGTTTGAAGATAGTATGGCCTGAGCTAGTTGATCTATCTGTCGTAGAAGACTACGTGGAACAAATGTAATATTACTATTATGTGTTTATCTTGCAACTGCTGGATCATTATGTATCCTGGCTTTGCCAAGTTGGTATAGTTCTTGTGGCAGCTGCAAAAAAGGACGCCGTCTTTTGTGGCAGATGAAGATACGCAAGACACCAAAACAAATCACTGTGAATAGTTTTCTCTCGCTCAAGAAGCTAAACGAAGAACCGGTCTCCAAAGAAACGTTCGTCATCAACTGAGGGCAGATTTAGACTAAAGTTTTCGGATTTGCTCCAAGTTGTCCGCCGTCTCTTGCTGCAGTAAAGCATGTGCAGATCCGTTTGATCCCGCGTGCACCATTTTAACCTACGAAGCATTGATACAACGACATCGGTATGACGATACGGGATACGGCAATTTTTAAAAACAGCGATACGGCAAGCATATATAAATAATAATAAAATGACATGGGGGCGTTTTGACTCTAGGGTCCAAATGCTCCCTATATCTGGTACATCCAACAGCATGGGGATCTGTGCTACAATATATTTAGTGACACGTACGGATGGTTCGAAAATCTATAATACCGTGTGCTAGGTGTATGTACGTAGCTATAGTGTGTAAGGGGCAGCGGCCAACAGAGCGGCGTGAGGAGTTGGTGCCTTGGCAGCTGACAGACGGTGGGCGTCAATGCGATATACTGATGGAACCGAAACTTGGTGAACGTCTGGACCATGGTACAGGACCCTCCACCAAGTATTGTACTGCCGCTGCCGCGTCGCCGTCGAACTGCTGACGCATTGGCACTTGCCTTTCTTTTCTTTAGTATGATTTAGCATTCTTTCAGTTTTTTTGTAAAGATCCAGCAACTGCTGGCCTTAAGTGATCATTAGCAGAAAGCAACGGGAGTACAAAATGATGTTGTTGATCCTAGGATTAGAAACGAAAGGAAAAGAGAAAAAACCCGGCCCCAAAACTCTATGAGGGGGGTGGGGTGGTGGTGGGTGGGGTGGCCATATGTTGGTCCCCCCATATGATCTATTGTCTATATCTCATGGTGGTTCCCCGAAGGGGCTCTCAAGACATGTCGCTCCCGCCATCCGCCACAACTCGATGGAGTCCCGAATTCTAAGTAAGATTGCCCCTGTTGATGCCACCTTCTTTCTGAAAGTGCAGGCGTTACACTCTTGCCAGATTTCCCAGCAGGCAAGGAGGAGCAGCGTCTTTGCCCCCTTCTTCCTTCTGGCGTGAGTGTGGTCGGATATGTGGTGGGCGATTGAGGCAAACGGCTCCTGCTGCCACTCCTGCCTGGGTGAGAATGCTGAGCACTCCCTCCATCGTCCTATTTCAGCCCACACTTTTCGTGAATGTCTGCATTCCCAGAACAGGTGGTAGCTAGACTTCAGGTTCCGAAGACATAGCTGGCAGAAGTACTCATTTGGCCAGCCTCTCCTTTGTAGCCTATCGTTACACCAAAGCCGGTTTTGGAATAGGAGCCATGCAAACATCTTGATCTTGCCGGGGGCCCACACCTTCCAGATGTCTTGATCAAAGGTAGACGACTCGTGCTCCATGAATTGCATCATGTATGCAGATTTTGCAGAGTATAGCCCGGAGCTCTGCCAGTTCCACCTGATCTTCGTCCTGGAACGCCTATAGATGGTTGGAAAGCTCTGGGCTAACGTCGTCGGTCCGCACCAGGAGGAGTGCTAGAAGGAGGCCGTCGCTCCATCTCCAATGGCGATCGTTGTGGTAGCGGCGAACAAGTCTCTTTCCTCCCCGTTGCATGGCAATTCCGTGCCCACCCATGGCCTATCGGGATGTTCCCATGCGGACCAAAGCCACCTGAGGTGCAGGGATGAGCCAAAATGTTGCATGTCATGAATGCCCAGTCCGTCGAAGGCAGTTGGGGAGCAAACGATCGCCCAGTTGACCTTGCAGCTACCGCCCGAGACTTCCTCGTCGTGTCTCCAGAGGAAATACCGTCTACACTTATCAATCTCTTTGAACAATTTCTTAGGGACCCTAAGAACAATGAGGGCAAATGTTGGCATTGCGGAGAGCACGCATCTGACCAACACACTTCTTCCCGAAAAAGGCATCATCCTACCCTTCCAACTTGCTAGCCTGGCTCTAATCCTATCGATGATGAATTGCAAGTGGACCATCCGCAGCCTTCCCGGCGAGACAGGGAGGCCAAGGTACTTCATCGGGAAGGATGTTGTGGCTCCACCAAAACTTGCAAGGACCTTAGTGAGTTTGAGATGCTCGCAGCATATCAGGGCAGCCGATGATTTAGCCAGGGTTATGCATAGCCCAGTTGCACCGCCGAATTCTAACAAGATCCTCATCAAGTTGTCTACATCCTACTTTTTTGGGTTAATGAAGATCATGGCGTTGTCGGCGTATAGACTAACCTGCAGTTTGATATTTCGGTCGGGTAGTGGTTCAAGGAGGCCTAGTCTAGTCGCCGCCACAATGAGGTGGTGTAGCGGGTCAATAGCGAGGATGAAGAGGAAGGGCGAAAGTGGGTCGCCTTGCCGGAGGCCGCGATGGTGAGCAATTGGTGCATCGGCCACCCCATTAAGCAGGAACCTGGACGAGGAGGAGGAGAGGAGTAGTGTGATCCAGTCTCTCCACCGCACACTAAAGCCTAGTTTCTGTAGCACCTCTAGTAGGTATTCCCAAGACACGGTGTCAAAGGCCTTGGCTATGTCTAGCTTCATCAGGAGCGCCGAAGTTTTCCGACAGTGAAGGGCTCGTACAGTGTTTTGCACGAAGAGGTAGCTGTCGTGGATGTACCTGGTTCTTAGGAACGCGGACTGAACCGGCGAGATGATGGTGTGGATGACCGCCGCTAGCCTAATAGAGAGCACCTTGGAGATGAGATTTGCCACTGAGTGGACAAGACTGATGGGTCGGAAGTCGTTAATTGTTTTGACGCCATTCTTCTTGGGAATCAGCACTACCATGGCCGAGTTAAGGGCTGTCAGATCCCCTCCAGCTAGACAGTAAAATTGGTGAAACACCTCCATGATGTCAGATTTGATTATCGGCCAACATGATCTGTAGAAGGTGCCGTTGAAACCATCAGGACCCGGCGACTTCTCCCGAGGCGAGGCGACAATCTCCTTCCACACCTCTTCCTCAGTGAATGGGTTGTCGAGGCCGGTGTTTTGCAGTGATGGCAAGTCTATGGCATCCCAGTTGATGGTGGATTTCCTTGTGGAGCGCTGCCCCAACAATGCGGTGAAATGATCATGGATCAGTGCAGCCTTGTCGCTGTGGGTGGTGGCTATCATGGTTGTTCCCTGGATGGAGTGAATGAAGTTCTTATGTCTCCGGGAGTTCGCCTTTGCTTGAAGAATTCTGTTTGGGCATCACCTGCCCCCAGCCAGGTGACTCTAGAAGCTTGCTGTTTGCGGGCCCTCTCGATCGCTGCTAGCCCGAGGATGCGCAGCTTGAGGAGTTTCCGAAGCTGGAATTCCCCAGGTGATAGTAGCCTATGCTCCTGGGCGATGTCAAGCCGCAACACCAGCTCGGTTGCCATGTGAAGCTGAATTCTAGTGTCGCTAAAAAAGCCCTTGGCCCATATCTTAAGGTCCTTGGACACTCTCTGGAGTTTGATGTTGATTCTACGAAAGGCGCATTGAGTTGCGACCGGCCTCTGCCAGGCTCTTTGTACCGTGATGCGGAATCATGGCCAGAAGGACTCAAATCTGAATCTGGCAGGGCGACGCGGGGCTACCGCATCGGTGAGTAGGAGGGGGCAATGGTCTGAGAAAGAGGTCGACGCCGCGTGGAGTAGTAGTGATGGGAATCTAGAATCCCAAGCCCCGTTGCAAAAGAACTTGTCGATGCTAACTAGTGTTGGATATGCTCTTTCGTTGCTCCACGTGAAGCGGCAGTTTTTGCACTTGATCTCTCGAAGTCCTGCTGCTTCGATGGCAGTCCGGAATTTGCCCATGATTCTATGATTGATGTTACTATTGTTTTTGTCCCTGGCCTCGTAAATGAGGTTGAAATCGCCGTTGATAAGCCAAGGTTGATCATTTGGCGGGGCGATCCTCCCTAGATCCATAAGGAACTCATCCTTCCTACTGTCCTCCGTCGGTCCGTAGACAGTGGTTAGCCGAAAGCTTTCTGTTGATGAGACAAGGGACACTTTTGCGGTCAGGGAGAAGACCCCGGCAGTGTGTGTGTGCATGGCTACGACATTTTTGTCCCAAAAAATGGCCGCACCTCCTATGGTCCCCAGCACAGGGAGCACCATGCAATCAGCTAGGCGAGAACAACCTATCTCCATCGCTAGTGTGCGATCCCAGGTTTCTATCTTAGTTTCCTGGAGGCAGAGGATTGCTAACTTGTTAAGCTCCACTACCTCACTAACTACTGCATACCTCGCTGGGTTGTTTAATCCTCTAATGTTCCAGCTCATGATCAGAGATGGCGTGCTACTCATGGGGAACTAATATATGCTCTGAAGGTCTATTACTAGAATTCAAATGAAACTGATACACCACCATCGATCCGAGGTGTTGCCGGCAGCCACCAATAGGCGCCAAACCCTACCGGAAGACTTCTACGCTACTAGCTTCACTACTGATACTACAACTTGATTGTCCTAACTCTAACCAGCTTAAGGCTGGTTTTCTTCGGAGCCTACTACATCTTCTGAACTCTAACATGGAGAAAGCGAAGCCCCAGGGGCGTCTCCATCAGGGCCGGCCATGCCGGCGGCAATCTTCAAGGCCTCCACGTCTATGTTGGTCAGCTTGGCGATTGCGGCGAGGTCGTTGTCTGAGATTGGTTCGTCGAAGAATCGGATCAGGGCCTCCGCCACCTTTGCAGTCATCTTCTCCCTTGGTCCTAAGATGCCGAGCCCCTGCACCAGGCGTAGGGTGGCCCTCTGGCTAACAGGCATGACACAAGGGTTGCACGCTTGCCTGACGCTTAGCCTGGTAGGGGTTGCCGGCGGCCGAGTCCTTGAGGGTGTTTTGGCACGCGCCTTGCCATGGCTGAGCAACGGCGGAGCTATCTCAGAGAAGAGCTGGCCCTGGGACCTGCTGCTGTTGCCCACCTCCAACTTCAGGTGGCTCACGCGGGCTGTGACTGCCCCCAGTTGCATCGAGTGCGTAGCCATCGCCGAAGGAGTGTGGCGGGCTAGCGGCAAGGCCGGCCCCATGTCGAGCAGCTCGCTGCTCCCAGCGCTGTCTCCGGAGATGAAGTCCAGTGGCCTGTCGAGCTTCGATGCCACCACCGCGTCGATGGTGAGAGCACGATCATCAGTGCGCGTCGGAGGGGGCAGCACCTTGTCCGCCTCCTCGAAGAACTTAGCAACGGGGTCACGAACACCTTGGGGGGCCATTGCTGGTTGAAGCGGCTTCGGCAGGGCGAGGAGGGGGTTGCTGTGGCCGCCCTTGTGCTTGGTGTGACCGTGCCCGGTTTCCTTGGGGATCGCCGGCCCCGAGCTGATGGGTAGCTTGCCATCCGCCTTGGATAGCTCATGCCCCTGCCCTGCTGGCGTCTTGGATTTGTCGGCTAAGGAGCGACGTCCACGGGGCGCTCCTTGGTGGTGGCGCAAGGCAGGGATGTGGACGAGCTTGCCGGAACCGCCTCCCTATCGCGGTTACGCCCAAGAAGGGTGTCTTTCCAGGAACGGCGGTGTCCAGCGTCATCACCGTCGCTGTCATGTCCACGCTTGTGGCCCGAGGAGGCCAAGCCACGGCAGCCCGTGGAGGCGACACGTGCCAGAGCCCGTCCACGCAGGTCCTTGCCGTGTCCGAACGCCGGCCTTCCATCTTCGTTGCCATGGAGCCAGCCGCCCGCTGGGGGGCAGCACGGGAACTGCCGGTCATCAACGTCGTCATCGGACGAGGGAAGCCTGCTCTGCCCGAGTGGCATGAGAGCGGGGAGAGTGGCGTCCAGTCCTTGATGCAGTCGAGGTGCACCAGGACGTCCCACCTCTTGAGACGAGGTGGCGGAGCCACGGCCTGGCTCGGCGGCGAGTACCCGTGCATCTCCTCGACACGCCCAGCACCCCGAGCATGCTTCCAGAGGGTACGAAGTGTGGGGATGTGCGCGAGCTAGAGCACCCACACCCAGACCGTGAAGGTCCTCGTGTCGGCATGCTCAAAGGTGCGGCTATCGAGCCGGTCAACAATGACCTTGTCGCCGAGCGCTTCGGCGGCCCTCTCCAGGGTCCACAACATCATGGGCAGCTTCTCGATGACGAGGCGGACGTGTAGCATCCATGTTTCCAGGCGGGTGTGCGTGTCCTCCCACCATGGCTCCAGCAGGAAGGTGACGCCGTCCACCACTAGGGCGCCGCGGCGCACAGCAAGCTCCTTGTGCTCCGAGAGGTTGAAGTGGATGAAGAAGTCCTCAGGGTCGTGTCTGGTGATGCGAAGCTGGTGTGCGGGGACCTGGAGCTCCCTCTCAAGCGCCTTGCCAATGGAGTAGGGGCTGGTTGCATGGTTCTTTCTCACCGCCGTCACCACCACAGCATGCTGTTGCAGGAGGAAGAGCTGGTGCTCGATGGCCTGGGTGGACGCGATCACCTTGTGGCTATGGCGCGTCCGGCAGCCATGGTCGATGCAGGGGGCGTCGACAGTGGCCATGTTGCCGTGGGTGAGGAACACCACCCGGTCGTTGACGGTCCGCTGGTGGGTCACCCTCTCCCGAACAGTGCCCCCTGGCGGTTCCTTGGATTGCTCGGGCACTCCCACCCGAAGTGGCCCTGTCGCTTGCAAATGATGCAACACAACGGGTCTCGGCAGTCGGGGCGGCGATGGTGTGGACTAAGGCACCAGAAGCAGAGGCCTTTGAACCTGCTTAAAAAGGCCTCACATCCAGGGGAGGATGAGCTCTTGCTGCCTCAGTGGGGGCTTGGGGGGCCGGAGTCTTTACTTCCCTGGTGCGACTTGCGAGATTCGTAGATCGACCCCCCCTCATCAATGGCGTCATCGGAATGGCTTGGCCGAGGAGGGGGGAGAGCACTACCACGACGGACTTCAGCCTGTGCTGCTCAAACCGGGGCGAAGTGGCAAGATCCACCGGTCCGAGGGGCTCCTCCAGCTCCAGTGCCGAGTCCCGAGGCGGGATCTACGGCGTGGCATCCCCAGGGCGGTCCGAGGGGGGTTGCGGACAGGGAGCCTCCGAGGATCCAGCGGGTGGATCGGGATCGCACCCGATCCGGCATTGAAGACTAGAATGCGGCGACCGCGATGACTTCGGGGCGGGCGACTCCGAGCAGGGGGGCATGGCCATCGTATGCCCTAAGGGGGGGGGGGGCGTGGGGAGCGGATGCGGCGAGGTGGGGTGGCCGCCACGACCGGGGTGTCCAGCTATTGGAAATATGCCCTAGAGGCAATAATGAAATGGTTATTATTGTATTTCCTTGTTGATGATAATTGTCTATTGTTCATGCTATAATTGTGTTAACCGGAAACCGTAATACATGTGTGAATACATAGACCACAACATGTCCCTAGTGAGCCTCTAGTTGGCTAGCTCGTTGATCAATAGATGGTCACAGTTTCATGACCATGGAAATTGGATGTCATTGATAACAGGATCACATCATTAGGAGAATGATGTGATGGACAAGACCCAATCCTAAGCATAGCACAAGATCGTGTAGTTCGTCTGCTAAAGCTTTTCTAATGTCAAGTATCGTTTCCTTAGACCATGAGATTGTGCAACCCCCGGATACCGTAGGAATACTTTGGGTGTGCCAAACGTCACAACGTAACTGGGTGGCTATAAAGTTACACTACGGGTATCTTCGAAAGTGTCTGTTGGGTTGGCACAAATCGAGACTGGGATTTGTCACTCCGTGTGATGGAGAGGTATCTCTAGGCCCACTCGGTAAGACATCATCATAATGAGCTCAATGTGACTAAGGAGTTAGCCACGGGATGATGTGTTACGGAACGAGTAAAGAGACTTTCCGGTAACGAGATTGAACAAGGTATAGGGATACCGACGATCGAATCTCGGGCAAGTATCATACCGGTAGACAAAGGGAATTGTATATGGGATTGATTGAATCCCCGACATCGTGGTTCATATGATGAGATCATCGTGGAGCATGTGGGAGCCAACATGGGTATCTAGATCCCGTTGTTGGTTATTGATCGGAGAGGTGTCTCGGTCATCTCTACGTGCCTCCCGAACCCGTAGGGTCTACACACTTAAGGTTCGATGATGCTAGGGTTATAGGGAAATAGTGTATGTGGTTACCGAAGGTTGTTCGGAGTCCCGGATGAGATCCCGAACGTCACGACGAGTTCCGGAATGGTCCGGAGGTAAAGATTCATGTATAGGAAGTGAGGTTTTGGTCATCGGAAGTGTTCTGGGCATCACCAGTAACGTACCAGGACCACTAGAAGGGTTCCGGGGTCCACCAAGTGGGGCCACAGGCACCGGAGGGCTTCATGGGCCGCAAGTGGGAGGGAACCAGTGTAGGATCGGTAATAACGATGAACTCCTTGCTCTTGTGCTTCAATATGATAGACTCCTCAACACCCAATCACTCTCTCACAGATTTGGCTTGGTAGAAGAGATGGGATTGTTGGAAAGCAACTTTGGGAGGCTAGAAATCAAGATCCATATGATTGGAGTGGAAGATCTTGACCTCAACACAAGGGTAGGTGGTTCTCTCTCAGAAAATCTATTAGGATAGGTATGGAATAGTTCTGAGTGCTTCTCTCTCGAGTAGGTGGTGGTGAAGGGGTATATATAGGCATCCCCAAAAATCCAACCGTTACACACAAAATGACCAACTCGATGACACCGATGTGTTAATTTCGGTGGTACCGAAGTGACCAAAAGGTGGCAACTTTTGAATCTTGGTGAGACCGATATAGAAAACTCGGTTGCACTGATAAGGTGACCAACGGTTAGATTTCCAATCTCGGTGACGCCGATCCAACATTCTCGGTGGGACCGAAAATGTGAATTTGCATAACAGAAAGTTGGCAACCTAAACTCGGTGGCACCGGTATGGAATCGGTTGCACCGAAGTGGCTAGGGTTTGGCAGAGTCTCTCTAGGTTCTGGAATCGGTGGCACCGGTATGGGAAAGTTGGTTGCACCGATTTTGAGTGTTGGGTATAGAACAAACTTTGGTGGGAGAGTTTGTGGATGTTTTTGGCGACTATCACTTGTGCACGTTTGAGCATATTGTTCACCAACAAGACCTTACCCTCTTTTAATAGTATTGGCTTTCCTATGGACTCAAAGTGATTTCTCACAAATATAAAATGCAGAGTCCTCTTGCTTGAAGCTTGGTCAACCTATTTCCTTGCATCTTGGGGTATGTCCACACCCTCTTTTTGCCAATCCTATCATTGAACATTTCCTGAAATATACTTGGTGGAAACATTAGTTCAATGACTTATATGTTGTTATTAATTATCAAAACCACCAAGGGAGGAAATGTGCTTTCAATCTCCCCCTTTTTGTTAATTGATGACAACATATAGATCAAAGCTTCGACATATGATAAAATCAATGAATATAATCGTCGCTCTGAGAAGTATGTGATAAGCAAGAGCTCCCCCTAAATTTGTGCATTATTTTGAATTTGCATTTGAATGCAAATGCACAATCGATTAGGTATGTGGGGCACTTCTTCCATGTCACATACAACTTGGTGGTGTGCGAGAATAATTAGAATGAATAGCAACGCACAACACAATCAAGCAAAGGTGAATGATCATCACATGAGCATTTAAGATGATAGGAAATAGTAGCGTCTCATCACATAACAGTGTATGATCACACATTAACACAAAAGTGTCTCACGTCAAACCAAAAGAACCAAATGTTTTGAAAAGAAACAAACAACAAAACGCTCTCTCGCTCGAAGCCTAAAGATCTATATACACTTATCCCCCTTTGGCAACAAGTTACCAAAAAGTTCAAAGGCATATATCTAAATGTTCTTGGGCATATCTCCTCCAGTTGTTGATGAAGGAGTCAAGATGACAATGTCGGCAAAGATCTCTACAGATGTCGTGGATGGAGTTGGAGTGACAGCTGGAGGAACTGGAGCAGATGGAGCAGGAGCTGTGCTGACAGTAGCAGGAGCTAATGAAGAGGGCCTCAAGTCTTGTGCACGCACTGTGGCTGATCTGGCCTGAGTGGTGAACTGAGTGCCCGGACTTAGAGGTGACTCATCCTCCTCCTCCTCCTCATCATCATCATCGTCATCTGAAGTAGAAGAGACCCGAGGGATGTGTATGGAGTCAACTTCATGCTGAAGCTATGTGACTGTCTTAGTCAGCCCGTCCACCTTATCACTAAGGGTCTTGATTCTAGTTTCAAAGATTGACAAGGTTGTTTTGGTTGTCCAGAATCCCCTTAATGTCCTTCTGCATGCCTTGAACTGATGCTATCAACATATCCATTTGCTCATTCCTGGATCGAGGGGCTTGAGCACTAGTGGCTCTAACTGCCTCTGCCTCCGCCTGAGCTGCAACTGAAGTGGGGTGATCAGTATCCATCACCACAACATTGTCCTTGAGATCTGGCTATAGGGGGCAAATGTGGATGATCTAGAGCAAAGATGTGCTTCTCCAATCTTGAGTTGATAAGCATCTGGATGTAGGGTGCATAACAGCGTGAGCGCTTCTGATCAGCAGCAACCCTCTTGATTGTCTCAACAATCAAATCCATGACTCTGATCCTGGTGTGACTGTCAAGGTGGATCAACATATTAATGGAGTGGCCTCGGATCATCTTGTCATCTCCTGACTTTGGCATCAAAGTATGCCTCAGAATGGTGTTGATAGTGCGGAGGCCATCCTGAAGAAAGTAGATTGATCCTAGCCTGTGGTACTTCACATTGGCAGCAGGGATCTCCTTGTACATATTAGCCATAGCATTGTGGCTAGTCTTGGATTCTGAGTAGACATCCAAGTCACCATCCTGTGCTTCAGGAACTCCTAAGATATCAGCCCATTCTTCAACAGTTGATTCATACCTTGCACCTTCATTCATCCATACAATTCTACCATCTCCATAGAAGTGTGCAGTGGAGTAGAATTGCATGATCATCTCATCATTCCAAGCTATGAATTCTCTGCCAACAAACTCATCCAATCTTATGCAATGGAAATTGTCTTGAACACTTAGAAAGTAGTCCTCATTCTCCTTGATGAATTTCCAATCAACATATCGCATATCACTCACAGCCGGACTCTTGTCAAAGAGCACAGTCTCATAGAAATCCTATTGCTCCTTGGTATAGAATCTGTAGTCCACAACTGTCTTCTTCCTCTGGGCATAAGGATCTATAGCTCTCCAAGCTCTCAATCCCGAATCCTTCCTCTTCTTCATATCCTCAGCTAGTGGGTAGCTGGCATTGTGTACTGGAAGGTGTGGTCTGAGCTTCATCAGAGTTGTCAAATCATCATCAGCTTCAGCTCTGAAGGTAGTCCCTTTGTTCTTCTCAGAAGCTGGAATCTGCCTAGTTGTCCTCTTAGGCTTCTCAGCAGCAACCTTCTTGGATGTGCTAGTCTTTGGCATAGCATCAGACATGAGCTTCTTTGCCTTCTTCTCAGCAGCAGCACCAGTTGCTTCCTCTGGATCCTCATACATGGAGGTAGGCCTGCCAGTCACATGAATAATCCTCTTCCTGGACTTTTTCTCCCCTGCCTTCTTAGGCATAGCTTTCCTGGGGACTTCAACTTACATAGTTGCTCTAGCAGTATCATGAGCCTTGAAGGTTGAAGCAGGTGCATATATCTTGCTGACAACCCTCCTAGAGGAAGTGGTTTCAGTAGCAGACTTCCTGGCAGGTTTCTCTTGCTTCTTAGCAAGAATCTCTTCTGGAACGAAGTCTGAATCTTCTACATCTGAGTTCTTCTTCTTCCTGGTTCTGGTGGCAGCCTTGGGCAACCCATGAGTGCTGGGGGTGCCTGGATCTGAGAAAGAACTTGCTTCTGGGCTTGTTCTAGAACTCATATCGACTCCCTGCTGTGGCAAATTCTGACTGTCTTCTGAGCCTGACATAGTGTCCCTGTGAATAGAGTATAGATGAGCATAACAAGATGAGTCATCACAAAATGAGGCTGGTTTTTGAATTTTGAGCAACGAATTTTCAAAAGTTTTGCAATCTGTCAAATAGATATCGGTGCAGCCAAACAGAAATTTTCGGTGGGGCCGAGACAGACTAACTCCTTAACAGGAACTTGACAGCCTTTTCGGTAGGACCGAAAAGAGCAACTCGGTTCCACCGAGTTAGTTCTCAACCACACTGAAAAACATATCGGTGGGACCGATATTTTTGTTTCAGTTCACCGAGATTTATCGGGCGGACGGCAAAACCCTAGAAAATCAATCTAACTCGAAACTTTGGAGTTTTCAAAGGATGGATATGTGAGAAAAGGGTGCATAGATGATTAAAATGTATCCAATGCACAAGAATCGGATGGGGAGCGCACTAGAGACCGAATCCATACCCTAGCTTGGCACGGATCCTCTACGGCGGCGATGATGGAGCAGATTTCATCGACGGCGGCGATTCCCAGCGGCGGAGGAGCTCGGGAAGACAAGGGTGACGACCAGGGGTCTCGAGGTGGCAGCTTAGGGTTCTGAGGCGTGACGTTTGAAGATTAAATTTCAAAGCGTTGGGGTCCATAGCATATATACCCTTCACTGTCGGTGATACCGATTTTATGTTTTCGGTGTCACCGAGTTCCACAACTGTCAGCTGACATGGAAACTCGGTGTAACCGAGAATATGAAATCGGTGTTACCGAGATTGACAACCAGATCAACCCTAGGCATTCAGTGAGACCGAGATTGTGGGGTTGGTTCCACCGAGATGCACTTGGGAGGTTTTAATGGCCAGTCCTTGTTAATACGGAACTCCGAGTGCTCCACACACAGAGGGATCGAAAAGCACTTGTTCAAATTTTGTGATGCAACATGAATGGAATATGAGGTGAGAAAGCATAGATAGCTAGAGAGTGGTCCTAGGCATTCTTGTCCATCCAATTGGCAAAAGATAAATCAAAAGCCAGATAGCAACAATTGGATGTCCTCGAATGAGAAAATAAATGCAGACCAACATGCTCACACAATAAGACGTCAAAATAAATCATGACAAACATGCACAAACATACTAGCATCTAACAAGCACATGGGCGATGACGAAGTCATCTATATATGAGTATTTGACTTAGGATCCAAGTAAGAGTACTTGATCATAGGTCATACTCATCATTTAAGCACAAGTGGGGTTACCACTTTTACATAAAGCATTTAATGTTGTCACATACTAAGCGATGCTTTGACTCAAGTTTTAGAGTAAAGCTCCCCTTAATGTGACATCCCCCCATAAGAGGGATAAACTAACCTTGGGTTTTGTCGATGAAGACTTCATGTTGGTGAGGTAGTTGTGGATGCTCAGTGTTGATGAAGATCACCAAGAGTTGGGAGCATTCTTGTTGTTTCCTTACTCCTCTCACCTACATGGGTTAGTCCCAACACACAAGAGACAAATACAAGGATATCTATGGACATGGAGTGCAAAGCATATGTTATGATGTCCATTGATTAGTTGATTACCTTGTCCCTTGCTTACCTTCGAGGGAATGTGTGACTCCTTGAACTATTGCATTGAGTTGGTGTTGAGTGCAAAAAGTCCTTGCCAATAATGAATGTGAGTGAATTTTATTGGCGGAGTCACCCCTCAAGAACTTACTAGTTCTTCTTCTTGGGGACCCACATCAGGTTGATGGGGACCCTTGGTGTTTAAGTAGCGTTTGTAGTAGTTGAGCTTGAAGTAGCCTTGGGAACCCACTCCACCAAAGCTAGGGGTTCATCTTCATATGAGTCAATGTCCTCTTGAAGCTTGTTCTTGCCCTTGAGCTTGTGGTCTTGTGGTGGAAGGTCATCTTGAGTGTTTGTCCCCTTGGGAAGAGTATTTTCATACTTCTCCTTTTGAGGAACAAACTTAGGCTTGGGATATTGACCTTCTTCCCACTCAACTCCATTAGCATTGAAGTAGCCAACACCACGATTCTTCTGGTATCCTTTGTGCTTGCGTACAATTTCCTAAAATTTCTTACATCTGGCAAGACTCTTGTAGATACCCTTTTCTATAATTCCTTTCAATAAAGCATTTTCTTGCTCAAGTGTAACTTGGATAAGAGAATCATCATTAGTGGAATCAATAGAACTACCAGAAGCAACATCATTGGGTTTAGCATTTATATTGTTGCTACTAGATGAAGAACCTTTCTTGCCTTTGTTACTAGATTGCTTACTTTTAACTTGAGGCATGAAGGTAGACAAGAGTAGTCGTTTGGCTAGATAAGATGAGGTCTTCTTTCGGAGATCGTCATTGATAGATTTGAGAAACTCATGCTCTTGCTCCAAGTTGAGCTTCTCGAAGCGTAGCTTCTCATGAGTTCTCACAAGCTCTCTATGATATTCAAGAGTAGATTCATGAGCTAACTTAAGAGTGTTTAGTTCTTTAGTTAGTTGTTATATTTTCATCTTATCATCATCAAATGACTCATCTTGACTAGCATGAGAATTATCAAGTTCATTTTGATCAACATCACTGGTTTTATCACATAGCAAGTCATCATCACAAAGTAAATCATCTTCATCACTATCAAAATCAAGATACTCGGGGTGTGATACCTTCAGGCCTTTAGCCATGAAGCAACTTCCACTCCCTTCATTTGGTGAATCAAATAGATCGTAGGAGTTGGTAGTCACTAGATCAATTCGGGCAACACCATCGTCTTGACTATGGTCGGAGTCAGAGTGATAGCTTCTCTCAGAGTTGTTGTCGGAGTCGGAGCCGGAAACCCATTCACCAACATGAGCTTGATGTTTTCTTCTTGTGTAACTCCTGGTGTACTTGTCCTTCTTCTCCAAATCTCTACTTCTCCTTGAGTGTCTTCGTTCATAATGATCATCTCTACTCCTTATCTCTCTTTATGGTGATTCATTCCTTGAGCTTCGTATCCGAGGTGACTCTTCTCTTCTTTTGTAGGGAGCCGTGCACTCATTTGAGTAGTGTTAGTGCTTCCCACAATTGTAGCAATTGCGGTCACGACTTTACGAACGCTTCTCTTCATATCTTGAGTTTGAGTTTCTTTCTTTGCCTCTATTCTTGTAGAACTTGTTGAATTTCTTGACCATGAGGCTTATCTCTTCATTGGTGACAAGGTTGTTGCTTGAAGTTGTGGGAGCATCACTTGTGGCTTTGTAAGCACTGATAGACTTGTGATGAAGTTCTTCCTTATCTCTTAGTGTCATCTCATGAGCAACAATCCTTCCAATGACTTCCGTAGGCTAGAGATCTTTGTACTTTGGCATCATTTGTATCAATGTGCACACGGTGTCGTATCTCTCATCCAAAGCTCTAAGTATCTTCTTGATGATGAATTTGTCGGTCATTTCTTCGCTTCCTAAGCCAACAATCTCATTTGTGATGAGAGCTAGCCTAGAGTACATCTCTGCGACTCCTTCACCATCCTTCATCTTGAACCTGTCAAGCTGACCTTGAAGAACATCTAACTTGGATTCTCTCACGGACTCGGTTACTTCATGCATATCAACCAAAGTACCCAAATCTCTTTTGCATTCTCAAGACGACTGATTTTGTTGAATTCTTCGGGGCATAAGCAGTTGAAGAGAATGTCGCATGCTTGAGCATTGAGTTGCAACATCTTCAACTCATCCGCGCTCGCTTCACGATCCGGTTCCCGTCCATCCGCAAAGAACTCTCCTTGCAAGCCAACACGAACAACAACCCAAACGGTGGGGTTATGACCAAGAATATGCATTTTTATTTTGTGTTTCCAACTAGCAAAATTAGTGCCATCAAAGTACGGACCTCTACGGCGATAAATTCCCTCACTAGGCGCCATACTCTCCTAGGTTGTGAGACCTAAGCAATGGAGACCAAAGCTTTGATACCACTTGTAGGACCGGAAGTATGTTGAGAGGGGGGGGGGTGATTAGACTACTTGACTAATTAAAAGTTTTTCCTACAACAAGTTTTAGGGTTGACAGTTTTTAGCATTTCATAGCAGGTCAAGTACACCCTACACATGCAAGTCTAAGAGTATATAGCAGCGGAAAGTAACAACAAGCATGTATAGAAGGGATAGGGTAGGAAGATCAAACGCAGTGTTAGACACGATGATTTTTCCCGTGGTTCCGATAGGTGGCGCTATCGTACATACACGTTTATGGAGTCTTCAACCCACGGAGGGTAACGGTCGTGAGAGTCCACGGAGGGCTCCACCCAAAAGGGTCCACGAAGAAGCAACCTTGACTATTCCATAACGGCTTCTGTCCACGAAGGACTAGCCTCACTATGGGTAGATCTTCATGAAGTAGGCGATCTCCTTATCCTTACAAACTTCTTGGTTCGCTCCACAACACGAAGTAGGAGGCTCCCAAGCGACACCTAACCAATCTAGGAGGCACCACCCTCCAAAAGGTAATAGGCTCGGTAATGACGATGAAATCCTTGCTCTTGTGCTTCAAGATGATAGACTCCTCAGCACCCAATCACTCTCTCACAGATTTGGCTTGGTAGAAGAGATGGGATTGGTGGAAAGCAACTTGGGGAGGCTAGAAATCAAGATCCATACGATTGGAGTGGAAGATCTTGACCTCAACACAAGGGTAGGTGGTTCTCTTTTAGAAAATCTGTTAGGATAGGTATCGAATAGTTCTGAGTGCTTCTCTCTCGAGTAGGTGGTGGTGAAGGGGTATATATAGGAATCCTCAAAAATCCAACCGTTACACACAAAATGACCAACTCGGTGACACCGATGTGTTAATCTCGGTGGTACCGAAGTGACCAAAAGGTGGCAAATTTTGAATCTTGGTGAGACCGATACACTACTGGATTCAGAAGATTTGCCGTCTACCACCTCTTTGCCGTCTGCTAGCGGATGGCAAAGAGTGGCTTTGCCATCAGCTAGCAGAAAGCGGACGGCAAATACATGGTAGACGGCAAAGGGTGGCTTTGCCATCAGCCACGTCTTTGCCGTCTGCTAGCGGACGGCAAAGGAGGTTTGCCGTCCGCTAGCGGACGGCAAAGAGGGAAGGGGCCCACCCTAAACCCAGCCCGCAACTTGACCTAACGCCCCCCCTCTTTGCCGTCCACTAGCGGATGGCAAAGAGGGAGGCTAACTAACGGCTAACGCCCCCGGCCTGCCTCTCTCTCTCTCTTTCTCTCCCTCTCTCCTCCCCGTCGCCCCCACCCCCACCGCCCGCGCCCACCCCCAGCCACCGCCCGCGCCCCCACCCCCACCCCTGCCGCCTGCGCCCACCGCCGGCCGCGCCCCCCACCCCTACTGCCCCACCCCTGCCGCCCGCGCCCACCGCCGGCTGCCGCCCGCGCCCCACCCCCACCGCCGCGTCGCCACCGTGTCGGCACCGCCGCCCGCCGCCCGCGCCCACCACCCTGCCACCCACGCCCACCGCCCCACCACCCCGCCCCTCTCTCCCTCCCCGGCGTCCGTGCCCACCACCTCGCTGCCCTTGTTGATGCCCCACCGCCGGCGTCGGCCTCCTCCACCTCCACCAACGCCGACCTCCACCTCCCTCACTCCGGTGAGCCCTCCTTTCATTTTTTAATAGTTTAGTTAGTAATTTAGTCAGTTAGTTGTAGTTAATTAGTTTAGTTAGTAATTTAGTTAGTTAGTTGTAGTTAATAGTTTAGTTTAGTTAGTAATTTAGTAATGTAGTTAGGTTAATTAGTTGTAGTTAATTAGAAGAAGAGAGAAGAAGAAGAGGAGGAGAAGGAGATGAAGAAGAAGAAGAACAGGAAGGAGAAGAAGAAAAGGAGGAGGAGGAGGAGGAGAAGAAAAGAAGAAGGAGAATAAGAAGAAGAGGAGGAGGAGGAGGGGTGCATCGGGGCCGACGTAACCGGGTCGAGGATCGCCGACACGACACCACCGACAGCTCGACCCCCGACACGACACCCCGACACCATGACACGGCACCCCGGACCCCGACACGGCACCCCCGACATCCCGACCCCGACACGGAACCCCCGACACCCCGACCCCAACACGACACCCCCGACACCCTGACCCCGACATGACACCCCAACACCCTGACATGGCACCCCGACCCCACTAACCCCTAACCTCCGACGCCACCGATCCTCAACCCCCGACGCCACCGACCCCAACCCCCGACACGACACCCCGACACCCCGACCCCGACACGGCATCCCCGACACCCCGACCCAAACGCGGCACCCCCAACACCCCGACCCCGACACGGCACCACCGACACCCCGACCCCGACACGACACCCCTGACACCCCGACCCCAACACGACACCCCGACACCCTGACACGGCACCCCCGACCACGACACAACACCCCTACCCCGACACGACACCCCCGACACCCCGACCCCGACACGACACCCCCGACACCCCAACCCCGACACGACACCCCCTACACCCCGACCCCGACACGACATGGGTCATATATTTGTGAATTATGAGTTAGGTCATATATTTTTCGGTTTGTTAACAAAACATCATATTTATGTTGACCAGGTGGATTTAAATGGGCAGTTATTTCATCGCTGCGAGGGTCTAGTGTTCGACGACCTCCCCGTGCGTTCGACGAGCTCCGCCCTTGCATTCGTTGGTGAGCACAAATGACATTTCCTCCTGCCCCCTTCATTTCCTTTGTTCCGGTCTTCGTGCCGATGAAACTTGCTAGCTATAGGTGTCTTCAATCATCAGTATGCGTGACCACTATGCGTCTCCCGTTCGAAAGGGTTACATCTATAAATATGCATTCATTAGCATATTTATAACCATGATTCTTTCGAATTGTCCAACGTTATCCATGGACAGCCCGAGTATGTGTAGATTGGGTTCATTTTCCCATATGCTCTACTCCGGATCCAATACAGAATTTCTTTAGTGCCTCCCTGTTGTTCTTCGAGTACACATCCTCTCTGCTTATTGCCGAGACCGTTACAAAACATTCGACAACCGAAAGGAAAGAAGAACTGGAGGAAGCCAAAGGCATGGTTCAATCTTGGAAGGCCAGCTATGAGGGAAATGATCTTGTGGGTGAAAATGCAGTTGATGTTCCCAGATGGGTATGCAGGGAATCTAAAGAGGGGGGCAAGTCTTGAAAAATTGAAAATATTTGGTCTCAAGAGTCATGATTGGCACATATGGCTTGAGCGGGTAATGCCGGTGATGTTACGTGGTTTTATCCCTGAGGATGAATGGCTAGTACTGGCAGAGCTGAGCTATTTCTTCCGTGCTCTTTGTGCGAAAGAACTATCGCCTGACATGCTAGACAAACTGGAAGAGTTGGCGCCGGAGTTGATCTGCAAGTTAGAAAAGATCTTTCCACCGGGCTTCTTTAATCCAATGCAGCATTTGATTTTGCATCTCCCGATCGAGGCAAGATTGGGGGGACCCATGCAAAATCATTGGTGCTTCGCAACTGAGAGGATGCAGAAGACGCTTCAAGCAAAATGTAAAAATAAGCGTAGAGTTGAAGCATCGATGGCCGAGGCATTCATTATTGAGGCGGCAAACTTCATGACAGCACACTACAAAGCCAAGAATCGTCATTTGCATAATCCGAAGCCTCGGTACAATGATGGCGACCGTGAAAAAGGTCGATCCAACCTCAGCCTATTCAAAGGGAAGCTCGCACCAGCCTGTGCTTCGAAATCAATAGGGTTGGATGTCGAAGAATGGCGGACCATTTCATTGTATATCTTCAACTACCTAACAGAAGTATGTCCGTACATCGAGTAAGTTCTCGGTACATTGTTTCGCAACTTCTAATTCCTTTGAAATGCTCTTATTCCCGGATATGTGATACAATCGATACATCACCAAATTCTCGGATGGAGCGGTGATCCAAAAGGATTCCATCAAAGAGTATGAGCTTCTGGCAAAGCATGGAGGCGGCTATCCCGGTTTCATCTCTTGGTTCAAGCAAACGGTAATTTCCATTAATTAGACGATTTCATTTCTTCGCCTAGTTTGCGGCTAATGCAACAATGCTTTCGTATTAAACTTGTAGGCTAAGGCAGAGTGTATGGACTCCGAATTGAGACAAGTCGTTAATGGTTTTGACCTTAAGGTTCGTTTGACAAATACGACATCAACGAGTATCGCTTTTGTACTTTCGGCAAAGAGCTATCTATGGCCGACCGAAAGTCTACAAATTGCTGTGTCTCCGCTGTCGGCGAAGGAGGGGTCGGGTATTATGGAGGAGTTGAAGCAATTTATGAACTTACATTCTTTGGTGAAAACCCACAAAATGTCGTAGTCTTCAAATGTTATTGGTTCTAGCCGAAGGAGACTAGAAGGACTCATGAACATATAGGGCTATCGAAATCAAACAAAGCACCCATTTAGATGTTCCCGATGTCTATATTACGGCTCAACAGGAGACCCAAGTTTTCTATCTATCGTGGTCCTGCCAAATGGATCCAAATTTGAAAGGTTGGGATGTCGTTTATGATGTGCCGCCACATTTTAGACCACCTCCCCTCAATGCAGATGATTATGAACCTCACATTAACCCAGACACATATGAAGGAGAATTCTTCCAAGAAACAAGTGTTTCCAAAAAACGTTTCAAGAACCGCTCTACTTCACCCCAGAACATTGAGGTCGACAGCGACAGTGAACCCGACTTTACCCCTAAGCAGGAACAAGAAGAGACAGAAGAAGAAGAGGTTATTGGTGCGGATGACCTGACAATGCTTGACCGATTACATAGAGGCCTTCCACATGTTGATGCATTTATTGATGATGCTGATGAGCACGTCATTACTGATAGTGATGATGATTATGCATTTATTGATCCCGGAGCATATATAGACGATGAAGATTAATATTAGTAATGTGAGGTATTAAATTATTATTATGTACATATATATATTATTAATTAGTACATGTTATTAGGTATTCAATTTTTTTATGTTGAACTAATTTCGTTCACTCTTTGTCATTGCAGGTGTTGACAAATGGTGGGCGGGGGTCGAGAGCGCTCTGAGCCTCCTTCCTCGGCGCATGCTGGGAGGGGTGCTATTATTCCACCCTAGCAACTCGGGGGAGCACTGGTACACAGCATGCAAACACCGGCGGACACTTCTTCTTTGACCGGGAGAGGTCGGGGGAAGCCGAAGAGAGGTGCTAGAGGTAGGAAGGCTGCTGTGCCTTCCTCGCCGCCACCCCCAGCTGATTCTCCTGACCACAGGAGTGCTCCGTCTCAGGTGGACTCGTCTCGGACTCCGGTCCACGAGCCTCGGGTCACCGAGCCTTCATCCCAGGAGACTCCGGTCCCAGAGTCTTCGTCCCAGGAGACTCGGGTCCCAGAGTTTTCGTCCCACATGACTCCGGAGGCTAGTGGCCATGCTGATGGTGGCGAGGACAACTTGTCTGATGGTGGCGAGGACAACTTGTCTGAGGACACCTATAGCGAGGGCGAGCTGGTTGAGGAGGGCAAGAAGGTCTACCAGCATGGTTGTAGAAAGCTGCCGCCCGTGCCGACGACCCGCGAGCAGAGGTGGTTGATTGCGCCTAATCCGGAGAAGTAAGTGCATTTACTCTTTTTTAACCTTTTGCCTTCATGTTTCTTAAAATTAATATCTAATGTGTTGGCCTTGTCCTACTATAGGGGTTGGAAATACGAGCGTGGTAAGTTTCTCCTGCATATTAGCCAAATCATGCACGCAATGTTTGTTTCATCACTAACTAATATGAATGACTCGTGAAAACAAAATGTGCAGACCGTGTGCCAGAACACTGGTCAGCCCCCTCTGTCGATGCCCCATATTGCTATAGCACCCACGGTGAGTTTCATTTAAATGGTCATTAGTTACTAGTATTCACATTTGAGTTGCATCATGCTAAGGAGACATTGCAAATGATCTTTGGTGCAGCATGCCTCCCGACAAGCATCGACCGATCCTTCTGCGTCTGCCGCAACCCCGACCGGTCCTTCTATGTCTCACCCTGGCGCAAACCCTACCTATCCTTCACCTTCGTGTTGATGGTAAGTTCTCCCAAGTGTTTTCATTAACAAATGCATACTTAGCTTAAGAAATGACCTACTTAGCTCCAAAATGACCTATACTTAGCTTATTTTCCTCAAAAATGACTTGATATGCTTAGTTAGCTAGAAAATGGTATATTCTACCTAGGATAGCTATAAAATGACCTATACTTAGCATTTTTTTCCTCCAAAATGATTTGATATGCTTAGTTACCTAGAAAATGGCATTACTACCTAGTATAGCTCAATAATGATCTATAGCTAGCTTAGCTAGTTCATTTATGACATAATTAGCTCACTTAGGTACAAAATGGCATAACTACCTAGGATAGCTCAATAATGATCTATAATTAGCTTATCTAGTTCATTTATGACATAATTAACTCACTTAGATAAAAATGGCATAATAACCTTGGTTTAGCTCTAATATGACCTATACTTAGCTTATTTTCCTCAAAAATGACATAATAACCTTACTTACCTCCAAAATGATATATTCTACCTAGGATAGCTAAAAATGGCCTATACTTAGCATTTTTTCCTCCAAAATGACTTGATATGCTTAGTTAGCTACAAAATGGCATTACTACCTTGGAGAAGAGGAGAGGAGAGGAGAAAAAGAAAGAGAAGATAAATTCTTCTTCTTCTTATTTTTCTTCTTTAACTTCTACCTAGTCTTCTTCTTCTTCTTCTAACTTTCATCTTTCCTACTTTGCAGATTTGCTATAGATGAGGAAGCTTGCATTGATGGAGTGTACTCTTCTACTTCTGCTTCCTTTTTGTTTATGGAAACTTGTTGGAAACTTGTTTTGGATATGTATGTTGGATATGTTGTTCCAAACTTGTATATGTTGGATATGTTGTTGGAACTTATTGTTGGTATGCTTGTTGGAACTTATTGTTGGTATGCTTGTTGAAACTTATTGTTGGTATGCTTGTTGGAAACTTGTATTGTTGATATGTTGGATATATATGTGATATTCTATCAAATTGAATGATTTTAAGAAAAAACAGGGACTATATAGCCACTTTGCCGTCTGTTGGCAGACGACATAGGTCTTTGCCGTCAGCTAGCAGACGGCAAAGCTATCACGTGGCAGCTACCTGTGCAACCTGTGGCCGGCCTAGGTGGGTTCTTTGCCGTCCGCTGGCAGACGACAAAGCACGCCATTAAGCCCTTAATGGAGATAAGGTGCCACATGTGCCGTACGCTAGCGGACGACACAGATTCAAAGGTCTTTGCCGTCCGCCAGCAGACGGCAAAGTGCCTTTACCGTGGCTTATTCAGCCGGAATGTTGGCCGTCTGCTGGCGGACGACAAAGACTTTGCCATCCGGGATGTATGCCGTTGCCGTCCAGGATGACTGACGGCAAAGTGCCTGATTCCTGTAGTGATATAGGAAACTCAGTTGCACCGATAAGGTGACCAACGGTCAGATTTCCAATCTCGGTGATGCCGATCCAACATTCTCGGTGGGACCAAAAATGTGAATTTGCGTAACAGAAAGTTGGCAACCTAAACTCGGTGGCACTGGTATGGAATCGGTTGCACCGAAGTGGCTAGGGTTTGGCAGAGTCTGTCTAGGTTCTGGAATTGGTGGCACCAGTATGGGAAAGTTGGTTGCACCGATTTTGAGTGTTGGGTATAAAACAGACTTTGGTGGGAGAGTTTATGGATGTTTTTGGTGACTATCACATGTGCACGTTTGAGCATATTGTTCATCAACAAGACCTTACCCCCTTTTAATAGTATTGGCTTTCCTATGGACTCAAAGTGATTTCTAACAAATATAAAATGTAGAGTCCTCTTGCTTGAAGCTTGGCCAACCTATTTCCTTGCATCTTGGGGTATATCCACACTCTCTTTTTGCCAATCCTATCATTGAACATTTCCTGAAATATACTTAGTGGAAACATTAGTTCAATGACTTATATGTTGTTATTAATTACCAAAACCACTAAGGGAGCAAATGTGCTTTCAACCAGACCCTAGGTGGGCTGGTGCGCCCCCCACAAGGGCCCAAGGCGCAACACAGGTGGGAGGGGGGCAAACCCTAGGGGCAGATGGGCCCTAGGCCCACCTAGGGTGCTGCCCCTGCCACTCCCTCTCATGACCGCTGCACCAGATGCCATCTGGGCTTCCGCTGGCTCCTAGGGTGGGAACCCTAGGGCCGTGCCCTCCCTCCTCCTCCTCCTCCTATAAATAGTGGGGGTTTTGGGGTTGCCAAGGACACAAGTTTCTTCCTCCCTTGGCGCAGCCCTAGTCCTCCTACTCCTCGTTCTCCGTAGTGCTTAGCGAAGCTCTACCGGAGTACCATGTAGCTCCACTGTCACCATGCCGTTGTGCTGCCGGAGGTCTCCCTCAACCTCTCCTTCCTCCTTGCTGGATCAAGGCATAGGAGACGTCATCGGGCTGCACTGTGTTGAACGCGGAGGCACCATTGTTCGACGTTGAGATCAGAGTCCACCGTGATCTGAATCGCTTCGAGTACGACTCCACCAACCGCTTTCTTATAACACTTCCGCTTAGCGATCTTCAAAGGTATGAAGATGCACTCTCCTCCCACTCGTTGTTGGTTTGTCCATAAATGGATCTTGGTGAACACATAGGAATTTTTTGATTTACTACTACGTCTCTCAACAGTGGCATCATGAGCTAGGTCTATGCATAGAATCTATGCATGAGTAGAACACAAGTTGTTGTGGGCGTCGATCTTGTTAATTTGCTTACCGTTACTATTCTTATCTTGATTCGGTCGTATTGTGGGATGAAGCGACCCAGACCAACTTTACATGTACGCTTACGTGAGACCGGTTCCACCGCCTGACATGCACTTGTTGCATAAGGTGGCTACCGGGTGTCTGTCTCTCCCACCTTAGTCGGATTGGATTCGATGAAAAGGGTCCTTATGAAGGGTAAATAGCAATTGGCATATCATGTTGTGGTTTTGGCATAGGTAAGAAACGTTCGTGCTATAAACCTATAGCAGCAACGTAAAAACTTGTAACAACAAATTAGGGGACGTCTAACTTGTTTTTACATCATATGTCGTGTGATGTGATATGGCCAAAGGATGTGATGTGATGCATTGTGATGTATGAGATTGATCATGTTCTTGTAATAGGATTCATGACTTGCATGTCGATGAGTATGACAACCAGCAGGAGCCATAGGAGTTGTCTTATTTTATTGTATGACCTGCATGTCAATCATAAACGCCATGTAATTACTTTACTTTATTGATAATCGTTAGCAATAGTAGTAGAAGTCATAGTTGGCAAGACAACTTCATGAAGACACGATGATGGAGATCATGGTGATGGAGATCGTGGTGTCGTGCCAGTGACAGTGATGATCATGGTGCCCCAAAGATGGAGATCAAAGGAGCAAGATGATATTGGCCATATCATGTCACTATATTGATTGCATGTGATGTTTATCATGTTTACATCTTATTTGCTTAGAATGACGGTAGCTAAATAAGATGATCTCTCACTAAAATTTCAAGAAAAGTGTTCACCCTAACTGTGCACCGTTGCTAAGGATCGTTGTTCCGAAACACCATGTGATGATCGGGTGTGATAGGTTCTAACGTTTGCATACAACAGGTGTAAGCCAGATTTACACACGCGTTACACTTAGGTTGACTTGCCGAGCCTAGCATGTACAGACATGGCCTCGGAACACGGGAGACCGAAAGGTCGAACATGAGTCGTATAGAAGATACGATCAACATGGAGATGTTCACCATGGATGACTAGTCCGTCTCATGTGATGATCGGACACGGGCTAGTTGACGTGGATCATGTGTCACTTGGATGACTAGAGAGATGTCTATATAAGTGGGAGTTCATTAAATAATTTGATTATGTGAACTTAATTATCATGAACTTAGTCTAAAAATTATCTTTACAATCTATATTGTAGATCCAATGGACAACGCTAATGTCACCCTCAAATTCAACGCGTTCCTATAGAAAACGAAGCTGAAATACGATGGAAGCAACTATGCAGACTGGGTCCGTGGCTTGAGGATCATCCTCATAGCTTCCAAGAGATTGTATGTCCTTGATGCACCACTAGGTGATGCACCCATTTTCCCAGCGGCTCAGGACATTATGAATGCCTGGCAGTGGCGTTGTGATGACTACTCCCTGGTTTAGTGCGGCATGCTTTACAGTTTAGAACCAGGGCTCCGAAAGAGTTTTGAGCAACACAGAGCATATGAGATATTCCAAGAGCTGAAATTAGTTTTCCAAGCTCATGCCCGGGTCGAGAGATATGATGTCTCCGACAAGTTCTTTAGTTGTAAGATGGAGGAGAATAGTTCTGTCAGTGAGCACATACTCAAAATGTCTGGGTTGCACAACCGCTTGTCTCAGCTAAGTGTTAATCTTCCGGATGACTCAGTTATTGATAGAATCCTCCAGTCGCTCCCACCTAGATACAAGAGCTTTGTGAGAGCTACAACATGCAGGGTATGAAGAAGTTCATTCCCAAGTTGTACACGATGCTGAAATCAGCGGAGGTCGAGATCAAAAAGGAGCATCATGTGTTGATGGTGAATAAGACCACTAGTTTCAAGAAAGGCAAGGGTAAGAAGAACTTCAAGAAGGACGGCAAAGTAGTTGCCGCGCCCGGTAAGCAAGTTACCGGGAAGAAGAACAAGAATGGACCCAAGCCTGAGACTGAGTGCTTTTATCGCAAGGGTACCGATCACTATAAGCGGAACTGCCCCAAGTACTTAGCGAATAAGAAGGCCGGCAACATTAAAGGTATACGTGATATACTTGTTATTGATGTGTACCTTACCAGCGATCGTAGTAGCTCCTGGGTATTTGATACCGGTGCAGTTGCTCACGTTTGTAACTCCAAGCACGAGCTGTGGAATAAGCGGAGGCTGGCAAAGGATGAGGTGACGATGCGCGTTAGGAATGGTTCCAAGGTCAATGTGATCGCCGTTGGCACGCTACCTCTTCATCTACCTTCGGGATTAATGTAGGACCGAAAGTATGTCTAGAGGGGGGGGTGATTAGACCACTTGACCAAATAAAAGTTTTGCCTATACCAAGTTTTAGGGTTGACAGTTTTTAGCATTTCATGGCAAGTCAAGTGCACCCTACACATGCAAGTCTAAGAGTATATAGCAGCGGAAAGTAACAACAAGCATGTATAGAAGGGATAGGGTAGGAAGATCAAACGCAGTTGTAGACACGATGATTTTTCCCGTGGTTCTGATAGGTGGCGCTATCGTACATCCACGTTTATGGAGTCTTCAACCCACGAAGGGTAACGGTCGCGAGAATCCATGGAGGGCTCCACCCAAAAGGGTCCATGAAGGAGCAACCTTGACTATTCCATAACAGCTTCCGTCCACGAAGGACTAGCCTCACTATGGGTAGATCTTCATGAAGTAGGCGATCTCCTTGCCCTTACAAACTTCTTGGTTCACTCCACAACACGAAGTAGGAGGCTCCCAAGCGACACCTAACCAATCTAGGAGGCACCACCCTCAAAAAGGTAATAGGCTCAATAATGACGATGAACTCCTTGCTCTTGTGTTTCAAGATGATAGACTCCTCAGCACCCAATCACTCTCTCACATATTTGGCATGGTGGAAGAGATGGGATTGGTGGAAAGCTACTTGGGGAGGCTAGAGATCAAGATCCATATGATTGGAGTGGAAGATCTTGACCTCAACACAAGGGTAGGTGGTTCTCTCTCAGAAAATCTGATAGGATAGGTATGGAATAGTTCTGAGTGCTTCTCCCTCGAGTAGGTGGTGGTGAAGGGGTATATATAGGCATCCCCCAAAATCCAACTGTTACACACAAAATGACCAACTCGATGACACCGATGTGTTAATCTTGGTGGTACCGAAGTGACCAAAAGGTGGCAACTTTTGAATCTCGGTGAGACCGATATAGGAAACTCGATTGCACCGATAAGGTGACTAACGGTCAGACTTCCAATCTCGATGATGCCGATCCAACATTCTCGATGGGACCAAAAATGTGAATATGCGTAAAAGAAAGTTGGCAACCTAAACTCAGTGGCACCGGTATGGAATCGGTTGCACCGAAGTGGCTAGGGTTTGGCTTGAGTCTTTTTAGGTTCTGGAATCAGTGGCACCGGTATGGGAAATTTGGTTGCACCGATTTTGAGTGTTAGGTATAGAACAGACTTTGGTGGGAGAGTTTGTGGATGTTTTTGGGGACTATCACTTGTGCACGTTTGAGCATATTTTTCACCAACAAAACCATACCCCCTTTTAATAGTATTGGCTTTCCTATGGACTCAAAGTGATTTCTCACAAATATAAAATGTAGAGTCCTCTTGCTTGAAGCTTGGCCAACCTATTTCCTTGCATCTTGGGGTATGTGCACAATCTCCTTTTGCCAATCCTATCATTGAACATTTCCTGAGATATACTTGGTGGAAATGTTAGTTCAATGAATTATATGTTGTTATTAATTACCAAAACCACCAAGGGAGCAAATGTGCTTTCAATTAGTTTTAAACCTCAATAATTGTTATTTCGTACCAGCTTTGAGCATGAACATTGTATCTGGATCTCGTTTGATGCGAGATGGATACTCACTTAAATCTGAGAATAATGGTTGTTCTATTTATATGAGAGAAATGTTTTATGGTCATGCCCCGCTGGTCAATGGTTTATTTTTGATGAATCTCGAACGTGATGTTACACATGTCCATAGTGCGAGTACCAAAAGATGTAAGATTGATAATGATAGTCCCACTTACATGTGGCACTGCCACCTTGATCATATTAGTGTCAAACGCATGAAGAAACTCCATGCTGATGGACTTTTGGAGTCTCTTGATTTCGAATCATTTGACACGTGCAAACCATGCCTCATGGGCAAGATGAACAAGACTCCGTTTTTCGGAACAATGGAGCGAGCAACTGACTTGTTGGAGATGATACATACCGATGTATGCGGTCCAATGAGCGTCGAGGCTCGCGGTGGCTACTGTTATGTTCTCACCCTTGCTGATGACTTAAGCAGATATGGGTATGTCTACTTAACGAAACACAAGTCTGAAACCTTTGAAAAGTTCAAGGAATTTCAGAGTGAGGTAGAGAATCAACGTGATAGGAAAATAAAGTGCCTAGGATCTGATCGTGGCGGAGAATATTTAAGTCACGAGTTTGGCACGCACCTAAGGAAATGTGGAATTGTTTCACAACTCACGCCGCCTGGCACACCTCAGCAGAATGGTGTGTCTGAACATCGTAATCGCACTCTATTGGATATGGTGCGATCTATGATGTCTCTTACCGACTTACCGCTATCATTTTGGGGATATGCATTAGAGACTGCCGCATTCACTTTAAATAGGGCCCCGTCTAAATCCGTTGAGATGACACCATATGAATTATGGTTTGGAAAGAAACCTAAGTTGTTGTTTCTGAAAGTTTGGGGATGTGATGCTTATGTGAAGAAACTTCAACATGAGAAGCTCGAACCCAAAGCAGAAAAGTGCGTCTTCATAGGATACCCCAAAGAAACTATTGGGTATACCTTCTACCTCAGATCCGAAGGCAAAGTCTTTGTTGCCAAGAATGGATCCTGTCTAGAGAAAGAATTTCTCTCGAAAGAAGTAAGTGGGAGGAAAATAGAACTTGATGAGGTAATTGTACCTCCACTCGAACTGGAGAGTGGCGTAGCACATGAAGTTGTTTTTGTGGAGCCTGCACCGGCTGGAGAGGAAGTTAATGATGATGATAATGAAACTTAAGATCAAGTTGCTATTCGAAGGTACACTAGGACACGTTCCACGTCAGAGTGGTACGGCAACCCTGTCCTGGAAATCATGTTGTTGGACAATGGTGAACCTTCAGACTATGAAGAAGTGATGGCGGGCCCAGATTCCAACAAATGGCTTGAAGCCATGAAATACGAGATAGAATCCATGTATGAGAACAAAGTATGGACTTTGGTGGACTTGCCTGATGATAAGCGAGCCATATAAAATAAATGGATCTTTAAGAAGAAGACTGGTATGAATGGTAATGTGACCATCTATAAGGCTCAGCTTGTCGCTAAGGGTTATCGACAAGGTCAAGGAGTTGACTACGATGAGACTTTCTCACCCATAGCGATGCTGAAGTCCGCCCGAATCACGTTAGCAATTGCCGCATTTTATGATTATGAGATCTGACAAATGGACGTCAAAACGGCATTCCTTAATGGCTTCCTTAAGGAAGAACTGTATATGATGCAGCCAGAAGGTTTTGTCGATCCTAAATATGCTAACAAGGTATGGAAGCTCCAGCGGTCCATCTATGGGCTGGTGCAATCATCTCAGAGTTGGAACATTCTCTTTAATGAGGTGATTAAAGCGTTTGGGTTTATACAGGTTTATGGAGAACCCTGTATTTACAAGAAAGTGAGTGGGAGCTCTGTAGCATTTCTCATATTATATGTGGACGACATATTGTTGATGGGAAATAATATAGAACTTTTGGAAAGCATAAAGGCCTACTTGAATAAGTGTTTTCAATGAAGGACCTTGGAGAAGCTGCTTACATATTAGGCATCAAGATCTATAGAGATAGATCGAGACGCCTCATAGGTCTTTCACAGAGCACATACCTTGACAATATATTGAAGAAGTTCAATATGGATCAGTCCAAGAAGGGGTTCTTGCCTGTGTTACAGGGTGTGAGATTGAGTATGACTCAATGCCCGACCACGGCAGAGGATAGAGAAAGGATGCGTGTCATCCCCTATGCTTCAGCCATAGTCTCTATTATGTATGCCATGTTGTGTACCTGACCTGATGTGAACCTTGCCATAAGTTTGGTAGGGAGGTACCAAAGTGATCCCGGAGCGGAACATTGGATAGTGGTCAAGAATATCCTGAAGTACCTAAAAAGGACCAAGGACATGTTTCTCGTGTATGGAGGTGCCGAAGAGCTCGTCGTAAAGGGTTACGTCGATGCTAGCTTCGACACAGATCCGGATGACTCGAAGTCACAAACCAGATTATATTTTGAACGAAGGGGCAGTCAGCTGGTGTAGCAGCAAGCAAAACGTTGTGGCAACATCTACATGTGAAGCGGAGTACATAGCTGCTTCAGAAGCAACAAAGGAAGGAGTCTGGATGAAGGAGTTCATCACCAACCTAGGAGTGATTCCCAATGCGTCGGTCCCGATGACTCTATTCTTTGACAACACTGGAGCTATTGCCCTTTCCAAGGGGCACAGGTTTCACAAGAAGACAAGACACATCAAATGCCGCTTCAACTCCATTCGTGATTACATTCGGGAAGGAGATATAGATATTTGTAAAGTACATACGGATCTGAATGTCGCAGATCCGTTGACTAAACCTCTCTCACGAGCGAAACATGATCAACACTAGAAATCTATGGGTGTTCGATTCATCACAATGTAACTAGATTATTGACTCTAGTGCAAGTGGGAGACTGTTGGAAATATGCCCTAGAGGCAATAATAAAATGGTTATTATTGTATTTCCTTGCTCATGATAATTTTCTATTGTTCATGCTATAATTGTGTTAACTGGAAACTGTAATACATGTGTGAATACATAGACCACAACATGTCCCTAGTGAGCCTCTAGTTGGCTAGCTCATTGCTCAATAGATGGTCACAGTTTCATGACCATGGACATTGGATGCCATTGATAACGGGATCACATCATTAGGAGAATGATGTGATGGACAAGACCCAATCCTAAGCATAGCACAAGATCGTGTAGTTCGTCTGCTAAAGCTTTTCTAATGTCAAGTATCGTTTCCTTAGACCATGAGATTGTGCAACTCCCGGATACCGTAGGAATACTTTGGGTGTGCCAAACGTCACAATGTAACTGGGTGGCTATGAAGGTACACTATGGGTATCTCCGAAAGTGTTTGTTGGGTTGGCACGAATCAAGACTGGGATTTGTCACTCCGTGTGACGGAGAGGTATCTCTGGGCCCACTCGGTAAGACATCATCATAATGAGCTCAATGTGACTATGGAGTTAGCCACGGGATGTTGTGTTATGGAACGAGTAAAGAGACTTGCTGTTAACGAGATTGAACAAGGTATAGGGATACCGACGATCGAATCTCGGGCAAGTATCATACCGGTAGACAAAGGGAATTGTATACGAGATTGATTGAATCCCCGACATCGTGGTTCATCCGATGAGGTCATCATGGAGCATGTGGAAGCCAACATGGGTATCCAGATCCCGTTGTTGTTTATTGACCGGAGAGGTGTCTCGGTCATGTCTACGTGCCTCCCGAACCCATAGGGTGTACACACTTAAGGTTCGATGACGCTAGGGTTATAGGGAAATAGTGTACGTGGTTACCGAAGGTTGTTCGGAGTCCCGAATGAGATCCCGGACGTCACGAGGAGTTCCGGAATGGTCCGGAGGTGAAGATTCATATATAGGAAGTGAGGTTTTTGTCATTGGAAGTGTTCCGGGCATCACCGGTAATATACCGAGACCACCGGAAGGGTTCCGAGGGTCCACCAAGGTGGGCCACAGTGCATGGGCCGCAAGTGGGAGGGAACCAACTCCTAGGTGGGCTGATGCGCCGCCCACAAGGGCCCAAGGCGCAACACAGGTGGGAGGGGGCAAACCCTAGGGGAAGATGGGTCCTAGACCCACCTAGGGCGCCGCCCCTCCCACTCCCTCTCCTAGCCGCCGCACTAGATGCCATCTGGTCTGCCGCTGGCTCCTAGGGTGGGAACCCTAGGGCTGTGCCGTCCCTCCTCCTCCTATAAATAGTGGGGGTTTTGGGGCTGCCAAGGACAGAAGTTTCTTCCTCCCTCGGCATAGCCCTACTCCTCCTACTCCTCGTTCTTCGTAGTGCTTAGCGAAGCTCTGCCGGAGTACCACACAGCTCCACCGTCACCACGCCGTCATGATGCCAGAGCTCTCCCTCAACCTCTCCTTCCTCCTTGCTGGATCAAGGCATAGGGGACGTCATCAAGCTGCACGTGTGTTGAACGCGGAGGCGCCGTTATTCGGCGCTGAGATCGGAATCCACCGCGATCTGAATCACTGCGAGTATGAATCCACCAACCGCGTTCTTGTAACGCTTCCGCTTAGTGATGTTCAAAGGTATGGAGATGCACTCTACCCACTCGTTGCTGGTTTCTCCATAGATGGATCTTGGTGAACACGTAGGAATTTTTTTGATTTACTACTATGTCTCCCAACACGAGCGATGCGGGGTGAAGGCTGAGCTCTACGCCACACTCAACTCTTTTATTCAGTTTAGGTTTGAACTAACAGCTCTGTTTGATGCATATTTGTGGACGGCAGCTCGACCAGGTTTAGTGCTGGAGTTGCTCTATTATTGGTGCGAGCTGGCCAGACCACGTGCGCATTTGGCGTGCAGATGATGAGAACTGTAGCTTCGTTGGGTGCATGAGGCAGGGAAGGAGCGGCCTCTATGATCCCTTACGACACTTGTGCCGTGCCCTGAGTCAGAGGAGCCGACTCCAGCGTCACGGCTAATTCGACATTGAAGCACCGTGGCGGGGAAAGGAAGGAACTGGAGAAAGGTACCGATCCTCTGGAGACAAAATATTGCGGTGCGGGCCGGCAATGGATTTCCCGTTGATCATCTACGGGGGAATCATGGTTATTTGATGTTTTTAGTGGTGCCTGCTAATTTTGAACCTTGGTCCATCTTGATCGATGCTACCAATCTTAACAGACCAGGAGGCGAGTGCGGTGGCTTAGCCTGCTTTGCGGGATGGGGGAAACAACACATCCCGACCCCTCGCCAATGGATTCAACGACAAAACCGGTGGAGGGGCAGACTTTACACTGACTACAGCGCACATGCTTGCAAATGGATCCCATATAGGAGACCAAGCGAGTATAGCGAGAGATATCTGCGTCGGGGCGACGAGCAGAACGGGCATGAAAGCAGAGGGAGGAGTGCATGTGCCATATGTTGCTGAGAGGAAGAAGACGAAGAAACCATGTCATGGTCCAGCATTTAATGTAGCGGGGCCTTGCAACGTACACCTAAGAGCATGGTTAGTATAGCTAACTGCTGGTTATATGATGTTGTAATGTCACATATAGTCATCGCGTATAGCCACACATACAATAAGATTAGCTATAAGGTTGGCTATACAAATACTACTTTTTTGCACCTTCCTTTATCTCTTTTTTGTATTTATTACATTTGCCTCGGAATACCCATATAGCTAGGTTCTTGCATGAGAGCCCACTCTGCTTACTTTTTCATCTCTCTCTCCTTTATATAAGCAAAAATGCCATGTAAGTGGGCTATAAACTCACTATTGTACTTGCTTTAAAAGAAAATGGAGCTGTTACCCAAGACATCAGGACTGTTCATAGAAGAAAGACATACGACCATTAAATGCTGATCAGACATGGACCAAGGTACTGTTCTAAATAGGATTGGCAAACATGTAGAATACACAAGGTAGCACACATCGCGAGGATAATGGTCGGTCCAAATTCCAAGAGCATATGAACCTGGGAGCCAAGATGGATTTCCAATGTAATAAGAACTAATAATATAATTAAACGTATGAGATGAGATCAAAATGACGCCCCACTGGTTGGCTAATTGCTTTCATGTCTCGTTGTTTCTCATTTTAAAAATCTCACCATCATCAAAGGAGTAACACGGCTACGGACTAACCCAACCCAATTCTTTTCTTGATAGCAATTTAAAGATCAAAATATCGCCCCACTACTCTTCTCCCAATGTTTTAGTTTTTCTTGATAACAATATCAAGAGCACAATCTTCATTGAGCTTCTTTTTCTCATAACTATAAATAGGAACTCTCACTATGAACATGATGATAATTAAAATCAACAAGCAATACACATGAATAATGCTCAAATGATGATAAAAAGCTAAAAGATGCCATGGTGTATACTTGTATCTTCTTCCCTAACAATAGAAGGCAATATCAACATGAGCAAGTAATTTTACGCCACAAACATGAAAAAGCAGCAAGCCAACAACATCAACAAGTAATTTTATCCAACAAGCAAGATCCTTAGCAAGCACTTTTATCCAACTATTACATTAGTACATTACACATCCACTACCTACATGAACGGATCAACGATACATCAAGGCAGGAGCAGTATTGAACGATGATACTTCAGGGATACCCGTATCGGCATTTTTTTCTTTTATTTTTGAATTATAAATTTGATGCTTGAGGGATACCCGTATCAAAGTCGTATCTGGCATATCAGAGTATCGGCGATACACAGATTTCTGAAGTATCGATGCTTCGTAGATTTTAATGAGCTCCTTTTTTTAGGGAATTTTTGTTGAAATAAAAATCAAGAGATAAGTCGAGAGACAATAAATGAATCAATTGTCCTCTTTATTAGATGGTAACTGCTATTTATACAAGGTAAGGGATGCCAATAGAGAGGCATCTATTCGGAGGAGGTGCCTATCGAACAGGGAACTAACGCAACAGTTTGCAACTGCATGCGGTTAGTACAAGCAGGGATTATACCTTAATTACCATGTATTAATTAATCCTAATACTCCTCCTAATCAATGCTTGATCTTGTGAGCAGACTCCATCTTGATAAAGATTCTCCTTAAAAACCCTGTGGAGAAAATATAAGGAGATAGGTGTTTGATATGTTGCTAAAACTCCTTCAAACCCAGTGGGAAACATAAGGAGAAAATGATGCAACATATAATGGTTATTTCCTCATTTAACTCAATATGAGAAAACTCATAGGATTAAGAGGACAATAAATATGTGGTGTATACTTCCCTAAAAAAACGGTTGAGAAAACTGAAAGTATGACATATGATCTCATGTTGATATTACCTCATTAAAAACCTTTATGAGAACCTGTATAATAAACTCATGAAGGGAAAAAGAGTATAATATGGTGCATTCAACATGAACAATTCAAGAAGATACTCCCCCTTATTCTTGCAAATTTTGAAGCCAACACATACCAATTCCATGAACATATTTCTGGAACATAGAAGTTGGTAGAGACCCGATGAACAAATCAGTCGCATGATTTGACTTGCAAGATATGCAATATAGTGATATTGCTTATTATGTAACCAGTTTGCATTCGGGCAACACAAGAAGCATTATCGTTGAGATAATGGTTGGTGGATGTATCCATGAGGTATGTTTCGAAGACTCTTCATGAGAGGGCTACCACACCTATTAGGAACCCTAAGCTTGTCTATGATCCGACATAGTGGGGATCTGATCGATGTATCTAATGATATCAATGTTCACATTTCTATGTAATTGAAAAACCAGGACACGATGTTTGATGCCTTGGAGATATCGAAAGATACTCTTGAGTACCAAACAATTGTGTTTGGTGGATCCAATGGCATAATGGAGCGTTGAGTCCCAATATCTCATTTCTATCATCTCTTGGTATAAATAGATCTTTCTCTACATCTAGAGAATGAACTACCATGAGAGTTATGGATGGATAAGATTTGTCCACAATGAATTTCTCCAATACATTCTGGATATAGACAACATAGTGCACCATAGTGTATGAGTGAAGGTGCTCGAGGTTTTAGCTAGGTCCTTCATCTCAAATTTCGCCATTTAGATGATCACAAGCTTAACATGTACGCGTAATCATCACTGCAGGAGTGATCCTTGTGCATAAGGAACTCGCTACGTCAGTTGTACCAAATGTACCGACAACAATAAGCCATATGGTGACTTATTGATTTTACACATTGTATTTCAATTCAGAAATGAGATTCCATCGAAAATCAATCGTATATGTATGAATCTAGTGATCCACATGGACATGTGATCACTACATCTATCAACTGCATAGATAGACGATTTTGTACTACCAATGTTATAAGTTATCAGAAAGAGATTCCACCTCTAGAGAAAATTTGGGTATCTGCATGAACCCTTGTGCTACAATACTTGTTCTTTGTTTCACCACATCGTTGTTCTCAATTCTGTTTCCAGAAGAAAATCGGTGTAGGTATTGCTTATGAACACCTTCCGAATATTGAGCAAGATCACTTCTACCTAGATTATACCCTTTGCTTGAGTTCAGTCTAAGTGTTGTTCACACCTTGCCATGGCCATGGTCTTTGGATTTGAATCATTTGAAAGGTTTTGCAATCTAGTTGAGAAATGTATGTTGACAATTCTAGACTTCCAGTTATATGTTTATCCATAATCTATATATAAATGTAGAGTTGATGGAAATATCGTTACCCATGGTGACTGCTCGTGATTTCCTTGTTGGAAATATGCCCTAGAGGCAATAATAAATTAGTTATTATCATATTCCCTTGTTCATGATAATCGTTTATTATCCATGCTATAAATTGTATTGATCGGAGACTTAGATGCATGTGTGGATACATAGACAAAACCATGTCCCTAGTATGCCTCTAATGGACTAGCTCGTTGATCAAAGATGGTTAAGGTTTCCTAGCCATGGACATGAGATGTCATTTGATAATAGGATCACATCATTAGGAGAATGATGTGATGGACAAGACCCAAACTACAAACGTAGCATATGATCGTGTCAGTTTATTGCTACTGTTTTCTGCATGTCAAGTATATGTTCCTATGACCATGAGATCATGCAACTCACGGACATCGGAGGAGTGCATTGTGTGTATCAAACGTCGCAACGTAACTGGGTGACTATAAAGGTGCTCTACAGGTATCTTCGAGGGTGTCTGATTGAGTTGGCATGGATCAAGACTGGGATTTGTTACTTCGTGTGACGGAGAGGTATCTCAGGGCCCGCTCGGTAATGCAACATCACAATAAGCCTTGCAAGCAATGTGACTAAGTGTTATTCACGGATCTTGTATTACGGAACGAGTAAAGAGACTTGCCGGTAACGAGGTTGAACTGGGTATGGAGATACCGATGATCGAATCTCGAGCAAGTAACATACCGAAGAACAAAGGGAACATCATACGGGATTAACTGAATCCTTGACATAGAGGTTCGACCGATAAAGATCTTCATAGAATATGTAGGAACCAATGTGGACATCCAGGTCCCGCCATTGGTTATTGACCATAGAGGTGTCTCGGTCATGTCTACATAGTTCTCGAACCCGCAGGGTCTGCACACTTAAGGTTTGGTGACGTTTCGGTAGTATAGAGTTATGTATGGTGGTGACCGAAGGTTGTTCGGAGTCCCGGATGAGATCCCGGATGTCACGAGGAGCTCCGGAATGGTCTAGAGGTAAGATTGATATATAGGAAGGTGGTGTTTGGACTCTGGAAAGTTTCGGGCATTTTCGGTAGTGTACCGGGAGTGACGAATGGGTCCCGGGGCCCCACCAGCAGGGCCAACCCACCCCATGGGCCTATGTGGCAACCCACCAGCCCATAGTGGGCCAGTTGGGTCGGCCAAGGAGGCCTATGTGCAGGAGGAAAGAGAGGCAAACCGAATTGGGGTGGAAACCTCCCCAAACTCCACCTCTCTTGTGGGAGGAGGAGTCCTACTAGGAGGAGAACTCCTCCCCACTAGGTTCGGCCGAACCAAAGGAGAGCCCTCCTTTTGGGCGCAGCCTCCTCTCCCCTCCTCCTATATATATGAGTGGTTTTAGGGTTTTTTTGACAAGGATTTTCAGCCACGTCTAAACCCTACTTCTAGATCAAGTTCCTCTAGACTAGACTAGTTCCGCAACGCTTAGGCGAAGCCCTACCGGAATTACTTCACCACCATCGCCGGAGCACCGTCAGGATGCCGGAGAACTCTTCTTCCTCTCCACTCCCTCTTGCTGGATCAAGACGGTGGAGATCGTCATCAAGCTGTACGTGTGCTGAATGCGGAGGTGCCGTCCGTTCGGCGCTAGATCGGAAGGACCGTGATCAAGATCGCGAGACGGTTTGTGATGAGATCGCGGGACGGATCGTGATGTGTTCGCGGGACGGATCATGATCAAGATCGTGAAACGGATCATGATGAGTTAGCGGGACGGATCGTGATGTGTTCACGGGACGGATCGTGATGAGATCGCGGTACGCTCGGCGATTTGGCTCGCGAAGACATTCGACTACACCAACCGCGTTTCTTAACGCTTCCCGCTTAGTGATTTACAAGGGTATGTAGATCCACTCTCCCTCTCGTAGATGCTCATCACCATGGATAGATCTTGCGTGTGCGTAGGAATTTTTTTGTTTCCCATGCAACGTTCCCCAACATTCCCAATGCGGATGAGTCTGGTATTCTGATGTCCCAGTCATTATGTGCACTATGACCTGGGTTGGTGGAGGTTTCCCATCCACTGGGTATACTACCCATTAGGTGTCTGTCAACGTGAAGTTGACTTGCATTTACTGATTCAGAGGCCTTGATATCCGTGCTTGCAAGAACCTGAATCCTGATGTACTATTGTCGTACTTCTCCCCATGTTGCTTTGAGTGGGGAGTTGAGTGGTTTTAGTTGGTACCTCCACTTTCCGACATATTTTTTGCAGGATTGTAGGATCGTGCGACACCTTTATGTTCAGTAAATGAATTTGGCAGGTTATTTGCAATGAGTTGCAAATCTGCTGAATGCATGGTTCAGATCTTTGAGTACATGGATTTGAGGTAGGAATGTGTTGAACATTCCACTAATTTCCTGGTATTCTTTATGGTACTGGAAATCTCCCCTAAAGCCCAGAAATGTTCCTCATTGAATCAGCATACTAGCCTTGAATAACTCCCCATGCGAGGGGCTTGAGGTATTGACAGAAATACAATTATTCCTCACATAGATCCCAACTAGTTGAGGGGCCAATGATGTATGTCGGGTGGTGATACCAGTATGCAACCAAATTACCGCAGTTGGGAAATACTGTTGGAAATATGCCCTAGAGGAAATAATAAAGTGGTTATTATTATATTTCTCATGATAATTGTCTATTGTTCATGCTATAATTATATTAACCGGAAACCGTAATACATGTGTGAATACATAGACCACAACATGTCCCTAGTGAGCCTCTAGTTGGCTAGCTCGTTGATCAATAGATGATCACGGTTTAATGGCCATGGACATTGGATGTCATTGATAATGGGATCACATTATGTGACATCCCAAGTGATGTCCGTACCATATTTGGCATGTAACCATATGTATGAACCTTGTGTCATGAGCTATGAGATGATTGCACCTTTGTCTTCATGGTGTTTTTGCATTCATGCATCATGTCATCCATCATTTCATCATCATGCCATTCATCATGCTTGCTTGTGTTGTGTGTCTTGTATTGGATCATGTATGTGATGTGCCTTGTGTGGTTTTGGCCTTGAGAGTGGTGGTCTCCATGTGTGCAACCTCTCCCTCTTCTACCTCTCCTTTTCTTCCTTCTCAAAAACCCCTCTCATCGCCTTTTATTCCAATATGATTTCTTGGCAGATTTTAAGTTGTTTTTAAAAATCTTTTAAAATGCTCAAGAGGTGGCCCTAATGTTCTTATGAATATTGGGAGTGAAGCTTTTGTTATTCGGATGTGTTTGGATTGAAACCTATTTAAAATAGGGGCTGTTTTATTAATATACTAAAAATAACTTGTGAAATAATTCCATTTAACATTTTTATAAACAGGAGCATAATATTTCCTTCTCAAAACTATTTTTGTTTTCACCCAAACCTTTTTCTTTTGCTCTGGGCTTTATTTTTTTTATCCTGGCTGTTTTATTAAAAAAAAACCTTCTCTATTTTATTTGAGAGAGAGAGAGAGGAGGAGCAGTTGGGCCGAGGCCCAGCCCACGTGAGCAGTAGACGGCTGCCTGCTCCCGTTCCTTCTCCGTCAGGTTCAGCTGAGAGAGAGCGGCGTCCGCCGTCGCTGTCCCCATCAGCTCGAGGGTATAAAGCCTCCCCTCGGCGTGCGTGCCCCCTCGCCTAGGGTTCCTCTACCTCCAGCCGCCGACGTAGCTCCCTTCTCCCGCGCTTCTGCTCTCCCTCCTCTCTTCTGTCCCCTGTCAGGTAAGGGTTCAGAGAGAGTTCAGTGAGCGCAACACGTCGCCGGCGACCAGCTCGTCGTCTCCATCGGGCCCATCGTCATCCATGGCGTCCAGGAGCTTCGGTGTTGTGCCGTCGTTCCATTCCAGGCGCTAGAAGGCCCTAGGAGGCCTTCTTCTTCCTCCTCGACATCGTAGCGTGGCTGGGTCTTCTTCCCCTCCGGTGCCGCCGCATCCCCGAGCATCTCCTTCCCCGTCCTCGACTCCGTCGTGATCGGTTCGTCGTTTCCTTCCTCCAAGGTGAGCCGCTGGTCCCCGTAGGTCTTCTCCTCCGTGCGTAGCTCGTTTCGGTCGCCGTCGTTGCCTGTCGCCACCGGTAGCAGTTCGAGCTCTTGCCGCTCGCCTCCTTCCTCCTCACCGCGAGGTGAGAAGGGGAATGGATCCCCTCGTCGCCCCCGCGTGTGTGTGAGTAGCAGCTATCGCCAGATCTCCGTGGATCGCCGGAATCACGTCGTTGTTGTTCTGTCTCCGGTGCTCTGTTCTTTCTTCAGTTTTGTCAGTATAGGACGAGCGCGTGTGTATTAGTTCTGTGGTGCCCCTCCTCTATTAAGATCCGGCCGAGTAGCGTAGTGGTGTGGGGTGCAGTGTGAGACAGGGAGGTCGTGGGTTTGAGTCCCCCCACCCCTTTTGTGATTTTATTTTCTCTGTTTTTTTGCATTTGTTTTACTTCTTTATGTTGCTAGATAAATCATGTGTATGTGTATGTTTTGTTAGATTTTTCCTTTAGCTTCCGTTTAGCCATATTAACATGTGTGTGTGTATGTTCTCATACACACATAAGTGTGTGCTTGTGCTTTGCACATGTAAGTGTATGTGTAATATGTGTGTGTGCATATATATATACCTAGTGTATATATGCATATATATGTAAGTGTATGTGTAGTATGTGTGTGTGTGGTGGTAGTGCAATGTTTGCATGTGTGTGTGTATGTTCCACATACACACCCTTGTGTATGTGGTATGTACATGTGTATGCATTTGCATGTGCATGTTAACATGTGGATGAGTTGGTTAGTGTGTGTAGTGTGTAGTGTGTGGAAGCTATGCATACACCCTTGTGTGTGAGTAGGGTAGGTGCATGTGTTCATGCACTTATGCATAAGTATGTGGTGTGTGTATATGCCTAAGGCATATACACATGTTTGGTTCATGTGTTGTGGTGTGTGGAGTGCTTTTGCACATACACTTGCTTGGTAAATGCGTGTGTGCCTATATATATGTATGTGTGGATGTAAGTGCATGCTTAGCTCCATGTGTAGGTTACTCTCAAATTAGCATAGTTTCTCTTCTAGCTAGTTTCATCCTTGTAAATGATGCTATGCCATGATATCATGTTCCTAGGGTGCTATTTAACCATTTCCAACTTGTATGCATAGAGCCCATGTCATTTGTGGCCATTGTCTTCAAGTTACTTATGTGTCATAAGTCACTCATGAGCTATAGGGGTTAATTTCGACCTAGCCTTGCTCCCTTGCGTTCCATGCAAGCATATGGGTATGAGTAATGATTTTGGGGTAGAATCAACCCATGTATGCATATGTGAAGTCAGATTTGACTTTGGGGCAACTTCACAAAACTGCATTTTTGTGCTGTGATGCCCTTTTTCTTAGAAATATGCCCTAGAGGCAATAATAAAATCGTTATTATTGTATTTCGTTGTTCATGATAATTGTCTATTGTTCATGCTATAATTGTGTTAACCGGAAACCATAATACATGTGTGAACACATAGACCACAACATGTCCCTAGTGAGCCTCTAGTTGACTAGCTCGTTGATCAATAGATGGTCATGGTTTAATGACCATGGACATTGGATGTCATTGATAACAGGATCACATTATTAGGAGAATGATGTGATGGACAAGACCCAATCCTAAGCATAGCACTAGATCGTGTAGTTCGTCTGCTAAAGCTTTTCAATGTCAAGTATCGTTTCCTTAGACCATGAGATTGTGCAACTCCCGGATACCGTAGGAATGCTTTGGGTGTGCCAAACGTCACAACGTAACTGGGTGGCTATAAAGGGGCACTACGGGTATCTCCGAAAGTTTCTGTTGGGTTGGCACGAATCGAGACTAGGATTTGTCACTCCGTGTGACGGAGAGGTGTCTCTGGGCCCACTCAGTAAGACATCATCATAATGAGCTCAATGTGACCAAGGAGTTAGTCACGGGATGATGTATTACGGAACGAGTAAAGAGACTTTCCGGTAATGAGATTGAACAAGGTATAGAGATACGGACGATCGAATCTCGGGTAAGTATCATACCGATAGACAAAGGGAATTGTATACGGGATTGATTGAATCCCCGACATCGTGGTTCATCCGATGATATCATCGTGGAGCATGTGGGAGCCAACATGGGTATCCAGATCCTGCTGTTGGTTATTGGCCGGAGAAGTGTCTCGGTCATGTCCACGTGTCTCCCGAACCCGTAGGGTCTACACACTTAAGGTTCGATGACGCTAGGGTTATAGGGAAATGGTATACGTGATTACCGAAAGGTGTTTGGAGTCCCGGATGAGATCTCGGACGTCACGAGGAGCTCCAGAATGGTCCGAAGGTAAAGATTGATATATAGGAAGTCCAGTTTTGGTCACCGGAAAGTTTTCGGGCTCATCGGTAGTGTACCGGGAATGCCGGGAGGGTGCCGGAGGACCCCCGGGAGGGGTGTGACGACCAAAGGATTTCGTGGGCCCTTAGAGGAAGTGTGCCATTCCTTTTTGGGCTGGCCGAGACCTTCTAGAAAGGCCCATGTGGCCGGAGATAAGAGGTAGGGCTGAAAAGGATTCAAAAGGAAGAGATCCACCTCCCTTGTGGGAGGTGGACTCTTCCCTAGGGTCGGCCGAACCTCTCCTCTTTGGAGGAGGGGCCAAGGCAACCCTCCCTATCCCTCCTCCTATATATATGCAAGGGTTTGGGCTGTTTTTGAGACACGACTTCTTTCTCTCACGGTGCAGCCCTACCCTTCCTCTTCCTCGATCTCCGTAGCGCTTGGCGAAGCCCTGCCGGAGTTCACGTAGCTCCACCGTCACCACGCCGTCGTGCTGCCGGAGCTCTCCATCAACCTCTCCCTCCTCCTTGCTGCATCAAGGTGCCGGAGACGTCACCGGGCTGTACGTGTATTGAGCGCGGAGGCGCCGTTGTTCGGCGCTTAGATCGGAATCCACCGCGATCTGAATCGCTGCGAGTACGACTCCATCAACCGCGTTCTTGTAACGCTTCCGCTTAGCGATCTTCAAAGGTATGAAGATGCAATCTCTCCCCTCTCGTTGCTGGTTTCTCCATGGATAGATCTTGGTGATCGTAGGAAATTTTTTGATTTACTACTACGTCTCCCAACACTTTTGTCTTTTTCATATGAATTAATCTATGCATGATTTTAAGTTCTTGCCAACATGAGATTGCTAGTTAAAGTAGCTGTGAACACCCCTGTATTTTTGTTATTAGTGTTAAGTCACCATATCAGTGGAAACCATGTGTTTAGTTGGCTAATTTCTGTTACTGTTCATCCTGCTTATAAATGGCCAAGTCTGGAGATTCTGCTGTTATTGCTTTGCCATGAAGAGTGGATTGTAGCAAGTGCTGTGGTTGGATTTTGATCATGCTTGGTGCTAGGTATTTGTAGTAGATATTGTCATATACCATCCTGTTAATTTTCATGCCATTTGGAGCTCTCTAGCATATTTAACCATTGTTGTCAACTTGCTACTTTGTTAACCTAGATTCCAGAAAGCTGGAATTTTCACTAAGTCCCTAAAAATCTGATTCATCATGCCTACTTGATTGCTCCATGCATATTGATGTGTGCCTCTTTTGCTGATTGCATACTTGGATAAATTGATGTGGGTGTTGATTAGATTCTGTCCATATATTGTTTGTAGCTGTAGGATTCCTGTAGCTCTAGTTGTGAGCTTTTCAAATTGCTATGTTGCTGTTTGTGACAGATTTGGTGTTATTTTGTTTTGTGAGTTGTGGAAGTTATACTCCATGGAATTGAGAGATTATTGAGTCTATTGTGATTGATTTTTCATAACCTATCCAGTGGACACCTTGTAATGCCAAGAATTAGCCTAGGTATTTGGTGATCTTGTGTTTTGCCTCCGTACCTTGTCATGAGCATATCTCGAGAACCGTAGCTCCGTTTCTTGCGATCCTTATATGCATTTTCATCGATTTTGCATGATGCATCCATATTTTCCATGTTAATGCATGTCTAAATAACTTAACATGAGGTAATGTCCAGATCCATTAATAAACAACTTTGCATGTGAAACATGACTAGTTTTGGATTGCCATGTTATAATTCTTCATAAATGATCATGCATCATTTTGATTGTGCATTGAACCTTGGTTGGATGTTTATTGTTTCTGTTTCCCTTGGGTAGACGCGAGTGTTGATACTGAGTACGAGGACCCAGGAGAGTACCACTACGAGGATCCCGCTACTTGTTTCACTGAAGAACCAACATGCAAGATGATCGTACCCGGATCCCAATACTATCTTTGCTTGCTAGTTTCTCGCTCTTATCGTTACAATTGCGCTACCTACCACATGATATCAGCCCCATGTTGCCATGACATCCTCTAACCTCCACATCCCAACAAACCTTTGATTGGCTAAGTTACCGCTGTTCAGCCCCTCTTATAGCGTTCTTAGTTGCAGGTGCAGGTTGTTTCCATCTGATAACATTGATTAGATATCACAATAAATTCAGTTATTTAATTTAATGCACATATATATATATATCTGGTATTGGTGGAAGGCTTGGCCTTTTTCTAAGTGATTTGTTCCGTTGTTACCGCCATTAGTTCCTTGTTACCGGTGTTATGTTTCCATATTTTGCGCTCCTAACACGCTTGGGGTTGTTATGGGGGCCCCCTTGGTTATTCGGTTGAGATTAAAACTTGTCTGGCAAGACCCAACATTGGTACTACATTTTCTAATAACTTAATAAACTTGCATAGGGCTTTGCAACCCCGTGGATAATTTAATTACCCCCCGAGCCAGTGCTCCTCATGAGTGTTGGTCCAAAGTAGAGCACTGTGCGGGGCCAACCCAGGGCAACTTGGGAGATTTCTATCTAGCCTCCATACACTAGCTTATCCGTCGTATCCTGAGACTGGGATATGCGACTCTTATCGGGTTCGCCGACACGTCGGGTGATCTTGCTGGATTTGTTTTACCTTTATCGAATGTCTTGTGTGTGGACTCTGACTTTCTTCGGGTTTTCTCAAGGTTTTGGAATTCCTTTGGAATCACCGATGAAGACCCCAAGATCCGTGGTCGAGGAATTCCCATGGAGTGTGGTTATTTGTGATGGACTAGTTGGAGCACCCCTGCAGGATTAATTCTTTTGGAAAGCCGTGCCCGCGGTTATGTGGCAACTGGGATATTTGTTTAACACCCGATTCTAGTAAACTGAAGTAAACTCTAATTAAAATGCACCAACTGTGTGAGTAACCGTGACTGTCTCTGCTCGTGAACATGATTTGAGAGAGAACACGGTGGGGTTATGATTGACGTAAGCAAGTGTTCAGGATCTCATAGAGATTATGCTAGTTTTGATCGCCTAACATAGACCACTCACATTTACATTCTTGTTGCGTAAGTTAGCCAGCATATAATGCTTAGTGTTGCTGCAAACTAAACATCACCCCCTTCCTTCCTATAGCTTAAATAGTCTTGGTACCCGGGCACATGATAGCTGAGTCCTCTGTGGCTCACAGTTTACTACAACAATCCAGGTACAGGTTCAGGTGAGTTCGTGTAGGATGATCTTACCCAGCTCCAATGGGAGTATGACGAGGAAAGAGGCAGGATGTATGTGACATATCCGGATGAGTAGAGGACCTGGCCGTGATCTTTGGGATAGCTCGATAGTATCATTTGCAACTTCTTTTATCATTTGATTTCGTCCGTAGTCGGACCCTGTGTTCAATTTGATGTTATGATCTGAGTGACATTGTAAGTTAGCATGTGGCGAGTGTAAGCCAATTTGTATACTCTTCTCATTCAGTATTGTATGTTGCGATGATACTATTCTTGCTAACGGCAAGATGCGCATCTATCCCTTGCGATGCCCTCGTGCCTTAAATGGATAGGCGCACATCTTGGGCATGACAAGTTGGTATCAGAGCCATACGACCATAGGAGCCTTTGCTTGTTCGAACTTGGCCGAGTCGTGTCTAGTGAAAACTATTTTGAGTCTAGTTATATCTGAGAGTAGGATTCTTTTTACTCCTCTTCTATGCTCGGGTGAGGTTTCCGACTTAGGAATTTTGATTCTACTCCTCTTCTCGCTCAAATTTTTTTAGGATCACGCGGGTATTTTGGAGTCTATATGATGCCGATGTGACAGGGTTCTGTCTTGGTGCCTCCTGTCTGACTTGATTTCTTCTGGGGAGTCGAGGTCCAGGGAATGTTGGCACATCGTTATCATTCAGCTTCCTTGATATCTCAGGACGGAGAATGTTCGAAATTACTTCAATACTTATCGTGGTGAGATAAGGTCGGAGTCACCCAGTACTGGGGAGGCGTCCAGGGTACCACCATGGTTTAGTATCATTGTGAGTTCGAGGATTCGAGATTAAAAGATTTTGCGAAATGTCTTGAATTATGGTGTGGAAGGTTGCGGATGCAGTTGCAGCTGATTGCCTAGGGCAGGTTCCTGATTCTGCAACCCGAAGCGCATAAACAAGAATGTTTTCGGAAGTTCATAGGTGGGAAATCTTGTAGTCATCTAGGATCATCTTCCCCAGATGTATTGGGTATGTACATTTGTCCGAGCACTTAGCTCAATACTTGTCGTGTTATAGCAAGTGGCGTATTATGTCTAATGATGTATCATGATCCGAAGAAGCATTCTTACTAATTTTTCAGTAGGAAGGCTATGTTGTTTTGTTCAATTCTTTCAAGCATTTGATTCAGCTTATGTTTCATCTTATCAATGAGGTGCTGATGTGTTTTGTCCATCTTCAGGATGGCTCCACCAACTCGCAGCAATCCGGGTCGTGGTGAGGGGCAGACTAATGTTCCACCACCACCCCCGCCACCGCCTCCTCCGCCTCCTCCTCCAGAAGCTTGGAAAGCTATGATGGCCGCAACCAATGCAAACACTCAGATGTTGCTCAGGCTGTTGCAAGAAAGGGAGCAGGGTCAGCAAGGTTTTCAAGGCAATTTTCAGAATCAACTGTAGTTTGTGACTCTCAATCTGTTCCTTGCCAATCAGCCCAAGACTTTCACCTGTTGTGAGCAGCCTCTAGATGCTGATGATTGGCTTCATGATATGAGTAAGCATTTTGAGTGCAGCAATGCCAGGCCAGAGGACTTTGTCAGGTTTGCATCATTCCAGCTAAAGGGTCAAGCAGCTGATTGGTGGCAACAATACAAGGATTCCAGGGGCGATCGTGTTGTTACTTGGGACGATTTCCGTCGTGACTTCAGGGCTCATTACATTCCGATAAGCTTTGTCGAGGAAATGCGTGAGAAGTTCAGGCACCTGAAGGAGGGAAGAAAGTTTGTCTACCAGTACAACGTCGAGTTCTAGAATCTAACTTGTTATGCCAAGCAAGATGTTCCAGATGATAAGGCTATGATCTATCAGTTCAGAGGTGGTCTCAAGGATGAGCTTCTGCCAGGCCTTGTTCTTCAAGAGCCTCGTGAGTTTGATGAATTCTACAACATGGCTTTGAAGATTGAAGCATCTCAGCTCAAGTTGGAGAACTCCAAAAAGCGTTCAAGGGATTCATATTCTTCTTCTTCCAGCAATCAAATGGTTCCTAAGCAGTAGAAGTATTGGGCGCCAAATCCTCTCCCGTTTCGTCCTCCTCAATAGCAGAAGCAGTTCGGTGGTCGTGATTCTTCCCACCCACCCAACCCAGGTTTCCAGCAGAAGAACCAGGCGTCCAAGGCTGTTCTTGTTCCTCCTCCAGGCAATGTTCGTCCGCTTTCTAAGGTGACTTGTCACAAGTGTGGTCAGAAGGGCCACTATGCAAACAAGTGCAACCAACGGCGTCTTCCGCCCCCCCTCCAGCCAAGCCTCCAGGCAATGCTATGGTGAAGCATAATCCCAAGACCGCAAGAGTGAATATGGTGAATGCAGCAGAGGCAGAGGATTCTTCTCAAGTGATCATGGGTAATCTCTCAGTTAATTCTATTCCTGCAAATGTGTTATTTGATTCTGGTGCATCGCATTCATTCATGTCTAGACCTTTTGCTATGAAGAATGATTTCTATTCAGAGATGTTGAGTAGACCTTTGGGTGTTTTTTCTCCGGGTGTGGCCATGAAAACCACCTCCATTGTTCCTGATGTTTCTATCAAGAGGGCAATTATTCTTTCTTGGCTTCTCCTTATGTTCTCGGGAATTCTGATATTGATCTCATTTTGGGTATGGACTTTCTGGCTATGAATAAGGCTCATATTGATTGCAAAGCAAAAGAAGTCAAGCTGACTCATCCTTCAGAAGACGTGATTATTTTCGCGGCTTGCGATGACACAATCCGTCTCTTTGCTCTTAATGAGAAGGGTGAAATCTCGGCGATTTCTCAAATTCCGGTGTTTTGTGAGTATGAAGATGTCTTTCTAGAAGAATTGCCAGGAATGCCTCCGCACCGGCCAGTTGAATTCGTGATTGATCTCGAGCCTGGAACTGAACCGGTCTGCAAGCGCCCGTATAAACTTGGCCCCGAAGAGCTGAAAGAGTTGAAGAAGCAGCTAGATGAGCAAGAACGTTTGGGTCTAATCAGACCAAGTTCTTCTCCGTGGGGTTGTGGTGTTTTGTTTGTCAAGAAGAAAGATGGCACGGATCGTCTTTGTGTTCCGGCCATTGAACAAGAAGACAATCAGAAACAAGTACCCACTTCCCAACATCAATGAGTTGTTTGAGCAACTGAAAGGTGCCAAGGTTTTCTCCAAGATTGATCTTTGCATGGGTTATCATCAGATTCGCATTCGCGAAGAAGACATTCCCAAGACTGCCTTCAGGACGAGTTTTGGCTCTTATGATTACACCGTCATGTCGTTTGGTCTTGCTAATGCTCCTCCAACCTTCTCAAGAATGATGAATTTCATCTTCTCTCCTTTCAAGAATGAGTTCGTCTTGGTCTATCTGGATGATATCCTTGTGTTCTCGGAGACAGAAGAAGATCATGCAGAGCATCTCCGTCTTGTGCTTGACAAGTTAAGAGAGGATCGGTTCTATGCCAAGTTTTCCAAGTGTGAGTTCTGGCTCAATGAAGTGGTGTACCTCGGGCATGTCATCTCTGTCGAGGGAATTAAAGTGCACCCTGAGAAAGTTGAGGCAATCTTGAATTGGGAGCCTCCTCAGAATGTGAAGCAGCTTCAGAGCTTCCTCGGGCTTGCTAGTTATTGCAGAAGATTCGTGGAGAACTTCTCTCAAATTGCTAAGCCTCTGTCCAATCTCCTCCAGAAGAGTGTCAAGTATGTTTGGTCTCCTGACTGTGATGCAGCGTTCAATATGCTCAAGCAGAGACTGACTTCAGCCCCAGTTCTTGTTCCTCCTGAGCAGTCCAAGCCTTTCCAAGTTTTCTGTGATGCTTCTCTCCAAGGTATTGGTGGTGTTCTCATGCAAGACAAGAAGATTGTTGCTTATACCTCGCGTCAGTTGAAGCCTGCCGAGAAGAACTACCCCACTCATGATCTTGAGTTGGTGGCAGTTGTGCATGCTCTAATGACTTGGAGGCATTTGTTTTTGGTTAGACCAGTTGAGGTGTACACCGATCACAAGAGCTTGAAGTACATTTTCACTCAACCCAATCTCAATCTTCGTCAGTCTCGTTGGGTGGAAATGCTTGAAGACTTCAATCCAAGCATTGAGTATACTCCTGGGAAAGCAAATGTCATTGCAGACGCGCTCAACCGTAAGGCGTACTGCAATAGTCTGATCTTGAAGCCTCTTCAGCCCGAGCTTTGTGAAGCCTTCTGCAAGCTCAACCTTCAGATGATTCCGCAAGGATTTCTTGCCAATCTTCAAGTCTCTCCGACTCTGGAAGATCAGGTTCGCCAAGCGCAGCTGCTAGATGCTATGGTGAAGAAAGTGAAGAAAGGTGTGGCCAAGAGCATTCCGAAGTATAAGTGCTTTCGTGTTGATGATAAAGATACCTTGTTCTTTGAGGATCGTCTTGTGGTTCCAAAAGGTGATCTCAGAAAGGTTATCATGGACGAAGCACACAATTCTCTGCTATCCATTCATCCTGGCAGTTCCAAGATGTATCAGGATCTCAAGCATACCTTCTGGTGGACTCGCATGAAACGTGAAATTGCTCAGTTCGTGAACGAGTGTGATGTTTGTCGCAGGGTGAAAGCGGAGCATCACCGTCCAGCAGGTCTTCTTCAGCCTTTGCGTATCCCAGAATGGAAATTCGGTCACGTGGAGATGGATTTCGTAACTGGGTTTCCCAAGTCCAAGAGAGGCAACGATGCCATCTTTGTGGTTATCGACAAGCTGTCAAAAGTTGCTCATTTCCTGCCAGTCAAAGAATCTATTTCGGCAGCTTAGCTTGTAGAGTTGTATACGTCAAGAATAGTATCTCTGCATGGCATTCCTCAACTCATCTCTTCTGGCCGTGGAAGTCTCTTCACTTCCAAGTTTTGGGAGTCCTTCCAGACTGCTATGGGTACTAAGATCCATTTCAGCACAGCGTTCCATCCGCAGACAAGTGGTCAAGTTGAGAGAGTCAATCAGATCCTTGAAGATATGCTCAGAGCCTGTGTGATATCGTTCGGCATGAAGTGGGAAGACTGTTTTCCATATGCTGAATTCTCATACAACAACAACTTTCAAGCTAGTTTAGGCAAGGCCCCTTTCGAGATTATCTACGGCAGAAAGTGTCGTACCCCGCTTAACTGGTCTGAAATCGGTGAGCGTCAGATATTGGGCAATGAAATGATCATAGAAGCAGAAGAGATGTGCCATGTCATTTGAAAGAACCTCAAAGCAGCTCAGTCCCGTCAAAAGAGCTATTATGATAGCAAACATCGGGATGTTTCCTTCCAAGTGGATGATCTTGTCTATCTCAAAGTTTCTCCCGTGAGAGGCATGCAACAATTTGGAATCAAAGGGAAGTTGGCCCCTCATTTCGTTGGTCCATTCAAAGTTGTTGACAAGAGAGGTGGTCTTGCATATCAACTTGAGCTTCCTCCAAATTTCGCGAATGTGCACAATGTCTTCCATGTTTCTCAGCTCCGAAAGTGCTTCAAGACTCCTGAGCGGACCATTGACCTCCAAGACATCGATCTTCAAGAAGATCTCTCTTATCGTGAGCACCCAGTTGCTATTCTTGAAGAAACTGAGCGTAAGACTCACAACAAGTCTATCAAGTTCCTCAAGGTGAAGTGGTTTCATCATTTCGACAAAGAAGCTACTTGGGAACGCGGGGACCTGCTCCGTTCTGAATTTTCAGACTTCTTCCATTCCTAGATCTCGGGTCGAGATCCTCATGTAGTGTGGGAGAGTTGTGACATCCCAAGTGATGTCCCTACCTTATTTGGCATGTAACCATATGCATGAACCTTGTGTCATGAGCTATGAGATGATTGCACCTTTGTCTTCATGGTGTTTTTGCATTCATGCATCATGTCATCCATCATTTCATCATCATGCCATTCATCATGCTTGCTTGTGTTGTGTGTCTTGTACTGGATCCTGTATGTGATGTGCCTTGTGTGGTTTTGGCCTTGAGAGTGGTGGTCTCCATGTGTGCAACCTCTTCCTCTTCTACCTCTCTTTTTCTTCCTTCTCAAAAACCCCTCTCGTTGCTTTTTTCCAATATGATTTCTTGGCAGATTTTAAGTTGTTTTAAAAATCTTTTAAAATGCTCAAGAGGTGGCCCTAATGTTCTTATGAATATTGGGAGTGAAGCTTTTGTTATTCGAATGTGTTTGGTTTTTGAAACCTATTTAAAATAGGGGCTGTTTTATTAATATATTAAAAATAACTTGTGAAATAATTCCATTTAACATTTTTATAAATAGGAGCATAATATTTCCTTCTCAAAACTAGTTTTGTTTTCACCCAACCCTTTTTCTTTTGCTCTGGGCTTTATTTTTTTTATCCTGGCTGTTTTATTTAAAAGAAAACCCTTCTCTGTTTTATTTGAGAGAGAGGAGGAGCAGTTGGGCCGAGGCCCAGCCCACGTGAGCAGTAGACAGCTGCCTGCTCCCGTTCCTTCTCCGTCAGGTTCAGCTGAGAGAGAGCCGGGTCCGCCGTCGCTTTTCTGTCGCCGTCGCCGTCAGCTCGAGGGTATAAAGCCTCCCCTCGGTGTGCATGTTCCCTCGCCTAGGGTTCCTCTCCCTCCAGCCGCCGCCGTAGCTCCCTTCTCCCGTGCTTCTGCTCTCCCACCTCACTTGTTTCCCCTGTCAGGTAAGAGTTCAGAGAGAGTTCAGTGAGCGCAGCACGTCACCGGCGACCAGCTCGTCGTCTCCGTCGAGCCCATCGTCGACCATGGCGTCCAGGAGCTCCCGTGTCATGCCGTCGTTCCATTCTAGGCGCTAGAAGGCCCTGGGAGGCCTTCTTCTTCCTCCTCGACGTTGTAGCGCGGCTGGGTCTTCTTCCCCTCCATTGCCGCCGCGTCCCCGAGCATCTCCTTCCCCGTCCTCAACTCCGTTGTGATCGGTTCGTCGTTGCCTTCCTCCAAGGTGAGTCGCCGGTCCCCGTAGGTCTTCTCCTCCGTGCGTAGCTCATTTCGGTCGCCGTCATTGCCTGTCACCGCCGGTAGCAGTTCGAGCTCCTGCCGCTCGCCTCCTTCCTCCTCACCGCGAGGTGAGCAGGGGAATGGATCCGCTCGTCGCCCCCGCGTGTGTGTGAGTAGCAGCTATCGCCAGATCGCCGTGGATCGCCGGAATCGCGTCGTCATTGTTCTGTCTCCGGTGCTCTATTCTTTCTTCAGTTTCGTCAGTATTGGACGAGCGCGTGTGTATTAGTTCTGTGGTGCCCCTCCTCTGTTAAGATCCGGCCAAGTAGCGTAGTGGTGTGGGGTGTAGTGTGAGACAGGGAGGTCGTGGGTTCGAGTCCCCCCACCCCATTTGTGATTTATTTGCTCTGTTTTTTTTGCATTTGTTTTACTTCTTTATGTTGCTAGATAAATCATGTGTATGTGTATGTTTTGTTAGATTTTTCCTTTACCTTCTGTTTAGCCATATTAACATGTGTGTGTGTATGTTCTCATACACACATCAGTGTGTGCTTGTGCTTTGCACATGTAAGTGTATGTGTAATATGTGTGTGTGCATATATATACCTAGTGTATATATGCATATATATGTAAGTGTATGTGTAGTATGTGTGTGTGGTGGTAGTGCAATGTTTGCATGTGTGTGTGTATGTTCCACATACACACCCTTGTGTATGTGGTATGTACATGTGTATGCATTTGCATGTGCATGTTAACATGTGGATGAGTTGGTTAGTGTGTGTAGTGTGTAGTGTGTGGAAGCTATGCATACACCCTTGTGTGTGAGTAGGGTAGGTGCATGTGTTCATGCACTTATGCATAGGTATGTGGTGTGTGTATATGCCTAAGGCATATACACATGTTTGGTTCATGTCTTGTGGTGTGTGGAGTGCTTTTGCACATACACTTGCTTGGTAAATGCGTGTGTGCCTATATATATGTATGTGTGGATGTAAGTGCATGCTTAGCTCCATGTGTAGGTTACTCTCAAATTAGCATAGTTTCTCTTCTAGCTAGTTTCATCCTTGTAAATGATGCTATGCCATGATATCATGTTCCTAGGGTGCTATTTAACCATTTCCAACTTGTATGCATAGAGCCCATGTCATTTGTGGCCATTGTCTTCAAGTTACTTATGTGTCATAAGTCACTCATGAGCTATAGGGGTTAATTTCGACCTAGCCTTGCTCCCTTGCGTTCCATGCAAGCATATGGGTATGAGTAATGATTTTGGGGTAGAATCAACCCATGTATGCATATGTGAAGTCAGATTTGACTTTGGGGCAACTTCACAAAACTGCATTTTTATGCTGTGATGCCCTTTTGTCTTTTTCATATGAATTAATCTGTGCATGATTTTAAGTTCTTGCCAACATGAGATTTCTAGTTAAAGTAGCTGTGAACACCCTTCTATTTTTGTTATTAGTGTTAAGTCACCATATCAGTGGGAACCATGCTGTTTAGTTGGCTACTTTTTGTTACTGTTCATCCTGCTTATAAATGGCCAAGTATGGAGATTCTGCTGTTATTGTTTTGCCATGAAGAGTGGATTGTAGGAAGTGCTGTCGTTGGATTTTGATCATGCTCGGTGCTAGGTATTTGTAGTAGATATTGCCATATACCATCCTGTTAATTTTCATGCCATTTGGAGCTCTCTAGTATATTTAACCATTGTTTTCAACTTGCTACTTTGTTAACCTAGATTCCAGAAAGCTGGAATTTTCACTAAGTCCCTAAAAATCTGATTCATCATGCCTAATTGATTGCTCCATGCATATTGACGTGTACCTCTTTTGCTGATTGCATAGTTGGACAAATTGATGTGGGTGTTGAGTAGATTCTGTACATATCTTGTTTGTAGCTGTAGGATTCCTGTAGCTCTAGTTGTGAGCTTTTGAAATTGCTATGTTGCTGTTTGTGACAGATTTGGTGTTATTTTGTTTTGTGAGTTGTGGGAGTTATACTCCATGGAACTGAGAGATTCTTGAGTCTATTGTGATTGATTTTTCATCACCTATCTAGTGGACACCTTGTAATGCCAGGAATTAGCCTAGGTATTTGGTGATCTTGTGTTTTGCCTCCGTACCTTGTCGTGAGCGTATCTCGAGAACCGTAGCTCCGTTTCTTGCGATCCTTATTTGCATTTTCATCGATTTTGCATGCTGCATCCATATTTGCCATGTTAATGCATGTCTAAATAACCTAACATGAGGTTATTTTCAGATTCATTAATAAACAACTTAGCATGTGAAACATGACTAGTTTTGGATTGCCATGTTATAATTCTTCATAAATGATCATGCATCATTTTGATTGTGCATTGCACCTTGGTTGGATGTTTATTGTTGCTGTTTCCCTTGGGTAGACGCGAGTGTTGATACTGAGTACGAGGACCCAGGAGAGTACCACTACGAGGATCCCGCTACTTGTTTCACTGAAGAACCAACAGGCAAGATGATCATACCCGGATCCCAATACTATCTTTGCTTGCTAGTTTCTCGCTCTTATTGTTACAATTGCGCTACCTACCACATGATATCAGCCCCATGTTGCCATGACATCCTCTAACCTCCACATCCGAGAAAACCTTTGATTGGCTAAGTTACCGCTGCTTAGCCCCTCTTATAGCGTTCTTAGTTGCAGGTGTAGGTTGTTTCCATCTGATAACATGGATTAGATATCACAATAAATTCAGTTATTTAATTTAATGCACATATATATCTGGTATTGGTGGAAGGCTTGGCCTTTTGCTAAGTGATTTGTTCCGCTGTTACCGCCATTAGTTCCTTGTTACCGGTGTTATGTTTCCATATTTTGCGCTCCTAACACGCTTGGGGTTGTTATGGGGACCCCCTTGTTTATTCGGTTGAGATTAAAACTTGTCTAGCAAGACCCAACATTGGTACTACATTTGCTAATAACTTAATAAACTTGCATAGGGCTTTGCAACCCCGTGGATAATTTAATTAACCCCCAGGCCAGTGCTCCTCATGAGTGTTGGTCCAAACTAGAGCACTGTGCGGGGCCAACCCAGGGCAACTTGGGAGATTTCTATCAGGCCTCCATACACTAGCTTATCCATCGTATCCTGAGATTGGGATACGCGGCTCTTATCGGGTTCGTCGACACGTCGGGTGGTTTTGCTGGATTTGTTTTACCTTTATCGAATGTCTTGCATGTGGACTCTAACTTTCTTCGGGTTTTCTCGAGGTGTTGGAATTCCTTTGGAATCACCGATGAAGACCCAAGATCCGTGGTCGAGGAATTCCCACGGAGTGTGGTTATTTGTGATGGACTAGTTGGAGCACACCTGCAGGATTAAATCTTTCGGAAAGCCGTGCCCGCGGTTATGTGGCAATTGGGATATTTGTTTAACACCCGGTTCTAGTAAACTGAAGTAAACTCTAATTAAAATGCACCAACTGTGTGAGTAACCGTGACTGTCTCTGCTCGTGAACATGATCCGAGAGAGAACACGGTGGGGTTATGATTGACGTAAGCAAGTGGTCAGGATCTCATAGAGGTTATGCTAGTTTCGATCGCCTAACATAGACCACTCACATTTACATTCTTGTTGCGTAAGTTAGCCACCATATAATGCTTAGTGCTGCTGCAAACTAAACATCACCCCCTTCCTTCCTATAGCTTAAATAGTCTTGGTACCCGGGCACATGATAGCTGAGTCCTCTGTGGCTCACAGTTTACTACAACAATCCAGGTACAGGTTCAGGTGAGTTCGTGCAGGATGATCTTACCCAGCTCCAATGGGAGTATGACGAGGAAAGAGGCATGATGTATGTGACATATCCGGATGAGTAGAGGACCTGGCCGTGATCTTTGGGATAGCTCGATAGTATCATTTGCAACTTCTTTTATCGTTTGATATCATCCATAGTCGGACCCTGTGTTCAATTTGATGTTATGATCTGAGTGACATTGTAAGTTAGCATGTGGCGAGTGTAAGCCAATTTATATACTCTTCTCATTAAGTATTGTATGTTGCGATGATACTATTCTTGCTAACGGCAAGATGCGCATCTATCCCTTGCGATGCCCTCGTGCCTTAAATGGATAGGCGCGCATCTTGGGCGTGACACATTATTAGGAGAATGATGTGATGGACAAGACCCAATCCTAAGCATAGCACAAGATCGTGTAGTTCGTCTGCTAAAGCTTTTCTAATGTGAAGTATCGTTTCCTTAGACCATGAGATTGTGCAACTCCTGGATACCGTAGGAATACTTTGGGTGTGCCAAACGTCACAACTATCTGGGTGGCTATAAAGGTACACTACAGGTATCTCCGAAAGTGTCTGCTGGGTTGGCACGGATCGAGACTGGGATTTGTCACTCCGTGTGACGAAGAGGTATCTCTGGGCCCACTCGGTAAGACAACATCATAATGAGCTCAATGTGACTAAGGAGTTAGCCACGGGATGATGTGTTATGGAACGAGTAAAGAGACTTGCCGGTAACGAGATTGAAAAAGGTATAGGGATACCAACGATCGAATCTCGGGCAAGTATCATACCGGTAGACAAAGGGAATTGTATACGGGATTGATTGAATCCCCGACATCGTGGTTCATCCGATGAGATCATCATGGAGCATGTGGGAGACAACATGGGTATCCAGATCCTGCTATTGGTTACTGACCAGAGAGGTATCTCGGTCTTGTCTACATGCCTCCCGAACCCGTAGGGTCTACACACTTAAGGTTCGATGATGCTAGGGTTATAGGGAAATTGTGTACGTGGTTACCGAAGGATGTTCGGAGTCCCGAATGAGATCCCGGACATCACGAGGAGTTCCGGAATGGTTCGGAGGTAAAGATTCATATATAGGAAGTGAGGTTTTGGTCACCGGAAGTGTTTCGGGCATCACCGGTGACGTACCGGGACCACCGGAAGGGTTCCGGGGGTCCATCGTGTGAGGACACCGGCACCAGAGGGCCGCATGGGCCGAAGGTGGGAGGTAACCAGCCCCTAGGTGGGGTGGTGCGCCTCCCACAAGGTCCCAAGGCGCAGGAAAGGTGGGAGGGGGGCAAACCCTAGGCGCAGATGGGCCCTAGGCCTACCTAGGGCGCCGCCCCTCCTCACCCCTCTCTTGGCCGCCGCCCTAGACCCATCTAGGGTTGGCCGCCGGCCCTAGGATGGGAACCCTAGGGGGCTGTGCACCCTTCCTCCTCCTCGTATATATAGTGGAGCCCTTGGGTCTACCGAGAACACGCATCTCTCTCTCTCTCGGTGCAACCCTACCTCTCCACCTCCTCGTCCTCCGTAGCGCTTGGCGAAGCCTTGCCGGAGTACCACACAGCTCCACCATCACCATATTGTCGTGCTGCCGGAGCTCTCCCTCAACCTCTCCTTCCTCCTTGCTGGATCAAGGCATAGGAGACATCACCGGGCTGCACGTGTGTTGAACGCGGAGGCGCCGTTGTTCGGCGCTTAGATCGGAATCCACCGCGATCTGAATCGCTGTGAGTATGACTCCACCAACCGCGTTCTTGTAACGCTTCCGCTTTGCGATATTGAAAGTTATGAAGATGCACTCCCCCTTTGCTTTTTTCTAGTTTCTCCATAGATTGATCTTGGTGACACGTAGGAATTTTTTTGATTTGCTACTACGTCTCCCAATAGTGGCATCATGAGCTAGGTCTATGCGTAGAATCTATGCACGAGTAGAACACAAGGTGTTGTGGGCGTTGATTTTGTCAATTGGCTTGCCTTTACTAGTCTTATCTTGATTTGGCGGCATTGTGGAATGAAGCGGCTCGGGCCGACCTTACACGTATGCTTACGTGAGACTGGTTCCACCATAGATGCACTGGTTGCATAAGGTGGCTTGCGGGTGTCTGTCTCTCCCATTTTAGTCGGATTGGATTCGATGAAAAGGGTCCTTATGAAGGGTAAATAGAAATTGGCATATCACGTTGTGGTTTTTGTGTAGGTAAGAAACGTTCTTGCTAGAAACCTATAGCAGCCACGTAAAAACTTGCAAACAACAAATTAGAGGACGTATAACTTGTTTTTGCAGCATATGCCATGTGACGTGATATGGCCAAAGAATGTGATATGATATATGTGATGTATGATATTGATCATGTTCTTGTAATAGGATCCACGACTTGCATGTTGACGAGTATGACAACCGGCAGGAGCCATAGGAGTTGTCTTAATTTATTAATTAACCTACGTGTCAACGCCATGTAATTACTTTACTTTATTGCTAAGCATTAGCCATAGTAGTAGAAGTAATAGTTGGCGAGACGACTTCATGGAGACACAATGGTGGAGACCATGATGATGGAGATCATGGTGTTGTGCCGGTGACAATGGTGATCATGCCGCGCCTAGAAGATGGAGATCAAGGGCGCAAGATGATATTGGCCATATCATGTCACTTTATGATTTGCATGTGATGTTTATCATGTTTTACATCTTATTTGCTTAGAACGACGGTAGCTTAAATAAGATGATCTCTCACTAAAATTTCCACAAATGTGTTCCCCCTAACTGTGCACCGTTGTTAAGTCATTGTTCCGAAGCACCAGATGATGATCGGGTGTGATAGGCTCTAACATTCGCACACAACGGGTGTAAGCCAGATTTACACACGCAATACACTTAGGTTGACTTGACGAACCTAGCATGTACAGACATGGCCTCGTAACACGAGAGATCGAAAGGTCGAACATGAGTCATATAGAAGATACGATCAACATGGAGATGTTCACCATTGATGACTAGTCCATCTCACATGATGATCGGACACAGGTTAGTTGACGTGGATCATGTGTCACTTGGATGACTAGAGAGATGTATATCTAAGTGGGAGTTCATTAATAATTTGATTAGATGAACTTAATCATCATGAACTTAGTCTAAAAGTGTCTTTGCAAATTATGTCGTAGATAGGTCACGCTGTGGCTCCCCTATTTTATTGATAAAGTCCTAGAGAAAAGTAAGTTGAAAGTTGATGGTAGCAATAATGCGGACTGGGTCCATGATCTGAGGATTGTCCTCATTGCTGCATAGAAGGCTTATGTCCTTGATGCACCGCTAAGTGCACCACTCCCTCAAGCGTTGTCTGTAGATGTTGTGAACATACGACAGGCACTTTCTGATGACTACTTCAACGTTCAGTGCATCATGCATTACGGTTTAGAATTGAGGCTCCAAAACGTTTTGAATGTCATGGAACATATGAGATGTTCTAAGAGCTGAAATTAGGATTTCAGGCTCGTGCCTATGTTCAGAGGTATGAGACCTCCAACAAGATTCTCTGCCTGCAAGATAAAGGAGAATAGCTCAATCAGTGAGCATGTGCTCAGATTGTCTGGGTGCTACAATCACTTGAATCGAGTGTGAGTTAACCTTCCAGATAAGATAGTGATTAGTACAGTTCTCCAAGTCACCGCCACCAAGCTACTAGAGCTCTAGTGATTAGTACAGTTCTCCAAGTCACCGCCACCAAGCCAGTTGCCGCTCTAGTGAAGAAACCCAAGGTTGAGCCCAAACCCGAGACTAAGTGCTTCTGTTATGAGGAGAATGTTCGTTGAAGCGGAACAACCCTAGATACTTGGTAGATAAGAAGGCTGCAATGCCGACAGAAGTATATTTGATATACGTGTTACTGATGTGTACCTTGCTGGTACTCCTAGTAGCACCTGGGTATTGGATACCAGTTCGGTTGCTAAGTGTTAGCAACTCGAAATAAAAGCTGTGGAATAAACGGAGGCTAGCTAAGTGAAAGGTGACGATGTATGTTGGAAGTGTTTCCAAGGTTGATGTGATCACCATCGCACGCTCTCTCTACCTTCGGGATTTGTGATAAACCTAAATAAATGTTATTTGGTATTTGCGTTGAGCATGAACGTGATTAAATCATGTTTAGTGCAATACGGTTATTCATATAAGTTAGAGAATAATGGTTATTCTGTTTACATGAATAATGCCTTCAATGGTCATGCACCCACTGGGAATGGTTTATTGAATCTTGATCATAGTAGTACACATGTTCATAACATTGGTACCAAAAGATACAAAGTTAATAATGATAGTACCACATACTTGTGGCACTGCCACTAAATGTCATATTGGTATAAATCGCATGAAGAAAATCCATGCTGACGGATCTTTTGACTCACTCAATTTCGAATCGGTTGAGACATGCGAGCCATGCCTCTTGGGCAAGATGACTAAGACCCCGTCTTCCGGTATGATGGAGCGGGCTAGTGGCTTATTGGAATTAATACATATTGATGTATGTGGTCCAATGAGTGTTGAAACACACAGTGGATATCATTATTTTCTTTACCTTCACTGATGATTTGAGTAAATATGGGGATATTTGCTTAATGAAACACGAGTCTGAAATGTTTGAAAGGTTCAAGGAGTTTCATAGTAAAGTTAAAGATCACCATGACAAGAAGATAAAATATCTACGATATGGTCGTGGACATGAATACCTGAGTTACGGGTTTGGTATGCAATTTAAGACAATGTGGAAATTGTTTCACAGCTCACGCCTCCTAGAACACCATAGTGTGATGGTGTGTCCGAATGTCATAGTCGTGCTCTGTTGGATATAGTGCGTACTATGATGTCTCTTATTGTTTTGCCAGTATCTTTATGGGGTTATGCATTAAAGACAAATCCATTTACTTTAGTAGGGCACCATCTAAGTCTGTTGAGATGGCACCGTGAGAATTATGGTTTGACGGAAGCCTAAGCTATCATTTCTTAATGTTTGGGGCTGCGACGCTTATGTGAAAATGGGTTTTCACCTAATGAGCTCGAACCCAAAGAAGGCAAATGCATCTTCATAGAATATCTAAGGAGACATTGGGTATACCTTCTATCTCAGATCCATGTGCAAAAGGTGTTTGTTGCTAAGAACGGGTCCTTTCTCGAGAAAGAGTTTCTCTCGAAAGAATTGAGTGGGAGGAACATAGAACTTGATGAGGTGGTTGAACCTTTGTTTCAACCAGAGAGTAGCACAACATAGAAATATGTTTCTGTGGAGCGTACGTTAGTTGAAAAGGAAGTTAATGATGATGATCTTGAAGCTTTGGATCAAGTTACTATCGAACCTCGTAGGTCGACAAGGACGCGTACTGCTCCAGAGTAGTACGGCAACCCTGTCTTGGAAGTCATGTTGTTGGACAATGATGAACCTACGAACTATGAAGAAGCGATGATGGGCCCGGATTCCAACAAATGGCTAGTAGACATGAAATCCGAGAAAGGATCCATGTATGAAAACCAAGTATGGACTTTGGTAGACTTTCCCGTTGAACGGTAGGTCACTGAGTACAAATGGACCTTTGAGATGAACACAGACACTAATGGTGAAATGTCACCGTTTATAAAGCTCGACTTGTCGCAAAGAAGTTTCTGCCAAGTTTAAGGAGTTGACTGCGATGAGATTTTCTCATCCGTAGCTATGCTAAAAAGTTTGTTAAAATTATGTTAGCAGTTGCTGCATCTTTCGATTATGAAATCTGGTAGATGGATGTCAAAACAAGGCTTCCTTAATGGTTTCCGTGAGGAAGAGTTGTATGTGATACAACCAGAAGGTTTTGTCAATCCTAAGGATGCTAAAAGGTATGAAAACTCTAGCGATCCTTCTATGGACTGGAGCAAGCATCTCGGAGTTGGAATATGAGCTTTGATGAAGTGTTCAAAGTTTTTGAGTTTATACAAAGTTTATGAGAAACTTGTATTTACAAGAAAGTGAGTGGGAGCACTATAGATTTTCTGATAAGAATATGTACTTGACATATTATTGATCAGAAATGATGTAGAATTTCTGGAAAGCATAAATGGTTGTTTGGAAAAAAGTTTTTTAAAGGAAGACCTGGATAAAGCTACCTAATTGTTGGGCATCAAGATTTATAGAGATAGATCAAGATGCTTGATAAGAATTTCAATGAGTACATACCTTGACAAGATATTCAAGAAGTTCAATATGGATCAGTCCAAGAAAGGGTTCTTGCCTGTATTAGAAGGTGTGAGATTGAGCACAGCTCAATGCCCGACCACAGCAGAAAATAGAGAAAAGATGAGTGTCATCCCCTATGCTTCAACCATAGGCTCTCTATAGTATGCCATGCTGTGTACCGCACCTGTGTGTGCCTTGCCATGAGTTTGTCAAGGGGTACAAGAGAGATCCAGGAGTGGATCACTGGACAACGGTCGAAATTATCCTTAGCAACTAGAGGACTAAGGAAATATTTCTCGATTATGGAGGTGATAAAGAGTTCATCGTAAAGGGTTACGTCAATGCAAGCCTTAACACCAATCCAAATGACTCTTAGTAGAAATCCAGATACGTATAGTGGAGTAGCCATTTGGAATAGCTCCAAGTGGAGTGTGGGAGCAGTATCTACTATAGGACATAGAAGTTTGCAAGGTACACCCGGATCTGAATGTCGCAGATCCGTGTTGGGGAACGTCGCATGGGAAACAAAAAATTTATTACGTTCACCCAAGACCTATCCATGGTGATGAGCATCTACGAGAGGGAGAGTGGATCTACATACCCTTGTAGATTGCTAAGCGGGAAGCATTAAGAAACGCGGTTGGTGTAGTCGAACATCTTTGCGATCCAAATCGCCGAGTGTCCCGCGATCTCATCACGATTGGTCCCGCGATCCAATCACGATCCGTCCCGCGAACTCATCACGATCTGTCCCACGATCTCATCACGAACCATCTCGCAATCTTGATCACGATCCTCCCGATCTAGCACTGAACGGACGGCACCTCCGCGTTCAGCACACGTATAGCTCAATGACGATCTCTGCCTTCTTGATCCAACAAGAGGGAGCGGAGAGGTAGACGAGTTCTCCGGCAGCGTGACGGCGCTGCGGCGATGGTGGTGGAGCACTTCCGATAGGGCTTCGCCAAGCACTACAGAAAACCGATCTAGAGGAGAAACTATGCACTAGAGGAACTGGTAGCACGTGGCTGAAAAAGACTAGTGCAAAACCCTAAAACCTCTAGTATATATAATGTTGGGGAACGTTGCATGGGAAACAAAAAAATTCCTACGCACACGCAGATCTATCCATGGTGATGAGCATCCACGAGAGGGAGAGTGGATCTACGTACCCTTGTAGATCGCTAAGCGGGAAGCGTTAAGAAACGCGGTTGGTGTAGTCGAACGTCTACACGATCCAAATCGTCGTGCGTCCCGCGATCCCATCACGATCCGTCTCGCGATCCAATCACGATCCGTCCCGCGATCCAATCATGATCCGTCCCGCAAACTTGATCACGATCCGTCCCACGAACTTGATCACGATCCTTCCGATCTAGCGCCGAACGGATGACACCTCCGCGTTCAGCACACATGGAGCTTGATGACAATCTCCACCGTCTTGATCCAGCAAGAGGAAGTGGAGAGGAGGAAGAGTTCACCAGTACCATGACGGCGCTCCGGCGATGGTGGTGGAGAAATTCCGGCAGGGCTTCGCCTAAGCATTGGAGAAATCCGATCTAGAGGAGAAACTATGCACTGGAGGAACGGGTAGCACGTGGCTGTAAAAACTGTGCCAAAACCCTAATATCCTCTAGTATATATCGGAGGAGAGGAGGATGAGGCTTGTCTACCAAATAGGCAGCCCTTGGGTCGGCCGAACCTAGTGGGATTGGAGGATTCCTCCTCCAATCCTAGTAGGACTAGGACTCCTCTTTATTTTTGCTTTTTTGCCTTTTCCCACCTTTTTCTATTTGGTATTTTCTTCCCAGCCGCATGGGCCTTGTGTGGGACTTCCACCAGCCCAAAAAGGGCAGGTATTCACTCTCCCACAGCCCATGTACCTCTTGGGTCGAAATACCCCTCCCGATGGTCTCCTGGTACACTACCGGCACTCCCGATACACTACCGATGAGCCCAAAACTTTTCCGGCAACAAAAATAGGACTTCCTATATATGAATCTTTACCTCCGGACCATTCCGAAGCTCCTCGTGACATCTGTGATATAATCCGGGACTCCGAACAACCTTCGGTCACCACCATACATAACTCTATACCACCGAAACGTCACCAAACCTTAAGTGTGCAGACCCTGCGGGTTCGAGAACTATGTAGACATGACCGAGACACCTCTACGGTCAATAACCAATAGCGGGACCTGGATGCCCATATTGGTTCCTACATATTCTATGAAGATCTTTATCGGTCGAACCTCTATGTCAAGGATTCAGTTAATCCCGTATGATGTTCCCTTTGTTCTTCGGTATGTTACTTGCCCGAGATTCGATCGTCGGTATATCCATACCTAGTTCAACCTCGTTACTGGCAAGTCTCTTTACTCATTCCGTAATACAAGATCCCGCAACTAACACTTAGTTACATTGCTTGCAAGGCTTATTGTGATGTTTTATTACCGAGTGGGCCCTAAGATACCTCTCCGTCACACGGAGTAACAAATCCTAGTCTTGGTCCATGCCAACTCAACAGGCACCTTCGGAGATACCTGTAGAGCACCTTTATAGTCACCTAGTTATGTTGCGACGTTTGATACATACAAGGCACTCCTTCGATGTCCGTGAGTTGCATGATCTCATGGTCATAGGAACACATACTTGACATGTAGAAAACAGTAGCAATAAACTGACACGATCATATGCTACGTTTGTAGTTTGGGTCTTGTCCATCACATCATTCTCCTAATGATGTGATCCCGTTATCAAATGACATCACATGTCAATGGCTAGGAAACCTTGACCATCTTTGACCAACGAGCTAGTTCACTAGAGGCATACTAGGGACAGAGTGTTGTCTATTTACCCACACATGTAATGTGTTTCCAATCAATACAATTATAGCATGGATAATAAACGATTATGATGAACAAGGAAATATGATAATAACTAATTTATTATTGCCTCTAGGGCATATTTCCAACAGTCTCCCACTTGCACTAGAGTCAATAATCTAGTTCACATCACCATGTGATTCGCATTGTTATGAATCTAACACCCAATGAGTTCTGGGGCTCGATCATGCTTTGCATGTGAGAGAGGTCTTATAGTCAACGGGTCTGCGACATTCAGATCCGTATGTACTTTGCAAATCTCTATGTCAAACTATAAGCACTGCTACCAAACTCCGGTTGGCACTATTCCAAATGGCTGCTCCACTATACGTATCCAGATTGCTACTACGAGTCATCCGGATTGGTGTTAAATCTTGCATCGACGTAACTCTTTATGACGAACTCTTTATCACCTCCATAATCGAGAAACATCTCCTTAGTCTTTTAGTTACTAAGGATAATCTTGACCACTGTCTAGTGATCCACTCCTAGATCACTCTTGTACCCCTTGATGGACTCATGGCAAGGCACACACAGGTGCAGTACATAGCATGTCATACTATACAGAGTCTATGGCTAAGGCATAGGGGACGATGTTCATCCTTTCTCTTTCTTCTGCCGTGGTCGAACTTTGAGTCTCACTCAACTTCACACCTTACAGATCAGGCGAGAACTCTTTCTCTGACTGATCCATTTTGAACTCTTTCAAAATCTTGTCATGGTATGTATTCATTGAAAGTTTCATTAAACATCTTGATCTATCTCGATAGATCTTGATGCTCAACAATTAGGTAGCTTTATCCAGGTCTTCCTTTGAAAATCACTTTTCAAATAACCGTTTATGCTTTCCAGAAATTCTACATTATTTTCGATCAACAATATGTCATCCACATATACTTATAAGAAATTCTATAGTGCTCCCACTCACTTTACTGTAAATACAAGTTTCTCTTAAACTTTGTATAAACTACAAAACTTTGATCACCTCATCAAAGTGTATATTCCAACTCTGAGATGCTTGCTTCAGTCCTTAGATGGATTGCTAGAGCTCGCACACCTTTTAGCATCCTTAGGACTGACAAAACCCTCTGGTTGTATCACATACAACCTTTCCTCAAGTAAACTGTTAAGGAAACAATGTTTTTTCATCCATTTGCCAGATTTCATAATTGAAAAATGCAGCAACTACTAACATAATTCTAACAGACTTTAGCATCGCTACGAGTGAGAAAGTCTCATCGCAGTCAACTCCTTGAACTTGTCGGAAACTTCTTTTCGACAAGTCGAGCTCTATAAATGGTGAAATTTACCATCAACGTTTGTCATCATCTCAAAGGTCCATTTGTACTCGATGGCCTGCCGTCCAACGAGCAAGTCTACCAAAGTCTATACTTGGTTTTCATACATGGATCCATCCTCGGATTTCATGGCCTCTAACCATTTGTCGGAATCCGGGCCCATCATCGCTTCTCCACAGCTCGAAGGTTCATCGTTGTCCAACAACATGACCTCCAAGACAGGGTTGTCGTACCGCTCAGGAGCAATACACATCCTTGTTGAACTACGAGGTTTGATAGTAACTTGATCCGAAGCTTCATCATCATCATCATCATCATCATCATTAACTTCCTCTTCAACTAACGTAGGCTTTACAGAAAAATCTTCCTGCGCTGCGCTACTCTCTCGTTGAAACAAAGGTTCAATAACCTCATCAAGTTCTATCTTCCTCCCACTCAATTCTTTCGAGAGAAACTTTTTTTGGGAAAGGACCCGTTTTAGCAACAAACACTTTATGCTTGGATCTGAGATAGAAGGTTCACCCAACTGTTCTTAGGGTATTCTATGAAGATGCGTTTGTCCGCTTTGGGTCCGAGCTCATTAGGTGAAAACATTTTTCCACACAAGCATCGCATCCCCAAACATTAAGAAATGACAGCTTAGGTTTCTATCAAAGCATAATTCACACGGTGTCATTTCAACGGATTTAGATGGTGCCCTATTTAAAGTGAATGTAGTTGTCTCTAATGCATAACTGCAAAATTATAGTAGCAAAACGATAAGAGACATCATAGCAAGCACCGTTTCCAATAGAGCACGACTATGACGTTTGAACACACCATGACACTATGGTGTTCCAGGTGGCGTGAGTTGTGAAACAACTTTCACATTGTCTAAAGTTGAATGCCAAACTCGTAACTCAGATATTCACCTCCACGATCATATCGCAGACATTTTTATCTTCTTGTCACGATGATCTTAAACTTCACTCTGAATTTGCTTGAACCTTTCAAACGATTCAGACTTGTGTTTCATTAATTAAATATACACTATATCTACTCAAATCATTAGTGAAGGTAAGAAAATAACGATATCCACCGCACGCTACAAGACTCATTGGATTGCATACATCAACATGTATCATTTCCAATAAAGCACTTGCCTGCTCCATCAAACCAGAAAATGGGGTCCTTAGTCATCTTGACCAAGAGGCATGGTTCGCATGTCTCAACCGATTCGAAATTGAATGAGTCCAAAGATCCATCAGCATGGAGTTTCTTCATGCGTTTTATACCAATATGACATTTAGCGGCAGTGCCACAAGTATGTGGTACTATCATTATTAACTTTGTGTCTTTTGGCATCAATGTTATGAACATGTGTATTACTACAATCAAGATTCAACAAACCATTCTCACTGGGTGCATGACCATTGAAGGTATTATTCATGTAAATAGAATAACCATTATTCTCTAACTTAAATGAATAATCGTGTTGCAATAAACATGATCTAATCATGTTCATGCTCAACGCAAAACACCAAATAACATTTATTTAGGTTTGTCACTAATCCCGAAGGTAGAGAGAGTGTGCGATGTTGATCACATCAACCTTGGAAACATTTCCAACACACATCGTCACCTCACCCTTAGCTAGTGCTCCGTTTATTCCATAGCTTTTATTTCGAGTTACTAACATTTAGCAACCGAACCGGTATCCAATACCCAGGTGCTACTAGGAGTACTAGCAAGGTACACATCAATAACACGTATAATAAATATACTTCTGTCGATGTTGCCAGCCTTCTTATCTACCAAGTATCTAGAGTTGTTCCACTTCAGTGACTGCTCTCCTCATAATCGAAGCACTTAGTCTTAGGTCTGGGTTCAACTTTGGGTTGCTTCACTTGAGCAGCAACTCACTTGCTATCCATGAAGTTTCCCTCCTTGCTCCTGCCTCCTCGAAACTAGTGGTTTGACAAACCATCAACACTTGACACTCCTTCTTGATTTCTACCTTCATGGTGTCAAACATCGTGAACAGCTTAGAGATCATTACTTCTATCCCTGGCATTTTATAGTTCATCACCAAGTTCTAGTAGCTTAGTGACAGTGTCTTGGATAACTATATCAATCACTCTCTTATCTAGAAGATCAACTCCCACTAGATTCAAGCGATTGTAGAACCCAAACAATCTGAGCACATGCTCAACGATTGAGCTATTCTCTTTCATCTTGCAGGCAAAGAATCTTGTTGGAGATCTCATATCTCGCAACACGGGCACGAGCCTGAGATCCTAATTTCAGCTCTTAGAACATATCATATGTTCCGTGATGTTCAAAACGTTTCAGAGCCTCAATTCTAAGCCATAATGCTTGATGCACTAAACTATCAAGTAGTCATCAGAACGTGCCTATCAGATGTTCACAACATCTATTGACGACGCTAGAGGGGTTGGCGCATCGAGCGGTGCATTAAGGACATAAGCCTTCTGTGCAGCAATGAGGACAATCCTCAGATCACGGACCCAGTCCACAATATTGCTACCATCATATTTCAACTCTATTTCTCTAGGAACATATAAAAATTCAAGGGAGCTACAGCGTGAGCTAGTAATCTACAACATAATTTTGCAAAGACACTACTGACTATGTTCATGATAATGAGTTCAATTAATCATATTACTTAAGAACTCCCACTCAAATTGACATCCTACCGGTCATTCGATTGATACATGATGCAAATTCACCAAATCAAGTCTGATCATCACGTGAGTTGAGGTGGTTTCAATGGTGAACTTCATCATGTTGATCATATCTACTATATGACTCATGTTCGACCTTTCGGTCTCTTGTGTTACGAGGCCATGTCTGTACATGCTAGGCTCGTCAAGTTTAACCCGAGTGTTCTGCATGTGCAACACTGGCTTGCACCCGTTGTATGTGAACGTAGAGTCTATCACACCCGATCATCACATGGTGTCTCGACACGACGAACTTTCGCAATGGTGCACACTCGGGGAGAACATAATTTATCTTGAAATTAAGTGTGGGATCACCTTATAATGCTACCCTTGTCCTAAGCAAAACAAGGTGCATAAAAGGATTAACATCACATGCAAATCATAAGTGACATGATATGGCCATGAACTTGTGCTTTTGATCTCCATATTTAAAGCACCGGCATGATCTCCATCGTCACCGGCATAATATCATGATCTCCATCATCTTGATCTCCATCAACGTGTCGCCATTGGGGTTGTCGCACCCATCATGCTTCTACTACTATTGCTACCGTTTAGCGATAAAGTAAAGCATTACATAGCGCTTAATGATTGACATGCATGTCATACAATAATTAAAGACAACCCTATGGCTCCTGCCGGTTTCCGTACTCATCGACATGCAAGTCATGATATTCTATACAACACATGATCATCTCATACATCACATATATCACATCATGTAATTGGCCATATCACATCACAACATACCCTCCAAAAACAAGTTAGACGTCCTCTAATTGTTGTTGCATGTTTTACGTGGCTGCTATGGGTATCTAGAAAGAACAATTCTCACCTATGCATAAACCACAACGGTGATACATTAGTTGCTTTTGAACATTCTCAAGGACCGCCTTTGTCGAATCCGATCCAACTAAAGTAGGAGAAACTGGCACCCACCAGCCATCTATGCAACAAGTTGCAGTTGAGGGAACTGGTCTCTCGTAAGCGTACGAGTAATGTTGGTCCAGACCGCTTCATCACACAATACCGCTGAACCAAAACACGACCAAGGGAGGAACCAATCTAAGCATCAACGCCCACAAACTCTTTGTGTTCTACTCGAGATCTCATCTACACATAGACCTAGCTCATGATGCCACTGTTGGGGAACGTCGCATGGGAAACAAAAATTTTCCTACGTTCACGCAAGACCTATCCACGCTGATGAGCATCTACGAGAGGGTGAGTGGATCTACATACCCTTGTAGATCGCTAGGCGGGAAGCGTTAAGAAACGCGGTTGGTGTAGTCGAACATCTTCGCGATCCAAATTGCCGAGCGTCCCGCGATCTCATCACAATCGGTCCTGCGATACAAACACAATCTGTCCCGCGAAGTCACCACGATCCGTCCTGTGATCTCATCACGGACCGTCTCGCGATCTTGATCACGATCCTTCCGATCTAGCGCCGAACGGACGGCACCTCCGCTTTCGGCACACGTACAGCTCGATGACGATCTCCGCGTTCTTGATCCAGCAAGAGGGAGCAGAGAGGTAGATGAGTTCTCCGGCAGCATGACGGCGCTGCGGTGATGGTAGTGGAGCAATTCCGGCAGGGCTTCGCCAAGCACTGCACAAAACCGATCTAGAGGAGAAACTATGCACTAGAGGAACGGGTAGCACGTGGCCGAAAAAACTAGTGCAAAACCCTAAAACCTCTAGTATATATAAGAGGAAGAGAGGAGGAGTCTTGGACAAAGGGCCAGCCCTAGGAGGCTTCGGCCGAACCAAGGAGGACTGGAGGATTCCTCCTCCAATCCTAGTAGGACTAGGACTCCTCCTTATTTTTGCCTTTTTGCCTTTTTACACCTTTTTCTCTTTGGGATTTTCTTCCCAGTCGCATGGGCCTTGTGTGGGACTTCCACCAACCCACTAAGGGCTGGTATTCACTCTCCCATAGCCCATGTAGCCTCTTGGGTCGAAATACCCCTCCCGATGGTCTCCCGGTACGTTACCGATGAGCCCGAAACTTTTCCGGCGACCAAAATAGGACTTCCTATATATCAATATTTACATCCGGACCATTCCGGAGCTCCTGGTGACGTCCGGATCTCATCCGGGACTCTGAACAACCTTCGGTCACCACCATACATAACTCTATACTACCGAAACGTCACCGAACCTTAAGTGTGCAGACCCTGTGCGTTCAAGAACTATGTAGACATGACCGAGACCCTCTATGGTCAATAACCAACAGCGGGACCTGGATGCCCATATTGATTCCTACATATTCTATGAAGATCTTTATCGGTCAAACATCTATGTCAAGGATTCAGTTAATCCCGTATGATGTTCCCTTTGTTCTTCGGTATGTTACTTGCCCGAGATTCGATCGTCGGTATCTTCATACCTAGTTCAACCTCGTTACCGGCAAGTCTCTTTACTCATTCCGTAACACAAGATCCCGTGAATAACACTTAGTCACATTGCTTGCAAGGCTTATTGTGATCTTGTATTACCGAGTCAGCCCTGAGATACCTCTCCGTCACACGGAGTAAAAAATCCCAGTCTTGATCCATGCCAACCCAATAGACACCCTCGGAGATACCTGTAGAGCACCTTTATAGTCACCCAGTTACGTTGTGACGTTTGATACACACAAGGTACTCCTCCGGTGTCAGCGAGTTGCATGATCTCATGGTCATGGGAACATATACTTGACCAAATAGTATCAATAAACTGACACGATCATATGCTACGTTTGTAGTTTGGGTCTTGTCCATCACATCATTCTCCTAATGATGTGATCCCATTACCAAATGACATCTCATGTCCATGACTAGGAAACCATAGCCATCTTTGATCAACGAGCTAGTCTATTAGAGGCATACTAAGGACATGGTTTTGTCTATGTATCCACACATGCATCTAAGTCTCCGATCAATACAATTATAGCATGGATAATAAACGATTATCATGAACAAGGAAATATGATAATAACTAATTTATTATTGCCTCTAGGGCATATTTCCAACAGTCTCCTACTTGCACTAGAGTCAATAATCTAGTTCACATCACCATGTGATTCGCATAGTTATGAATCTAACACCCAATGAGTTCTAGGGCTCGATCATGCTTTGCATGTGAGAGAGGTCTTATAGTCAATGGATCTGCGACATTCAGATCTGTATGTACTTTGCAAATCTCTATGTCAAACTGTAAACACTGCTACCACACTCCAGTTGGCACTATTCCAAATGGCTGCTCCACTATACATATCCAGATTGCTACTACGAGTCATCCGGATTGGTGTTAAAGCTTGCATCGACGTAACACTTTATGACGAACTCTTTATCACCTCCATAATCGAGAAACATCTCCTTAGTCTTTTAGTTACTAAGGATAATCTTGACCACTATCTAGTGATCCACTCCTAGATCACTCTTGTACCCCTTGATGGACTCATGGCAAGGCACACACAGGTGCGGCACACAGTTTGTAGTTTGGGTCTTGTCCATCACATCATTCTCCTAATGATGTAATCCCGTTATCAAATGACATCTCATGTCCATGGCTAGGAAACCTTAACCATCTTTGATCAACGAGGTAGTCTATTAGAGGCATACTAGGAACATGGTTTTGTCTATGTATCCACACATGCATCTAAGTCTCCGATCAATACAGTTATAGCATGGATAATAAACGATTATCATGAGCAAGGAAATATGATAATAACTAATTTATTATTGCCTCTAGTGCATATTTCCAACAACCCGTTGACTAAAACCTCTTCCAAGAGCAAAACATGATCAAACCCCAGAACTAATTGGGTGTTAATCCCATGATGATATAATCACATGGTGATGTAAGTGTTAATCACATGGCGATGTGAACTAGATTATTGACCTAGTGCAAGTGGGAGACTATTGGAAATATGCCCTAGACTCAAGCTAAATGTTGAAGAGTAAACTTTAAATTAACCTTAAAGTAAAACTCAAGTGAGAAGAGTACTCATAGCATTAACTGAAATTATCCTTCTAATTGTAATTAAACTCAAGGACTAACAAGTGCTGATGACTTTAAGACTCTAGTGAGAAGACTACTGCAACTCCATGTACTCCTAGCAGTTCAGAATATTTCCAACAACTACTCCTACAAAAAACAAAATTTAGTACATTTCCGGCAACTACTCCTACTGCAAACAAAATTCAGACACTAGTGACGCAGCACAAAATCCAGTTAAGTCAAATTCAGTAGCTTCATGTGGCCCCTCACCGCCTCCGGGTGTTTCTCTGTTAAGTCCTTATATGCTAAGCTCATTTTCGGATCCCCTACCACTAAGTTCAAACTAATTTGGCAGGCCCGAATCCCTCCCAAGGTCAAGGTCTTCCTGTGGCAAGCTTATAGAGGACGGTTGCCTGCGGCCGACCAAATCCATAAATGCAATGGACCTGATTCCGATTGTTGTGCACTGTGTGGCGATCTGGAGGACACGAACCACATCTTTTTTAAATGTGTCCTGGCCAATGGTTTGGTGCTTTATTAGATCCTGGCTCGGTGTGTCATGGGACCCCTCCTCCTTTTCGGATCTTAGAATTCTTGCCACTGGCCTTGCTGGGGGTCCCCAAGCGTGTCTTGTGGGTTGGCTTTGCGGCTATTTGTTGGGCTCTATGGACCACTAGAAACAAATTTACTGTCGAGCATTCTTTTCCTACTAAACCTACTGACTGCTTATTTAAATCATGCCTATTCTTTGCAGCAGTGGAGATTATTGACTAAAGAGGCCGACCGCGATGCTTTCGACTTGATGTCTTCCAAGGTCCGGGCTTCAGCTATCTCCCTTTCGCACGTTCAGATAGGAGACTAGAGGACTTGGTGGTCCCCTCCGGAGCAATCACTCTACCTCTCTCCTTTCCTTTCGGCATTCGTGCCGATCTTTTGGGCCTGGGCGCCTTGTTCGTAGTACTGTTTCGACCTTCTTGTTTGCCACTATTCTATTGTGTTCTTTTGTGTTTGTGTACGCTGCCCTGGTGGCTTTATTTATAAAGTCGGGTTGATGCCTTTTCTCTAAATAAAAGAGCCCATGGTCAGCTTACTCGCATGTGAATGATCTACCACACGAGTAACAGACAGATGCTTCAAAAAAATGTGAAAAAGGTTGTATGTTTGATCACCACCTTGTTGACGAGGTTATCTTTCTTGAGCACTATGGAGTTGAGTACCAGCGTCTTGATAACCCACGCGAATATCATCACTGGAAGCCCGGCCACCCAAGGAGCTGAAGAACATACCCCTGAAACATTTTGGCATTTTGTTCGACCTCCTTCATCACATCCTTTGCCGGGGGCAAAGACAAGAGGGGTGATCGGCCCATACGCACGTATATACTATAACAATAATTTCTTTAGAATTAGAAAGCCCATAATCAATTGAAGTCTTTAATTGACATTGTGGCACCCGATTTTGACCCGATCAATAATTTCTCAAAACTTTCTCATTTAATTATTTTATTTATACCTCTATAACGCTATACTTCTTAGTTTTAAAGAGTCTACATTCAATTGAGGTTTTCGAGACTCCAATTAAAATTGGGTCATCCGATTTTGACCGGGTCAACAATTTCTCAAAAGCCACTTGTTCAATTATTTAGACAAATACACTATGATTTCTAATGGGTTTGGTTTACGATTTTGACTGAACCAACATTTTTTAAAATCTATCAACAATAACCGACCTATAAAAGCATATCGATCACGGTCATGCAGCCATTGACATAATTTCCCCCCCACATATATAAGGTTGGTTGGCATATCATATAGAACCACACCACGAAATGCCCAACAAATTACCAAATTATAAATAAAAATAAAACACACTATGCCATTTCCCCCACACATCAAACTAAATATTTCATTAGTTTCAAGATATAAGGGGTACTCCCTCCGTCCCAAAATAAGTGTCTCAAGCTTAGTATAACTTTGTACTAGAGCTAGTACAAAGTTGAGACAGTTATTTTGAGACGGAGGGAATATTAGTTTTTTGGAAAATCAAATTCTTCAACTTTGACCAAGTTGAGAGCAAAAATAACGACATCCACAATATTAATTGAAAAATATGGATATTCATTTAACAAGGAATCTAATCACAATAATTTGATATTATTGATTTTGATATATTTATCTAAAAATTTATAAAGTTTGACATTTTTAAAAAGTAACGCACATTGTATTTTGAAACATAATGATTAGGTTTTTTTAATTTAACTGTGCAGCAAAGCGCGCTCAATACTTCTAGTATGTACTATGTATCCATAGGCTGACTTGACTAGAATTAGGGATTGGTCTCTAGAAGCTCGCGTGTAGTCGAACGTGCATGTACTATCCATGACCCGACTTGATTAGAATTAGGACTAACTGTTAGAGTTGTGTCGAATATTAGTGTACAAGATAGGTTATAGTTGGACTCTGGGTTGTATTGTGTTTAGATAGGATATGGAGTCGTTTCCTAATAGGACACTTGTATCCTAGGCCTCTCATATATAGCGAGGCTAGACACACGATGTAACTTATGCCAACATAATAGCACGGGTACGCGGGGGAGCTGGCGACTTGTGCCGGCACCCGGGCGGTCGGGGTGCGGTATTGTGACGGTGTCATGAGGAGGAGCGTCTGTAGTCATGCCCCGGGGATGTATCCATGATGGTGAACCTCGTTAACAAATCTCGGTGTCATGCCTGGTGTGATTGCTTGGTCCTTGGTAGATCGACGGAGAACCTCAAATTATTCTAACAAGTGGTATCAAAGCAAGGTTTGATTTGAGGTTGTGATCGTTGATTTAGAGGATGGATTATCATCGGCGCGAGGACAACATGCGGAAGATTTGTTCCATGGAGGTCGTCAGGTGTGCTCTCGACGAGATCAAAAAAGAATCAGGAAGCAGGCGGTGCCGTGAGCAGTCGGATGATTTTCGGCTGGGTTGGACTGGACTATCTGACGGATCGACGTGGATGTCGGTGAAGGCAGAAAACGGCGGTGATTTCAGCGACGACGACATAGGAGCGTGATGTTGATGGTGGCCAACTTCTGGGGCGTGGAAACACGTGGTGCAGGCATGAGGGCTTGTGAAGCTTTGACGGACTATGGCGTAGGGTTGATTCAAGGTGGTGCATAGATGAGAGCTTGAAGTCGACAGGGCGCGGGGTAGCATGGCGCAGCTACATGGAGTCATGTTGAAGGTGGAGCTGGAGTCTAGCGGAAGACTTCACTCTATGCTGATGGAGGGGCTACGACATAAATGTATGGAGAGTCAAAGCCTATTTTAGTGGGAAAGCGAGAGACACGTGGATCGGACTGGGTACCAGTGGTCTGATGGGAGGCGTGATACTCGGCATCGGTCGGTGATGATCAGTGGTTCTCTGCAGTGGGGGTTGAGGCAGTGTGGGCTAGCTAACCGGGAGACTCGACCAGGATAGCAGAGGCTCGATGCAGTGATAGCGGCGAGGCGTGCGGTAAGCACGGAACACAACGACAGTCCAAGGAACTAATGGCGAGACATGTGGTCACACAAAGTGTGCAGGGGTGCTGAAGCAGTGTTGACGAGTACCAGATTCAAGTTGGTGACTAGGTCTATTGGTGCCGGTTGATGGACGGGAGTTGACCATGGGGAATCTGAGAAAGTGACAGAAAGTCTGAAATTGTCAAAAGCGGAGAGAGTACATGGCCATTTATTCTGTGATGTTTAGTGCACATGGCAAAGTGTGGATGACAAGTATAGAAGGAGGCAAAGTGCTATAGCTATGGGACATGTTAGAGACTATCCGGGAAAAGGATGAGACAACTGCGAATTTGACTCGGGGTGACACAGGGTGACGGTGAATTCCTTCAAGTTTTAGATGGACGGTCAAGAAAGAGCGATGATGTTGAGTTTAGGTAACTCTTGTATGTGGCATCCAAAATGTGGGTTGTTCACTTTCACGCAGGTCAGCGATCAATGTGTGATGACATTGAATGGATACTCCGGAAGTTGGAAGCACAAAGTAGAGTAACGAGGAACTTAATTTTGCTCGAGTTTTGACTGTGATGAAGATGAGAAGGGACTATAGTTACAGGTGGAGTCACATGGATTCTCGAAGTAGCAGTGGTGCTCATGGCATATCTCAAGTCCAATGTATATGGAGGTTCGACGCATGTACGAATCCAAGGTGGCGGAGAATATTCGCCAAGGTGGAGTTTGTTAGAGTGGTGTCGAATATTAGTGTATAAGGTAGGTTATAGTTGGACTCTGAGTTGTATTGTGTTTATATAGGATATGGAGTCATGTCCTAATAGGACACTTGTATCCTAAGCCTCTCATATATAGCGAGGCTAGACACACGATATAACCTATGCCAACATAATAGCACGGGTATGCGGGGGAGCCGGCGGATTGTGCCGGCACCCGGGCGGTTGGGGTGCAGTATTGTGACGGTGTCATGGGGAGGAGCGCCTGTAGTGATGCCCCGGGGATGTAGCCATGATGGTGAACCTCTTTAACAAATCTCGGTGTCATGCCTGGTGTGATTGCTTGGTCCTTGGTTGATCAACGGAGAGCCTCGGATTATTCTAACACTAACTAATAGAAGCATTCGTGCGTTTTCATGGGCCTTTTGTTGTATAAAACTTGGGTGAATTTTTATGCCTTTCAATGCCATCGCCTATAAAAAATAATTATTTTTATACATCTCTTATGATTGTTAAAACTTAATGATTTTTTGGTATGGACCATCATAATTTTTTTTGTTAGGGTATCTAATAGTTTTCACTATATAAAAGTATGTGACATTTCTCTCATAGAAGACAAACCCTTTCCCTAAAAAAGGGATGCTCCTTTTCTTCTTACTAAAACACCAGTTCACTCTCTCATTGCATGTCACAACGCTTAAATTGACATCTCATTCCCCCATCTTTCTCTCGTCATTGGCGTTGTTGGAATCAACGCACGCTACGGTGTTCAGCCTGCACCTTCCTCTCGGTGTCATCTCCCCTCCCCTCAACGGCATCGTCCTCCCCTCCTCTCCCTCTACGACGTCCCAGGGTGATTCCTCGTGCCAAGGAAGGCACACCATGATAGCCTATGAAGACCACCACGACGTGTTTTCGCTACCATGATATACAAAATGGTACGTATATCATGTGATCCTTTCACCTCTTCTTTTCTGAAATAGCTAATGCAGATTGTAATGCCTCCATGTCCTTATGTTCAATTCCATATGTTGAATTTCCCAGCATCATATGCAAACTTGCTACCAAATGATAAATATATAAATAGCTTGAAAAAGATGGATGGCTAACCTGCAAATTTGAATTTTCTAGTCAAATGTCTATGCATTGCCACGAAATACAAAAACATAGTGATCGAATAAGTATCCCAATGTAGAAATGTGTTGGATAAGGTGGCATGTAGTTTTCATCCATATATTAATAAAACTTATTATCTCTCTGTTTCTTTGAGCCACGACAATTTTTATTCTTCATAACCATCCACTCCTTGCAAGAAGGCCAAACAATATCAAATCTTATCCCCACCCCTCCTCCCGTTGCACATTCATGCTTGACCTTGTACTTGTAGAAATTGTAAAAATTGATTGGTTTACAACAATATTTTCATTATATTAATGTAACCTTACTTTTTTGACCAGAACAAAGATAAAACTTCAAACTAATAGAGTTCTGATTAACTAAAATATCCCTTGTCCCTATTTCTTAAACTCCTCACACGCTACTTCCCCCATTGTCCCCATGGCCAATCAACCATGTCCTCCTATGACCATGAAAATCTATCATTAAAATTCACAATTTCTCTATACATTTTACAAGATAAATAAAACTGAATATAATAAAAAAACACTTCATTTGTGCACGGTAACAATGTTGCATTATGACACCAGGCCATGTACCCGTTGCACAACATCTGACATTATTTACATCAAATATTTTGGCACTATGGTAAAAGTGTAGGTCCGAAAAAATCATACTTGTAAGCATTACCACCAGTAACAAGATAAACGAGGTGGACATCAACTTTTAAAGCATTAATATTCGGAATCAAGGCAAACTCTTTTTTCATGTTCACGAATAAAAAGACCATGTGCAAGAATTGGAACAACTAAGAAGCTTACCTGGGCATGATGCCATTGGGCTGGATGTCATGCACACGTGCTAGTATAGCTCCTACTGCTTTCCAGTCCAACTTCTGGGTCGCCGCATATCTGTCGATGGAGCTGCTCCATGCTGCTACACACCAGAATTACCTTGCTGCCGCACGAAGCTCTGTGCTTGCACATCCGTTCTGCAGGCCGGAAAGGGGGACTTTGGAGAGGGGAGGCGCTCAAGACTAGCCATCGGCGGCATGGTGGCATGCATGACGACCATAGCGCCATGTCATGCACCGACATGGGAGATGGGGTTGATGGGGAACGTTGTATGGGAAACAAAAAATTTCCTACGCACACGCAGGTCTATCCATGGTGATGAGCATCTACGAGAGGGAGAGTGGATCTACGTACCCTTGTAGATCGCTAAGCAGGAAGCGTTAAGAAACACGGTTGGTGTAGTCGAACGTCTTTGCGATCCAAATCGCCGAGCGTCCCGCGATCTCATCATGATCCGTCCCGTGATCCGAGCACAATCCGTCTCGTGATCTTGATCACGATCTGTCCCGCGAACTCATCACGATCCGTCCCGCGAAATCATCACGATCCGTCTCGCGATCTTGATCACGGTCCTTCCGATCTAGCGCCGAACGGACGTCACCTCCGTGTTCAGCACACGTATAGCTCGATGACGTGTAACATCCCAAATTTTGGAATGCTATCATAAATATTAGAATGATTGTTTTTTTGATTGAGTGATTGAAATTGAGTGAAAATTTGAAACTTTTTTAAAACTTTTGAATGAGAGGGAATAAAATTACTTTCCCTTTGTGTTTGATTTCCAATTCAATTCCATTTCAAATCAGTGAGAGAAGATAACATGACTTCTTCATAAACAAGGAATTTGAAAGGTGGATTTGAAAATCTCTGAATTATTCTTTTTGGAATTCATTTCAGATTTGGTTCCATTTTCAATTTTGAAAAAATTCAAATACCCTTGAAAAGATTTTGAGAGGAGTAACATGACACTCCACACCAGGGTTATTTTTGTGAAGTATTTGAACCACAAAACCCAGGGGGTTATTTGAAAATTTATTGCAAAAGAATTAAAATCAAATTAGACATTTTCTGAAAATAAGTTTTTTATAAGTATTTATTTTGGCCATGGAATTTTTTTCATTAAATAGCATTTATTCCCCTGGTCAATATGATATATATATATATATCTTCAATTTTCGGAAGTGTTTTGAATGCCATAAATGAGTTTTCCGTTCACTGGAAAATAGAAAAGGAAACGAATTTAAAGTTTTAATTAAAACCAACCGGCCCACCTGCCCTTAACTCCCCGAAATCGTTCCACACCGGTCACCGACGGCACGCCCTCTCCCTCTCTCTCTCCGACGCACCGGTCCCACCGCTCGACTGAAATTATCGCCACGGCCGCCTCTCTCCTCTGTCCCCTCCTTCCTTCCTTCGCCGGAGCCGACCGGAGCCGCCGTGAACTCCTCTCCCTTTCCTTTCTACGACCACGAGCCACCCCCTATAAAGCCAGAGGCCTCCCACACTCTTCCCTCGCAAAACCCCCAACTACCGTGCCCCCGTGATCGCCCAATCACTCGCCGGAGTACGACCCAGCCACCATGCCATTGCCGCACCACCGCTCCACCCCGACACCCCTGCCGCCTCCCGAGCCCACCAACCAGTTCGCCTCGCTCTCTTGCACCTCCCTGTGCATTCGCCCATGCTCCAGAGCCACCGGAGTCCTTTCCCCGACGACCACCCGAAGATCCTCGCCGCTCACGAGCTCACCGTCGTCGACGCCGTCGTCCCCGAGCCCCGCTGACGCCACCTACCTTGTCGCCGTGCTCGTCCGCATCACCTGGTGCTGACGCCGTCGCCGGAGGACCACCGGAGCAACGTCCCCATTGACCTCGCCGCCTCGGACATCGCCGGACCTCGCCGGAGTCGACCTCCACACCGGTGAGTTCTTCCCTCCGTTAGATCCCATCCCAACGGTCACGATTAGAATAGGATACCCCTTCGGTTTAGATAAATAAACCGACCTTTTTTTCATTTATGTTAAGTTAGACCGAACCGTTTTCCATAAGTATTGGCCGTTCGCCCGTTAGCACCCACTCGCACACACTTTCAGCCAATCAGAAGCCGCCACGTCACCCCTATCCGTTAGTTAGAATTTTCTATTTTTATGTTTTTGTTTTAAAAACAAAATAGTTTCTGATTTTGTTTTCTTCATATCTTTTATGTTTTTAATTGTTTTAATTTGATTCTTTTTTCATTGTGTCACAAAGTTTATGTATTTTATGTATATATAAAGTTTGACCATATTTGAATAATCTAAAATTTAATTGAAAAAGATTTGATTCAAATCTTATTTTTTCAATATCTTGAGTTTAAAAATTTATTTTGAGTTGATTCTTTTTGCTACTTGTCACTCGTGACCTTAGTTATCAGTAGATAGAACTTGGGAATTTTTAGAATAATTTAAATTAGTATTTTTCATCAAAAAAGATTCTATTTTAGTTCTTTATAGGATTATTTATATTACTTTTGTTTTAAATTGTTTTAATTTACTTTCTTCTATATTAGTTGTTAGATTTTATAAAGTTTTCTGTTAGATAACAGTAGCCCTTCAAACAAATATTATTTTATTAGTTGATTGCATGAAAATCAATTCTAGTTAATTATAACTTGTAATTGATTTCCATTGCTAGTTTGATTTGCTATTGGAAAATACCTTTAATAATTTTTTTTATAAAATATACTTTCTGTTAACTTAGTTGTTACATATTTTGTTTTCTGTTATTTCAATATTTCATTTGTTTTCTTGTTGTTAATTTTAGTAGGGCAAAACCTATGTTGTTTAGAGTATTATTTTCTTAGTTCCTAATTGTTTTTCAAAAGTAATCCTTTCACCAAGTAAAATATTTAGTAAAATACTTTTGTTATATTTTACTTTGTTTTTGTTTTTTGTTTTAGTTCTGAAAATAGGATTTATTTGTAGAGAAAACCAACCCTTTGTTGTGTTGATGAAATTTTGTTGTTTTCAGTTTTGTCTTAAGTATTTCCTTCATCACAACCTTGTGCTTTTAGTTTTGTGTTGCTTTTGATTTTTAGTATTGATTGCTAGTATGATTTCTTATATGAATGAAATGTTTGATTATATAGATTTTCATCGGAGAGTGATGAATAGTGTAGCAAGTTATTTCTGAGAGCGATATTGTCGGGACCCCGATCCTAAGTCATATGATTCCATACTGTAACAAGCCACATCACCTTGCGGCCTCACGCACGGTACTCCACGGCTGCCACCTTACCTTGGTCGGGACCGTTTGCATCTTTTGGCTCACGTATGTGAACATGTCACTGGCAGTCACACAACAAAGAACCCGGGCCGACATGACTAGTCATAGAACCCAAGTGGCACATCCGTACGGAAACAGGCATACATAACCCACCAATGCAGGTGTCGGCCTCAAGCGGGTGTAGACGAGTCGTAGCAAGTTACAAGGACTCCATTACGTCGCGAGACACGAATGTCATCACTACGCGTAGACGAGTCGTAACGGGCTACAGGGACTCCATTACACCGCGAGACATTTCCCCGAAGGGACAGACACAACAGCAAAGAAGGATACATGCCGGTCAATCAGTGTGTCCGGAGCAGTAGCAAGCCACCATGGCTCGGCGGAAGCACAAAGAGGCAGTTTCCCATAAGGAGTACTACTAAAGGCACACAACTAGGTGTCGGATCCCATACATACCGTTACACGTCACACGTACACACGACATGCCCGATATGCATAGATACAACCATGGCATCACAACATAACCATACAATAATATGACTTTTATTTAAGAGGCTCAGACGAGCCTTGCATAATATGTTCTTACAGATACGGGTCACATGACCCGACACTCAAGTCATACAAACATAGTCATACAAGTCAGCGGAAACTTAAGCTGTCTTAGTACAGACGGCAAAATATAAAATAGAGGCACACGGCCTGACTATCTACAGCCCACCACACGGGCAAGATCGTAGCTGGGACACCAGTTATTCGGCATCGTCAACATCTAGATAAAACCCACCTGATGGTTCCTGGTTTTCTTCTGCAACATTAATTAAGCAAGGATGAGTACAATCGTACTCAGCAAGTCTTTAAAACAGACCTAGTCTATTTATGCTCATGTATCAACAAAGGGGTGGTGGAGTTTATGTAGAAAGCCAGCTTTGACTCATGGCTAACCTACACTACTCAGTTTTAAACTCTTTGTTAAAATTTTAGTTATTGCACACGAGTCCACTACCTCCATCACAATACACTACCATGGATTCACCTTCCCCTTCGGAAGTGTGCCATCCACGGTACTCACACTTGTCTTGAGATTTTTAGAAGTCTCCATTTGATTATCTATGAACAGCATAAGTTCTCCAAGTAGTCCATATCCGAGGACGCGGCTATTCGAATAGTTTCATAACCCTGCAGGGGTGTACTTCTTCACACACGCTCTCGCCACTTATCGTTGTGTGCTTATAAACGATGCACCTCGGCAACCTTCAAGCGGATGCCCAGCGAGGGAGTTGGCCACGACCGTCATTCACATAAGACCTCTGGTCCAGGCTACCGCCTATTTGAGACTGAACCCGCACGGAAGTCCGGCCGAAGTTTCCGCTACAGTCCCAAATGATGTGCGCAGGGTTCCCGAGCCCACCATTCGGGTGACCCTTGGTACACCGTGCCACTGCCTACCGTGTTGTAACCCACCCCGAGGGTCAGCGCTACGCACGACCTCCAACATGCTATAAACAACAGAAACTACTTGCAATACCTGGACCAAAGACTAAGCGACTGATAAGTCGAGAGGGTCAGTTAAGTATCCCAATGTGTGGTAGTATCTAGTCTTGGATCACAAACACGGAACCCAGTTCCTAAGAACGGTCCCAATGAGACAACCCACTATGTACCCCTACATAGCCTCTCATTGCTACCTTTACCAAATCGTATTCATTATAAGCTCATCACATCGGACAACACTGTTTCACTCAGTTCATCACCCAGATGAATCCGACTTGACACAACTCTAAGCATAGCAAGCATAGCAGGCAAAGTAAGCTAAGCACATCATGGCACAAGCATCTACCAGGTATGCTAGGTTGCAAGGTTTAGCTATTTACTGTGACAAGATCAGGTCATGAATAAGGATAGGATCATCTACCGTGCATAACTGACATGTGATCGTTTGTCCTAATGTAATAAATGAGAGCAGGAGCGAGAGAGTGGGATGTTATCGGAATGATCAATGAGGTTGCTTGCCTTGCTGGGTTGCGGAAGAGTTCTCTCCTTCGTCTGGGTACGGGGTAGTATCCTCCGGATTAGGGCCTACCGCAACGCAGATAAAAACATTCAATACAATTAGATGCAACAATATGATGCATGATCATGACATAATGATGTGCATGGATGAGCTAATGTAACTACTGGTCATGTCAATTTGAAATGTGTTTGAATATAGGTTCAAAGTTGTTCTCATTTCAAATTCTATATATTGACCTAATGCTAAAATGTCCATGTTCACCTATTTATATTGCTCTAACATGCATGAGAGTAGCACCATTGGATTCATTGGATTTTTCTGATCAATTTTCATATATAAATTATTTTCATCTGACTTATAGATTATTTTATATGATTTTTCAAAGTTTTAAATAATTTCTGGAATTTCCTGATTTATTTTTATTAAGGAAATTGAGTTATTGTGTCAGCATGACATCATGATGACATCAGCTGGTCAGCTGACTCGGCCCAGAGTCACACCTGACATGTGGGGTCCACATGTCAGTGACTGGTTAACTTAACTAACTAATTAAAACTAATTATGTTTTAATTAACTAACTGGGCCCACCCGTTAGTGACACATTAACCTAATTAATAACTAAACTAGTTACAAATTATCCTAACCTAATCAGGGCCGGGGCCCCACCTGTCATTGACTCACAGAGTCAAGCCAGGGCCCACCTGAGGTCAACTCGCCGGAGTTGGCCGGCGGTTCGATGCCGGTGATCATCAGGGACGGCGGTGTCCATCGGGTTTCTCCTACAGGGGGTTATTTGGCGCGCTGAGACCACCGGCATATAGCCCATGCACGGCCGCATCCATCTGGGGCTATGGGAGTTCATGGGGTCACCGGAGCTCGCCGAAAACGAGCTCGTGGCGGCGGCCGGAGCTCGGGCTCGGACGCAAACGTGACACAGGGCACGGGCCGATGCTACGATGGTCTCTACAGGCTCTTGGGAACTCGAGGAGTTCAACCATGCACGCGCACGTGAGCTTGGAGGGCTCTATGCACGGCGGCGGGAGGTTCTCGGGTCCGGCGACGCAGCTAGCTAGGGGACGCCAGAGAGCGGGAAAACTCACGGGGGAGGAAGAGGGGCTCACTGCGGATCCAGGGAGCTGGTCAGCGGGCTCGAGGAGGCAACGACGGCGACGAATCGACGTCCGGAGACGACGGCCTTCGGCAGGGGATCGAGAGAGAGAGGAAAGGAGAGAGGGAGGGGGAGAATGAGCTCGGGGGAGAGGACTCGCGCATCTTCCAGGCGCGGGGGAGGCAGGGACGCAGCCTGCTACGTGGAAGCAGGAGGTGGAGGCCGGCGACGGCTCGGTCGCCACCCTCGACGCCTACTGGTGCGAGGTGGAAGATTACCCTTCCACCCCTGTGGGCTGGGCTGGGCCTTCCACTCGACCAGGTAAGCCTCTCCCTTTTATTTTTATTTTTTGTTTTTCTGTTTTCTAACATTTGTTTGATTTTCTTTGCAGGTCCAAATACCCCTTCAATAATTCTAAAACTTTTTATAACTTCAAGTTTGAATATTTCAAACTTGTGTCAAAAGTTTCAGATTATTTTGAAAGCAGTGATAATGATAATATTTTTATTTGTCATTTTCAGAGACTTAATTCAATAATTTAAAATATTTCAAATGTTCAAATAATTGGAATGGTCCCTGGTATATCCATGCCCTTAATTATCAAACATAGGGAGCATTTTTGATGGGCATTTTGGATTGTTGAAATTTCATTTGTTTGGAATTCCTTTAATTCATAAAATGCTTAGGGTTTCTTTCTTTCTCCCCATTTCATATTGATGCAATGATGATGATGATGATGATGCAAACACAATGCTAGCCTAGACACTTGCTAGGGTTGTGACAACTCACCCCCACTCAAAAGAATCTCGTCTAGAGATTTTGAAGTCGTCGGGAAGAGCGCGGGGTACTCTAGTCGAAGACGATCTTCTCTTTCCCATGTCGCCTCCTTTTCAGAATGATGCGACCACTGAACCTTAAGAAACTTGATGTTCCGACGCCGAGTGGTATGCTCAGCTTGGTCGAGAATACGAACGGGGTATTCTCGGTGTGAAAGGTTATCTTGGAGATCAAGCGTTTCGTGGTCCACTTCTCGGACAGGGTTCGAAAAGCAACGCCTGAGTTGAGAGACGTGGAAGACATCATGAACTTTGGAAAGATGCGAAGGAAGTTCCAATTGGTAGGCAACCTCTCCTCGTTTAGCAAGAATGTGAAAAGGTCCAATGTAACGAGGAGCCAACTTGCCTTTGATACCGAATCGATGGGTACCCTTCAGAGGTGTAACCCGAAGGTAAGCCTTCTCGTCAACTTCATATGTCACAGACTTATGATGACGGTCATATTGACTCTTTTGACGGGATTGGGCTGTTTTCAACTTTTCACGAATAACGCGAACTTGCTCCTCTGCATCCTGGATCATGTCCGGACCAAAGAGTTGCCTCTCTCCGGTTTCTGACCAGTTAAGAGGTGTTCGGCATTTTCGTCCATAGAGAACTTCAAAAGGGGCTTTGCCATAGCTTGATTGATAACTATTGTTATATGCGAACTCAGCAAATGGAAGGCAGTTCTCCCAATTCATACCAAAAGATATAACACAATCTCGGAGCATGTCTTCAAGAATTTGATTGACTCGCTCAACTTGACCACTTGATTGAGGGTGGAAAGCAGTGCTAAAGGATAGATGAGTCCCCATAGCGGTTTGAAAAGTTTCCCAAAAACGAGAAGTAAATATACTTCCGCGGTCTGAGTTAATCTCGAAAGGAACAGCATGAAGAGAAACTATTCGACAAACATATAATTCCGCTAGCTGACTAGCAGTAATGCTTTCACGAACACGAAGAAAATGAGCCACTTTGGAGAGGCGATCAATGACTACGAATATAGCATTGTTCCCTCTCTTGGTCCTGGGAAAACTGGTGATGAAATCCATACCGACCTTATCCCATTTCCATTCAGGAATAGCTAAAGGTTGAAGGGTGCCAGCAGGCCTTTTATGTTCTGCTTTC